>CM061349.1:239474335-240710897 GCA_030867105.1 Liasis olivaceus | reverse complement strand
TTGGACTTCCCTGTCATGCTAATTTAAACATAATTGGCATGGGATTTTCATGTCATGCACAGATTTTATCTCAACTTCTGTGGAAATGAGTGACACATAACACATTTTCGTATATATCTTGTACATTAGATTGTATCAGTAGGTTGTTGGATTAACCACACTCTTACTAATCAGAACTATTTTCTTTGGTGGTATAATGTCTGAGGTCTCAGCAAGTGGTAAAACCAGACTGATCTTTGCTGAACTTGGAAGCTAAGCAGAGTCAAACCTAGTTAGTACTTGGATGACAGACTACCAGGTCATCCTGGTATATAGGACAGATTAGGAAGTTTTCAGTCAAGATCAAATCACTTTTCTAAAGGTTCTAAGTGTAACTGAGAGCAAAATGGGTAAAAATGAAATTAATTTGGCTGATTACAGTGCCTTCACAATCACATTGGTGCACTATCGCAAGTGTACTTTCGTGTACTCTTCCTAAAGGAATAATGAATAAAATATTTTCTTATTACAGATAGTCCTCGCTTAATGACCATGCATTTAATGATGGTTTGAAGTTATGATGACCTCAGAAAAAGTGTTTTACAACTGTCGCAAACTGTCACACCACTCCCATAGTTATGTGATCACAATTTCTGACCTTTTTTATAACAGTCATCAAAAAATGCCCATCAGGGAAGCTGGATTTGTTTAATGACCACATGATTTGCTTAATGACCATGTGATTCACTTAATGGCCACATGATTCGCTTAACAACTGTGGTGATTCACTTAATGACTGTTGTAAAAATGGTCGTAAAATTGGGTCTGGTCAAGTGATGACTGGCTTAACAACTGCCCCACTTAATGACCAATTTTCCAGTCCCTGTTGTGGTCATTAAGGACTACCTGTAGAAGTATTTATTCTGCATTTTTCTAAGATTTTTTCCCCAACAGGAAATAACAAGAAGGAAAAAATGAAAAGGTTTAAAAGAATGACTTTTTTTTTAATGTAAGAACAATGTAATAGTGAAATAATAGCATCATTTTCAAAGGAACTGGCATGACTGATACAATTTCCAAATATTTTCCAGCATATTCTTGTATTTTTACATAGTTTATTAAAGTATAAACACTCAGTTAAATTTAGTTTCCTGTCTCAACAAATTAAAGCTGTCCAGGTAATACACCTTGTATCTCATCTGTTTCTCTTCAATTTAGAAAAGGACAGAAAAACAAGTTTAGCTGAAAAGGTTATCTACACTGTGCTTTTCACCCCAATTGTTCCTTGCATAAATAATAAATTATCTAGTTTTATGAGATTCCTTGTTCTGCCATTTTTTCTTATCCAGAGTTAAGATTCCGGCCTACAATACAATTCTTTTAGAATGTTATTCCCAGATATATTGGGATTACCTTTACCATACAAAAAAAAATTTTTTTCTAGGGTTTCTTTAAATATATTGCTAGGGTGAAAACTCCAGTTTTATTGTGCTCAGAAATCCTAAATATGTAATTCTAACTTTTTTATGCAAATGGCTCAAACTTCAAAACAACAGTCTTGCTACTTTTAAAATTGCTTGATCCAGATGAACTTAATCTGGTGTCCTTTCCTACAAGCTTGTTCACAGATACCTTTCAACACTTTTCAGAGACAAACTGGATTCTAGCCAACTCAAGTGGGCAAGGAGAGATGCTGAAGCTGGCCTTTTTAATTGTGGAAGCTAGAAAGTAAACCCCCTTCCTGAGAGAGGCCAATACAGGTGTTTTCATGCACATCTTTCAATGAACATCCAAAACATGATGAGGGTGTTTTTTGGAAAGAGAAGTGTTTGGCCTGGTTTAATTCTTTAGGAAAAAAAATTCGTATAAAAAAGAGCCACTGAATTCTTTCTGTTACTATCTCCAAGGTGAATGTTAGAACAAAGCAATATGCCAGGTTTTGTCTCAAGATGATGCTTGTTAGCCCAAAGCATTGTAAAATCTCATGCCCAAGGATCTGCACAACTTCTCAAGATACCTGTTTATGCCAAGCCCACATTGTGCAAAGTCTTACATGCACTTTTTTGCCACCCGTCTATAGAAAACACAGTACCCAGAATTTCTTTGGTTGATGTACTCTTGGATCCTTCCCAAATGTTAATTGAATATCCTTCAGATTTGAACTATTAAGCTGAGAGTCTCTAATGGAAAGAAGATTATAATGAAGATTATGCATTACAAATAAATAATGCATAATGAACCTACTGAGTGCTGGATCAAGTTATTTGCAAACTATTTCCAACAATATCTGTAGGAATTTCCTGACTTTCTGTACTGATCTAAGTAAATCATGGCTAGCAGTTTGCTATAGAAAACAGAAAGCTCAGTACAGATGACACTGAAGGGTAGTGGCAATCATAGATTTCAGGCAAATCTTTTTCACCACGAACTGGATATACATCCAAACCATCTAGTTTGCAATATCATTCCTTCAAAAAAAAATGTATTCATTATCAACTGGGATGATACAATCTCAAAAGAATGAAATCTGATTAGTTCTCCTTTTAAATCGTATCTATGTCTCCTATTTTCCATGGAACCCTATTTCTTGACATAAGGAGAATTGTAGTTCACTCACCTGTAAAATGAGATGATGATGATCTGTAACCATGTCTTTCTCTGGAGTTTGAGAAGATTCATTAGTCAATGTCAGTTGTATGAAGATCAGAAGATGTAACATGCTATAAAAATGTGAAGCGTTTCAGATGATACAGAATACATTTGATAGGTTGAATGCTTCCAGTTATCATGAAAACAAGGAGCCATGCCTGTGTGCTGAGGTAAAGGCTTAACTGAACAGCATTGTTCACTAGAAGATTTTTAAATAATTATTGTAATCCTCTCCCCCCCCCCCCCCCGCATGATATAATGGCTAATGATACAGCCACATATGTAGGTCAGAGAGTATACTTTTCGGAATTCTTATCCATGTTAGCCTGAGAATTCTGGCACTGTATTCCTCACACTTCAGGAAGGCATCTGGTTTGTGGAAGGATGCTGTAAGATAATGGACCAATGCCTATCAAAGGAAATCACTATAGCATACAATGATATGCCTGCTATATAGTATATTAAATTTTTAAAGCAGTTTTCCTGGTGGCTAAAATATTGAGTGAAACTTCCAGAAGTAGTTAGCATATTTGCCAGATGTAAAGAGTGGCTGATCTTAGAATGAGCTTGTGTACACATCTGTAACTCAACTCGGGCTTTATTGGATAGTAAGGAAGGATTGGCTTCACTAAGAGTTCTGTTGACCAGTAAACTCATTATCCACCAAACATGCATTAAATAGCTCTAACTGAAAACTGTTGATACCTGCTTTGGTATTCTGGATTCAGGGTGCGTGTTGTCAGCTTTTCAATCTATTATTTATTCCAGAATCCTTGGAATAACAATATTTTATATTTTACTTACTTACTTACTTACTTACTTACTTACTTACTTATTTATTTAATGTATATTATTTTATACATTACACATCCCTGGAATGTTTTACAGGGATGTTTGAATGTTTTACAGATTAGCAGAGTCCTCAAAAAGTTTAAGGATGATGATACTATATAGATTAAAACATCATTTTCATTCACTCCTGCAATCTCAGCACTAACTGTATGGCATCCATGAGAACGTGGCTGTCAACATACAGCTGAGTTGCACTAATCTTCTCTAAACTGTTTGTGTTTGCTACACTACATATTGCCCCCCATCCTATCAATTTCCTTCTCTGCTTTTTATTTCATAGTTTTGTTTCTCCACTACGTACCTCTAGATTGACAGTTACTTAAGGATGAATTACATGTGCATAAATGATCACCACTGGACATTTCTTCACAACTGAGGAACTGCAGTGAAATATACCAGCAGACACCACCAGAAACATGTTGAGATGATATGAAAAGATGAAAGTGCTCTCTGTATTCTTTGATTAGAATATTATCTCACATCGCTGGCTGATGCTGCATTCATGAAGCCAGAAGGATAGATGTGTGTTGTGTGATTCAGCCCCTCATGTAATCTGCTGTAAGAGTCAGGGTAATGATTCTACAAAGTTTATGATCATTAAAAAAAAAAAAATCCTTCAGTGTTGCAACTTCCAAGCAGTTTACAAATCACATGAATTGCAACAAAATCACATATTAAAGAATAAAAACACAGCATAAAGTGTAGAAAGTTCAACTATACATACACACACACACACACACACAGAGTTCAACTGGATTTTTAAAAAAGCATTTAAAAATAAATGAGGTCCTGGCTGGATTCTCAAAAGATTTGAGCAGGGAGTTATGTTGGATTGAGTTCCAAAGGCAAAATCTCTACAGCAGAAAAGGGTTTTGTTTTACCTGCCATCCATCTATCCTGAGGAAACTGGAATATTATTCCAAATCATTTTAGACTGCTTAGAATGAAGGATAAGACTACACACAGAGACAGACAGCTTCAAGTATAGCCATACTGATGGCATCTGACCAACTGGGAAAGGGATCAGTGTGTGTGTGTGTGGGGGGGGGGGGGGGGAATCAATGCTTGATATTAATAGGAAATAGAAAGCCTTGTGAGCTTCCCCAGTGCATCCACTTAGCCACAGAATGCTAGACTAGGTAGCCCTAAGACCTGACTGAGGAGGACCCTTCTTAATCATAACTGAATCCTTCACTGTACTGCACCTGAGGACAGAGTGGACCTACCATGAGGTAGAATGAGGAACCTTTCTGAGAGAAAGGATGGTGGAGGCTGGAAATAGTGAGATGCCAGAGAGCAGAGCTCCATGCACCACTTAGCCTGGTCTTCTCAGACATGGTGGAAAATACTATCCTGTTGCCACTGGTATAGTTAAAATTCAACCACCTCTCATCTGGGGAGGAGGACTCTATTTGTGAGCCCTTCAGAGAAAGAGAACACTAGAGTGACTTGGGTGGAAATTCTGAAAGTAAAAGGCAGTGCTGCTCTTTCTTTCTTGAAGCTGCCTTATAAATGTTTCATTCCCTGTTCGCTTTTTGTTATTACTTTCTCCATATTATTTATCAACAATTTCATCCAGCAGCGGCGGGAAACAAACTGGAATCTAGTTAACAATTTAGTACTGCTATTATGAAGACCCAATATTTTCAAGTATTCGTAGGAGGAGCAGGAGAAAGAGAAAATAAATACCTCTCTTAGATTGGATCTTTTTATGACAAGTCTTTGCCTGCAGTGAATTTTTACCCAGAGTTATGGACCCTTGAAATGAGAAGTTTAAAATGGAATAGCGGGCGCTAATTTTCAAGTGCACTGCATACAGCAGGAAAGAGCGACATCTAGTGGTTCGGTTTACACTGACATGAAGATCCTGCTCTTGTTGGCACTGAAAGAAGAATGTACTTGTTTTCTTTTTCCTATTTCTTTACCTGCACATCTGGCACGTACTTGAGTTCATGACAGGCAATTTAGTAGATTATTCCCAATGGCAAGTTTTATCAGGTTGTGCTATTCCCACAATTGGGTTGTGCAACAAACAGATTAATATACCCATGTATAATGCATATGAAGATTGGCATACTCTCCAGGAATAACCATGGTAGGGTATTTTTGTCCTAATATATCTCAAAGAAAGTCTGTTTTTCATCTGTGCTGTAATCTGTTCATCAATAAAAGCATACATGGATAAAACTGTTCTCGTGGAATGAAGGCATGTATATACTAGGTATTAGGAGCTTCCTTATACAAAAATGCATAACACAGGTCCAGTTCTTTTACAGATTTCAGATAACATGATGAAATTCCACAGAGAGAGGAATAAATTCTGGTCTGATTGTGTAAGCAGAGTACCTAGAATTCTAAACTTATTTGTGAAGATATGGTACAGTACAAAGCATCAGGAAAAATACAAGAAATGTCCAGATATAAAACACATATATTAACTTATCTGAATCAGCAATGTACTAATATCAAAAAAAAATTCATGATCAAATAATTTATTGTGGATTAGAAATAATTTCTTGTGGAATACACACACATATACACACATATACATATACACACACACAGAAACTCAGATATAGAGGCTTTGTGCCTAATCATCTTTCCTGTTATAGATGTAATTCCTTCATAGATGTAATTCTTCACTAATATAATTTTCCCAGACATGGAGCTGTTCTGCTTTCAGAAGTCTGATTGCATAATGGATTCTCTGAAACATAGCTGAGGATATGGATTGAAGCAAGGGATTACTTTTTACGCTGAATGTGGTTGTAACAATTTCAAATGTTTACTGTGTAATCTGGCTTTTGTAGAAGTCTTCTTTTCATGGGTCTTCTTCATTCCTAGTCAATAGAACAAAAACATATGCTGCACTGAATGTCAGATATGTTTCAAAACAACCATAGACACAACCCGCTTTAATTCCTCCTCTGCACCAGTTGTGTGTAGTGAAGCCTTGCCCCCAGTGCACAATTAACCTTTCATTCTAGTATGGCCGTGGTGTGCTTTGTGATGATAGAGTTGCTTTCTCTGAGATTATCACCATGGACTCTTGCTGAGATTTTTAGGCATGACCAATAGGTGCTTGACACCAAAAAATATTTATCTACTTTTTATTGAGCCTTCCAGCTCTTCCAGGAAAGAGCTAACTCACTCACTCACTCACTTACTCACTCACTCACTAACATACCATTAGTGTTTATAAGACTTCCTTTTATTGCCACTGGCTCTTTTGCAGATTAGTAGTTTCCTAGAATTTCATTTCCACACTGACCAATAAACTTGAAAATGAAGGCACACTTCCTAGGTTGGAATTCATGTAGCATGGAAAGTGAGTCGAAAGCTTCATGTCACAAAAACGATGGACCCTATTAGTGCTCATAACTGTAGTTACATAACACCTGTGCAAAATATTACTCTGGTGTGCAATATAGCTGGGCTTGTCGACAGCTGAAGCAAGAGGGCTACTGTGACATAAAATGAGTAACAATAAAAAAGAAAATTATATTTGCCAGCATGGAACAAATCAGCCTTGACTTGTACTCATGAAAGTAATAGTTCCTTCATTACGAAGTGTCACAGCCTCTCACTCTGTTGCATTTTAAAGGCATGTGTCTTAAAACGCATTTGAAGATCAGTTATGAAAACCATGCTGGCATTCAATTCACAACAAAGTGATGTTTGGAGCAGAATCTCCATGATGAAAGTGGAAATCTTCCTAGATAATGTTTATATTTATTTTAAGGAATATTAATAAACAATGGTGAAACCGTTTGATAGATAATTGCCCTTTGGTCAGATGTTGGCTTGGTGCATTAACCTTAAGGACCACATTGGGATGTCTGTAAGCTCTACTTCTCAAAGTTATGCCTGGCTGTTTAGATGTAGAGTATTCCTATATTCACACTGTACCTTGTCACAGTGAAAATACAGTAGCAGAACCATTTGGCATTTATGCAAACAGAAACATACACTACAAATTCTACCCCTATTTCTGATGATCTGATGTAGTGGGGCTTCTGCCGAATTGTATAGCGCCCCATTTGGTGAACTTTGGGCTAGGATTGCAGCCTTGGAACCTTCTCCAGGTCTTGCCCACCAGCAGCTTTCTACATGCATTTTTAGAACATTGAGTAGAATTAGAAGATGCAATATATTCTGTTTCAAGCAAGATCTCTAATTACATTTATGGCTAGAAAAGAAATGCTGGTATTAAGGGATGTCTATATTTATAAGTTCATATTTTCAACTTAACAAATGTGTGTGTGTGTGTGTGTGTGTGTGTATGGATGGATGATAGATAGATAGATAGATAGATAGATAGATAGATAGATAGATAGCATGTTGAAGATCCCTGGTTTACATTGAGAAAAACCCAATGTAGGCTTCTCTGAGTTAGATAGATCAATGGTCTGATTTGGTATAAGGCAACTTCCTATATCAGCTTTCCACAACCTGGTGCCTTGCAGATGTGTTGGAAGCAGATTAGTGTATACAGAATAGGTTGCTAATTATTACTAAAATCTCTTTAGAATTTCATCCAGAATTTCAGAAGGCACCACAGGAGTTCTCTAGGATCTCTTTAAAAGATAGTAGTTAATCTTGTAGCATGGGTAATGACCCTGAATGTAATCAAACAGTTCTAGTGCTATGCTTCCATTCTGTCTCGAAATGGGTGACTCCATCAGAATATTCTGACTCTACTTTTCTAATAGGTTCTGTCTCTGTTTCTCTCTCTGCCCTCTTAACCTGTCATTTAACCTATTTTCACTATGGAGCAATACATTGCAGATAGTCAGCTTTTATTAATAGATCCTTTTAACATTATGGAATTTTCTGGATTTTTTTTTTTAATTTAAAAGCGGATCAATAGGCATCACATTCTTTTAATTAATAGACTTTTGAAGAATATATATTAATTTGTTCCTCAGTCCTCTAAACCTAGTAATATTTTTAGTACATTCATGAGTGTACTAGATTTGTCTTTGGATAAAAGATATTGTTTGAGACTAAAAGGAAGGGAGGGAGGGAGGGAGGGAGGGAAAATTGTGTAGAAATTCTTCCTTGAATTTGCTGTTTCTGGAAATTATCAGTGTATGCTTTCAAAAGAGGTTGGATGTGACACACTGGCTGTGTTTGACATGGTGCTACAAGAGCAAGCTAAACTTAATCCCATACTTTTGGAGTGGTCCATATTTTTGGAGAGCACAAAGACTCTCCTTCTGGTTCTAGATTAATCACAGACTACTGCAGGGTTTCTCAACCTTGGCAACTTTAAGATGTGTGGACTTCAACTCCCAGAATTCCCCAACCAGCATATGCTTCTGGCTTCATCACTTCTGACTTTCTGAAGATCCCTCAAAATCTGGTTGTGCCATCAGACCTGGGGACCCCAGGAGACCGTGAATTATTGAGGTGTGGCTATATTATTATTAACATCACTTTGCCCAATAGTTCTTCTCTTTTAGCTTGTTTTTTACAATTTTTAATGTTTTTAATACTATTAATAAGTATTATTATTTGGTATTTTGATTACATACTTTGCAGCCAAAGATGGAGAAGCTCTATACAGACGGCAAAAACAAGACCAGGAGCTGACT
Organism: Liasis olivaceus; assembly: GCA_030867105.1. Lineage (NCBI taxonomy): Eukaryota > Metazoa > Chordata > Lepidosauria > Squamata > Pythonidae > Liasis > Liasis olivaceus. The sequence continues at coordinate 240,701,820 of CM061349.1, read as the reverse complement.
GTGGCTCAGATCATGAGCTTCTTACTGCAAAATTTAGGCTTAAATTGAAGAATGTAGGGAAAACCACTAGACCACTCAGGTATGACTTAAATCATATTCCATTTGAGTACACAGTGAAGGTGATGAATAGATTTAGAGGATTAGATTTGGTAGACAGAGTGCCTGAAGAACTATGGACGGAGGTCTGTAACATTGTACAAGAGGCAGCAACTAAAACCATCCCAAAGAAAAAGAAATGCAAGAAAGCAAAATGGCTGTCTGATGAGGCTTTACAAATAGCCGTGGAAAGAAGAAATGCGAAAAGCAAGGGTGAAGGGGAAAGATATAAGCAACTGAATGCAGATTTCCAGAGAATAGCAAGGAGAGATAAGAAGGCCTTCTTAAATGAACAATGCAAAGAAATTGAAGAAAACAATAGAATGGGGAAGACTAGAGATCTCTTCAAGAAAATTGGAGATATCAAAGGAAAGTTTAGTGCAAAGATGGGCATGATAAAGGACAAAAAAGGCAGGGACCTAACAGAAGCAGAAGAGATTAAGAAGAGGTGGCAAGAATACACAGAAGAACTATACAAGAAAGATCTTAATGTCCCTGATGTCCATGCTGGTGTGGTCACTGACCCTGAGCCAGACATCCTAGAGAGTGAAGTCAAGTGGGCCTTAGGAAGCATTGCTAACAACAAAGCTAGTGGAGATGACAGTATTCCAGCTGAGTTATTTAAAATACTAAAAGACGATGCTGTTAAAGTGCTGCACTCAATATGCCAGCAAGTTTGGAAAACGCAACAGTGGCCATGGGATTGGAAAAGGTCAGTTTACGTTCCAATTCCAAAGAAGGGCAATGCCAAAGAATGCTCAAACTATCGCACAATTGCACTCATTTCACATGCTAGCAAGGTTATGCTCAAAATCCTACAAGCTAGGCTTCGGCAGTACATGAACCGAGAACTACCGGATGTACAAGCTGGGTTTCGAAGAGGCAGAGGAACTAGAGATCAAATTGCCAACATTCGCTGGATCATGGAGAAAGCACGAGAGTTCCAGAAAAGCATCTACTTCTGCTTCATTGACTATGCAAAAGCCTTTGATTGTGTGGATCACAACAAACTGTGGCAAATTCTTAAAGAGATGGGGATACCAGACCACCTTACCTGTCTCCTGAGAAATCTGTATGCGGGCCAAGAAGCAACAGTTAGAACCGGTCATGGAACAACCGATTGGTTCAAAATAGGGAAAGGAGTACGACAAGGCTGTATACTGTCACCCTGCTTATTTAACCTATATGCAGAGTACATCATGAGAAATGCCAGGCTGGAAGAATCACAAGCCGGAATTAAATTGCAGGGAGAAACATCAATAACCTCAGATATGCAGACGATACCACTCTAATGGCAGAAAGTGAAGAAGAACTAAAGAGCCTCTTGATGAGGGTGAAAGAGGAGAGTGCGAAAGCTGGCTTGAAACTCAACATTAAAAAAACTAAGATCATGGCATCTGGACCCATCAATACCTGGCAAATAGAAGGGGTAGAAATGGAAGCAGTAACAGACTTCATTTATTTGGGCTCCAAGATCACCGCAGACGGAGACTGCAGCCATGAAATTAAAAGACGCTTGCTCCTTGGGAGGAAAGCTATGGCAAACCTAGATAGTATATTAAAAAGCAGAGACGTCACCTTGCCGACAAAGATCCGCATAGTCAAAGCTATGGTTTTTCCAGTAGTAATGTATGGCTGTGAGAGCTGGACCATAAAGAAGGCTGAACGCTGAAGAATTGATGCCTTTGAACTGTGGTGCTGGAGAAGACTCTTAAGAGTCCCCTGGACTGCTAGGAGGTCAAACCAGGCAATCTTAAAGGATATCAACTCTGATTGCTCATTGGAAGGATTGATAATGAAGCTCAAGCTCAGATACTTTGGTCACCTAATGCGAAGAGAGGACTCTTTGGAAAAGACCCTGATGCTGGGAAAGATGGAAGGCAAAAGGAGAAGAGGACGGCAGAGGATGAGATGGCTAGATAGCATCACTGAAGCAATGAGCATGAAATTGAGCAAACTCAGGGAGGCAGTGAAAGATAGGAAGGCCTGGCGCAATATGGTTCATGGGGTCACGAAGAGTCGGACACGACTTAATGACTGAACAACAACAATTTGGTATTTATTTACTAATTGTTTTTAGCCTTGTTGTATGCTACCCAGAGTCACATGTTTTTGAGATGGGCAGCTACATAAATTTTAAAAATAAATAAATAATTCATTTTTGTGTTTCAATTTTTTTTAAAAAAACCATTTCTTTCAAACCAGTTTGTACTGTATATTTAAGTCAGTTATTACAAAACTGAACCAAACAAATTATTACCTATCTGTTTTCAACTAGACCATATTGTATCTCCTGCTGTGATTAAATATACAAGGATTCAAACCATACTTTTAAGAGTTTTAAGTATTCAAAGTTGCCTGCTTTAATGGATGAGTTTCTTTTGTCCCACATTTGCTTTTTTAAATCACAATTGCTTTCCCACCAGCTTCTGGGAAAATTGTACATGTTGGAAAGTTCTTATTTTTTAAAAAAATCTTCTCAGGATCGCCTGGGGGGGCAAAAAAGTCAAGATGGTGACTGCAACCATAGGATAGAAGCCCTGCCCCTTTTTATGTATGTTGCATGCTCTTGATGTTTATTTGATTTAGGAAAGCCCTTATATTTCCATATCCGAGTGCCCAGCACTGCCACTGGAAAGGAGCATTATATTCTATGAAGAAAAGGACATTCTATACATGTTATTTAGCATCACCATGCAGTTGTTTGTGCACAAAATGAACTGTGAAATTCCTGCACCTAATGGGGCTTTAGTTCTGCAAGCAACATCCATACAGAGAGTAATTAATTTATTTCAGCTGAAAAACAGCTCTCCACTGAAATACTGGGAGTAACAAACATTACTGACAGCTCTGAGGTGGGGTTTTGAGTCACAAGTTGGATGTCTTTAGCTGTGTTAATTCAATGACATTAAGCATCCGTAATATGCTGGGATCTGGCTTCTGTTTTTTTTTTTTTTAGCATTTCAAATATATAATATATTATAATACATATTGCCATGCTAACTGATGTGCTAGGAGGACATCTGCTTTCAGTTTAAGTTGAAATCAGATGTCCTCTATTTTTTGAAACATGACTTACTATAAAATATTGAAGTACTTTAGATGTTATTTTATTTGCAGCGTGTCTGTGGGAGACGTTTTGTGAACAAAACTATAAAAGAGTGATTTGATTGATAATATTACCAACAGCATATGTACACGTTTTTCAGAGCTGAGAAATTTCCCAGTTGGTACTGTTATTAAAATAAAGCTTTATTTGCGAGTTGTTTGAGGACAATTGAAAATAAGGAAAGTGGCTTGCACCATTTTGATTATAGTGATGAAAAATGTTTTGAAAAGAAAAAAATCTGGAGTAGGTTGTTAATTCTTGCTGCAGGGATATAAAGCACTAATTCCCAAATGAGGATCAAGAGGCATAACTTATTTGTGAAACGTTTGTGGGTGCCCCATAATTTTGCAAGTGTTTAGATAGCAAGATAGGCTCTTGGTGTTCCCTCATTCAGAAGACCAGATTGCAACATACAGTCTAGGGACTGTAACATCTACTATATAGGACAGACAGGTACAAGATTGGCAGAACACATCCTCAAGCAGCAATGGCGGTCAGAAGACATGACGAAAGTTCCTTAATCTCTTAACACATAGACAAATTCAGCCATAATTTCAACAATGTCAATAGTTGGGAAACTACTGACATTTTAAACCAGGCCAGATCCAAAAATGCTAGGGAATTCCTGGAAGCTTGGAATTCTGACAAATCAGCCATAGAGATAAACCCCATCTCCATGTCATTTAAAAGATACCACCACTAGTCAAGGATAGAACCAACCAAGTCAGAGCAAATCCTCCCTTGTTCCCAGATAAGCAGGTCACAGCACCAGACAAACAATCAGAGAAGAAAAGATACCCTAATTGAGGAACCATCAAGGAAGAAACTACATGCCATCCAAAACTAGCAGGGAAAGCTACTATATAAAAACAACCAGCAAACTCTGCTCTACCTCGCATGGATGATGTTACCTAGTTTAATGATGAAACATCTGCATGAAAACAACCAAGCTCAGAAACCACTAAGATTATACATTGTTGATTATAGTTTTAAAAATCTTGGCTTTCTTAACTTAAAATTGTATTATCTAGAACAGAAATGTTAATATACTTTTAGTATGAACAAATATGAGCATTGACCAAACCTGTAGTTGTGGTACACTGAGGCTTTCAAGAATCCAATTCCTACTACCTGGCTATGTCCCCTGACTCATTATGTGACATTTGGACTCATATTTTCTTGGGAGGGTTGTCATACTGTTTACAAAAAATATTGATCCTTGGCTGGATCCAACAGGGCAGAATGAACATGGATTGGGATGAAGCCAGAAATACAACTTTGATATCAAGAATACTATCTAGTAGAACTTTATTAGGTCAGAGCTGGCAGGTCATAAGGACTTTCCCCACTACTGACTTAGAGTATTATTCATAAGTATAGAGTATTCATAACTCTATTCTTGAGTTAGAACAAAACATTGCTGGCATAACGTGTGCTGCCCCACTGCCAATTTCTGTCCTGCTATTATTGCTTCTGTTCCAAGTACCTTCCAAATCCTATTGTCCATATCTTTGAGTGTGTCACTCTGGCTTTGCTACTTTCCTCATTTAGCACATGACCTAGCAGTGGGAAAACATATCGATCAACCACAGCACTAGAACAAAAGTTGGATAGGTCTCACTTCTAGTCTTTGCCTTTCTGCTCTAGATTGGTTTGTCTGTCCTTACTTTCACTGACAATTTCCCAAGTTAATATAATATGAAATAAAGAAACATGGAAAGACATTAAGGTAGGAATTATTACAAGGAAGAGGAACAGAGTCCCTGTGATGATTGCAGTCAGTTAGGTCCTGTAGGGTGGAGAACTGAAATTGACTAGCTGCTGAACAATCACCTCTCTTACATCAACAGAATATACTTTTCTATTATATCTCTTACTTCATCGGTAATATATCTCTTACTTTATCAGGAGGTGGGGATGTGATTGAACTTTACAAATATAGAGAAACCAGCAAATCATTACAAAGAGCCCTACTCTTCTTCCCCAAATAAAATAGAGAAAATCTGCCCCTCTCTGCTCCTTATTGGAAGCTAAGAGAAGAGTTGGTGTCAAATACATAAAACAGGCAACAACGTGACCAATGGGAAATTTCCTCAGGAATGGCTGAGGTGGTGACTGGCTAGTGACTAGAGGATGTGTGTGTATCCACGCTGCCTATAACAAATTCTGATTGCATCACTCATTGTTTACCTGCCTTCACCTCCAAGATTCTGGGTTGCAAAGCATTAAAGATTTTAGACACTTAGAAGTTGTGGTGGAATAGTGGCAGTTAAAGAGGAGAAATACTAACTGTGTTGATACAACTAAAGACAATTTAAGCCTGTCTCATTTATGGGTTGGGTATAAATCCAACTTTATGGGAACAATGCAAACATTGGTTCAGATCATGATTGTATCATGCTAAGGTGTGGATATGGCCACAAGCATTTATATCAAAAGGTCCTGATGCTGATTACAGAAATAGATTACTGTAATCTATTTATTACTGTAATCTATTTATTACTGGTTACACTAATAAAAACCCAGTTGATTAGTGGTATCATGTTTTCTCAATATTGAGCGTTCTATACTATAGCCATGATATTGTCTGAGATTGTGTACTCATCACATTTAATGATGTGAGAGAATTAATGCATTAATAGGTGAGAAAGTTACTTTACTTTTTCTCAGTATCTGAAAAAAGATGCTATACCTTTCATAAATGCCCATCTGTGTATGCATAGAGTATCCAACCTATTAAGACATTTCTGTCATGTTCTAGTTATGCACCTATATGTGCTTCAAAGGCATTTTTTAAAATGTGGCTTATAATTTCCTCTGACAAAATGTGATTTCTCCATCAATATGCTAATTTTTGACTAGTGCTCTCCTTCATTTCATTGCCAAGAACACTAGGTTTTGACTCCTAGTTCTGCATGAATCAGCCCTCTTGTCTGATGTCATTTCAGAATCTTTATGGAGATGCCACCAAGAAGTGGACTTCTAATCAAGCTGCTTCTGGGTCAGGTTGTCCAAGTGATTTGCAGCATCAGGAGAATAAGGAAGGCATGGATGGGATAGCTATGTTGACAGATCTTAGGAGGGTTAAAGGTGAGTTGAGTTTTCATATCTTATATGTATACATGGGTAGGAAGAGACTGATATACACAATGTAAACCAAGTTTTGGGAAATGTGTGCTGTTCCACTTTTTAAACTAGAATCTATGAATCAATTAATTACCCAGAAAAGACAGCCTCCCCTTTTGACCTTTTTTCATGGGTCTATCAGAAAGTGTTCTGCCAGAGGAGCAACTTTGGGTTAGAGTCCGTTTCACATCATGCTGTGAATATATGGTGCTGTTCTGAGCAGAGGCTCTTCGCAAGGTCCATTAAAAAACAGGCAAACTAGCAAACACCCAACACAATTGCTTAGCCTGGATAATAAAAAGGATCCTTATGAGAACTGTCTTAGGCAGTGTTTCTCAACCTTGGCAGCTTGAAGTCATGTGGACTTCAACTCCCAGAATTCCCCAGCCAGTGAGGCTGGCTGGGGAATTCTGGGAGTTGAAGTCCACACATCTTCAAGCTGCCAAGGTTGAAAAACACTGGTCCTAGGTAAAAGTCACTTGGAACCTCCTATTGTAGAGTGGAAAACTAAATCTGGAAGAACAGTGGCTTAGCTAGCCTTTCCAGGCCTTTCTACTTACATTCGTTCACTGCTGGGCTGGCTAATGTTTAGCAGGCCATGCCTTTTTTCATCAAGATGTTGCATTTTGAAGGTTCCAAGTGACCTATGCCTAACCATTTAGGACCACTTACTCTTAGTATTCTGCATGGTTTCATTTATTTTCTGCATTTTAGGAAAATGCTTGACTGGAAGCAGCAAACATAGTTCACATATCTGAACAAATTATTGACCAAAGCATTGACCAAACTGAGCTCACAGCTGGGTTGACTAGAAGTGTAGAGCCTCCAAAATAACAAATATTGATATCTTTCAAGCAGGCATACAGTGGAACCTCGGTTCACGAACGCATCTGTTCACGAACAATTTGGGTCACGACCAGCTCAGGCCGCAAAAATGTACCTCCGGTCGCAAATGCCGGATCGGGTGACGAACAGGATCCACGGCCATTTTCCCTCCCGTGTCACATGGTCGTGACTTCCTGTAGGGAGGGGACTCTCCCTCCAAGCAGGAAGCGCGGCCATTTTCCCTCCCGTGTCACGTGGTCACGACTTCCTGTAGGGAGGGGACTCTCCCTCCAAGCAGGAAGCGTGGCCATTTTCCCTCCCGTGTCACGTGGTCGCGACTTCCTGTAGGGAGGGGACTCTCCCTCCAAGCAGGAAGCGCGGCCATTTTCCCTCCCGAGCAAGGTTAGCTTTCTCTCTCTTCATACTGTACTTTGTGTCATATTTTTGCGGTTTTTTTTAAAAAAAAAAACATGGTTCAGAACGGATTAACCGTATTTACATTGAACCTTATGGGGAAATTTGACTCAGGTCATGACCAGAAATCGGTTGGCGACCAAATTTGGGGTCGGAACGGATTAACTGTATTTACATTGAACCTTATGGGAAAATTTGATTCCGGTCGCAACCATTTCGGGTCGCGACCAGAGTCACGGAACGAATTAAATTCGTGAACCGAGGTTCCACTGTATTTGCATTTTCTATTAGCTCAGTCATTGAACCGCTAGTGAGAAGCAGCTGTGGCTGTCGCCTGGTCTTTGCTTGCTCAGGCTTATAATTTATAATTTTCATTCTTATAATTTATAGCTGGTAGTCTGTGTTAATTTCAGGAATTAGCAACTCCAGGCCCATTTTATCTGGTCTGAGCAGTTAAGTGGGATCAGGCCTTCCCAGCATTGGGATAAGAGTACAGTGACCATATTTTCTTGGACAAACCTGGAAAAGGGGCAAATCTCAAAGAGGTTCATAAGGATAAAGAAAAAGTTTATAACTTTGCTTTACAAAGGAAAAGCCAAGAGCAAAACCAAGAAAATAAATAATTAAATAAATCTAAAGGACTGCTTTCTCAAATAAAGGACTGTCCTTTATAATTCTTATTATTATTACTATTTTATTTTTTTATCCTGCCTTTATATATAATATAATTATATATATATATATATATATATATATATATATATATAAATAAATAAATAAATAAATAAAATGCAAGGCAGTGAACATACCTAATACTTCTTCCTCCTCCTATTTTCCCCACAACAACAACAACCCTGTGAGGTGAGTTGGGCTGAGAGAGAGTGACTGACCCAAAGTCACCCAGCCGGCTTTCATGCCTAAGGTGGGACTAGAACTCCCAGTCTCCTGGATTCTAGCCTGGGGCCTTAACCGCTAGGCCAAACTGGCTCTCAGGATTGTAGACTACATCCTGGAAGAAGACAAAGCTGATCCATTTTTATACTGTACCCAGGAAAACTACATGGACACATCACCAAGGCACCAAAAATCAAGCTCAACTTGGAGACTTGACTTTATAATCAACTTTTTGGAGGATGTTGCTGCTATTTTCATTATTTTAATTAGGTTTTATGAATATTTGAATTGTATTTTCAATTAATTTGAAGTTGCCCTTGCTGTTGTTTACTGCTTTGGGTGCTACTTGTTGGCAGAAACCATAAATAATGAAAGAGGTAAATAAATATTCTGTGCAAGACTGGCCCATGAAAAGAACATTTTAAAGGTAGAAAGGTTTATTAACTCTCTGCTTACTGTCTGAATAATGAATTACATGCTATTGCTCACCCACTAGAAATATGTCCCCCGGATATATAAAACAACCATTCTCCAGGGAAGCTGGATCAGAAACTGAAGCGCACAACATATTTTGCAGAGTTCAGCAGCAACTTTCTGCTGTGCTTGAATGCCTCAAATCTTTGCATGTTATGTGCTCCCATCTTTAGTGATGAGAAATGTCAAGGTTTCAAGATTAATTTTACCATGTGGGTGTTTGCTTATGTGCCACTTCCTTGTTCTCTCATGGATTTCCTCGAGAGCCCCTTTTCAGCCAAAATCCCCTGGTTAAAAATAAATCCATGTGCTTCTGAAAATAGTAGGAAATTGGTTTTAATGAAGGAGCTGAAAGGAGAAGGAAAAGAGACAAGAGTGGTCTGTGGAGATTCAGATACGATATACATGATGGCACACAGTTCAGGTCTTTGCCTCTTAACCAGACACAGGCGAGCTCACTTGTGCCTTTGTGACACAGGCATGCAATGAAGCGTATGACTTTTCTGAAATTAGACAGAGCCGAGGTGCATACATTTGAGCTGGCCCCATTCATGCAAAGCATCTACTGCATAAAAGGATGGGATGAATTACATGAAGAAGGCCTGCTTGTCTTGGTATTTGTGTATGTCAACTCTTCAGTACAATAAAAGATCTTTGCATAGCAGCAACATCACGAGAGCTGGTTGCATCACTATGTGCGACTATATGGCCTGTATTCTCTGTTCTTCTGTTCTTCCCAACCTGTTGGTCCACCTACCTCTCTTCCCTTTGACTTCAGTTCAGCACTTAGAACCTTTCCTCAGCCTGACCCAAAGTACAGTACATATTGCTTTGGGTCCTTTGAATGGACTACTTATATTTCATCTGATACACTGGCTCAGCTCAGTAATGCAGGGATTCCAGATCGAAATGGCCCTACCCACAGTGACATCCATGGGGAGGGTAAAAGACATCAAGGTGGTAGCCACCATCTTGACTTTTTTGGCCTCCACCCCCACTGACACCCTTGGCAATCTTACATCAAATGAGACTCAACATGCAGGAAGTCTGAAAATGCTCTGCTGAATCTACAATCATTTTCTGGATTAAAGTCCCCTCTTTTTGATTTGGCATGCAGGGATGTTGAGCTGCTGCTGATATAAACCTTCTGGCCCGAAGCATGCTTGATACATTTCCATGGCTTTTTAGAAAATATCTGTTGAGCTGCTTATTTATACATAAATAAGCAGTCAAGTGTTATTTCCTTCATGACAGGGATAAAAATATGGGGGAGTAGTAATTCACTGTCATATTGCTTGAAGGCCTGGACTCTTAGCTGTGAATTAATACAACCTGTTCCACTCTGGAATGACTGGCTGCTGTTGCAAAATTATATTGTAGGAAATACTTTTTAGTCCTATGGAACTCTCAGCTGTACAGTGTGTGTCTTTGTTTTTGTTTTTTTCCAATAATTTTATTAAGAATTATAAATGGCAAGAATAAAAGCCAATGCAAAATACAAAAAAATACAAACAGAAAAATACAAAAAGGGGGGGGGGAGAAGGGAGGGGTGTGGAAAGGAAAAAAGAAAGAAAAGAAAAAAGAAAAAGAAAAAAAGAAGTAACTTCCTCTTTCATCCCAGCAAGTAAAGACAAATTTAATAGCCTATCACCATCTCTAAATACAACATAACCTCTCTTCACCCCATAGCTCAACTCTTAAGTAAAAAAACAAAATCCAAATGCTTTGTCAACTGTTCTTTGTCAGCAAAAGTCCAGTAAGGGCAATCAGATATAACTATTTTCCTCTTTTAGCCCTGATTGAACAAACCAACCTTGTATTCCTTCCCAGAGTTTTTAAAAATATTCTTTAGCCCCTTCAGAGAGAGTCCCAAAAGAAGTTTGCTGGTCATCTGTGTTTCAAGGCAGAAATATTTCAGAACTTCAACAAGTTTCTTTGCTATATCCAATACATTTATCCTTTTGTTTGTCACTTGTAATAAAGTCCTTCAGACCCTTAACAGAGCTCTTTTGTATATCGAGTAAGAAAAAAATTATCCAAATCAGTTCCTTGGTTTAATATCTGTACATGTCCTTTAGGGAATAAGTCATCCATCAGATCCATTCGTGTTACATTTAAGTCCCCCTTCCAAGTAATTTCACAGACATCCATTGCAATTTGTCTTGTTCTAAAACTTCATTACCACACATTCTGTCCATCATGTCATGCAATTGATCCATTCTATTAAGAGGCTTAATAGAGAGATATTTAAAAATTTGCAATACAGGTAGTCCCCAGTTTAAGAATGAGTTCCATTCCCAAGGTCTGTCCTTAAGTCGAATGTATATATAAGCCGGAACAGTATTACTGTATAATACTGTATAAATAGTATTGTGTAATGAACTCAAACCATTGTGTAACTCGAATTATTGGGTATTTAACTCAAATTTTGCTACAATATGCTCTGTTATTAACTACAAGTAGTCTGTAACCCAGGCGTTCTTATCCAGAGGACTACCTGTATAGATATTCTCCATATTCTTTATCCTCTAGCTTCCTTTAGTGTCTAACCTTCAAGGTCTCATTCTAAAAACAACTAAAACATTCTTCTTATCCTATAAAAGCAACAACAGTTGCCATTTTCTCATGAGAAAATATCTTCTACATAATTCAAAGCTATAATTCCAAATCCTTCTGGCCCCTTAACCCATTGTTAACTTTCCAAATCCATATATTAAGCACCCTTTTGCTATATAGTTCAAGAAATCATAGATTTTCAAAACTTTTAACATCGAATTTACACCATTGTCCTCTAAGGAGGAGGAAACTCACCCGATGAATACAGTAAAACCTTGCTGGTTCAAAGGGTCTTAATCTCTCCAGTAAACAAACAAACAAAAATTAATAAACCAAATCCAAAAAAGTGATTAAGAAATAAGGCTCAATCAACCTTAATGTTTGTAAAAGGCTGCTTTGCGAGTGTGAGTTTGATGAAATCCCAACTCCCAGCCCCTCCACTCATAAGCTGACCACAAAATGGCAGTTTCCACAGTCTACTCATGAGTAGCAGCTGTCTAGAGTCACATGGATAATCTCAACAATTTCTCCTTCTTCCAGAGAAATTTTGCTGGTCCAAATCCAACATCCAGCCATGATTCTCCTTGCAAAGCTGTACTGCTAACAAGCAGGACATCAGCTCACCATGGCCCTCACAGGAAGTCTCCCCACAGTGTGTGTCTTTTTGTGGCATTTGATTACTGAACTGCATCCTGATTAAACAATGTCAAATTCAAAGGATCAATAATAGTGCATTAGGTATCTGCCAATTGGTGCTTTCTGGGAATGGTGATCTCCCAATCTTGAATCAAACATTGCTTTTGAAAGCACCCTTTAGTTCAAAAACTGGCTTGCCATGCAGGGGGAAGAGACACTTGTTAACGAAAATAAGTCAACATTCCTAATGATATACAATCTGAGTTTCTATGGACCTACACCAATAATCCTGAAATTGACAATACAGTGGTACCTCGAGTTACAAACTTAATCCGTTCCGTGACTCTGATCGCAACTCGAGTTGGTCGCAACTCGAGGTAAATTTTCCCATAAGGTTCAATGTAAATACGGTTAATCCGTTCCGCCCTCCGAATTTGGTCGCACCACGAGGCAAATTTCCCCATAAGGTTCAATGTAAATACATTCTTGCCAAGCCTACTCTGCATTTTCTTTGGAGCCATGCTGACAAGCACACCAAAAACCTTCCAAACACCACAAAACACACCACAAGCCTCACCGAACGTCTCCTTGCTACCGCGATCTCGCCCACAGGAAGCCGCGACCATGTGGCAGCAGGGCAAATGGCCGTGGATCCGGTTCGTAGCTCAAGGCAGAGTTCGCATGTCGAGGTAAATTTTTGGGGCCGGAGCTGGTCGTATCTCGAAAAATTCGTAAGGAGGGGCGTTCGTAACCCGAGGTACCACTGTACTTCATTCTTCACATAATACCAGGCATGTGCAAAACATTACAAATCTGAAACACCAGTCATGAGTTCAAAATGTCACATTTCTAATGTAGAATAGTTGTCTCGAATGCCACATGGACTGTTTCAATCATTTCAAAAATGTTGTGGTTGAAATAACCCCATCTCAAGTACAAAACAATGTTTTGAGCTTGAAATGCTTCCAAAATGATTGAAATGGTTTGAATTTGAAATGTTTTACGTATTCCTACGACTATTATGTCTCCTGCTTGTTTAGATTCATCAAGTAGAATGTCTGTGAGGTTCAGAGCAGAACAGAAATCAAAGGCTGGATCTGACAACAAAGAAGAGGAGAAGAATAAAAACGTTACACAAAATATTACCAAAAAACTCCAGCAGAGTTCTCTTAATAGTACTCATTAGAGAAGAGGATCAAAAATGGTGAGTGTCTGAACATTCATTATAAATGTAACCCAGAGATATTATAAAATTCTTTTCCAAATACTGATTGTCCTAATGTTTTCAGTCAGAAAAAACACAAGGATTTCACTGACGCTTTTTTAAAAATAAAAATCCAAAAAAGAGCTTGGCTGACATTCATTATTTCATTCCTTTTTTATTTATTTAAAAAGCTAAGCCTACGTTAATTTTAAGTACATGAAATCATCAGTTTTTTGGAATCACAAAATTGATGCCACTCTGAGCTAGCCTGGCTGTTTTCGGAGATAAACAATAAGAGAGAAAATAGGACTGTGGGAAACTGACTGCTCATCCAGAGTAAAGCAAAACATGCCCTCTTCCTATGTTGTCATTCCTTTCTCTTTTGCATAGGGTTAGGGTTAGGGTTATTGTTATTCCTAAATGATGTTCTATGTGATCTCACTTCTTATGAATGAGGGCTGTGCAGAGAACCAGATTTGAAGGGGAAACAGTGCTTTGGAGCACGTCTTTATTTGGATTAAGGAGTTGCCAAAAAGTGCTACCAGAAAGCCTACACATATTCCAAATGACCTTTTTCCTTTCAAAATTGGTTCAGTGCCTGGCTCTGTCCCTTGTCCTTTTCCTGCCTTTTCCAGATCCTATTTCTATTCATTTGCATTTCTGTACTGGAAGACACACATGTGTTTCTGCTGTGCTTGTGTAAAGGAAGAGAAATGGGCCACCATTACTCAACTGGCTTTTGATATGGAAAGACCACTTTCTTAAATTTCACATATATATACTTCTAACTGGCATTATTCAGTAGCTGGAAAGGGCACTCTGCACATAATAAAGGTTGAGCTGAAGTATTGAAAATGTGTGGGACTGCTTATGGGTATGCATAAAATCCTAGCTTAGCTTTTCCCATTCAGCTAGTGTCAGGCAGTTAGTATCCCTGAACGGTTCTGGAGAACAGTAAGATGGAGAAGCCTTGCTGAATAGGAATTGGCAAAGAAAGATGGGTTAGCGTGCTTGACAGGTCATGATTACATCAAGGAATGTCAAGGAAAAGTAGAATCACAAAGTCATAGACTGTAAACTTAGAGATACTGGCTTTCCAGAACAATGACTGCATGAACAAAGCAGTTTTCACATCATGGAATAGAAAATTGGCTTGTTTCTTCTGATCATATTATGGAGTTGAATGCTTTCCATGCCTTCTTCACATCAGACAAGAAGAAAAATGTTCAAGGCCAAGCTCTCTGTGACTTGTTCTGGTGATGTTAGGCAGTGGTCTGGTTTTACATCTGAACTGTCACTGTATTAATATATGAGCAGAGTCCTTAAAATCAGACTGATTCTCCTGCAGCTGGATTGCATTCCCCCCAATCATTTTTGTTTCTTTTGGATTCCTGTCTCTGCCTTTTCCTCAGTTGTTTGAATCACTCACTTCTTTCACTCACTTCGGAAATCCCACTACTTTCTCTTGCCTGATCCTTGATTTGTCTCTGGGGTCTTCCTCCTTGTTTTTAGGTGGTTCTTCTGCTTGTCTTGTCATTTTTTCTGACAGCAAGAAGTTATTTTTCCTAGTACCTCAGCATGAATATTCTTCTACTTTTCCTCTTGTGCTTCTTTATCACTATAGCAACTCAACCAATTTCCTCTATATTTCTTTTTACCATGGTAAGATGCCTTGCAATATTACAAGTAGGGCCAATTTCAATATCATTTTAAAAGAATGATGGCCTAGGTCTATGCCTACTTGATTTCCATGATTTTGTTATAAAGTCCAAGAAATCTTCTAGACTCTATATTTCATCAAGAACATAAAGGGAACCACTTTGCATACAGTGCTTCAGAAAACACCTAAAGGTTTTATGCATTCTGTATAATAAGAAAAGGTCAATAATGTTGAATCTCCAGGGGGACTACATATTCTGCTGTATACCATTTGATTCAACTCTTTCCCTTATGGCAGATGAATAGAGGGCAACCTTCAAGTATCATCAGTTGTTGGAAGGTCTTCTAACTGTGACATTAAAGGGCCTTCAAAACTTTATCCCCCTGCCCTTTAAATTCCTGCACAAACAGCAAACTGCACTTTGTTAGCCCTGTTGTTTGAAGGCTTTAGAAATACATGAAAGTCAAAGACCCCAGCTGTCTCTCCGGAAGTTGCTACCAGAGATTATGGATTATGAAACCATTCTATCAATTATCTTTAATAGCTGAGAAACAGTCCTGTTTCGTGAGATCATCTGATAGATAAAGGATGTCTAATTTTCTGACAGCCAGCAGGTCTGCCTTCTGACAATCTTCTAATTATTTTTTCTCTATTATGCAAATCATCTGATTTCCAAGAACACAAACATTATAGTAGATGAATAAAATCTAAAACAGTTGTCCTTAATGGGCTTATGATATTTCCCGTTTTAATTAAAATTATTTCCCAGTAAATATGTGTCAAGCTGACGATGTTCAGAATATTTGGGTATGTGCAGCTTTAAAAATATGTCAGGATCCTGGTGTTTTGCCAAATCGGGATTTGGAGATATGAAGACATTATGTCTATAGAATGTTGGCTTCAGGAGAAAGCACTGACTGGTTTATTTAGTTCTTTGTTAAGTCAATAAAACAAAACTTCTGTTTGTCTAATTTTAACTAAGGATATATGAGAAATTCATCACTGAATTTCTCAATTGATGAAAATATCAACTTGGAACATGCCAAATAAATGCATACAAAGGGTTTTTTTAGCATACAAGAAACAATATGTACAAAAATACTATTGGTAAAAGGTGAACAAAGCAAACATTGAGGCATACATTTCTGCACTGTTTCTAAATGATGAAGCTAGTCTTCTGTTTACTGTTTATTTTTGTTTTCAGAATCATCTGGAAAAGAAGCACCGTACTTCGTCAAAAAAGAATTTACCACTGCCCACATAATTTATTAGGAAAACAGCAAAGTTGTGGAAAGTGGTAGGAAAAGATATTCCAGTGGTGGTGGAAAGGACCACCTGAAATTCAGCAATACGAATTGATTTTATTAATGGGAAAATTTTAAAAAAGTGACTAAATCTGTTAAATAATTTCTCCTCATGTTAAAATTGCAGAAATGATTGTATCTTGAAAGAAAAATAGGAAGATTACTTCATTCATGGAGTAATAGATGCCTAACCTTAGTTCTTTAGACTGTAGTCATTTGTTTTACCTGAACATACATTTAAACTCCATGGAGTTTACTTCTGAGAACAAGCATATAGAATTGCACTACTAGTTTCAACCAGCATAACCAGCCACTGTACTCAAAGCTTCCCTCATACCACAGCAGTTAACCGGCATCATCTGTTATTCATGATTATTTCGCACATGCATAATCAATATTTCTGTGCTTTGGGGGTGATGCGGTAAGCAGAAATCTGCAGATGTCACTTTTTCCAATGACAGGTCTGGAGATAGAAAAATGCTGACTTAGCCAGTTGGGGGAAAAGAAAGAAAAAAAATGAAATGCTGGCAACTCAAGTTTTTCTTAAGGTTGGGGAGAAAGATGCAGCTTTCTTACTTAAACCAACTCATTTGCAATCCATATGGCTATAGCAGAAAAAAAGACACCTCAACCTGTTCCAGCACATATACAGTATGTAACAGGAAGCTTTCTTGTTTGCCATTACTGGAAACCTGGTATATGTTCCATGCACATTTCCTGACAGTACAAGGTCTTATCCTGTGATTAGGTCTGGTTGAAGATAATACTGGATAGCACCAAACGTCTGCTGGAAGGCAGTAAGAAGTGGAAGAAGGGGCTGATGCAATCTTCACTGCCTCTAGTTCCTTTAATATGATCAATGTTATCTCCCATGAAATGTGTAGGGAGTTAATAGATGGGACTTTATAACAAATATGGGATAAATCCAGATTAGAATTACAGTTCTCTACATACTACATACTGAAGTACAGGTAGTCCTAGTTCAGCAACCACTCATTCAGTGACCATTTGAAGTTACAACGGCACTGAATGAGGAGACTTACGACTGATTCTCGTAGTTGCAGCTGCCACAGCATCCCCACAATCATGTTACTGTGATTTGGGTACTTGGCAACTGGCTTGCAATTATGACAATCACAGCATCTGACAGTCACGTGATTGCCATTTGTGACTTTCACTGCTGGCTTTGGACAAGCAAAGTCAGTGGGGAAGCTGGCAGGTGGTCACAAATGGCAATCATGTAATGCCGCATCTAATGACCATGTGGGATTCACCTAACAGTGACAACTGGAACTGCTGCAACTGCCATCATAAGTCTGCACAGTCACATGACATCGTGCTTTACAACCACGTTGCTCAGCGTGTCATTATGCGAGGAATACCTGTAAGCTCAGTAGAATTCACTGAGATTAATTTTGCCCCATAGACAATGTGCCATAAATATATCACCTTAAATCTGAGAAAGCTGTGGGACTTATTCCACTGATTTCCGTGGGATTTCTGCACTCTACCGTTCAAGTTTTTGTGGTGTGTGTATGTGTTATTTATGTATATATATATAATGATCAAGGACAAAATATTCACTTGTGCATACATTAAAGCTCCAGTGTCTTTTAAAGAGGACTGCATTCTTTTTCTAGACAATATCTTATGCTTAAATAAAATGTGTACTTTCAAATCCCTGATACTTTCCTTGAAAATTATTTATATAAGGTCCTAAAAATTAGAGTTCTCAAATATATTGTTATTCCCTACCTAAAATAAAGGATTTGAAAAGTGACTTATCCTTGGTTTTTAATGCATTTAATGAGAAATAATACTGAACACGTGAACATTTTTTCCCTAAAACTACATTATAAAAATAGGGGGGAAATTGCAAAAATCAGAAGAAGTCAAATCTACATAACGATATGTAATTAAAAGGGTTCTTTAGTTTTGCTTTCATAATTAATCCCAAACTCTGCTGTCCAGAGTAAACAGAGACAGGAGAGATTTTAGAAAATTAGGACAGAATTTTGATGAGTGAAATAAAGCATTTTTTTTTTCAGGAATCCTTTATCTTCCTTGAAATGAAGGAGAAATGTTGAGTATGGAAGAAAGCTTTATAAATTAGCTTCACTGAATAAATAACATGCTAGCTTTGCTTTTTAATAAATAAATCCAGAAGGTCTATTCCCACTCCTGTTTATTTCCTTGATGGAAGAAAGCCACTTGCGCCCTTCATTGATTTGTTTTGGTATTTTATCTTCATTTAAGTTTTTTTTTTTTTTTCCCATGGAAACTGTGAAATATATTCTAATTCAAACCCACAAAGGGTCAAAAACTTGTTTTCAAAACTTTTCTTGGGTACAATTAGTTTAATATTTTAACAGCTGGCAGCTGCAGTAATTACTTGTAGATTATATATGGAAATCTGTTGAAATATAATTACTCTGATCTATGAACCAGGTAATTAAGGTAAAAACTCCCACATTTTCTTAGACCTCATTAACTTATTTCCTTTGAAAATTACTAGATAATGACAGTACATTATAAGCTTATCCATAAAATGATGCTGAATAATTGGAAGCTTTGTCCTGGGACATTAAAGGACAGAATACTACTTCAGAGTTGAATGTTTTGATGCATTTTCAATGCATGCATCATCAAATCAGGTATATCTTATCAGAGGAACTCCAGTCTCTATAGTAAATGGATTTGAATGAGGTTTTGAGACCTGTTTTTTTTTCCCCCTTGTTCATTGGTGGTCCTTTAAGGTAATCCAGAGTATGCAATAGAGATATATATACCCTCTTAAAATAATTATAGTGTAGCTATGAGATTATCTTCTCAGCAAGTGACAGCATCTGGATGACTCTATTTGGGCTTGGAGGTTAAGCACTGCTCATCTGGCTAGCACTTGGGAGACTTCAGGAATTCTAGGGCCGTGGAGTCAACTGGGAAGGTGGGAGTGGCAAACCACATCCATATGATTGTCAAGAAAACTCCATGGGTATATCTGTGAAGTCAGCAAGCAGCAAACTCATCCTGAAGGAGACTTTATTTACAAGAAAATGGAAGTAGTCTTCTAGCCTTGGACCAGTAGTCCATCTAGGTCTTTATTATCTAGGGCCTCTTCAGAGTTTCCCAGAGCTATTTAGCAATGCCAAAGTGGATCTTGTATGGCTCTGCAAAATTCAGGAGGTTTTTTTTTTTTTTTTAGAGTATGTCCTGATTCTGTCACCTTTTCTATAGTCAGTGATTCTATATTGAATAGTACATGTCAGTAGCAAGCACCAGACAGAGTTTGGGGCAACCTGTAATTCCACTGTCCAGAAAGGCTTAATATATAGCTCAGAACATAGTCGTTGAAGGTGTACAATGCACTGTGTGTCAGACCCTGAGCTAGCCAAGATTCTGAGCTAGCAAAGAGAGCCTTTCTTGAGGTGGCTGCATGGACATGGCATTGCATTTCCTAGCAGGCTCCTGCATGTTAAAGTGATGTAAAAGATGAACAAATGCAGTTTCCAGAACATAGCACAAAGCAGACTTTATTAAATTTCTGCCAGTTGATGAAAACATTGGGGGTGGGGGGCTTTTTCAGAAAAAAGTCATCTGGATAGATTTGAGCAGAAACAAAAGGAAAGCTGATTTCAATAAGAGACAGTGTCAGAATCCAAGATCTTTGAGGAGAAGGATCGATACTCCAAAGATTTAAAGAGCTGATCTTACGGCTCTAACTATGAACAATTGTTTTAGTCATCATGGGTGGCGACAGTGTTTTCCTGCTTGTATTGTGAAGTATAAAAGCCTGAGAATTTTATTTTAAACTGAAAAATGGAATATTATGGAATGCAAATAAATTTAAATAAATGCAAACACATGGATGGATGGATGGATGGATGGATGGATGGATGGATGGATGGATGGGGTTTTCCTCTTTTTCCTTAAGGATGCTGTCATTTTTCCCAAGCAATTTAAGCCTAATTATAAAAAAATGGGGTAAAGTTAAATAAATAGAGAACATGCATTTTGCCAATTGTCAAGGCAGTGATCAGGTGCCCAGGCAACTGGTTCTTTTAGTTCTTTTAGATCCAGAGGCAATGAACACACCAGTAGGTAAGGAGATTTTAAGCTTTATTGTTAACTTGAGCAAACAGATTTAAACATGAATACAAGAGCATAGTATAAAAGCATAACATGCCAAGCAAGATGATAAAACTCTTCCCCTGCTGTCGGGAGCGAAAATAACGTGACAAAGGAGAGACCCCAAGATGGTTTAGATAACACAGCACCTAGTCCCAAGGCCTGTGTCCACACTCCAAACTCCAGGGGCAATGCCAGGGCTTTTTATCCAAGTCTGACTCTGTTTTGGAGTCAGGGGCTTTGAAAGTGACCTTGACCAGATGTGATACCTGCTCATCAGAAGACTCCAGAGCCTGGGAACTGTAGAGATAAGCTAGTGCTTATCCTAAACCAGTGTTGTCCAAACTTGGCCACTTTAAGATGAGTGGACTTCAACTCCCAGAATTCCCCAGCCAGCATGGCTGGCTGGGGAATTCTGGGAGTTGAAGTCCACTCATCTTAAAGTGGCCAAGTTTAGACAACACTGTCCTAAACGATCCCGAGGCTTTTGCTCCCCCTCCCCCCACTTCTAAGTAAAAGTGAAAAACAAGCCAGCTGAACATTATTATGATTCAAAGTGAACTTTCTTAACATGTGCAGGAGAAATCAAACTGTCACCTAAACTCCTTGAAATAACAGTGGTCTTCTGCATTGCCACTACAACATGTGACATAAAATGAGTGAATCACTTAACATTAACCTAAATTCTCAGAAGGAGCTTTTCCATCCCATGCAAGGGATTCCATCGGGTATGCGTAATGTGTGTCAAAAAGATCAGAAAGAGGAAGTTTGGGCTAGCAGATAAGGCTCCAGACTAGAAACCAGGAGACCATGAGTTCTAGTCCCGCCTTAGGCATGAAAATCAGCTGGGTGACTTTGGGCCAGTCCCTCTCTCTCAGCCCAACTCACCTCACACGGTGGTTGTTGTGGGGAAAATAGGAGGAGGAAGGAGTATCAGTATATTTGCCGCCTTGAGTTATTTATAAAAATAATAAAGGCAGGATGAAAAAATCTAAAAAAAAAAGGGTGTAACTGAAGCCCTATGACCTTTGATCACAGTAATGCTAAGGATGAACAGCTGCTTTGAATACAATGTTGCAGCCAGAGGAGAGATGAGAGGTTAAAAAATATTAAGGTTAAAAAAATATTTCCCCCATTCCAAACCAAAATTAATGAAGTTGTTTTGATTTTTGCTTAGTCTGTTATATGCACTCAGCCACTGCAGTAGTAACCATGGTTTATGGTTTGGCACAAAATGTGAACCCCACCACTAGTGACTTATTCAATAAGCAATGGTTAACTCATGGTTTAGTACTGCATTCAAACACTACCAATCTGTAAAATATAAAATGTATAAAATTGGTGGAAGAAAGGTATTTCCTTCCTTCACAATAATAAGAAACATGGGGTCTTTCTAATCTCATGAAAAGAGTGTTCCCCTCAACTACATGTGCAGAAGGAAAGCTTCTAGCCAGTAGACCTGTTTTAAATGGGTATTATATCAAGAAAAAGTGTTTGAAACCACTAACAATCAAGGTACCACATTTACGAGTTTCAGAACCAAACTGACGGTAAAGTAGGATACTGTGCAATATAGTAAATTAATCAGGATTAAATTTGCATGTGTGTGTAAACAGTGCTACTTCCAAACATACTAGATGAAGAAGGCTTTTGTAATACCTACTAACCGGTTCCACAAGGTGGTGCTCTGTTACAGTTTTTACAGCTCTTTTTCTGTTTGCCGAATTAAGGCAAGAAGACTGCCTGTTCATTTGGTTAAAAAAAAAAATGTTTTCCCCCTAAAATGTCTGAAGACTATACTATACTGTTTTTTAAGTTTCTTTTTTAATTTGTTAATGAGTACAAGTAGTCCTCACTTAATGACCAAAATTGGGACCAGCAACTCCATCACTAAGTGCCTAATTTACAATATCAGTTCTGCTGCAGTCACTAAGCAAATCACTCTTGGTTGTAAGTAAGACATCATGTGACTGTGACTTGAGATTTTACTCCAGGCTTCTCCATTGATGTTGCTTGTTGGAAGCCAGCTTTGAAGCTCACAAATGGTGATCACAAGACCGCAGGGATGCTGTGATGGTCATGAATGCATGCTGGTTGCAAAACACCTGAATAGTTATCACATGACCATGGGGACGCTGCAACAGTTGTAAATTTGAGCACTGGTTGTAAAGTTACTTTTTTAGTGCTGTTATAACTTTGAATGGTTGCTAAACAGGGCAGTCATTAAGACTATCTGTACTCAAAACTAAGTGTATTTTAGGCAAGCACTTTCCCCCCTCCAAAGAAATTCACTCTGTGCTGCTATGTTGCAGGAGAGAAATGGTATATCTAGGCAAAATGGGGCAAGTTGCTTCCCCACCATTCTCTTTCTGAGTGGTGTTTCTCAACCTTGGCAGCTTTAAGATGTGTGGACTTCAACTCCCAGAATCCCCCAGCCAGCTTTGGGGAAACACTATTCTAGAAGCACTATTTTAGAGGCATTGCTCACCTAGCCTCTCAATCTGCCCTAATATTGGCCTTGGGGGAAAAAATCCTCAACTAAATTAACACAGGGAGAAAGCCAGGTATGAGGATGGATGTGTGCCTGAAATACTCACTCACATATCAGCCCACAAAAGCAAACGTAGCTTTCGGCTGCTGCTTTGATTGCAGGCATCACAAATCTACTTTCTCAGGGTGGAGCCAAAACCTTGCAGCCATAATTGTTATAAAGTATATAACAATGTCTGTTGCAGGCTGTCCCAGACTGGAGTCCTTCAGCTATTAGCCACGCTGGCTCTGAACTCCTAGTGTGATTAGAAGTCATTGAGTTAGGAAAGAGCACAGTAAACATCTTTACATTAATACCAAAAGCCACAGTGATAATGATAGATAATTAACATATGCAGATGATGCAAGAGGAGTGATATGAACTTGGTTCACATTATTAAGGGAAATTATAGTTCTACAAATTATATGGTCTACAGCTCAATATTATTTATGTTTGTAAAGCCATTCCTCCCATTAGGCAGACTGAGAGCTGCCAAAGATAGCAAATTGGTGTGGGGTGGTGGTGGTGGAGGGGGTAAATAGGAAAAAACTGCAAAGTATTGAAGGGCACAGCTGAGCATGGCTTCCAACTTGTCCTGCTCCTGTAAGACAGCTGTCAGTAACCTGTGGATCTCCAGATGTTATTGAATGACAATTCTAAGAAGCTCCAGCTGGTATCATAAAAAATGAGGAGTGCTGGAAGTTGAAGTTTGGCAAGACCTCAATGGTTCCAGGGAATTCTCTTGAACCTCCTCTGAGCATTGGTGAGGGAATATCATTCGTTACTATATTATGACTTTACCAGCATCTTTTTTCACCCCAAAAAAGCAAATCACTATAAACCAGAGATGTCCAAACCTTAGATGTAGCCCCCATTACCCCTTCAAATCTTGCCATCAGATTACAAGTTTTTATTGGACAGGAGGAGAAAATAATTAAATACATGAGATGCAAACATATTTTATTAATTCAATTCCAGCTAAATGTAAGCAAATAAAATCAAACTTCATTTTTGTTCCAGACTCACCTACCTTTTGGATCAAGGCCCTCGGCATGCCAAAGATTAAATGCACACATATAAGGTGTCAAAAGTCAGGATGCTAGTCCATGGCTGTAATGGGCTGTGAGAATAACCTTGAGCAACAGGAAGAAGAGCTGCAATGAAGACAATGGTCAAGTAAGAGAAATCTGAGTCCAAAGCAGGAATGTATTTTGAGAAAGTATCTCAGGCTTGACCCTCCCTAGTCCTCCAGTAAATAAAGGCAGGGAGAGGAGAGGCACATTCATACTTGTAATAAAAGTAATATTAGCATTCATAGGTTTGGTCTCCTGGTCTGGACTATCTCAAAAGGCTGACAACAGCATATTGGTAGTCATCACTTAATGACCATTCATTCAGCAACCATTCAAAATTACGACAGCACTGAACAAATAGTATGACTGGTCCCCAAAGTTATGGCCATTGCAGCGCCCTGTGGTCACATGATCAAAATTTGGACACTCCTATAAATGGAGGGCAAGAGGTAGAGTGGGTCAGATGCTTTATTTGATAACCTGCCAATTTTTCTGTGTTTAAGGAATGTTGTTGATGTACTGTCCACTCCATTGCCTAGCAGTCTTCATGAAATAGCAGAGACAGTCTGGGGGGTGGCATTATCTGCTCCAAATATCTTGTCTTAGGAAATGTCATGATTTACAATAAGACTGATTTCTCAGGAGCAACCTAGGAGTTCTTGTCTGCAGTGCAACTATAACAGAAGTAACTTTAGATTTGTTCAACTGCAGTTGGCAATCTGAAGGTAGACATCTATGTAATTTCATTGTCATGATCACTTTATCACCATACTTAGCTGGTCACTGGCCTGAATGAGTGGTGGTAGAAATATACTCTGAACCAAGCTAACACCACATTTCACCACTGCATGAACTTTTAGTATAAAAAATTGTAGATGCATAGCATAGCCTGGGAATATACATGGGGGAAATGCCAGGTGCAGAGTTCCTGAGGTGTTCACTGGAAAGGCATTTCACAGGCTGGTAATTTAGTTTCTCACACATTTTTCTGGTCAAAACTTTCATTAAGATATATAAAAAGTACAATTAAAATACAAATCAGAAGATATAGAAAAGAGAGAACATAGAACTAAAGGAAAAAGACAAAAACTAAAAAGGTGAGATCAAGTAGAAAGATGAAACAAAAAGTGACTTCTGACTATCTCCAATACAGATATAAGTACAAATTTTAAAAAAGTTAATCTCTTACCACTATTTAATCCTAATTCACATTATTTCTATCAACACAAACCATCTAATCATTAAATCCCACAATCAAAGCTTCATTTTTTCCCAACCCAAGCACGTAATCTAGGAAGGGTGCCATGAGGAGACAAATTTAGAAACAGTATTATCTGTTATTAAGGGTGTTGAGCCAAATCCATTAATTTAATAGTCCACTCTTCCACTGTAGGTATTTGTGAGTCTTTCCATCTTTGCACATATAACAGTCTTGCAGCTGTGATCATATACAGAAGCAAAGGTCCATATTGTTTCTCCAGTCCTTTCTCCATCAAACCCAGTAGGAACAATTCTGGTTTGTTTGTTTTTAAATATTCACGTTAAGAATTTTTTGAATAACAATGCATATCTGGTCCCAAAATTTCTTAGCCTTTTCACAAGTCCACCAAAGATGATAAAAGATTCCTTCTCCCTGTGAACATTTCCAACAAACATTTGTTATACCAGTATACATTTTTGATAACTTATCAGGAGTTAAATACCAGCGGTACATCATTTTATAAAAATTCTCTTTTAAGTTATAGTTCAATGTACATTTCAAACCTTTGTTCCACATATTTTCCCATTGTTTCAACATGATAGTGTATCCAAAAATTTTAGCCCATTTAATCATACAATCCTTGACTTGTTCATCTTCTAAGTTCATCTGTAACAACATCTTATACATTTTAGCAATAACATGGTCATCATTTATACAGAGTTGAGTCTCAAAATAAGATATTTCATTAACAAATCTATAGTTCTTTTTATCCAACTTAAAACATTCAAACAATTGCATATGAGTAAACCAGTGACATGTAAAACCTTCTAATTCTAACTGTTGTCTTGTTTTAAAACTTGGTTCACCCTCTTCAAAATTTAATAAATCTTTATATTTTAACCATTTCCTTTCTCCCACATTTTCTCTTCTAGTAAATGCTTCCTGAGGTGACAACCACAAAGGTATATTAGTTTCTCACACATTTTTAATTGACAGTTTGTTTTGCACCCATGACTAGCGAATGTTCAGTGTGTTTGATATAAAAGCTTTACAAACCCACCCCCTGGCACAGACATACCATGGCTGAACATTGCGTACATATTTGGTGTCCATCCCAGGGAGCCTTGCATGATTAGTCCTGTATGTATTTACCTTTAATAAAGCTTGTGAAGATCACACTAGTGTCCAGCTCCTCTTTCTTGGAAATCACTCATGGATATTGGCCCCTGGGGGGCTTTTATATCTGCATTTACAATTGGGGAAACAGTAGATGATTAATATGATCTGGCTAAGATGCTTAATGGATCCAAACTTTTTCCTGAATGTCTTGGAGAACTTCCTGTCTTCCCTGTCACTGACACTGTTGAAGCCCTGTAAATCTGTGGAATATGGAAACAGCCCTGGCAATTGATATTGTTGTGCTTAACTCCACTTTTGCAGAGCCAAGACAATCAATTGGTTCAATGAGGAACCAAGGACAATTAAGCAGTTGGAATCACCACTTGCATGCAAATGAAGTGAATTTGGCCAAGCACAGCTAGCCCTTTGGACAGCTATTCTGTTGTGGTAGAGGCCACAAAGAATGCTTACTTCTTCCATTTTTGGCTAGTGTTGCTTTCCTGTGCTGTACACCACCTTCTCTTCCTCCAGGATGCTGAAGAGGTGAAACCAGAGCAGGCTGCAGGTTGCTCTGTGTAATTATTCTCTACAGATATCTTAGTGGTTTATAATAATGTGCAATGTAACCATGACAACTACTTGTTTTGTTGTTTTGGATTCTTTTCTGCTTGTAGATTCAAGTGTCTAGAGAGAAATGGGCTAATATCTGCTTTCTTGCTTCTTGCCTCTCCTGGCTGATTAAATCAGTCAAGGATGGACTGGGTTCATTAAGGACAATAATTAATGCTTTCTTGAAGGAGAGGTGTATCCTGCCTTGCTGAAAGGAAGCAGTGATAAAGGCCCTTATTAGCAACTTCTTTCTTTGCCAAAGAAGAACTGACAAACTAACAAGCTATCATCTGGTCTCAAATGTATCACCTCTGGTTTTGTTGATTGAGAAGATGGTAGACTTCAAGTTCTAACACATCTGGAGGATACTAATTATTTGGATCCATTCCAGTTAGGCTCTGGGATGGAATATAGGTCTGACACAACTGATAGATTTGGTGGGTGCCTTTTCTGGGAACAAAATGGGAATTGGGTGGGACAGCTCTACTTCTCATGATCCTCTTGGTGGCCTTTTGATACTATTAATCACAGTATCTTGTACTGCCTGGAGAGGCTGGGCCTTTGAAAATAAGAGTTTGAGACTAGCGGGTGTTAAGGAAACAATGACGTGTGTGATCATTTGTCACTACCTTACTTAATCATCACCTTCTTAAGTCAAACACTGATTTCTCTGGGATCACATGACTACTGTGTAAGCCTAGGAAAAGGTGTGGCTTCTTTAAGGAGCATCCAGCAAGAATACCTATGCTAGGTCTGAAGCATCACTCCCTCTGGAGCAGAATACCTTCAATTCTTTTAACAAGAGACTCTTCTCTTGCTCTATATCAATCTTTTACATGGACTTAAAAATCAATAAATCTCACAACAAGGTTTGTTTAGGCTCACCTCCCAAACAATAGCTAACCTTCAAGACATTCATCCTTGGCCTCAGGAATGTTTACAGCCATCTAGACTTTTTGATGCTGCCTTTGTGTTCAATAACTTCTCCTAAACGTATCAGTGCATGTAAGATGTATTCCCCACTTCCCATCCCATCCCATCCCATTTCACAATTACAGAAATTATCGTGGGGGAGGAGTCTATTGAGTAAATATTACCATATTTACCAATTCTGATGAAAACTGTTGAAAGATTTGGACTCAGGGCCAGTTGCTTTTTCAAACACAATTTAAAGTGTTTGTTTTAAATTTAAAGAACTAAAAATCTTAGGGCTCAGCTGAGAGACAGGGAATTCTATGCTTATTCCAAGCTAGAGAATACACTACCTTTGGAGTTTTATTCAGTCCCATTCTTTCTGCTTTTGGGGGAAAAAGTCATGCCCTTTGGCCATTCACCAGCACTGTATACTGATGATATACAGCTTTACATCTCAGCTGCAAACCAAACAGGATATGCAGTCTAGCCCTTGCCTGGAAGCTGGTTATCCTTGTCTGGAAGCTGGATCAGGACAAACAGGCTTAGCCTCAGTATGGCAAGATAAGTATTTTTTGGGTGCAGAAGCCTCCTGATTCCAGGGAAATTTCACCTTCAATTCTGGATGGGGTTGTGCTTCCCTGGACAAAAGTGGTTCTTAATCTAGGAGTCCTCCTGGATTTACAGCTTCAGCTCAAAGAGCAGGTGGCAACTATAGCTAGGAGGGTCTTCACACAGCTCCATCTTATGCACCATTTATTACTTTTGTTGGAGCAGGAGACTCTACTCACCATCACTCAAGTTTAGGCCATCTCTCACATGGACTACTATCATGTACTATATAAAGCTTCCGTTGGTCCAGAATGCAATGGCTTGGGTAATGATGGGTGTCATTCAGTTTACCCATGTACTGCTACTGCTTTGAGAGTTGTACTACTTACCATTTTGCTTTTTGGTACAATTCAAGGTGCTCATTGGGATAGAGGTAACTTCAGGATCACCTACTCCCAGAGAAGGTTCCCTCCAGATCCTTTCCCTGAAGGAGTACCATCAGCAGGGAGTGTGGAATAGGGTCACTTCCCTCCTTCTCTGACCCCTGGGGTCACATTGGCCTCTACCTTCCTGAGTAGTTGAACAGCTATTAAGATATGGATTTTCCAGCATGCCTTTGGGGTCTGAGGAGCCTGAAATATTTTTGATCCCTCTTGCAGGATGGATGTTGTGCAGGATGGATGTGGCACCTGAGGTATTTTGATATATATTTCTTATGTATTTTGTTTTTGATTATATTAAGCTTGTATGCAACCTAGTAAATAAATACATAAAATACTGTAATATGGTTAGTTTCAATTTTAATTTTTAAAATTTATTCATGACAAAGCTAAAGTCTTCCAAACAACACTGAACCAAACAGAAGGCAGTAAATAGAAGAGTTATGCAGCTTTTTGAAGGGACGCTTCACTGCAAAGAAGGTTGCCTTGAGTGAAAACTCTGAAGCTGCATCAAAAGCAAGGGAACCCCCCACCCCCACCCTACAACTACTAAGAGTAAAGCAGTTGCGTAAGTGTAGCTTTCTTTGGCCTTTCTCCAAAGTCCTTGACTGAACAGTTCCAGAGTCAGAAGAGGCTTTTGAGTGACTGCCAGTTAAGGTTTCAAGGCAAGGCAAAATGCTCTTCAAGGAGAACTCAACAGGAACTGTGTCCCTTCAACGTCATGAAATGCCTCATCTAGCCTTAATCTAGAGAATTCACAAAGTGATACACCACTGGGCAAATAGTGAGACTAATTATTTCTGTTGGGTAAAGCTGAGCTATTTCACAGAACGGGTAGAAAAAATCTTTTCAATAAGACTGCAACCAAAACGTCTTCCTTCTTCAGTGGACATGGCTCCTTTCCATAACAGCAGTAGAACATTCCCTGCACACAGACACACAAAATAATGTATTTATCTCCTTTTCACTTCAGTGGAATCTTAAAGCATTGAACACTATTTAAAAACCAAAAGATACTCATTAAAACATTTAAGAGCAAAAGAGAATTGAAGCAACAGTATTAGCTGTTAAAGACAATACTAATTATCCTGTGAGAAGTACTTGTGGAAAACATTACATTCCATGCCAAGTTAATTAAAGATATAACATACAGACACATACCAACATACACACAGAAAGGAATGGGCCTATGGCTTTGATTTGGGGAACATTTGTTTTTGATATAATTGTACATCACATACCTATCAAGCCCAGTTGATGCTGCAGGTCTCATTATTTATAATTATGTTTCTAATTTTGAACTTGCAAAAAGAGGAAATAAGAATGGCAAATTTACTTTTTACTTTCCAGAACTCCTATCTGATATCAGTTACTAATAGTCAGCAGGGCAGTGCTGTTCTGAGTCGATCTCCAAAAGGTGCTTTGGAGCATGTGAGAATGCAAACACAGCAGTGTCTGCCACATCTGAAAGCAGCTAAAAACACAGGTGTGACAACAGGGGGAAAGGGTGATTCTGCCTCCCCAGATGCAATTTCAGTTTTCAAATTCCTACCATTTCAGTAGGGTAACCTCAGGTTTTAAAAATACAGCTTAAACATCCAGAGAGAGGATGGAGCCAACATCTATGGAGTAGAATAGTTTACCAATTCTACTGTAAAAGCTTTTACGTGATAACTTCCTAGATGCACCCCAGTTAATTGCTGGGGGTGCAAAGGAAGCTGATATATCCAAGGCCATTGAGAGAGCCAGTAAAACTAACAGGAGTGTACTCTCCACCCATAATCTATTTTTCAGTGTAAATTATTCACCAGGGCATAATTAATACGTAAGGCAACAAGGAATATTGCGGGGGGGGGGGGAGTATTTATTCCAGAGTTTTCATCCATGTCATGTAGAGGGTTGCTATCTCCTGACAGAAGTTTTGTAAGGAAGATGGATAGATCCAGCTGTCTATACTTCACATCCACTCATTTAAAGAAGAAACTCCTTTAACAGGAAACACTTTTAACAATTTAAACTTTGTTAAGATTAATTTCACAAGGATAAAGTCTGAGGTTCTAAATGAGATTTTCCTGTAGAATACTGGAATGATGACTAAGTAAAGCAGCTAGGATTGTTACTTTTAACCTCAACTTATCCTAGTTCTTTTTTTCTATTATATTATACATGGGTATCTGGGGGAGGGGGAAGTGATAAAGTAACATATCCTTTGCCTTTTGTGTATTTGCATGAAATCTTACAATGCAAATACAAAAGGTTGAGCTTCCATTGTGACATCACAAGTCAGATTACTTTGGTATTATTGTGGATAACTGCAGATACCTATGTCAAACTTTGCCTCTTATATCCTTGTGTGAAACATGTACAAAGGATGGAGCTTCTATAATGATGTCATAATGTACCTTTCATCATTTTGCCATCATCATCACTAGCTGAGAATAATGTTATATATATTGCAATCTCTTGCTCTATCTATCTACCAATCATCTATCTATCTATATCTATCTATATCTATCTATCTATCTATCTATCATCATCCATCCATATCTATCTACCTATCTATCTTGCAATGAGAATGAGGCATTCGGCTTACTGAATGTATTTATTTAATCAGTTTCTACTTGATTTTTCAAAGATGGACCAAGTACTTTGGTTTAGGCTGCTCAGGGCTTTGTAGACAAATGCTGGTATTTTAAATTATATTTGGAAACAAACTGGAAAACAACAGATGTCTTTTAAATGAGTAACTGCAAAAGATAATTGTCATCATTGTAGTTCCTAGTTAGAAACCTTCTAAACCTCTTGATGCTTTTCAAAGCAGTTACGCAATGAATTTTGGTAGGATACATTGCATGATACTAAGGAAGGGACAACACTAGTAATAACATGTTTTATCCCAGGATGGCACATAGCTACCCCATAAGCCAAAACTAGTGAAACAGGCTTTGTGCTCATGGAGACCAGCTGGGCTTCCACAGAGCAAATTCCAGTTATGCCTACCAAACCATCATAGCTTCTTCTCATATTTGCTCAGGAATCAGGAAAGCACTTTCTGAACATTGCTCACAAGATTTCCTTGTCGGTATTTGCACAAACCCTTGACTTTGGCTAATTTCAGAAACTAAGCAGTGTTACCATTAGTTAGTAGATGATGAAGGATCATCTGGATGTTCTAGAGCTGTTTGCTAGGCTGGGAAGTTGGGGGGAAAAAAACAAAAAACTTCCATAACAGTGCCTGCAGGTATACAGTCACCAGGAATCAAGTTCAACTCAGGACATTTTGGGGTTTGTTTGTTTGTTTACCTTTCATTTAGATTCTGTCCTTATAGCCCTATTGTATAGCAAATATACAGTATATAATTTTTTCTTCCAAGAATTCTGGGAATCCTAGTTTAAATGGGATGTTGACAACTGTCCCCTCAGAGATTCTTAATCCACTCCCAAACTTCAATTCCCAGATTTTGATTAGGCTATTTTTTACTGCTTGATTGTCTAGTGATAATCTTGTCTACTTATCTGGGTGATGATTGCTAGTGAGGAGGTATTCTGGTCTTTTTTTTTCCTTTTTATTGCCTCTTTTGAATAATATCACCCAGATAAGCAGAGATTAACACCAAGATTATCATCAGACAATCAAGCAGTAAACAATACCCTAATAGAGGAACTACCAGGAACGAAAACAAAAAACAACTCACACCCCCACCGACACTGGCAGGGCATGCCACAGTATTCTGTATAAACAGAGAGCAAACCCCACCCCATTCTAGCCCTGAAGATGTTACCTAGCCCAGTAACGAAACATTTGCAAGAAAACCACCAAACTCAGAGAACCCCAAGGACTCCACAATTCAACCCTGAGCTACATATATTCTCCTGTATTGGTTTCCTTTGGGTTTTTTTAGGTAATGTTTATATAATTTAAATGAATACATATGTGTAATTACTTTAAAAGGCTTTCTTGTAAAATGGATTGCCTGAAGCACTAGAGTAGGATGGGAAAATCTGACAACTGGACCGATGTTTGATTTGCAACATCTATATCTGGTTATAGAAAATGGGACCGTAGTCCAACATATCTAGAAAACACCATTGCACAGGTAGAAGGAAGACATTGGGCTCATCCCACCAAACTAAATAAATACATAGACACATATTAACAACTCCAGGCCCCTCCACGCTCGGCATTTTATTGATCTGGCATTGACATGACTGGAGCACAGCTCGAACTGAAAACCTTGTATTTTGCAATTTGTGACCATAGAGAGTCACAGGACTTGGGGACAGGCTGTTCTCCCATTTGTGAGAATTTTCATTTCACTCCAACCCATCCTGCATGAACTAAAGCTTGCTAGTAGATTTCACAAGAAATCTGATCAAGCAGTCTTAACCCTTCTAGCTAGTTTTTAATCAGCTTCACAATCTTTGTAAAAATCATACCAGGCTTGAATTTTTCTGCTTATATAGACAGTATGTGTGCAATACTTGCCTCCCCTTGACTCCCAGTCACTGGGCTCAAATGAGCATTAACATACACCCATGCACATAAAGGGTACATATTGTAATCTACAATGATGCTTGCTGTTCTTAGACAAAGTGTCTGGATGCAAAACTATGATATCATGTCATCTTCACAATTTTCAATGGGAATTTATATGCAGAAAGAGTGATGCTTTGACAACCAGGTGCCTCTTTTTTTTCACACACCCCTAGACCAAACTTTTTACAAAATATGTACTGAAAACTGCAGGAGGAGGACACTAGGATTTTTTCCTCCTTCCTGCCTAGGTTGGGAACATTTGTTATTCCAGGGACTTCCTTAGTTCAGGGGGTATAGCGCAGCCTGAATGACAATTTTACAATCTCCCATTGGTTGGCTGGAGGGAGAATTCATTGGCTCATGGTGTTCCCTGACTGCTCTTGGGGTTCCAAGATTGGCCAGAGTGAAGACAATCAAACAATTGGCTTCAAAATACTTTAGAGGGATCAGGGAGCAGTAACAGTGCCATATGGAAGTGTCTTCTGTAGGTCTGTAATTAAATATGGACCATGTGTGGGTCTCAAACTCCTACCTGTATTCTTATTTGTGGCATGAAGAATCTCAAGAAGAAATAGCACTTTATTCTGCAGAAGAGTGAAGTCATGAACGAAGGGTACTTTGTCTCCTTCCAAAAGTATTCGAGGTGGTAATCCGGTCTGGAAATGATTTGTAACATTAAGATTTGTACGAAAATGTGTGGGTGCAAGGAAATGAACCGCAGTAGACCAAGCCTCTCCAAAACTGCTTTCAGGTCCACTGAGGTATGGGAGTCTGAAATGTAAGAAGGGAAAAGGAGGTCATGAATATTTGTATAATATTTATTGTGTTTTGGAATCAAATAGAAGAGAGGTTGCTGAGACATTTTTAATTGTAATTGACTTGCAGCACCCTGGCCAGACAGTGCTTCAGAATAACACAGTAATCATACATGTGATAAGTCTCAACCAGTCAAACATACATTCTTCCTACAGTATGGTGAGCAGTCAGATAGCATAATTGCTCATAGTTGTGCCTAACTATAAATATGCCCAGTGGACTTCCAAGATCCTCCCACTGATATCAGTAATTGTTGAACTGTTATGTCATCTACTATCAGCCCCACTAGGTAGACCAGACCAGGAAATCAACTCCACAGGAAGACTAAAATTACTTTTATTAAGATTGGCTATAACAGCAGGATCTTGCAAATCTGATTGTGTTGTACCTCCTCCTCCTTACACTCCAGTGAATTAGGGAAGTGTTTGCCCCAGTCACTTCTGAATGTTATCTCGCCATTGTGAACTTAAGAAATGCTTCGGCCCCTTTTGCCTAGGCAACAGATCCTGCCTCAAGGTCATTTTCCTTACTCCCTACATCTACCAACAGCTTCTACTTGCTACTAACCAGAGGAAAAACCTAAAACAACTCATGTTGCTGTCTGGTTAAGGAGGCTGGAAGAAACTGTGGGCAGAACACAGGATAATCCTTCCACAATCCAGAGGCAATCGTGCCTGTTCAGAGTTATCTATTTACTATGATGGGGCTACTGCATTTTAAGAAAGATCTAAACAAGATTGAGAAGAAAGGTGTCTCACACCAGCACTTCTCAGGATGCTTGTGATAAGCTTCTTACCTTTTTTTAAACTTTGGAAATGCAGAATCAATGGAGAGACTATGAGCTTTCCATATGTAACTTAGGGCTTTCTCTTCTGAGAAAAGAAGACTTGGAGTTGCTTCAGAGTTCGGTGCAGTAGATAGGAGATACTAAAAATAAATATATAGAAAGATAAGTAGATGTAGATATAGATAGGATAAATAAAACAATTCAGGTACTCATAAAAGTTATGCAACCATGCCCATATATAGATATAATAAGTCTCTACTTACTTCAAACTTTCTTGAACATAAAGACACATGTGGGTGTATGTTAACTTTTCAGTCTAGCCTATTGCTTTGGAATTCCCTGGAGGTCTCCCATCCAATTATTAACCAGGCCTGACCCTATGAAGCACTACCCTCTTCGTCAAGGAAGCCAATACCAATACCAGTGTGGACCCAACCACAGGTCATTTCACTGTCTGTTTTTGCAACCCAGGAGGGTATCGGATCCAATAAACACGTGGCCGAACTGACGGTACGGAGAACCCTGTCTGCTTCCTCAGGAGTCACTGGCTCAAACTCACCCCAGATCACATGACCAGACTGTGCCCCAGGCACGATCCTCCAACAGCGGTTGAGACTCCAGGCATCCCCAAGGATTTGCAACATGCTAGAGAGCTAGTTAAGTATCATAGTGGCCTCCCAGCTCTCCCCCCTCAATGTCAGAAGGTACCCAACACAGCCACAGTTGTTACAGGGACAAAACACAGTTGTCACAAACAAAAAACAATATCCACATCAAGCCCCTTCAACAAACTATCCATCCACTCGTCATCTGTCTTTCTCATAACCTGGCCCAGTGCTATGTTGAGCTTTATAGGTGACAAGTACATTACATTGCATCTAGAAGTTCACCAAGAGCCAGTGCTGTTCATGGAGTAATAGAGTTACACAGTTGCATCTTGACAACCCAACATTGCCCATGCTGTTGCATTCTGGACCAGTTGCAGCTCCTGAATACTTTTCAAGGGCAGGTCCATGGACAGCACATTACAACAGTCCAAACAGGAGGTGACTAAGGTGTGAGTGATTATGAATAAGGACTGGCAATCCAGAAACAGATACAATTGGTACACAAGGTGTATTTGTTCAAAGACCTTCCTAGAAACAGCTGCTATCTGCTCCTTGGGTAGGAGTTGTGAGTCTAGGATGATCATCAAATTACACACAAACTCTGTCTGAGGGCACGTGAGGCCATTCACACACCAACAGATGACCCCACACTGCAGCTTCATGTAGATTTTAAATAGGAGTAGGAAGAAAATAGAGCCCAATGGTATCCTGTAAAGCAGGGATATAGAACTAGACCTCTCCCCTGTCCAACAGTAGCTCGAACTGGCCCTGGTGAAAGGAGGAGAACTGCCATGCTTCCCAAACCCCTGAGCCAGTCCAGAAGGATACCATAATTGATAATACTGAAAGTTGCTGAGACATCAAGGAGAACCAGGATGGAGGTACTCCCCTTGCCACACACACCCCCCCAGGTCCTGCCAAAGTTCATTAACTGTTATCAATGCCGTTTCAGTGCTATAGCCAGGTTTGAAACCCAAATGAAAGAGTTCCAAATAATCTTTTTCCTTCAGGGCCCTCTGGAGCTGCAAGCTGACCACTCTCCCTACAACCTTTCTTAAAAAAAGGGAAGGTTGGAAACTCATCAAAAATTGTCAAGTTCCATTGGATCCAGTGACAGCTTCTTGAGAAGAGGCCAGACCACCCCCTCTCTCAAGGAAGCACTAATCATTGCATGGATTCAACCACACATCATCTTCTCGGAGGCTTTAACCAATCATGAAGGACATGGATCTGAAACACAGATGGCTGAACCCACAGTTCCAAGGACTTGTCCACTTCATTAACAGGCTCAAATTCCTCCCAGATAACTAAACAAGATTGTGTCTCAAGCAACTCCAAAATACTTTGTCTTTGGCTAGGCCATTTGTTTGTCTTGACCTCCCCTAGCTTTTAGAGTGTAAGCCCTGGCACATTACTCAAAGGTTAGTTCATACACAGAGGTCTATCTTTGCCCCCAAATATGAAGAAAAGAAAGCTTAGCTTTTTTCTAAAATTAGAGGTATCCCCCCCCCAATTCTCGGTATTTGCATGCATGATTTAGGGAAGAAAGACTGTATACTAGGAAGATATCCATTTAGTTAGTAAAAAATCAGTAGATATACCTTGAAGAAATCCCTCCAGGCAGACATGACTTTTGGCATCTGGGTATTGCATTCAGCAATGCTGTGGCAGAAATCTGTACTTTGCTCACCTGGTGGTATTAGTTCTACCTCATATGGTAGCTCTCCAAAGAAGCCGCTATCCAGTGCCCCAAGAAAGGGAATAGCTGCCAGATAGTAATTCATACCTAGGGCAATTAAGAGTAGTGAATATGGTTTAGCAGGAAAAAAAAATCTAGTAAAAGCCAAATAAGCTTAATGGAAAAAATACAGGTAGTCTTTGTTTAGTGACCACAACTGGGACTGGCAACACGGTTGCTAAATGAAGTGGTCACTAAGTGAAACTGTGACTATGCTTATGATCTCACTTCAGTTTTTCTTTGCTTTACTGACCTGCAAAGGCAATAAACGTGAGGATTGGTCATAAAGTTACTTTTTCATCACTACTGTAACTGTGAAAAGTCGCTAAACGAGGCAGTCACTAAACAAGGACTATCTGTATGGGCCTTTACCAAGTCCCAATTTGTTCAAATACATGTCTAGGGGACTACACCCAGACAATTGTAGTGTGGCCTGATTTACACAGAGAGAATTTTTATGGGGGAAAAAAGAGTCAAATAAAAATGCATGTAACTGATTCTTGAATAATAGGACAACATAATATCTGATTAACTTTAATTGTTAGAATGTTAAAAGGTTCTTAATGTTTAACTGGGATCCCACATGGCTTTTTGAGAAATCTTCAGCTGTGAGCATTATTTGTGTAGAACTCTAATGTCATTGAAGGCTAACCATTAACCAGGATTCGTATCACAAGTCAATGTTAATTATTAAACATGACTGTAATTCCTTTTCTGTATCAGTCTTGCTGGGAGATAATTATGTGATTATCAGAGTACCTTCTGGACAATTCCTATGGAACTATTAGATAAGACACATTTTAAAATCAGTCATTTTTGATATGTTTGGCAATATTTTATTTGTTCTGAAATATCATTTCTTTTTTCCTGACATTGCAACTTTACATTAAATTTCACACTTTGTCTGTTCTAATTTCCATCATTTCAGACATTCAGGTATTTGAGAAAAAGTTCCATAGAAAAAGTCTACAGTATAACAGAATAATTAGCGAGAGTACTTCTACAATGTTACTCAGTCTGTGAATCTTTATGAGGCCACACAATCCTGCAGAAGAATGTGAGGAGTATGCAGTTTTGCAGAGAAGATGCTGCAAAAATGAAACCTGAAAATGGGAGGTGACTTCTTTGTATGGAATACTTCCATAAAAGCAGTTAGCAGATGTACCACTGACAGTCCATCTGTCCAAAGACAGTCATTTCAGGTTCTGAAAGCTTACGGTAGAGGAAGGATTTCTACTGACCAATTCTATGAGGTTTGGTACTGCTCATGGTGGAGCCCTTCAAATATTAGCATTCAGCAAATCTTATTACTGTTAGAAGACACCAAAACAAATGAATTCACAGCTTGGTGCAATTGGTTTTACATGTTAGGAGCTTTCTCCATTAAGTTTAAAAACAAGTAATTCCTAAACAAGAATATATACTTACAAGCCCACCAGCTGAATACAGATACACACAGATTGTCTCCATCCATATGGCCGCACCCTGTAGCATTTAAGGGATCTGCTAATCTGCCTGGAAGAAAATGAAATAAAGTATTGTACCTCCTTGGATTTTTAGAAGTGCCAAGATTGACCCAGCCTTTTGTGAGGAGAATATAAATACTGCTGGTCAGCAAATTGTTTTATCTTGACTGCTTTTATTTATTCATTCATTCATCAAATTTATAAGGCTGCCCATCTCATGAAAAAGTGACTCTGGGCAGTGTATGATAAAACTATAAAAATTATTCAGAAAAATTTTAAAAATCACAATTAAAGGCTAAGAGAGGGCAGCAGATGCCAACAATGGAGCCACCTCGATGCCTCATCGGTCCCCTGGGGCCCCCATGCCTGATGGCATAACCAGGTTTTAAGGGGCTTCTGGCAAATCAACAGAGGTGGAGCCAATCTCACTTCAGGGGGGAGGATGTTCCATAAGGCGGGCACCACAGCAGAGAAGCCCTACCTCCTGGGTCCCGCCAACTGTAGCTCCCAAGCAGATGGAACCCTTAGCATGTCTCTTCTCCCAGTCTGATGGGATGGGCAGATATCGGGGAGAGGCAGTCATTCATATAACCTGGCCCCATGCCATGAAGGGCTTAAGTCAAAACTAGCACCTTGAATTGGACCCGGAAGCAGACTGGCAACCAATGCAGCATGCAGAACAGAGGTGTAATGTGTGTTGTTCTAGAGGCACAGATAACCACTTGCACCGCTGCATGTTGCACCAGCTGAAGCTTCCAGATACTCTTCAAGGACAGCTCCATGTAGAGCTTATTACAGTAATCCAATTGGGAGATGGCCCTGAGCAGAGCCCCATAATCTAGGAATGGGTACAACTAGCGCACAATACAAAGCTGTGGAAAGGTCCTCCTAGCCATGTCTGCTACCTGCTCTTCGAGAAGGAGTCATGAGTCCAGGAGGACCTGCAAGTTGTGTACTGGGTCTACTTGGGGCAGTGCAACCCCATCCAACATCAAAGATGGCATAGTCCTAGAACTGGCAGGCCACTCAGTATTGTCAGGGTTCAGCTGAAGCCTGTTGCTCCCCATCCAGAACCTTACAACCTCCAGGCAGTGGGATAAGAAATCCACGGCATTGTTTAATTTGTCAGGGGCAGAGATGTATAACTGGGTATCATCACAGCAGATGGTGACAGATGAGCTCACCCAGCAGCCTCATTTAGATGTTGAATAGGAGCAGAGAGTGCACCAAACCCTGCAGCACCCCACACAGTAGGGGCTGAGGGTGGGATCTCTTCCCCAAAATCACCACCCACTGGAATCAACCCTGGAGAAAGGAGGTGAACCAGCACAACACATTGCCACCCACCCCCAATCTTCTGATCCGATCCAGAAGGATACCATGGTTGATGGTATCAAAAGCCACAGAGAGGTCAAGTAGACAAGGATGGATGTACATTGGTCATCTGAAAGCATGACCAATGCTGTTTTCATTCCATACCTGGAACTGAATCCCAACTGAAAGGGATCCAGATAATCCGCTTCATCCAAGGTCCTCTGAAGCTTCTATGCCACCACCTTCTCAACCACCTTCCCCAAAAAGGGAAGGTTAGATACTGGATGAAAATTGTCCAGTATAGTGGGGTCCAGAAATGGCTTCTTGAGGAGGGAGTGAACCAAGTCCTCCTTAAGAGGTAAAGGAACAACCCCCTTACTCAAAGAAGAATTCACCACCATTAGAACCCTTCGCACGACACCATCCTGGCTGTTTTAATAACCCAGGAGGGGCATGGATCTAAAGAGCAGGTGGCTAAGCTCACAGTCCTAAGGACCCTGTCCACTTTCTCAGACCCAACAGGTTTAAACCATTCCCAGATAACTGGGCAAAACTCCTGCCTAGGCATCTCCTCCAGACTTGCAACAAGGCCAGCATCCAATTTGAGCGACTTTGTCTGACAGATGCTGAAAAATTCTTCTGTACGCCTCTGCAAGGGGTTCTCTGAGCCCTCTTAACCAAGAGGGCACGTGTCACCCAAAACAGGGCTGCAGGATGGCTATCCACAGATGCAATAAGAGCAGAGAAATACTGATGCTTTGCTGCCCTTACCACCACAAGGTAGGCCTTAATAGCGGCTTTAACCCATGTTCAGTCTAGTTCATTCTCTGTTGAATGCCAGCAATGCTCTAGACATCTCTTTTCTCATTTCATCTCCCTCTACTCTTCCATGAACCATGGGGAGTGACAGAATCCATGAGAGGGGAGAGGTCACATAGGCGTGATCTGATCCAAAGCCTCAGCCACCCACCATTCCAAGCAGCGACCAGAGCTTCAGATGGACGGTACAATGGACCAGTTGGAAAAGCCCCCAGCTTCCTCTGAAACCCATTTGGGTCCATCAGTCACCAGAGGTGGACTGATCTAATGGGTCTAGCCTGCCTGCAGTGAATAGTGGCACTGAAGAATCCCATGGTAATTAGGGCATGATATGACCATGACAAGGGAGACACAAAGAGCTCCTCCAATTTCAGAACATACAGTCGCTGTTCTGACAGGAACACCAGATCCAGTGTGTGACCACTGTCCCGTGTTGGGCTCTGGATGACCTGGGATAGGCCCATGGCTGTAATGGTGGCCATGAACTCCTGAGCCACCTCAGGCTCCACTCCCAGAGAAGGCAGACTGAAGTCCCTCAAGACCTTAAGTCTGGGGAACTCCACTGCCAACCCAGAAATGGAATCAAAAAGCTCAGGCAGGGAGGTTGCAATGCAGCAGGGAGGCTGGTACAACAGCAACAGTCCCAACTGATCCCTAGAGCCCAACTTAATGAGTAGGGTCTCACATCTGGTAACCTGTGGTGCAGCATTCCTGAAAGACATAAGGGATTCCCAGATGATGACTGCCACTCCTCCACCCCTGTCCTGGAATCTCCGCCAATGCCGCACCCAAAACCCAGCTGGGCATATCTCTGAAAGGGCCACACCCCTCCCACTTCCAGACCCAGACAGGTCTCGGTGATACGTGCCAGGTCATCCGTCTCATCAGCGATTAAATCATAAATGAGGGAGGTCTTATTACAGACCGACCTGGCATTTAGAAGCAGTAGCTGAAAGCTAGGGCCTCTGAAGGTATGCTGACTGGGTACAGGGGCTGAGACCAAGGAGCTGGAATGCAAAACCGGTATAACTGTTAGTGAAGAAATATAGTATTGTGGTTATAGTTCCCAGTGAGGAGCTACTTCTAGTTTGCTCTTTTCAATATTTTAAACATGCTGCAGTCAACAGCATTTAAATGACATGCATGGAAAGTAAAGAAAACCTGTTTATTGACCTAAGATGTGTATGTGTATAATACGTTTGCCTATAGCATATCAGAAAATACTGATTTCTTTAGCTGACAATGAGAATAAGCAACCTTGATGGCTTAAAAAGTATTCAGAGAGA
Organism: Liasis olivaceus; assembly: GCA_030867105.1. Lineage (NCBI taxonomy): Eukaryota > Metazoa > Chordata > Lepidosauria > Squamata > Pythonidae > Liasis > Liasis olivaceus. Next base: position 240,659,590 of record CM061349.1, on the reverse strand, counting down.
GTACCAGATAAAAGATTCTTATTGGCTGCAGTCTTAAGATTCATATTATTGTCCTACACAGTATATTAAAGGCATTTTCATACAACTCTAGCTAACAAATAGTGATATATGGGCTTCACAACATGCTATTATTTCATCATGATGGCTATACTCTTACTGAGAGTCTTCAGATAAATGCCTTTTTAGAGAACAGCTCTAGGGTTAGAATTATTAACAACTCTAGGATGTACTTGATTATGCAATCAGCTGCTACACTGATCCTTATAAATGGGATACATGAACAGAACAAATAAATAAAAAGAATTTAGATGAGATAGCCCTGGTGAAGAAACAGGAGATGCATGAAATCATATAGAACAAAGATACTGGAAGGGCAATATTAGAAAAATAGCAAAGGACAGTCATAAATGGATTAGGTGCTATGGAAAAAAGATTCTTCCGATGTTGCAGTCCCAGACATATTTACTCATATAAGGGTCAGTGTAAGGAACAGATTTAGTATACTTTAGTATACTTATATTCTGTAAAAGGGAATTGGCAAAGCTATATGAAGAGATAAGCAACACTGTGGAAACTGAAGCAGAAAAACTATTCCCAACATTTCAAAGAGGAATAGCTCCACATGGCTTTCAGAAAAAATGTTATCACAATAGCCGAAGAAAGATGGAAAATGCAACTCTCTGAAAACAAGGAGGACATATGACAACTGATTGCAGATTTCCAACAGCAAGCGAAGAAGGACAAAGAAAGGACAAAGAAAAATATGCATTAGAATGGCTATAAAAACAAGGCCTTTAGTAACAGATCAATAAGCTTGAGTTTTAAATGTCTTGTGTAATATTTATCAATTTATTTTATTTGTTAAACTGTTTTATCTATTGTCAAATTTTAGGTTATATTTGTACTTCACTATTTGGATCTTTTGGCTGTAAATAAATAGAGGGATATAACAAGAAAACAAGAATCAAAATTGGAGGCTGAAATTATAACCATGTGAGATATGCAGATAACAGAACTTTGTTAGGTGAAAATAAAGAAAAATTAAAAGAGCTCATTAAAAAAGCAAAAACTGGAAATTGAAAAATCTGGGTTAATCTTAAATTATAACACAAAGGTAAAGTAACATGCAAGCTTAGTGAATTTACAATTGGCTATTAAAAATAGAAGGTGATAGCTTTATTGTCTTGGGTTCAAGAATATTATGTATTGGAGAAATAAAGAAGAGATTAATTCTAGACAAAAAGACAACGAGTAACAAAGTCATGAAGGATAAGGATATTTCTTTTATAACAAAGATCAGAATAATTAAAGCAAAGGTCAATGTATTGGATCTTAGAATTATAGAGTTGTAAGGAATCACAAGGATCATCTAGTCCAACTCCCTGTGCTATGGAAGAAAACCATTGCAACCATCCATCCAGGCTGTCTAGTCTCTTAAAAAAATTCCAGAGATGGAGAACCCAGAACTTCCATAGGTAAGGCACAGCATGAAAGCTGGATACTCTAAGAGTGAGAAAAAGAAGACAGGTCCCTTTGTATTATGGACTGGAAATAGTTACTAAGAGTATCATAGACTGCAAGCAGAACCACTCCATTAGTCCTGGACTGCATAAAGGATGGCTGCAGTGAAGATCAGCAAGCAGAAACCTACATACTTTGATGTAATGGAAGTGACTGAAGGACTAGAAAAAATGATTATGATCTGAGTGCATTTATTTCTTGTTAAATTTGCATTTGAAGAAACACATTGCAAAATTGGCTGGACCAATTCTGCCAGGTGGTGGTGATAGTCTTTGTATCTTTTGTGATCAGTTTATAAATTCTGTTACAGACACACAGATCCATTTTTGTTCTATATTGATCTGAATAATTTGTGTCCCAATTGCACAAATGCAAGATGGCTCAGTTAAAATATCATAAATATAAAATATATTAAAAGCAACCAATTTAAAACATCAGACATCATAAAAACATCATGTTTCAGATTTCTCAGCCCCCCCCCCCCCCCCCCCCCCAGTCCTGATGGAATCGTTGTATCTTCACTGACTTCTTAACTCTAAAACTTTGGGGCTATCCAGCTTTGGTGATAGGGCATTCCAGGGTGACAGGGCTACCACAAAGGGAAAAAACTGTTCATTTCCTGGGCTGATTGCACAGGCTGGCCAGCTCTATTTGGAGAAGATGGTCCCATAAATAACAGACCATGGCCATATAGGGCTTTATGGGTCAAAAACAGCACTTTAAATGGTCCCCAGAAACATCTTGGTGAGCAATGCAAAGGTTACAATATAAATGTAACACTGCTGAAGTAGCTCTCGCCCACCAGCATGTGCACTGTTGTTTGTACCAGCTGAATTTCTGGGTAGTCTTCAAAGAGACCCCCCAAAAGAATGCATTGCAGTAATCCAATCTCAAGATAATGAGGGCATGAATGACTGCTACCCAGGCCTCTGTTGTGTGAAGGGTCACAATTGTCACATCAGCCAAAGCTAGGCAAAGGCTACCCTAGCCATATTATCCATCACTAGATAAAGTAGAAACCATGAATTCAGGAGAACTCCAAATCTCATGCCTGCTCTTTCAGGTGAGTGTGACCTTGTCCAGGGCCATCAGAAGGACCACTCTGACACCTTCAGAACAAACAGCAATTCCATCTTGCTAGGATTCATTTTCAAATTGTTTTTTTCAGTCCCTGACTGCCTCCAGATATTGGGTAAGAACATGCCCTGCACTTCTGGTGGTGGGGATATATAACTGGGCATCCTTAATGCATTGATACTACTTCCTGCTGAACGATGTCACGTATATTAACAGTGTTGGAGAAAGAATGATATGGCTCGCTCACTTATCCCAGATTGCTATCATTTGGAATCACTCACTCATGAAGGTCAAAACAGGGCCTCCTTTTCCTAACCCTCACAGGTGGTTCTGAAAGCTAATCATGTCTGTGAATCATTTGCTGGGCCCAAGGGCATTGTAGCAACTAAGGAAAGTGATGGTGGAAGCTATTGTTTTCTTTGCAGCATATCAGTTCTCCTTGAAAAAATAAAATAAAATGAGGCAAGAACCCTAATAAGCATCAAGTGAGTATTATAGCCCTGAGCTAAAGAAACAAGGTGGAAAACATTTCTCTTTGTAACTATTATTGCCGTATTAATTCATGCAGCATTTCCATATAAAATGCTTATTAAGAGTCTCTGTTGATATGACTGATTAGACTATCAGAAACAAACACTTTTGTTTCAATGTTCATATCACAAGTAGCAATTTCACAGACATTGGTCAATCTAGTTTGTCATGTGGTTGCTGCACTGCATTCCTTCATGATGTGAAAGAATCTGTATCTTTCCTTCAAACTTACAAACAGTTTAAGATGATAGCTTGGTTGAAAGAGAAAAGTGTCATCCTTTTCATGGCCTGGAATCAACCTAACTTTGCTCTCATGAACTCTAATATTACAGTAAAAGAAATGGCTCCTACCTGATCCATATTGCCAGCCGTGCTGTAATGGCAATCCCCATAAGATATTGTTGGTGTTGTTAGGTCCGAGTCCACTGAAATAATTAGTTGAGAATTTAAGCAAGATCTTATACATTCCCAATCTCTCTAAGTAGTTCCAGGGATCGATGACAGTCTTGTGGTCTTGGATAGGATAATCTTCAAAGTTTTCAGGCGCTACTTGCCAGAGTGGAGGGAAAGTGTTTTCAGATTCTTGGGGTTGTATTTCTAGATGAGCTGGACTCGCCCCCTTTGTGGCAAGAAGGAAGAGGGCGAGACAGCAAAAGTGTCTTCTCAGGAAAATATCTCCCCTGACAAATGGCATCATTATGCTTCTAGACACCACAGTGTGTGGAAGCTGCTTTTAAAAGCTACAGGCCACTCCTACTTCCTAGGCACCAGTTTTTATGAGCTGCAGCACACTTCAGTGGATGCATGGGGGGAGGGGTAGACTGATGGAGGATTTAAATTGAGGTGAGGCAAGGGGATGGGTGGAGAAGTCAAGCTGGTTATGCAATGCAGATTACATTGACAAATTAGATATCTCTGAGGAATTCTGTGACTAGCATCAACAATCACTCTCTCTATCCAAGTCATCATTTCTTAGGAAAGGATTAACAATGTGTTAATGTTAATGTAACTAATAACCTCACTAATAACCTCACAAGATAAACAAATAAGGAGCTGGTGTTATTAACCCCATAATTGCCTCCAGGCTATTCTAAATAATAGGTTTGTACAACTAGGAGAGTGTCTTCTATGATGTGTCCTTGCACCACAGCCTTCTGTATGGGCAGGGTTCAACTGAACATGCTGTGACGTACCGATACAAAGTAATAACCCATAATTATCTTTGGATCACTCCAGATCATTCACTCTCACATTCAGGAATGTATTTTCTACCAATCTGCCTGGCTGAGGCATAAGGAAGTCTCCAGTGGTAGCTTACCCAGGTGATAAGGCAGAAGGCATGAGAAACATTGCAGTGCTCTAGGCACACGTCAGTGAAATCCCAAGGCAAACAGAGTCAAATCCAACTTTTCCAGCAGGAATCAAATCTACTGTCAATCCATCAAGAAGGGATCAGCCCAACAGAAAACTGCACAAGAGGATCTCATTATTCAGAGAAGGATGCAGATTGTTTCATTTTTATTTATTTATTTATTTTGAAGAGGAGTGTATTCCAATCATGGCGATAGGATACAGGGTGGTTCTGTTTACTTTCTAAGAAATAGACTTTAAGTCCATACTCAGCCTACTGACTGAGTTCTATTTTAATTTTTCATGCAGCTGAATAGTTTAGCAGAGTTTACTCAAGGTGATTTAACAAAGCTTCTTGTGCAGCAATTCTGCCACTTGATGGTGCTACAGGTCCAACTTTTCCTCCCTTTTCAGTGGGAATTGATAAAGCAGCAATAATGGAGTGAAGTTTAATTTTAAAATGTTACTAGTTTTAAAAATGTCTGTGTGGGATTTTTATTTCAAAGAACAAAACATGTTCAGTTCTCTCCTCCAAACAATGCTAACTCCAGGAAAAGCTGCATTGGAATTTCCATACTTCTGCGTGAGAGTGAAAACAAATTTGCTTTGCTGAACAGTTTTCCTCTTAGTTGCATTCTGACAACATTTTAATGGACCACTGTCTTTTTAGTATTTTATTGTCATTTATTTGTTGTCTTAATTATTTACTGGGATCTTATTGTGCATTTTATAGTTATAAAATACCTTGTGTGTTACACATGCAAAAACTAAATGTAGCAATTAATTGCTTAAGCTATAAAATAATGTTTTTTTCCTAGGATGTGAATGCTTGTAATATATGTGGTGTTGCAGAATGAAAGACAGAGTAAGCGTAAAATGGTGAGGAAATTAATATTTACTAAAAGTTGAACCTACCCATGTTATGAGGAGTAATGATACATTCCTTGTAGTATATTAAGTTCCTTTTTGTTTCAGGTAAGAGTTGAGTGCAGGCTGATTTTAATATGCGCGGTCAACACATTTTCTGTATTTAGGACATAGTCACCGTATTTCACGTGATTATGTAATAATTGCAAGCAGTCAGTAAAGATGTCGTAAAGGAGGGGAGTTTTTTCATCTTTTCTCCATTGTAACTCCTTCTGCTCTTAAATGCAGCTCTTGAGATGCATTCTGGTTGGTTTCATCCATTAATGTAGCAAGTTAGAATAATCTTGGTCTAGTAAAGAAAAGAGTTTTTTTTAATGGCAGTAGGTGCTATACTGGGACAGAGAACCAGTATTTTGTTATACCTTGATTTGCATTCTCACATCTGTTGCGGGTCAAAATTATGTTCTCTGTTAAAAATATCTAAGGAAAAAGTAAAGTAAAATTTAAGCACTGCAATATATCTTTTGCAAATTAAATTTTTGAAGAGCTTAGAACCCATAGAGTTATGAACTTAGTGCCCAACCAAAATTCTGAAGATCTGCTAACTTCTGTACTCTTCAGAATGTTTTCAAATCCCTCATCAGATTGGTAAGATTATAGGTATGACTCATGGAAGGAAGCCAACAATGCGTTTCTACCTAAAGGACAGGATCCTCTTTTAATTAAGAATTATAGACCAATTTCATTGTTGAACAACAATTATAAAATATTTGCTTCAGTGTTGGCAGAAAGGTTAAAAACATTTTTGCAGGAATTTATTCATCACGATCAATGTGGATTTTTGCCTAAAAGACAATTAAGAGATAATGTTAGGGTCGGGCTGGATATTATAGAATATTTACAATATCATAATGAATGTCAAACGGCTCTTATTTTTTTGGATACAGAGAAAGCTTTTGATAATTTGAATTGGATATTTACGTTTAAAGTTTTGGAAAGTATGGACTTTGGAGAACATTTTATACAGGGAATAAAGTCAATATATATACGCCTCAGAAGGCTAGTATTATTGTGAATGAAGAATTAACTGGATCATGTTATATACAAAAAGGAACAAGACAAGGTTGCCTTTTGTCGCCTCTGCTCTTTATTTTGGTTCTCGAAGTTCTTAATAGAGACATTAGAAGGGATGAACAAATAAAGGGCTTAAAGATTAAAGAAGAGGTTTTTAAGGGCTTTTGCTGATGATTTAGTTTTGATACTACAAGACCCTCTGGTATCTGCCGAGCACTTGATGAAGAAACTGAAGGAATTTGGCTCACTGGCCGGTTTTAAAATAAATAAACAAAAAACAAAAATGTTAATTAAAAACATGAACCTGCCCGATCAAGATTTGCTGATGAGCAAGACGGGTTTTGCAAGACGGGTTTTTTTTTTAAAAAAAGGTGAGATATCTGGGGATGATTCTATCTACTAAAATAGGGTGTTATTCCAGAATAACTATGGCAAAATTTGGAATGAAGTGAAAAAAGATTTGGTAAGATGGGAAAAATTACAATTGTCTCTCATGGGGAGAATTTCAGTGATTACAATGAATGTTTTGCCTAGGAAGTTGTTTCTTTTTCAGACTATACCGATTTTGACTGCAGATTTACCATTTAAACAGTGGCAAAGAGATATATCTAAATTCATTTGGCAAGGCAAAAAACCAAGGCTGGTGTGGAATGAAACATTAGGAAACAGAACTTCCAGAACACAGCCACACAGCCCGGAAGATCCACACCAGCCTTCGTATGCCGGCCGTGAAAGCCTTCGACAATACAAAAAACCAAGAATTAAATATAAATTGTTACAAGATGCCAAGGAACGAGGAGGTTTGGGTCTGCCTAATTTAAAACTGTATTTTGATGCTTGTTGTTTGCTTTGGATGAAGGAGTGGATAACCTTGGAGAATAAAGAATTTTTACTACTTGAAGGTCATGAATTAAGATTCAGGTGGCATGCCTATTTGTGGTATGATAAAGTTAAAGTTAATAAGGATTTTAAGAACCATTATATTAGGAATGCCTTACTGTGGATCTGGAACAAATATAAGGTATGACTGTCTCCTAATGTAACTTTGTGGTTGTCACCTCAGGAAGCATTTACTAGAAGAGAAAATGTGGGAGAAAGGAAGTGGTTAAAATATGAAGATTTATTAAATTTTGAAGAGGGTGAACCAAGTTTTAAAACAAGAGAACAGTTAGAATTAGAAGGTTTTACATATCACTGGCTTACTCATATGCAATTGTTTGAATGTTTTAAGTTGGATAAAAAGAACTATAGATTTGTTAATGAAATATCTTATTTTGAGACTCAACTCTGTATAAATGATGACCATGTTATTGCTAAAATGTATAAGATGTTGTTACAGATGAACTTAAAAGATGAACAAGTCAAGGATTGTATGATTAAATGGGCTAAAAATTTTGGATACAGTATCATGTTGAAACAATGGGAAAATACGTGGAACAAAGGTTTGAAATTTACATTGAATTATAACTTAAGAGAATGTTTATAAAATGATGTACTGCTGGTATTTAACTCCTGATAAGTTATCAAAAATGTATACTGGTATAACAAATGTTTGTTGGAAAGGTTCACAGGGAGAAGGAACCTTTTATCATCTTTGGTGGACTTGTGAAAAGGCTAAGAAATTTTGGGACCAGATATGCATTGTTATTCAAAAAATTCTTAACGTGAATATTTAAAAACAAACAAACCAGAATTGTTCCTACTGGGTTTGATGGAAAAAGGATTGGAGAAACAATATGGATCTTTGCTTTTATGTATGATCACAGCTGCAAAACTGTTATATGTGCAAAGATGGAAAGACTCACAAATACCTACAGTAGAAGAGTAGATTATTAAACTAATGGACTTGGCTCAAATGGCGAAGCTAACAGCCTTAATAAGAGATAATACTGTTTCTAAATTGGTCTCCTCATGGCAACCGTTCCTAAATTACGTGCTTGGGTTGGGAAAAAATGAAGCTTTGATTGTGGGATTTAATGATTAGATGGTTTGTGTTGATAGAAATAATGTGAATTAGAGGTAAATAGTGGTAAGAGATTAACTTTTTTAAAATTTGTACTTATATCTGTATTGGAGATAGTCAGAAGTCACTTTTTGTTTCATCTTTCTACTTGATCTCACCCTTTTAGTTTTTGTCTTTTTCCTTTAGTTCTATCTTCTCTCTTTTCTATATCTTCTGATTTGTATTTTAATTGTACTTTTTATATATCTTAATGAAAGTTTTGACCAGAAAAAAAAAGATTATAGGTATGACTTTGTCCAGCTATATCAAAGGGAAGGTCAACACCCTGAAGTCTCTTGCTTTTTACTTTAAATCGTATCTTATGCCACATACAGTAGAACTTTGAAGTTTTGTATGTTTATTGTCATTCTATTTATCTCTGCCGCTCTTGGAAATCTGATAGGCTTTCAATATTCTGTTACTAAGTTCTATAATAATGAAGTACCATTCCTGTAATCCTTACAGTTTGCTGACCTTGCCTACCTTGAAGGACTATTCTTTTTTTTTAATAATAACTTTATTAGAGTTTACAAATACAAAGATAAAAGATTAATACAAACTAAAGAAAATATAAAAAGTAAGGGGAAAAAAGCAAAGTACAAAGAGAAAGAAAAAAGAAAAGGAGAATATATAAAAGATTACCCCCCCACCCCACCCCATCCCTCTGGACAAGTATACACAATTTCAGTAATTAAACACTTTCTTTAGTATTTCAATAGAAAAAAGAAAAAGACATCTCTTCTTCCATATCTCATCCCTTATCAAGAATCAAAGTATAAAAACTTATTATTCAATCCTAATCAGCAAGTCTATTTAAATTTAAACTAAAAGCAGCTGTTTATTGCACCTCCACCACACTGTATTTCAGGAATGCACATGCTTATATCCATCTGGGATATAGTTCCTGCAATAGATGCCAGACTACTGGCACGCTAGCTGGAAAATCAGCCATCTCCCCACCATCACATTATCTGTGGGGTCAGAAGACAATTGCATCTGTGTACCTCAGGAGAGCTCCTTCCTACATAGATAGAAAAGTCTTCCCTCCCTCCCGCTCACAGCTGGTGTTGTATGGCAGCTATAGTGATTTTCAACATTCAGTTGAAAGTGATAAACAAACAGGCAGGGGCTAAGTGAAAGAAGATAGCATCGTCTTGAAGGTAGTATCCAACCTTGAGGCCCGTTCCTGATATTTCTTCACATACAGTTCCAGAGGAAAAACCCTGTCTGAAAAGGGCCAATGAGATTTATTATCCTAAATGTAGTAAAGCAAGCACATTTTTTAGTAGGGCAGAGAATACCCCTTGCTGATCAGAAAGCATTAATGCTTCTCTGTGGGTGGGGATCTTTAGCCTGTTTCATCTTCCTCAATAATAAGTACAGATGTTTTCATTCTGCTCAGAAAAAACTCCCCAAAGTTCATTCTCCCTCCTCTGTAATAGAACTTATAAAATGAATACCAAGCATCCAGTGAGAGGTTGGGCCTTGTTGATAAAATGACATGTTACTTAAGTATCCATGGAACCCAGGACTCCAGACTGATGCCACAAAATTTGCTTCCCATGCAATCCAAATAGTGTGTGTATGTATCAGTGAGACAGCAAGAATGCAATCAGTATTTTTGTTACACTGGGTTTATCAAAATATCCTCTGGATTTAATCAGTTAATTTACAGTTTATTTAAGAATGCTTTCTTTCATCCACACAGTCACCTTACTGTACAGCTAGCATAGTGATAACATTTGGTTTAAGAAAGGGGAATTTTCCTAGCTCTTCCAGTACGATGTACCTGCCTTAACATTAGACCAAAGAATCATACCATCCCTTACCATCAAATACAGAGAATAGCATAAAATTAACCCCTCACATAAGGAATGTTTATTGTCAATACAATGAGGAGTGTCTTCCCCTCGCAGTCTACAGCCTTAGGGAACACCTTAAAGCAAGTGAGGGGCTTTGCACATGAGTGCCAATGTTGGCTTTTGCCTACATGAAAATTAATTAAAAGAAAGTACACATCTTGTAACATTTTACAGAAAGATTTGCCCTGGAAAGCATTAATCTACAAAGCACACATACTTTGAACTATTTCCACACGTGACTTTAACAATATCATCAGGAGCAACAGTACAAGCTTTAGATTTGCATTATGAACCTTTATATTTGCATTACGAAACAAAACTGATTTATATTTTATGTTTAAATGTACATCATCATCAATATCATCTTTAGTTAACAACTCACAATTTCCAAGAAGTCTCTCCGGATTGGTAACAAACCAATAACAATGAGAATTTATTTATTTATTGCATCTATATGGCCATCCAACTCAACAACGTGACTCAGGGTAGCATACCAAAAAAAAAGTATGCATTGCAATGCTTCAGATTCTGTTCCACGAAAGGAGTTGCAGAGGGAATGGGAACACACCATCATGTGCAGCTCTAAAAACAATTGGGTCTTGTTGTTGTGGGATCATGCAGCTGTTCTCCACAACTGCCATCAATCCCAGGAATGGCATAGCTGACTGCTTTAAGGAGGTACAGAGAGGTGCACATTTTTGGAATCAACTCTTGGGGTAGGGGTTCTGGGGAGCCCTGGGTGGTGTGTTGAGTAGTTTGTCTGGATGCGTAGGTCTTTTTATCTTTTTCTATTGTCAGTGTAAGCTGGCCAGTCATTCTAGAGTTGGGCAGCTTCTAAATCTAATAAATACAAACCAATAACATTGCAATGAACCAACTGATGTGCATCACTGATTCTAGGACCAACAAAAATGGAACATTTTGCATATGTGTAGGTGTGAAACAGCTGAACAAGGCTGTGAAAAATGGGTGACACTTCCATCCTATCACAGATTATATTTTTCCAAGTCTTGCAGGTGTTTGAATATTCTCACTGTCCATAATTTTTGGCAGATCCAGTTAGACCCAAATTGTAGCAAATTAATTCCATTTAATACTTCATTAAAATGTTACTCTTGGGGATTTCGAGTGGTCTCAAAATTTCTAATGGGAAATGTCTGCACTTCTACAACACCCCGGTAGCATTTCAGTGTTCACGGATGTTCTTGGTCTATGGCCTTGCTTATGATAAATATAAGCAAAAACTATGTAAACTTCTAGCAGCCATGAAGACCCAAAGAGAGCAAAAGTAAATGCTCCTAAAACTAAAAGAACACACATCTGGGACATTATGTAAAAGATCAGGGAGTCCAGGTCTCTTTTAGGAACAAACCCAAAAAGCAGGCGATGAAATTAATCATAGGAGATAACAGTAATCATATAATTCCAATATTTGCACTTAGGGAATACTACCCTCTTCACCTACTTTATTTCTGTGTCGAAACTACAGCTAAACAATGTTCTATATAAAGAATTCCTGGGATCACCTATGGCTAGTCCTTGAGTTACAATGGCAATTGGAACCAGGATTGCCATTGCTAAGTGATGTGGTCATAAAGTGTGATGTCATGTGACCACATTGCTTAGCAACAGCAATCCAGGCAGTCCTGGTTGCCATTGTAACCCCAAGATGTTAAATGGGAAGCAGCAGGAGTCCCAGGTAAGGAGTGCAGGGGTGCCACGGGCGGGGGGGGGAGGCCCTGGGAGGTCCAGTGCAGGCCACACAAGTTGGGGGAGGAGGGTGCTGCAGGCACAGATTGTGCATGCAAGCACAGAGAGGCACAGGGAAATAGGATGCTGGGTGCATGCATGCAGGGTGTGGCATGGTACACAGGAACACAATGGGGGGAACCTCCTGAGCAAGCTGTAACCCTCCCTGCCAGCCTTCCCACTGACTTTGCTCGTGTGAAGCCACCAGGAAAGGTCACAAATGGCGATCACGTGACTGCAGGACACTGCAACCATCTGGACTGCAGGACATTGCAACCAAGCTGGTTGCCAAGCACCTGAATCATGATCACATGACCGTGGGGGCGCTGCAACAGCCAAAACTTCGAGGACCAGTTTTAAGTACCCTTGCAACTTTGAACAGTTACTGTAATGGTATGTGGGAATGACCGTGGGAGTTGAGGGAAGAGACGCTGCCTAGGGAATGACCAGTTAAGGGGTAGGGGGAGCCCACAGCTGCATAACAGACACAGAAAGAAAGGATCCTCCCTAACTTACCAGGCTGTAAAAAGAGATGGCAGGAGATTTGTACTTTCAGACCTGCAAGATTCTGTTAATGTAGCCTTACAATAAAGTAGCATTAGCTCTTCTTGTCATTTTTTCTGTCTGATCTATCTGGGAAGGCTGACATCACTCTTGCAAGTCAATCCCCCCATACCATTACAGTCGCTGAATGAGTGGTTGGTAAGTGAGGACCACCTGTAGTTACAGTGGAAGTATAGCAGTTATTTGGCAAAGGGGTATTCTTGACTCTCTTACTGCACTGTCATATCACAAGTGTCATGGAGAATAAGCTTCATCCCTATATATATCTGGGATGGAATGGGAAGACCTCACTAACAATGTGCTGATAATCTGCCTGGACATCACTGACCATGTGCCAACAACAGCTTTTGTTCATTTTTTAAAATCACTGTTACAGTTTTGATCACAGTTGCTGGCATGGAACTTACTTCATCCCATTCTTTTGTCTTCCTGCAATAGTAATGGCCTGCAATGCAGCACAATTCCAGGGGGGGGGGAGGGAGGAGGTGATTCTGAGTTTACAGATCTTGTAATGTTATTACCTCGTATACAATATCTTGCCAACGCCTCCAATTTTTAACTCAGCTTTTCCATTTGCCACCTCATTCTAACTTTTGCATGTCATTGCACAATCTATAAAACCACGTAGAAAAAATAATCCTGGTTTAGATAGCTACAGTTAGTAATTGATGGATTCTGATTCATAGCTTTTTTTCCTGGCATTCTTTCACTACAGTATTTTGTCCATTATGAGATCCTCAGAAATTAAAAATTTATGACAGCTTTATTGTTTCTCCCAGGTTCCCCTTTCACTGCTGTTTGAGGCAGAATACTTAGGAAGACTTCAGTCTTAAGGCCTTTATAACTACTCAGTAAAAGAGCCCATGATTCACTGATTCATTGAAATTGTGAGTAAAATCAGAGTCAGATAATCCAGCATCTTCTCCACCTAAACTGCTCAATTAATCTGTATCTCTCACTGGCTGAGAATTTGTAGAAATATGAACAATTGGAACAACTTTCTCACATTAATTCTCTCACAACTTATTCTCTGGCACACATATGAGTTTGTATTCTATTACAGGTTGTTTATATGGTCACTCCTCAAGTGGGATGTTTGTTTGGAATGGCTGATTAGATTTAAGATACTTAGTTTTCAGTTATTTTTGCTATAATGGACTAACACTGCCAGCTCTCTGTATCTTATAATGGTACTTCTTCAGATATGACTTTTCAGTAACATTAGTAACTTTTGTTAAAATAAACTTTGATGCCTTCACGGCATTCCAGGGGTCCTTAAGACCTTCTCCCAGATGGAGTACACATTTATGTGTTGACCAGTTTCACCATCTTTTTTTCTGCTTTATGTAGATTGTTAATTTTATATTGCCTTGTAATGTGAGCCACCCATAGTCAATCTGCAGTCAGGTGGTGCCTAAATTGAACCAACCAACAAATAAATATTACAAATGGCAAATCATGTTAAAAATGGCTTTTCAGCAGTTTACTTTAAACAGCAAATGAAGGTGGGAACATTTGTACTTTAAAATGATACCTTCTCTTTCAGAAGAAAGACAGATATAAAGGAAGTATATTAATGTAATCTCTTTTCTCTCATATGCTTTTTTTTTTTTTTTTTTTGGTATTTGCAATGATCCCCCCCCCCCACTTGGGGAAAAGTCATCATCTGCACCATTTGCTCTTTGAAGCAATGCAGTTCAAAACTATGCCACCTTACTGCATCCTGCTTCTCAATATCACAGAAGATTTATTGTGATCACTGATGACAGCGATGTTGTTCAAGAAGGCATTCATTCATGCCACTCTCCATCTGTACAATCCAGAAGCACTTTTACTATATGATCTATTGTTTGTGGAGACTGACTGGAATTCAAAAGCTTTCTGGATACTGAGATTGTTGCTTCTATCATTCTTGCAGCAGTGGAGTCTGCAGTTTTCTCTGCAAAAAGGAGGGGTATATGGCAGAGGAGAGCAGCTTCTGACCCCTTACTCTGTTTTCAAAAGGCCTGTGTAAGGGATTCACTCGCCTAGGCACAAGGAAGAGAAAGGAAGAAAAAGAAGTGAATAATGCAGATGTTCAGAGAGTGGAAAATGGTAATAAAGGGGTTACTCCCTTTTTGAGTTTCTGGCCCAGACCTCTCCTGGCTTATAGCCCCTACCTGACTGCTTGAAAGGAGTATAATCTTTAATAGACACCCACTTCCCATTCATCATCACTACCATATGGCTTCTTGAATGACCTAAAGGCAAATTCTAGAGCAGCACATTAAATGTCCATCAGGTTTTATGATTCTTTCAGTTTCATGGTACTGGTTGCCCACAGTTGGTATGCAAAGCCTGAAGACAGCAAGCCTATAACCTCCAAAAATGGTAGGAGTACAATTCTCAGAATTCCCACCCAGCATGGATAATCCTTCTGGAGGGCATTCGGTTGGAGATGGCTGCTTCACAGAGTTAAACATGCAAGTTTTCGTCTAGCAAGTGTTCTGACCCACTTGACAGAGATGCTCAACTAATGGAATTAAACCAGGTATGCAGGAGGCTAAACTACCCACCCAATGAGATCAACAGACAAATCAATAGAGACAGATCAATTTTCTGGGAGGACCTATTAAAAGTCAGACTGAAACAGAACAATAGAATACTGCTGGTTACCACTTACCACTCAAACCACTTAAACATATTATTAATAAGTTACAGCTCACACTGGACAATGACACTGCACTTTCTCAGGCACTGGGTGGTAGACTCTTACTTGCATATGGACAACCACTCAACCTGAAGCAGATTCTCACAAGCAACAAGAAACAACAGGACAATGATGCCAACATCGCCAGATTCTGCAATAAACCTAGATGTCTACTTTGCCCCCACATCTACACCAACAGCACCATCATAGGACCCCACAAGTACACACTTTAGAGATACCTTCACATGTTCTTCCTCCAATGTGACACATGACATCATCTTCCAGCAACACCCCTCTGATTCTACATAAGACAAATGTTATGCATAAGAATCAATGGACACAAATTTGACATCAGAACTAAAACAAGGACAAAGTAGTATCAGAGTATTTTAACCTTCCAGGACATTCCATGGCAGAGTTCAGTCTGACTGTTTTAGAAAAGCAAGACTTTAACCACACCACTGAGAAATCGTTGAACTTACAGACATCAAAATGTTTCAAGCAATCTCAGATCACAAAACAATGAGTTTTTAACACATTACAATTGTTAATTAATAAGGTACTTGTAATCTGTCTCACGGAGAGCCATTTGGCATCAAGTTAGAAGCTGGGAGAGCATGAGTTCTAGTCCCGCCTGAGGCACAAAGCCAAATGGGTGGCCTTGGGCCAGTCACTCTCTCTCAGCCCTAGAAAGGAGGCAATGGCAAATCACTTCCAAAATCCTGCCAAGAAAATTGCAGGGACTTGTCCAGGTAGTTGCCAGGAGTCAAAAACTGACTTGAAGGCACCAAAAAACCCCCCTCCACAAATTGCTTCACATGTAAAATGCAACTGCATAACCAACTTATCTTCCCCTCCTTCCCCACCCCTTACCCCAATTTAAATCCTACATCAGACTAACCACTCTATACATCTGAAGCAAGCTGCAGGTCATGAAAGCTTAGACCTTTTAATAAAATTTGTTAGCTGGAAAAGGTAAGGACCCCTATTTTTTGCTACCATGGACTAACATGGTTCTCCTCCTACAACATCCATCCATATCACCCTAAATAAAAGTTCAGGCTGTATCAGAGCAATTGTCTCAGCCAAGTAAAAAATTTGGTTGGAATGTTACAGTGTAAAGTTAGCAAAGGCCCCAGGCTAGAATCCAGGAGACTGGGAGTTCTAGTCCCATCTTAGGCATGAAAGCCGGCTGGGTGACTTTGGGTCAGTCACTCTCTCTCAGCCCAACTCACCTCACAGGGTTGTTGTTGTGAGGAAAACAGGAGGAGGAAGGAGGATTAGGTATATTCACCACCTTGAGTTATTTACAACAACAACAATGATGGTGGGATAAAAAATCTAAAAAAAAATGTGGTGAAGGTATTGGACTAGAACTGGGCAGATCAACATTACAGGCTATCTTTAGCCATGGAACCTTATGGGGTGACTTTGGCCCAGTCACTTGTTCTCAGCCCAACACCAGAGGGTTGCTGTTTTAGGAAAAAGGGGGGGGGGGGGAAGGGTGCTATAAGTGTTGCTTTGAGTTTCCAGAAGAAAGGTGGGATAGAAATGTAATTAAGCATGTTTAATAAAGTTCATGGAATGGAATCTTCTATAGCCTCTACAGAACTGTGATTTCATGCAGTAGGAAGCAGACAGTTCCTTTAAACATCTCCTTCAATTAGATACTGTCAGCAGCTTTAAAATGAAATGAAATGGGTGCAAATTTTATACTGAAAATAAAGTTATATTTGGCAGTACATCAGGCCTTTGCCAGAAATGTCCAGTCTTTTCTTTCACAAAACAACTCAGGCATAAAGAATTGGAAACCACTGCCTACAGCACAAGAAGATTTGTCTCTATATCTGAAAATTAGGAGGAATCATAGGCATCTTATCTGGCACAAAAGCTTGTGCCTTTTAACACAATGTGTTAGTCTGAAAAGGTGCCCCCAGATTCCTTCTGGCTCTTAGCTACCATAGACTAACACGGCTCTGCTCCTACAATCTCTGTATTCGAGTTGTGCGCGCACACACACACACACACACACACACACAGACACACGGTTTCCTGGCGGTCTGAAGTGCAATTTAATCGAAGTCACAGAACAAAAGAGAGCCCCACAGCGATCACGTAGCATCACGAAGCACCTCACACACTACTGTAGGGTCGACACCGTTCACAGGAAAATGAATATTTGATCAGAATCGATTGTTTCCTGAATTGAATTTCGAAGACACAGACACCCGCACCGCCGCTTCCTTCCTGCCACGGAGGGCCGTAAGCGAATTCCGCCCAGAGCCCCAAGGCCTGCCTAGGCGTGGCTCAGCTCTGCGCTTTTCATCTCGCCTCGCCGCTCCCCCTCCCCTCGCCGCTGCTTCTCTCCCTCCCTTCTTCCCACCGCCCCCCCCTCAAGCCCAATGAGGTCAGCGCCGGAATAAAACCGCTGCAGTTTTCCGAGAAGCCCTGACTCCGCTTGGTGCTTCGCGCATCCCTGGGTGGCTGCCACGAAGTCGGGCAGGGTGAGTAGCGCCGAGCGAGGAGAAAGGCCGTCGCATCGCTGCTGAGCGAGGCGAAAAGCCGAACAAGTTTTGGAGTCTCTTAGAGTGAGCGAGAAAGTGGTCCCTTGGCCCTGCACGCGCAGTTCGAGATGAAAAGAAAGCGAAGGGCGTTGATTGATTGATTGATTGATTGATTAAGAAAAAAAAAAAGACTTTGCAAAGCGATTAGAGGTGGGACGCAAATAACATTAACAGATTCTGGTGTGGGGGGTGATGGAGAGGATGCCTCGTTCTAGCCAGCGCGACGCGACCTTCCTCTCTTTTGTTTCTCCTCTTCTCCTCCCCCACTCCTGGCAACTGTTTTCAGCGGGGAAATGGGCAGCGTCGCGACGTTCCGCCGCTTCTTTGATCCCCACGTGACGAGCTCCCGGGAGACCAATGCGGAGTTGCGAGGAGGGGAGGCAGCGGAGGATTCTTAGCGTTAGGTCTCGGTTGGGCACAGTGTCTGTAATTGTTACGGCACAGTGTAGGGTGCAAGCGCAGTTTGCCCGGATGGATGAGCAGCCTGAAGCCGCGCAGGGCTCCCTCAGTGGATGTCCTTGAGAGCCGGCGCTGGCTGAACCTGGCGGTGCGCTGAGCGACCGCGGAAATTCCGGAGCTGGAAGACGGTACCGTGGAGGGTTCACGGTAGATCAGTTGCTGTAAGGGTTGGTATATTGCAAAAACGGTCGTCACGAAGGAGAGGTGGCGTTCAGAGAACCCTTAAGTATAATATCGGTCGTTTTCCTTTTGTTTTGAATGTCTGCAAAGGCTTTCCCGTAAACCTGGACGTTCAGATTTTAAAGTACTTGAAAAACATGGAGTGAAAGTCAGAGCTGTCTTTAGGTAGACTTTTAAGTGTGAGCTCTACAGCTTGTCTGCACATAAATAAAGACAATTGAGAAGTGCAAAGCTTTTTGTCCCAAATAGACTTATTTGTCCACTACTGAACTCAGAAGAATTATTGTTTATCTTGTCCATTTCATGATTTGTGTATGTGTGTATGTTAAAATTGAGATTCTGGAGTATTGAATATTCTCGTTTTTAATTTCTGTCATCCTTTGATAACTAATACCTGTATTGTAAGATATTGCTATTAGTGCACTTTTAAAATACTTAGTATTAGAATTTTGTGAGTCAGTTATTATAATCTTTGCAGCAGTGGCACACAAATGGGCAGTGTCTCATTCTGATATACTTTAGTTCATAACTTGTTGTAAATTGTTAGGATCTGAAGATAGCTTATACATGAAAAGATTAACTAGATAAGCAATGTGCATGTACTTATACAATTTGTAAAGTAATGGTGACTTTAATATAGTAAATGTAATGCTTCAGTGACTGGGTAAAGATTATTATTGTGCCAAACATATTATGGCATCAGATATGTGGTCTAATTCTTGTTATTTGACAGGATGATGCAGGTTTCCAAACTAATATTTGGGTCCAGTTGAGTGGAATCCCATTTTGGTTGTTTACGATTTTATATTTTATATATTGGTTAGGTTTTTTAATTTATATATATTGAGGGAGATGTTATTGTTTCTTGCTGTACACCACCCAGAGTTACATTGGGCGGCCCTATAAATCCAATAAATAAAATAAAATAAAAATTGGCTAAGAGAGGTCACCTTGAGAAAGTTTTAAGAACTGTATGCTCTCTTTTTGATATTTAATTGAACAAAACCACTTTGGGAATCTATTTGTGCTATGTAAACTGTTACTTCTATGCAAATACAAATAGAAGAAAAATCCTCCTTCATCACAGTTTAGTAATTAGATCAGTCTTCTCTAACCTGATGCCTTCCTGATATATTGAAATACAATTCCCAGAATCTCTAGCCAGAAGTGATCAGCTAGGTAGAACAATGAGGACAAGACTCTAAAAATATCTGGAGAACACCAGGCTAGGGAAGGTGTGGTTCAACTGTGTTCATGCATTGATACAAACAATGATGCCATGTGTGAAACTTTTTTCATACTTTTTCTTTATCTTAGTGTTCATGTGAAGTGGAGTGAAACAGAAGTTAGGTTTACAAACAGATGTATATGCAAATTTAGCTAAGCCTTACACATCAAAGCATCCTTAACCCTATTCAAGAATGAAGATTGTTTAATATTTCACACCCTTGTTTTTAGCACTTGGAAAGAAAGATTTGGCTGGTGTGATTGTATTCTAAAGTAAATTGACAGTTTTAGACAGCTAACAACAAAATGAGAACTTGAGTTAGCTGAAGGCTACAGTGCTATATTCACTTTGCTTTGTAATTAAGGCTATTGAATTCATTAGGACTTGCTTCTGACTAAAGTGGCTTAATGTTGCTTTTAACATTGATAGCTTGAGGATGTACCCACTGAAAGGAATTTATTCAACTTCTTCCTCCTTTTACTATTATTCTTATTTAAATAAATTTAAGGTTGTTTTTTTTTTTTTGGTCAAGATTATTTGAATTTCCATTGTCCCTGAGTACCCCTAAATAATATTCATAATATTAGCAGTTTGTTAGGAAGTATAGGTACAACATGGGAAGAGGGTGGGGGAAACCTGCCTCTCCACTCTTTAAAAGCCAGTATTAGAATTATAATGTATATGTGGAATTAGAGTTTTCTAATAGATTTCTTATCAATTTGTTTTACAGGATCTTAAGTATGGGTTGTTTTAGGCCTCATCGTAGGTTTTTCCTCCCAGTTCGGAGAGACTGCTTTTAACTACGTTGGACCTTGTAGGCACAGTGTGATCTATTTTGAAACTACTGAATGGATCCATCCTCATGGACCTGTGGAAATTCTTTGGAACCTGTGGTTTGTAGAAGTAGCACTTTAAGAGAAGTAGCTTCAGCTAGAGGATTCAGTCCATTCGCATGAGAAAAGAACTACAGCTTTGGCAATGCTTGTTGCTACAGGGATTTCAAAGCAAGCTTCCAGTCAGTGCCTGCATCCTTTACATTTAAGACTCTGAGCTAACCTCATGGAGCAATTTCAAACTCCACCCCCTTTGTTACAGGCATATTGTTCTCCAAGTGGTGAATAGGCTTGCTTTGTGTTGGGTGGCAGGGCTGTTGACAAGGCTTCTGTGTGTGCCTCGCTCACCAGCTGAAGGAAGGAGGGAGGGTAGGAAGACAATGATCCAGAAAGGGCTGAATATTTCAGCAACACCTCTGAGACAGCCATGAGCCAGCCGCCTAGTGGAGGTGGTGCTGCAACAGTCTCTCCTCGTCTGCTTCCAGAGGGCAGCAGCAGTCGAAATAAGCAACAGCGTGCATTCTCTCCGAGCAGACCCAAGGAGTCTCTTGTCCGCCAGCCCTTGCCAGCTGCTAATACATCCCGCTTCACAGCAGCAGCAGCTCCTGCCTCGAAAGCAAGCTCTGCCCGGCAGCAGCTACTGCAGCAGCCGCCAGCAGGGCAGAAAACCAGCCGGGTGAAGGGCGGAGGAGCAGAAGGAGACAAAGTGCCCCAGCAGGCTACTCCAGCAAGGAGCACAGCGCCGTTGGGAACTGTCCATGCTGGAGATGGTGCTGAAGCGCAGCCTGCCTCATTCCTGGTCTCAGCGGGAGGGTGTCCCAGACCAAATCCAGGGCCTGCAGTGGAAGCACGAGAGGCACCTCCCAAAGACGCTGAGCTCACAACTCCTAGAGCTGGGGAGCAGCAGCTTGTCTCTGGTGGGAAGGTGGAAAGGGTGGGCAGTTTTGTGCTTTCTCAGCTGCCATCCAAGAGCTGGAACCGGGGTAAAACAAGCAAGCCTTTGCAGAAGAGTGCGGGGGAGGCAACTTCAGCTTCTTTGTCTTCTTGCGCTTCAGGGAAAGGCCAGGCTCTATCAATGAGCAATGGGAACTACTGGAAAGAAGGATGTCTACAAAGTGAGCTCATCCAGTTCCATCTCAGGAAAGGGTTAGCAGCAACCCAGATGCAAAACAAAGGTAACAACCAGGCTAATGGCAATGTGGGCACTTTGCCCTCCTCAACATCCTCATCCATAGTATTGCCAGGAACTGAAGGTAGCAATGGCCTTGGTGGAACTCTGGAAGTCAACTTGACCCAGGACTCGCAGCAGGAGCTGCAGGAGGAAATGGAGAAACTGGAGGAGGAGAATGAAAACCTCAAGGTGAGCAAAAGATACAAAAGGGAAGGAATAATGGGGGGGTGCCTCAGTTCCAGTGTATAAGTGCACATGCTGGTGGTATTTTAGTCTGTTCCACAGAAGAAAGGAGAAGGAATGCTAATGGTGAACTCTGCTTTGAGGAGACTAAGTTGGCTGTCAAAATATCTATTGCTTTGTCTTCCTGGTTTAAGAAGAGGGTGGGAGGAGTGCATAAATCCTTGGTTATAATCTCTGGCAAAAATATGATGCAGTACTTCTCTCCTCAGGGAGGGTTTTTCTTACGTTTCACCTTATATCCTAGAGCAGTGTTTCTCAACCTTAGCATCTTTAAGATATGTGGACTTCAACTCCCCAAATTCCCCATGCTGGCTGGGGAATTCTGGGAGTTGAAGTCCACATATCTTAAAGTTGCTGAGGTTGAGAAACACTGTCCTAGAGGATAACCTCTGATTTGTCTTTCCTGTTGTACCTACGTTGACTGCAGTTATCTAAGTTAATATGTGGTCCTGTCCAGCAAACTGACAAAGTAAAGGAGTTAAGAATTGAGTGATAAATAATAATCTGTGACTTCCCATAAATTGAGCTGCACAAAATAAAGGGAAGATATAAATCTAATAAATCAATCAATAAATAAAGATAATGATTTCATTGGGGTTAGGGTTGGACTAGAAGCAAATACAACATGTACTTTTAATAATTATATTTTTATCTATGTACTTCAAAGGTTCTCAGACTTTGTGGTATAGCAACTATCATCTATTGCTTGCTCAGGCAAACTGAGGATCAAAAACCAGAATGAGTTTTGACAGTTCTTCTGCTTTGTTTGCTTTTTAAAGAAGTTATGACCACCCTCTAAATTACTCTTGATCCTCTGGGTGGTCCCAACCCAGTTTGAGAATCCTTGAGTTGCAGACATTTTAGAAATTATTATTTTCGAAATAAATGTTCTAGGAATATTGCATCTGTGATAGAAAAAAAAACTTGTACATAGCTGAATATGACATGCCTGATGTTCACTCCCTACTTCATGCTTCTCAGGCACCACAGAACATATGTGGCTGGCATATTGTGGGGATTCTCCTGGCTTATGAAGCAGTTCCATTGTGCTGCATGTACACATGCTTTCTTTACATGTCTTCTCTTGGCCGATTCGAGGAATATTTAAAATATAAATGGATCAATTGTTAATTCCAGATCATAACTTTTTTCTTCTACCATCTATCACACCTGCAAGGATAAGGAAGCCAGGTGGGAAGCCCTATGCTTCTCTTTGTCTATTTTTGTGATTTTTCTAAATGGATTATTTATTAGTACATGTGTTGCCATTTGAAAGATCACAATACAGTTATATAAGAACTATGGGTAAATTACCATTACTTGTGTTCCTTATCAATGTGACCTGATGTAATTTTGTGTTTTTCTTCTGAATGTGTGTCAGAATGAAATAAATGAACTTAGAACTGAAATGGATGAGATGAGGGACAGCTTTTTTGAAGAGGACGCTTGCCAGCTTCAGGAAGTGCGTCATGAGTTGGAGAGAGCCAACAAGAACTGCAGAATTCTTCAGTATCGTCTTCGAAAAGCAGAACGGAAGAAGCTCCGCTATGCACAGACTGGGGAAATCGATGGAGAACTTCTCCGTAGCTTGGAACAGGATTTAAAGGTAATTTGGGGCCAGAAGATGGGAAAGTAGTGAGAAGAACAATCAGGTTGTGATACCTTTGGTTGTCCTAACCTTTTGAGGGAAGGCAAAGGTAGCTTGAGCTGCCTTGTGGTTTTGACAACTGGAATGTAATGACCTAAGTCAGAGGTAAGCAAACTGGTGCTCTCTTGGCATTTTGGACATTTCTCATCAACCTGAGCCAACATGATTTGTTGGTTGTGAGAGTCATTGTCCAAAATTTCTAGCAGTCATCAGAATGGCATGTCCCTCATGTAGAACCTAACCCCCAATGCTCAATTTCAATTTTTTTTTTCCTATTCAATTATTTAGAAGTATCCAGTCACTAGGGAGTCACTAGAGATCACATTCCATGTGATTTACATTCCATTGATTGACAAATGTTTCACTGACTTCTGTATAAAATTACCATCTTAGGCCTTATTTTATTTTATTTTATTTTATTATTTTATTGCAAACATATCTAGAGGACAAATGCCACAGATCATTTTTTGTCTTTCAGTTGAAACTGGAAAATGCATATAACATCCCCGTTAATGTATAATCTCAGTGTAGGTGTAAAGATCCTCAGATGGATCTCTCTGAAACGAAGATAAATAGTTGCAAAAACAAAAGCATGGTTTAGATCTGGGAAATAAAAGTATGATAAAGAAGCTCAGACCAACTCCATCCTAATCCAATGAGGTATAAGAAGGAGGGAAGGGAAAACACAATCTGGCTTTCAAGATTCTGTTACTATGGCCTACATCAATGAAGTATAGTTCCAGTTAACCTTGTGGAGTCTACAGTTGCAAGAAAAAGTATGTGAACCTTTTGGAATTTCATGGTGTTCTGCATTAATTTGCCATAAAATGTGATCTGACCGTCATCTAGGTCAAGAGTATTGACAAATATAATGTGCCTAAAATAATAACGCAAAAACAATTCTGATCCTTCATGTCTTTATTGAACACACTCATTCAACATTCAAAATGCTAGTGGAAAAAGTAAGTGAACCTTGGAACCAATAACTGGTTGACACCCCCTTGGCAGCAATAACCTCAACCAGGCGCTTCCTGTAGCTGTGGATCAGACCTGCACATCATTCAGGAGGGATTTTAGTCCATTCTTCCTGGCAGAACTGCTTCAGCTCTGTCATAT
This sequence comes from Liasis olivaceus, assembly GCA_030867105.1. NCBI lineage: Eukaryota > Metazoa > Chordata > Lepidosauria > Squamata > Pythonidae > Liasis > Liasis olivaceus. The sequence continues at coordinate 240,634,862 of CM061349.1, read as the reverse complement.
TCTTTGGACATCTCATGTGTATGGCTCTCTTCAAGTCATTCCATAGCATCTTTATTGGGTTGAGGTCTGGGCTCTGACTTGGCCACTCCAAAAGGCGGATTTTGTTTTCTGAAGCCATTCTGTTGTGGACTTGCTCCGGTGTTTTGGGTCACTGTCCTGTTGCATCACCCAACTTCTACAGAGTTTCAGCTGACGTACAGACATTCTCACATTATCCTGAAGAATTTTTTGATACATTTCAGAATTCATCTTCCCCTCAATGACTGCAAGCTGGCCAGGCCCTAATGCAGCAAAGCAGGCCCAAATCATGATGTTTCCTCCACCATGCTTTATGGTTGGGATGATGTTTTCATGATGATATGCAGTGCCCTTTTTATGCCAGATGTAGTGCTGCGTGTTCTTTCCAAATAGTTCAATCTTTGTTTCATCAGTCCACAAAACATTTTGCCAATACCGCTGTGGAGTGTCAATGTGCTCTTTCGTAAACTTCAGGCATGCAGCAATGTTCTTTGTAGTAAGCAGCGGCTTCCTTCGTGGTGTCCTGCCATAGACACCCTGCTTGTTCAATGTTTTACGTACTGTAGACTCATGAACACAGATGTTAGCCAGGTCCAATGATGCCTTCAAATCTTTGGCTGTCATTTCGGGTTGTTTCTTTACCTCATTGATGGGTCTTTGTTGTGCTCTTGGGGTCATTTTGATTGGGTGCCCACTTCTTGGTAGAGTAGCCACAGTCCCAAAGTGTCTCTATTTGTAGATCGTTTGCCTAACTGTAGACTGGTGAATTTCTAAGGTCTTTGAAATCACTTTGTAACCCTTTCCAGCTTTATGTAAATCAACAATTCTTGATCGTAGATCCTCTGAAAGCTTTTTTTGGCGAGGCATGGCTCACATAAGCGTATTCTTCTTGTGTGGAGCAAACTCAAAAAGTTTGAGTGGTTTTTATCAGTCAATGTAGCTCTAGTCCACACCTCCAAGGCTTAACAAGACTCCAGGTATGCTAATACCTGACTCCAATTAGCTTTTTTGAGGTCAACTCAAGGGTTCACATACTTTTTCCACTAGCACTATGAGGTTTTTATAGTTGTTCTCAATAAAGACATGAAGGATCAGAATTGTTTTTGTGTTATTATTTTAGGCACATTATATTTGTCAATACTCTTGACTTAGATGACGGTCAGATCACATTTTATGACAAATTAATGCAGAACACCATGACATTCCAAAAGGTTCACATACTTTTTCTTGCAACTGTATTTCCTGGCCTGACCTACCTTGAAGGGCTGACAGCAGGAGACAAATGACTTACCCTGGTAGCATGATATATTATCTTCTGTTTTATCTTATCATGTCTTGTGATTATATAATGAGTGACTATGTTATGGGAGATCTTATGGTGGCACTTACCCTGTTTATTAAGAGTTCATAGATATAAGAATGGATCAATCATTGTTGTTGCTTTCCAATAAATAATAAGGCTGCTTCCAACCAGTCCTTTTTCCTTTGAGATGTACTATCTAGAAAAAAGGAGATTAAAGCCACAAATCTTTGCACTCCAACTTGGGAGAAAGAACTATTGAAAGTGAGGTTTATGCGGCATTTGGCCTCACTATAAATAAAACAAATTAATTACCTAATGTTTGAGCTGGTAGCCAGACTCTAATAGAAGAGTTGCCTGGGTTAAAGTATGAAATATAATTGGATTGTTTTATAATAACACAAGTTTTTATTTTTAATAACAGCTAAAGTAAAAATATGTTCAATAGTTAACTAAATATTTTATACCAGTGTGGTTTTGACTTTCCTAGATTTACCAATGAAAATCTCTCCTTATCATTTACTGTACATAGTTAATTCAATTTTTGCTCACTTTCCCTCCCTAGGGCTGTAATGAGGGCTGGCATATAAGAAAATGCAAAAAGACCCTAATTTAATGATAATGCTTATCATTTTCATTTTCCCATAATGCCTTGGGGATCCTGATGGAGCAGTGGAGCCATGCCTGGGTACCTTCCAGATGTGTGAATGCCCATGCTGGTTGGAAAATTCTGAGATTTGAAGTCTATACCTCTGGACTGGGAAAAGCTGCTGTGGGTGTATTATATCAGGATTCAAGAGAAATTGTGACTGATACCAGCAGCAGGGGGGTGGGGGGGTGGAGAGCAGGGAGACGCAGAGAATAGTTCTTCAAAGAGCTTGAATAATTCACCAGCTCTCAATACTTGAGAGCTGGCATGAAAGTGTTAACTGGGTCATCATTGATCAGCCAGTGTCTTTAATAGGCCAATTAAAATATATTATCAGTATGTTAACTTGAATGGTAAGGATATCATTCCAATGAGAAAATCACACATAAGACTTCCCAGCCTTCAAGCCAGTTTTTGGTTGGATTGGGCCCACGATTCTAGTGCTCAAAGAATTAGTCTTTGATTGGGAGTTCTATCCATCATATTGTTGCTGAGTATCAGAATAATCACATTGTCTGGAAATCCTCAAAAGTAAGCGGGAGTGCCTGAAGTAACCCTAATCACACTCATTTTCTTATTAGGAAGAACAGTTTATTCAGTATTTAATAGAACTGATATAAGTTGTTACAACACACCTCTAAGCTCTCATGAGCATAGTAAGCTCTCCTATAAAAATTATTTTCCTGTTTGAAAATGTCAAGCGTCCTTCCATGTAGGTTGCAAAAGATGTTTCCGTAAGACTTCACCATGAGTTGGAAAATGTGGAAGAAAAACGCTCCACCACAGAAGATGAAAATGAAAAGTTAAGGCAGCAGCTGATAGAAGCTGAGATTGCTAAACACGCTCTCCAGAATGAATTTGACAAGATGAAGGAGGTCAGTGCCAAGCAGCTCTTCAGGAGGGGGCCAGGCAGAATTGGCTGAGGAGGGATATAATAATAATATGCTACGTTACATTACGTTACGTTACATTATGTTATGTTACATTAATAAATAAGGGGTATATACACTAGTTCCCTGTGTCTCCTCCCTCTTCTCTGACTGCATTGGTTAGGACTGCTCTGTGGGTAAAAAGCAGTTTTGCTTTTCAGACTGGTTTGAAAATCCATTTATTGCTTTATCATGGTAAACAACCTGCAGATCTGGGAGATGATTATTTCAGATTATTTTTATTTTGATCTCTTTATTGAGTAGAACTGGTTTGAAGGCAGTACCTGACTCAGCATGGATATTTGATATATTTGTGAACTGTTTTTAATTTTCAGAGTGTTCCTTGATATTGCATTTAGATCAATAAGAAAAAGGATATTATATTATATTATTTTTTTTGGCCTGGTGGTGTTCCAAAATAACCATCTGTGGATGAGGAAGACAAAAATGTTATTTAAAAAAATCTGGAAATTCTCATGTGGCTTGAATGGTGGTTTAATAAACTTGGATAGCATGCATTTAGTAAAATATTTGCTTAATTTGTTCTTTCTTTTATATCAGTCCATGAAAAGAAGAGGAAGCAAAGATTTGCAGAAATCAGAAAAAAGGTCACAGCAGATGCCCGCTGAGGTGGTATAGAATATTTTTCTTGGTCCCATGGTATAATGCAGTAAACTGTATGACCATTTTAGTGATGGAATACATGATTGTAAACTTTTCCTTAGTCAACAGTGTGAAAACCAGGGCTCTTTTTATGAAACTCATTTACCAGACTAGGATCCAAATGATTATGTCTCTGTAGATGACAAAGAATGCAACTTAACACTTGAATCACACTCTTTGTTGCAAGGATGGAAACCACATCTGTTATATCATGACACCCTCTCAAACCCCCATGTTATGCCTCCAATGTGTTAGTCTGTGTTTCATGGTTAAATACAGAGGAGTTCTGGTCTCTACATTTTTAAATTTTATGTCTGAAATATTATCCTGATCAATACTTCCACTACTGTATTACCTGAACAGATGTCACCAGCCTTGTTCCTATGATAGCATCCTTTGTCTTAATGATGCCAGAAGACAAAATCTCTTTCTTGAGGGCTGAACTGTTCCTAATGGCTAAACCTCAAGTCTCCTTCACACATTACATTTTTAAAGTTGCTGTTCTTCCATTTGAAATGTAATGCATGAATGCAACAAATCCAAGCAGATGTGTAATACAGATAGCTCCTGTTGATTGAACAAAAATAAATGAAGTTTCCTTTGACTTAAAATCACCTGGTGATTTCACAGGCACGTCCATGAAGGTTTTTTGTCAATTATGTGGAAGTGGTTTGTCATTTCCTTCTTCTGGGATGTGTTTTTCAACTTCCCAATCTAGTTTACAGACTTGGGATTTCCTAGTGGTCTCCTATCCAAATAATACTCAGATCAGACCCTGCTTAGCTTTGGAGCCAGACAAAAAGAGCCAGGTGTTGCCACCTGCTGAGACATTGATTGGCAAGTATAATAGGGGTAATAACTTGTAATAGAAATGTTACTATGACTTGTTTCTTTGTTTCATTTTGCTGAGCATTGTTTCACACTGATTGCCTCGGCTTTGGAGTGTCATATTTCTAATGTATCTGATCCTGACGAAATTTAATGACAGATTTTGCATTTACAAGTTTTGCACAAATATGTGGCCTTTGCAAAAAGGCTTCAAGTTTTCTCTCCCTTAAAAATCATGGGGAAATTCCAGCGAAGTTTATTGGGGCAGGTATTTTATATATTGATATTTTATTCTGCTGAATTGTCAGTTGGCATCGCTATGTGTATGTAATATAATTAGGGAATATTCTTTCTCTGTCTAAGGAGGACAGTGAAGATCTAAAATGCCAGCTGCAGTTTGTCAAAGAGGAGGCTGCTCTAATGAGGAAAAAATTAGCCAAAGTTGACAAGGAAAAGGACAGATGTGAGCATGATCTGCAGAAGTATCGGTCATTTTATGGTGATCTAGACAGTCCCCTGCCAAAAGGGGAAGCAGGAGGCCCGCCTACCACAAGAGAAGCAGAACTCAAACTCCGTCTGAGGTTAGTAGAGGAAGAAGCCAATATCCTCGGAAGGAAAATAGTGGAACTGGAAGTGGAAAACAGAGGGCTGAAAGCAGAGCTTGATGACTTAAGAGGAGATGATTTCTCAGGGGCAGCCGACCCCCTCATGGGGGATCAGAATGAATCTCTCTCAGAGTTACGGCAGCATCTGCAGTTAGTTGAAGATGAGACTGAATTATTGAGGAGGAACTTAGCTGATGCAGAAGAACAAAACAAACGTGTCACGGCAGAGCTGAACAAATACAAATACAAGACTGGAGCTCATGATAGTTCAAGACACCATGATAGTCCCAAGACAGAAACACTTCAGGAAGAACTGAAGGTTGCCCGAATGCAAATTAATGAACTCAGTGGCAAAGTCATGCAGCTGCAATATGAGAACAGGATACTGATGTCCAACATGCAGCGCTATGATTTGGCCTCTCATTTGGGGATCCGAGGGAGTCCCAGGGACAGCGATGCTGAAAGTGAGGCAGGGAAGAAAGAAAGTGATGAGGATTCTCGTCCCCCCCACCGCAAAAGAGAAGGGCCCATTGGTGGGGAAAGTGACTCGGAGGAGGTCCGCAACGTCCGTTGCTTGACCCCCACAAGATCCTTCTATCCAACACCAGTAGGATGGCAGAAAAGCTTTACTGACCGGCAGCAAACCAAGGACATCCGCTGTGAAGCAGAACGCCTGAGCAAGACCATAGACCGCTTGATTTCTGACACCAGCACTATCATAACTGAGGCAAGAATTTATGTGGCAAATGGGGACCTGTTTGGACCTCTGGATCGTGAAGATGATGGCAGTAGGATACGGGAACATGAACTTCTTTATCGGATCAATGCCCAGATGAAGGCATTTAGGAAAGAGCTACAGGCCTTTATTGACAGGCTAGAAGTTCCAAAGTCTTCAGATGATCGAAGTACAGATGAACCTTTGTCAGTGAGTCAGGTAGATTTTTATTTAGTAAAGCCACTGAGGAAAAAGAGTTTGAGTCCAAGATAAGGGGTGGGTATTTAAGCTAATTTCTTGTGGTTATGTGAGATGAAGAGGACATCGTTTAATTTCTATGACGATTTAAATTTCCCAGATTGTTGAACCCAATATTGGGTTCTTAGGGTTCGTACAGGTCTAACATAAGAGGAAGACATTACTGGATACTTAACTAATAAGAGCTCTCTAGGTTGGTTAAAAAGTTGATTAATAGATAGTCATCTGTCTAGTTTTTTTTTCATTCACCCATATTAATAGGTTTATAAAACTTATATAGCTAGAAAAAAAGACACATAGCTAAAAATCCTAATTTAAAAAGTAAAATATACAATAAATAACACGGGAAAGATAAAATATAGAAAAGCCACTATCTCAACATAATGTGACACACTTAAAATTTACAAATGAAACTAAAATGTTTAATTCTGAAATACCAGCTGCCTGGGAAAATGCCTTAACTTGACTCTGAAATAAGGTAGCCAGGTGGGTGTTGGGTGAATCTCCTAATGGAGGGCCTTCTGCCAACAGAGCGCTATAATTTCAGAAGACTTTGTAGCAACCTATCTTGTGTTCTTTGGCTGGGACTCCAGGGCAAAGACCTGGAGGATGAGGGTGATGATGACAGCGATGTTGGTGGTGGGACCTCAGGCTTATTTCCAAGACTCCCTTCCTGCCCTTCTTATTTTGGTGCCCCTTTTAGAGTGGGTTGCTTCCCTGCCTTTTTCTGTGGCTAAGAGAGGGAAGAGGATAGCTGGGAGAGGGAGGAACTGCAGCCAGGGCCTGCCTGCTGCCCTGTCAATCTTTATTTTGGCAAATAACCAAAACTAGGAATGATGAGAAAAAGCAAAACTGGCAGCTTGCAACTGTTTGAGTCAATCCACTTATTAATATTCAGTCAATTCTATTTATAGCCCACCCTTTAGTTCTGGGATGGGCAACCAGACTAAGAAGCCCCAAAAATATCCCAAAACAAGGCAGGGGTGAACCACTCTTATATTGTTGCCAAGAAAATAACATGTCTATGTAGTTCAGGAGTAGCTCTTGACTCAAGGGAAACTTTGCCTTCCTATAATTTCCAGGACAGATAACAACTATATTAAAGCCATCAAAATATAAAATATCACTTCACAAAAACCATCAAGAGTAGTCCTTTTTCATGCCCCCATATAGTTATTGCAAACAAAAGCTCTGAGAAAGGCTAACCAAAAAAAGAATAGAAAACAACCTCATTTTTTAACTTTAAATTTTGCTGTCATTTTAGAATCATGTAGCTGTGGCTAGCTTCAAGGTGAGCATGTGCATGCCTATGAATACATGTCTATTTTTCAGGAAAGAAAAGGAATGATATTGCTTGTTTTAAGATTCTGTCCTACTAAATGTTCAGTGGCACATTTAGGTCCTGACTGGGAACACTGATCCAAGAGTACGTTCCAGAAATCAGCTAATGCACTTAACAGTTGGATAGGACTGCAACAGCAGTGCACCATTTTTGGGGGGGGGGGGGGGGGACCCTAGACATATAAGTGGCAAGCAGCTAAACCAATCAGAGGCTGCCTGGATAGATTCATATCCAATGAGCACTGCACCAAGGTTAGGCCCACTGCTGTACTCTTCAAGGCAGCATCTGATTGTCTGTCTGTCACTTGTATTTCCCAGGAAAGCCTGGCTTTTTCTTTTTCTTTTGAAATGAAACATGACACACGGCATCAGAAAAGCAAAGCTGGGCTAGGACGTGGGAAGAGGCAAGCAATCCTGGTGGGCAAATTGATAGATATTACAGGAGAATATTACAACAGACAGGGAGTGGAGATTCCCTCAGATTCTTTTGCACCAGCATTTGGATCTCATATATACAATTTTCACAAGACTAGGTGGAAACTGTTGATGTTTTTTTCCTCTTGAAAAGTCAAGTTTGCTGTTTCATTAATGTAGCATTATCTTGTCTTTGTATTTACTTTTCCCAGATGTTCCAGCCTATCATTTTACTTATTCTCATCCTTGTCTTGTTTTCATCCCTTTCTTACACTACAATATTTAAACTTGTCTTCCTTTTCACATTGTTCTTTGTGCTATAGACATTTTTTAATTGTTTTACCATTCATTATAGAGTTATTTTCAGTTTGTTTTATGTTGTCCATCTTCCCAAGCTACGAAGTTCAAGAGCTATAGTTTCTGTAGTATAATCACTGCTATAAAAACACTGAAGACTGTTCGATAGGAAGAAGAGAAACCAACCACCTTTACATGCCAAAATGCAGATGTTGCAAGCAGCCCAAACCAAAAGATCTCCACAATCGAATCTGAACACTGTCATCCAAATAGCTAGGTAAGCAAGTAAAATCTTTTGCTGCAGAATGTGTATGCTTCAGTCATGTGCATCTTAGATACATGTGTGTGATGCTGCAATACATGGGACCAGGTGGGATGGCAAGATGAAGGGGAGCTATTCTTCCCCATGTATGATTGTTAACTTTGGGAAGGTGGATATCCATGTAGGAGTGGAACACAAGCATGCTCAGCCCCCTTTGTTTTCTTGAGCATCAGCTCATTCTACTCCAGAGACTCTTTTTATATCCATAATTAATAAAATGGCCTGGGTTTTGTCACAAAACCAGTTTAGCTTCTTCATGCATGGAACTTGCCTTTACATCAGACTGTGCACTAAGCAAGAGAACTCTTAATTATACTTTAGTTTGGCAACAATCCCATGCACCTTGTACTTTTAGTGATTTCAGTGTGCCAGCAGGAAAACAAAATAAAACAAAAAAGTAATAGAAAAAACTTGTATCAATTCTGAACCAAAAGGCTTCCCCCCCCCTTCCCCCTTATTCCTATGATTAGGAATAATGAGTAGGAGGTCTGTTTAAGAATTGCTGACCAAAATGAATAACAATTTAAAATATTGATAAAATTATGCTGACAATAAGGTGGTAGGTTTTGTCCACTCATCTACACTCTACACTCACTTCAACTTTCTTAAAGATGGAAGAAAGTTGAGATGAGTATAGAGACCAAATTATGTAAGCATATGTGGGTGTGTGCTAAGGCAGAATAGGCCCTTGACAAAGAAATCAGTCATGCCATGCAAACTGACAGCAAGGACATTGAGTAGAATAAATAACTGCATAAACTATATGGAACTCAGTGGCTAACCAAACTGAGCAGGTCCTTCCTGCATTTTTGAATACAGACTGAAACATGAACAGAGTGCAGTAATAATAATGGTAGTAGTAATAGTAATAATACTTCATTCAGTCAACAGACCAAACTAAATCCCCAATAATTAACCCACCAGCAGCAGAGACCTATTTTCCAGGCAAGCAGGCAGGCAGACAATTAAACAAAGTTGATCACTGTCACTCTCACCCTGTTCTGTCTGTGTAGTCTACTGGTCTCACATGTTGCATGTCTGTGCTGTTCAGCCTCAAAGCCAGCCAATCCTATACAGCCCAGCAGGAACACAACATCATCCAGTGCCATGTGCAGGTGGGGTTGCAAAGGGTCACTCAAAAGTCCTTCTGGGCATTGTCGCTGGTAACACAATGACTTATCTTTTGAATATCGATTTCAACTCAACATTCAGACCAGCAGAGCATGGTTTTCTGTCTGTCTGTCTATCTATCTATCATTGAACCACCAGCAGCAGAGACCTATTTTCCAGGCAGGCAGGCAGGCAGGCAGGCAGGCAGGCAGGCAATGAAACAAAATGTGAATCTATCTATCAGAATAAAGAGAAAAAGCATAAAATAATAATGAAGAAACAAAGAAAGCAATCAACAAAAGCAACAAAACTATTCTGGAGTGGGCAGCCATAACAAATCTAATAAATTAATATACATAAGGGCTTCCTACATAATGTTTTGCATAACAGTTTCAACAAAGGATGACCATATTTCATTGTAGTGGTCCATATATATCTGCCTTTAAAAGCAACTCATTTATAAGTCACAAATAACATTGGGTTTTCAATCCACTGAGTACTTGTGGCCATAAGCGTGTCTTTCCAATTTGAAGGACTAGTCTGTTAGCAAAACAAAGACCACAAAGAATCCATTTCTATTGTCCAAATGTCAATTTTCATGTAATAGGTATGCAGTTTAAAAGAATATGGACATTCCAAAATATTAAACTTTATCTCAAAGACAAGTGAATGTATCTAATTCCTTCTTCCTACGGTGCAACAACTTTAGAACATTGCAAAAACGTGTTTTAACAAAGCATTGTTCTTGTTGCATCTCCCAAAACATTTGCTCATTCCTTTTCTGTACAAGTGCAATGGGGTCCAATAAACCTGAAATGCTATTTTTTGTTGAATAATTGAAGATCTGTTAGAAAGCCAGCTTGATATAGTTTGCTAGAAATAAGGAGACCTTGACTTTTAGGCACAAAGCCAGCAGGGTGACCTTGGGCCAGTCACTCTCTTTCAACCCTAGGAAGAAGGCAAGGGCAAACCACTTTTGATAAATGTTGCCAGAAAAACTACATGGATTTATCCAGGTAGCTTCCAGGAATCCTAACTGACTTGAAGGCACCCCCCAAAAAAAGAAAATCGAGATGTTTGTTATTGAGATTAAAACCATTTCCTAATTTGTAGATAAAATGTGGTTCTCCAATTCCTTGTTCCATTTAGTCTTTAAAACAAGCATTTCAAATTGATTATTGATAACAGTTGTTTACTAAGATTAATTGTGGACTTTTTCATCTCTCGGATTTAGTGATCCCTTCTAGGGATATACTGTGTCTCTGAAGCTGAAAATGTTGCTGCTCCAAATTGAGACATCAATAAATGTTGTAGTTTTAAATACTGCCATTGGGTGGCAACAGACAAATGGTATTTATCTTTTAACATAGAAAATGATAACTCATCATTATCACCTACTAGTTGATCTAAAGTAAAAGTTCCATTGTCTGTCCAAATCTCCCATATAACAGGTTTTAAAAATTATTCTTACCAATTTTAAGAACTGGATTATTTCTTCACATCAATTTTGCATAAGAAAAAGGATCATAATGCAGTTTTACAGAAATAATATATCACAATGTTCAAGTCAGTATGATAGTAAGAGATATATCTGACCTATGACATTTTGAACCCCAAATAGTGCTATGTATGAATATTCCAAACATGCTTAGGAAGGAGAATTTTATACTAAGTGAAGGCTTCTAGAATTTGGTACTAGTTGAAAAGTATGCATAGCGATATAAATCAAGATTCAGAAAACCAAATCCCCACATAGCTTTCTATCATAAGAAGTTCTACAACTTCCTTTATTGTTATTTTAGCACTATCAGATTTCAGTAATGATCTAATTGAGAGCAATTACCCAGAAAGTATGTCTGAGTCACTATTGTGTTTTTTGACCAGAAGTTCTCCATACAACTCCTTAGCAGCTGCTGACAGAGTTGAAGGCTGGAGTGCATAAAATGTAGAAACTACTTTATTCAGGCCTTCAGATCCATCTTTTACCTGAAGGAGTGTTATACCCAGTGTCAATTCATTGACACATTCATTCTGAATTGATCCTCTGGAGATGTTGATCTTTGATCCCCACAGAGGTTATCACGAAACTTCTTCACTTGTGAAGTACATTGGTCTTAATTACTACAATACTATTATGCATGATATTGAACTGACTTCTAGCATCTTATTACTTATTGAGAGATGTCTGGATGAAGCTTAGCTTAAGCTAGTTTCTGGCAACTGCAGTTGACAGATTCCAAAATTTTAATGAGTAATCCAGTCAAAAAGGAAAACTGGAGCTTCTCCATTTGAAATTTTGGAGCTCTAGTTTCTGTTATCTAATTTCTCTTCCCCAGGAGAATTATTTCAGTTAGCACCTTGTAGTTATCTTTGAAATAAAAACAAATAGGTACAAGAGCCTAATAGTATGCTGACTATCTTATTGCCTTAACGTAATTTTGGATTAAGATGTCAGATATAGAGAGGGTGAATGCCTCATTTGATACTGTGTGTAGTAGTTAAGATGTTGGATTTATACAAATGAGATGCAGGTTCTGGTTCATTCTTAGCCACAGAAGGTCACAATTATAAGAAATTGTGATAAAGGTGCCTAAAATGCCAAATGCACTAGTATATACATCCAAAGTGAAATAATGTATATCATGGTTATACCAAATTTTGTAGACAGAATTATGGAGCAGATTAATGGAAGTACTTGTGTTACACCATTGGCTGATGAGACATGAAAAATGGTGAAGTTATAGTTGTTGCTTTTTGTTACATGAAACCAACAGACAGATGTGTTGCTATTTTAGAGCTTCATTCACAAATTGCTCAAGTAGAACATCTCTAATGTCAACACTGGTTGGCTTACAATTACTGTAAATTTTGACAAGCTAATTGATGGAGCATCTGTTATGAAAGGCACATTCAGCAGTGTTCAAGTGGAACCAACAGGAAAGTATTAACTCCTTCAGTTGAAAGATAGAAGGTAGAACCCCAAATCCCTCCAATCTGTTCTCCCAAAAGAGGACCCATTAACTCATTAGACTTGCTTTTTTCTTTTTTCTTTTCCTGTCAGATCGAGCATCCTGGAGTTACTTACTTTAAAAAAAAAAAAACAGTCACTAGGGAGGAAGCTGAGGCAGTTTAGATCCCACTGACCTTTCTGACAGACCAGTTTCAAAGAAGAATGGCATTTGGAGAGTAATCCTGGATCTTGTGGCTCTCAGCTATCTCATCAGACTCAGAATAGTATGGAAGTAAACCCTGAGATCAACTAGAAAGTGCATTTCCTTGCCTCCATCAATCTGGGAAAAACTATCTCCATGCTACCATCTGTCCTCTCCACAGGAGCTATTTTAAATTTGTCTACAACAGTTTCAGTTCAATTCCAGGATTTTTACCACAGTTTTGGCAGCTCTAGTGGGACATCTAGGGCAAAGGGAGTGTGTGCTTACTTGGACTATCTCTTGTTCAGAGCTCTGTCCATAGACAAAGCTTTTATTCAATGGACAGCACACCCCATTTTGTTTCTAGGACCATGAATTTATAGGGAGTGTGACCAAGGGTTGCTTGGTTCCATCCTAATGACTACTGCACTTGGGAGTTCTGATCAAGTCTGAGGGGGAAACTATTTCTGTTGCAAGAAGGATGGATCAAATTACAGAAATGTGTCAGAGACATCCTCTCATAGTAACAGCCAAACCTGATGGGGCTATCTGCAGGGCATGATGATTGCCCATGGGCTCAGTTTCACTTCAGTTTGCTGCTTCTTCCTTTTCAATCTTTAATCACTAGCAGAAGGCACCTTCCTATTGAGGTAGCTAATATCCTCCAACTTGTCTCGATATGTGCTACCAAAGGAGCCAACAGGACCCAGATCACTATATATGCCAGGGTTTTTTCTGCCTACGGAGCACCCTTTAAAAGTCTGGCAGTCACACCATGATGCTATTTTCCATAAACACCTGAATTTGAAGGCTCGCTATCTCATATTCATTGTGCTCTTGCTGTAGTTCAAGGAATCCTTGTTTAAGGTACTGTAACAGTATGTGGGAATGACCTTGGGAGACAGGGAGAAGAGACACAGCCAAGGGAATGGTCAGATAAAAGGCAGCTTAGCCCACAGCAGGAATGTGGGCAGTGCAAGTGTCTCAGAAGGGACCCTCCCTAGTTTCTTGGGCTGTAAAAGGGTGGGGGGAGAAATGTACTCTCAGACTTGCAAGAATCTGTTAATATAACCTTACAATAAAGTAAAATTAGCTCATCTGGCCATGCTTCCTGTCTGGTCTACCTCACAAGACTGACATCTGCACACCAACAATCATTGAAAACAATACAGAAATGCTCTGCTATTCCATTCTTCTAGGATATATTTTTATTTCCCAATTTAGTCCACAGCCCTGAGATTTTTTGGTGGTATCCCATTAAAGTACAAACTTGTTTAACTTTTTGAGGTCAGCCAAAGGCAGTTAAGTGCTGCCAGAGAATACATAAAAGGATCTTCAAATGTCATGGCAAACTTGCTGAGCCAGTGTTATGTATCCAACTGTCTTCATCTGGAGATTTTTGCGATGTTGTCATGAAATGGGCTTCCCACTTCTTTTAGGACAACACAATTGAGAAACTGATACACTGATGTCACCCTGCCTTCCAAGCCTGCAATATATGCAGTATAGTCTGCATGAAAAAACCGAGGGCCCAGATAATTTTGATCGTTCTGCTAGAGAGATATAGAGATGACTTTGGAGAAGATATGCTAAATACAAGCTCAGTCCAGGAAGACGAGTCCATGTGAGAAAGTTGCCTTGCCTTGACTGTCAGCCATACAAGATAGACCACATCAGGAAACTGATTCCATAGTAAGAGTAGAACTATACTTTTTTGAGATAAGCTATAGGAACAGAATTTTAATAGCTTCTGGATGGTTTCTCTAAGATCATCTCCATGGCTCCCTGCAACTCTCTTTGTTATAAGTGAGAAGGAAGAGGAAATGCTGTCAGGCTTTCAAGATTCTGTAATTATAGAGTAATATAATAGAGTTTTAGGATTTCTTGTGGTGTCTGCTTCCTGACCTGGTTTACCTCAGTGGGTTGACAGCTCTTCATGGGCCTCAACAACCATTGTCTTCTAAGTTATTAGAATTGAATGTGGGACCTTGGTGGAATCTGCTAAGACAATCTGATGTTTTATTCCAGGGGCCAGAACTTCATTTTGGATCTGGAGTGTCTGTATCTTTGCATCTAGAGATTGAATGGAACAGCTGCTGAGGAACAGTCTATCTCTGTGTGGTCAAAGCAATACTTTCTTCAATATGGCTTGCTACAAATAAAAACTAACAAATAATCTAGTCTTCAAGAGAAAGAAACACTAGAACATGATGATACTGAATTCTGGAATTTTCTACAATAAGAGTTAGATAATAATGGTTAACCAGTATTCTACAGAGGCAAACAGCTGCACTGGGCTCAGTCCTCCTGGATGATCGAGGTTTTCTCCCTTTCTAGTCACTCTAGTTACCAGTGTTTCATATGGTGATCTAATGTTTCCTAACCTCGAAACATCTATACCCTTTGAGACCATCTGAGAGGTATATTTGAAGGTTCTGACATGAAAGAAAACCTTGGGGGACATTAACATCAGCCAGAAAAGTGGGGAACCTTCATTTATTTTGGTAAGTAGATTCTGTGGTCATGCTTCTTTTTAAAGGTGAACTTGATCCTCCATAGTCATAAGTGAGTGTGCTTCTCAGTTTTGCCCCCGGTACCTCTCATACTTGAGAGCATACTTGGCATTAGTTGGAAGTGTGCAGGCCACTCAGGATCTCATTGGCATGGGAACAATTAAGGAGAAGTGTATTATGGGGCCAAACTGCATTTCATAAAAGCTATCAAGAAGTACTGTGGCTAGCAAAGTGGAACATAAGTTACTGACAAATTAAAATTACTGTACAGAAACAACAGTAGCTATTGGCTACTGTGAAGATATAGCATTATGATATCTGTATAGTACAATTATGGTCTAGTCTCTGTCTAAAACTGCTACATTAGTGATAGTTTTAAAGACATGCTATGCTGCTCTTAAACCTGTCACTACAAATCTGGAGTAGCACCCTCCAAAAATTATATGTTTGCTTGCTTCCTAAGATACTTCTTCTAAGTGGCTCTTAAGATGCTGCTGAAAAGATTTTTTTTTTTTTCATACTGAAGCAACACACAGATGGATGAAGACAGCTGGGCGCCTTTGAGAATTACATTGCCTGACTCAGCTTTAGACTTTCCAGTTCAAGGATACACAGTTAATGGTGAGAAATGCTGGGAGCTGTAGTTTAGCAACATCTGCGGAGCCACTGGTTCTCTACCATTTCTTGCAAGCTTAGACCACTGTATTACCTCAGAATAATTACAAAGTACAGTGGTACCTCGGTTCACGAACGCTTCTGTTCACAAACAATTTGGTTCACAGCTCCGGTCGCAAAATTTTGCCTCTGTTCGCGAACTCCGCATTGGGTTACGAACAGGATCTGCGGCCATTTTCCCTCCTGTGACACGTGGTCGCGGCTTCCTGTAGGGAGGGGGACTCTCCCTCCAAGCAGTAACCGCCTCCCCACCCACCTTCCTGTCCTCCACACCAGAAGTCGCGTCGAGCAAGGTTAGCTTTCTCTCTCTTCGTACTGTACTTTGTGTCATATTTTTGCGGTTTAAAGAAAAAAACAACATGGTTCAGAACGGATTAACCGTAATTACATTGAAACTTATAGGGAAATTTGATTCGGGATGCGATCAAAAATCGGTTGGCGACCAAACTCGTAGGGGTCAGAACGGATTAACCGTATTTACATTGAACCTTATGGGAAAATTTGATTCGGTTCACAACCAATTCGGTTCGCGACCAGAGTCGCGGAACGAATTAAGTTCGTGAACCGAGGTACCACTGTAACAGGAAGCTATGCTTATTCTTGCTTCATCCGTGCATTGGAAGTCCTGTCTGATTGGGAATCTGAAGGATAGAGGTGCTGCTGAAATAATATTTCATAAATTAAAGAGCAATGTGAAAGTTCTGTTTCAAATGCCAAGATCTGGTGGCATATGCTATCTACCCTTGGAATCAGAGCAGAAGAAAATAGCTGCCACTCTAAAGTAGAAATATGCTCAGTCCCTAAAAAGTAGGGGAAAAAATCCAGAAACATATGTCATAAAAAAAAAAAATTGAACTCTAGATGACCTTGAGGAGTTGTTTACAATATGCGCAATGCCTTAAGAACATCACACTCCAGTTCCTTTCCTTGGCTTGAAACAGAGATGATTAACTTTCAGCTGCTGCTATGACAAAGGGAGAAAAAGTGTAGGACTAAATCCTTTATCTAGATAAGGTTTACCAGCACATGATACTGTTGCAAGGGCTAGAAATGAACAAAAGTGAAAAGAATAGCCATCCCTTTTCCCAGCAGAGTAAAATGCTCACCAAAGAGCCCGTATTCTTGGAAACTGCGTTGTGGCTCATGGATTTTTCACCATAAACTTTGAAATGTCAGATTTGGAAAATACAGGACAAAAGACTGGCCTACAATCTGCTGATATTAAAATGATCCTTCAGCCTGCATTGAGGTGATCCTTTCCTTTCCACTCTTCTTAGTACAAAGCTAGGTTTTGGGTGCTGTGCATTGTGTGCAAAAGTTCATTTCTCAGACTTCCAGATGGTCACTTGCTTGCCCACCCTGTTGAAATTGCCAGAAGTGAATTGGCAGGCAGCTCAAATGAGTTCACAGATATTTTAAAAAATTATATTACTGGATAGTCTGTATCACACTTTTCTCAGCTGCTATAGACTTTGGTTTTGGATACTCTGAGATGGCACTATTAAAACTGTGGTTGTCAGCCTATGAAGAAGCAATTTATGCTATGCAGTGCACAGAGTAGTACATGATATGTATGAGAAAAAAATGGTAAATATAGGTGGAATCCTTAATGTTTGTAGACAAAGCAGATTTCTAGTGCAGAGACATCTGCAGCTAGCCATAATGTCAAAATGATGAAATGTGTGTTGTGATGCAACAAGGCAAATTTCACCCCTTTCTTATTTTCATGAAAAGAGTGGAGTTTGCATTGTAAAGTTGTACATTTTGCAACTTGCCCCCTTCCTCCCCCCCCCCCAAAATGCCCATGAGTATGTCAAAAAGACTGATCATTTTGGAACAGAAGCAGCTGGAAAGTCCCAAACTGGAAGGTCTGTTGTCCTTTTTTCTTTCCTAGAGACTTCAGCCCCTTTTACCTGACATACTACCTCTAGATCAGTGTTTCTCAACCTTGGCTGCTTTAAGATGTGTGGACTTCAACTCCCAGAATTCCCCAGCTAGTCTAGATGTTCAGAGTGTTACTCTTTTAAAGGAAGAGAAGCCTATATAAGACCCCCACTTTCAGTCTCTTGAGTCATTCTTTGTTATTAATGAATTTATACCCTGCTTTTCTGTTTATGCCCACACTCTTTCTTCTTGTCTCAAACTCATCCTTGCACTCTTCCCCTATTTCCTCAAATGTGGAGATATTTATGGGGATAATGGGTTTAGAGCCATCCCACTTATCATCTTTTGCCTTAATCCTGACAGTGCCTGGGGAAAAAAAAACATGTTTTGATTGACTGGCATTATTTTATCAGTAGAAGGGAAAGTGCTATTTTTAGCAGAGCTGTTCTTGTCTCCATATTCTTTGGACTTGAGTAACTGAAAGAACAATTCTGTAATGCACTTTTTCCCTCTTCTGAAGCAGAGAATCAAGTAAAACATTCCAGACCAAAGATACAATTCTTCTAATTATTTCCAGCCAGTTTAACAACTTTGTTGTTGTTGTTGTTCCAAGAGGTATATAATTGACAAAATGTCTGGCAACTAACAGATAGGAGAACTGAGTCACAAAAATAAGAAAATGATATTTTGACCAGTAATTTTCAGTAAGTCCCCAAATCCTGAGGAGCCTCTAGTAGAGATATTACATACTTTATATGTTGATTTTCAGGGGGTAGGCATGTTACCCTGTTGCAGCAAAACCGACGAAGTGTTATAGTCCATTAAATATTAATATTATAGTACAGTTCTCTTAATCACGTTCATGAGATAATGGTTATAGACCACAACTTTATATAATCATAAATGTGTGTTGTCTTTGTTCTACAAAACATTTTTTTTTTGCATATTTAAACAATGTATCGTTAAAATGGTAATTATTATTAAAATTTACCTATCTATTTATCATAGGAAGATAAGTAGTAGTTCAAAGGCCAAACTGTAAAGCATACTAAAATGTAGGTTGAAATTATTCTACTAACACTTTGATTTTCAAACTGATTTAGGTCCAAGGACTTCTGTTATATAGTCTTCTTGACAAATAAATTTATCAGAAAATGGCAGTGTCCCATTCATGCATGGCAAGAGTAAGGTCCAACAGATTTCCTTAGTTTGAAGAAAGCGAATTATTATCCTAGAATATGTGCTCCCAATGCCCCGCAATGCTTAGGATTTCTTTAGCAGCTGAAAAAGGATGGAAATCTGCTGGTTCTAAAGCAGAAATTGAGTGAATGAATGAATGAATGTGCGCTTATTAGATTTATACTGTGTTTTTATTTTGTACAGTTCAAAGTGGTGTACGTAGTGTTCCTGCCTCCTATTTTCTCCTCAATGACTGGCCCAAAAACATTCAGCCAGCTTCCTTGCCTAAAGGTGGGCTAGAACTCATGGGCTCCTGGTCTCTAGTCCAGCAACTTTTAAGAAACAGATAGACAGATAGATTCTTGTTGTTGTTGTTCCAAGAGGTATATAATTGACAAAATGTCTGGCAACTAACAGATAGGAGAACTTATAAGAAACAGATAGACAGATAGATTCTCTCTTACACACACATTCTCACTCTCACACACACAGAACTATCCCTGACCAGTATAATTTCTTGCTTAAAAAAAACTTCACACTGCTTGTTGAAATTGCCAAGGCCTTTGCAGTGATGATGAGAGGGAGATTTCTAGGGCTTAAGAACAGTAACAAAACTATTCTCTGTATCCTTCCTTCCTTCCTTTTGTGGATAGAGGACAATCAGGAAGGTTCTCTGGTTAGAATTTAGGAGGTGCTAACAGTTCTTTGTCGAGAAATATGGAACAACACTGTGTGGCGTAAAGATTTGAAAAAATCAGCATATACATAAAGAAGGAAGATGCAAGACAATGTGCAATTTACTGAACTCTCATATTCTTCACACAACCAAAAGTTTGTTTAAAAGTTTACAAAGAAGGAATGATTTATATATGGAGAGAGAAATGCAAAATGAACAGGAAGTTTTTCAAAAAGACACAGGATGAGATAGCTAATGATAGATAAGGATGACAGCAAGAGAATTTAAGAATGAAGTTTACCTTTGCTTTACTGACTACAGCAAGGCCTGATGTATGAAACATTCCAGAATGTGGAACATATTAAAGCTAATTTGTTTGTCAGAACCTCTGATTATTCTTTTGAGGAGCCTTTGCAATAAACAAGAAGCTCCTGTAATAAATGAGTTTGGAGAACCAGTGATTCTGAATAGGAAAAGATGTGAGATAAGGATGCATATTGTCTCCATATTTTTTAAAATGTACAGCAAATAGATTAAAATTGGAAGAGATGACAGCTGGAATTAAAGTGGGGGGGGGCTGAAACACTGGCAAATTGTATGCAGATGATACTACTTCATTAGCTGAAAATAAGACATAGCACATTAGGAAAATAAAAATGGAATGTAAAATGTCAGTTAATGTTAAATACAGAGAAGGCAAAGGTACTGTTAATTAGCATGCTTAGTGCATTCATAAGTAATGCACTAGAATGCGAAGGTGAAGAAGTAAAAGTAGTAGATAGTTTTGTTTTCTGAAACTGGAGAAAATATTAAGACTGGCAATATGCTGGAGAAGTAAAGAAATTAATTTTAGGAAGGAAAGCAATGACAAACTTAGACAAGAGCATGAAGGATAAGGTTATTTCCATGACAACATATCAGAATGGTTAAATAAATGTTTTTCCCTGTGCGAAAGCTGGACTTTGAGAACAAGAGAAAAATAGCTGATGGTTAGTGAGCATACCATGGACTGCAAGAAGAATCAATCAATGAAGTAAAGGCATTGATCAGAAAAAGAAATGTATGTGTTGGGACATGTATTGTGAGTAGATGATAGACTAAAATAAATGACTAAGTTTGGCAGGGCTAAGGGAAGAAGAGGAAGATGACAGATAAGGTGGATTGATTGACAAGACTAGGGATATCACAGGAATATCCCTGGAGCAGGTGTGATTGTCACTAGATACAGGTCAAGATGGAGGGCATTAGTCAATGTCATCACCAGAAGTTGGTCCTGACTTGATAGCATGTAATTCACTTATAAAACCATTGTTCCAAAATGAGATCTACAAATTGTCCGTAAAGTAGAGGCCTAAGTGCTTGGCTCCTTGGGTATCGATGCTGTCTTCTCAAACTGAGCTGATGCAGCTGGCCAAAAGCAGCCAGAAAAGTTCCGTGTTCTGCCTGAAGCCCCGCCCCCATCCTGAGGTGGGGTCACTGCATTCCAGTGCAGCTGCAGCTGTTGAATTGCCTTTAAAGAGAGGCATACATAGGATTCATTCTGCATAGGCGGCAAGAAGAAAGCTGGGCTTGATTTTCATTTGAAACTAATCATTCTGTCAGCTGGTGTTTGCTAATATTTGTCAATATTGGGGAAGCAGCGGCAGCAGCAGCATTTGTGCAGTTTGATTCGACAAAGCATATTATATGTACATGCTGTAGCGTGCCATTAGAAAAAGGCAAGTGTCTTTTATAAAAGGAATCTAAAACTGTCTATTGTCATAACTCTTATATTTACACTGGCTGCTTTGGCAAGGTTAAGAACTGGGCTCCACTATAAAACCTAAAAATGTCCTGGACATGGAGTTGTTTATGTAAAATATGAGAAGATCTAAGGTTACAGGACTTGGGATTGGAAGAGCTTTTAAAACCAACCTCTGAGTGCTGACGTCATGTGGAAACCAGTGCTGGGATGATGCTGAACGGAACTGTTTGTCAGTTTGCAAAAATTGCAAAGTCGATCTAATATTGCTCTAAGGACTTTCTCCTGATAGAGAAGCCGATGCTTCGTCTCTCTTTGAAGGATCGTTGTTTTCAGAACTGGAAAGCCTTTTCTCACCTCCCTCTTTTCACTGCTGGTTTCACTTGGACGGAAGGGATTCTTCCACTGCAAAGGGTAGGTTTATCATTTGTTTTCATTTCCTCCCCCCCCAAAAAAAAAATAATCATTCCAATTTCTTCATTGAGAACAGTTGGAATATTTTCAAAAGAAGTAGGAATGTAAATGCAATGCCCAAAAGTTATTTCTGCATCTGTCTAGTTCTTCTGGATTTGAATAGAGGTAGTAACTGTAAAAAATGGACTTTTTTAGGAAAAGATTAAGCTCGATAATGATAGCCTAGTTTCAAATGGACTTTCAGGTTTCTTGGCATGAAAGTTTCTTGGACATGTATGCACAATAGTAGTGCTGTTGTAGTGATCAAAAGTAATTGTTTTGCATTGTGAGCTCAAAATCTGGCAGAGCTGAATGGCAGTTGCTTATAAATCAAAAGAAGACCCTGTTTATCTGATAGCTGTCTTGGGCATCCCACTTTGTTCGTCTCCATTAAAATATAACACCTCCTTAGCTGATGTCACTGCCTTGTATTTTTAGTAGCTGCTTTCCATATTTCAGAGAGTATGTATTTCAAACTATTTGGATTGGTGTGTATTTGTGTGTGTGTTGAGAGAGAGGAGAGTAAAAGGGTATCTCACATGGTGTTTTTAAGGAAAGTTGGTATGTCTCAGTGAAGAGAGAGGAGGGAGAAGAAGAAACACACGTGAACAATGCAGATGACACTGATCTCATTCTTGGAAACTTTGCATTAGTTTTGAGGTCCTGACCTTGTCTAGGACACACTGAAGTGTCAGTACAGCAAAAGGACAGATACCCTGCTGTTCCTCAGGACAAATGACTTTGGATTACAGGCATATTCTTGATTTTTGCATGCAGAAGCCATGTATCCATGCTCCTGGTGTATTTATGCTTGGCAGGATTCCCTGTTTTAAATTTTTCTTGCACTGGTCCTGTAGGTATGAAGGGAACAAACCTTTGAGTCTAGTCTCTGAAGGAAGACAAGATTGACAGAGCTAAGGCAAGGAGCAAAGGACCTGCAAGGATTTTATTCACCATAAAACGAACTTCAGCATTTGGGGCAAAATTAAACTGTGAGCTGTTTCACTGTGTGTAAATATCAAGCTTGAGGTTCAATCCCCAGGAAACAGTTAACAAAATATGATAGCAGTAATATGAACAGACAACAGGCTATCTAGAGAAAGTCAGTGTGGTGCTTTGATCATTCTACAACTTAATTCCCCCTAGATATATTGAACTGTGACCCCTCATCCCCAGCCACACATTGATGATACTGGTTAAGGATGATGGGAGTTGTAGTCTTAATTTATCTGGACATTCCTTAGTTGGAAAAGGCTGCTCTTATAGGTAGTACTAGGAACACTTTGCGTAAGTTATCTAGTGGTTTAAATGGAATAATGTGCAAATTGGCTTATAGGCTTTATTGGGATTAAACAGTAGTGGATTAAGGCAACTCTTGCCATTGTTTTATCAAGGAGAATCTGAGGCTCAGGAAGTGACTTGCCACAGACTGAATCCAGGCAGAAAAAGGACTGGCATTCAGATTTTCTGGATTCTGGCCCCACAACCTTATTGCCTAAACCACATGTCAACTTTGTTGATACAAGCTAATTTGCTAGGACCCTCTGGGTAAAGAGCTATCACAGGGTAAGTGCTTGAATTATGTGAGCCTCAGTCTTCTTCTGGTCATTTTCATTCTGTGAAACATGTAATGCAATGTTGTTCCAAAATTTGATTGCATTTTGATTGCCTCTAGTGTGGTTTTCTGAAATGTAGCTTAGTGAGAAACCAATTGTTCATTGCAGAGATTGATTTAAATAGCCAAACAATTTTAGAAATGCTCTGAGTTCTTTTGCGTTTTAATGTTAATGAGTGCTTTACAAGAGAAAGATCACTACCCACTTGGTAGGAAAATGTCTTCTTTTCATGTTTGTGGTATAGTACTGGTATATTTTTTGCTTCTCCTTGAATTACTACATGAATAGTACTTTCTTTTCTCCAGCTTCTCTACTGATCCCTTTATATGGGCTGCTGAAAAGATACTCAAGCCAGAGGACCAAAGAGAGAGATCCTCTTAATTTTTCTGCTGTCTGAACAAATCTACTCAAATACAGCAGCCTCCAAATACTGTACATTTGAAAAAAAATTAAAAAGCAAGACCAAATGATCCTCATTAAAAATATTGAAATGGTTGCACATGATCATCTTCAGATGGCATTTGGAATGCAAACGAGCTTACAGAACAGAAAAGTTAAGCCAGTTGTTTTTGAGCAGCTGTCACTTCAGTTCCTGGCGCTGAGCTAGAACCTTGGCCCTAGAAGTGGAAGAAGCTTAAATTTGCTTGGCTTCTTGCTCCTTGAAGCCAAGACAATTTGCTTGAATAATCAACCTCTCTTGTCTTCTTTTGTGTGGTATCCTAGGGAGGTTGGAGCAGCTCTGTTACCTGCAGTGACACTGCTTTTAATAAAACTGTCTTGAATTTATCCAGACAGGAATTAAAAAAAAAATTCCTAAATCCCAAGTTGGTTTGGGCAAACATTCGTAGCAAAACTGGAAGTGGGGGGGGGGGGGGGGGGGGAGAAATGAACTGCCTGGAGCTTCAGATAAAGGCCTAAAGGCTGCATTGCATAGGTAATGGCATGTTGCCATCTAAACCCACCTGATTTTGAGAAGTAAAGTTTATTTGTTGGTTGCATTTTTTAAAAAACTTTCATTTTGTCTTATTGCTAAGAAAAGGAATTCAAGGAAAAAACTAAAAGATTTAAAACAAAGGAATGGATCTGGCAAAGAAAGAAAAATTCCTTTCATTAGCAGGGAGTTATTAATCCAGAATTTTTGCACCCTTTTCTGTCCACTGAGTTCTTTAAAAGTAGGTTTCAGAGAGTTTGAACAGATGTTGAGGGCTGCAGAGGGAAATCTGTCCACTGGAGCTTTCTGAGAAGAATTAAGTTCAAAGACAGTTCTGCTGCAAGGACTTTGTCATTCAATCAACTTTGTCATAAAAGTTTATTCGTATGGTGTATATATGCCTTCCAGTGACCAGGGTATACATGAAAAGTTCTTTTTTACTAGCCATGGAATGATAGAATGTGGGACCAAAAAGAAAGCATTCCACAAGATAGATGCTACCATAGTAGAAACAAACCAAAAACCTACAAATAGACTGGCTAAACTGAGATAGGATCAATTGGGATGAAGTGGGAGGTGAGAAGGGAGAGGAAGACAGGATGGTTATGTAGATGCAGGTTACATGTGACATAGATTAAAACTACTTTATCAATTTACAATTGTAACGTGTTTGTTGAGACCTTTTGAGATAGCCCCAAACATTCGATGTATGTGAGTCAGCGATCTCTTGCTCAATCGTGCTGTTAGTCTCATTTTTCCAAAATAGTCATGTTAAGATCTGCAGTAGACTATCCTGAGAAGTTGAAATGCTCTGATACTACTTGTTCTGAGTACTGATGTCAAATTTGCATCCATTAATTTTTATGCACAAATTTTGTATTACGTAGAATCCAGAGGGGGTTGCTGGAAGATGATGGCTTATATTACGTATGAGGAAGAGAATGTGAAGGCACTTCTAATTTCATGTGTGTACTTATGGGGGCCTATGATGGTGCTGTTCATGTAGATGTGGGGGCAAAGTAGACATCTGGGCTTGTTGCATGGTCTGGTTCCCATATTAGCAGTATTGTCCTGTTGTTTCTTTTTGCTTGTGAAAATCTGCTTTGGATTGGGAGGTTGTCTGAATGCAAATATGGGCCTGCCACCCAGTGCCTCAGAAAGCGCAGCGTCTCAAATGTAATTTACATCTGCATAACCATCCTGCCTTTCCCTCCCCCTTACCTCATTTCAGTCTAAATCCTATATGAGTTTAGCCACTCCAGTGAACTGAGCTGCAGTTCACAAAAGCTTAAGTCTTTCAAGAAAATTAAAGTACTACTAGACTCCTTTTGATTTTTGGCTTCCATAGAGTAACAGAATTCTCCTCCTACAATGGAGCATCCCAGGAAGACTACATAGAAGAAGCTGGTTCTTTCTTCATCCCTTTTTAAGTTGCAGATCAGATGTCAAGTCACTGAACAATGAGCTACAGATCCCTGGAGAGTTGAATCCACTTCTTAGTCTTTGCATTTTATAAAAACATTATAGGGAGTTCAGTTGATATAAAAATATCTTGAATTGTTCATGGAAGGAACTGTCCCTGGATCTGATGGTTGGCATTTCCCTGATTGATTAGTTTTGCTCTGTAAAGAAAAGGGAGAAAATAACAGGAGACAGATGTGAGACAAAGAAGCAAAATGTATATTAGACATAGGTTATGAATAGTATTGCTGAAATAATCCCTGGAGTGAAATATTAATTCTGATGGAAGCAGCTTCCAAAGATGTGTTGTTTTTGTTATTCGAGACAAATGGAAAATTGTTTTGCCTAAACAAAGTATCATGGCAGAGTGATAATATTAATGTTAAAGAAAATGTTAACAGTAACACCTTCAAGCTAAATTCTCCAGCCTAAGATCTTATTCTAAGATAAGAACCAAATCAGAAGTTCACAAACTTTGCCATGATGAAGCTCCTTAACACAGGCTGGGGGAGAGAGCAGGAATCCCAAAGGAGTAAAACAAAAACCCCAAACCCAAAAGTGTTGTTTCTTCCAAGTCACTCATTGTCAGAGCAACCTGTGTCAGTTAGATTGGGAGATTGTTTTATTACTTTGCTTCTCCAAGATATAAAAGTCTTATACCCATCTGTCATTTTGGCTGGTCTCTGTAGCGTCAGACAACAAGTGCTGGCTCAAATTAATGAATGTACCTTGTATAAAATAGATCTAACATTTCAGTGAGAGAGTCAGGAGAAGCTATATAAATGGAAGAGACTGAGTGATGTAAAAACTACCAAAAGTTGCAAACTACAATAATGCAGCCTTATCACAGATTTTCCTCTTTGTGACAACTAACCCTTACTTTTCAGAGAGTAAAAAGAAAATACTTCAGATTGAAAGGAAATTACAGGTAATTTTGTTGGCACCTGTTAGTATTTTTGTAACTGGAATTATTCATGGCTGCCAGGAAGGATTTTGTCCATCATCTTGATGAGGATGAGGGAAAACTAGGTTTTCCCCTGTAACAAGTGTCTAGGCCTTCTTAGTTCCTGTTCACATGATATGGCATGCAGAATGAATGGGCCAGCATAGGGAATTAGAAGTATATTCACTGATCCCACATTCTGTCTGCAGTAGACTTTTTGAACAAACCCAGTCATGTTGCACACTTGCAAGCTCAGGGTATAAATTCTATAGAATGTATGCAGATCAGGCAGGGACAGTGGGTGCGATCTTGTGAATTGAATTCACATTCCTTGCCGTGTGAACAGGGCTTTGGCAAGCCATCATCCATAGAGATTAAGATGTTTTTATAAAGCTCAGACATGTTGGATTAAATTCGAACTGAATAAATACTATCACATCTTGCAAGTCTTTTCGTTGAAGGACAGAAATTAAAGGTAGAACATGGGTCAGCAACAGCTCACTGGTCAATTTACATTTAACAGCATCTGCAGCTTGATGAGACATTTGCAAAGAAAAGAAGCTTGGTCTCACCTTGCAAGATACTTCCTAAATTCTTAAGAAGGAATGGATACTTCAAAACTGCTAAGACATATGTGTCCAATGTGATTTTTCTCTTGTGCTGTAAATATTTAGAACATGTGGGTGGACTTGGTGAAGGAGGGACTGTTTTCCCTGAAGTTGGCCTACTACAGTTGTAGAACACCTTGTGTATGTTTCTATATATGTTTGTTTGGAAGTGGAGAGAGAGATTAACTGTTGTTGTAAAAGCATCTTAGCAAACACACTATTTTTATACTGTAGGCTGTCTTGTCAACAGTCTGGTACATAGTGGTGGGCAAGCATCTTGAGCATTCCAGGCCCTGCAAGGTTGTGAAGGCCTTAGTTTCAGTGCCAAGTCCTTGAGGGAAAATAGAGGTTGCTCAGCAATCTTTAGGAACCTTACATTATTTTGAAAGATTGGACATCATGAACCTGAAGAGGCACTGAAGTGTGAACATGCGCTTCTTATTTGCAGGAATATAACCTGTATTTTTATGTATGCCTGTTTCATCTTAAGAGCTGCTTAATAATATAACAGCAGAATACTTAATTTGATGACTGGCCACGTACGTACTTTATATGGCATAGCTTTTAAAAAAAAAACTTTTATTTTTAAAAAAGACGATGAAAGTAAGTGAAAAAAAATCCAATTCCAATATTTCAAAAGTCTAGAATGTGAAAATATATTAATCAAATTGGGCATTGACCAAAGGCTTATTTTTACAGCAGTGATACATGTATACTTTTGCAGAGTTTATTTCTGTTTCATTGTACTGCATACTTGTCTGTGAAAAAGTTAAGCACAGCTCTAGAAATGATTTGTTCCATAATCATTATCAATTTGTTTTTTTCATTATCACCACAGTCTCTGCACATTACTACATTCTTACTACTTTTTGAATCATACTTCTTTTGTAATTGAGTTCAGCAAACACTGCTTGATTATCTATCTTCTGTTATGCCTTTGAAAATATTGTATTGTATTGTATTTATTTCTTATTTCAATTTGTATAGCTGCCCTTTTCAAATATATGACTCTGGGTGGTTCACAGCAATTAAATATATACAGTATACATACACACACACACACACACATCACACACACAATATAAAATATATAAAAATAATATAAAACAATATTTTAAAAAACATTAAAAACCAGACATTTAAAACAGCTTTCCAAACTTTGCATGGCTTTCCAAAATGGTGATTAAAAAAAGTATCTTTTGAACATTGCATTCCCAATATTTTTGTACATTTTAAAAGAATTCTTGTGAACATACAAGAATTGTTGCGTTACAGAAACACAAACAACATGTGTTACAATTACAGAAACCAACATGTCTCTTTTCACAGATGTGTTTCCAGCACAATGCTTTGTAATTTTTTACTTTTTCATCTCGTGCCCCAACCCTGTTGCCCTGCCAGAGAGCTATAAAGATCTAGCTTTTCCCCTATGTATGGCTGGGACAATATATGAGCCTGTTCTGTGATGTGTGTTTGTGGTTTTTATTGCAAGCTTCAATTGTGTATTGGTTGTGTTTTTGATTCTCTTGGGTTTTTTGTTTTGGTATTTTATTACATTTTCAAAAATTTCTTTTGTACACTGCCCAGAATCACCAGTAGTGAGAGGGTTATTTATATCTTATAAACAAACACATAAAAAAGCAAGCAGAGTTTGTAAAATACAGTCTGTAACTAACCGTTAATGCAAATAGTATCTTTTGGTTTTTCAGTGTTCCTTTTCCTATTTTTTTCCAGTCCTCTCACCAAAAAAGAAAAAAAAGAAAAGTGGAATCTGAGACAAAGACAGCTTGCCCCAATTTCACCATTCCCACTTTCCAAGAGAGACTCATAAGAGAAAAGAGGAAGGCACATCCCCTTCTCTACTGACTCAGCAACACCATGGACCTTCAGACCCAGCTAGAGCGTATGACTGAGAAGAACTGGAGTAAAGAGAAGATGGAACTGTTAGAACGTTTCGACAGTGAAAGGAAAGAATGGGAATGCCAGTGGAAGGTCATGCAGAAGAAAATAGAAGAGGTATTGTGGATTATTTTGGACATCAGTTATAATGTCCAAACTAATATAGTGATACGGTCTTTAAAAAAGGCACAAGACTTTAGGGAATTTTTCATGGATTGCAATAGATCGGTTACTGCTATCAGCCCACTATTTTTTAAAGCTGGGTGATGATATTGTGATATTAGGCTATTTTCTAGGCTGCAGTTTTCAAAATTCTCAGCCATGTTTTTGGCTGACTGCTTCGTTTAGGGATTACAGTCAGAACAATGAAGATGAGGACATATATTAACTATATCTTACTTTGGAGCATTCCTGAAAAGTGGTTGTACATACAGTAATGAAATCCACCATGGAACGAGTTTTTGTAATCTCTCTAGGCTGTTTGTTCCATTGCTAACCTGATTTTATAATTCAAAAGGTTTCACTGCCTATTTTTCTATATAAATCCATTGCATCTTACTCTGTAGACCACTTATTGCAATAGAGCTAATAACCAACATTCCCAACATTATTTTAACCAAACATGATTTTGTATTTCATGTCAACCATGTCCTTTAAAACCAAGGAACAGATAAGCACAGACAAACTGGTAATTAATAAGGTGCATTTAAAGTAACTTTTTATTATATAGATATTGTTCAGAAAATACAAAATTGTTGATTGTTCTTGG
This sequence comes from Liasis olivaceus, assembly GCA_030867105.1. Classification (NCBI taxonomy): domain Eukaryota; kingdom Metazoa; phylum Chordata; class Lepidosauria; order Squamata; family Pythonidae; genus Liasis; species Liasis olivaceus. The sequence continues at coordinate 240,604,913 of CM061349.1, read as the reverse complement.
CAGAATATCCATGTGTTTTGTATATATTTTACTGATATATTATTATTTTCATCCAACTTTTTTCATTGTTTAATTACAAAGCAGTCTTCAAAACTAAATGTATTTGGGTTTAGATATTAAGCAGGAGCAGTGCATGCTTTGCTTAGAAAAATTACACATGGGGTTGGATCTGGATTTATTCATGAGAAGAATAGACCCATTAAAATATCTGGGACTTGTTAATGTTGTATAGAGAGCCAGTTTGGTGTAGTGATTATGGCAACAAGCTAGAAAGCAGGAGACCATGAGTTCTAGTCCCATCTTAGATGTGAAGCCAGCTGGGTGACCTTGAGCCAGTCACTCTCTCTCTCAGCCCTAGGAAGAATGCAAGGGCAAACCAGTTCTGAAATCTAAAAGCTTCAGGGACTAGTCCAGGCAGTTGCTAGGAGTCAACACTTGAAGGAGCCAGGAGTCACTAACTTGAAGGCACTAAAAAACAAACAAATAAATAAGATGCATAACTTCAGACCTATTTATTTTGAACGGTATAGTTTAAGTCCTGAGTCTAATATAGATGTAACTTTTATGGACATTGCTTCCAAAGATAAACAATGACCATCTTGTTTATTAACATGTAAAAAAATGCCTAGCCTGTAGAAGGAAGTGACATAAGATCACAACACTTTTATTCTGGGTCAGCTCTGCTATAATTATTGATGATGTTCAGCAGAAAAGTGATTGTACTAATCAACATGTCATAGCCAAGATATAAAGCCGCCCAGGGTCACCTAAAGATGGGCAGTGAGAGAGAGAGAGAGAGAGAGAGAGAGAGAGAATTTATACCACTCAGCACACATTTTTTACCAGCTTACTGTTTTCCCAGCTTTCTGTTCCATTCAGGGACCAGAGAAAACATATTTTTCCTTGTGCTCTGATAATAAAATACTCTGTTGAAATAATGGCTTTATCATCCCAAGTGTTACATTAGAGGCGCATTGGCCCCTAGTCCATCTCTCCTACTGAGTTTCTTAAGAACATCATAGAACCACAATAAAGTTTGTTGCCATAATGATAGTTCTGACACTTCATCCATTGGATATTTTGTTCGTCCATGGAAATGCTGACATTTTATGAATTGCAGTAGCATTTCCAATGGATGCCACCCTATTTATATATAAACTACTTTGGATGAATGGGTGCATTTGAAGGGAGGTTGGATTAGAATTAAGTTCTCTTTTCAGACCAGGGTGGAAATTTGAAAGGATGACTATGTGCTCCTTATTCACTTCTCCAAATTACTGTGTCCCATTTCAGCACATTAATTCCCATTTGTAGCCACTGTAATTATTCCAACTTAACTGAGAAATGTTTCGGTCTGAGAGCTGATCTGATACAGTATTAGGGGTATAGTGAGAGTCTGGTCAGAATTCATTCCAGTTGGCAGAAAGCACACATTCCAGTGTTGTATGTTTGAAACACAACCAAAATTTTAAGAGTTTTGGGATTTTCTTTGTAATTTATGAGAAGGAAATGTGCTATAGCCCTTGGTTTAATAGCTATTTCTTAAAAGAAAAGAAAAATCTCCAGATATTTCAGCCAACCAGTGATTTCAGACCCAGAAGACTGATGACATAATGTGTTCATCAGATATGTATGATCGCATATCTGTGAGACCTTTTGTTTCTTTTCCAGCTTTACCAGGAGGTAAAATTAAGGCGTGAAAGCAATATGAATATCTCTGAGAACAAGCCCATTCATAACAAGGCAGAGAAACAATCTTGCTCCCCCACTCTAGAATGGAGTGATGCACCAGGATTGAACAGTTGTTCACCAGATAAAGAGAATTTGCACAGCAAAGCCGAAAAAGAAAGCAAAGGTGTGAGAAACAAAAGGAGAAATCATGCTTTTGCAAAAGATCATCTCACTTTTGAGAATTCTAAGGAACCTGAAGACTGTGTAGACTTGAAAACAACCAAGAATTACACTCAGGATCTCAACATTGTGAGTAAATTTGTAATGGTTGTTTCAATGGTTGTTGAACATTACCCACTGCAAGAGGTTTTTTTTTTTTATTGACTACTTAATGTGGTTAGCTCATCTATTCTAAACCAGCTGGAAAGTAACAAGAGCAGGTCAGCTGACTGGAACTAAATAAATGCGAAAGCATGCTAACTATAGCTACATGAATGTGAATTTAGGTCTTCTGTACCAAAAATATCTTTCCCAAATACTGAGGTTTCAGTAATTTGTCAATCAGTGCTTTTCTACTTTCCTCAGTTTTTTGTTATTTTAACAGAACTTCTTAAGCAGTTCATGCTTGATGCGGTCATTATATAGGTTCCATGCAAACCAGGGTTTGTAAATTTGGAACCAACCTTTTGAATGCTTGTCCTCTACCTTTCACCTTCTACTCTGTCAAAAAGACTATTCCCTTCATGGCATTAATCATACTTTTTGATTACGTGATTACCAATGCATGCCTAGTTTCTAATTTTTCTAACCTTATATTCTTTTATCCCATTTCTCTACTGATTTATGAATTGCAAGAAAGTCAACACAAACATTCACTTAAAAAAGAAATCTAAATTTGTTTAGGAAATCTGAATTGGGAATTCATAACCTAACCCAGAGTCGCTTTGTGAGATCAGCGGCTATATAAATGTGATGTATAAATAAATAAATTGTACATGAAAATGCAAAGGAATTTCTCCCTTAGCCCTTACTATCACTACAGTAAACCAGACTCCATCACTGCGATGCTGCAAAAATCTAGTTTATAGACCCTAATTAACAAGAGGATCTGGGTTTTCAGTAATCACAATTATGTCAATGATTATGCAGTATCAAATCCTGCTAATGCTTAAAAGGAAAAAAAGTCTCAAAAGAAATGGAAAAAGAGAGTATCTCCACACAAAGATTTTGTGACAGCTCAGAACTGGCTCTGAATTTGTCCGATCAGATGATATTTGCTTGATTCTCCTGCTGAATCTTCTTCCTTTTTTTTTTTTTTTTTTTGGCTTTGTGCCAGTTTATTTAAAACCAGAACAAAGCTGGTATTTTCTTTTGTGGTCATAGAGTTTGTAGGCTACCCATTCACTTATGGGCGGAAATCCTTGGCTCCCCTTGTTTCCCAGCTCCTAGGTTCAAGTAAGCAATTTTATTTTAAAGTAGCTGCTTAGGGGGAAAATACCCTGTGCTTGAATGGTGTTAAAAAAAAAGAAGATGGAAATTGATAGAACTGGGCTACTACACGTGCAAAAATATTGCAAAGAACTGCAAATATTCAGAACAGTCTGTTCAGTCCTAGTTGCATTTTAAAATGGCATTCTTGGAATTTGGCTGTAGTAGGGTTATGTAAGTGTTCATCAACCCATTGTTCAGCACTTATTTCCCTCTCTGCAGCCATTATAACAGCATGCAATCATGGTTACAGGTATTGGGAAATACACCTAGTTGCCAAAATATCAATAGAGGTTATATCTTCAGAGGCTTTTCTATGCAACTCAGTGATGATAGCTGGGTGATTTGGGTATGTCTGGCTTTTTTTTAACAAGCACCATCTCTCATATAACTTCCTATTGTAACAAGTTGGGGAGGGGCAGAAACCATTTGTTTTAATTTATGTTTTGCATAGAGTAAGGGAGAGGAGATTTTTGATTTTCAGAACTTGGCAGCTGTGGAGTTGGAGCGCCATTTCTTTTTCTTTTCTTTTTCTTTTGCATTATCCAATTGGTGCTGGAGAATTGGTGCTTACTGGCTCATGGTGATCTTAGAATATTTCCTGTGTTCTGAAGTCAATAGCAGTGAAAGGAGTAAATGCAGTGATAATGTGAGTCTTCCCCATCATATGTCCTCCTGCTGTGTTGGGACCACAGTTTCTAGAATTCCTAGCTATGAGTTAGCACATGATTTGCAAACTGCAGAATGTAGTGTGCTGGCTTGTTTTACTCATTTATTTCAAGGTAGGTAACATGATGCCCAATATATATTTTGAATTACAATTCCCCAGAACTCATGCTGTTTGTTTGGCTGATGTCCAAAAATTATAGAAAGCTACTCCTGATTTATTTCAGTAAGTTAAATCCTGCATTTCTACAATAAGTACCAAGGTAGTTCACAAGAAACTACTGTAGCACAAAATCATAAATATAATAAAGTCATAATTTAAATAGCAGCAGTTGCTGGGCATTTCCTCTAACCTAGAACATGCACCATTGAGCTTACAATTATTCTACATATTCTATAGGAATTGGATTATACTCAGATATTGTGATTTATATTTCTAAAGGCTCTTAAAGAACTTGCCAAAGTAAGTGAAGACTTGGGTACCTACCAAGAAGAAATCCGTAAGAAAGCCAACCATAGAAGGTAAAATGATCAGATTTTTTGTTACTTTAGACCCATATTGGAAAAAGAGCCATAAATACATAAAGATTTGCTTTTCTAGTGAAGGAAGATAAAGTTACCCCAAGCCCTACTTTCTGCGTTAAATTAATAGTTTCCTGAGCTGAAAGCTCCTGGAATTTTTGCAGAAGTATTCATCCCACAAAAATATATATGAGTATGTGGGAAGATAATATATTTCTATAATATATAGGCTAGATTGGTTAGAGTGTGGTGCAGATCCAATCAGCAGGGCTAGTTCATGGTTCAAAGGGCTGTGCTTACTAAACCAACTGAGTTAATTAAGTAAACCATAATTAGATAAATGAAAAATAAGCATGGGATGTCCCTTCCAAGAGCATTCTATTCCTCCCAGAGAAGTGACTGAGAGACTGCTGAAAAACTTCCCACTGCTCTGAGTGGCAGGAAAGGTATTTTTAGAAATACAGATCAAATCTTTAATTGTACCCCAGCTCTCTGGATTTATGACCCTAACTAACACATTCTGTTAATTTCAATGGGACTTATTTATTATTTAACTGTTTTCCTTGCCCACACAGAAAAAAAATGTTTCCTTTCCTTGGAGAATCTGTTGAAAGTGGGAATGCACTGATTTCCCAAGAGACAAGCCATGCACATTACAAGAACCCACAACTGGCTTCAGCTGCCTCTGAGGCAGAGAAGCAAAATAACAGAAAGAACCTGATTAGCACCAACAGGTGTTTGAAGGAGATGCCATCTACTGCTCTTTCTGGGGTTGAGGAAACCAGCTTTTTGCCTTGGCAAAAACAAGAAGCGCCTCCTGTTCCCCCCAGAAGCACCTCTCGGCATTTGACAAGCTCTCTTGCGGAAGTTTCTGAAGCATTAGCTAAGCATGCTGAGCATAGAAATAACTGCAAAACACAGGAGCATCCAGATGCAAATCCATTAATTTATCCAGCTGCTCCACTGGCAGTGACAGATGAATGGAAATCTCTTAGCGGGCCTACAGAAAATCAGAATCAGTATCTTGACCATAAACTTCCAGCAGGAATTCTTCACAGTGCATGGTCTTGTGATGCAAGCAAAATTGGAAATGGTCCTGAAAATGGCTCTTCCCCACATGGTGTCCAGAAGTGCTCTTCTGATGCGAACATGGTGTCCCCAAAACAGCATCCCAAATTTCAAAGCAGTGTACATTGTACCAGTAATCCTTATACTGCTGCATGTGACACACTGGATGATTCTGGATATGAAACTGGAAAGACTCAACGCAATGAAACACTGGAAGCAAAAATTGATGAGTTCAACCGAACTGTATTTCATACAGATAAAGGTAAAAAATGTTTGCTGCAGAACCAAACACCATTAGTGCCACCTGGAGTTCCTAAAGCCCACTGTGGACTGCAGGACTGTCTGAACAGCAGGACACAAAATGAAGAGGCAACTTGTGTTTTGAATTCCAAGCTGTCTTCAAAGAAGGAAGAAAATTCAAACAGGCCCAGCAAAGAGGTCAAAACAAAAGGGCAGCAAAAGCAGCTAAATGGAGTTTTAAGCAGCTACCAGCACATGCTTCATGAACATGACTGGAGGCCAAGTAATTTATCTGGTCGTCCGCGATCAGCTGACTCAAGGTCCAACTATGGTGTTGTTGAGAAGTTGCTGAAAAACTATGAAAAACAGGTGCAGTCTGAGTCTGAATTTACTGAGGGCAGCTGCAGAAAAATGGGTCATTATTCAGTAATCCAGATAGACCAAGGAAAGCAAGAGCAGCAGAAGAATTCAGTGAGACACATTGGACTATACACCAAGCATGGAAAAGACAAGCAGAAATTTCCTGAGGTATGCTTTGAACATGACATTGGCCCACTTATTTAGCTTATTTAAACTACATATGTTCTTCCTCAAGAATTCTGAAGCATATCACTGATGCTGTTAGAACTGGACTTCAGGACCTAAATCTGAATTCCAGTGATGGAGATTGGTGGCAGGATGTATGGGGGCTAATCATACCTTCTTCTGCTTCCACCCCTATCTCAAATTTACATCCAGGGTTGATGGCTTAGCACCTGCTCAGCAAGGTGTCAAGTAGAGATTCAGGCATCACTGCTATCTTTAGATCCCTGGAGTGGCAGTGTACTCAGGAAATGAATTAAGTGAGAAGTCTGAGATCTGATTGGTGTTCACTGAGCAGAGTGCCAATTTTCTCATCCTGGATTTAAATGTAGAAAAAGGGAAGATGTATTCTTTCCCATTAACCATTAAACTGTGTGGGCAGGGAGTGAGCATGATTATTTTATTTGTTTTAATTTACAGTACTTATAACTCCCCCCCCCCCCAGTCCCAAAGAACAGTATCAGAAACAAAAAGAAAAGAAAAACCACAGAAAGCAAAGATAAAGCTACCAGTCAAACCCAGGATGGGTGCCCACAGTTAGTCAGCTGGGACTGAGAAAGTGTGGAAATAAAAATAACGGTGGACAGAGAAGAAAAGAGAGCTGAGAAAGTGGCCTAGTAGGTAGAAATCTAAGCAGGAAAGTGGAAACAGCAGTAGATATGAAGAGGTGGAAGATGAACAGATGTTCCTCCAAACTTTTCATTTATTATATCCTCACCACAATGTTATGGGGTTATGCTGAGAGAGAGGTCAAGGTCATATAGCAAACTATGTAGCTGGGTGTTGGAACCTAAATATTGGATGCAGGAGACTTGTATTTCATATGCATTTTACATAAACAATCATGGTAAAAATGTTGAGCAGGTTTATTATTACTCCTGTACAAAGGTTGCCCCCAAAATTCTTTGAAACAACAGCAGAGTTGTTGAACAGAGCAGGACCAGACAGAACCAGGGCCAAATACATGAGGATGCAAAGTCCAGTCTTATGTGTATTTAAACAAAAAGAGGTCCAAGTACATATTTACTCTTAAGTAAATGTGTAAAGAATATTGTAAATACTGTATTCAGTTGTAATAAGTTGTACAGTGAACTACATAACTGTCTTTTCATGTGAATAAACTTACAGGACTAGGCTGAAATGATAATGTATTCCAGTTGGTAACATAATATTTTATTTATCTGTTAACATAACTTCTATATTGTCCCACTCTTGGAAATCTTATGGTGTAAAGCATAATTAATTCAGTAAAGCAATGAAAACATTTATAAAAGAGCCATGCTGCTCTCCTGCTAGGTTTCCAAGGTCTCAAAGGTCTCCTTAGTCATGAAGGTTTTTAAGAGCTTCCTGTAAACCAGAACGGCAGAGGGCCAGTTCTCTCTTGGTTAGTAGCATGTTCCACAGAGTTGGAGCTACAACCAAAAAGACCTGTCTTCTGTTGTGTGTCCCCTTGCTTCATATTGGGGTGGCACCCAGAGAAAAGCCACGCTTGATGTCTAACAGAACGGACAGACTCATTTTGGATAAGATAGTCCCTGAGATAGCCCACTCCCATGGGGCAATATACTATAGACCAGTGTTGTCCAAACTTGGCCACTTTAAGATGAGTGGACTTCAACTCCCAGAATTCCCCAACCAGAGGTTGAGGGACCCTGTGCTAGACATTCCATCACTACCTCATCCATCATCTGTAGCTACAAGTCACACTTGTAAACATGTTAAAAGTACCAGCATAGCTCTTGTGGGTGGGAGGACTGTGCACATCTCTCCTTTTTGAAAGCTGTCTATTTATTTCTACCACCTTCTTCCTATTCCTATAGCATCATTTTTATTTTGTATCAATATCACTGAATTGTTAGAAAATGATATGGTATGGTTTTACTGTTTTCTCTTGAGAAACAGGACAAAAAATGATCAGTGACACTAATACTTCCAGATGACTACTTTGGTATAACTAGGGTACATAATATAATGAAGAATATAGTATTTGTACGTCTTTTTTTTAATGTCTTCAGCCTAAGAAAAAGGGGTTTTGTGTAAAAGATACAAGATGCTCTGGTTACATGGATAGGTGCTCTTGATTTACTTTACTATGTCAAGCTGCTGGTATACAAGCTGTCCAGAAGCTAAGCTCCAGAGCTGAATGTGTCCCTCTGTGGTAGGGAGCTGCCAGCTCAGTTCTGTTGAAAATACTAGTTTTGTCTTATTCTGTAAGGTGGTGGTGGTGGTGGTGGTGGTGGTGGTGATACAAATGGGGAGAAACACCAACATCTCTTAACTGATTGTGAATACGTTTGTAATATACATGCAGTTATTTAGTGATGCCAAGACTAGCTTGTCATTGATGTACATCTGGAACCTTCAAGAAAATATGTACAATCTTCCTGGATTAGCAGCATGTTCAGTACATTAACCTATTAGCAGGGCCAGCTTTAGACTAAGCTGAATAGGCACTGACCTAGGGTGCTAAAACTTAGGGAGCATCAGTGCTGCCTGTCCTTCCAAATTATTCTAAAAATGCAAATCTGTGGGAGGTGGCCCCATCAATCAGTGTGGCTAGGGGCACCATATGCTCTTGAGCCAACCCTGCCCTTTAGCCAGAAAAAAAATAAAGGCTGAACTAAACAGTGATGTTTAATGGACTCTACTGATTCTTTTTCGGCTTGAAACATTATTCTGGAAACAAAGAGAAGCAATAGTTGAGTGTAATACTTAAAAAAAAAACCTCCATCAAACTAAGCCAGACTTCTGGTGACATCTTAGCAACAGCATGAGGAAGTGGTTTGCAACTTCCCAGTCTAGCTTACAATCCTGGTATTCTTTAAAATATTAACCAGAGCTGATTCTGCTTAGCCTTTTAAGATGAACCAATGTTGAACAGGAGGAACCGTTACTTAGTTAGGGCTATATAACTCTTTATCTGCACTAAATTCTACCTCATGCATTTTTTTTTTCCTTGGGAAGAAGAGAGGAATAGATTAAGAATACATACATAGTAATTAACTTTCTTAACTGAGGCAAATCTTTTAAATTAAAATTGAGCTAGAATTATGTACATTTCCATATAGCATACAGATTTAACCCCAAGTAAAGCCAGATGTAGACTTTTTTTGTTTTTGGCATAATTGGAATCGATGCCATCTGAGGGGAGATTACAAACTGCCAAGCTAAAACTCAGTCTCTCTGCTTGTATGTGTGGAGAGGGCTGTAAGTGTATGTGCACATGCTTACCTTGTCATGACTTTTTATCCATAAAGTGCTTAAATATAGCAAAAGCAATTTCAGGAAGCCCTCGAAGACCCTACTGGGTCTTGTGCAGACACGTTGCCGTTTAATCTTTCACTCACTTATCTTTTTTTTCAGCAGGATGCAATAAAGTTTGCTTATGCACTTAAGACCCTGAGTACATGCTGACAGTGGACTTGCATGCTTAACAGAGTCATCAAATAGCCTATTCACTTTGCGCCCACTTCGATAAGTATCAACTCTTTCCAGCAGTGGCTGTGCAAGAGAGGGTAATGTGCCTCCATTCTCTTGGACATTTTGTGTCTTACTTACATGTCACATATTTCTTTGACATGTGCAAGAGTTTTTTGGCCATTACATCTGTACATTACTATGTAAATGGTAAATAAATAATGCATTCGCCAGATCTTTTAATAGCTTGAGGCCACCTGTTGTAAAGCTGACCACATTCACGATGCCATTCTCTTCAGATTCTTGGGATGCTTTTGAAGGGTTTTGTTCAGAGTTCTTAACCTAAGCAGATGCATTTGTGTTGTAGGTCTCTGTGACGGCCAAGCAGTCAAGTGGGAAGGGATTCTCTCGGCCCGCTCGCCCAGCAAACAGACGCTTACCTTCCAGATGGGCCTCCAGGTCTCCGTCAGCACCACCTGCCGTGAGAAGAACACTTTTGAATGAACTTGCTTGAGTGTTTCAGTAGGTCTGAACCTCTGTGTGGATTCAGGAATGATGTGAAAGTGCCATGTTTTTTAAAACACTCTTTTCCATGTTCCCAACCAGAACTAGTTCTATGCAACTCTACATTGGCCAATAATAACCATATTTTTGACTTTCTGAAGAAACTCTTTGGATTCTTTAATCATTCTTACTGTCTTCAGTGTTTTATCAATTAGATAAGGATTCCCCTTTCCTTGAATGTGTATGTGTATATATTTATATATATTTTAGCTCATAGTAATTTTTCTTTGAACGTCATGCCACTATTCATCTCCTTAATCTGTTTTTAATTTAACTTTAGTGCTGTATATTCTGACTTTCCCCACAAAGGGTAGGAAAAAATGCTGTGTGCATGATCATGTCATTTTAGGTGCATGTGATGAAATAGCAAGTGCATTTAGTGTGTAAGTAGAAGAGATTATTGCCATACCTACATATATTCATGCAGTTCCCAATGTTTGAGATTTGTTTCAAGGTTTGAATATATGAATATACATACATACATACACCCCTGCCAATACTTACATTCTGTATATCTTTTATAGGCTTTACATGTCTAGTATTTAATATAACAAACCTAACTTACACATTTTTAAAAAAATGCATGCTAGCAGATGGAAAGTTATTGCAGTGATGTCATAGAAGCTGAATGGACTGGTTCTTCATTCGTGCTTCACGTTTCCCTTTTAATCTCCCATTCTTGAAATGTCCCAATGCGCAATCTAAAGTTTTACGTATCTTTTTTTCCAGTTCAAATCATCTATTTATAACTGCATTAGCTTTTGTATTTAGCTCTTTCTAAAAAAGAATAATTCTCTTATTTCATTCAGTATTATATTTCTCAGAAACTAAACTCAGACAACAACATAAGAAGAGCCTTGCTGGATCATGCCAAAAGCCTATCTAGTCCTACATTCTACATCTCCCAGGGCCCAAGCACATGCAATTGAGAGTCTCTGAAGTGAGATATGAAGCTGAAAGCCCTCTTCTTTCCATCCGTAGCAGCTAGTATTTCAGGTAGTCTGTTTTTGGACTTGGAGATAATATGCAGTAGCCCTTGACAGCCATGTTAAGTTTATTGGATCAGCAGTATGGGTTGGGCCTGGGGAAGGAAGGAGACAGATGTCTACTCAGCATCTCAGAGCAAAGCTAAACTTATCAAGAGGCACAGATCAACTTATCCCATGTCCTGATACAACCACTTTGCCAGCTGCACCCAGGAATAGATAAGCGTTCATTGTAACAATGTCTAGACATTCAAAAAGATAATGGCGTGAAGATAAACCTTACAAGTGGATGCTGTGATCACATGATGGCTCATGCAGTTTTAAATTCCACCTATTAGCCTATTTTTCTCTATTTGTCTTAAGGTGAGGACATAGGGAATAGCCTTGAAGGACAGGAGGAAAAGCCTCTACCAAGGCAATGGTCGGATAAGTGGGGCTTGAGCCCATTCCAAGAAACTAATTTGAGAAAGCATTTCAGGCAGGCCCCTTCTTAGTTCACACGAAGATAAAGTGAGGGAGGGGGGAAGCACATTCAGATTTGCAAGATTCCGTTACTCTAGCTGTTACAATAAAAGTAGTCCTGATCTCTATGGCATTGGTTTCATAGTCTAGTCTACCTTGTATGGCTGACACCTGATATGTTTTAAAGGAGTAGTGAAGTCACGTACAGAATTAACATTAAGATTTTCCTGGATCAGGACTTCTTCATCTGGAGTTGATTCAATTACTTTCTCTTTTGATTATCTAGCCTTTAGGACTCAGGCCTGTAGCAAAGCAAAGTTAAACTAGTTAGTTTTGCATGGAGGGAGATAGATAAGCAACACTATGGCTGTTTGGCATGACACTACTTTTTTGAGATTTGTGCTCAGCAGAGATGGCAGTGACCAGCTCACCGTGGCTGATCTGGAAAAAGCTAAATAGATGGGAGATCACCAGAAATCCCAGAGCTATAGATTAGACTGAGAAGTCCAGAGTAACCATCTTAGAACAAATCAATGGCAAACTCCTTCTGTATTGTTTTCCTAGCAAACTAAAGGGTCATGCCCATATAGCTACAGGAGTCAAGCTTGACTCAAGGAAGGCTTTATTTTACTGAACTTCAGATAGCCAAGGTAACTCCATACACTCTGCTCCCTTGACTGTTACAAATGGCTGTCAGTTATGAATCTGCTTGTTTTCTGGCTGAAGCCTGACAGAGTGCATAAATATTGCATCAAGATAGTATTGCTGTGGTGCCAGAAATCCTAGACAAATGCCATTACAGGCATGTACTTCCCTTAATCTATCTCTGTGTTGTTGGCTGTTAATATGCTATGTATGTAGCCTGGTTTATTTCTCTTACCAACAGTCTGAATGAAATATCGATTCTACAGAGCTGCCTTACTGAAAGTCATTAAAAAATGTCTTCCTCTTTATGAATGTCCATCCCTCTTCCAACCATGAATGGCAATTACCTGACTGAGCGAGAACAAAGAGGTAATTCTGTTATATCAGCTTGGTCTCTAATCTCTCATTCTTTACCTCACATCAAAATAAGTAGCATTTCAGGCCATACCATCTTTGACTTACCTGTCTGTCATTTAGATTACAGAGAAAGAGAGACCCTTCAATTGTTTTTGTGAAGTAATTATGTTACTCTGGGGAAAACTGTTGTATTTATCAGACAGCAATTATATTGTCTTGGCCTTCTCAGAAGACTCAGACAGAATTGGTTGATATGTATAATGCAGTAGTTAATTTTATAGAACCTGTTCACAGCAATCCATATGTTGTACCTGGTGTGCAACCCTGTGTCAATGGTTCATTTCCATATTCCCGTATTTTATTATATAGCTATTCATGGTGAGTGACAAAGAGAAAACATTGCAAAACTGTTCATCACTTCTTTCTTCCCCCCAAAGCTCTGGACATTTTGCAAGGTATTGCCTGTCAATTCCAAGTCTGTTTGTGCAGTCTACAGTGCTTAGATGCACAAGTGGGTTTTCCTTCAGGGGAAAGCTGAGATTCTAAGGATGCAGATTTCTGCCAATTCGTATAATCCCAATGTTATTTTTTTAATTACGTAACTGCTCTGCATAGAAATATATTTGTGTGTTTTCATTCTCTTACATCTCTGTTGTTCATTTGTATGATGGTAAGAGTTTATTGTAACAATGTAGAAAATACAGAATGCCTTCCAACAGTAGGTTCTCTTTTCTTACTTGGTGACCTGAATATGATCTAGCCTCCAGGATTAGAGAGGTTTACAGGTACAAGAAGCCTCCTCATTCACTGCCTCAGAAAAGAGTGCAAAATTGCCACCCAGGGTCCCTCATAGTAATTTCCACTCCATCTAGTCAATGGGAAAGATAATTTTTAAAACCATCCTGCAAATTAGCAGCTTTAGAAAGTGACAGAAGTTCACCTTGGAATTTTCCTCACATACACATTCCATTGTTAAATCCTGAACAATAAAAGATGCAATGATTTTCAGAGCCTAGAACAACTCTCACAAATCTGGGCATCCACAACTGTTGTTGGGGATAGTAGCTACAACTGTTGTCTTTATTGCAAATAAGCAAACTCACTCTGTTCATTTGTCAAACATATGGAAGCTAGTTGAATCTAATTTTGGATTTGCCCATCAATATCACACTGACTTGTTTAGAAATAAAATCTGACTTCTTGCTTATCTGACTCCATTATGATTTGTCTAAAACCAGAGCAAAACTGGATTTTATTTTACTTTATTTTATTTTATTTTTAGTGTTGAGAGCTGTGGGTAGTCTATGTCTTTGTTGGCATTATTCTTGCTTCTCCACATTTTCTGGCTTCTGGGTACAAGTAAGCCCTTACTTAACAACCTATTTATATTAGGTAGAAATTACCTGCAGCCTTATCGGTAAACCCAATCTGAATCCTTCTAGTCAGTTTCAGGATCCCTGTTAAAAAGAGCCTGGCCTGATTTTCTCTACTTATATAAACTGTAAATTCCTGCTTCACTGGATCTCCCAGTCTTTGGTTTCTATTACTGTCCCCCACACACACACTGACATATAGAGATAATTGTATGTGTAGCCATAACTAGAACTTTTATGAAAAGTCCTTTGTTGCAAAAATACGGCCACACTCTTCTTCCAATATCAGAGGTAACAAAAGCTTAGAAAGAGAAGGCATTGTTCAGATACATACACTGGGAATGCTTGTGTGCATCTGTGTAGTGCCAGTGGCAAAGTACTAGGAAGAGTTGTTTTTGTTTTTCTCTTGTGTGCAAAGAAGAGATGGGGATTTTTATTACTCCAGGAGCTGTGGCAGGTCACCTGTTACCTACAAATTAACTTCTATAGGATGGTGGGACCTTTTACCTAATACCCATGCCTCTACTGTATCCTGGGGTGTCATCAAACTGAGGTTTGTGCTCTAACCACCTTCAGTTAATAGTATCTTGGAAAAAAAAGTCTGTGTAGGAAGACAGGGATCGTACTGTAAAGTCTTAACCAAATGGCTGCCCATTTCTCCTTACATGGTTAAATACCTCTCTGTTGTTCAACCTATAATGATCTGGTAGTTATTCTGGTTTATTAGAACAGGTCTGCATTTTGGTATGGAATATATAAAATCTACTGAAGTCCTGGGTTGTTTGTAACAACATGGAGCATTACTCCTTGTTCTGTAAGTATTTTACAAAATGTGTTTAAAATTTCTTCTGTAGCAGGCGGTCCCACAAATACAACAGCTCATTTTCATGCCAGCCCAGCAGAAGACAAAGACAAATTACCAAAGGATGACAACTAATTAATATTGCATGGTAAAAATTTATTCCCAAGACCAAATTTGGAAAATAACAGAGAAGAAATTTAAGACAGTGTTACTTCCTTCCACCAGTTCCTTCCGTCTTTCTTTACAAAGCTAAAAAACAAAAGGCACAATGGAAAAACAATATTTTATCCACAGTTACACGTTTCCATTTGTTTTGTTGAAATGTTCTATCATATTTCTGTTTTGGAAGAGTGACTTGAAATTTTGCCAAGGTATAGCTTGCATGATTGATGGGTCATCAGTCCCTATAAAAACTGTCCATATTGAGTGTTCTCTAACAAAACACTTAGCTAAGCTTTGTGTGCAACGACTCCTTCATGTTCCCTTACATAGTTTTTCAGATATTGTCACCTTCTCTGAGTTGAAATAGAAAACTACTAACACAGCTCAGACTCACCTGTAATTTCTGCAATAAAATATGAAATATACAGCAGAGGGGGGGAAATAATTGGTTCTGCATGCTTTGCGCTGTTGACAACTTCTTCCATCCATTCATAGTTCCAGAACTGAAACTTAGCAATAAAAACAAATGCTAGGCTGAAGCCTGACATAAAGACCTGCCTTTTTTCTTTATTCTAAAACTTACTCTGCTTCACAGCACCTCCCCAGTCTTTTTCAAACATGTGCCTTCACTTAGATTCTAGCTTCAGCTTCTGCTGCAATTCCATGGACTGGTTCTTTGATTTTTTGCAGGCTGTTTTTTTCCCAGGTGAAGCCATATTTGGTCCCTTGAGTTCAGTTATGCCAATTCTGGCAAAGGAGTTCTCTAAGATGTTTTTAACTGGGGATACCTGAGACTGAATCTAGGACTTTATGAATATGCTCTGCCATTGCACCACATCCTCTTCCTAGTGGAAGTGGTTCAGTGCTTCCTCTTGACTCTGGTCTTGGGTTGTGCTATGATTCATCTTCTCGCTGTTGGCTACCTGGAGCCAATGTTTCCATTCTTGCGCATAAAATATATTTTGGACAACAGTATGAAGCTAGTACTATTATAATTTGATGCCAGTGTTCCTTTACATCTAGAACTAAAGCTGGATAGCCTTTGAGGCTTATGAGAGCTTAAGTCTGTTCCTCTTGGATCAGACCAAAAACCAATCTCACATGGACCAAGAAGCTAATGAGAAGAATATGATGGCAGCAGTCCTCTTCCACAATGGGTCAACAGCAGTGCATTTAAGAATACAGTTTGTGAATCAAGAAGCAATATACTTCTTGAGTGCAGTAGCTGCTGATAGCCTACCATAGATTTATTGTCTCCTTCTAAAGCAATTAAACTGAGGGCTATCAGGAGGGTTACCTCCGTATCTGTATGTGGTGGCTGGATATTCCATAGTTTAACAACATATTGTATAAAGAAGTACTTGTTTTAATTGATCCTTTCCATTTAGTTTAAATAGATTACTAAATATAAGAGTGGAGTTCTAATTATAGGAAGAGGAAAATAATTTTATCTTCCCTTTTTTATATTAAGCATGATTTTATTTAACCAACTTCTTCCTAAGCTAAAAACCCCAAATGTTGTCATCTTTCCTTGGTGCAGACCTTTTCCAGCCTTTGGGTTAACATGTTTTTGCCATTTTGCCAGTTATAGGATTTGCTTTAAAATGTGTGATGATCAGAACTGTACAAAATATTCCAACTATTATCACACCATAGATTTATAGAAGACCATTAATACGATGGCAATGTGGTTTTCATTCTAAACAATTCTTAGCATGGAATGTACCCTTTCTTTACAGCAACTTCACTGCCATCTCAGATCCCATTAGGAGAATCACTGCTGCTGTTCTAATCACTGCGTACTTGCTTTCATTCAATTTGCCATTTTAAATCCCATTCAGCTAGTTTGGAAAGCTATTTTGATCTTTTCAATCCCCCCCCCCCTTTTTTTAACTACTTTTAATAGTTAGGAATCATCAGCAAAGTTGGCAAACTTTCAAGCCCTGCGAAGCTGGCAAATTCAAGAAACAAGAACCTCTTCGACTTCTAGTTCTTTATTGCCACTATGGAACTGAATCTTGAAGGACTGTCAAAGCCGTTCTCCTGCTCAACTTGCACCTAGCAAAAGTCAGCCAGAGTTGCTGTGAGTCTCTTTACCACACTTGCCTTCTCACCTGGGCTGAAGTTCTCTTCTGCAACAGTAGTTTTCTTCTTTCTTTTCTCAGAGTCTGCTAGACCAGGGTTCCTCAACCTCAGTAACTTTAAGATGGGTGGACTTCAACTCCCAGAATTCCCCAACCAGAGGTTGAGGAACCCTGTGCTAGACATTCCATCACTACCTCATCCATCATCTGTAGCTACAAGTCACACTTGTAAACATGTTAAAAGTACCAGCATAGCTCTTGTGGGTGGGAGGACTGTGCACATCTCTCCTTTTTGAAAGCTGTCTATTTATTTCTACCACCTTCTTCCTATTCTTTAAACTGTTAGCAGTTCACAAGAGGACCAGTCCTCTTATCTGTGACTGCTGAATTTATACAGGGCCTTTGGTGAAGGCCTGAGGTGGGTGCCTCCTTCAGGCACTTTTCCGAGCCTCTTTTTAAAAATGAGCAGTGACTTCAGAAGGAGATTCAAAGGGAAACTGCATTTGTTCCCACTGGAGAACAGAAAACAGAATTTGTCCAATCTATTGTTAACCTTTTTCTCACCTCTTTATGGAGCCTGTAATTGTCTGCTGTTTGAGGGGAAAAAACTTTTATAATGCTATCATTATCTGAAGCTGAATAAATGAATATAAATCAGTAGGGGAGAGCCAGGCAGCAGCCAGCTGGTAGGAATACAATACACAATTCTAGAACTTCTTTCATATCACAAATATATTTATGATCAGTATATTCAGGCATATATTGTCCATCCACATCATCATTTAGAAAAGATTGGTTGTAAAAAATATTTTGTTTCTCTATTCTATGCAAGTGTTTGGTTTGGTTTCAAGAATAGATTGCACTAAACTGCATTGAAATTGCCAAAATAAATACAGAGAAAAACAGCATTTTTGCAGTTATTTTAAACCAGCTGCAAGCTCATTCAATGTGTTTTTGTTGTGGATAAGTGAATGTGGGTGTGGACACATGTGCAGGTTCAGAGCAGTCACACAGCCAGAGAAGAAATGGGCCTTCTCTGAAGACATATAATCTAACCATTCCACTGACTATATCAGAGGCCAAATGACAAAGGAACAAGCCAACAACAGTGGAAACAATGTAGTCTAGTGGTTAAGGCTTTGGATTGGAGAGGGGATACCCTGAATCAAGTCCCCACCTGGGCATAAAGTTCAGTGTGTGACTTTAGCACAATCATACCTTTCAGCCTTAACAATCTTAAAGATAGTGGGCTAAAGAAACCTTCATTAAAGCTGTTCTGAGATCTTGGGGAAATGATGGGATATCAATGAAACAAGCCAACAAAACCCCTTGGGACTTAATTTACTTGGCTGCATTTCTGGATCCAAAGCAGGAAAATGAAAGACAGAGAGCAAGTCGAATTGCTCCCCCTCTGACTGGGGCAGAGCTGAGCATGCCACCATCTTTGTAGTCTAATCCTTTGACCAACAAAAGCTTTTAGTGATGGTGGCAGTTACTCTGCTAAAGGAACAGGAGTCTCTTGTCAGCTGGGAGTTGGCAATGCACGCTGATCTGTGGGCCAGGGGAACGATTGGAATGAGAGCCAACTAACTGCTATGGCAGCATTTTGGAATGAAGAATGGTTTTGCTACAGACATCCTATAAAAGCCCTGATTTTAAAATGCTGTAGAAGGAAGTGGGAGGCAGCAGTTTAAGTTATCCCTCCATCCGCCCCTCCCCCCCCAAAAAAGCAAACTTAAAAAATCTGTTTTGTCCTGGTGATTGTACTTCTATTAATAATGCCTGCTAGAGAGAGGTGGGGGGAGTTGTTTATGGTGGAAATGTAGAGCTAGAGAACTTTGCTTCCCCAATCTCCCATCCTTTCACTTTTGAAAGAATCAAGATAACTTGGTCTGGTTGCAGATAACAAGGGAAAGCAACTTTGTTTTATTGCAATGTGTTTCCTGGAAATGGTAACCCCCCTCCCCGCCCCCTGCCATCAGCATCAAGCACAGGCATGGCTGCAAGTCATTAAAAAGTACTACCACTTTTAAAAATGGATTATTTGACCTATAGCTAAAAGCTCTCAGGGCAACGTGCAAGAGAAACACTAATAAAATCTTCATATCAAATCAAATAACACAATTAAACAATCCATTAAAAATAGCAGTTAAATTCAGCACAGACGAAAGCACTGCAAGAAAATCTTAAGATTTTGATCTTCATGCCATCAAGATAAAACCTCTTTTTCTAAAAAGTCGAACATATTGGTAGAACATGTGGATGAAATGGTCTGAAAGAAGAAAAAGATCTTTTCCTAGTGCAGAAAAGTATAATAACGAATTGTTTGAGAGCCAATGTTTGCCTGTTAACCTTAGAAGATTGCTAAGTACAAGGCAAGAGAGACAGCGCTATTAAATCTGGTAGAGTAGGTGTTAAACATTTAACAGTATTTCTACTCTCTGACTTTCTTCAGCTTTACTTAATGGTGCTCTGACTGCTCCTGGAGGCCTTATTAACCTGGCCTACAGATCCTGCAGAGCTATGCTCCCCAGCTCTACCGGATGCTTTCTTTACTTTGATAATCACTCCAAGCTATTTATCATTTAGCTTTTGCTTAACTGGAGGCTCCTCTCACCAGCTGATTACATCAGTTATTCATTATCTTTAGAATTCAAGTGTTGCAATTTGATCCCATACGAGGAACCAATTCCAATTCCCTGCCTCCACCCTGTGATTGATGGTGGAGAAGGAAGGAGAAGAACTGGCAAACAAGGGTACTTCCCATTGGCCAGCGAAGAGGGAGGGTGTCCTGCCTCTAATATTTGGGTTTCAATAGCTGAGGGAGAGTGGTAGAATAGCAGTTAAATTCACAGACGAAAACACTGCAAGAAAAACTTAAAATGCCATCAAGATAAAACCTCTTTCTCTAAAAAGTCCAATATATTTGTAGAAGATGTGGATGCAATGGTCTGAAAGAAAAAATTCCCATGGATTCCCACGAGTCACCTGCTGGCATGGTTCCAGGGGCAATGGAGAAAATAAATGAGAAGCAATCTTGAAGAGAACACAGGAAACTTGTGAACAATCAAAGTGGACATTCTTCCCCAAGCAACCTCATGCTGGTTCAGACTAACAGAACATTAAGAATAATAGATTGCAATTACAAGGCATCCTTGATTTATTAAGAGATCTAGAGGTGCTGCTGATGGGACTTGTGGCAAAACAAGAAAGGTCTTTCTCTGAGTCAGACTGTTGATTCACCCTCCTCAGTTTTATTGACTGGCTGCAGGTCCAGGGTAACAAACAGAGGATTTCCCCAGCCCTAGTGGGATAATTAAAGTTAGGACTTTTGTATACAAAGCATGCAATGCATTGAGCAGCCTTCACCAGCAAAGATTTGTATCTGGGTAAGCTGGATCAGAATGCAAGTTGAGTCAAGTTTTCCTCTTAGCTTCACACAAGTGGTGTGTTAGGAGAGGGCTGTGCTTGCAGGCCTTTGGAAGAGGAAAAGCCAAAAGAGGGGCCCAGGCCAGGGCAGAACTGACATGCTAAGAGTGCGTGTTGAACCTGTGTCTCATACGCAAGTGAAGAGAAACCTGGTACAAAAGAGTTCGTGTCCTTATGTACTCAAGCACTGACATTAGGACAGGCTCCTCAGACAAGATTGACTTACTGACAGAAAAAAGGGAAGGGGAGGTGGACATTAAAAAGTCAACACTATTTGAAAGCAAGATCCAGAATGCATTTGGTAACATTTCATCTGAGCTTTACAACCACATGACTGATCCTCAGCTGGCACACCTAAATCGGTGAGCTGGACTGCCTCATGCTACCGTGACTCAGAATGAGCTGGCACTCATGCAGCATGCTTAGGCTGCCTACAGGATTAACCCCTTTTCTGGTTTTGCAGGGTGTATTGAGCCCTGAACATTCCAAACAAACTGGGTTCACACAACCTGGCAAGCCACACAAAATGCTAACAAAGTTCACTATGGTTAACCTTAACTGAACTGAGCATGATGTGTGAATGCTTCTGCAGAGTTGTCATTTGCTCTAGTAAAGTGTGTGGGGGTGAACACAGCCCTAAGTTCTGTGTTTTCAGCTGAAAACAAATTGAGACCCTGATAGGAAGAAAACCGTTTTCAAACCAAATTGGGTTTGTCTCATATCCTGGAGCTGCTTGAGAGTCAGACTGATGGGACTGATCAGGAGTCATTCAATTAGTGTGCTTCCTTTTTTAATATAAGACTATTTATGGCATGTACTACTGTCCTAAAAGCTTTCCCATTCCAATTATGTAGCTCTGCATGAAGCTGTATATGCACATTTGGTTAAGGAACCCAGCCTTTTGCTGAAAGAACAAAGGAATAAAGAAACGTAATAACAGTGGCAATGAAGATAACAATTGCAATTGTATTAATGAACTTTGGGAGGATTTGAATCACACTGCACAGACTTTTTTTTTTTTTTTTTACCGGGAGCTCAGGATTTGCAAAGGTACAACATATCTTGGCCTAATTAAACTACAAAAGAGTTTGGTTTTATTGGAAGCAATCTTCCAAATGGCTAATACTGACTGGTTGGGTGAGTGGATAGGAAAATAGGGGGGAATGGGGCTTTGCCCTCTTTGCTGATTTTCTGCCATCTCGTGAAGACATTTCCTTTCAAGCAAACCAGAGCTGGGCTTTGCTTTTATTTATTCCTGGGGATAATGTTTATTTAATTTTTATTTGGATTTCCATATTTTAAAAAACTTCAGAGGGGTATTTTTTTCCCCACAGCTCTTTGTAAATTTGTAAATAGAAAAATGGAACATTATCTACTAGCCTGCCATATCTTCTCAACATCTTCAGAGATGAACAAATAAGACATTCAGGTGTCAACCTAAAACCATATAGTCAATGTTATTACTACAATAATTAAAACACTAGGCTTATAAACAAGAAAACCATTTATGGATGGTATCAATAATATAATCCTCTATTGACTATTACTTTTACAAAACATTCTACCAACACAGAGATGACAGTGATTTTCCTCAGACTTTCCGTCTTCAGCCTTCTCCTTTTCCTTAGTGTTGACAATGGCAGGCTGAGACATGTGTAGTCATGCCAAGCTGTTGCTTAGCTACAACCTTCTAAGTAGGGTGTCCATGAAATGGAAACATTGTTTTATTTTGAACTTGGAACACTTCATCTCATTCTGGAAGTTCTGCCAAACTGTTTTGGGTCAGCTGTAGTTTGGCAGAAATTAAACCCAGAACTTTTGGGTTGTTCCAGGATTTGGAAGAAATAAAATCCAGATTGACAAGAGGGCAAGTCTGGTGTGTGTCATTCCTCTCTCCCCTTAGCAGCTGCCAGAGTGGCATATACTATCAGGTTACCTTCCCTGATCTTCTAGTGCCCTCTCTTCCTTCTTTCTCCTCATCTGCCACCCTTGTCTCAGCATGGCATAACCCATTAGCCTGCCCACATCCAGCCTTCCCAGTAGCTTCCCTCCCTCCCCTCAGCCACCACCAACAATATCCTTAGCCTTTTCCCACTCTTCATTCATGAACCACTTTTGCCTAGAATAGCCCCATTTTGGTTCAAAACACCAGAAATATGTTTTAGTTTCAAGCACAGATTGTGCAGAGAATGTTTTGCATATCCCTCCCTAAGAGCAAAAAGAACATTATTGCTTTAATGATGATAAACTTTGCTTTACTGAGGCCACAGCTTTATTGAGCTTATTTCGTTTTTGCCTGATGCTACATACTCAACTCATTGTTGCTATGAAGCATATTCTTAGCTCTGAGTAACTATCTTTCCAAACCTGCAGCTGAATTTGACTGTAATTTCCACTATCCCCTAATTGGCCAGTTCAGTTATCATTGTGGCGATTGGCAGATTATAGGAATTGTAGTCCATCGCATTTAGAGAGTACGAGGCTGAAAAAAACAGGAACATGCTTTCAGGTAAAAGACAGAGTATCACCTCAGATTATACTTCTCAGTGGAAAAATTATGCAGATTGTGCTAAACTATAACATGGTTTGTTTCATTTTGGTGTTGTATGAATCCAAACAATTGAGGCTTAAGCAAACTGTTTAAAACAAGCTATTGTTTAGGAGAGTGTATATGTCCTAATCTATTCTCTGTACCTTTTCTGGTCTTAGGAGACTGATGGTCACCTTTAGGACCATCATAGGCTTGTTTCTGTTGAGGTTTTGTTAGTAGCCAGGAATTTCCAGAGCAAGAATTTCCAGGGCACCATATAGACAGGTAACTGTCACTTACAGGTCAGTGTGAGAAACAAAAAAGCAGTTTCCCAGACAGATTCCTGGAATTTTAGTGGAAAAAGGTGCAGTTTCCACGGTTGGTAATGGTTACCAGTCTTCCATAACAATAGGAATTTAGTTCCAGTTTGTTACATTGAGTCATCAAGAAGCTTCAACTAAATTCTTCCTTGAAGGAGAAGTCTGAAGGTGCATGACTATGAAGGCCAATTCATAAAACTTACATCCTTCCTGGATTCAAATCTGGATCGGAGTCCTCTCTTTCCATGTTTTACTCTGTGTAACAGTAAACTGGCTTTTTGTTTCTCACACTCACTTGATGGTGACTGTTGATTGTGAATGTTCTCTGCATCCTTGTCCTAAAAAATGTGAATTGCTAACAGAATCCAAACAGTTTATGATAAAATGTATGCTGGGTCAAATACCATGGATGACTTGCACATTGCCTTTTTTTTTTTTTTTTGGGCTTGCATATTGTACTATCCATGTCATTGTGATTTATTTAATAAGCCATATTTAAATAAACCATGACCTAGGACAATTTTTATCATCAACCCAGCTGGTATGCCACTTTTATTTTCATTACAATGCTTCCTTGCCTTGTCAACTCGATATTTGTTTCTTAGAATTTACTCAACCTACTAGGTACAATATTTGGGTGGAGGTCACCTGTATTTCTTAAGGTAGAATGTTTTCTGTGCTTGTAAAACATTATCTGTACTTTTATCTCATGACATATGTTCTCAATTCACATACTCAAAGGGATTTAATAAAATATTAGGGTTGTCCTTTAAAAAAAAAAATCTGAATCTATATTAGGACAATGATCAAATTTGTTCCTCAAAGGTCACCCTAATGGATTTTTCAGTCAAATAAGATATTTACTAAGATATCCTCTTTGATCTTTGGGTGAGGCTTTCTTGTTACTTTCTGAGACATTTGGTAGAAACAAGAGAGAGGGACTTTTTCCTGCCTCCTGCCAGATGGTGGAATTAACTTCTCAGAGTTGCTCATGTTTTCCCCTCACTGACAGCTTTTGGGTGCCAAGTGAAAACTCCTTACTTGGGAACAGACTTTTACCATCTTTTGCCTGTAAGTCTGTTTGTCTTATGCTGTTGTTACAATCCTACTAATATTTTACCTGCTCTTTTGAAGAAGTAAGAATTTATCATTTTCTAATTTTGAATTTTATCTTTTAGTCTGTCCTTTAAAAATATATTAGTAGCTTGAGCACTTTTTGTATTTATGACTGTTGTTAGCCATCGTGGGTATGAATCATACAAGAAGAGGATATGAGAGTTTCTAACAAATAAACCCTACCAATTATTGACCATTACGAATACATTTGTATCTTCCTCCAGCTTTATCTCCTTGGCAATCTTTTTGCTTTCACTTCCCACCCCACCCACTAGTCATCAGTCATCTTTCAGATGTTGAGAGCATGGCGTGCCCCTAAAGCACAATGTTCTCATTGAGAAGTTATTGTCATATGTTTCTAATTAACCCAATGAGAAGTTTCTCATCAGGTTTTTTATCCAATGTATAGTTTTTAAATTCAGTACAGTTTTGTCAATTTTGAAGTAAAATGTTTATCTAGTGCATAATATAATGGATGGAATGAATATCCAATCCTTTATGGGAACTTGAGGAGGACATAATGGATTTTACTCTCATCTTATATTGTAGATATCAAAATAGGTCCTAGATCATTATAGCTCAGTTCAAATTAATGCAAATCATACTGTAATTGCTTTTAATGTTGAAATCAAAATCTGCATACAAATTATAGTTTATTTGGGGCTGAAAAATCAAGAATGCATAGTCTGAAGCTAGCTTGCAAATCACTGTTTATACTAGCAGTAATTGGCTTTTAATATAGAGCTATTGGTCTATTTCACATGGCTGTGGACTATGGAGATGAAAATCACATTAGGAAGTCAGGGTCTGACCTGATAGTGAATAGCCACCAATAGGCAGATGAAAATGTTGGTTAGCAAGTTGGAAATTCAAATATCAATTCCAGGCCTTTTTTAAGTGTGCATCAATTGTAAACACTGCACTCAGAAAACATACCAGCCACCAACGCTGTCAGTTTTCAGACTCCAGCTGAACACATTTTGCTTGCTTAGGTGTTTTATCGTTTTGTTGGTTTACTTTTTATCTGTCAGTATGGTGAAATGGGGGGATTGTTTGGATATTCAAAGGGTGTATGTTTTAGTATGGTAAATAAACATGGAAACAACATATTCATAATTCATAAATATATGAATATTTAAAATAAATAAAACAAAGATGTGGATTCCTAACTATGATGTTTAGCACAAATCAAAATGCTTACTTCTGAATACCCTTAAACTGTTGCTAAAAAATATAGAAGCATTTTAAGAAAGGAAACTGTAAGTTGAATAGTTTTTGAAATCACCTAGCTAAAAATGTAGCATCAGGCTCTGCCTTGCAAGGATACAGAAGAGAACATGGGAGAGGCACACTACATTCCTGCTGCTTGAATGTGCTTGAGTTATTCCCATAAATATAAGAACCACATTTGCTAATTGAAGCCACATTCTTTTGACTTACAGGGGAAAAAATAGATATGTTATAGCAAAAAACATTTATCAATACAGCTGCTGGCTTGCTGCTATTAGACAGCAGAGTCCTAAAACGTCCCTTGTTCTATATACCAGTACAATTGATCTGTTGCCTAACAGCCCCAAAATGATGTTAGTTGTTAGCTTTCATAAGCCAAGTGACTAGAACTTCTCTGCTATGTGACCATGTTGATTAACTGTAAAGTAGAATCACAGGCATGGCAGCACTGAGCAGTTGAAGAAGGGAAAGACTGTACAGGAAGGCTGCCAAGAAAAGAGACAGAGTTTCAGCTGCTGCCAAAAACATATTGCAGTTGGCATTTGGTTTCCTGCAGATGCCAGACATATCCCATATGGAGTTAAAGGGTGGTCCCAGCGCTGGATCTGTGGAAGGAAAATTCAATAGTGGCAGCAACAGATGAGGGAATGCCAAATTAGGATAAAAATTAGAAGTGTAGACTGGTTTGTCTAATAAATTCTGTGTCAGTGGAGCCCCTAGGAAAGACAACCCACAGAGTTTCCAGATGTACTCCTTGTTTCTTTCTGTATACTTCCCACTAACCAACGAGCCAACCTAAATAAGAGAGCAGATATGTTCCCAGATGGAGGGGATGGAATTGTGCCCTTTGACCCATTGAGCAGATAGAAGCTACACCCGAATAATTTGCTCCAACTTGTGCTCTTTCACACACTTCATGCTCAAAGCACATGAAAAGCCATGAGTTTATCTCTCTCCCAGGAATGACTGGGACAGGCAGTGTGGTGCCCTTTAGATGCTATGGAGAATTCCCACAATTCCCTATTCTTTGTCATTAGGGAAGCTGAATCCAAATCCTGGAGGGTTCCAAGTTCCATTATATACATATATGTATGAAATATACTTCCCCACTTCTTTAGCACCATAGATCAAATGTACATATCCACCCAGATCATCATGGGAGGATGATTTGGCAATGCATTTCAAAAGAAAGGAAAATGAATGAACACACCTGCAGAGTTAGCCCCCAAAACAATATTTTATTGATATATGTAGTGTTTGTGATGAGTGAAAAATGTATGTAGTATGGTGCAGTCATTATGCAATTGAATGCTGAACTGTGTGTGCTGAATGATGGTTACATGGGAAGAAAACCTAGGAAGACCAACCTTATTATCTCCATCTTGGGAGGGAGGATGGGTTCACTGCTGCTGATTAAATTTAAGCTAGAGTATATGGAGAGGAAGTCATAGCCTCTTTCCAAAAGCACATTTATTGAATCGGGAGAGAGAGAACCAAATTTCCAATAATCAGTCGATTTTTGAGACAGTGCTCTTCCTGTATTAAAAATATAAAAAGATATGTTTATACACCTCATGGTAGAAGTCTAGTTACTAATTAGTTCTGCATTCTGATTAGGAAGACTATAGTCCTCAGTAATTTAAATGTATAGCAAACGTTTATCCTGATATTGTAAATCTTTCAGAAGCTCCAATCATTGCATATGTCTTTTTTAAAGTATTTCAGTTATGTATGTACACATATTCATCTATGTGCGTAACACAAAATCTGTTGCTGATATTTACGTAATGCTGATAATTTCACACTGAAGTAGCAGGAAACGCTGCTCATGGAGACTTCTTTCAGTGCTGCCATGAGTATGTCTATGTAATGTCATGCTTATCGTGCAAGTTGATGGCTATTGGCGCAAATGAGCTGGCAATCTGAGATGGCATTGAATTCCTTACTATTTCATGCCAGTAACAGAAATACAAGGAATCATACTGTGGTTTGCAAGCTGTTTTTCTTAGAATCTGCAGAAGCTGAACTTGGGCTCCTTATAGGATAAAATCAGTAATGGCACCTGAGCTTTTCTTTAGGTTAGGTTGCATACCAGTCCTGGCTTTCCTCAACTGACATTTCCTCAGGGACTTTTAGCTCCTGGACCTCCTTTTGCATTATCTAAGTGGGCACACTAGAATGTATCCTGAATACCCCACAGTCCACAGCAGACGTACTTCAGCAGACATGTTCCTTCTAGGAAGGAAGCTTCAAAGTCATGAATTAGTGGCGGGATTTCACTTTCCTTCCTTCCATTCAGTCCTGGATATGTTTGAAGTCCCAAACCTTCTATTAGAAGGATGGCCAGACTGGAAAAAAAAGACTATTTGAGTAAAATGAGTATTCTAAAGGCTCAGAAGATTTGGCATACAAATCAGTCTATTCTTCCTATAAACAAACTTGCTACAGAATGCTGGCTAAGAGTGGCCTGATTATGCCCTTGGCTGTGGATCAAGTTGGATCACTAAATGCTGAAAACAGTCTAACTACATTAGACTCATATATGTGCTTACTTGAAAGTCCAGCTGAACTATGTGAAGTTTACTTTAAAGTAAACATGCATAGAACTGCACCACACTTGGGCTTTCTAAGTCAATATGGAAACTGACTGTATTCTTCCGGAGATTAAACCTGATACATTTTTTGGAAAAGACACATTTTTTTTGCATTCAGCTGATGCTGCTGTTTTCATTATAAACAAATGAATTTCCACAAAACTAAACATCCATTCTGTGCTAGACCAGGCTAAGGTGCGAAGAGGGAGAAATTAAAGCTATTCTGAAATTTACAGATAAAATTGCATTTTTATTGAGAGCTTCATGAACTTAAAAATGTAAGCTATGTTTTCCCCTGGTGGACTGCATTCCAAGTGTGTGGGTTACATTTAAGCACAAGTCCATGTAATCAGTTTAACATTAGCATTGAAGGCTGGTGTGGATCTTCCGGGCTGTGTGGCCGTGTTCTGGAAGTTCTGTTTCCTAATGTTTCGCCAGCATCTGTGACCGGCATCTTCAGAGTGCAGGAGCACAGACAGGAGCAGTTCTCTCTGTGCCCAGGATGGTGTGACCCTTTTGTGGGTATTTATAGAGATCTGAAGGGGGGGGGGATTGGGGGTGGTTTGGGGGTGGGGGTGGGGGGTTAATGAGTGGCTGCTTGTTTTGGTATCAGAATATCTGTGTATCTTCCTGCGGGTTAGGCAGGGTTTTTTCTTCTATTGAGTTGTTAACGAGTGGCTGCTGAGGGTGATTAGCATGTTCATTGTGTGAGCTGTTCGCATGTCCTGGTGGTTGAGCTGAGTTCGTTGACCTTTTGCAGGCTGTATTTTTCAGGATTGGTAGCCAGGTTTTGTTGATTTTTAGACTCTCCTCTTTTTTATTGAAACTGTGCTGGTGTTTGTGAATCTCAATGGCTTCCCAGTATAGCCTGGTATAGTGGCTGTTGGTGTTGTCCAGTATCTCTGTGTTTTCAAATAGGATTTTGTGTCCAGTGTGCCTGAGAGCATGTTCAGCTAAAGATGCCGGTCACAGATGCTGGCAAAACGTTAGGAAACAAAACTTCCAGAACACGGCCACACAGCCCGGAAGATCCACACCAGCCTTCGTATGCCGGCCGTGAAAGCCTTCGACAATACATTAGCATTGAAGCTGATGTGTTTTGGTGTGTGTGTGCTACATCTAATTCAAACCAAGAGGACAATCCTGATAAAATCAATCATATTTAAAAGCTATTGATTTCATTGGGGAAAGAAGTCTTTAAATCTTTCCAACAGATAGCAATGTAGTGTAAAAGTGTGTTTAATGCTGGTGGATGCCCCAAAACTGCTGAATAATGTTTCTCTTTTTATTAGCATCTCAAGCAGAACAGGAGATCCAACAAACCATGAAAAGGTAGACGGTACATGATGGGAAGAAAACAAATGTTCTCTTAAATGTATCATGCATTCTTAGCAGGGCAATTCCTCATTACTGTTGAACAGCACTTTTTCTTTGGGGCTATAGAAAATGCTTTGCAGAAAAAAAATAATGGAATAAATAATTGTATAGAAACACTGACTTTGAACTGGGCCATAATTGTTTATAAACAATAGACCATGTGCAGTAACTGGAGTTTTGCTGCTGCTTCTGTTCCTGCCATGAAAGTCTAGTCTATTAAAAGTGGCCTTGTATGATGCTGATCATGAACTGGATCATCTGTCCTAGTGTAACTTCTGCTAAATGTTGGTCCGAGAGAACCAGGTTGGAGGGAAATTTGAAAGCTTCCCATTTTTAAAATGTCTTCAGTTAAATTGGCAGAATATAACCACTTATCAGACTTGGAATTAAACATGCATAGCTAATTAATCAATATGAACCAAGTGTTCTTTGCCCAAAGATGTTACTTTCAATTTGATGTTCCATTAAATGTTTCTTTGGTTCCTCAGGATCCATGTAACAGCTGGTAAATTAGGACTTCCAGCTTGAAGTGAAAGAGCTTTAATGACAATAACAAGCAGTCTCCACAGTGGAGATTAGTTTAAAAAAGGCAAGATGGCAGTTGTGACAGCATGATCAAAACCCCACCCCTTTGTATCTGTGTCGATACAGAAAGCATGTCTTTCAAAGGATTTGCACAGCCCCATTCTTTCTTCCCCACAATCTTTTTTTGAGTTGACATTCCACTCCTCCCTTAGGAGGGTAAGCCAAGCTGTTCATACGGGATATACTGACTCTCTATCTTGGTTTTGTTTTGTTTCCTTCCCCTTTGTGCTTTATCCAATTTCTCCACGCAATCTACATGTGTTCAGGAAGAAGCAGCCAAGCAAAAGACTTGAGGAACTGTTAGGAACAAGAACCAAATGCTGGTATATAACCTTCTCCAATTGCTTATCCTCCAAATACGTTGAGACTACAGCTTCCACAGCAGCAGCAGCAGCAGCAGCAGCAGCAGCAGCAGCAGCAGCAGCAGCAGCCAGGACAGTAGTTTATCCGTGTGTCCTCTGTCGTTCATTTACTTGATCAGAAATAATCTTGTTTACTGCACAGTTATGCTACCATAATTATTTGACCTTAACTTTGGCTCAAGCTGTGGGCCATACCAGCCTGCATAGGCCTTTCTTTAATTATGTTAGTAATTTTAAACAGCACTCTATGTTACAATCCTGTATTAAAAATAAAAGTGCTACAGACTGTGAAATTATTGTAAGCAAAGTAGTGTGCACACAAAAGATCACTGTGCCAGTGTGGTGTAATGATGAGGTGTTGGGCCATGGCAAAGTCAGCCACTTTCTCTCAGCCCAGCCTACCACATTAGGATCTTTTTTGGGGAGTAAAATGAAGGTGGAGCCACATTTCTTCACTGCTAGGACCAAAAAAAAAAAAAAGAGGAATATAAAACTAATGAAAAATAACATTTACTACTAAAGCATGGGGTCAGCCTTTTTTTCCAGAAGATGATAATCACAGATCACAAATACAGTATAAAGGAATGAACAAATTATATAAGTTATGTACATTTCCTTAAATCTTGCAAATAAATCAAACACAAAGTTTAGCCAGCGCTAACAGGACGTTACATCTACTTCATTAAGAGGATCAGCCCAGATAGTCTGCTTACATTCTAAAAGAATATCTTTTATTTCCTTCTAATTATACAACCTTTAATAATTTCCATGTGAAATAAAAGAAGATGAATAGGAAGTCAAACTTTTCTATGAGTTATTGTATGAGTCCAGAGAGAACATGGTAAAACCCATTGGTTTTAGGCGGTCAAAGGAGTGAGACAAGGCTGTACGCTCTCCCCATATTTATTCAATTTATATGCTGAATATATATTGAGGGAAGTGGGACTGGAAGATGACTATGGTTTTAAAACTGGAGGAATAAACATCAATAATTGCACTATGCTGTGACTATTCTAATATCTGAAAATGCAAATGATCTGCAAGCTTTATTAATGACAGTCAAGGGAATAGTGGAAAAAAATGGGACTAAGATTAAAGAACACCAAAAATTGACACTTAGAACTGACAATGAAGATATTGAAGTGGTGAATAACTTCTGCCTTGTAGTATTGACTATCAATAGTATAAAGGAACCAGCCGTCAAGAAATATGCTGCAGACTAGGACTTGGTAGAGCAGCAATGATGGCCTTGGAGATATTCAGATGCCAGGATATGCCTATACCTAGAAAGATCAGAAGTGTGCAAGCAATGGTTTTCCCTGTGACAATCTATGGAAACAAAAGTTGGACCTTGAAGAAGGACCTCCTGGGCACTAATTCTCTTTTTTTAGAGGGGAGGTGCCTTAACTCCTGACGACTGCCTGGACTAGTCCCTGCAATTTTCTTGGCAAGGCTTTTCAGAAGTGGTTTGCCATTGGTTGCTTCCTAGGGCTGAGAGACAGTGACTGGCCCAAGATCACCCAGCATGCTTTGTGCCTAAGGTACAACTAGAACTCACAGTATCCTGGTTTCTAGCCTGGTGCCTTAACCACTACACCAAAGCAACTCTCAAACTGTTTCTCATTTAGAAAGCATATTTGCTGAGGAAATGGCTATGTGTGTTGGCCAAACCAATTGAAAAAGTAGCCAATGACATGCATTGCACAAACCAACCTCCTCTGGCTCAACAAATCCAGGACATAGGGACAACTAAATACCCCACATGCTTAATCATGGATAAGTATATTGTGGGAAAGGAAAAGACAAATAGTTCTGCCCATTTCAAAGCAGTTGCTTCTAGTGAGACATCCTTCACTGATATCAAGGTAGTGTTACCCACAACTGATTCAGTGTATTGCCTTCCATTTCTTTCAGACTCTTGACTGATTGGTATATGTACTTTCTGTGTCTGAATCTTTAGGGATGACATCCTATTGACCCCTCTGCTGAAAGATTGGCCAAATAACAGCCTCGGGCCTTACATAAGAAAAAAGAATGGCAAAATATTCTTTTATCAGCTTCGTTTCTTCAGTATCTACTGCTTTATTATCCAAAACACTTACATTTCCTAATCATGTTTGAGTTTCCAAAACAGTTTAACTAATATCATAAAATAATCAGGGCATGTTTCACAGTAACTGCACTTCGAGTACTATTGCTGTACCTGTAATCTGAGGCCAAATGCCAAGTAGCAATAGCACTGAAATAAAAATCTTAAAATGGCGGACAGCGTTCTTCTTCTTTGAGCCGATGAACTGCAGAAGCCAGGCAATGTTTTCATGAACCACTGAAGCCATGCAATGTTTTCATGAGCATCACAATGTATGCATGCATTTTTAATATACAGCCTGTTTTCAGCGGTTCACGAAAACATTGCCTGGCTTCAGTGGTTTGTTGGCTCAAGGAAGGAGAACACCATCCGCCATTTTTAGTATGGTCATAGGCAGTCTGTTTGTAAGTACGAGCTCCGACTTTCATTCAAATTCGACTTAAGGACAGACTTAGGAACGGATCTCGTTCTTAACCCAGGGACTGCCTGTACATTATGGCTTAGTATCATGTGTGAACTTGTGGTAGTGGGTTAGGAAAAACAAAAGAGTAGATGCTATGGTGATCCTTTTTGGCAGCTTCAGTCAGACCTTTGAAATGCTAAAGCACTTTCCCTGTTTTCTTTCTCCTGTCTATGGCTTACCTTCTGCTTTCACTCAGCAAACCTGTCACCTATAATTAATGCTTCGGTTGCTCCTGTGCTTTCTTGACATTACTATATATGGAAAGAACACAGCAGCAGCCCTCTTTGTGAGATGAAAGAAATGTTAACATTGCTGTCCAGGGAAAGAAAGCTCAATGCTGCCCTGTTTCCGTGTGCACAATACAGCTGTGTGGACTGAACAGCCATCTGGTCACAGACCCGGGTCACTGTTGGGAAATCCACAGCAGGCATGCAGTGGAGCTATTTTTAAAAAGTGGTTTAAATATTAACAGGCACATTTCTGCTTCTGTTGGACAGGTGCCTAATTCTGCAATAGCAAAACTCCTTAGCAAATATGTGGAGAACATGCAGGCTTGAAACTAGAAGCTGAGCAGCATTTAATTCATAAAGGCACTAATGTGTCCTTTTGTTTCTTAGCACACAATTACGTGGCACTTCTTTTAGTGTGAGGCTGTTGAGTTTGATACAGCCTTTTCATCTGAAGGTACTTTTTATCTTTGGCCCTGAGTGCTGAATTGGAAGGAAATCTATATACACTCCGCTCAAGTTATATTTCAGACATAATGATCCCTATTGTCTGAAAAAAAGTTATGTACCTGGTTGTTCTCTTTTTTCTTAATCCTTTCTTATATGTGTCACCTTTTAAACTGGACCAGTGAATCATGCAGCCATTTGGGCCACTGTGTTCAACCCCCTGCTTCATGAATGAATCCAGATTAAAGCATTCCTAACCAACAGCTGTCCAGCGTTTCCTTAAACATATCCAGCAGAGGATCTCACCACTTCCCTCAGTGATCAGTTCCATGGGTCACCTGTTTTTACTGGAATCTGCTTTCCTGTAATTATTATGTTTATTAGACTATTATGCTGTAAACTGCACCAATAGCTTGATCTCTTCAAAACAAAGAACCATTATTAGTTTTCACTGGGCTTGTTTAGTTCAACCTTTCTGAAAATTAATTTTACTTTGTCCCAGTTCAGGCAAAGTAATGAACTGCAGCAAAAATTGCTGTTTTCCAATCTCATAGAAATTTTAGAATGAACACAAAAGCTCAAGCTTCACTCCTGTAGTACTAAACTGTTTGAGCAACGGTAGTGAAAATAAAGATTCTTCTATATTGCTCTATAGCTGGGTTCCACACTGAGCCATAAGGTGATTTGTTTGTTTTTTGTCTTAGCATTATCTGTGAAACCACACATTATGTCTTAGTGTTAAATATGAACCAGGCTATTATCTGGATCTAATGATTTAAGTCCTCCTGTTGTGAGAAATACATTTTACACAAATGAACAGGGATACTTTTGTGGACAGAGAGAAGAAGAGATGCCTGCAGGACTAATACTCCTCCCACAATTTGGCAAAAATTTGAATTAAATTTAAAATTAAATTAAATTAAAATTAAAATGAATGAGGGACATTTTTCTGAGTTCTTTGAAAGGCAAATGTAACAAACTGGGAGGGGGAAAACTTTAAAATATCCCTACTAGACCACTTTCTTCCAATGGTTCCCCATAAAAAAAAAATACCATTAGTTAGACTGAACTGCTAGACACCCCTCTGTTTAGCCAGCTGGGCAGTTCTTACCCCTTCCCTTAGGACCTCTCCTTGCAAGCCAGCTCTAGGAACTAGATGCTTTGGATCTTCCTGCCCAAATCCCAGAAATACAGAACTCAACCAATTCTGAAATGTAAAAGGTAGCTATTTACTTGTGCATGTAGGGAAGGTTTTAATGAGCGATTCCTTTCTAAAACAGATGAAACCAAATATCTAGATATTAAAAAATAAGTTTATTAGGAATATGAGAATATAGAGAAAACAACAGATTGCTTGAAGGTCCTGCTTGGATGCTAGTGTGCAAGGATGCCTGGATCCTTGTTATCCTCCTTCTTTTGAGCCCTTATCTTCCATTCTCTTTGTATTGGTGAAGTGCTATTGTGTTTCTATTTTGTATTAGATATATTTATTGTATTTTTTCTATGTGAGCTGCTGAGAATTGTTCTGATTGCAGCAGCACAGAAATATGTGTAATAAATAAATATTAAAGTGAAAGCCAATCTCTTTGATGAGACTGACCGTTGCTTTGCTGAAGCAAAGACAGTACTCTATCAGTGATGTCCTTGGTCTAGCTAGCAAACCAGAAGTTATCTAGGACCTAAATCCATCTTCCTAACAAGCCTTGGTGGAAACTAAAGGTTTGTCTAATCATGCAACAGCATCATTGCAATCACCTACCAACATTACCTTTATGGACTGATCAGAAAGACTGAGATTTGAATCTTCATTTGATTCATAAAATTCACTGAGTTCCTGTGGCTAAATCACTAATCTTAAATATAAAAGTAATCAAATATGAAAGAAGACAAGACTCCTGGATCCTTTGCAGTTAATGCAGCTCATCATTGGGGGAATGCTGACAGTCCCATCTGAAAAAGGTCTTTCTCTATGAATCTGCTAAAGGTACGGAAGAGCCTTGTCATTGGCAATCCAAGACTCCATAAAGCCTAACCAGCAACCACAGAGCTGTAACAAGGATAAATGAGGCAATCCTTTATTTGCTTCCCTATGTGAAGTAAATAAACAATTTGGCTGGATTGATTTTTCTAGCTCTTACCCTGATACTTTCAGTCAGCCAGCATGCATTTAAATAAAAGAGAAATTTAAATAAAAGAGAAATGGCTACTTTTGAGGTCTGTTGCAGCTCTTTGTCTCAAACTATCATTACTGTGGCTTTCAGTGGAACTAAATACACAGTCTTGGAACAAGATGAAACTTGGTCGGCAACTGGTTAAATAGAAACTAATAATATATCCAGTAGGTGATGTTCTTAGCTGTACAGGGCTGGTTATGTTTCTGAGGTTAGAAGTTGGAATATCCTCAGAACATCCTATTTCCATTCCAACCTGACTATATCAAATGTCTGCTAAGACAAAAGAGGACAAAAGATTTGGACGTTTCTGGGACATTTGTAGGAACATTGGTAAAAATGTCTCACTCCCAATTGCTTAGTGATAGTTGTAATAAAACAACTTATTCCTGCTGTCCTTTATCATAATTGTATTGATTGTTGATTTAATTTTTTTCAATACATTCTTTCAAAGCGGAAGCACTCACAGTGCACTTGCAGACCAGCAGGGACAGACTTTTATTAGGACAGACTTTGAATTTTCTTCAGTTTGTATATGCTTTCATTATCCAGGTTTGCCTTTTGTAATTAGATGCTTTTGGTAGATCTCACAAGTCTAGTAAAAAGCCAGAACAGAACCAAAACAGCCCCTGCAGATAAAAGCAAAAAGCAAAGCAGATCCAGCAAATCTGCCTACCCGGTGTAAGGAGATTTGCATATGGAGTCAAGCTAGTACATATCCCAACTGACAATCACAAGGCTGGATAACACATAGATGCAATCCAATGAAGGATCATGAAGTGGCTGTTTGCTGAGTCAAGTGATAATACAATTATCTATCACTCTCCTGTAAGAAGCTATATTGAATGCCTCTTTTTGTACCTCCTAGAACCAAGCATTTCCTAATTGGAAATTATGCAGACAGAATTAAAAAAGCCGTTCATCTAGAATTCTTCAGTGATTTTGTTTGAAAGACTGCGTGTGACTAATTAAAACAAAAATAAGAAGTGATTACCAAGGATTAGGCCTATTTCCTGAAAGTGTTTGCTTGTAAAAATAGAATGTAGAAGTGCTTGATTATCTGCTGACCTATTTATGGTTAATTGTATGTTTCATGAAGAGCAGTGTGAAATGCACATTTATAGAGAATATTCAGGAAGTGTGCCTGATTAAACAGGAACACAGTTCTCATTATGTTTTGACTGCTGGATTGATATCGTCTTGGCAGAGTGCAGCATCTATTATAGCTGAACTTTCCTTACCTACCCAATGTAAAATTCTTCCACTGGCTTTCTAGATCCAACACAACATCTGAGCCCGCCCAGCTCCAGAACCTCCAGCTGTTCAAGGAGTTCCTCTTCTCTACTGCTCTTATCTTTCTACTGCTGCTACTGCTCAGAGTTACCTTCCGGGGGAGATGGGTGGCATACAAATTTAATAAATAAAGACATACATACATATATACATAAAAAAAAATACTGCTCACCTTCTATTGTTTTCTATCATTGCCTCTAATATCCCAGCACATTTTTCTGATGGTCCCTCATACTGCCTCTAAATTGTTTCCCTAAACCCCAGCTATTTCATGGCCCTACCCATTATTCCCTCTGCTCTGCTTTACTGGAACTAAACCTAAATACACTATGAACTCAAATAACTCCTCTTTTATCTCTGTTTCACTTTTTTCCCTTCCTCTGTTGTCTCTCTTGTAGAATTATAGACTGAAGAGCCTTTGGGGGCAAAGATCTGTGTTCTGATACTCTGTAAGTGTACCCCTCAATTACATAACAAGAGCAACAGCGATCATTTCAACAAAGGTAGCTTTCCTCATGGCTGGAGGATTCCTGTGGGCCAGCTAACTATTGCATTTATGAAGTTGCAGAGAAATGTACATATGCCACCAAGTGGTGAGGCATCGTTCAAACATTCCAAAAATATGACTGTGAAGGAGCTTTAATAAATACTTACTAGTTTGTTATTATAGACATATACAAAGTGTCCTTAGGACTTGTATCTTCTTATCAATCACACTAAGCAAGTCAAGGTCTGAGTGCTGGATGGGTGCATGTCTGGTTAGGGAAAGGTGGTTGGTTGTAGGAATTACCTTATGAAATGAATTCTACAAAGTTGGCTGATTTCGGCAAGATGCGTAAGTGTAGAACTAGAATTAGCCTCTTGCTGATGGCCTGAAGCTGAGAACGGCTCATTTTTGCCATAGAGATCATTTATTTATTTAACAAAGATATAGGCTGCCCAAGTCATAGCAACTCTGGGTGACGTACAAGATAAAAATAATCAATGAAATACAAACAAAAGAAGTCACCCAATTTTGGCTAAATCCAGCCTCAAACTGTTACTGTTCTTTGCAGAAACAGGATATATTACAGCGCTTGCACATTTCTTTTTATTTCTGTCCACCGGTTTTTTGTTATCTTTCCATCTTCTACTTCTTTGTTTTTGTCTATTATGGTGTCTGTGTCTGTGTCTGTGTCTGTGTGTGTATTCTTGTTTTTAATATTTTTTACTTGCGAAAGTAAAGTCATTGGGAGTTGGGCAATATATAATCAATTAATGAATAAATAAATAATTTTCTGCCTTTTGGTGAATCACACAAGGGGCTTGTACTCACTGACTGTATTCTGGATTTGACTTGAATAAGGTCAAGGACATAGGTTTCCACTGCTCTTTTTAAGTTTGGGAAGGTATGGAATGATTTGGATTTGGCGATATTTTGTGCTGTGATCATCTCGTTTGTTAATCTGAATCAATACACTGCAATGCTGTTAGAAAATCATTGTTAATCATTGCTTGCTCAAAATGTGCATATGTATTTGTAAGATGAGGCTCTCCCCATATTTAGCTACTCAT
This sequence comes from Liasis olivaceus, assembly GCA_030867105.1. Classification (NCBI taxonomy): domain Eukaryota; kingdom Metazoa; phylum Chordata; class Lepidosauria; order Squamata; family Pythonidae; genus Liasis; species Liasis olivaceus. Next base: position 240,566,037 of record CM061349.1, on the reverse strand, counting down.
CTTCCCTTTTTTCCCTGGAAGTTTGTGAGTTGTAGCCCTATCACATTTACTCCCTTGTATACTAAAACCACCAATTAGTCAGGTGGGGCAGGAAGTCTGATATAAAGCAATCAGTGATTGTATCTGGAATTCTCATTAGTTTAAGAACACTAACATGAAACACCACAAGATCTTTAGTTACTTTCAACTAATAGATAGCAAAACCTGCAGCCACACCTAAGAGTCTCATCCCATACACACACACACACACACACACACAGACACTCATCAAAACTCCTTATATCAACTTCTTGTCTTCGTCATGAGCAGAACTGTATTGAAAACAAAGAATGCAGTTGTAAGAACTGCATGGGGAATAGGATCCATTATTTAAATATGATAATTCTTTGTGTACCTTGTCATTCCAGTTCAGATTAAACTTTTTCTGTTTTCCAATTAATGATAACACCATTAATCAAATAGACTGAGTTCTGACATCTGTAGGCATTTTTGTAACAAGATTGGAAGATTCTAGCAACGAGATGAACTTCCATGTAAAATCTACATATTAAATGCCTCTCCAAATAGGATTATTTAAGATTGATTATTTATACACACCTCATGCAACCAGATTCACTTTTACATAGCCAGTGTGATATTACTTTTAATTTAGATAAGTCTGTAAATACCTGCTTGTATATAATAAGTAAATATTTCTTTTTCATCCATCCAGAAAATATGTATGAATTTTATAGACATATTGTTTAAATCCATTATTTATTTTGTTTTGCCTAAACCTGTTCTGACAGAATGGAAATTAAACAGGAAACACTAACAATGCTTATCAAATTATCTATAATTTTCCCATTATGAGGAAATCGGTCCTTGTTTCTAGAAAGGCACTGTGATACACAATTATATATATATTTTTTTAAAAGGTTGTATACAGTAAGCCAAATGTCAAATCATGGAGCCAAAAGGAACCTTCATACAATTGTATATATTCCCTTTCGTGCTGCGACTTGATTAATGTACTTGGGAAAATTCTAAATCCAGACCATGATACTGATAATCTACCGAACGGACGAGTAAACAGCTGCCCCGCTGACACGATGGACAGGAATCCATCACACTAGGCAAAGCTGGCTAGGGCTACTGGGATAAAGAGTTCATGAATATAACCTCAGGTGTCCCACTTCTACCCAAAATAAGATTTTTCTTCGCACTGTAACAGTCCATTTCTATACGGATTCCTTTCCTCCGTCTCTTGGGCTGAGGATCTCTTTTTCGGAGTGGCGGTTCCCCCACGGAGCTTATTCCCTGTAACACCGGAGCTCTGCTTTCTGGGAAGCGGCAGCGTGTATTAGGGAAGGTTAGCGATCTGAGCGCGTTTCGCCCGTAAATTCCTCTCTTCCCTCTTGTGTTGCCAGCACTTTGTTGCTAGACGCTGGCCAGCTTAGATTTTATTTCCTCTTTTCGGCGTTACTGAAGATTCCTAGTTTGAGCCTTAGTTGCCTTTTCGTACTTGATTTCTCCTGTTTGTCCGTGGTATTAATTTTGCAGGACCGCTTAGCAGTTCACTTAATGATTGTTTATGGTGGGAGGTTGAAAAGAATTTGACCTGGCGGCCCCGAAGGGAACTAAGTTTATTATCTTTCCTTTTGAATTTGCTTCCTGTAGAGAAGTCGCGTGTGTATCTGACCAGGTTGGCAGGAAGGGATACTCCGTATGGGCCCAGGGGAATAGTTGAAGATTAACTATGGTCCCCAAATTAGGCTTTGGTACCGGTGAAGGAAAAAAGAGAATTTCGTATTTTTCTGTATTGGGGCGTGTGTGCGTGTGTTTTGTGCTTTTTGTTCTTAAAACTTGATGATCATAGTTACAAAAATGTGATTATGAAGCTTTAGGATTGAGAGCTGCTGGAAGATGATAGAGTGCATGGAGCCCTGAAAAAGTGTGCATTATAACATAAAGTCTTTGGTGGAGGTCTTTTGCTTTGGGAGTTAAGTTCTAATTACTTATTTTAGAAAGTAACATTGAATTCTAAGATTTACTTATAAGTAATCAAAAATATATTTATACTAGGTAAATGTGCGGGCAGATCATCTGGAGATCTTTGCTCTGCAGACTGTTTGCAGAACAGATTGCATGAAAAAGTCTGTGAAGACCTGAAGTTCTGATGAATGGTTTGTGTGATGACCTAAAGACTGAATGAAACTTTGCTTGGAATCCATTTGAGAATGTGTTATCAGGTTGTGATATATTGTAATAGGATGTTTTATCAAGTTGTCATATGCTGTAATAAGGTTGGACATTTCTTGAAAATTTGGCTACATTTTCTCTTTGTCTAGATCCATACTTGGAAGCTTCATTGACACAGTGGAACTTACTTAAAAATAAAAGCAGATAGGATAACTTCATAATTTGGTCTGTCTTGTCATTTGCTCAGGAATTCTTTATTCTTTTCTTTCTCTTTCTATTAGTTTAAAGATAATTAGAGTTGATGGTACAAAAATTGGTTTCTTCAAGCATATCCTGAGGCTGTTAATGCAAATCTTTTCCCTTGCAGTTCAGTGTGGGAGGATTTGACAGTTAAATGTCTGTGTGTGGTGTGCACAGAATTCTAATCAAGGTTGGCAAGAAATTCTAATTTTGAATTTTATTATCCAATTGACTGTCAGTCTAATCCATATACAGCACTGATTATTTCTGAATTGACTGTGCTTTGAGAGTCTGTTCATAAATGTATGTTTATAAATATCAAGGGGGAAGGGAGGTGGTGGTGGAAATAACATCTGTCTAGGCAATGATTTTGTTCTAAAACAGGATATACACAAAAATGATATTTATATTTGCTTCCTAGTAAGGTAAGATTATTCATCATTCACTGAGCTGTTTGAATATAGAGATCTAACATTTATAAAAATGTGAGTTTTTGAACTAATGTGTTGCTGAAGTTTAGAAAGGAAGAAAGAAGGGGATAGGTAATAGGAGCTAACTTCTATCAACATTTTGTTTGGTGTTTAGTTATTGAAACATAAATTGCATTTTACCTTGTATGCTTTTGAAAGTAGATATTTATAAATACAAACATTTTAATGGGAAGGAAGAAGTTGACAACTTTGAAATAATTGGCATATTACATATTGATTTTCTTGGCAATTCTATAAGTAGATTTTAGAGGGAAATTATTGACTTGGCTGCTGTTTCTGTTAAACAAGCACTAGATTGCTTCTAGTTAAGCATGTAAATATTTAGATGTTGTTTATAGTTTCATCATATAAACAACATCTAAGTATTTACATGCTTAACTAGAAGCAATCCTAGCTGAACTCTGGAACTGCCTCCTAAAAACACATCTTTAGGATTGTATTCTAAGTTTCATAAGGAATACTACACTCCTAATGTTCCCAAAACTAGGCCATGTGAATAAACTACTTCAGTGGCAAAAGAAAGTACATCATCCAGAAATTCTCAAACTATTGAGTTGCAGCCCCAAATGAATTTGAAAGAAATTGCAATTTTTTTGAGGCTTGCAGTCAAAAAGTAGGATTCCTGTCAGAACTTGTTTCTGCTGTAGCTGTCAGCTGCTTCTCCAAACAAAATCTGGAATGCGCACTGAGAGGGTTCCAGTTTTGAATGTACAATCAGCATATGTACCCAAAGCTGGATTGCTGTTAGAACTCACTCCTGCTTTGTCTGCAGAAGCTGATAATAAAGTCAGGATTTTCTATAATTGCTGCTATAGAGAGCAGATATCAATACAAGATAAATATAGAATGAGAAATTAGAGGGGCTGTAAAAGCCATATTTCAGGAATTATGCAAAACTAATCAAGGCTTCCTTCCCATTAGCAATAATGGTTTTAAATTTGATTGTATTGATCATTTATTTCCAATGAAAAGGTTGTATTTTTTAAGTAGAAGTGGCTCAGTTTTTGTTTTAATGTATATATTGATTAAACATTAAATATAAAATTAAGTGGTTTATTTATTTCTTGCCCATCCCTAGCCCCAATAAAATCATTCAGATCCATTTATCATTTTAAGGAGTTATGGCATAGCAAAGTTTAAGAACCCCTGCTACAGTCTTTGTCAGCTTAGAGTGCTCCAGATGTTAAGGGCTGCAACTTCCATTACCCATGGTGATTGTAGTCCAATATAACTAGAGTGCACCATCTTGGAAAAGGCTGGTCTGAATAGATTATAAGTAATGATTGATTGATTGATTGATTGTATGACTTCAAGTCATTGTCAACTCTTAGTGACCACATAGATTTTCTCCATCGTAAGCAATATGATAGGCAATGAATTTAATATAAATTGGAAAGCAGTTGATTAGCCAACCAAAACATTGAACTTTTCAAAGTAATTTTGTTTGAACAACGACAAAAATCAAATGAAGTTAGAGAAGTGAACTTACATGATAAGTTTTAAAGGAAAGTAAAAATAGTGAAGCACACAGATACTATTCTGGTCATGACTACTATTTTTGTACCCCTGTCCCTTAGTTCAAAAGTAACATTGAATTTGTAAAAAATACCTTTGCACATTTCAGTTCTTATTTGTCTAAGAGCTTACATCTTTTGTTACCATATGGGAGTTGAGAGAGAGTCTTGCTAACTTCTAATGTAATTTCTATACTATTTCAAACAGTAATATGGTGCTTTAGAAACATGTATTCTTCAGTGATTTGAGAGCTTTGTCAGGCATTAATTCAGTAAATCTCATAGCATGAGTGTGGAACAGAATTATAATCTCTTTATTGGTAACTGTAATTGTTCAGTTATAATTTGGGGTTATGTTAATTAAGGCAGAGGTGGCTTTGAGCATACATTTAACCTTCCTGTTCTCTAAAATATCTCCATATATCTAATTCTTCCAATTTCCTGATCATCTTTATTCCACCTATACCCTTTGTAGATACACATAAAACTGAGAAGGGAGGGGGGTGTAGAGTAAGTGTGGTCACTTGTGGCCCACTAGATATTGATGAATCTCCAAGTCCTGTTGTTGATCACCACTGCCTATAGGTCTACAAGCTGATGGAATTAGAGTCCAGGAACATCTAAAGGCAACTCGTTTCTCATTTGGTAGAATATACTCTTTATATGGGGAAATAACTTAGAACAATGTTGTTCTATATAAGTGCAGACCTCATCTATATGTTTTTCTATCTTCAACTGATTATAATATTCCCATTCCCTCCTTGTTAATGCAAGACTGGGCAACCAGAGCTCTATCTTGCCCCTTAACATATATTTTTGGCCTTTGGAGCATGTTCTGATTGTGCTTGCTGAAAATTGATAAGCTGGTGTCCATATCGTGAGATGGAAAATATAAGGAAACTGTAATGTGAGCCATAAAAGTGATTTAACATTTTTCAAATAAAAAGCCTCTCATCCACAAAATTATTAAATACAGACTTTGGCCACCAAAAAGGCACTTCATTCCTTCATTATTAGAAAGAAAAAAAAAATATTCAGCAAAGCTTTGAATCAATAAAAGCAATTGAAAATGATACACAACAAATCATAAGAATAAAATATGAAGATTATGATTTTTAAAATAACCATATTGTTGAAAGGTCTTCCAAGATAATCTATTCCAACTACCTGCCTATACAGGAAATCCACTGTTACAGCTTTCTGGATAGTTGGACATCTAACGTCTTCTTAGAACGTTTTAATGAGGCAGGCTCCTCCCTAATTTGCTGGGGTATAAGGGCAAGGGGAGGTAAAGCACAATCAGGCTTGTAAGATTCTATTACTATAGCTTATCTCAATAAAGTATATATTTAAACTTCCTGTGGGTTGGTTTCCTGATATGGTCTACCTTGTAGGACTGACAAGGTGGAATGGTGGCAGCAGAGAGCAGGAGCCTGCAGAGCCCTAGATTTTTGTGTCATTGCAGGCTGCACAAAAGAATTCAGAGGGCTGTTTGGTAAGGTTCCTTGCTGGTGTATCAATATAGATACAGTGCAGTTCTAGAATTTTTAGTTAGTATATTCTTTCCAAGTTGATTTTTAAACCACTATCATTACTAGAATGTTTTTGATTTAAGGCTAATTTCATTGCACCCACCATCTACAATCTGATGCCTTTTAAATGTGTGGAATAACAATGGCAATTATTTCAGTATGGTTGGGCCACCAGACTGGAGAAGTCTCAGCTTACAAGACTAATGTGGACTTGCTTTCCTTCTACCCTCTCCCAACCCCCACAAGAACAACCAACAATTTGGTTTTGTGTCTATTTCCACTATCCACCTTAGAACAAGTTAAAGAGAGAGGTAGTTACCCTTACTTTTCCTAATCTTAATATCCCTTAAAAATAATGTGATTGTAAAAATGCTTTAAACTGAAGGGATTAAGTTTCAATATTATGCTTGCTTCACGCTCTCTTGGGGGATCTTGGCTGAGATGATGCTGTGCAGTGACTAGCATAATAGAAAAGTGTGAAAAGGCAATTCTGCAATAGAATCTGGTCTCAAGTATTTCATTGTGATTCATAGCATCATAGTCCAATTTATTGCCTGCCTTTTCATTTCCTATAGTGATTACCATAGTGATGTTGCTGAAAAGCCTATGAACCATTGTGTCTGTATATGCATTTTGAAAAACCCTTTTCTGTTGCAGGTTGCAGTAGCCTTGCCTTGCACAGCTGAGTGAATTCTGCATAGAAAGTGAGTTTCATGAATGGAGTTACATACATGGAATGAGTATTCTTGGGTTTGATTCTTCCTACAGCCCCTTTCTACTCTTTCAAACCTAAGGAATTAGGATCTTTTATTATACCATAGTAACTGACAGAAACACTTCACAGGAAATTGATGCAAATTATTGGCAATTAAACCTATTGACCTCTATGGATTCATAGGTAATTCTATTCAATTTGGGACTGAATCTGAAACAAAAGTTTGAAATTTGAATCTTCATGCTTCTCAGTGGCTATTATGGGAAGTCTGTGGACAGCACTTTCTCTACTTTTTAACAAAATTGGGTTATACTTACAGGTTCTTATTAGACCAATTTTCTGACAAATTGCTGCAAGACTTTTGATTCTGCTATAGTCTCTTTTTAATCTTTTTAAAATAACTTCTTTTTATGAACAGAAATTGTGTTCACCCATATGCACATATATTATGATCTTTAAGTTATTACCACATGTTGTGTGGAGGTGAATACACTGACTTCTGGCCTGCAGTTTCATTTGGCTTGTTACTGAAAAATATTCTGATGTTGTTTAAATATTGGGAAGAACTTCAGCCAGTGGAAGTCACATGGACACATTCATAATTCTGATTTCAGCTCTTCCTAAATCAAGAAGGCTTCTGACTAGATTTAGCCTGCCATGTTTCATGTACTTCTTTGGTTGGATTCTGTCAACATGAATAACATGTTCCCGCACTTGACTGTTCAGTCTGGACTCCTTGATAAGAGTGATGTTTGGAAGTTATGTTGGGAGCTAGAGTTCCTCAGGGCAGAAATGTTGGTTATGTCAGCAATCAGAAGTAGCCTAGTTTCAAATGCTATGGGTATAAGAAGCGTCTCCATGTTGGCAGAAGGCAAGCAGCTGCTTAAGTGTCTTCAGCCTAGTAAAGTATTTAGCCATTCCATGCTGTTTTGTGGGACTTGGGAGATGTAACTTCTCTGCCATGGTGCCTGCCTGTGGAACAGCATGCCCCCAAAGATCCTGATGTCTGTGACCCACTTGGACTTTTGTTAAGTGCTGACGCTTTGGTTGTTTGGGCCAGAATGTTAGGTAAACCCTCTTGGTTAGTTGGTTGTAGTTTCTCATTAATTGTAAGATGGAATGACCTATTTGGACCTATTTATTAACCACCAGAATCACAGTAGTGAGATGGACAGCCATATAAATAGTTTAAATAAATAAAAACCAATACAGATAAAGCATCTGGGTAGCTTCTGCTGAGTTCAGGCCAGGGAGTCTGACAATATGGACCTCTCCATATCAGGGCCAGTGTAGCCTCTCTGGCTCATGATTGTAGTGCAACAATAATAGGGTTTGGCAGGAGGGAAGAAATATCTGAACAGCCAATTCTATAGGTCAGAGCAGTCCACATAAAACACAGGACATCCTGGAAGGTTACAGTGAAAGTAGCCACCACAGCAGTTTCATCTATTGTAAAATCAGGATGTGACCTAGCCTGGATCTAATCATGGTGACAAAATTGCATATAGGCTGCAATGGTTGGGGCTGGGTGGGCTTTGAGCCACATAAGGGTAATTTACACCTGAATTTTGAAAATTAAACGTATTTGCATACAAAATATTTGTGCACAGCTGTCTGTAAAAAAGACTTCTCATAGAGAGTCAGGTATAGAGTTATTAAAGTTGACCACATCCTTCCATGCACTCAGTAGACTGAGGGTTCCTATGTAGATTTTTTTTTTTAATGTGTGGGATAAAGGACTTCCTCTTAGTCCTTTCCATTGAAAGTTGAGTTTGTTTCAGCTGATAACAACAACAACAGCATAAAGCCTGGATGTTATCAGTGATCAAGAAATCAGAAACCTGCCTAGTCCCAACATGTTTATTCTTTGCCTGTGTAGAGTAGGGTCTTTGTTTGTCCCCTAATGAGCTCTCCCTCATTGTTTGTACCTAATTCTGCTACTTCTTTGCTCATCTATGTCTAGGATATTATGAGACCTTGTTGTTAAGCTGAAGAAGATGTTGATTATGTTGGGCAGAATAAGTTGCTTGGTCTTGAGATATGCTTGAGATGCAGAACTGGATTGACACTGCCTATGTATTCCTTTCCAGACATGACTGTTTTATTATGGAAGAGTTTCCATAGAGTTACTAAGAGCAGGTTGTTCCAGCAAAGAATGCTGTGTCTGTATAACAATACTCATGGTTTTGAAGAAGATGAAATAAAGAAAAAGCTTCAGCAGTTTACAGGTGGCTCTGTTGACCTTTCTAAAGAAGATGATGGGATTGGAATACTTACACTGAACAATCCAAGGTTTATGAATGCATTTACAGGTAATAACAAAATGTTTGATTTCTCTGATAGCAGGCAAACTTAAAAGTGAAAAGTGATACGTATCAGTTGTGGAAAAAAAAGTTTTAATCACCAAGTTGCGCAGTGGCCTTCTCACTTGAACAAGGACAGAGTAAAGTGCGTGGGTGCGCGCGCATGCGCGCTCGCTCTCTCTCTGGGTTATTTTCTTGAGCTTGCAGGAGCATCTGTCTTTCATAGTCAGATTCCCAACAGTGTCACTTGCTGTTGGCAGTAAATTGTCTGATGTGTGGATGTAGCTAACAGTTGTGTTGCTCTGGTGGAGAAGTTCTCCTGCCTCCTCTGTCCCTTTGATCTAATCCTTCCCTTGCAATTTTCCTTCTCATGAATAATAATTGTATTTGTAAAGGGATAAATGGTAATAGCACATGCAATTGTAGTTATAAAGCTGTACTCTAAAGATGTCACTTGACTGTTTTTTCTCTTAATGGCAGGAACAATGATGATAGAACTACAGGAAAGAATTATTGAACTGGAAAATTGGAAGGATGGGAAAGGACTTATCATCCGTGGTGTGGGAAATACTTTTTGCTCAGGATCTGATCTGAATGCAGTAAGAGCACTTCCCAGTTCTCAGGCAAGTGATGGCAGAAATCAATTTGCCATGTACACCTTAACATTCTGAAGCATTTTTCCTTTAAAGAAAGTTTGCCCTGAAACTTAGTGCTGCAAAAAGTAATAATAACAGTAATAGAACATATAATTTTTTCTAATTTTGTGTTTGTTGATAAGTGTCCAGTTGGCATTCCAGAAACAACCGACAAATTGCAAGTGTAGTTGTGATATTTTTGAGTTATTGCCTGTTTTCTTCAGTGTATTCCATTTAGACAGACAGACAGACAGACAGACAGATAGATAGATAGATTTGGTTTAATTTCTTATACCATTCAGAAGAATAAAACTCTATGTGGATCAAATTATAAGCATGATTGCTTTCCCAAGCTGTCAGAGATTATTGTTTTCCTTAAATTGCAGATCAGCTATGGAAAAGAAAGCAAAGAGGAGGAAGGGAGATCTCTCCTTTTGAAGAGAGAGAATTTTTTCCCCAATGAGAATCTTGGAATACCTTTCCTACCTTCGTGGGAAACTCCTTAGACCTTATCTATCTAATCTTGGTGTTCTGAAGTTAGGGAAAAGACAAAACAGACAATTCTGGGGGCTATTCCTGAAAATGCATGGAATGGCTTTCGAACAAGAGCACTACCAATCCTCTTACAGACTCCCCAAAAGCGGGCAGAGAGGATTTATGTCAATCTTGGACTGGTATAAATTATTTCTGTCCCATTGCTCATAGTAACAGGGTTAAAAAAAAAGACAGAAACCCCAGTCTGGAAGTGACAAAAAATATAAACTCTGGGATGGTGCCAGTAGGGCTTTGAATATTTTGGAAGCCCATGGGGCAACTCTTTAGGTTACCCTGTGAGAGAAGGAAATCACACCCTCTCCCCTGTCATACTGTCTTCCTCTTTGCTGTTTCCCACCATACAGTTTTCCTCCCTCAATCAAGGCAAAAGATTAAAATTTACAATTAGAATGGGCTCACACAAAAGATTAAAATGTGGCAGGAAGAGTTAATATTCCTTGAACTTAGCCAAAAGATCTCCTTAGTTGAATATCAGAAGATCTCTTCCCCGAAGAGATTAGCATTCCAATCAGCCGGTGCTAGATAGGCAGAAACCGCAGCTCAATGGGAGGCCTGCTTACAATAAAACCGCAGTCAGCAGGGTGCCTGGCCGCAGAGCGCTTCCTTTCGGAACTCCGGCTAAGTGCAATTTCTAAGAATAAAGAACACTTTCGCCCACTTCCGAAAGAGCAAAAGCAAGGCTTCTCTATATAAAGGGTTTGCAGAGAAACCGAAGTGTGGCTGCATCTGACAGCTGACTTTGCATGTTGTGCTCTCGGAAATAAAACTTTTATCTCTGTGTCAAGCAACTGCCTGCACATTTTTATTCCTGGCTCGGAAATGAACTTGGTAAGATTTCTTTCCAACACTTGTTAGAGTGTAATCCTATGACTTCTTACTTGAAAGTGAGCTCCACTGAGCTGAACGGAACCTGATTTCTGAGAAGTTTTGTAAAGGTCTGATGTTAATTCTAAGGTTAGAATCCTAAGTACGCTTGAAAATAAGTTCTACCCTGGGGATTTTTTTTTCTTTTTGCAAACTCCATAAATCTGGGAGAAATTCTCTTTGAACTCAGCAGGTATTTTATCAATTTTGTTCTCCTCAAGTACCTTTTTCTTTCTGCAACTATATTCAGCCACAGTCTTTTGTTTACATAATTGCAGGAGCAATAAAAGACTTGCAGACAGCTGAAAGATATTGTTGGTGTTGAATGATCCACCCACTGCTGTAATGTGACAATTAACAATAGATGGCAAGCTATGTTGAAAAGTGCTGTTTTTCCTGAAGCCAATAATGTTGGACTGAGGAAGAAAGATTGTTTTCTTAATTTGTTCAGGGAGGCTTTGAGCCTTCATAGTTGGCCTCAGTATATTCTGATCCCTGCTGTTGTAGCTTCAGTTTGCAAACTATGAGAGTTAATATATATTCCCTTAATTCATTCATTTGTGCAATTATCATCACCCAGGTTTGACTGAAACATATATATTTCATATATACACATACACATGAAATATATATTTTTCATATATATACATACATACGTGTATGTGCTTTACTGGTGAAATCCATGCACAACATGTTCTTTGTAGTACAGAATGGTATAGGACAATTAAGATATTAGCATAAATTTCAGCAGCAGCTTGTGGTGGTGGTTCTGGAAGGAATGGAGGGGTGTGTGTGTGTGTGTGTGTGTGTGTGTGTGTGAGAGAGAGAGAGAGAGAGAGAGAGAGGCTGTATTTTTAAAGGTCATGAGTCAAGCTTCCAAAGGATTTGGGTAATGTTGTAGTAAAAATTACAAGCATGATCCAGCATACATAAGCGTGCCTACTTTACATTGATTACAGTGAGAAAGTTAAGGAAGGGATTCCATCTTCCTTTTGGCCGAGTGGTTCCCTGTATTTTATACTTCTTTTTCTTTGCTTTCTGTTGTCTGAAGCTGAGGATTGTGTTTCTAAATATGGGCAGGAATGCTCCAGTGGCCTTCAAGATCCTTGAAATTGAGTCTTTAGACTGCATTTTGCTTTTAGCTTCTCTGTTCTGCAAAGAGTAGCTTTAATTGATTTTATTTTTACATTACTTCTCCTATGTATTGAGAAGAATAAAAAATTTTCAAGTCCCAAAGAAACATGAAAATACCATCAAGATATTTTCTACTCTCATAGGTATACCTGAAGGAATCATCTATACCAAAAATGCCCAAAATTGAATTGCTTGTTGTAAATTGGGATGTTATAAATATGGCACCCACTGGAGTTTCAGGCTGTTTTGAAGCTCAGGCCACTATTGAATCTTAAGGGACAAGAAAGGGAAAACGGTGGCAATGCAGTTTCAGCTGGATAAAAGAGAAGCGTGAAAAGTTCAGTGATCTCATGAATGGGCTGCTAAACTTGGCCTGCCAAAAAACTGTTTCACATTCTGACAGACTTTCTGCTAACTGTGTGCTAAGATACAATAATCAGTGTCCATTTTATGGTTATGCAAAGGAGAACTCAGTAAATCTTTCAGGCCATCTTATTAGAATGACTTGGGCCATTTGGGATCAGGGACTAGTTCAGATGTAAAATGTGGGAGTAGGAAATTTAACCTTGTGTTTATGTGTGTCCCTTCATCTTTCTCATTTCACTCTTGATTTTGATGTTAGAAAGACAGGTAGTCCTCACTTACCGACTTCCTCATTCAGTGACTGCTCTAAGTTACAACAGTGCTGAAAAAAATAACTTTATGACCAATGCGCACATTTATGACCTTTTCATCATCCCTCAGTCATGTGATTGCCATTACAGTCAATTTGCATTTGTCCTATGCCTGACCTATTGTTTTTCTTTTCCCCCTCCCCTTGCAGAGTGGAGAGATTGGAGAGGAAGAGATTACAAGAGAGTAAGCAAGTACACAATGAGGAATACACATCAAAAGCAATGCACTGGCATTGGTAGCCCTGAGTGCGCTGTGCAAGCAGCCTGTTATTTTCCCATTTTGTGCCTGCTTACCCTTTTGTAATCCCTTCCTCTCCAATGAATGTACAATTACAAACATTAATGCCCTTCTTGCTAAGTATCCAGCACCAGGGTAAGCATTCCATAGAGCAGGGGAGTGGGGAAAAGGAAAGCACAGTTGCGGTCACATGATTTTCCTCTTAGCAACCACTTTGCTTAATGAAAGAACTGCCGGTCTCAATTGTGGTTGCTAAATGAGGACTACCTGTAGACTGCTTGGCCATTATGCTCAGAATGGTTTGCCCATTTCAGATGTAAAGGCAGAATATAACTTATTCAGTTTGAATGTGATGTCAGATCGTAGTTTACAACTAAATTGGAAGCACAGGAGTACTAAATCATATTGCATAGGACTCATTGGCATAACGCTTACCCATATCTTGCAGTGACATCTGACCCACTGCTCTATTTGACCACTTTGCTAGTCAATAAAGCAATGATGTTGCAGGAAATCGCTGACAAGAGTACTCTATTCAGAAGTTAATATTCTGCTAACTGGAGTGAGCTCACGGGATCATTACTCTTTCTGCAGCTTAAAATCTGTCTTATTGTAAAGGAGGTATATACCAGCCTTTCTCAACTTGGTGCCTTCCTATTCAGTTGGGCTACAGACCCCATTTTGATTGTAATCTGCACATAACTATAGGGCAGTAGGGTAGGGAGGGCTGCTGGATAAGGTATGTAGAGACTAGTCTTGATTTAGGATAAAGATTTCCATTCTAAGCTGCTTAGAATTCAGGCTTCATGCGAGTGGAGATAAACTTACTGTCAAATATAACAGTGAAGAGCAGAAACACCTTACATACAGAATTTGCTTTCTATGTGTGCTGTGTTGGCCTGCCAGAGGCTATGAACCCAAGCTGTAAGTTAATGAGCTACTATAATATAGCACATATGGCGGCTAGGGTCTAATTAAAACAATATGCTAGGTACGCATAACACTTATGGATGAATCCTTGTTTGCTTCCTGTGGCATGTTTCTAGATAAGGAGCATGAGGGGCATTGTTCATAGATGTAGGAATTAAAATAAATATAAATTGCAATGTAAAACAGATAGTTCTCTTCTGTTGGCAGGAAATTAAGTGCTTTAGTTTGAAATTATAACTTTACTCCCCTGCTACCTGTGTGGCTGCATAGCCATTTTTTAAATGAACCTTCTCTACAAGGTCCAGTTGTATATAGGATCATGTGTTATCAGTTGGACACAGTACAACCATCCAGTCTGTCTTTTGGTGATAGGCATCTTGGTAAGAAAGATAAAACTGGAGGTTAATTCAAGCAACACGAGGAAAAACTGTGTCCTATAAATCTTGCATAAGGGCTTCCTAAACAGTATCTGCTAAGCCTGTGGAAAACAGGATACCACACTAGGTAGTTCTTCCTTTATTAAATCTGGAGGTTTATATGAATCAATAGTCTATAGTCGTGTCTGGGCCTTTCCAATTTAAATCACTCTTGGCAATTACTTAATATGATGACGGTAACGGTTTACATTCCACAGTCTGTTTCAGCTGAATTTCTCTGTGTTGAAGCAGAATTGTCCTTTTTTTTTTTGTAATAATTTTTATTAAAGATTACAATTAGAAAACATAAAAACTAATACAAACTACAAAAATATAAGAATAATAAGAAAGGATAAAAAGTGTATAATAGAAAAAAAGAAAAAAGAAAGTATATAAAGAAGTAACTTTTCCCTTCATCACAAGTATAAGGAATTTTAGTAACTTATCACAATCTCTTAAAATACAACAAACACTCTTTTTATCCAATATCTCATCTCTTAACTATAAACAGAATCCAAAAGCCTCGTCATTCATTCCTTATCAGCAAAAGTTCATTAAGGGTTACCAGAAATATCTATTTTAATCTTGATCAAATAAGCTAACTCTATATTTCTTCCCTGTACTAATGTCTTAGAACTTGATCCCTTCCCTTCCCTTCCCTTCCCTTCCCTTCCCTTCCTTCCCTTCCCTTCCCTTCCCTTCCCTTCCCTTCCCTTCCCTTCCCTTCCCTTCCCTTCCCTTCCCTTCCCTTCCCTTCCCTTCCCTTCCCTTCCCTTCCCTTCCCCCTTCTCAGAGAATCCTTCAAGCCTTTAACAGATCTCTTTTGTACATCCAGTAAGAAAAGGTTATCCAAATCACTCTTTGGTTTGATACTTGTATGTCACCTTTAAGTATTAAGACATTAGCAGGTTTAATTTGTATGTCCAGTATATCATCTTTTTCCATATTGTTCTCGTAATTTGTCATATTTAAATCCACATTCAAATCAATTTCAGTCTTATCCAATATAACTTCTTGTTCCTCTGTGACATCATTAACACACCATCTAGTTACGTATCAGACATTCTCAAAATTAATTTCTGAGTCCGTTGTTCAAAAATAGCCTTTAAAATATCCACTGTTAAAGTATTTTGCTCCATTCTTTGTTAACAAGTAAAATTGAAATATTCTTCTCATTTAATTATAATTTCTTTTTTTCTTCTAGTTCCCTCTAGTGTTCAACCTTCAAAGTCCCATCTTATCATGTTTTTTTTTCCCAAAGAACCCAAACAGCCACAGTTTCCCACAGGAAGAAGTTTTATAATTCATTTCAAATTTTTATTCCAAATCTGTCTGGACCCTTAGTCTGTTTTTCACTTTCCAAAATCAACATTCTAAACACCCTTTTGCTGTTTATTTCAAAAAATAAATATTTTTCCATGTCCCTAAATTGTATTTAAAACTTCTTTCTCTAAAGAGAAGGAGACTCACCCAGTGAATGCAATAAAATATTTGTGAGCCACCTAGAGTCACTTATATAGTGAGATGGGTGGTAGCATATAAATTTGATTTATAAATAAATAAAAACTTGCTGCTCCGAAGGGTCTTAATATTTCCAAAGCAATAAAAAATAGTTCCAAAGATGATTAAGAAATGAGGCTCAGACAAGCTTTTTGTCCATAAAAGGCTGCATTATGACTGTGAGCTTAGATGGTATCCCTCAACTCCCAGCCGCTCAACTCATAAACTGCCTGCAAAACCTCGGTTCCTGCAGTCTATTCATGAGGAGCAGCTATCCAGAGTGTGCATGGGCTATCTCACAATCTCTCCTTTCTCCAGAGAGGTTTTGCCAGCCAGGATCCAGCATCTAGCTGCCAATCTCCACATAAAAGCTGTCTTGCTTCTGCAGGGATGTCTAGCTTGCCATGGCGCTCACTGGAAGTCCCTTGAAGTTGAATTGTCCTGAGATCATTAATGCAATTCTGTAATCAGTAGTCTTATTTTTACTTTTTTCCTTCTGTCAGTAAACACACAGATACCAGTATTCTCTGATAGCCTCTATTTGTGCAGTGTTTCTTTAAAAAGAGAGAGAGAGAATGGTATTATATGTTAAAATGTTCTGAAATTCGTTGAAAGCTGTATTTTTTATTTTTAGACTATATAATGTATGGGTTAGTATCTTCGGTTTCATTGCGAATTATCAAACATTAGTTTACAAAAGTCAGTAAATCCTGATAATAATAGAATGTCAAAATAAAAACTAAAATCAGAGAGAAAGCCAAATACACACACACACACACACACACACAATGAAATAAAATTCAAAGAAAAGCAGCAGAGGTTTAGCAAACCATAATATTGTGCCAACTAGCTAATAACGTGTCCCTGTCTCAAATGTCAAGTGGTATACTGAGAAAATAGGAGAAGGATGTAATTTTCTGACTCCATGATTACCTTTTGGAAAGAACCCTTGATCTTTTCTAGAGCTGTCCAAAGTGAATGGCAGAAAACTTGCAATTTCTATTATTTGTATCCTATGTAAACGAAGTTAGAGATGGCTTCCCCAGACCAGTCTTTACCTGTTGAATTAAAGATAAGTCTTGTTGACCTCAGTGGTATTACTAGAGTCTCATTTTATTTTTCATTTTTTATTGTTAAAAAATGCAACAACCATGCCAGTGGACACTGTTGATGGGCATCTCAAGAGAAACTCTATTTTCCTTCTCTGATGGTGAAAGAGAGATCTGACTTGGAGATTGAATCTTGGATGCTTCTTTTCAATCCACATGGAAACTTCTGAATCACTTGCCTCTTCAGTAGAGGACTCTGAGCTGTAATATAGGCAGATTGGGAGAAGCTTTGATGTTGCATGAGCCCTTCTACTCTCTGTACATACTTCTAAAATTGTGGAAAAATGTAGAAACCCTGGTAACCGATGAACCTAATTTCCCTCAAATTGGTTGCAGTAGGAATAGGAGAAGAAAATAGTCCTCTCCCTCTGTGCCACTCTCTCAACAAGAGCCCACTCTCCTTGAAAGGTTATTGTGTAAAGGATGCATAAACTGAGCAGATGGTTTGAGAAATGTATTCTTTGCATGTTCACTGGAAATCAAGATACTTGGAACACTGAATATACCAAGCAGCTTGTTCCATTTTTATTCTTAGAATATTTCTTGATAATTTGTTTCTCTGTTTTCTAGGATGGGATGGACATGTGTATGTTCATGCAAAACATCTTAACCAGACTCATGAGGTAGTATGTGCAAGTGTTTGTTTTGTGTATTTTTTTCTCAAAATTTACCAAGCTATACATGAAATTTCAGCACAGTTTTAGAGGTTGTACCTAATAATGTTATAGTTCACTTTTGTAGATCCAGAAATGTTTAGAAACAGAATAATTGATTCTTATAAAAAAATCTGATTTTTAAAATTTGTTGACTTAGGGTCCTTTTTTTTTTTTTTTAATTGCTACTTGGGAAAATGCCCTTTGCAGAATAAAATTCCAGAAACCAGAAAGTGTTGAAGTTTTGTAAAATAGATGTACCGACTTCTTACAAATTCATCCTCTCTGTCATAGAAGCCAGTCATCTTGAAAATTTGGCAAGCCTCATTTTTGCAACCTACGTAGGTCCATGAATGGAACACATGCAGAACATAAAACATGAGTTTAATCCACCATCTGTTCTCTCCACGCTCTCACATAAGTAAATTCTACTCTTCAGCTTGTTTTAGTATCTGCTGTGGTGATCAGGGATCCAGATTTCTCTTGCATTATCTATTATATTTCTGACCTTCAGTTTTATGCAGACTTTTGGTTAAACATCTGACCTCAGGACTTGGAGATATGGAAAACATTGAAGGTCTTTGACATTTAATCCCATTCCCATCATTTAGGACATTTCTTTAACAAGCTGTAGGTTTATCATTTCCATGGACTTTGTAAAAAGCATTGAGTAATGCCTGTTCAAGGTCACACAAGAATTATGAGACAGTACACAATGGGCCATGAGGAGAATTGGGGAAAAATGCTTGGTAAATTAATTTTATGCAGTGCTGCAGGGCTGGACCAAGACATTTTATTGCCTGATACAGAGGGCAAGATGATCCTCAATGTCCCATGCACAAAAGCTGTCTGAACTGGAAGTCGAAAGTTACTTTAACACTGTCTAGAACTGACCCAGCTTCTTTCTGAGAAGTGAGATTCTCAATTTTTTTAATAGGGCACATTTAAAGAAACAAACCTAAAATTGAATGTTGTACCAGTTGCTGTAAGTCATATTTTTGTCCACTTTGAGCTCCAGTGGTTTAAAAACAACAGGAAAATATGTATTAATTTCTGGATGTATTCACAGATAATTTGGAGGAACATTACCCTAAACATTTGAACAATGGAAGCTCTCTCCTCATACTTATTTACTTGAGCCACAGTATTTATATACTGCTCCAATTATTGCAAACTCAGGGAGACGCACAACAAGAGATCCCTAGAAACCCCTAACCCACATTAAGACAAAACAAGAATAAAGAATGGTTTTAAGGCCTTCAGAAACATCAGAAAAATAGGAGCCACATATACCTCCCAGGGCAGCATATTTTATAGTGTTGGGGTTACTACAGAGAAGAGTGACTATAGGTAGTCCTTGACTTATGACCACAACTGGGACCGAAACTTCTGTCGCTAAGTGATGTGGTCATTAAATGAGTCACACCCCATTTTATTACCTTTTTTGTGGTCATTAAGTGATCACCATGGTTCTTAAATGAATCTGTCTTCCCTCTTTGATTTTGCTTGTCGGAAGCCCCATGGGAAGGTCACAAATGGTGATCATGTGACCCTGGGATGCTGCAACTGTCGTAAATACATGCTGGTTGGCAAGCTCCTGAATTTTGATCACATGACTGTGGGGATACTGCAGTGGTCATAAATGTGAGGACTGGGTGTAGGTCACTTTTTTCAGTACCACCGTAACTTTGAACGGTCATTAAACGAATGGTCATAAGTTCAGGACTACTTGCATAGTTACTACTGGCTTCACCTCGCTTTAGAACTCCTAGGCTGGGATCCTCAACAGACTTACTTTAGATGTTTTGACTGGATGGATCAGGTGCTCCCTGATGTACTTCCAGGCTTCCTTGGATTAGTTAGTGTATACATCAGGGTTGTGAGAATGTTTATAAAATTATGAATTATTGCAGCAAATACTGGGGATGTATCTGATGAAATGGACCTTGAATGGATTTTTGAACCTGAAAAATGTAAACAGATTTTCCCGTAGGGAATACTTAGCTGAAATGTGAATGCAAATATCAAGAATTGTATATATTATAAGGATACTATTTCCTGGAATCATTTATCCTTTTTGAATCCATTGATGCCTTTGTCTTCCCACACTGAATAAAATTAATATGTCCAGTTGTCCTCACAGAACCATGGAGAGGATCCCCTATCAGTACAAAAATATGTACATTTTTTCCTTTAACAAACCACTCATATTTTCAGGAATTTCTTCTTAAGTTTTATTCAAAATCTTCTCTCTCATATTTTGTTGATTTGGATTATACAGTCCATTCAGATACTATATTCTGAAGCATATTTAGAGCAAGTGCTTCTTACTAGAAGTCAGTGAGAAGCAATGTTGAAATAATGCAAATGGATTAGGGCCAGCATTTCAGACTTTTGGGTGCTAACTTCAGATTTCTAGTGGGGGTGGGTTTCAACCTCACTGAAATGTCTTCACAAATCATGTGTAGTTGCTAGTCTGCTGTTTGAGTTGCTTGATAATTTGCTTGAGATGAATAGGTCAGTTTCTATGTATGTAAGCTGTTTTCAGATTTGTAATTTTTGAATTGTTTCTTTTGATGTGTCCTGTTGCGTAGGTTACCTCTCATCACAGCTGCATTAATTCAGGGGAAAGCTCTAGGTGGAGGAGCAGAACTCACCACTGCATGTGATTTTAGGTAAGCTTAAAAACATCACTCATAGATCTGGGGCCCCATTCAGATGCTATTTCCTCCCCAAATTGTCCCCAGAGGAAGTGTGATAGCAAGTCTCAGTGCTATCTTATCTATTATTCCCTTGCTGTCCTAATTATCCTATTGTGCTATGATATGTTTTAGTATTTTTCTTTAGCTCTATTTTTCCATCCATCTGTCCATCCATCCATCCATCCATCCATCCATCCATCCATCTTTGAATGCGTTAACTTTACATTTTAACTAAACTTTGATGATTTACTTCTATGTTGTAAAACACTGACTCTTACTTCAACAAGTAGATATGTTATTATTCCATTTAGTTATAACTCTGTGTTTGAAAAAAGTTAAGCAATGTCCCCCTCCTTTTTTATTTGAACAATTCATTCTGTTATAGGCCTGAGAATTAGATCCTTGTCTTATTTAAAAGCAATGTACCTAGTGCAATAACCTAATATTCTCCATTACACAGCAAGCTTCCCTTCATATTTCATAAGTATACCAGCTGAAATTCCCCTTCCCTACCATTCTGTTTCCTTTGTCTAGGTCACTAAAACTGTCTGCTAATAGTATATGGAAAGACTCTCCCAATTCTTTATTTTACATGTAGCTTTCTGGATTGTTAAATGCCAATAACCCATCTCCCCAGGTGCCCCAGTCATGCCCCCCTGCATAGCCCATGCTATGTCTCGGGTGCCCCAAATCCACTCCCTTGCAGGTGGGTTAAGCTCAATACCTGCCTGAGATGTTCCAGTAAGACTCTGAAGGATATTGGCCAAGTACACTTGACCTATCCAGTGAATCCTGATTTTCCCCAATACACTCCAAATCAGTCTGCAACCTATAAATCTTTGCAGGGTGATGAAACTTTTCCTTTTATACATTTGGGGCAGCCTTTCAACCAGATCAGAATATCAGATAATTAAAACAGTAAATACCAATGTATTTATGGAATATAATATTCAGCACAAGCAGTCATATGTTAAATATAATAAGAATTATATCTATATTTAGCATGACTGTCTTCTGGTTAAAAGTCTGTATCAGAGTACCTGGTTTGAGTAAAGACATAAAAGGCATTCCATTGAATGTGCTCATATGCCTCTTGCAGATCTTTACATTAAATGCATGAACACCAGTACAAGTGGCTAGATCCTTCATCTCTGTTCAGACACAGAATACAGGTGAAACTTGAAAAATTAGAATATCGTGCAAATGTTCATTTATGTCAGTATGGCAACTCAAAAGGTGAAACCAATATATGAGATAGACGCATCACATGCAAAGCGAGATATGTCAAGCCTTACTTTGGTATAATTGTGATGATTATGGCGTACAGCTTATGAAAACCCCAAATTCACAATCTCAGAAAATTAGAATAGTGTGAAAAGGTTCAATATTCTAGGCTCAAAGTGTCCCACTCTAATCAGCTAATGAATCCATAACACCTGCAAAGGGTTCCTGAGCCTTAAATGGTCTCTCAGGCTGGTTCAGTAGGAATCACAAGCATGGGAAAGACTGCTGACCTGACAGTTGTGCAGAAAACCATCATTGACACCCTCCATAAGGAGGGAAAGCCCCAAAAGGTAATTGCAAAAGAAGTTGGATGTTCCCAAAGTGCTGCATCAAAGCACATCAATAGAAGGTTATGTGGAAGGGAAAAGTGTGGTAGAAAAAGGTGCACAAGCAGCAGGGATGACCGCAGCCTGGAGAGGATTGTCAGGAAAAGGCCATTCAAAAGTGTTGGGGACTTTCACAAGGAGTGGACTGAGGCTGGAGTTAGTGCATCAAGAGCTACCACACACAGCCGGATCCTGGACATGGGCTTCAAATGTCGTATTCCTCTTGTCAAGCCGCTCCTGAACAGCAAACAACGTCAGAAGCGTCTTACCTGGGCTACAGAAAAAAAGAACTGGTCTGTTGCCCAGTGGTCCAAAGTCCTCTTTTCTGATGAGAGCAACTTTTGCATCTCATTTGGGAACCAAGGACCCACAGTCTGGAGGAAGAATGGAGAGGCACACAATGCACGATGCTTGAAGTCCAGTGTGAAGTTTCCACAGTCTGTGTTGATTTGGGGAGCCATGCCATCTGCTGGTGTTGGTCCACTGTGCTTCATTAAGTCCAGGGTCAACGCAGCCGTCTACCAGGAGATTTTGGAGCACTTCATGCTTCCTTCCGCAGACGAGCTTTATGGGGATGCTGACTTCATTTTCCAGCAGGACTTGGCATCTGCCCACACTGCCAAAAGTACCAAAACCTGGTTCAATGACCATGGGATTACTGTGCTTGATTGGCCAGCAAACTCGCCTGACCTGAACCCCATAGAGAATCAATGGGGCATTGCCAAGAGAAAGATGAGGGACATGAGACCAAACAATGCAGCAGAGCTGAAGGCTGCTATTGAAGCATCCTGGTCTTCCATAACACCTCAGCAGTGCCACAGGCTGATAGCATCCATGCCACACCGCATTGCGGCAGTCATTGCTGCAAAAGGGGCCCAAACCAAGTACTGAGTACATATGCATACTTATACCTTGCAGAGGTCCGATATTGTTCTATTTCCAATCCTTGTGTTATTGATGTCATGTAATATTCTAATTTTCTGAGATTGTGAATTTGGGGTTTTCATAAGCTGCACTCCATAATCATCACAATTATACCAAGTAAGGCTTGACATATCTTGCTTTGCATGTAATGTGTCTATCTCATATATTGGTTTCACCTTTTGAGTTGCCATACTGACATAAATGAACATTTGCATGATATTCTAATTTTTCGAGTTTCACCTGTATAAATAAATGTTGGTCTCCCAACTAAATTTGAATTTCCTCTTTAAGATGGTCTAGCATAGATGATTTAGAGAGCAATCTTTTGTTGTTTGTTTTTCATTACCTACTTCCAAGTGTCTAGCTTCAATGAAGCTTCTGAATTTGCACTTTGACTGTATCTCTTGGACAACTTAGGGAACTGTTTCCTACATGGCAATCCTCTTGTGCTACAGGCTTTGACCAAAGTGAAAAGGAAGGGAAAGAAGCTAAATGGCCTAGCAACAATGAGGGGGGGAAGAGCTGATAGGTGTCTCCCTCTCAGGTGAGAAGTTAGCTTCCAGTTCTCAGGAATTCCTCTTTTTTAATGGTCAGATAAAAGGAGAGGAAATAGTAGTCTTTTAAGGAGATTTACCAGACCAGCCTTGCTCTTGAGACAGCTGTGCATTTTCCATGCTTGTTTCTTGTCAGACAGCTGCATAAGCATGTCAGAACAATCTTAGCAATTTGGAATTTGACCATCTGAATATAGTGCTGGTCTTGTGAGTTACATTATTAAGCATAAATATCAAACCAAAAAATGATGTGGCAAATAGAGGGAAATGAGAAACTACTTGGTGCTGGTTTATTGGTCAGCATCATTTAAAATTAGTCTGAAATAAATTTTATATCTATATCTAATTTTATATCTATAAATACAGATCTCTCTCTCACATACACGCACACACACATACTGACCACACCATTATAACTGACATTGCTAAGAGCCAGCTAAAATTAAGCATCATGTTTCTACCAAGACATTCTCTGAATTTTGTAGGTATGGTTAGCCATAAAGAATGTTTTGAAGTGCGTTGGTATTGGCACATGGAAATTATTTTGGTTGTAGGGTTCACATGGAGAATGCTTTGTGAGTATTACATTTACCTTCTGCTGCCACATATACTGTATAAAATCAGTTGCATCAATGTTTGCTGTTAGATATGGGTACCGTTGTTCTTTGGTTATTGTTGAGAACATTTCCTCCACTCCACCCGTCTTCTCCTTGTGCTTTATTCAGGTACCAGTGACTGGAGTTTAGAACAAGACATGAATGTAATTCCTTGTACTTCATTCTATGTAATTAGGTAGCTCACATAATATAAATTTGGCAAAAAGCCCTAATCAGAATATGTGGCTCTGAACAAGGTCAGATGAGAACAGCTGAGTGCAGAAATTTTCTCAGCTTTCTCCAGAACAACAATACCCCACATCCTTTGCTTTAGACCCACAGATTTGATATTACTGTATAATTACAGTCATGAAACACTGTATAATTTATAGGATTGTCTGGAATGAGAAGCCTTAGCTTGATTTCTCATGTTTTAATTTTTTTCCTAGCTAAAGATCTGGCTTTAATTTCACTTTATTTAAAATTCATCCCAATGCAACTAGCAATAAAGTGGGGAAAAGCTGTTTCGTGTCGCTAGCCCCTTTCTGTGCTTGTAAAAATATAAAAGAAGCTGACTGAGTTGGACAAAATGCCTGTCTTTTCAGGATACTGTTCCACATTGGCCTTCCAGATGCATTAGGATGCCCTTAACCAAGATAGGAAAGCAATAGCACCTTCTTGTTTACACTCCCCAGCAACTGGCATTCAGGGACCAGAGGCCTATGGTACTGGAAGTAATATATAGCTATTGTGACTTGTAACCATCAAGAAATAGAAATGGTAACAATAGTTCCATGCCAGTGTTAACACACAATAGTTCTTTTATACCGCCATAGAACTTTAGAGTTGGATAAGGCTTTGTAGGCTACTCAGTTTACTCCTTTGTTCAGTGGAGGAAATCAGGAATTAGGACATTCCAAATGATGATTATACAGCCTTTACCCTTCAGGAAAACAAAAACAAAACAACAAACCACTATTCCTCTAGGTAGTTTGTTCTGTTGCCAAACTACTTGTATATGTATGAGTTTCTGGTAACTTCATGGGCACTTCCATATAGTTTGTGTGGGATAGTAATATAGAAGTTCAGGCAAGCTAGGTGGTTCCCCCACCCCCACCCCCACCCCAAGCCTACAATATGACCCAGTTTTGAAAGCTTGGATGCAATAGTAAGATATACCAGTTTGGGTCATAGTTGCTGGAAGTACTATTTAATAGTATATGCCATGGCATGGTCCTCTGCACCCATCTCAGTTCATGTTTTAGGCACACTAGTATCTGTTTCTATAGTGCTGGAAATTGCACTTCTCTCAATCTAAAAGGACACCATCAAGGTGTATTGAGCTAGGGTAGACATTTGTGTAAGCTTTTGGCACAATCTCCTAATTCCCATTCCCAAACCCTAAATTTAAATATGCTTAATAGCCTAAAAGTGTGTGCCCTTCTTGCTGTCTTTCTCCTGATTCCTTTTTTTTTAATTGTGTCTTAACCCTCCCACAACTGGAAAAGGAGAGCCTATTTCAACACCAGAAAAATTTTATGTGCATTTATACATATAGTATATATGTGCTTGGCAAATATGACAAGCAAAGCCTTGGCAAGGATGGTAGGAAAGGAAGATTTGAATAGAGGTGTATTCATATGCTCATCTATATGCACAGCTCTGTGTATCCATGCCAACCATGGAAGTGGTCCTTAGCATATCAGTGGTTTCTTGACCACTTCTGGCCAAATTGTTTGTTTACATGAGGCTGAACAGGGGCTGCAGGAGACTGATTCTTACTCATTTAATAGGGAGAGGGAAGATAGAATTATAGCCTCCTGCTAATTAGACTGGGTGATAGAATGAAAAACTTTTAATACTTTTCCTGGGAACTTGTGTGCAGTGAAACACTGAAATAAATAGATGAATATATTTGATTGCTCAGGGTGTGTCAGGACAACAATAACAGTGGTAGAACTATGATGGGAGCCTTGTTCCATGGGGATGATGGAGCTGTGGCTCAACACATTCAGTGGGAGTTAGGTTGCTATTTTAGATTGACTTTGATCACTTCCAGATATTGTATGCCTTCTCTCTGAATTTTCACAAAAGAGTAAAGGAGGTAATCAAAGTGATGTTGGTTCCTTTCTTGGAGAGTAAACCCCCAGTCTCATACCTGATCAAACTGTTTTCTTCTTTGTACTTTCCATTGTCAGATGATTTGGGACCTATGAGTTCCCTGAAGCAGAGTCCTGGTCACCAGCAACCATAGTTACATGGCCTCTATCCACATTAGTCTTATCAGAGTAGGCTGGGATGGCTTGAATTACTTGAATTCAGTAGGTTTAAAAATGTGTGAGAGATCTGTATCATGTAGAAACAGTTATTGGATACGCAGAGAACAAAAAATGTATGTGAGACAGGCAGAAATACCCAGAAAAAGTGAAGAAACTTTGAGATCTACGACCTTCTTCCCCTGCACCTTGCATGCACCTGCCCATTAATAAAGGTAGGAAGCTAGATAAATTCTTTTGTACTACTTAGTTTTGCTGGGAGAGAATTGTAAGCAATCTAACTAGCATTCCAGAGCATTTCAATCCATGTTCATAGAGAACAACACACAGCTTTGTCTTGTGATACTTATAGTCTTTTTATTTTTTATATTTAAATTCTGAGCAGTAAACAGAACAGTTTCTATCTGAAATTCTGTTGCCTCCTCCTTTTACAATAATGTATTCTTCTCAGGCTAAATTTCACACAATGCTTTCACATATTCATGAGCTGTTCTTGAGAAATACAAGCTAAAGAAACCGCTGTGAGATTGGTACTCCATGTTTGTGTGAACAAAAGACATTCCTGAAGCCATAGTATAGGCTGATTGTGTTCATGAAGTCACCTATTAACAATTTAATTTGTCTTGATCAAATCTTTGTTATTATTAAATAAAACTGCCATATTTAATTTAAAAGGTTTGAATTTAATAAGGATTTTAGAATGGCTGGAGATACAATATTAAGAATTTTGAGATATAGTCCCTGGGTAAGGAATGCCCAGTTTAAAGATGACCCACAGTTTTTTTTGTTTTTTTTTTAAATAATAACTTTATTAAATTTTTAAAAAAGAACAGTAAAAAGTAACAAAAACTAATATTAAGAAAGAGAATAGAAAAAGGAATTGGAAAAAGAGAAAATAGTAAAGATCAAAAGTGCAGAAAAGAAAAGAAAAAGAGAAAAACAACAAAAGAAAAAAAGAATTGACTTCCAACCCTTCCTGCAACTGATATAACTATATACATCAAACTTTTGCTCTACATTTACAACATAACTTCCATTATTTCTGTTAACTCATATTATTTCTAATCATCAAACCCATAAAACATAATTTCATTTTTTTCTATATCCCACAAAAAGTCAAAAAAAGATTTCCAGTTAAGGCTAAAATTATACTATGTCTTATCTCATGTCAAAGCCACCAGTTTCACCATCTCATCTGACTCCATCAACTTCACCAGCCATTCTTCCGCTGTAGATAATGTCTTATCTATCTACCTCTGTGCATTTAAAAGCCTTGCTGCTGTTAGCATATATAAAAATAAAGTTATAGATAATGTCATATCCTTCACCTTTGTACATATAAAAACCTTACTGTCATGTTCAGCCCAAGAATCACACGAGACAGTCCGGAAATCAGCTCAGCTTCTTTATTAGCTAGCACCTAATAGACAGAATCTCACCAGGCTAACTCTAATTCCCCAACGAGAGCAACTATAACCATCAAGCCCTTAGGGAGGGGCCAGTCTCTTCCTCCTTACTTTCACACAGTCCAGCTGGGGGCTGAGGAGATGCTTGGAATGTCACTTCCCCCTCCCTGTAACCTTGAAGCTCCATTCCAGAATCCTCCCCACTCATGCCTTCTATCACACTTACTATTCCATCACACTTACTATATAAGAACAAAAATTCCATACATTTAATAACAAATATATTTTAACTTTAGTGAACTTTATACACAGATCCTTAAAGCATTGTCATTCAATCCTGGTCACCAAAAAAAAAAAAAACAATCCCATTAATGTCTACCAGAAGCCTCAACATATATGTTAACTATAGTCAAATAAATTCACTTTGTAAACCTTCTGTTTACTTTGGAAAAGCTTAAACTTTAATCCTTTCAAATACTGACCCACAAGTTGATTCCCCATCAGGCTTTTTTGAACTCCAGTTCCACATTCGAGTCAATCTCCACCTCTTTTTCAAAGTTAACCATCTTATCCACTCTTTCCTCTATCTTTTTTTCAAGGAACTTGAATTTTAGCTCCTAATTCATCAAACATTGACTGGAGTAAACTTAAAGGAGTTATTTTGTCTTCTAACAGCTGCTCCAAAGGATCTCTTCTAGCCATTTTTTCCCCCCAAAGCAAACCTCATAGCCATATTCTCTTTTTGTTTGTTTGTTTACACGAGTAAAATGTAGAGCCAGATATAATTAATTATAAGCAAAAGTAAAATGTCAATTCATGCCTTCAAGTGTCTTTCAAGCTGGAATTGTTTTAGAAACCTAGCCAATCAACAGACATAATCTAGCAAAACAAGAAACTTTCCCATGGGAAAAGCAAACGTTATTACTGCAAATGAAGTTTCATAAAAAAATAAACTTCTAACAAATAAATCTTCCCTTTTCACTGTAAGTAATTTTTAAGTCTCTTTTAAATTCCACATACCATCCAGCTTTTTTCGAACTAATCAGATTTAAATTAATGCTCTATTTCTTCTTTTGAAAGTATAGTCCAAAAATAAGGATAAGCCCCAAGAGAATTACTTATCTGTTGCGAAGGAAGATCTCTGTTAAGCTACAAAATAGTTATATCCCACAGTGTTTAGAAATGAGCTTCGGTCGGTTCTGGTGTCATAAAAAGGCTGCACCACAGCTTTGAACAAAGATGGATCACCCGCCTCCCAGTCACTCGACTCAAAAACTGTTCGCAGAAGCTACTGTCCCTGTGATTAGCTTTCAGGGAATGGCTGTCTGGAGACTGTATGTGTCAATTTCTTTGCTTCCTCCTTGATCTGGAGCAAGTAGGGCGGCCAGCACTTGCTGCCAGTCACCAATCCAGCTGCGGTGCCATCTCCCTTCTCACAGAGAGATGACTAAGCTGCCATTGTCCCCATCGGAAGTTGTCAGGATGACCCATAGTTAAGAACATAGCCTATTGTAGCAAAATTTGAGTTATGGTTCGAGTTCATTATGCAATACTACTTGTACTGCGTTATATAATAATACTGTTCGGCTTACATACAAATTCGACTTAAGGACAGATCTTGGGAATGGAACTCGATCTTAAACTGGGAACTACCTGTATACCATATGATCTGAAATCCATAGAGTGATAATATCTTTATTGAGATCAGCTGTAGTCCCAAACTGAATAAGTGTATACAGTATACCCTGTATAAGTTTTCTGAGAAAAAGTTCTGTAGAACTTATAAGTTTGCATGCTATTTTATACTAGTTTGTTTGGTCCCAATCAAGTTATATCAAGCTATGGATTTTGGATCACACAATACAAGAAAGTTGATATTTTCAGTAGCAACACTAGATAACATATACTGCAGTGTTCGAATTTTTGCCTGCTAACGTTCTATGTATTGAGGAAGTACCCTTCTATCAAGTATTGTAACCCCTAAAAAATCTTCATGTATCCAAAAACCAATGTGTGCAGGTACCACATGTGCACATTAAGCAAGCTGTTCTTTAGATAGCCTTAAAATTAAAATCCATCTTTGGGTAATGAAGATGACTTACTTGAATGGCTGAGTTTTATTGAGAAAATGGCTTTGTCCATCATCAGCATCTATTTCTCTCAATAAGAAAAGAGCTCTTCTCTCTCCACGCATGAAGTCTCTCTCCCTTCCTCCTAAGAGAATGGCTCTGTTAGAAGTTCCATTTGCCTTACAACAGTCTGTAAATGCAAAAAATCGTCTTTTCACTGCCGGCTCTCCCTTTTTTTTAAAGGCCAGGCAAAACCCATCACCAGAGGCCTTTAAAATGCAGAGAAATGGCCTTATTCAGGCCATCGTTACCTGGCTAGTTGGTATACATCTCTGCCTATGATCTGTTTTTATCACTTGGGTCCCATTTATTTATTTTATTTTATTTATTTTATTTATTAAATTTGTCCCCTGCCCATCTCCCCCCAGTGGGGGACTCTGGGCAGCTCACAACACGTTAAATCAATAAATAAATATACAATTGAAACCTATAACAATACACATTCACAAAAATAAAAGGGAAAAAATCCAGGAGGCCAGTGGTTCAAGGCAGCAACGCCAGGCCACTAAGGGACAAGCCAACCCCACAGTTGATGATCCCCCTCCTTGCGCCAGGCCAGATGGCAGAGCCAGGTCTTCAGATCCCTCCGAAAGGCCAGGAGTGAGGAGGCCAATCTCACCTCCAGGGGCAAGATATTCCAAAGGGTGGGGGCTACCTCAGAGAAGGACCATCTTCTGGACCCTGCTAGTCGGAGTTCTTTTGCCAAAGGGGTCCGGAGCATGCCCTCTCTGTGTGATCAGGTGGGACATGATATCATTGTTGTAAAATGCATTGAGCTCCTCTGTATAAAGAAAGGAAAGGATCTGAACAAACCAAACAGGAAGTCTGCGGCCAGGGCTTTGGCTGGTAAACATGTCAGGATGTAGGGGTTTTCCTGCCTGACCTCCTTTGTCAAGTCATGTCAGAATTGTCCACTCTCAGGCTTGTCTTCTTCACTGATGATCTTCACATTGGTCCCATTCATTTTCTCTTCTGCATGAATGTTCCCCACGGACATACTTGCCTCCCACCTGTAACCTATTCCTGTCCCTCAATGTGTGTGCTTGCTTTTTTCTGACCCATATGGTCTTCTCACTTTCCCTTTTCACCATAACCTGCACTGCTCCGCAATCCCTAGCACCGTGCAAGCAAATGTTGGAGAAGATACACATTGGGGAGACAAGTAGCTGTTGTCAGAAGTAGCTGTTTACACTGGCATGCCTATTCAGGTCTTTGGCCCCACTCCAGCACACTGTAGCAGTGTCATTAGCTTCTGAGGAACTGTGCTAGTTCTGTTCTGCAGCATGGCATTAGCTTCAGGATTGTGTGGTACATTGTGTTTTTCCGCCCCCTTTTTAAAAAGCACAATAAAGAATGACATTATTTCGACAAGGATGCGATAAATGGCAGAGTCCTGACTACAGTAGCAATTAACCGTTCCCTATTACTTTGCCAAGGTAGAGGATAATATCCCTGTCCATTACTCTTAGGAAAACTTCTTTTTGTCTGCCCTGCCCTACTTACAGATAATACTGCAAGCTGTCCAGTTTTCTCTCTGAAGTATCATTTATTTGCTTGTTTCAATTAAATGCTCCCTTTGACCTACCTTTTTCTCAGTTAACTTCATGAAAAATAAACCTTCTTTTCAGTGTACATCACTATCTGGGCCAGTTTAAAATTAATTCAAGAAACTACATTTGCTGTTTTGATATTATGATTCTTGTGTATGTATGATGCATATCTCCTATTGTACTATGCTGTACTTTTGTTGTTCAGATACTATAATCTGGAGAGATTTGGAGAGACTACTGATCCTATACTTGTCTGGGTATATTTTTCAATACTATTCAATTTCATAAGCTTATCAAGTTTTACTACAATCAACTGAACTGTTTCTGTTGAATCACCCACTTCATAAATACATTTTGTAATGGTGGTCTTCATCAGTGGAACGTGGCTTTTAGTTTGCTACTGAACACAGTGAGGTGCCTTTGCTTTATTACAGTCAACAGTGAATTGGATTGATATTTTAGTGTATCAACTGAAGTATAATGAACAGAGGCTTTGTCTTCATTTCATTTGGATATGCAGTTTTTGAAGAAAGAGGGGTTAATATCAATCTGTTTATTGAAAGTTTATACTCT
Organism: Liasis olivaceus; assembly: GCA_030867105.1. Taxonomy (NCBI): domain Eukaryota; kingdom Metazoa; phylum Chordata; class Lepidosauria; order Squamata; family Pythonidae; genus Liasis; species Liasis olivaceus. The sequence continues at coordinate 240,534,033 of CM061349.1, read as the reverse complement.
TTTCCTAATGTGTAATATGATTTTCCTCTTAAAAAGCCCAGGACATAAATAATAGTTTTCCATTTAATTTTGAGTTTGATTAGGTCAGATGAAGAGCATGTGATCACAGTCACCTAGCATTAGTGCAGATATAGTGGAGTTGATACTTCTACTTGCCCTCCTGGTGGCTGTTTCATCACCCCAGAAATAAAGGTGATGAGAAGGGCCATGGAAGTTTTCTTTCTCTTGGATCTGGAAAAGGAGGGAGAAAGGAATCAACCTCATAGTTTCAATTAACATAAGAATTTATTTTTAAAGTCTCCAGTCTATTTTGTTTAGGAAACACATGCACAGTAAAAGTGTAGTTAAGCAGGGCAACAGTCAAAGGTACAGAGGCAGTCTTCCTTCAGCACAACTGGAAGATCACAGCCTAGAAAGGCCATGTAGCAGGAATGCTTTAATTCTGATTCCTGCACTAAGCATGGATTGGACTCGACCTAATTGGCTCCTTCCAATTCTCTGATGACATGTGTATGCCTCTGAGGGCAACAGCACAATTCAAAATGACTTTGACAGATTTGAACAGCTGGGCAAATCCTACAGGATGATGTGATATGCATATGGTCCATTTTAATTAAGATGCAGAGATACAGGATTGGGAAGACCTGGTTTGGTGGCAATGCGTGTGAAAGCAGGAACTAAAAGTCCTAGTGGGCCACCAGCAGAATGTGAAGAAGTCTATTCTTTGTTTTATCAGAAGCGCTGCATCCAGTTTATTGGAAGTAATAGCTCCCTTGAACTATTTGTTTATTTACTTGTATACTGCCTGATTCCTGACAACTCTGGGCAGTTTACAATTGAAAAGTTAGGAAAAAAAAAAAAGACAGATGATGAGTGGCCCAAAAACAACATATAACAAACAAGCAAACAAAACCAATTAAACATCCCACCACCACCAAGCAGGGGCTCAACCTTCACCCTGCCTCCAAGCCTGGGAGAAAAGTCAGGTCTTCAGTAGCTTTAAAAGGGACACAAGCTAGAGTAAATTTAAAGGAGAGCTACCAGGATGATAAAGGATCTGAAAACCAAGCATAACAGAAACAGTAAAAGGTGCTAGGCATGTTTAGCTTGTAAAAGAGAAAAATAAGGGGAGATATGGTAGCACTCTATAAATATCTAAAAGGCAACTTCCCATGCAAGAGGGGCCTGATCTGTTCTTTGATGAAATTGACAACAACCAGTGGCTTAAAATACAAAGAAAGATCCAAGCTGAATATTAGGAAGAAGTTCCTAGTGGTAAAGAACTATTAAGCAGTGGAATAATCTGTTTAAGAATAATGGACTTCTTGCTGGAGGTTATTAAAAGAGGGCTGAGTGACTACCTGTCGGATGGTTTCGTGGATTTCTTCAAGGAGCAGGTGGCTGTAGTAGGCAAGCTGTAAGGTTCCTTTGAACTTCTACGTTTTATCAATCTATGTTTGACTTCATATATTCCAAGTTTGAATCTGGAGAGCAGGAGTTTCTATGTGACCTCTCAGAGATACTTCAGGATGGTAGGGACTGAGACTCCAGGTTTGTGTGCACTTACTTTGGGAGTAAAACAGTAGTAGATTGTCAAGAATACTTGGGTAGGTTTTCATTTAGAGAGTCAGGCAGAACTTTTGGATAGGTATCGTGTATTCTTTCTTCTGTTATTTCCAGCATAATTTTTTATTTTCACCTGAAAAAGAGATGATTAAAATTGATAATACTGTGATTTCCCCCCAAACCTAATTTGCACCTTTGTAACTGTAGGATATGTGTTTGTTCACTGCAACTATCATTTTTAAATGTTTGCAGAAGTAACAAACAATAGTGTGCCAGGAGGAAAATATTTGAGCAAGATATGCTATGATGGACATGAGTTTTAAGATCTTTATAAATTTGTGAACCCGAATATCAATATTAGATCTAAAGAATAATGTTTAGAAATTCTGGATTAGGGGATACTTTAAAAAATGATCTATTTGTTTTGTATTACTCAGGGTAAATTGTCTGCAAACCAATTCCCTGATGTGTCTAGTATTAAAAGATGTTCATTGTCAGCAAGTCTCGTCCAGAGCTGTGCTTTGCATAGAAATGAAGCAAAGAAGGTGGTGATGGCATCATTGCAACACTTTAAACAGAATATTCTTTTTCACTGACAGGTTAATGACTCCAGAGAGTGAAATTAGATTTGTCCACAAGCAGATGGGCTTAGTGCCAGGCTGGGGGGGAGCTGCCAGGCTTACCCAAATCCTTGGCAGCAGCCCTGCCCTCAAGTTGTTGAGTGGTGCTGTGAAACTGGATCCAGAGAATGCCCTTCATATTGGCCTGGTAGATTCCATCTTGTCCTCATCTGATGAACTCGAGTCTCTGAGAGAAATGCACACATGGCTTGAGCTATACACAATGGGCCCTGCTGAAGTCATTCAGGCTGTGAAGAAAGTTGTTTCAGCAGGAAGAGAGCTGCAGTTAGAAGCTGCCTTGAGAAGAGAAAAGGAGATATTTGGAACAGTTTGGGGTGGTCCTGCTAATTTGCAGGCATTGGCTCAGAGAACAAAACATAAATGAGTAATATATAAAAGGAATAGTTTTGATCTTACTTTCTTCAACTGAAACAGCTGCTGCCAAAGATGACTTGTGGGAAACTTTTCAAACCTTATGAACTCAGTAGGTGTTAACCTTATTAGACCAGCTCTCCTGAAATGCCACTGGCACCCCATTGGCAATCAACTAGAGGTGCCACCCCAGGCTTTTTTAAAAAACAATATTCCCCTCTTCCTCTACTGGTCTTGTCTCCCTCCTTTCCTTTCTTCAGACTCCTACCCAGATGGTACATCCTGATATCTGTAAGCTCCACTTGGAAATTAATGTGCATAAAGCAGCATGCTTATAGTGTAAGAACCATCAGACTTGAGAAAATAGTTTTCTGCAGAATTTTCAAATGCTGGCATTATGATGTGTGGCTTGTATGTATAGACATTGTGTTGAGAAGCTGCCTTTTCAAACAGGTTTAGTTAACATTGGTATCCTCAACTCTAAAGTCCTGGAGATGATCACGAGTAATTTATGATTCTTACATGTCATGCCTTTGAATAACTAGTTCATTGTGAATTGACCCATAACCCCAAATTAAAACTGCAAAAATATCAAATACTTTTTCTTTGTAAGTAGTTCTTTCTGAACTGGTTATTTATAAGCAAAGCCCCTGCCTTGAAGCTTCATGTCTAAAAACTGGGTTCTTATTCTCTAAACTAAGCTCTTGGAGACATTCACTTTCCATGTGAACTTCTTACCTTCACTTTATATATTTATAAAGTTGATGTAAGGAAGAAATGCTCACTCTGCTGCATGGCAACATTTGACATTTTGATATTCATACTACCATTTGCCATGTCTGTGAAATTTATTTAATGGCATCTAGTCCATGTATCATAGCAGTATTTGATGGTACCATCACTCTAAAGATAACATTCTGTTGACTTTACCTGTTCTACTTAGCTTGTGTGAGGAAGCATCTTCAAAGTGGTTTTCAAACGTCCATATGCAAACAACGTTCACTTGCAATGAATAATTACTGAACAAAGACATTGAGAGAGATATTGAGAGAGAGAGAGAGACTGACTCTTTTAGGCCAAGATTCCTACATATCTCATGCTAGAAGTAAAGTACATCCTACATACTCCTTGTTCAGCTTATACTAGCTGGTCAGTCATGAACAGGGCTATGCAGTGCTTCTGATGCATTTCCCAAAAGTGCTTTGGAATACATGGAGTAGTAAATGGAGCACCTGTCTATAACTTTTTACAACAGCAGTTCATTTTCCCAGGACAGTGTGGCAATTGGACTCTCTGTTTTCTGAAGGGCCATTCTGGAATCAAATCCAAAGAATTGCACAGCCTTAAAACTAATCTTTGTGAATAAGCTTAAATTATAATAGCACATTCAACAATCTAGGCACCTGTTCAGGCAATAATTGAGTCTTTGCTTGCTGGCTGAGACTGGATGCTGACAGCACAACCATATACATATCTACTCTGGCGTATCAGTATATTCCATTGAACTTACTCCTAGACAGGTAAGTATATATGGTACTGTGCAAAAATTTTAGGCAGGTGTGAAAAAATGCTGTAAAGTAAGAATGCTTTCAAAAATATATATTGTAATTGTTTATCAGTTTACGAAATGCAAAGTGAGAGAACAGAAGAAAAACCCAAATCAAATCAATATTTGGTGTGACCACCCTTTGCCTTCAAAACAGTATCAATTCTTCTAGGTACACTTGTGCACAGTTTTTGAAGGAACTTGGTTGTTCCAAACATCTTGGAGAACTAACCACAGATCTCCTGTGGATGTAGACTGCCTCGAATCCTTCTGTCTCTTCATGTAATCCCAGGCAGACTCGATGATGTTGAGATCAGGGCTCTGTGGGGGCCAAACCATCACTTCCAGGACTCCTTGTTCTTCTTTACACTGAAGATAGTTCTTAATGACATTAGCTGTATGTTTGGGATCATTGTTCTGCTGCAGAATAAATTTGGGGCCAATCACACACCTCCTTGATGGTATGGCATGATGGATAAGTATCTGCCTGTATTTCTCAGCATTGAGAACACCATTGATCCTGACCAAATCTCCAATTCCATTTGCAGAAATGCAGCCCCAAACTTGCACGGAACTCCAACCATGCTTCACTGTTGCCTGCAGGCACTCATTATTGTACCACTCTCCAACCTTTGTGCTTCTTCAAAAGAGCTTGAACAGCACATCTTGAAACCCCAGTCTGTTTTGAAATGTTTGCCTGGGAGAGACCTTGCTGATGCAGTCTAACTACTTTGTGACTTGTTGCTGTGCTCAGTCTTGCCATGGTGTATGACCTGTGACATGAAACTGTCTTCTAGAACCTCACACTAGTAGCAGAGTTTGGCTGTTCCTCACCTAGTTTTAAGTCTCCTACACAGCTGTTTCTATTTCAGTTAATGACTGTGTTTCAACCTACATATGAAATTCATGATCATTAGCATCTGCTTAGTATAATTGGTTAATCATACACCTGATTCTAATCCTACAAGATCCCTGACTTTGTGCAAGTGTACAAAGTGTGCAAGTGTAAGCATTGGTGCTGGTTTGAAGGCAAAGGGTAGTCACACCAAATATTGATTTGATTTAGATTTCTGTTTGCTCACTTTGCATTTTGTACATTGATAAACATAAACAATTACAATATATATTTTTGAAAGCATTCTTACTTTACATCATTTTTTCACACCTGCCTAAAACTGTTGCACGTATATAAGGTTGAAGCTTCACTCTATAGTCCTTGCATGTCAGGAAGTTTGAAGTAGTAGATGAATTCATCAATCTAGATTGCCTTAACAGACCTCTGCTAACCTACAGTAACTGCTTTTGCTGAAAAAAAAGTTCACTGCTGAGCTTGCCTTTAATAAGTCTCTCATTTCTATTCTTTTCTTGAGATCAGAGAGAATAGATGCTCTTCCCAGCTGCAGACAGAAACATGAAGTGGCAAGGCTTCTAGAAGCACAAGAGGAATTTTCACTACTCTTAGTTCAGCGCTTCAACAAGGTGTAATACCAGACCAAAAATCTAACCTTCCTTCTGGCTGGGAAGAAAAGGACTAAGTCCCATCATCCACCATTCTAATTAAAGTTGAACATATAGTTGAGGATATTAGAGCAATTTGGAAACATCTACAGCTGGGACAGATGGTTTCTTCAAATCTGCAGACTTGTGTTTATTACAGTAGCCTTGGTGAATCTGTTGAAATGAAGGCCTGGTGCTATCTTGTAAGCAGATTTGAGTATGTATTTTTTAATTGCATACCTACAGGGTATAGTTTACTAGCAGAAAATGAGATATGGGGAGAATTTTTAAAAATCAGTTAAGCACATTTAATAATTCTTCTTCATGAGTCAGGCATTTTCTTCAGCTAAATACATGATTGGGATGTCTGTACTTTTAATTGGAATCTATTATGTCTCTAGCCTCTCTCTTATGAAATTATTTCAAATGATGTATATGGGATTACTTAAAATTTAATTTTGTGAACCTGAGCAAAAAAAGTACAGTAATATGAATTATGTAATTGTTCGGTACCTATAAATGTTTTGTTCAATTCTGTAAAGGAGATCTATGGGCAGAAATAAATAATTTAAATAAGCCCATTGACTATGTTCCCTGGTTATTGGCAGGTAGAGCAGGAATGGTACAATTTGATATAAACCAGATTTGCTAATGACAGAGGCAATAATTATGTATCTGCTGCCTTAATTTTTTTAAAACTAAAATGTTGAGTATCTTCCTCTATTGCATATAACTTTGTATCTACAAAGCTCTAAGATGTTTAGAAGCAGTTCAGTCTAAATGTTTTAAGATTCATGTTGCTTGGTGTGTATCAAATGCTCTCCCATGCCTGGAATCCAGACTAGTTTTCATAATATGTGCATGACACTTTGTTGCTTAATGTATGGTTAAAACAGAACTTTATGTGAGAACTTTGGCCTCCTTGATCATCATGGATAATTTTGCATTTTCCTGGAAGAAGATACAGGAGGAGGAAGGTACAGACTCAGATTTAGGATACTGGTGTCTCTCAGCCCAGTGTTTTCACCTCATGAGGTTTAAAATGTGCTGATCTAAACAAAAAACATTGCGTCTCTGAGCCCGATGTCCAGGATGGCTGGAGTATACCTCACTGCTGCAGAGGCTAAAGTAGATGATGTTTTGCACTAGCCAACAGTTTAATGAATATCTTGTCCATTCTACATAGAAGAGACTTCTTCCTTATTAGATGTGATGATTGATGATTAAGCCACTGCATGTTTTATTGCACCCTTTAAAAAAAAAAAGACTGGCATTCAGGCCTAATAATCCCCTTGCTAATTAACTGTTCAGGCAGGTTGGGTGAGGAAAATCCATATTTTCTGATAGCTGACCTGCCTATAGAAATCTCCAGAATAGTCACTAAATTCTGGTTTATTGTTATTGCTATAAAGTGGTTAAAGAGTGTAACTCTGGGACTGTTATTCTGATATGGATTTATTCTATTAATTGTCTGAATAATTTTATATTCTTCCTGCTTTCATCTACATGTATGGGAAATTTGATTCCTGAACTAAATAAATACAGTTACCAGATTAATTGCCATCTTAAAGCAGATTTTTACCACAGAAGCAGCATACATGGTGCCTAGAATAAAGAATGGCAGTTCAAATACTGTATTATTTTCAGCTATTAGAGCTGGTTGTGTTCAACCTACATTTGATGGATTCTCAATACAAAGTACGTATTTTTATATATACTGCAATATATTTCACTAGTAAAGCAACTACCACTACTTTGAGATTAAGCTATAGTCAGATGGCCCATAGCATCCTAGGACTTCTCAGCTGCATTACCTAAGAAAAAAGATAATTTAGTTATGCTGCAAAAGTACTGCAGAATGCATGTAAAACCATTCCCGACAAAATATAATTTAAATAACATAATGACTGAAAAACCAAATTCTGGTAATTTCAATGTAAAAATGATTTTCTGCTGGTTTCTACCATTCTCTCGCATAGAAGCTAGGAGAAGCAAATGTTATATCCCTTTTCTATCATTATCTTTCTTCAAATATTGTAGGCTTCTTTCCATAGGAGCTTAATGTGCAAGCATCTTTATTTTCCTGCTCAATATTTATTCTAGTCATCTTGGAAGCAAAATGCAGGGTTTTTTTTTGTTCTGCAGTGCACTTAGTTCTTCTGCTAACCAAAGGCAGTGCATATACCTCTTTCAAGATGTGCCTTCAGTGTGACATGGGTTCAACTAAGATTGTTGATAAAATGTAGTTTATTAAATTATTAATTTTGTAACAAAAACAAGACACAAGAAAGACGCAAACAAGCTACAGGGACTAGACAGAGCCAATGAAGACACCATGACTTCTTTACAAGTAAAACTCTGCAACAGAAATTATTTTACATTTCATTCAGGATGATTCATCTCAGCTTTAGTAAAACATCTGAATTTCAGGAGTCACAACTATTTTATGTTAAAATTAAGCATCTTGCACATATCCAAACTCTTGGTCATTTCCAGTTTTTAATATTCCTTCCATACATCAATCCATGCAGATAGTAAAGATACTTAATGCAACAAATAATAACAGTTCCAAGTTGTACAGTGAATATACATTTGTCCAAAAAAGAGGATGGGTTTTAATATGGAGAGGGGCATATACTACAAAATAAAGGGAGACATTTTACAAAACTGTTGCTAAACAGCTTCCAAACCATTAACACATGCCCAGGTTTTTAAATGTTCAGTGTTCCAGACATATTAACAGACAGCTTTTAATGTTAGATGATCAGGTTTTTTCTTCCCCTTCTTCTCATGCTGAAACACTTTCAAATAGACTGCTAGGCTGGAGCGCAATGCCAATACAGACAAAATGTACAGATATAAGACTGAGTTTTAAAACCATGGCTCTAGATTTAGACTTCTGTTATTGTGCACTGTCCATCAGGCCGTCTAGATCTCACAGTGGTATTTCCCACCCCACTACCTGCCATTGGTCTATCCAAGGCTGGCTGATTTCCATTCAGATGTCTCTGCTGAGCAGAGGGTACAGGCAGCTGAAACTGGGCAGACAAATCCTCACTATCACTGCTAGCATCCGATTCTGTTTCCTCTATGGAGGTGTCAATAACTCGCACCCTACCAGAAGATGGTGATTCATGGTCTTCCTCTCCCTCACCCCTATGGCTCCTTTCCACCAAACTGTCTCCATTTATTTGCAAGCTGGCAAAAGAGTTCTCTAGAGTACTTTCATCAGGTGATGGCGTTGCAGGACTTGTCCGCTGACCATCTAGTGTAGGAAGGGGTCTAACAGTTGCTACAGGCTGCCCAGCAGCAGCACCTAGTGGTGGTATACTGTCTGCACCATCTGCAGAGCTCTCTCTTGCTAGATTGATAGCATTAGAGTCACAGTCCAACCTAAGCCCAGCCACCCCCTTCTTTGGAATATCTATTATGTCCCGTTTTATTTTCCTGCGACGTCCATGCTCATTTCTCCTATACTGAACCATGTTCTCAAGATCTGCCACATATAAGAAACCAGCAATTAACATTTCAGTGCTCTTTTTACCTTTAGAAAATGCATCTTCCAACTCCCTACTGGTACGTTCATCATATTGCCACCAGCCATTTCTGCCTTCATAGTACCAAGCATATTCCCCATTGCCTCTACTGGCTGCTTTGAGTTCCTCAGGTGACAGCAAAGTTGGCTTATCAAGAAAGTCCTCTGGAATCTCCTGCCGGCAGAGCGCACACCGCTTTCCCAACCAGGAAGCTCCTTTTACACACAGATAGCAGAAGACGTGTTTACAGGGCAGACTCACGGGGTGGACACATGTTTGCAGGCAGATAGCACATTCAGGAACCATAAGAGATGGTGCTGCATTTGAACATGATTCATTTGTCTTCTTGTTTGTTGGAAGCATATTGATTGAGTGATCAAGTTCACCACAACCAGCCATCCTACAGAGAATCAAAAGTATCTTAATTTGATGAGAAATAGCATTACTTGCTTTAGAATACCTGAATTGTTTAAAATGATTGAAAACTGAATATACTTAAGATGAGAAGCAGAACGTACTAGGCTGTGATGTATCTACTGGCAAGGAGAAAGATGTTACAGGTAGTCCTTGGTCAACAACCACACATTCAGTGACTGAAGTTATAATGGCATTGAATGAGTGGTGGCTATGACCAGTCCTTGAACTTGTAGCTGTCCCAGCATTTCCGCAGTCATGTGACCACAATCTGGCACTTGGCAACCAGCTTGCACTTATGATGGTTGCAGCGTTCCACGGTCACATAATCGCGATTTGCAACTTTCTCTGACAGCTTCCCATAAGCAAAGTCAGTAGGGAAGCCAGCAGGAAAGGTCACAAGTTGCTTGGGTAAGTCTCCCTGACTTGCGCACCTTCCCTGGGCCTTGCAGCACTTATGCCGTGCCTCCCCAACCACTCACGCAGCCTCCCTGGCCACATGCACAACCTCCCCCACCCGGCAGTAGCCACCCCAAGCCCCACTGCACTCTCACTGTACCTCCCCAGCCACTCACGCACCCCCTCACTCCCTCTCCCACCCCACAGCAGCCACTTACCTGCCTGCTGGCCTGCTTGCAAGCCACTTAGGACTTGCAACTTCCTGCCAGCTCCCCCACTGACTTTGGTTGTTGGAAGCTGGCAGGAAGTTGCAAGAAGCTCCTCGCTTAATGACAGCAACAGGACTGCATGGATTGCTGTCACTAAGCAATGTGGTCATGTGACATCACACTTCACAACCACATTGCTTAGTGACATAAATTCCAACCCCAACTGCCATTGTAACTAGAGGGCTACCTGTATACTGTGGGCAGTGCTCCAAAAGATGGGTAAATTTGCTAAGATAAATAGACAAATTAAAACAAAGTTACTTGCTTAACATTGGCTTACTCCTCTCCTCTATTGGTTATCCATTTTAATCAAGTATATTTAATTGTTATTATTACCCAGTTCCATATTTGCTTCCTTGCATGTTCACCAATTACTCAAAATCAAAACAAGCCATAGTAACACCTGCATCTGTCTCTTTCTGTAACAGCAAAGATTGTTCAGCTACAGGATGCAGAGTTCCTTCTGTGAGACACTTTCATTCATTTATGTAGGGGCTAATTTTAGCATGAGGGGGAGAAATAGTGTTCACCACAGAGTGTTAGAAGCAAACTGCTAAAAGGAAATAAAACTCTCCTATGGAGTTTTCAGTTTCTGTTTTTAGCGATAAGTGAATGTAAAAAGAAAAGCAGGCAAAAGAACAATATTTACCTTAATCTTCTGCTGTAAGTAGCAGTCCACTTAAACTCAGAAAGCAAGGGATTTTAAAGCAGAAATTAGCAGTATTTCAGAGGCTGCAACATGGCTACCTGACCTTCCAGTGGGACACAGGAAGCAGTGACAATGACATAGGAAAGAATGGCACTAACATCTTTTTACTTGCTCTTTCAGGATGGAGAGGAGGTAAGGATGGCAATAAGAGCAGGAGACCTCTAAGAAGCAAACAGTTTCCAACTGCTCTTTTTGAAATTCCCCCCAAAAGAAGACAACAAAATCTAAACATGCCACTGTTTTTTGTATTTCTGGCACAATTTGGGATCTTTTTCACACTTTTAAGACAATTAGTTTGCTTTCCAGAAGCCCCCTATTCCCATTCCCATTCCCATTCCCAATGTTTCCAAATAAAAAATTGCACTACCCCAAATTGGCCATTTTGCTGCCAAATTTAGGCGATGTAATTTCAGGTTGCTGGGATGGGCCACAGGCAACCCACAGGCCATAAGTTGTCCATTCCTATTCTAAAGTCTTTAACTGCTAATAAACCTCAGGGAGCATATTAAAAAGCAGAGACGTCACCTTGCCGACAAAGATCCGCATAGTCAAAGCTATGGTTTTTCCAGTAGTAATGTATGGCTGTGAGAGCTGGACCATAAAGAAGGCTGAACGCCGAAGAATTGATGCCTTTGAACTGTGGTGCTGGAGAAGACTCTTAAGAGTCCCCTGGACTGCTAGGAGGTCAAACCAGTCAATCTTAAAGGAAAGGAAATCAACTCTGATTGCTCATTGGAAGGATTGATAATGAAGCTCAAGCTCAGATACTTTGGTCACCTAATGCGAAGAGAGGACTCTTTGGAAAAGACCCTGATGCTGGGAAAGATGGAAGGCAAAAGGAGAAGAGGACGGCAGAGGATGACATGGCTAGATAGCATCACTGAAGCAATGAGCATGAAATTGAGCAAACTCAGGGAGGCAGTGAAAGATAGGAAGGCCTGGCGCAATATGGTTCATGGGGTCACGAAGAGTCGGACACGACTTAACGACTAAACAACAACAAAAACCTCAGGGAAAAGAGACCCTCATCAGCTGTGCTGTAGTAGCAACGTGAGAGGCCATTAGATGTTCATAGAATAAAATGAGACAACAAAGCATGATATGCAGAGCTCTTTGAGACATTATGGAAATATTATTTAATAACACATAAGCAGCTGATATTAAACTAGATTTGGCACAACAGAAGCTTAAAACCAAGATGTTTTCTCTAGCAGCAAGGGGCTAAAGAGCTCAATCATAACAAGAAAGAATATCAGTAATATTTCTTCAATTTTTGTTTTACAAGCAAAACAAATTCAATTTGGGATCTCAAACTGGTTGGCCCTATTTCTCCTTATTCTAATTAGACTGGTATTTTGGGACTTCTCAGTACCTTTCAATGTATATTACTTAAGTGGCGACAATGTATATTTCTTAAGTGGTTTCGGTATTTGTATGGCTAATAATAGGCCTAGTCATCTCTTGGGAGTTACACTATGGGTTGAAAAGGATTTCATCACCTTCCACGTTATTTTTAACAGGTACATGGAACCTGGAGGTGAAGTCATCAAGAATTTTAGATTCAGATGAAGTAGAAATTTTACGTTTTAAATTTATGCTTGAGATAAAGGATGGACTAGATAAATGTTAGTGGATAGGTCACATAGATAGGTAGTATTCAATATGTTCTTGATTGAGGCTGTATTTCTCTGCATAAAGTGAGAGGTATGCAATTTGTTGGTCTTATATACCCAATCTTGTTGATAGAGGACCAGATTATATGCTGCAACTCCTGAACAGATATAAACTAGTCCCTGTGATCCATGTGTTGGTAATATTTAGGTTAGACTATTATAGAAATTATGCACTTGGAGCTTTATTTAAAAACTGCTTAGAAGTTGTAACTATTACAAAATACAGCAGAAAGTAGAACTGATCTTGGAAACACCCTTGCCTCTTCTAAAATGTTTCTACTGTTTAGCGGTTCATTTAAATGCAATTTACATCATTGATCTTTAGAGACCTATACAACTGTATACCTGGAATGTAAAAAAGTATGCCATTCCATAGTCCCTTATGAGTGCAATAAAAATCTTCAAAGGTCCTTTTCTTAGGTATTGCTTCTCTTAGATGGCAAATTGGGCAAAAGCTCCCTACCCTTGCTTGGGGCACCCTATTTATGGACATGTCTCCTCAGGAAGGCTTGCCAGACACCTTTAAGGTCCTTTCAGGTCACAGTGGTTTATTTTTGTACTTTTCAAAGCTCATAACAAAGTTTATTGTCTTTTTAACATATTGTATTTACTTTGCAAACTACCCATGTAATTATATATTGAATGATAGCAAATACTAAAAAAGATGGTGAAATAAATGTTGTATAAGATGGATAAGCAAGCTGTTCAAACTATTTATCTGTCAATTTGGAGTACAGCTGGTTCGAACATTGTTCTTGCTTAGTGTTGGAAAAAAGGTATGCATCTTTTGTCTCTGTGCTGAGCTTTCCAAAGTTTTCCTTATATCACAGCTATATAGAAAAAACTGTAATTCCCCTTTTCATTCCATTAGAGGCCAACAGAAGATTGTCCGTGGTAGAGGTGGCAAGCAGACCCCTTCAACAACATACTTTAAAATAACTACTGCTGTAACTAAGGCAAACATTAGAACTATTTAATCTCCAAATACTTGAGTGTAATAATCCAGTTAACAATTCTACTTCATTAAAATGAAGCGTTTTACACAAAACATGCTTTTCCACTGGCAGGCTTTATTTTTCTGGAAAAACCCTATAGTGAGCTTGAAGTTTTAATTTAAATGGATGTCAATAGCCATATTTTCTCAAGTCTGCTCCTTGCTTCTAGTTCAAGAACTGTTTAGCTTCTGGACTCTAGTTCCAAGACTAGTTAAAGCTTGCATAAGTGTAGCTGAACAATAATCCTTTGCCTGTGAAAACTTCTGATTCTCAAAAAAAGGCTAGTGTGTTACTGTTCTCGGCTCTATAGCTCTAATGGGAGGAGCAATATAATTAGCCACTAGCTCACAGTATTATAAAAAAGTCACATTCGAGTCAAGTCACCACACTTTTCAGGTGAAAAAAATTGAAAAAAAATATATCACAGCCCAGGCAGATAGTAGATGCAGTACCAACCTGAGTTCTAGCAGGGCTCTGTATGTGTGTGCGCGTGTTTAATGTATCATAAAGATTAAAGCTGTGCAAAGCAATTCAAATTGTTAAAGCTTTTTGTGTGGCTTGCCATTATGCCAATTTCAATTTCCCAATCTTGGGTTTTCCTGGTGCCTTCCATCCAAGTGCTAACCAGGCCAATACTAATTAGTTTTTCATGACAAGCCAAGACAAGCCAGGAGTTGCTATGTGCTTTGACACACTTTCCCATTCACACACAAAACATTTTTCATCCATTCAGAAAATTGAACTAACCACTACTATATTTTCCCTTCCCTCTCCATCATGTTCCCTTATATCTTGTGTGTGTGTGGCTTTTTTAAAAAAAACTGAAATTTTAAGGACCGAAAACGTTTAATGATTGATTTTTGAAAACTGCTCTGAATTTTTTTTTTAACAGAAGTACAGGAAAAATGTTCAAAATAAAATGTAAGTAATACATATTGATAATCTTACCTTTTATTACTATTATTGCTATTCTTGGAACATATTGCAAAATTAATAGGTCATCTTTAAATGCATTAATCAAAGCAGAATGCTGTTTTCCACTGATAAATTTATTCTTGCATGCTGCCACAGCTCTACTGCAAAAGAATAGCAAAATAAAGTATTATTAAACACAAAGTAACCAATTATTTCTAAATATATGTATATTTCATCTTTCTATACATGTGTTCACAGTGGTTTATATTTTATGGGTTATAACAAAAAAGGTTAGGCAAAAGAAAAATGGGTAAGGAAAAAAAGTATCAGGAATTTCAATATTGTTTCATTATGTTTAGGTTGAGTATTCACTGAACTTGACAGTTCTTGGCAGAAGCTCAGTCAGGTTTTATGATATATGGATAGGGCCTTACTGGTTCACTTCTCCTCCTGCCATATAGTTGCTGTGAGTGGAGCAGAAGAGGCAAATGGTGGCTTTTTTAGAGCCAATAATTCTCCAACTGGACATTCTTTGGGAACTCAATGGCATGATTAAAGGTGGTCTATGTGCTGTGATTCTTGCTTCAAAGTAAAACTTCTCAACTCATTAAGCACGAATTGCAATAATTTAATACTGGCAATTAAAACAAACTCTGTAGTGAAAGTGAAATGTATTTGAAACAATTAATAAAAGCTTATAACTCTTAGAAAATATATTAGTTCTTGAGAAAGCTATTGACTATGAAAGGACAACATGTAAGCCACCAAAAGCTACTAGACTGTGGGGGGATATAAGTACAATAAATAAACAAGCATACATACTATTTCCTTAATATTTTATTGTATTGCTAGCGCAGGACACCTCAATTCCTACATGTTAGAGAACAGAAACATACATGCCCTACTATTTAATTTGATCACTACTCACCTTTCATCTGCTTTATCTTCAACATATTCTTTTGGAAAAAACTGAAACCTACGCTACCAATTGAAACATTTTGTCTTATCAGTCTTCTGTAGTTCCTATTTTTCATAATGCTGTGTGTCTGGACAACTAACTAAAAACAGTATATCTTATTTGGAACAAGAGAGGTTACATTGAAAGGTAATTTTTTATTAAGGATGAAGCTTTTCAATTGCCTTGCCAGATTTGTTAAGTGAATTTTTACTGCATAAATTAGGCTTATCTCATATGCATGAAGCTAAATAAAGTTAGGAAACTGATGGACCTTACAGAAAGGTTAATTGTAATGTATATAATTAAAAAGAGCTTTGAGCACTACCTTCCATACTAAAATCTCTTGTGTGCTACATGGAACTACTTAACAAGTATGTGTATGCATTTTAAATAACTATTACCAAGCAAGTAAATGTTATATAATTTTTAAGCATTTTTTGAGAATAGAAATGCCTAACTCAAATCACCCAGTATCACTTTTATATAATTGAAGAGGACCTACCGTTATGTACAGATTTTTAAAAATGCAGTACTTTATGTTCTTTGTGTATCCTGTAATTTACCTTACACTCTTTTTTTATTCCATTCCGTATTCTTTTCACCACAAATAGGAGCTCTTTCAAATATTTTAACATTTAGCACTTTCTCAGTGATGCTTTGTTCAGTAGATAAATATCTCAGTTCCTGTCATGTTTTCCTGTCTCACATTGCTCTCTTTCTAGAATCTCTTTGCTGGAGATTCAGCATCAGAAATACATGTCTATTGTTCTAGAATTTCATACTGAAACCAAATCATAGTCCTGAAGTTCAGCAAATAAATAACGGCTTGTTTAGCCAATTCCTAGTGTTTTTTCCCTCCTTTTGTAAACTGCTGTCTTGCAATTCTCTGGATTGGTTAGGTGTCTGGGTGAGGCACAGAAGTCAGTGAAATAAAAGTTAGGAAGCCACAAACAAATAATGCTCCTGAATTCTCACACTATCCTAACCCACAAGTATAAGTAAAGCAATAAACCATGGTTTTAAACAGCGGTTTACTACACTAAAAAAAGTCATGTCAAGTGAAAACAAGTCACATTATGGCTTAGTATTAATGAGACAACCATTCTTCCACCTCCATCTGAATATATATTTGGTATTTCTACAAAGGGATAAGAAAGAACTCAAAACTGGAATTCTCCCACATGAACCACAGCCAGCCCAATGGGCCTGATGATTCACACAGGATTTAGTTGAATTATTAACTCAGCTCCTCAAGCTTGAGCAGTGTCTCTCTTAAGGGACAGTTTCTCCATGTGTTGTGAATGAAGAGCTTTGATAATACTCTAAAGGTCTGCTGTCATCTTGGAAGGAGACCTACTTGGCAATGATCAGGAAAAAGGCATTTTTTGTGGTGGCCCCAGCTTTATGGAATTTTGTTTTAAGAGGTTAAAAACTCATTTGTATATTCAAACCTTCTACACCTAACAACCTGTACTTTTAAGATTACTACTCTAATAATTTTATGATAGAAGTTATGAATTTTTACAATCTATATTTTTTCTATTTTTGGATTACTAATGAAAAAAGTATAAAAAGAGAAAGGACAATTGGATAATTAAGTAAACTTGTGATGCTATTCTCAGTATTAAGCAATCTCTTTAACTAAAGATACTTCATACTGTCCTCTATTTAACATACATATACTTCTCACTGTGACTCATTTGAACTTTCTGAAAGTATGAGCAATTCAAGTAATGCTTTCAAACTTAAAGTTAACAGATTGTTAGAAAAGAAGGGTACTGGAAATAATGTATTTATTTATTAACAAGATTTATAAGGCCACCCAACTGAAATAGTGTGACTCTAGGCAGTGTACAGCATAAAAAGCAAACAATACACCACCCAAAACCCAAACCACATAACATTAAATATCTGTAATATAAATATAAAATATAAAATGGTGACCAAGCAACATAACAGAACAATCAAAAGGGGACTCTCGGTCAAATGGCCTCTAATGCCTGGTGGAAGAACCAAGTCTTAATGGCTTTCCTAAAGGCAAGCAAAGTTGAGGCTTGTCATATATCAGAGAAGATCGTTCCAGAGAACAGGGGCTACCACAGAAAAGGTGCACTTCCTAGGTCCCATAAGGTCCTCCCCGTGGGAGCATGTGTGGTGGGCAGATGTTCTTGGGAGAAGTAGTAATCCGATTCTATGCCATGTAGGGCTTTAAGGTGATAAGCAGCACCTTGAATCGCATCCAGAAGCCTAGTGGAAGCCAGTGCAGCTCATGGAGTAACATGTTACATGGGCATAACAAGATACACACACAACTACCTGTACCAGTGCTACTAAGCTACTAAAAAGCGAATGAAGATAATATCCAATGTAACCATAACCATCACAATTAATAGAAAATGTTTGGCATTCCACCTGCTAATCTCATGGAAACCATGAGTCCAAGAGGATCCCCAAAATCACAGACCTGCTCCTTTAGATGAAAAGTGATGCCATCTAGTGTCAGCATTAAAATTAACCCAGATCAATCACCAAGAAACAGCTTCTCCATCTTGTGAAGATGTAATCTGAACTTTAAAAAAAACACCACCATTCAGGCCCTTTAGCCTCTAGGCACTTGCTTGGGATGGAAATGTAAAACTGGATATCATCAGCATCCTCATAGTACTTCAACCCAAACTTATGAATTGCCTCTTCCAGCAACTTTATGTACTATCCGAAAAAGCTCCATGTTTAACATCTTCCTGAATGCAGTCCACAGAGAGACTGCTCAAGAGGACTGGTGCGGCTTTCTGGCTTCAGCTCTTGATAGTGGGGCACTAGCAGCAGTTCTCCCTAGATGATGTGACAGATCAGGCCCATAAGGTTGGAGCAAATGTTCCCATGCTCAGGCCTGAACCCTGCCTGAAAAGAGTCCAGATAACCCTTCATCTAGGTGCTCTATAGTTGATCCATTGTTGCAACAAACTTCCCCCAAAAGGGAAGGCTGGAGACCAGATGATGGCTATCAATGCCACTGGATCCAGGGATGGTCTCTTCAGGAGGGGGCCATACAACAGCTTCTTTCAAAGCTACTGGCAGAACCACCTCCCATTAAGAGGTGTTGAAAATCTCCAGAACCAAATGGTCACGCTACCCCTAGCCCTGTGAAGGAGACAAGTTGAGTACAGGTCAAGCCTGCAGGTGGCAGAAGATAATCTAGAAAGCACCACATCCACTTTGTGAGAGTTCACAGGCCAAAGGAAGTCCCAGATAAAACAAGATAATGCCCTAGTCACCACCAACAAAGATTTTGTCTTTAATAGAGAAGTGTGGGCCTGAACATAGGCACATACCTGTGCTCAAACAGAATCACTTTTTTGTCTTTTTTCACCCAGTGCTCTAGGTGTCATTTCTGTCACTTCATTTTCCAGATGTCCTCTGTAGGCAAAAGGCCACTGGTTTGATCAGCAGGAAGAGGCAGCTCAGGGGAAATCTTATCCAGTGCTTGACTTACCTGCTGTGGCTGTGGCTTACCATGCACTTGGCAAACCTGCCTGCTCAATATCTGAGGAAGTCACCAAGCACCTCTGGAAACCAGCTGGAATCATCAGGCACTTGAGATGGACCATTTAAATCAGCCCTGCCCCACAAATCATGGGAGGAAAACTAATTTGAATCAGGATGTGATATTACCACAGCAAAAGGTAAGGAAACTTTCTTCATATCCAAATCACTTAATATCTCTGAGGCAAATACGAGATCTTATGTATGATCACGTACATGTTTTGGGCCATGTAAGTCCACAATTGCCTTACATGCCATAAACTTCTAGGCTTAACCAGATCCAGCCAGCAAGTTTCTTACCTTATTTCTATGGCCCACTTTCACACATAAGCACTCCAATACCTCAGGAGCAGCATCCCTGATCACAGAAAAAGGTCCCTAACTATCAGTGTCATTGCCTACCCTGCCATGATGTGGAGACTGAAGGGGCTGAAGCCTGGTGGGGTAAATTTCAAAGAGAGCAGTGGTGCCTCCCTCACCCAGCCAGATTTTGGCAATACATGCCAGATCTGCCTGTTCATCCAAACTGTGAGTGAATGAGGTTTTATTATAGACAGATCTGGCATTTATCATCAGCACCTTGAGGCCGCTCACCCCAGCAATCCAATAACCTGGCCCCCAGGATGGGCCTACTGGATTAAAAGTAGAGAGTGGCATTGGATGACTTTCCTCCTGGAACAACATACCAAATAGTTCCCCCTCCTCCCTCCCACTACTGTACAGAGATATTTTAATGTTGTAACGTGTACTAACAAATGGTTAACAAATTTATCTTTTATCAATTACTTACAGATTTTATATAGTATTTTTTCTGATTATGCACTTGTATTGCAGTAGCCACTGGACCTGTAGGTAGGTATATTTGGTATTGCCATATTTATAGACTTGGTGTCAGAGATACAAATCAGTTAAGTTTATGACCATAATAAAATAAAATTAATCAATCTGTTATGAACTACTATAGTGAAAACAATGAAAACCAACTTACTTTTGTGACAAATTTGAAAACTGATACACAAGAATGACATAATGTATATATTATTTGGTTTTGAAATGATGTTTCTATTGTTGGGAACCTGTTACTCTTTAAATGCAAGTTCTATTTACCATCCCTTCCCAACAGTCTTTCAGATTCAGCACAAGAAGCTCTCTTCTGTATTTACTTATCAAAACCTATATCACAAACCAATTTTCATCTTTCATTTCTGCCTATTAAAACAATGTGGGGAAATACCAAGATGCACGCTGATAGAGAACAATAACATAGGTACTTACAGGCTACTTTCAGAGTTCTGAACAATCAAATATAAGTTAGTCTGGGTGGTTTACTTTCTATTCCTGTATCTCATAAATATAAATTCAGGCAAAGTTATTATTTTTTTATCTTTAAACAGTTGCATAAACTCAGTATTATTCTAGCTATATTTTTAAAAGATTAGAGAATAAATATAAACCCAATAGCTAAGTTACAAAAGTTGGTAATATTAAACTAAAAGTAGGAAATACTTGTAGTTCTATTTTCATGGTACTGTAACAATATGTATTTAGAATGTGGACATCAATGACTGGAACTAATTGGCACTTTTTAATCCAGTAATAATGGGGAACTTCCATTATCAGATCTGTTCTACATAAACTAGGAAAAGGGAACACTAAGAGGAATGAACTATATTTTCTACAGCTAAAGGTCTACAGTAGGCATGCAAATACTTTCCATTTTTATTTGTTTGACTGATTATAATCTGCATTTTTGTTCTGGCAAGCACTCGAGTGCCTAATAATATTTATCTTTATATGACAACTTTATAAAAAGATAAAAATATAAAGATTATCAGTAACATAAATGCTAAAATTGTTCAAACCTAGTGTCTGTTGAAAGAGATGCATCTTTATAGACTTCCTAAAGATGAGGGCCAAATGCAACTCCCAATGGAGTTCCATAGCTGAGGAACAACACAGATGAAAGCCACTTTCTTCCTACCAGACAAACCTGACAGTAGGGGCTTCTTCAGTTCTATGGGTCAAATCTATGATTACGGATCCAGGCACTTCCATTTATTTTTTGTCTTTAGCAGTACAGGCTATAATAAAACACTTTTAATAGCTTCCAGACCACAGGATAACCTTCTCCCTGTTTAATATTTAATTCATTTAACACTTAAGCACTTACTTTCATTACCAAGTGGAGCATGGTTGGGTTTGCAAAGTGATGTAAGCCAGTTTGTCTTATATCAATCTATTACTGAATAAACCACAATGGCTACATACAGTACAACGTACATAAACCTAAGCCTTCACAGTTTTTGAACTACAATTTCAACAAAGTTCTACTTCAGTACTCACCAGTTGGGAATTATGGGAGTTAATTTCACAAACATATGGAGAATACCAGATGTGATGGAGTAGCCTAACTGATTTCTTCAGTGAATGTATATGTAAATGTAAAATCAAATATTATGCTGTTGCAATTGGGGGAGAGGTGCAAGGGGAATTCTTAACATTACATACATTTTCAACAATTTCAAGTCATCCCTCCCTATGACGCTTTCACTTAACTTCTAGGCACTTAGGAAAAAATGCAGTTGTAGTAGAAAAATGTGCATTTATATTACTTTGTTGAGTAAAGAATTTTATGTTACTTTACCTAATATAATATTTACTGCTTAAGTCTGATTTTTTTTTCAATTGTAGCTCTAACAACTTATTTCACACAAATTCCAACAGATGCACCTCAGTTTCTCTCAACCTGGGATGCTTCCAAATAAATACATACATATTTCAAAGACTGAAATTATTTCATATTGTACATGATTTTCTAGCATTATGAGAAAAATATAACTGTAGCAAAGCAATAAAACCATTTTATACATCAACCATACTACCCTCATAATGATAAAAGTAGAATATCAAATGTTCTCAGTGGGGAATACAGCTCTTTGTTCTATCCTGCTCCTCACCAAGGTGGTGTCAGAGAGGAGAGGAGAGCCAGGACGTTTAATTTTTTTTCTACACACGATTCAGGTGAGGTTTCAGCAACCTCACGCCTCTCTTTAATGTACCAACAATAAGCGAAGCTCCGGAGATAAAGCCTCTCCAATGAAGTTGCACAGAGTCAATCATCCAATGAAGTTGTCAATCTCGCTTTTCGTTATATATAGCTACTAAAACGTTCAACAAAAGCGGTTTCCCCACCAAATCCGACTCCCCACCCCACACAGCGAGAGAAGAGAGTTGCAACTGTTTCAGGTTCGCCCCTGCAAAGACAAAAATTAAAACAAGCGCAGAGACGGGGGGAAACAACTCCACTCCAGAGAAGAGCACTAGAGCCGGAGGAAGCGCCCTCCCTTCCGTCCAGGTTCGCTTGGCGGGAGGGGGGGGGAGAGAGGGAGGGATGCAGCGGCGCAGGGCAGGCTGGACCCCACCAGCGACCCCACGAACCGGGAGGGGCGGGCGGTGGGACAGACGGCGCGGGCCCCGTCCTCGCCCAGGGCGCGGAGCGGACGACGACGCGGGCCTTTGTTCGGGTCTGCCGCTGCCCGGAAGGACCGGGAAGGGGCGGAGGGAGAAGCGAGAAGCGGCTCTCCGCGAAGGAGGCCGCGGCCGCGGCCGCGGCCGCGGCCGCTCCACAGCGGCGGCCGCCTTCGCCAGAGTCCACCCCGTGGGGCTGGACGAGGAGGACCCATCCCCACGCGGAGCCTTCGCCCCCAGGAACGCCGCGGCGGCCCTCCGCTACCCCGTCCCCGCACTCACCTGCCCCCCCGCCAGGACTCCGGCCGCTGCCTCCGAGCCCCGCCGCCGCTCGGTGATTAGACTGCGCCGCGCCGCGCCGCCCTGCCCCCACCCCTGTTGCGTGAGGCCGCGAGCAAACGCTCGAGCTCGGCTGACGTCAGGACGCAAGGGAGGAGGGGGAAGGCGTGGGGGCGGAGCGTGGAGGAGCCGGCTCGGAGCGCCCCTGGAACGGGGAAGGAGGGGGGTTGTCGCCGCGAGCACCCTCCCTCTCTCCCCCGCCCTCCCCCAGGGAAAGCGGCTCGCTTGTGCGTGCGGGGAGTCTTTCTGCGGCGTGGCAGGTTGGGAAGTGGGGAGCCTCAAACCTTCTTTCTTGTTATCCGCAGCGTGGGGGATGCAAGAACTTCTAACGTCAACATGTCAACCTGCAGGCATCGTTAGAAGGTCCCGTGAATTGGGTAGGGCCGGCCTCGCAGGAAGGTTGTGACATGTTGAGAGCCAACGAACAAGGCCGTTGTAAAGCGGTGCGTGCCGGTATTATTTCCCAGATCTTATTTTTAAGTTTATTTACCTGGAATACTAAGTTTTGCAGTATTTGTGTCAGCTTCAAATATGCTTCCCTACAGTGAGAGGCATTTCTGTATTTAGACTGTTGTGAAAGCCTGTGCATATTTTATGGCCCCTTGAGCTCCCAAATTGTGTCACAGTCATAAGAACCAAATTGAGAGCATGCTGATAATGTAACCTGAACAACATAAAACAGGGTCAGCTCTGTAATGCTTGCATTCAGGGACAGTTTCTCCGGTGGTGAATATTGACAGAACAAATGCAGAACAAGGTCACTGAGGAATAAAAGACCCAAGAAAGAAACCAGCCAAGTAGTATGTTATCCTTGACTCCTTGGCAGGTTACACAATAGTAGGGGTGTATTAGGACCTAAAGTTTCACAGGGTAGGAATGAAGAAAATGTAAACAAACACCTAACTGGCAGAAATAGGGAAATTGCGGGGGGAGGGGAGGGGCACCAAATCTGAACCAGAGAGGATCTAAGTTTGGGACTTGGCCTCAGCTGCAAGTGTGGGAGCTGCAGCGGTAGGTAAAGGCTTCAGTTCCAGTGTTACCATAATGCTTTCTTGCTGCAGACTTGCAGTCGCAAGTTACTGAGAAGCTTCTTCAAGGTTTGAGTCTGCCCTTAGGGAACCTAACAGTACCCTGGAAGAAAGTGTGGGCTTATTAACACTTCAGTCTGCTAAGAAGTGAGGAGACTTTCTGCTGGAACAGAGTTCTGATGAATTGGATTCCTGGTTTGACTTTGCAACATTATTCTTATATTCCAGTATTAGAAGATGACAAGAGAAAAAGTGGGCATTGTAATGAACTGCTGTAAGATCTTAAATCAACTAGCGCCTCCTTTTCCAAACTGACTTCTCCCTCCCTCTTGTCATATTTCCCCTTGGTGTCTCACAGTTACTTTAGCTGCCATAGTTACAGGTATAATTGTCTTTCGGTAGCACAGCTTTTGAGTCGGTGCACAAGCTGATGATTGTTGATGTGCCAAGGCAAGGCAACTTAAATGGTTCTCTATCTGTCATATCAACTCTCAGTGCAAAATAGAGCTGCACTGTTAAGAGAATGAATATTTAAAACCTGTAATGGGATAAGAAACATACATTATTTAAAATTAGCTGTTCTCTGTGACCTAATGATGATACAGTTTTTTAAGTAGTCTTCATTAATAAATGGAAAGTGGAAAAGCTGTACAATATTTCTAGAATGAATTTGCAGAAGCTGATTGCATTAAAAATAACGTTTTAATTATGATAATACAGTATCTGTATACCAAAATATGTCACAAAAGTTTACTTGGTTAATCTAGTATGCAAAAATAGTAGCATTGATACAAATTATTATTATGGCATGATTAGGAGGAATCTTCTATGTCACTGGAACAAATCCAAGAAGGAAGGTTCTGAAATTGGTTTTTATAGTCTTCTGAAAGCTAAATATATGCCTGTGGGAAATCATCTGTGTGACCCAAATTGTATCTTAACTAGGCTGCTGCCAGATCTATGGTCAGTCTGACTGTTTTGCAAATATGATCTAGAAATCATCATTCTCTGATGTCAGTTGTAACTGAGTGCAGAGATAGAATTGCTTTTGTTTCTATAGCCATTCTCCACCCCCATATGGTTTAGTGAGAACCTCCCAATCAGATTTTTTTTTTCTTTTCAGTATCAGGATCACAGAATTAAATACCATTGTAGATAATTTTTCTATTGAACAAGTAACACTATATGAATGTAAGCTTAGTCTTCATGTATATCTTTTCTCATAATAAATTTAGCACCAGCTATGATTTTGTCTCATCTACATTAGCTTCTTTCAAACTCATGCATATAAAAATACCCATTTACATTTGTTTTAAGTATCTTTTTTGCAATTCAGATGTCAAATACTCACAGGCATTCTTGTCTTTTACATATTTATTCAACTTGGGATTCAGGTATTTCTGGCCAAAATATTAATGAGCAAATGGTATTAGAAAAGAAAATCATTGATGGTATTTTCTAAATTTAGACTTCAGCTTACTGCCAGGAATCTGCTGAAGAATCACTGATTTGTAGTATAGAATTAGTATTGGTATAGTTTTTTGTTGTTGGTTGATTTGTTCCTAAGATAAGTGAGATCTTATATCAAAAACCTTGCAGCTATAACAATTCTTATCTGTGGGCTCAGTTCTCTGCTGAGGAAACTTGTCTTTTTCTATTAGACTTCACGTATTCCCAAGTGATGAGAAATTTTCATCCTCAGAATTTATATAGATATAATTATAGTTAAAAGTACATGAGTAGAATTTGTAAAAATATATATATATGTCCATGAAAAGCAGCATGAAGATGAGAGGAGGCTGCATATAATGGCAACCTGTGGTACTTGGCCACTGTGTCTGCACTGTGGAGCCACAGCATAGGCGAAATGCTTCAACCTCAAAGTGACTATTTCATATGTTCCAATCTTGAAATAAAACATTCATGTTCAGAGAGTTTTCTTGCACAGTTGGAACAAAAAGCAGTTTTGTTTCATCTCTGAACAAAGCCCAGCTATTTCAAGCAGCATCATTCCAACTGTTCCAAGTGCTATGATTTTGTACCTTGTGATTGGGTTAATTTTTTTTTCAAACTTATTCAGCCTAGTCAGTACAGCAGCAGGGAACAGTTGCTGCTATTACTTTAAATTAGTTATGGAATTCTGGGGCAAACCTCAGTTACTTAAGCACATGGCTGAAGGCTAAATACCTGTTGTGGATTGTGCTTTGCTGCTGGAGAAAGAGGACCAAGACTTCTGAAATTAAGCTAATCCAACATTTGTAAGCTGGAAAGGCCATTATTAGTACTCTGCTGAGATGGTTTGAGAGTGGTTTGCTAAACTTTAGTGTATGGAAACTCTCTGTGCTTTTGTCCTGTGCCCTACTGATGTTGAGTTTCAGGGGCATTTAAACCTGAAAATAATTATATTTCTTTGGTTGTTTTGTAGAAGATTGGCTGTAGTTGATGAGCCTTCAGAATGCATTTCAACATTGATATTGTAGGCAGAGCCTCACTGAAAAGTAGTTTGTTGTGTAGTAGTTGTAATAATTCATGCAGTTATACATCAGTACCCCTTTTGGGGGGAGAGCAGCTCCTTTGTTTCACAAAATGTTAGGCACTGCAAAGAGCATTATAGTGTGCTAGACTTGCACCAAAAAAAAAAAAAAAGATACGGCAGATATATGACGTGAATTTAATAAGTAGGACGATTAGGCTGCATACTCACTGCTGTCAACCCCTCAACTTACAGAAAATTTGGCAAGCTGATAATTTAAAAACATTTTTTGAAAACATAAAAACTGTTGGAAACAATGAAAGTGCATTTGACTAAGACTTAATACGTGCTTCCAGTCTTCAGGCCAGGAAGTAGTCATAGAAAAGGCAGTTTTTTATGATTAGTAAGACAAAAATGTTAATGTGATTACTTGAACTTCGTGGTTTATTTTAAGAAATGAAAAGAAATCAGAATCCAGGTTTCTGGCAACAGATTCTAATTTTTAATGTTTTCTTCTTCTTCTTCTTCTTCTTCTTCTTCTTCTTCTTCTTCTTCTTCTTCTTCTTCTTCTTCTTCTTCTTCATCATCATCATCATCATCATCATCATTTCTTTGGCCAATTTTTCCATAACTTGGGTGCCAAGAAATAATCAGCATACACTATTACCCTATCTATTTGTATGGTGAAAAACAACAAAACAAGGGGCTTGTTTTGATTTCCTGTTGCCTTTTATAGCCAGAAAACTCATTTCAAGTTTTGTCCTGTCAGAACACCCAAGTTCAAATATTCGGAAGGAACAATTCAGGTAGGGCTGGTTTGTCCCAAGCTATGGGGAAAAAAACCCCACCCTATATTCCATTTAATACACATCTATACCTGGCATTGCTGCTGAAGATCAGCTGAAGAATTTTCTCTAGCAAAGGCTTTGTGTTGAGTTTTGACCTACTTACCAGCCATAGCTACTGTATATATGCATCCCATATGCTCTTCTCTGGAGTCCAGTCCAGCTGCCATACCAAAAAGTTTTGCCCGCTTCTTCATATGGAAAACTGACACCTTGATTTAAATACCATATACTTTGCTATGGAAGAAGAAAATATGTAGCCAAAAAATCGGATTTGGCTTATCCATGGATGGGCTTATCCACGAGTATATATAGTAATACTTTTTAGAAGTACCCCTGTTTCCTGTATATACTTGTGCATAAGCCCATCTGCGGATAAGCAGACCCTCAAACTTTTAACTAAAATACCACAAAAAATGTGGGTCGGCTTATCCGCAGGTGGTGCATTTTTCATGGTATTTTGGTTAAAAATTCAAGGGCCAGCTAATCTGCAGATGGGCTTATACGCAAGTATATACAGTAAAATAGTAAATTAGCAAAAATGTTTTATATTCTTTCATACATAGAGTTGGTTTTTGTGTTGGTATCAGGTGTGTTGCAAAATAAAAAGGAGCAGGGCCTTAAGGTTCCCAGACTGTACTAACTGTAAATGTGGAGATGTAATTTTCAGGTAAGAGCTGTTCCTCAAATCTACCCCTTCTTTAATCCCCCCCTGAAATTAAAAAAACAAAACAAAACTCTCAGTTTTTGCAAATGTCTTTGTTTTCCAATGCTACATTCATAATCTGTACCATTTTATGGCGAAATGGAAGCAAACAGAGCAGCCATTTTTACAAACGTACCTGTTTTACTATAGTGCTGCAAAGCACTAAAGCACCCATAAAGGTTCCTTGCTCACAGTCATTCATGCCTTAGTCACCTCCTGTTTGGATTACTGCAGTGTGCTCTAAATGGGGCTGCTCTTGAAGACCATCCAGTCCAGAATGCAGTGGTACGCATAGTTTTGGGTGCTGCATGGTTCACCCGAGTTATGACACTACTGCATGAGTTGCACTGGCTGCCAGTTGTTTTCCAGGTGCAATTCAAGGTGCTAGTTATCACTTTAAAGCCCTACGTGGCACAAGGCCAGGTTATTTGCTGGACCATCTCTCCCTGAGGGTATCTATCCATCCTACTAGATTAGATAGGATGGGCACGCTCCAGATTTTCCTCCTTAAATGTTGTCACCTGATGGGACCTCAGAGGTGCACCTTCTTGATGGCCACCCCAGCCCTTTGGAACAGCCTCCACCTGAGATCCGAGGGATCCCTACCCTTTTAGCCTTCCGGAAGGTTGTGAAGACCTGGCTCTTCCCCCAAACATTGGGCTTGGATGTGGCTTGAGCTGGGAGGCTGTTTGGTCTGTCGCCTGGTGGGGGGAGGGGAGGGTATTTTTGTTTTTATCTTTATTTTTATTGATTGTTGTGAGCCACCTAGAATCATTCTGTGAGATAGATGGCCATATAGGTTCTGTAAATAAATAAATGTAAATCAGTGGCTTTGTAGGGATTTTATTTCAGTTTGTATGATCACAGATTCAATCTAAATCTGCCTGGTTTTTGACTATTTCTATGGAGCGCATCTCTGCTTGGACACGATCTCTGATTTTAACTACTGGGTCCAACCCAGCTGAAAAGACGTGCCTTCCAAGCTCTTTGTCCAGCACTAGTGCTGCTTTGCCATTTGCTGAACACACATTTAAAGTTTCTAATCTCAAAATTGTTGTTGGTAAATACTTATCCCCAAAAACTTCAGTTGGCTTTGCAATCTTCCCTGTATTTCTCTTTCCATCTGTTATGTCGCTATCTCCTGTCTTGTGCTGAACTGTCTGACTGGATTTGATTCTTTTTAATTTACCTCTCCATTCTGTTCTCTGGATTGCTGTTCCTCTGCAGTACTACAAGCTTCATGCTCCTGTTCTGTGCCACTTTTTTCTGTAGCACCTCCCTTTGTCCTTGGCCTCTGGCCTTTTACTTTGTGTGCTTTCTTGTGATGCCGCTGTCCATCTGTGTCTATATCTCTACTTCATATATCGCTACAGATCAGTGGGTTAGCTTATGAGTTCACTGCCCATGGAAATCTGAAATTATTACTGGCTGCTGCACAAAATCTCAAAATCATTTGATAAAGTTATCTTCAGGTTTTGTTACTAAGTCACTAATAGGCTAACTTCCATGAGTTTATCTAGTTGTGTTTTAAAAAACACATGCAGATATAAAAAACAAACTGTGTTTTAAAAATAAAACAAGCCTCCTTTTTAAGTTGTTAAAAACATATTTGCACTCTTTAGAAAAAATAATAAACTATGGCATTTCTTAAAAAAAAAAAAAGAGTTGGATGAAATCTTTTGGTTACAAAAATAAATCTTGAAATCCTAATTAGAAATGGCAGTTTCAGTCTCTGGAGTCCTAAATAACACTTCAGATCTCTGGTGACATAAAAGCCTGAGAGTTTTGTGCAAAGGAAGTCAAAGGTAGGTTACCAAAGTCATCAAGGAGCGAAGCATCCAAGACTTTCTTCACCAATCGCCAATAATGACTATTATTAAAAAACATCCAAGGCTACTTAGGCCACTCGCTTCCTTGACATTCCAGTGGCTCTTGTTTTTAAAAGTAAGAGCGTGGCATGTAACCATGACAATGATGTTTTGCCAGTTATATGGGTTATAATTAAAAATCAAAAACATCTGTGGCTGTTTCTGAGGTTGTTTTCAAGCCCTCTGTCTCTTTGTAACATTGATTCAGTGGGACTAATTAGGGTGCATCCATGCATATGCAGTATGTTGCACAATAGGACATGAAACCTTAATTAGTTTTTCCCTCTCTGCACTTACTCTAGTAAATTAATATATCATGAAGAATTCTTCTTTGGCATTGAGAGAAATGGACTGCTGTCAATTAGCCTGTTCTTTAATAGTTGTTTTGTCCTTATATCCCTAACCAATTCATATTCAATGATAGCGATAAATTAGATGATTTTGGCACTAAAGTACTGTTTCTACAAGACATAGTAGAATCCTGTCTTGTATTTAGCATGTTGTTTGCCATAAGGCATGGGACAAAGAATGCTGTCTTCGGAAGCCAGTCATGTTTAAGGTTTTGATTTCCAGTGGCTTTGTATTCCTCTGGCTTTGCAGCTGACCTAAGTTAGCAAAATAAATAACATGTAACCTTTTAAGGTCTCATATACAGCCTTAAATTGCAGAGCCTATAATAGCAAGTCATTATTGTCATGGTTAGTTTCATTGGAAACTGATGATGAAGACAGCCAGTTGATCTGCTGATGTTTGAGGGAGAAGGGCTCTGATGACATAAGATCATGTCTCATGCATATGGAGCCATTAGATAAAAATATGTAGAAAACTGAACATTTCCTGCGTGAAGCCTTTTTTTATGGCAGTTGGTTCATACAAACAATATCACAAAATTAGCAGATAAACATTAACATTTGAATCAGCTTTTTTATCACATCATTTTGGTTGTCATGGACTACAGGATGTCTTCCTTTTCATTTCTCCCTTATTTCTTCCTTTCCACTGTTGTTGGAATTATAAATGTTATGGTATCAGAATAATGTTTTTTGCTTGTGATATTCTGCAAAGGACCTTATGCTTTGATTCTGCTGCATAAGCCACCATTAAATAATGGCTAACTTTTAATCATTAGATTAGAATATGCAAATTGTGGCCCTCAACATGTTGCTAAACTGCAACTTCCAGCTTCCCTAGGAAGTGTGGCAAATGACAGCAATTATAAAATATTCCTTGGAAAATTAAATTTGTTGTGGTATTTTGTTTTTCAAGATTGATTATCTTAGAATTTTGGGAATTATGATCAATAGATGAAGTTTACATGTCTTCATATTAATGTGTGAATTCTTGCACTGTATGTGACATTTGTAGACATAATGGATAACACATATGTTGATACAGATAATTATTTCCATTTCTAATCATCCATACAATGCTGTGGAATTGGAGCTGGCATTTTAAATATATAGGAACAGATATTAATGCTCTTTTTTTGATCCTTCCCCAGTTTTACTTTGGGTTGGAGAAGTTGTAGGCTTCATGTATCTTCTAACACCCCCTCCTCTCTGCAACACACCAAGATTGTGCCACAACAAATGGGTAGCTAAAGGGTGATACAGTGAAATAAAATTGCTTTGACAGCTTTAGCACACCTATACAGGTTTTTAAAAATCCCATTAAAAATGGAGGGAATGGACTAAAAATCCTGGTATTCCCCCTCTCCTCAGTAATAGCACCACTGTTTTACCTGTGTGGCCTTGTGTAGGGAAAATAATTACAAAGGGACTGTAGCATAAAACTATGCCCCATTGTTTAAATCAGTAACTTCCAAGCCACACCTCCATGTAGCATAAAACTATGCCCATTGTTTAAATCAGTAACTTCCAAGTAACATACATTGCACACCTCCACTCTAGTGAATTAGCACAGTTGCCATAAGTGAGATGGAAGAAACAATTGTCAGTTACTAGAAAATGCCAAATCCTATGAAAAAGCAACATTCAGATTATTAAAATTAAGATTTTAATACATGTTAATAATAATAATACTAATAATACTATTTTTATGCCCATTTTCCAATCACAGACATTGCAGCTGGGGTTGCTCTGAGATGCTGACTCTTTGGTAATGCTAACTTCATGATAACATGGTTTTTTTCTCTGCACACAAGGCATACATTAATCAGCAATGTTCTGTCTCCTGTGATATCTTACTATTAATTAACAAATGCAGCCATGGGCAATAACAGTATGATAGTTGCAAGAAATCTTTTTGCCCTCCTTTTTAGAAAATTGTTAATCATAATCATCTTTAGTTTCACGCCAAGGCAACCACTTCTTCTCCCAGCTGCATTACACATGTGAGAAGCATTAATCACATACTGAAAGTGAAGGGTAGACATGGTTTTTTGACTCATTGCTGTGGTGGGTAGTTGTTGGGGCCAGCAAGCTATAAAAACTCATTCACACTTGCTATTTTAGAGGAACAAGATAAGGAAAGCCAAGTCCTGGTCATCACAGTGAACTCATTAAATTTCAAGAGTAAGTTAATTTAACTAGGAGATAACGTGCATTGTATTTAATAGTGTGGAAGCCAAATATCAGGTAATTCCCAAAGCCACTTGACCTTCGTATTAAAACTGAATTGGAAAGAAAAAGGAATGTGGATTCCAAATCAATTGAGCCATTATTGCCAGTAATACAGTGTTTGAAGCAAGGTACTGTACCTTGAAGTGAATGAAAATGAAGCTCTAAAGTGAAAGTAGATGCTAGCTTTGTTATACAGTTGAAAATGTGGTTAGATGAAAAGGAACTGTTGACAGTTAATTAAACTACACTGCAAAACCTGTTTGACCAGATCAAGAGAAATCCTGATCAGCTTTTAGTTGTCGAAACACTATCAATTTGCTATATTCAAAAACAATTTCCTATCTGCTGCCCTAAGTTAGCTTGTGATGAAAAATAAATAAATGGTTGCTTTTCACAATATAAATTAGTATTAATGTATATTAGTTGTTCATGAAAAACTAAAATTGAAATTAATTTTCCTAGTTTGTGATGATCCTATTCTGGGAATTGTTCTGCCCAAAGCTCATTTAGGGTTTTCTCATAGGTGAATTGAAGTGCTACCCACCTGTCTTTGTACTGGCATAAAATCTGCTGTCCTTAATAGCAATTTCTATTTTGACACAGGCATGATGCCAACAAGTGGTGCTGTTGTTATTGTAGAGGAATAAAGAGTTAGTCTTGAAGAAAGTATGTGGCAGCCATTACAAAAATATCAACTTAACCCAGAAAGACAGAAGGGGCTGAGGGAGAAATTCAAGATTAGCCCATCTTGACTCTCTTGGGTATAAGAGGAAAGGAAAGAGAAACTGTCAGGCTTTCAAGATTCTATTATAGTCTAAATAAAGTAGAGTTCTAGTGTTTCTTGTGGTGTCTGTTTCCTGACCTGGTCTACCTTGAAGGGCTGACACTTATTCACAGTGTACATGACACATTAAGGCAGGCATTGTTGGAGTCCCCTAGCTTTATTTCCACCTCTTCTCACCAAAGTCACCAGCAAAGTCAGTGTGGGCTGGGACTGGGAAGGAGGCACGTTTGACAGGTGGCCAGACTAGCAAGTATTTTGTCTCTGTGCATTTAAAATGAGAGTGACTGTCAGGCGATAGCTCCTTTTAGACATGAGTTTAGTGCTCTTGTCTATTAAACCCATATCCAAATGAAGCTGGACACAGGCTTAGTGCTATTCCAGAACAGTGCTAAACTCATGTTCAGTAGGTGAGTGATTACCAGCTGATTCAGTTATTCCAGAAAAACACTAAGCCTGTGGTCGAAAGCAGCCTACCTGAATGACAATCAACAGGCATGAGGGGGATTGCACCCTGAAGCAGACAGATAGAGCTAGCTATCCTGCTTCATACAGTGCCTCTCCCTCCTGCCACTACCACAGGCTAGCTGCCATTTAGGCTGCTCCAAGAAGCAGAATGGGGGATTGGCTCAGAGACCTGGCAAAAATGGGGAGAGCCCAACTTGAAAGAACCAGACTCTTCTGTCCAGAGCAGAATAGCCCTGGAAGATAGTGCCTGGAGACCAGTGGGGAGGAGGCATGCCAGCATCAGCCTAAGGTCAACCAGTAGACATGGGTCACCTTACTACATTACTGCCAAAATGGTCAGTGAAGCATTCCAGATTGTGTCCCCTGCATAGCAGTGTCAAGATAAGGGGGAAAACTCTAATAAGGGTACAGTTAAGAATGATTCAAGGCTGCCTCAGGAATCAGCTGGGGATCTGAGGAAGGCCACATTATGCAGACAGACCAGAAAACTGTTGTTAGGGCATGTCTGTGTCCATAGCAAGTGAGGAAACCCAACCTTGGCACTTGTTGAATGTGAGAGAAGCAATGAGTGCTACTGTTCTTGTGGGAACAATGTAAATTCAGCTATACTGTACAAATATTTATTCTTTGTCCAACCCTAAAGAATTCTTGCTTACTCTGTTGATAGGATGTTGCCCACCATTGTGCATAGTGATGTCATTCCATCAGCTGGAGGAGTTAATTGGATATTCCCCTGTATATTTGGTAAAGTGGCCTTAGTTTATTAGATAAAACATTTCTAAAGAACAGCATACTTTTCTCCATTTACAAAGCAGACTGTGTGACAATGTTCAATTACAAGAGGGATGAAAAAGTCATCAGTGCAAATGTCCTATTTGTGTGATCTCCCATCTCTGTTCTTTATTCTCTCAGTGTTTTGCTTTTTTTTTTCCGGCAAATACGATTTGTCAGTCTTTGGAAGATTTCAGTGATATAGAGAACAGCTCTATATAAATGATATAGAGAATGATATAAAGCATAGAACAGCTGTATTATCAAGGTTTTGACAGAAAATATTCTGCTATCTTGCAAATAAGAGTGCTACTTAACGCCATTGCTTCTCTTTCCAATGTGTTTACTGATGCTTCCATTTCTTTTGTGCCTTTGCTTCAGAGCCTTGCATCTCTTCAGTCTGGAACTTCTAATATGAATCTGTGGCAAAATCCAGTGAACTTAGTTCTGATAGACTGTGCGGTACTGAACATTCAGTGCTCTTAAGACACTTTCTTCCTCCTCCTCTTAATTCATATGTAACATATATACTGTAATGATGCACCTAGGGATACTGTATCTTTACCTTAGGTAATTTTTGCTTCATAAAGAATTGGTTGAAAAAAATATTTTACAGAGGAAAAAGACTTTTTCCTAGTGGTCGTCCAATATATTGTTATACTTTATACCATATTGATAATTATATACAAGCTTCTAAATTGACCCTTAGAGATAAAAGCTAAAGTCTCCTTTGAATCCCACTTGATTCCTGGTGACATCAGGGACACATCCACGTTGCTTTCTCAGCAAGAGTAGGGAAGTGGTTTACACTGCCTTCTTCTGGGATTTTCTTTTCTTTTCTTTTTTCTTTTCTTTTACTTCCCAGTTTCGCCTACTGCCTTGCCAGTCTTCTAGAACTAGCCAGGCCCAACCCTGCTGAGCTTCTGAGCCTGACAAGATCAACCAGGCAGTCCAGCTACTGAGACACTCCTAGAGATGCATGGAAGCATGTAATATAAGGTTGAAAGTATCCCATTTAAAGAAAAAAAAAATCTTGCTTCATGTCAGTCTCTTGAATAAACTGTGATTGCATGAAGAATATAGTAGTAAGTATTGGAATGTTGTTTAAGTATAACTTGTAATATTGTCTATTGGTGATAATTGAGGAACACTGACTCTGGGGATCTGGTGGTGGTAGCAGCAGCAATAGTTTTAAACAGTGGTGTAAGGCGGTTAGTGTGCAGTGCTGATGGTGACTAGTTTCTGCTGTTTATCCTGCCCTCTTTTTTTCAGTTGCATTTTGTTTTTGTTGTCCCGATCTCTGTTCTGCCTTCTGGATTCTTGATCTCTGTTTTCCTGACTGGTTTCTTTGCTTTCTTCTCTCTTTGGCTTTTTTCTTCTTTCCTTTCTTCTCCCTGCAATAAAAAACTACAGTACATTACAAGGTATATTATTTATTCAGGATGATCAGTTTCTCTCGGTTAGCCTGGCATTCTTAAACTCTGAACTCTTAAATAAAGAAAACCTCTGACATTGGCCTCTTTCAAAGAACAAGGTTGAGAACAACTGAAGACATAGAGAACTCAGTCCACTGTCACCATTTTGACAAACTAATTCAAAATACAAATTATAGCTTTTGTCTTTTCATTTTAAACTGTTTAAAAAGGCATTATGCACAATGTCACCATTTGTTGTAACTTACATAAAAACCCTTTAGATTGTTATAGTTGCATGTCAGGATTGTTCATTATAGCATATATTATAATCAGATGAATAAAACTGCAATATCATAGCATTAGTTTTGTTGCATATATTTTAATAATTAGCAATACCCTACAATTATGCTAAGGTCTGTAAGAGTCTTCCCGATGGGGAGCAAGCCAGAATGTAAAATCATACAGTAATAAAACATTTTTATTTATTGCATTTATGTCACATCTTGTTTCTGTGGAATATTGATCTACATAAATGGCAAGGAATCTTCCCTGATTTTGTCCCCACAACCCCAAGAAAGAATAACTGGGCCAAAGACATAGAGAGCTCCATGACTGAGTGGGGACTCGAACTTAGATCTTGCCAGTTAGTTGTATGATCATAGAGTTGGAAAGGCCATTTAGGCCATCATATCCACCTCCTTGCTCAGTGTAGGAATCCAGATGTCTCTAGAACCTACACTTGAAGACATCCAGAGAGAAGGAGCCCATTATCACTCTGGATAATGGATTCCACTGTCAGACTGCTCTTACAATGAAAGTTTTTGCTATCATTCAGCCAGAATCTACCCTATAATATTAAATTACTATTCCATGTCCTAGCTGGAATACATCAGAACAAATCTTGATGGTTGTCTATGCCAAGAAAGTTTCAAATGCTATTTGGGATGAGCAAATCTTAACAATCTTCTGTGTCAAGATCATTTCAGATACATGAAGAGTACTATTCCCATCAGTCTTCTCAAGGTTAAACATGTCCAGTTCCTTCAGTCCTCTTCATAGTGTTAGTGCTCTCGATCATCCTCATCTGCATTTCAGAAAAACTATGTAGCTGAAACTTATTAAAACGTGTGGCTAGAAATGGATACAGCATTCAAAATGGAGTCTGACCAATGCAGAATACTAGAACTACTACTTGCCATGATTTGGAAACCACACTTTTATGCAACCTAAGATTACATTTGCCTTTTTTTGCTGCCATATCTGCCCAGGAACAACGATGAAACAGTCCAGTCGAGTACAGTTCCTTTATTTGCTTACACCTTATAGACAGAATCTTGCCAAACTAAATCTATACTACTGCAGCTAGTGGATATACCCTGGGAGATTCTAGGGAGTGGCTATCCCGAATGTCTTACTCTTCTCATGCTCCCCCTGCGGACTGTCTTGCCTCTTGCCTTCTCTCCCCTCCTGGAATGCACCCCCTCCTTCCTGATAGCCTTGATCTCCCACATCACTCTCCTCCTCGTAGATACATTCCGTCACAATATTACACTGCTGAATCATATTCAGTTTGCATTCAACTATTCTAAGATCTTTTTTAAAAGTGGTATTACCAAGCCAGGTATCTCCATCTATAACATGTGCATTTGATTTTTGCCTTCCAAGTGCATAACTTCGTGTTGTCTGTTACATTTCATTCTATTATTTTCAGCCTATCTAACCTATCAAGTATCTCTGAATTCTCTTTCTCAAAATCCCATCTAATTTTGTGTCATCTGCAAATAAACATTCGTTCCACTTCTTTATCCAAGTCATTAAGAAAATATTGAAAAACAGACAATCTACGACTGAAGCTTGTTGGAACTCTACCACAAATAATGGTTCCAGTTTGATTAGGAACCGTTGATGATGTCTTTCAGTACAATTTTTGGACCACTGTACGTCCACATAATTGTTAATGTCATCCAGCTTATGTTAAACTTGCCTCCTAATCAGAATGTCATGGAATACTTTGTCAAATGCTGGAAAGGAATGTAAGAGATCAGCTTGGAATGGTGGCTTTCAAAGTTGATGTCAGCCCTTCAAGGTAGGTCAAGTCAGGAAACACGCCATAAGGATTCCTGGAATGCTACTTTGTTGTTATAGGGTATAGTAACAGAATCTTGAAAGCCTGCCTTCCAAGGACATCTCTACCTTCCTTTACAAATGCTTTGCTTCGACCAAGTTATATTGCCTCCGTAGGATTCCCACAACCTATTAAGGAAATTACCTAATTAAAATAAATGAAATAAGGTTAATTTTGAAAGACTTGACAAATCCAAGGCCAGGACTTTAACCATTACTCTATACGGCTCTTAATAAAAATGATAAACATGGCTAACATAATAACAATCTGATACTAAAGTTGAATATATTTTCTTTTCAGTTGTCCGTCTATTCCAATAGGTTGTGGGCAAGGAAGAATGAATAAATGAAACTGACTTAAAGGTTAGAAGAATTATTTACAATGCATATAATTAATGCAGTTGGAGAAAATGTGATAGTGTAGATCCTTGAAGAGATGAAGTGTATAAAATGAACAATTGCTCTAATTCTGAACAACTTTGTAATATATTGCACTTATTTATGTGAGCTACCATACAAATCCACTAAGAGGCACCCTTGTGCTTTTTAAGTCCATCTTCTGAAATCCTTTCAAATAAAGATGTATTCTTTTTAATGAACAATGTAAATGCCATTGTTCTGCAGCATAGTCTATTCTGAGTGTATGAATTCTATGTTCAGTTTTGTTTTTACAGTGTTTGTACTCTCTGAATCCTTCTGATTTATCATATCAAACAATCATAAAAGGAAAGATATAAGACAGTTACGCATCTAATGTTGTCTTATAGGTTATGCTATAGAAAGAAGAATGGATGAGAATAAGCAGGTGCAGTGCCATCATATTTTGTGACTCTTGGATACAAGGATGAGAAGATAGACAGAATTATCCACTGAATGTGATTCAATACTGATCAAATGTTAGGGGCCTTCACAAATAGAGGAATTTTTTATAACAGTTCCTTAGCTGTTCTTAAGAAACTAATGTGTCTAAGGCAGTGTTGTCCAAACTTGGCCACTTTAAGATGAGTGGACTTCAACTCCCAGAATTCCCCAGCCAGCATGGCTGGCTGGGGAATTCTGGGAGTTGGAGTCCACTCATCTTAAAGTGGCCAAGTTTGGACAACACTGGTCTAAGGGAAAGCATTATGTTTAAAAATAAGCTAATCTTACTTGTCAAACTGTATTTACTGACTTTTTAATCACAGGATTAAGAGGCACAGCAAGTGATAATATGTGATTTGAAGCTATCTGATTTTTTGCTGCTGCTAGGCTTTCTCTGTCTTTATCCTGAAAAGACTGGTTTGCAATTTAGTCAGGACATGGTAGCAGTTAAGGTCGGTGTGAAACAGCTTAGTTAGGCTGCATACAGTAAGCCTGGTAGGACTTATGTTGTCCATCCTACTGATCCCTGCATTGTAGCACAAAGAACGAAGAAAAAAGGTAGCAATTCAAGAAGGAGAAAATAGACTGGAAGAACCAACTTCTCTCAAAAGTACTGATACAATTATTGATTACTCCTAGGTCACTTCAAGTCACCTATGGTCCATTAATGCAGTATTACGTATATTCCTAGCACCTTTCTCACTTCCAAGAAGCATGACCACTTTTTTGGAGAAAGGCCAACTTTCAAATATACTGAGGCTGAACTTGATAGATGCTGGCCAAAACAGAATTTTAAAGACTCCGCTCCCTCCATCGCAAGGCACCTGTTCAGTTCAAAAGAGATTTTAATTTCATTTGCCAACAAATAGGTCTATCTTCTTGTAGTTTAAGTGTACGGAGACTTGGTGCTTCTACGGAAAAGCAAATGTCAGACTGCTTTCAAGAAGTGTTACCCTCATGGGAGGGTTTTCATTAGAACAGTCCCACAAGCACAGGAAGTAGAATCTATGGTTTCCAAATGATTGTTTATTGTAGTTTGCAATTCTGAGTATTAATTACATGCTATTATCACAGTAACAATACAAGGGAGATCAGGGTGAGAGGGTGTGTATGATGGGATCAAAGTCAGCTAGTAACTTTCAGGTTCAAATGGAGTTTAGAAATCAGATTTCCCAGTTTTGTGTGCTGTCATCTCCAAAATGCCCATTAGTAGGTATGCATTTCCCATCACCCTAACCTTTAACACAATGTCCCTGCAATAAGACTGTCCTTGCACATGTAGACATCCATTTATAAAGTATGAACTAGTAATCAGGCTGTTGTCTCTATGAGGAATAATAGTACAGTACTCATATGGGCAATACTCTTGGAGCATATGCTAAATCATGATGGAATTACTTGAAAAGTTCTAAAATATGATAGTGGGATTTGCTGCTTAAACAATCTCCACATGTATATGACTTGGATGCAATATATGATGTGGATGATATATGTATATGGTACGACTTAGGATCAAGAATTTTGGTATAAATAGTTGTAACTTCTTTTTGGGCTTCAACAGTTTAATCCCTCCTACAAGATTCCCTTGAGGTCATAGTTGTTCTTTATGAGACATTAATTCAGCTGGCAGAGGCATTTGAGCAAACCAGGAATACAAATGTGATGCTGCATTATGTCAGAATTGCATGTTTAGTCTGCATTTCAAGAAATAATCAGGAAAAGTTATACATGATAAGGTACAGATGCTCCTATCCCACAGATATCTAAATTATTTCAAGTATGGTGTTATAGTGAGAAAGCAACCAGATGAATTATTTGATTTCATATTTAAATGATTTGTAATTCAGACACTTCTAAATTGTTTCTCTTTTAAAAATAAAATCCACTTTAAAATAAAATCAAAGTAACTGCATCCTTCCCCAATAAAATACATGTATTTGAAATGGTTTGTAATATAATAAAGACTTCTCTTATGCCAATAACATTTTTGTTCCCAAATTGTAGGATTGTAAGGGAATAGGAGATATAAAGTCCAATACCATCCCCCAAAGTCTGATGATAAACTCTTTAGCTTCATGAATAATGTGTGCATTGTGTATCAAACAAAGATATTAGAAATAGGCAAGCTACGGTGACCATAGCACTTTCAGGGCATATGGCTCCATCTGAGCCAGGAAAGTAAGCCAAACTTCACCCTACATGGGAAAAAAAATAGAAAACCTTTTTCCCCTTTATCCAAAGAAGGCTATTTTCTAATATCCAACATAGATACAAAGGACTAGGAAACAAAATGTACTCAAGTCAGGTGAGGGTGATTATATATCTCACTTTATGGAAGCAGATCCTGTATTTGAAGGACCATCTGACCTAAGTCTGCTATACAGTTAAAGTAGGAGAAGGGAGATTTATTTATTTAAAGCATTTATATAGCCGCCCATCTTGTACGAAACTCTGGGAGGCTCACAACCAAAAGATAAAACCATATCTATGTACAATAAAAAATTTAAATCAAAAATATTAAAAGCAAAAAATTTTAAAAGCAAAAAATATTAAAACCAAAAAACCTGGCACCATAACTAAACTTAGCTCATCCTATCCCTGCACTTGGGGGAAAAGCCAGGTCTTGAGTGCTTTTTGGAAGGTTAAAAGGGTGGGAGCCGGCCACATTTCAGGGGGAAGGGTATTCCATACGACAGGGGCTGCCACAGAAGAGGCACGCTTCCTAGATCCCATAATATGGCAATATTTAAGGGAAGTGACTAGGAGTATACCCCACCCTATCCAAACTGGTAGGACAGGCAGATGTCCTTAGGGAGAGGCAGTCACACAAATAACCTGGTCCCGTGCCATATAAGGCTTTAAATAACCAGCATCTTGAATTGCACCT
Organism: Liasis olivaceus; assembly: GCA_030867105.1. Taxonomy (NCBI): domain Eukaryota; kingdom Metazoa; phylum Chordata; class Lepidosauria; order Squamata; family Pythonidae; genus Liasis; species Liasis olivaceus. Next base: position 240,492,405 of record CM061349.1, on the reverse strand, counting down.
GAAAGAAACTGGGAGCTAGTGCAGCTCGCACAACAGGAGTGTAATGTGGGTGAACTTGAGGCATGCATCATTGCATGCGCCGCTGAATTCTGAACCAGTTGTAACTTCCAGATGGTCTTCAAGGGTAGCCCCATGTAGACTGCATTGCAGTAATCCAACTGGGAAGTAACCAAGGCACAAGTGACCATGAGCAAGACCTCCCAGTCCAGGAAAGGGCACAATTGGTGCACAAGACAAATCTGTGTAAAGGCCCCCCTAGCCACACTCCCACCTGCTCCTCAAGCAGGAGCCGTGAGTCTAGGAGGACTCCCAAATTGCACACCAGCTCAGTCTGGGGGAGTGCCACCCTGTCCAGAGTCAAAGATGACATATCTCCTGGGCCTGGGGGGCCAAAGACCCAGAGCCACTCCATCTTGGCAGGGTTGAGCCAAAGCTCTTTTTCTCCCCATCCAGACCCTTACCACCTCCAGGCACTCGGTCAGCGCCATAACAGCATCACCTGCCCGGCAAGTGGTGGAGATGTATAGCTGGGTATCATCAGCATACTGATGATACTGCACCCCATGCCGTCGGATGACCTCCCCCAAAGGTTTTGTGTAGATGTTAAAGAGGAGAGGCCCTGAGGCCCACATTGCAGGGGCCTAGGACCTGACCTCCCCCACCAACATGGACTGGAACTGACCATAGAAGGAAGAGGAAAACCACTGCAAAGCAGTGCCTCCCACCCCCAACACCCAAAGCCAGTCCAGAAAGATACCATGGTTGATGGTATCAAAAGCCACTCAGAGGCCCAGGAGGGCCAGAATGGTTGCACCACCCCCATCCTGACCTCTCCAAAGGTCATGTGCAAGCACAACCAATGCCATTTCAGCTCTGTGCCCCAGCCTGAACCCAGACAGAAAAGCGTTCAGATAATCCACTTCATCCAGGGCTCTCTGTAGCTGAACGCCAACCACCTCTCAACAACTGTTCCTAAAAAGGGAAGGTTGGAGACTGGACAAAAGTTGTCTAATGCTGTTGGGTCCAAGGATGGCCTCTTGAGAAGGGGGCGCACCACCACCTCCTTCATGGCAGGCATTTCCACCCCATCCTACAAAGAGGCATTAACCATTGCTTGGACCTAACTGTATGCCACCTCTCAGGAGGCCTTGACCAACCACGTGGGACATGGGTCCAGAACACAGGTGGCCGAGCTCACAGCCACAAGGACCCTTTCCACTTCCTCACGATCAACCGGCTCAAACTCCTCCCAGATAACAGGGCTCAGAGATGAAGAACCTGGAAGTTTGTCACTGAACATTAACACCTGCAGGTCACATAAAGCAGATACATGGGACATAGCCTACAGCTTTGGCTATGATTAGCCTGGCTGGCTGGGGAATTCTGGGAGTTGTAGGCCACACATCTTAAAGTCGCCAAAGTTGAGAAAACTGCCCTATGCACTGAAGTGATGGTAGACAGTTTAAACTTTAGGATGACATCTCCTGTTGTGTCCTAAAAAGTTTGCTTGAAGCAAAATTGCTAGGAATAAGATCAGCAAAAACTTGTTCTTCCTGGGCAGAAATCTTGCAAAGAAAAGTGGCTATTTCATGGGAATTTCCAATATAGTAATACATTCTGCTTCATAGATTTGGCCATTCAGCTTTGTCTTACAGTATACATACCATGAATATAATCCTACTATCCTATATCCTCTTTCTCCTTCTTCCTAAACTGTAAGTGCTATTAAGCATGCACAAAACCATAAACAGCTACATTACACATTTGTAATATACAATAAAAGTACCATATGTTTAACCTTGAAGCCCCCCCATCAGAACAATAAATGGAAGTAGAACCATTCATTTCAATAAAGTCCAAAAATCAAAGCTGCAGTTAGAAGATAAAACAGGATCATATACTGTACTATTAAAAGTTTGATGGAACAGATTAGAACTGTCCATCTAAAATATGCAAAGGGCAGCCAACCACACATTCCTTGAGAAAAACTTCAATAATTTAGCTACGGGTAAATAAATCCTATTACAAGAACATAGCAACCTAACTTCCATAAGTGATAAAATATATAACAAGCTATTTAATGATGATCAGAATTTACAGGCAGTTTAATATGTCAGGAAGTTTGCTTTCAGATTTCCTGGCCCAAATTAGTAATTACACTGTCTGTTTTATACTATTCTAAGAACTCCAAAGTGCCTAGATGGATCGGATAAAGACCAAGCTGGTCCAGAAAATGATGTAACAATCCGAGACCTAACTGTGCCATTGAAAATAGCCCAGTAGTCACAGAGGCAAACTAACGTGGTCTCGGCAATTACCTTGAAGCTCCCCCCCCACATCGGATTTTCAAATTCCAGTAGTGCAGTTTGCCACTGTTTAAACAGGGGACTGAGCATTTAAAGGTTTCTAGGCATTCTTGAAAGTATACATTTAAAGAGAATGATTACAAGCAACTATTTAAATACATATTTATACTAATCATGGATAAACTGAACAAGATGTGTTTTTGTTCTTTATTACAATAAAAGGAGCAGTCAAGAACTTGGATGTATCCACTTTACTATGCTTTATATTATTTAAGCCCCCCACTGTAGCCAACTGACAATATAGGGCTAATCTGCCTAAGTTATTAATGGAAGGAACTCATGAAACTGATTGGGGCATCTCTCTGACAGCTGTGCTGAAAGTCAAGAGGTCCATATGCTGCTGAAAGAACCAGTACCGATTCTTGGGGCCCAGCATTGTGACGGAGCTGGAAACAAATACAGCTAAAAGTCATGAGGCAAAGAGCAGTGTATCATAGTTAGACTAGATTCAGGCTACCAGTTGGAAGGCCCAGGTTCACACTCCTCATTTGTTCATTATCTCACCTCTTCTCATGTGGTGATCTCTCAGCCTGATCTACCTCACAGAATTCGTGTAAAATATGTGTGGGAAACTGAATTTTTAAAACCCTAGGTATATACCCTCTTATGTTTTTTGAGGGAGGGTGAGTTGTAAACATATGAATAAATCACCCAGCACTGGATTGAAAGAGCAAGGAACCTGAATTCCACAGGCATATTATAATCAATTTATGTAGTGAATGTATGTGTACCATAATTCTAAAACAGAAATTGTCAGTAACAGCTGCTTTTACAGAAACTTAATTTTTTCAGGTAACAGCTCAATGCAATAAATCAATAGCAATACATATGAAAATTCTTAAATGGTGTGCCCAGTATTTAGACTACCCAATCTGGTTGCAAAGATCTAGGCAATTTCTGGATGGCAGCAGAAAATACTCTAAGTCTTTGTTTCTGTCTAGCATCTATCTAAACTTTTGCAGCTCAGATCTCACGACCCTAATTATATGATGAAATTATAATAAATGGTAGGTGAGTTATTATCCATATTTTGATGTTCCAACACTTGGATCACTCACTGGCAGTTCCTTTTAATGTGTATGCATATTTCTAATCATGTATTCATTTAATTAATTAATTAAATTCCTAAATCCTTCTACAACCAATGGCCCTGTTCCCACAACACTCTTAATTGGGTCAGTGGAGACTGGCAATTTTATGTGTGGTATGAGAACACTAAAAAAGAATCAGTTAACCCCATCAGCTAAGATTCCAGGGGGTTGAATTTAGCCCTAAACATACCTATATTAACGCAGAGAGATCAGCTAATTCCAGTGTAAGTTAAATAGTGGGATTGTTCCATTTTATAAAACTAATTTTCAAGAGTTGACAATACTCCTTTGGTAGCAGGGTTCAGATATCAGATGCCATTTGAAGAAAGAGGATGGAGTCTCCGTATTGTCAAAATTGTAATTTTTGATCTAGTTACTGTGTACTGCCAGAATCACCAGTGAGGAAATTTGACTGGTTTAGTGACTGATGGTTTATGTATCTTATGGGAATGGGGCCAGATATTGCCAGCCAGCAATAAGTAGAATTTGCAGAATGGAGCATATTATCAGTGTAAATAGTTACATGTGATAGAGGGAACAGAAGGTGGGAAGAAAATAAAACCTGGTATGAGATTTATTCCATATTAGTTTTAAATTAAGACAAGACACTGCTTAAATATGGCATGCCATCCATTACATGGGGCCATAAGTGAACAGTTTTGTGAATTAAAGGCTGTTTGTTTCATGATGTAGGAATCTAGCTGTGTTTGTTTTGGAATTCTAATTTAGTTTGATACCATATCCCTCAGTTTGTAGCAAATCTATGGATGGAGATAATTAGAAAGCAAATTAGCTTGAACCAATTTTTAAGATCAAGAGGAAAGCACAATTTTTAAGATCAAGAGCAAAGCATATTCACCATTTGTGTGAATATTTGTACTGAGGCCACTGTTTTCTATAGCATAAAACTTTAAAGGATTATAATTTTAAAAGGGTTATATATGTGAATTGCCTTATGATCATCTAAACAAAGGGGGGGGGGAGCAAAAAAAAAAAGAGCAAAACCCACAATTAAGCAAATGTTTTATTCATTGGTATTTACATTTGCCATTCACCTACAGGGCTGGGAGGGAGCTAGGTCCACAATGGAATTTCAGAATTTATTTGTTTAGAAATATTTACTGTGATTTTGGTTTCTTAATATCAGATAATTGTATAAGACTATTGCCTACCTGCAATAGAAAAAAAAGTATACATTAAAATATATGTTTAGAACTAAATCCTTCTACTTAAAACACTAACATAGAATGATAAGATTCTTCTACATTTATAATTCCAGTTCGGTTACTAGTATTTTAATAATATGTTACCTAAAAAACTGCTGTGGTGTAACTATTTCTCAGTCAATCTCCAGTCTCAATTTACCTTGAACAAATGCTTTATTGCATGCAACTGAATGTGCAATTGTTAGTTGCTATAGGGATACACACAAATAGTCCAAACAGCATGTGTTATGGAGAAACATATTTTCTCAATTTCAAACATGTCTGAAACCCATGTCAGCTAATACCTGTTAAACCACTGTTAATAAAAATCTCTCTCTCTCTCTCTCTCTCTTTTGAAAAGTATTTTCATACATCAGTAGAAGCTGAATCCCTTCCGCAAGCTTCATACAGTACTTGGAATTCAGTTGCAGATGAGCCTGGCTGCTGCTTTCTTCTGATTTAAATTTGGTGTTTTGTACAATTGGGCTATATAGGAACGCTAATCCTTTGTTACTTTCCAATTTTAATGCCAAACTCAGCATTCACTGAATGGTTTTTGCACTGTTGGTTTTATGTTTAACTTTAATATTTTGTTAATTGTCCCCTGTGCCTAATTGACAGGAGTGAAGTTTGTAAATTAATCTTGCTAATAAATAAATGTGACCTATGAAGTCTTTTGTAAAAGAAACATGGCATCTATAGCAACTTTACCATTATACACTGTAAGGTGAAGATTTCTTCTCTATTACGTCAGCATTAGAGATCATACAGAGGAAAGACTAAATTACAATTTATTTCATCCTAGTTGCCTAAACTCTGCTCGAGTTTAACTGTTATTAATGTCACAATTATTTGATAAATGTGCTTTATATAACGTAGGAGTCTAGACTAGATGATATAACAGGCTTTTGGACCTGATCTGAATAGTTTTTCTTATGCCTTCACTGATTTTCTTTTCTGGACACTTTCTAAGCCACTTCCTAATAAATGGAACTGACCGTACTTTGCCAGTCTTCCTTTATAAAAACTGCAGTGAAGGTGATCCTTGGAATAAGCTGTAGGAAGAGAGATCCCAATGACTCAATACCACTTTGAAAGCATCCCATAAAATCCTGGCTAATAATAGAGTAATAAATAAATATTCCTGAGCTTGGTGGTTAACAATGTCCTAACTGTGTTGCTATGCATGGAAGTATTTCATGGAAAAATAATTAAGTATTAAATTTTGCCATCATTACATTTAAAGAGTCTGTTCCTCCATATGCTCTTCATACTTTGGCTGAGCTTAATAGAGGTGCTTATATGTTATTTGTTTTTCTTTTCCTCCCTGCCCTTCCTTTCTCTTCCACTTACAGTATTTCCAATGCTCAGATACTGAAATGCTAGCCAAAGATATCTCCAACCCATCTATCCAGTTCCCTTCCTAAGCACTAAGTGGCAGCATATTCTAATTCATTATAGGGACAGCTGAAGGAAGGTAGGTTGCTTGCCTCTGTTGCTGTAGCTGGGTGCACTATCTTCTTAGAAAACATGCTAGGTGAAGATAACTGGAGTGTCTGGTAGAGCAAGCAGATTATTGGAAGCAATGTGATGTATAAATGTGTGTTTTCCAATAGTAGGGAAACTATATGTTTTGCATGCTTTGTTTTGGCTCACTTGATTGAAATCCATAGAATCTGGTCTATGTAACCCTAAACCCAGATATTTTTGGCATCATTAACGTGCTGTTGTTATAATCACACAGCAGATATTTAACTGATTTCTTTCTCCACTTGTTTGTTCTCAGAATAATTCAAAGTTGATACATCTTTGTAGTTTCTATGACTCTGCTTTAAATATTGTTCATTTGTATGATCAGGTTATGTTTTGCAATATTGTTATCAGATTACAGTATTACAAAACAAGAGTTGTCCTAATAAGAATGATTCTTTTCTAGTTGGTAGACTTTGGTCTTTCTTACCCAGAATCCTTCCTAGGAACCCCTTGCATAGTGCTGCTACACTACCTTGCCGTTCTGTTGCATGCTTAATTACCTAAAGAACCAGTGAATTGTCAAGAGAAAAAGTAGATGTCAATGAGGAGGCACAGGAACTTCCTCTTTTAGAAGAGAATATGTGTAGCTCAGGGTTGAACTGTGGAGTCCTTGGGGTTCTCTGAGCTTGGTTGTTTTCTTGCAAACATTTTGTTACCCGGCTAGGCAATATCTTCAGTGCTAGAATGGAATGGGGTTTGCTCTCTGCCCTGCCAGTGTCAGTGGGGGTGGGGATTTGGTTTTGTTTTATTTTTTCCTCTGGTATTTCCTTGATTAGGGTGTTAATCTCTGCATTGGGTGATGATTGCTGGTGATGATTGGGTGATGATAGCTGGTGCGGAGATGTTCTGGTCTTTTGTTTTCCTTTCTGTTGTCTCTTTTGAACAGTGTGTAGATGTTGTTTATCTCTGTGTGCCTGTCAATGGCTGCCTTGCCTGAATACCAAGTTTCTAAGAATTCCCTTGCATTTTTGGATTTAGCTTGGTCTAAGATGCTGACAGTTTCCCAGTTGAAACCGTGGTTAAGTCTGTCCATGTGTTGTGAGATTAAGGAGTTTTCATGTCTTCTGACTGCTAGTTGATGTTCATGGATGCACTCTGCAAGCCTACCTGTCTGTCCTACATAGTGGTTGTTACAGTCCTTACACTGTATGTTGTAGATGACTCCTGTTTTTTCTTCTTGAGCTACTGGGTCTTTTGGTTTGTTATCCTTTTCATAGCTTGTGTTGGTTGTGTTGTAGGTTGAGTGGTCAGGCACTTTTTGATAAAGTTGTGTTCCATTTTGTTGGAAGATGTTGTATAGGTGGTCTGTTTCCTTTTTCTGCTGTTCTGGGTTGCTGCAATGCATTTGTGCTCGTTTGAATAATGTTCTTACACAGCTCCTCTTGTGGGAGGTTGGGTTGTTACTTTGGTAATGGTACCAATCCATTACCAAAATAACAACCCAACCTCCCACAACCAACACAAGCTATGAAAAGGATAACACTGCCATACATCAGAAACATCTCAGACACTACCAACAGACTATTACAACCACATGACATCTCCATAGCACACAAACCAACTAAAACCCTCCAAAACATCTTAAGCAAATAGGACAGACAGGCAGAAGGACAGACAGGCACAATCACATGACTGTGGGAACGCTGCAACAGCCAGAACTTTGAGGGCCGGTTGTAACCACCACTAGTTCAGCATCATCATAAGTTCAAACAGTTGCTGAACAAGTGGTCATTAACCAAGGACCACCTGTAGTGCAATGCCCCAAAATATATTCTACATTTTTCCTTTCCATACTTTAGTTTGATGCAACTGTAATTGCCTCCTTGTTTCAAAAGAGGATAAATATTGGGGGAATTCTGATAGATTAAATGGTTAAAGGATAGATCTGAGTTTCTGTCATTGTACAATCATCTCTCCAAAAGTCAGTATCCCCTGGTACACTTCAAATAAGTCCAAAGAGAAAAACATCAAGCAGAAACTCTTCTCTTGGAACTCTTCCACAGAGCAAAGTGGCTACAGAGTAATGGACAAATGTGTAATAGTAAAATATAGCACCCCCAACCCATATCTACTTTGCAGCAATGAAAAAAGATCAATAATATCAAGGAAATGTAAAAGAAATTCTCAAGCTCCCTGAGAAAAAGGTAGCAAAAATGGAAGCATATTTCAAAGGAGAAGAAAACTGAAGGACCAATTTTGTTATAGTAATAGTATAAATTTAGTCTGCTAGCAGTATTAATATCATGGATGATTACAGGGTGAGAAAGTTCCATTAAATGAGATGGATGAACGTTCTGACTCATTTGTTTTAAGACAAACCGACCACTCTGCACTGGAATAAAGTATTTTATCTATTATGTTTCCTATGCTATTTATTAATTCATTTTCTTTTTATGAATTTAAAAATATTATGTTTTAAACACTGATGCAACTGTTCCCAGAAACTTATTGGGCAGATTTAAATTTATATATATATAGAGAGAGAGAGAGAGAGGCAGGCTATGGATGTCCAGAATAATAGTAAAATTTTCCTTTCTTTTTCTTCCCCTTCTGGTTGCATTTTAGTCATGCTTCTAAGTATGACTAAAGCTAAAGCCAATTCATTAAAATGTGTTTATATTGGGAACCCACAACCTCATTCTCAAAGTGCTTCATTTGAAGCAGAAATGGGCTACCTTCCTTGCAAGAGAAAAAAATAAAATGCAATGAGAGGATTTGTTGGCAGAAAAAAAGACAATAAGGCCCAATACTTCATGAGTCGTTTATAGTAGTAGAATTACAGTTGCAGATCCAAGTTATGATGACCCAGCAGTGTATGTAAAATGTCAACACTGAGATGCAATAATTAGTTTCATGTTAATTTTGAAGCCTCTACAGCCTGGGGAACAAGTACAAAGAAAGAGTATTAACCTTAACTACACTGGTGTCATCCACATGCTGTTGCTGGAGAATTGTGCAGGAATGATATGCTCCAGCTGCCAAGTCCCTAAGTTTGTTTGTTTGTTTACATATTTATTTATTTCAGTGTGTAGAAGCTTTATATTTCTTTCCTGGGAGTGAAATAGTTCATCTTCGTGTCTAATTAATATATCTGTGTGTGTGTGTGTGTGTGTGTGTATGTATATGTATATGTATATAAAATGTTAACAGCCTTATTCTACACTGTAAATTACAATATTGCCATTACCCCAGGAGATATGGAAGATACATTAGAGCTCAGGGCAAAATAAACTCTTTACTTTCCCACTTTCTGCGCTCCTGTAGCACTATGTACTATGTCAGGTGCTGAACAATCCAGTACAATGTCTCTTTCCATTTAATACTGAGAATAGTGCCCTGGAGCCAAAAACAAGCTAACAATATTATTTAAAGTATCTGAAGTTAGTTGAATGCAGTATTATAATAGAGAACTTGGTGGTGTTTTATTTTAAAGTTTCTTAATTTCATTATCTGCAAATTAAAACAAGGCTTTGCATTTCATGAAATAAGTTTGTGCAAAACCTAATCAACAAGGTTTGGTGATTTGTGCAAAACTTAATCAACAAGGTTAGTCTTTGATATTTTGCATTGCTACAGTGGGCCTTATCTATCTTTTACCATGAATTTATGCAACATGCTGTTTTTGTTGAAATTCATCTATTGTTTGTTCATTCAGAAAAGCTCCTTGTTTACAGGCTGAGTCAGCGGCAAACGTGGAATCAGAGTGATGAGATCAGAGTGATGCCAGCCCCTTTTCTACATGTATCACAACGTCACCTGCCTGCCCAAAAGGGGTGGAGCTTGTAGTGTGATACTGTAATGGATGAAAGCATCAAAGGCTGCAGGAACTGCTGGGCTGAGTTTGCATATTCCTCTAGTTAATTTTTTTAAAGCCAATATTTGATGAGCCCAGAACTAAAGGAGAGACTATTTTGTGCATTAGCAAAAACTGGAGCTTGTTTGGCCAATTCCTAGTTTATTTTTAATATTTTGTTTAGCTTTTTTTTTTTTTTTTTGCCTTGCTCTTCTGATTAAATGGACATGGTATAAAAACAAGCAGGAACAAGCCAAGAATCTACAAAGAAACTATGCATCCTTATTTGTACATCACACCAAGTCACTGCTGCAATCATTATACCTACAACAAAAACATGATTTCAGACTGGCTAACAGCAGCACATTATTCCAAGCCAAAAACAACTAAACCAATACTATGATTATGATTTAGCACAATGTGTTATTATAAAGATGACAATGAAACTATTAGCTTATTAACAGAACTAAAAGAGATTGTCTAAGTTGTTATACAACACTCAGGACAGAGAGAGGTTCAGAAAGTCAAGCTGCTTGAGGTCCAGAGTTACAATGGCTCATTGTTGGATTGTATTAAGTCATGATATCTTGTATCTTTAGTGTGTTGAAATTCAGAATGGCTGGTTTCACCAAAGCAATCTAATAAACCTCCTATTGAAAGGACAGCAAAGAACAGATTAGGATATTCTGGAATTTGCAGTTGGAATATCACCATCATGGACAAGATGGGAGCTGGAGAAAGTCCTAAATGAAACTCATACTCATTAGTTATTTCCAAATGGTCAGAAGAAATCTTGAGATTATTATCCAGGTATTACTTGAGAGAGCAACACCTAGTACATTGCTATGAGAAAGTCCCTATAGCTTTGACTTAGATTATTTTGTGAACCCAAAATCAGGAGGAATCTGGTAGCACCAGTGTGGTTTGTAAACCATTGTTTATGATGATATGTTAACCTAGCCATTTGTGCCTTATTTGTGCAACTAGGGTTAAACATAGTTAACTATGGCTTAATATGAAGCATAAATCAGGTCACCCTAACAAGGTGGATTGATTACCAATGTCTACAAGATATACCTGAATGCCAAGAGAGTACAAGCCACTGGAAATTAACTTTTTTTTGTGGCTGAGGCTGCATTTTTTAATAATAGTTTCATTCTGTCAGGGACACAAGGGGCATGGGGATGTCGTGGTAATGTCATCAGAGTGGTCATGACCAACACTTTTGGCATATGGAGATTGAGATAATTTAAAGTAAAACACATGCATTTGCAGAAATGCATTGAAGAATAATCTAGGTAGACAGAAATAATACTACAAAATTATACTACAGCATATTTACAGATAGCAAATACCTAACACAGATCTGATGTTTCTGAAGCACCTGCTAACTTTGTAAATTGAGTCATACATCTAACATACCTTTTGGTCAATAAAAGATTGTTAAGGACCAGAATACTTTCAAATGAAAGACAAAGTAAGTTAGGCAGTAGTGATTTAGAACATTATCAAACATTGGTTTAATTGAATTTTATGTACATATGCCAGCCCTTGATGCAGCACACTGCATTTTCCTTTTTTGCAGCCATATCAGATGCATATAGAAAAGGAATTTAGTTATAAATCATAGCAACTAACCATTCTACTTTGTCCCATGTTGGTCAAATCAAACCTTGAGTATTGTGCACAGCACAATACCTTAAGAAGGATTTAGACAAAATGGAACAGGTTCAGAGAGGAGCAAAGAAGATAATCAAGAAACTAAAAGCTAAATCCTACAAAGGTAAAATACTTGAGAATATTTAGCCTGGAGAAGACGGGGACATGACAACATTCTTCAACTACTTAAATCATCCGAGGGAGAAGGGTATGGAATAATGGATTCAAGTTATAGGAAGGCAGATTCCAGCTGAAAGCTAGGAAAAACTTCCTAACAGCAAAAGCATTTCACAGTGTAACAAAATGTCTAGAGAGGGAGTAGGTTATTCATCAATGGAATTTTCAAATGAAGTCAGAACAACTTTTGGGGATGTTTTAATTTGCATTCCTGCACTAAACAGGGCACTGGGCTCTGTGGCTTTTCAGCTCTATGAATCTTTACATACTTGCATACTTAGAAGTAAGGCTAAGTATAGTGAGCAAGAGAATAGCAAGGGAGTTTGTTCCCTACTTTTTAAGACTGCCAGCTTTTTTTCCCCTTTAATGGACCTCACAGTGTGTCTCTGGTGATTTTCTTCAAATCTCATTATTACTAGAAAATTCTATGATTATGAACAGAGGAAAGTGAACAGAGATGAATTACACATTCATTCTTTCTACAGAAATGAGTAGCCTATTTTTCTTTGTGTTACATTTTAACAAAGTCTGCATCTGGTTGGTGTCTGAGTAGGTATAAATAAAACTACTTAATTTAATCTTAGTTTAAGCCTGTTTGCATTATATCACATTGCCTTTACATAGAAGCACAGTTATCTTAACATTAATGAATGGCTGGACTGTTGGATTTCAATTCAGTAGTGTTCTAGAAAAACCCAAAAGGACATTCTACTGGATTCTCTGTACAAAAGAGTAAACTAATTTAAAATACCTTTACTGTGCTTAGCCACATATTAATTAGGGATGTTTCTATGAATCCAAACACATGATTTAAACCTCACAGGAAGTGATCCTAACCTCCTCCATCCAAAAGTGGTTGGATGGGGTGGAGTTGCCTCTGTCCTGATGAAGATGAGCTCCTCCAATGAAGTAGAAAGTTCTGCAGACAGAGCATCATTGCTAATGATGCAGACTGAAACCAGAAGACCTGTGGTGGGAAATGGATAGCTTTGGATCTGCAGAATTTAAAGCTCCTTCATTCCCCTTCTATGGACCCAAACTAAAATTCTTTCCTATTATGAGGTGTACCAATGGAAGAGGGAAAATGTAGGCAGAATATCAGAAGAATACAGGATACTTATCTTTCTACTTCCTGCCCTGGCTTTACAAATGGCAGTTTGTTAATTGTGAGTTTTCCATTCCATTTACTTTTGCACTGTCATTTAAAAATATAATTCTGCTCTACCCGGATAGATAAATCAATGGTTTTCATATGTTCTTGGAGTTATTTGGCTGGGTATTATAGTTTCTGAGCAATAAAATGAGAAATAATAGAAAGCTTCTTGAAAGATAGCTTTTTCTTTATTACTATTCTTCCATTACACCTGCAAGATAGCACTTTTCTGTTCTAGGCTACCATCTCATGCTCAGTTCATGTGGATTATGGTGAAGTCTCGTGCAATGAAGATACTCTAAATACTGTGTTTAAAGAAATTTTATTAGGTTTGCTGAAATGGAAGAATGAAAATCTCTCCTTTTTCAACCTTTAGTGAAAAAGCATCAATTATTCAAAGTTATTCAAATGGAGAGGTATATTTAATTTAGGGCAAGTGCACTCTGACTTCCTGCTATGGATAAGAATTTGTGGTGAATGGCAGAAGACAATAGTGATCCACTTCCTGATTTGCACTTGTTTCTTTTCTGGTTCATGTGCAAAAGTATTCAGCAACAAATTATATACCTTCAGGCAAAAAGTATTTGGATTCAAATTACAACCCATGAGATTTCAACTTTTCAAATACAACTTTTGACCATGTGACTACCTATTAACAATATTTCTCAGAGATTATGAGCTAACAGGTGTAATTGGAATAAGTGAATACTAAAAACTCTTAGTCCTATACTATACACAGTGAGATACAATATAGTATTGTACATGTGAAACAGTTGTTACATGTATGCAGAGCCCCTTCCATGCATACAGTCTGTCTCCTGGAAGGCACTGACTGCTTTCAGACTATTCCTGGAACTATCTTGAACTTCTGTTTTCTCTTGTAGCAATTGTCAAGTGAAAAATTACATTTTACAGCTCAATTGCATCATGTTTTCCAATAGTACTTCACAAAAACATATTAATTGTATCACATAAGATAACTTAATATAACTGAATTCCTGAAAGTAATTAAATAAAATTAAAATATATCATAAAATGTATAAACAGTTAATATTCATTTCCTGCAAATATTCAATGCAACCTACTTTGAAATTTGCATATTACCCAATAAATGTAAGGCTGTTTGTAGTATGTAATCATTAAAGAAGCATGAACATTGCTACAGTGCACATATTTTAAAAGGTGGAAAAAAAATTAAAGTCCATAAACTTTTAAATAGCAAATGCTGCTGTTCCCCAATGTAGCCAACGCATCTCTGGAAGTTACATCCATTAACTGCTGGAAACTTTTACGTTGTGCATGCTAAGCTATAGGCTAGACTGGAAACTAAAACAAAAAAAAGACTTGGAAGAACATAATGGCAAACCACTTCCATAACATTATTCCCCCCCTCCACAAAAAAAAAAATACATGGATGTGTCTATGATATCACCCGGAGCAGACTTCAACTCAAAAGAGACTTTATCTACAGCAAGTTAATTTGTCATACAAAACTCATTTAGTAGAACATTGCTTAAAAATTAAAAAACCTTTCCCATAAAGTACCCTTATGGGAAAGCAAATGAAATTGATTGGAAGAATTGGAGGCATACACAAAAAATTGCACAGTGTGATCTACTAATCAATTGTCTTTTGTAGCACTATGCTACGCTAATGAATCTGTTTCCCACTGCCTGTCATAGCCATGTATACCAGAGTTTTAGATACCTAACAACTCTGAACATTACTGTGAGTGATGGAAGCTGTTGACAAGAGCTTCAAGCCTCAGATAATACTGCTGTCTGGAAGCTTATACAACTATTCCACTGAATCGCAAATACTGTTAGCTGTTAGGCCATATAGAGAGAGCAAAATTTAAGCAATGCTGAGATGCTCTCCTCCAGACTTTCTAAACAGTAATTTCATCTAAATTAGTGGCATCATGTTTATACAGTAGTATAAAAAGAAAATATGGTTCTAAGGTATTTTTGGCAAATACAAAAACTATTTTTGTTTGTTGGAAGAGGCAAAGCCCGTAAGTCAACAATACAAACACACCATGTCAATTTATAATTTTTTTTTATCAAAGCAAAAACTACAGTTAAGGTCCAACAAAAGTACTGGTGAAATAAGCCTTTATATGAAACTGATACTCATTAGTTAAAAATATTGAGCAATAACAATCTTAAGTACCTTTTTCTCCTCTCTGGCATTTCTTTTTTTGTACAACACATTTTCTTGTTTCACTTGTATGTGGGCATAATTTGCCTTTTGTTGAAGGAAGTTGTAGGATTTCTCTGACCCTTGTTTCATTTCCCCTTTTGAAACCACATGTTTTTCCTTTCCTTGTGCAAGGACTCCACTGGCTCCATTCATTAATTTTACAATGCACTGTAACAAAAACATGAAACAAATAAATCTGGGCCAATGGCCTACGAAGTATATCCTTTTCATTGCACATCATGTATTTAGTCTGTAAATGAAAAACAGAGAGATCCAGGAAGAAAATCTCTCTCTTTAAGTTTGAATCTTGCATCATCTTAAATGACTCCTTCTCGAGGACCTTTTTTCATTTGCTCAAATATGGCCGCAGTTCTTATTTGTTCAAAATTAAGGTCATTTTCCCACTAGTGACATGTAGCCTCTTTATAGCATCACCCAGCTGTCACTGAAGTAATATAAAGTCTGTCCTTATTACTGTTAGTTAGCACAATAAAGGACCTTACGGACCCTAAAAGGTGCTATCGGTCAGGGTTTTTGAAACAAACAAACAAAACCTTGAACACAACCAGTTTTCTGTCACTAGAGCTTTGCCCTTGATCAGAAATTTCAGGAAGTTTTTTTTAACTAACAAATCCTGAGGCCTGAAAAAGTTTGAAAACTGCTGTTCTAAGTTACTAATGGGGAAATGGCCTAAAGGTAATTTCATTGTCTTGTAAGAAATTGCATTGTGATTTTTGGAACTTTTCTAGATGCTGGGCAGTGAAAAAGCAGTACAATAAGTGGGATGAATAACATAATAATTGTGATAATGACTATATCATTGCGTTGTACCAGCAATGAGGCCCCTTAATTCAACTAAAAATGGGTCCTGCACCAAGAAACTCTATGCTGAAAATAATAGCATATACAAAACCACTCCTAACATGGATATGGTAAGGAGGAAACTTAAGCAGAATATTTTGGGGCAAATAATGCTTCCTATGGTTTTCAGTGATTTTTCTACTTCACACCTTCTGAAGTTCAAAGGTCTAAATTATAAAGAGAAGGCGCTTTTATTTTAGCTTTTCTGCTAACTTTAAGCTGCATGCCTTTACAGAGAGCCAACAATAGCAAAACAGTATCCACCTGGAAAGGTTTATTGAGTAAAGTTCTTAGCATAAACAATTTACTGACCAATATCATTGCATTCCATAGTGTGATTGTTGGATTCCAGCCAGTCAGGGCAGTTTTCAAGGCACTTTCCAAGGTGTAAGTAAAATCCATTTTTACACTTCGTGCAGAAATTTTTATTGAAGCAGGCTTCACAGTCAGCTTTACATTCTGAAGTACAAGAAATAATCAGTCACTTCCTGGTCATGTTCATCCCCCTACATAATGTATATGATTTACATATAAAATGACTGTGAGACATGGCTTCTACAATAGGGGTTGTTGTAGGAGGCAAACATTGTTAGTCTATGGTAGCCAAAAATCAGCTTATGCCTTTTAATAAAATTTTATGATACTCTTATCAACTGTACACATGGCTTTTCTCTAAAACTTGGGTGCATAAAGACATAATTGTTTGAGTGATCAAACATCTCTGGAAGTATACATTATCCCAATATATCCCAAGCTCTGGGAATACCAGGCTTGCATTTTGCCTCAGACTATGAATAGCACTGTTTGTCTAGTAATTGTAATAGTTGTCCTTCCATCTATTTGCATAATAATTTTCTATATTTTTAAAGTGAACTCGCCTATAAAATTATAACAGCGATGATGTTCCATGAAAAGGAGTGTCACACTGTGGTTCATAAATGTATTTAAAAAGGCGTTACTGTAATTTGAGGAGGTACAGACAGACAATATACTAATGTGAGTAAATACAAGGAAGGAGAGATTATTGAATTTCATTCTGTGGGAAGAAGATGCTATGCAAGAATGACACACGCATGCAGGAAGTGTCCCACATTTGTGTTTTTTGTAAGGGTAATATTTTAATATTTTATGAACCACATGTATTTGTAAATCACGAGCTGTACAGAGTCGACAATCTATAAATACTTTAAATAAATAAAATATGAAGATAAAATTAATCCTGTTTCAAGATATATCTGCATACCCTTAATTGTAAAACCCATCTTGTATCTTAGGATTTATTATAAGCAATAGTATCAACTCAAGTGATGACTGGAGATGTCAATCTGAATAGATATCCGAGTCTAGTGGAGTGGGTGGCCATAATAAATTGTAAATAACAATAATAATAATAGCTTTGTAACATGGTATTTTAGTTTCAGTTTCTAATTAATCCTTGAGGCATAGTTATTGCTGTCATCATTACTTCCCTTAAAGAGACATAGTATTCAATGTGAAAATGTTGAATAAATCAGGTTACAATACTTAAATTGTGACAAATATTTGATTTATTTATTTGATTTATTTATTTGATTTGTCCCTGCCCATCTCCCCTACAATGGGGGACTCTGGGCGAAGAAACTTATTGAGGTGAGCTCAAATGAGCATTAGTATCTGCTATTATTATCTGAACAATTTACCAGTAACTGTCATGGTTTTTTGTGATTTCAAAATGCAAAGCTTTTCAAATATTAAACTAGCTTTAGAAAACAATTGTTGCAACATTCTATCAACTTACTTATACACTCATTTCGTTCTGGGGATCGTTGTCCAAAATACCCAGGAGGACAGGATGAAAGACACACCCCAATCTGTTTCATGCGAATCCTCTCCAGAAAAAAGAAGAGTCTAGGTTTACATGACATGCATCCATTGTATTCAGAACATGTTGCACATCCTCCTTGACAAGCTTGGCTCATATTGCGATGCACTAAGAAGAAAAATCACAGGAAGAATATAATTAGTTGAAGTACTATAATTTTTATCTATATAGCCTACTGAATAGTTCAAAATATTCAGTACATAGCTGTTTTAAATGCCCTGTATGGTAGAAAAATAGACTGAAATAACAATAACTATTTACTGTTATTAGTAAGTTTAACACAATGAATTTTAATGTCCCTATGGAAAGAAGAAAGATAACAAAAATGCAGGTATTTTGGTCCTAAGTTTGTATTTGAAAGGAATTTTGTACTGTGCATAATGGAGCTTTTAATTGCAGTACATGTACAGTATATAAGATTGCAGCAAATATGCATATTATTCATAAATAAGTAAAAGTAACTTCTACTGCATTGTAAGACTACAGACTTAATTTTATGTTTAACTTGGTTCCAGGAAATCTTTAAGCTATTTGAAACATTTTCTAATTAGCAGCAGTTTAATATCCCTGAAAGACAAGTTACTTTAACATGGCTATCAGACTTCCCCTGATGATACAGGATAACCTAGAAAAGAAGATTTTAGGTTGCAGCTGTAATTCATATGGAATAATGGCCCAACAAGCATATGGAAAGGAAAAAAAGGCATAGTATAGAAATGGGCTTCATCTGCATTGGTACTATTATATGAATATTAATGATTTAGGTGTTTCTAAATCATAGTCATCGTAGTCTATGTCTATTCTATTTTGTGCTTTCAAGTCACCGTTGATTCCTGGAGACTGCCTGGACTAGTCCCTGAAGTTTTCTTGGCAAAGTTTTTTGGAAGTGGTTTGCCCTTTCCTTCTTCCTAGGGCTGAGAGAGAGAGTGACTGGCCCAAGGCCACCTAGCTGGCTTTAACCCTAAGGTGGGACCAGAATTCATGGCTGCCGCTACCTAGCCTTGTGCCTTAACCACTAACACCATGTACCTTTTTTTTTTTTTTTGCATTTTGCCTTTGTGTTCAGATTATTATAATAGCAACTAAGTCCTCGAAAGCAGAAGGTCTAAAGTATGCTCTGCTTTATTATAACCTTGATTGGGATTATGCATTCAGCTTTAAAAGAATTCTTGTTCAGTAAATCATCAGAAGCCATGGCAGGGAAATGGAGGTAAATGGAGAAAAATCAGTAAGGACTTCTTGAGTTCTCTGTGCTGCATAAGCACTCAATCACTACCAATAAGATATAAAAATGAAAATATTCATAGTATTTTCAGTTACCTTAATTTATTATCTTTTGTTGAAGTAGCACGACAAAAATATGGAAGGATTCTGATATCTATTTCAGTAACTGTGTATTTATACTTTCTAAATTTATGTTTCTCCAGGATCTTAATAGCAGAAAAAACAGAATGAACCTCATACTTATCCACATGCACCATCAGTTTTCAGTTTTCTCCTACTTTTAAGTGGAAAATACATGGGAAATGTAGTTTTAGCATAAAATAGAGCTGACACAACTTTTAAAAATCAAATAAAATTGCCAGCCATTACACACACTCTCTCACACTTGCAGACTAGGAAAAGACCTTTAAAAAATTCACCCTGTATGTGTGCAAGGTGCAGCCCCATCCTCATTTTATAACTGTCCTACTAAAGTAACCCTAATCTTTCTTGCCCCATAATATTCATTAAATATAATCACCAAGAGTTGCCTCTTCTATTTCAATGTGATCAATGAAATTGATGTTTCATGAAAGGCACAGTTGTATCTCTCTGAGACTATATGTGGTTATTCGTCCAGAACATGTTTATCTTTCATTATAACACATTGAAAAAGAAGAAGAAGAAAAAATGTTTTTAAAATGTTTAACTGGCTTTAGTCCAGACTTGAAACATGTTTCTGAATGCATTTAAGAGCAGGTTTTTGAGACTTGACATGAATACTTTGGCATCAGTTAAAGAAAAGTGCAAGAGTCAATATGCCATTACATAGATAATTTAATCAATTATACATTCTAAAGATTACATTGTTGCACACTGACTTACTTCATACCACAGACTTCAGGTGCTTCACAGTCCTGATCCTATACTACATAGTTCCTTCTATCCACAATTGTATCTTGGTTTCAGCCCAACAAGTTTAGCATTATACTATAACATTGGCTTTATGACATATGGATTTATTTATTGCCATTAACAAGGACTAACTCAAAAATGGTTAGGGCTACCAAGTATGAAACAACTATCTTTTAAAAAATTGTCTTCACAACAGGTGAAATGAAAGTATAAATGTCATACCAGGAGATAGAATAAAGTTTGTTCCTTGTAGTTTTACCCTTTTATAACCTAACAGACTGTCGATTTAATTTTCAGAAGGCCTGGTTTTCATTCACACACGTGCACACTAAGCTATACAAAAGCTGTTTTTTTCTGGTGTTATCCCATGTGGCTCTGGTAATATATTTGAATATTGCAGCTATAAATAATTGTATCATATTTCCCTACTCAGGCAATTCCTCACCAGGAGATTAGATTAGGAGATTAGAAAACTTCCCATTGGTTCTGCCTGTGTAAGGAACCATGTGGAGTTTAGTGTCATTCAATTCTGTCTTCTATGGAAAACTCTTTTGAAAACTTAGAGTATAACTCTCTCTCTCTCTCTTTTTTTTTTTTTTTGGTTCAAACTTTTGAATTATAGAATAAATATGAAGAAACATCATTGTGTTGAGATAGTAACTAATAAACTGGTAACTTCAGATGATAAATTCATCCAGAATATTACTTTTTTACAAGATTGCCCAAAAGTTAATGTTGGCACTGTAGCATAAGCACAGAACTTCCTGTTAAAACAGAAAAATTAAAACCAAGTGACAACATAAATAAGTGGGTTGGATTATTCAGGCTTCGTCCTTTGACTGTGAAACCAATTTGCCACATTGCTTAAGTTGTTCTTTTGCCAAAGAAGGAAAAGAAAGAAAAAAAAAGGGGGGGGGAGCAGCCATTCATTTATATAAAAATGAAGTCATCTGTGTCATGCATTTGTTATTTCCTCTTTTATTTTCTTGTTCAGCTACTCATTTTTTTCTGGTGGCAAAGATTGTGGATGTTCACAATGAAACAGCTATGTGCTTCTCCTTAAATATGGCCCAGGCTCCAGTCTTTGACTTTCCTTTGGCCTGGGGGAAAAAAAATCTTACTGAAGTTATGGTGTTAGAGTACTACCAAGTAGTCCCCTCCTGCTTTACTGGGAGTCCCTACCCATTTCCTGGACCATCTCCTGCACCTCTACTCACCAGGGCAGGATGGCAAAGTCTCTACATAATAGCAGCCATGGTGGCAGGTTGCATGTGGCGGTTGTGCAGGTTGAAGTCGGAAATTCCTCCTACTTTAGCCTAGTGGCAACCATCCACAACATGCTGTGCAGGGGATCTGGGAGGAAGGAGTAAATATGACTTCAAAGAGTCATACCCCTACTAAACAACTCTTACTCACCACAATGACTGCAGGGGAGGGCAGCAGCCAAAAGAGGCCAATAGATGCTGGGCAGTACCCACCTTGTTGCATTATCTATTCAGTTGCTGAAAAAGCACAGCATCATGCAAATGATGACAAGGCATATGTTGGAATAAGATGGAAAATATCACTTCAGCTTCGGTTCAGAAAAACATAAAGGTAGTTGACCCCAACTCTGGGCTGGCAGTGACAGGAACCCCTCTTGCGAAGGTATCCTTCAGGAACATTTCCCCAGGCATCCTTATGCTGAAGTTAATGGGACATGTGTAAGTGTGTCTTTTATGAACCACTCATAGTAAGAATACATCCATTTAAAGTCATACTCTTTCACTATATAAAATACATTCCTTTTATGTATCTATTAATTTGTGGAAAAAGAGAACATTTGTTTATCCTCCAATCTAAATCAGTAACCAACCATACATTGCATGCATAATGAACTGTTAAATTTGTAAACTAAAGCTTATTGTAGTATCTGGTAAAATATACATCCTATGGTAAACTAGTCTTACCGTCATATCTCTTGACACTTAAATTCTCTGAATGCATGATAGGAACCTGGAGCTTTCCAGATGTTGCTGAACTCCTCCTTTCATTTAGCCCCAGCCAGGATGTCCAATGGTAAGGCCACATATTCCTGAGCTTGTTCCAATATTTTATTTTCCATTAGTAATGTGACTGCATTACTAGATTAAATGATTTCTAACAGCATGGACTGGGAGAAAGAATATAAATCAGAGGAAGAGTTTTGCTGGTTTCATACATTATACTAAGCCATAATGTGATTTGTTTGGTTTTCACTTTAACACATTATAGGCAGACTATAAGAGAGAATTGGAGGAATTTAATTTCAGCAGCAAAACTTAAAATTCCACTTGGTTTTGGCACTTAATCAATTGATCCCTTATAGATAGAGGTTTTAGCCCTTTCACAGAAATATCTGCAGATAAATGGGAGGATCACTTCTGTAACATCTTTAAAAGGGAATTTGCTGTAATCTCAGATGGAATTCCCTCTCGTAGTGTCCTCTGAGATTGGCCTCCAGTGTCCATAGCTGAGGTTAAAGATCTTATTGTCCAATTAAAACTAGGTAAATCATCTGGAGGTGATTTCATCCCCCCAGAATTAATAAAAGAAAACAAAGATTGGTGGTTCTGGCCACTTTATTCACACATATTAATAACACAGGCCAATTTCTATCTGATTGGAATCAGGCTATTATTGTACCGTTATACAAAAATAAAGGAAATAGACTTGATCCCTACATTTTATAGACCTATTAGTTTATTAAACACAATAAGTAAACTTTATGCCAGATTTTTATATCTAGAATTACTGGATTGGGTACAAAATGAAAATATCATTGCTGAAGAACAGGCTGGATTTAGAGGGGAACAATCAGCATTAGATCAATGTTTGGTTCTCCATCATTTGGCAGAAAAATATTCTGCGCCCCCTCGAGGTTCCCTTTTTGCAACTTTTGTTGATTTTAAGTCAGCTTTTGACCTAATACCAAGGGAAAGACTGTGAGATAGTCTGAGATAGTCTACTGTTGATAAAAGGCTGCTCCTACTTACTCAGTCACTTTACTCAAATACCTCCCTGAGAATTAGATGTACACCTTGGTGACATTTATCTAAAGCAGTCCCAACTTATAGAGGTGTAAGACAAGGTTACATATTAGCTCTACTACTTTTTAATCTATATTTAAATCCAATAATCTGAGTGCTTGCTGTTTCAGCCCATCATCCAGCTATTATAGCTGATTGTGCGATTCCTACATTACTGTATGCCGATGATGTAGTTATTATGTCTACTTCACAGGTGGGAATGAGAAAAGCACTTAGGGCACTAGCATTATTCTGTATAGAACAAAAGCTATCAATAAAACCGAAGTTTTAGTATTTGCCTGACATTACCATAAAATTCACAAATGGCAAATAACTGGGACTCAAATTGAGCAGGTGTGCACCTATAAATATCTTGGAATGCAGTTCCATGCTTCTCTATCCTGCAATGCTCATTTTCTTTACGGGACAAGTGTCGCACAGTACACCTCTATAGCTATTGTAAGATTTTACTGATCAAAAGGAGCCCATTATATCCCTGCAGCTTGCAAGGTTTTCCAAGCTAAGGTAGTCCCTCAGCTTCTTTATGGACCCCAAATTTACTTGTTTGCAAAGCTTAACATTCTTGAAACTATTCAAAATAAGTTTATTAGAGACATGCCGATGGTTCCAAAAAGTATCAAAAATGCCACCTTACGTGTAGAGACAGGCATAGTCTTGCTGGATGCTAAAGCATGGTTTCTTCTTATTACCTTTTGGCTAAAGTTAATTTTACTTCATATAGGTTTGGCCCCATTAGCACTTAGAGATCATTTTAAATCATCACGGCTTAAAAAAGCCCTAGATAAGATTCTTTTACTGGGCTTCTCTATGGAAAGTTTGTGCTCATTAGGTTTGGATAACACTAGAACTGCCCTCAAGCAACAAATTTGGGATATAAATCTCCAAACAAATTTAAGCAAGGTGTCACACCCCAATATTTATCATATTCTTCCAAAAGTGGGATATAAATCTCCAAACAAATTTAAGCAAGGTGTCACACCCCAATATTTATCATATTCTTCCAAAAAGTGTTCCAAAAGTATCATATTCTTCCAAAAGTAATTCCTATTTATCATCTATTATGATTTTGAAATTGTGTAAGGCCTTCACTTTAGCTAGGCTGGATGCATTGCCCTCAGCAGTCCTTTTTGGATGTTTTAAGGGTACTCCTATGTATCTTCGGTTATATCCACGTGACGATGGCTCAGTAGAAACTCTAAGCCATATGCTACTATGCAGCTCCCTATATAAGGACTCTAGACAGACCTTCATTTATCCAATATTGAAGACATTTCCAGGTAGGAAGTGTGATTTCTACTGAATGTTACTTCTTTTGAACAAGGACTCAAAAATATATTTCCGAGTCGTCCAGTTTTGTGCTCCCATCTGTACAATAGGCCACACCATTAATTAAATTTGGAACTTCTTATAATACTATTTTTATTCTGTTTTATTTTATTATATCTGTTCTTAATTATTTTTGTGATCCTATTATACTTATTGTTTTTCTGTTATATATGGAGAAATATGTAACAGTTCTACTATTATGTATTTTATTGTATCTGGCCTTAGGGCTGTAATAAACTGATTTGATTTGATCACTTTAGCAATACAGTATCTACAATATATGAGCTATGTAGCATGTTCTTGCTGCTGTCATTGGATGTTGTTGGATTAAGAGAAAAACATTACTTAACACCATTTAAACCAGACTCATTTGTGAGCTGTGGATGAAATGAAGACAATGTGATGGGGACCTGGGAAAGGGTCCAGGACATGTTAATCACCTGCAATCTCATGGGACCTAGACAGAGAGAAACTACTACAGAAGGAAAGAATGTAGGTTGCATGTTCTGGAAAAAAAATCCAGTTTCAGTATTGTACTCAAACAAGAATTTGCAATAATTGTATGAGTCCATAAAAAATTAGATTCTTAACTGGAAATATCTAAGAATATGAAGGATTTACTCAGCATAGATGAATATTCTACATACTGTTCAATATTAAAGAGAGAACAGTAGACTCATTGAGTATAACAAATTAAAATCTAATCCAAAAAAATGCATCCTGAATTTGTTGAGAAACTGTTTAAAGATTAAGAGAAACCCACCATGGAAGGATGCAAAATTTATTCAGTGTATTAATTTCTTTGGCACAACAGAAATAACCTCCAGATCAGCCACATGAGCCGCCAGTGGTTTGCTTTCCATCCAAGAATATTTCTTATAAATAAACTGAGAAGAATTTTCTGTATACAGAATGAATGAAACAGTTCTTTTCCCCCTCCATACACTCCTCCTTGTTCTTCTAAAATTTATAGGAACTCATTTTGACAAAGCTATGTGCATGCACACATACATAATATGCACAAGGAGGCTAGGATAAAGGTATTTTATTAGATCAATGTATTTTGAGGTTAATGAAAACCCCACAAAATAGAGCTATGGTCCCCACAAAAGGTCACTTTGGCAAGAGGGGCAGCTATATAAATTTAAATAAATAAATAGTACTCATGAGTATACTTTTAACACTTATCTGTCCCCTACAGTCAATCTGATTGCTAATTTATATGCAGAAACATAAAGGATTATAAAATCAACAATGAAGTCTTAGCTAGTAAGGCCTAATGGGAAAAACATCCCCAAATAAGCTTGGCAACTGCATATTGTGAAAAAGCAGAATATCAATTGCTTAGATTGTCCAACCCATCTTGTTTTTGTGTTAATAGGTAGTTGCTATTCAGACATGATATGCACATCTCTATACCTGGTTAACTAAGAGCCATGCCAATGTTCCCAATGAGTGGTGTTGCTCCCTGTCCACATGTTATTGGGAGGAGTGTTTAAATTGGCTATCAAATTAAGGTGCTATCTACCCACCCTTGATCAGCACCAAACAATGCTGTCATAAAAAGTGTTGTTCCCATTTGCTAATCCGTAGCTTCTATCCATTCCAATTCAATGCTGAATGGCATCATCCTGATTCATGAGTGTGCCAGAGGTGAATGGTTTTCTCCTCTGGCTTTGCTACTGTCCTGTCAGCATGGCACTAGCCAATGGGAAAAACATCCCCAAATAAGGCACTGCAGCAAGAATGGCCTGAGTTTGATTTCAAGACATTGCCAAGGTTTCTCCAGCTGGCTTGCTTATTCCTCTTTCTATACCTCCTTCAGCTGCCTCCAAGGAAAAATAATGTTGCTACCATGACAGATTCCTAGTTAATCTAATACCTATCTCCTGTACCCACTACCTGTTGGATATTCCCAAGTGCTTGAATATATATTCTGGAATTCACAAAATTCATTTTCTCTAGCAGCCATACTATGAACTACTTTGAAAACTCCAATTTTATGAACAGTTTGGTATATGGAAAGAAGAGTTGATCCTCATTAAACAGAAGTCTAAATTTCCAGTGATCCCTTGGATTATCTAACCCAATTGCTTTATAATTTTGAATTTAAGCCCTTGAAAATCCAAAATAAATCCAATTTTCCCCATGAGGTAGGTTAAGAGTCAAAGGGTATCTTAAGCCTTGTAGAGCTTAAAAAGACATTTTTGAAAAAATCATGAAAGCCCAAAAGAAGAAAATATTCACTCTGGTGCTCTCACATCACCAGCCATGCAATCTATGCACCCTTATCAGGAAATTTGCTTACTCCTGGTTTCAAATCAGAAGCAGAAGCCTCTTAAGGCATGGAAAAAGAATGGAGTGAGGAAAAGGATGTTGGTCTGGGGTTCAATGAGACAGAATTATATAGTGGCAAACCACAGTTTCCTGTTAGATGTTAGAGCCCCTCAGATTTAGAGTATGACTGCAATGCCAAAGTTATGCAATAATTTTGAGGCAGATCTGCAATATAGTATGCATGTGATGGACACACTCACAAAAATGTTGTCCTGGTGATTATGGCTAATCACAGACACCCATTTACTAGAACATGAATTAGCTTCTTAAGGTGCTCCCAGTGAGACCTTCATGGGCCCAAAGCTATTTCTGCAAGCAAATACAGTTGTTTTGCAGCATGGCAGTTTCTGTTTATTTATTTACCTTTGTCTGTGCCAAGCCATTACATGGATTGACTAGTTTTGGCTTTACATTATGTGTGAATTGAGCTACTATTGGCTTATAAACCATGTCTTTATATCTTACATATTGAATGTGAACAGTTGATTGTGGCTTGCTCACAAACCATGTTTAAAACAAAACATGGGTTATAGATTCATATGTGCAATCTGAACTGAATAATGCAGAAAAAAAATCACATTTCTGTTACACTGACCATTTCTAAAAAATATATCAAGGTCTACATCAATTGTTATTAGCTGTTGCTTGAATTGACTTTACAGATGTCATTCATTATTTGCAAAATGTGAAAGAATGCAGTCTTAGGAAAGCATTATGAAATCACTGACTGAGCACTAATGTAACCAAAAGCTGAGTTTAAATTCTTGGCTAGAAATTTAACAACTTTCATTGTTAAATGTTACATATTTCCTCATCAATTCTCAAATGATATGGGAATCATTCAGTTCATACCATTAGCGTTATGCAACACCAGTAACATGTTTCCCTTACAGTAAGACAAAAGTTTTTGTTATGCAGTTTTTTTTTAATATTAGAAACCACAGAAATTATAGCAGGAACATATTTTAGTTTAAACCCCCTTTTCTTATTCTTGCACATAATATACCACAAAACCCTGTAATTCTATTTTAGGAATTTTTATGTTGCTTAATATTAAAGAAATAAGACTTAATGTAATCATCCAGCTTTATTACAGAACTGTACAAACAGTGTGACCCACTGAACTGAAAACAGCCCACTATGTATTATGGTCTTTTAGATACATGTTGACACTCTCATTTATTTTTAAAGTCCCAGACAGAAAACCTAAGCAAAGGCCTTTAGCAAGCCCATGGGATCCACCATATATGGCTATGTTTAGTTTGGTGGGTTCAAGTAGACACATATCTAATTGTCTTGACTTTTGCTCAATAAACTTTGGCAGTGATTTCAACATCTCTTTCCCAGTCTTATGAAGGTTGATGTATACTCTATCAAGAAGACACAACGTCATATTTGTTTATTCAGAAATAAGCTTCACTGAATTCAGTTTATTGAATTCTTTTTTCATTCAAATCTCTGTTTTACTAAAAAGTGTTCTGTGAATGCCTCAACTGACCACAATCATGATAGACAGCAGAGGTTAATACTTATGAGCCCATCAGGTGGCGACCACAGCATATGGAAGATTGTGACTTGGATGTAAGAGTAGTAAATAATAAAGAACAATTACTTAACAAAAGAAATCAAAGAAGACTGTATAACTAAGAGTCAGGGAAAGATGTAATCAACCTGAATGAAAATGGACTGATTCTTGGGAATGGAGTTGATAAATACATGCAGGTCAGTGAAGGTGGAGGTTTCATTATGAATGAAACAGCTAAAATGTATGTCAGGAAGTATGGATTGGGTTATCTAAGTAGTTGTTGTGGATGTTTGAAAGTAGGAATCCATAGGTTAGTGATAGTTGTATGTTATATTCTATGAATGGCCATAATGAAATGATCAGAAATGAGTTTTGAGGGGGAAAATGTTAAACTTGCTGAATTAATTTGATCCAGGAGGAAAAAAATATTCTGTTAGAGGACATGAATTGATGTATGGTAATAAGATCAGAGATATAGAAAAAGTACCTGGACCATTCAGAGATTCAAAAATAAATGAGAATGGTGACTGATTGGTGAGCATCTGCTTAGAAAATGTGTGTTTTGAATATATGATGTTAGTATAAGTCTATTTGAATGAATATAAATCTAAAAGCTTGATTGATTTTTTTGTTTATGATGAAAGATTGAGAGAATCAGTGAAGAATACAAAGGTAATGAGAAGCCCTGAATGTGTAACAGAACATCATTTGGTAGTGTCAAGAGTAGTACTTAGGAAAAATGGACATGGAAGAAAAAGAAGTGAAAGAAACAAGAGTGAAGAATCAGAGGAAAAGAAGGCACCAGTCTTCTCTGGTGATAAAAGTTACCCCCCCCCCAACCTTCATACACATGTGAGCTGCAGTCAGTACCAAACCTATGAGATGTCCCCTCACCACCCAAAACATGTGAACTGCTTAAAGTGCCTTTGTAAGAAAACATATACAACAAGCTGAATTGGCCCTGAGTGGGGACAGGGAAAGGAATCTTATGTTAAATGTTCAAACTGATTTGTTTGCTTTAGGTGAGCCTAGTTTTGGCCACAACACTTCACAGAAGGGTGTGGAGTTACATTGGGAAGAATGAAAAAGGGTGCTGGATGAAATGAGATGAAAGTGGCTGTGAATGGGAAACATATGAATATAAGGTAATGATTCCTGCAAAGATGAGGATGAACGAAAGATAGTTTCAAAGAATGTAGTCAAGGAGAGGAAGGAACGGTTAGGATTAAAGGAGGCACAGAAAAAGCAGAGACATTTTAATGGAAATAAAAGTTGTTTTGAAATTGGGTGAAGAGGGCTAGCCAAGAAGCTTCCAAAAAAGTAAATGGGATTAAAATAAAAGGAATGAAATCATTTGGGATGAAACTGAAGTGAGAGAATGCTGGAAAGTGTGTTTTAGAGATGTGTGTAGGAATGATAGTGATATGCTAAGAATGGAATTGAAATAAACACTACATTTTACTGTCCAAGAAAAAAGGATGAAAAGGAAATACTAAATGTAGTGAGTGTTTAAAAATGACTAGGCTGCAGGTGTAGAGTGAATAATTGGAGAAATGTTAAAATATGGTGGTGGTTTTCTTATGAAGTGGCTGTGTGACTTGTTTAACAAGTGTGTGAAGACTATATCTGTTCCTGACAATTGGAAGAATGTTATTATAGTAAGGAAAGGTAGCAAGTTTCAATGCAAAATCTACAGGGTGATTATTTTGTTAAATATACCAGGGAAGATGTTTGGAAGAATTCTAGCTGAAAAGCTATAAGAGGTGACAATAAGCAAAATTTGGGAAATACAGTGAAGGTTTATGCCAGGTAATGGATGTGCAGAACTTTGCTCTTAAGCAGGTCATTGAGAAATGTATGAATGAGAGACAGAAGTATTATTGTATGCTTGTTGATTTAGAGAAAGCATATAATAAAGTGAATAGGTATACATTTTGAAATACTTTCCATGAGTGTGGAAAAGAAGAATGTGATAAAAGCAGTTCATGATGGAAGCAAACCATGCATGAGAATAAATGGAACTGTTAGCAAATGGTTAAGTATTGAGTAAGGATGTGTACCATTCCCTTAGATATTTAAAATATTTATAGATAAATGTCTAATTAGTGCTCGTAGTGACGTATAAAGAGGTATGTTGGTCATTGACTTATGCAAACGATGCAATGTTGTTAACTGAGAATCCAAATAATTTGCACATAACATCAGATAGATTTGATGATGCAACAAGAAGTATGGATGTGAAAACTAATGTATCAGACCAAAGAAGATGTGTAACAGGGAAAATGGAATGAACATCTGCTAGTTATTCTTAGATGGGGAAAGCCTACAGCAAGTAGATGAATTTATGATCATTGGTAGAACATTACTAAAAAGGAGAAAATGATGGGGAAATATTAAGATAAATGGTTGTAGAAAAGCATTAGAAGATATGTGGTCTGTTGTGAATGAATGTTTGTCAAAAGTGGCAAAAATGTGTAAGAGGGTCTTCTGTCCACTTTATTATATGGAGGCAAGAGTTGGGTATGCCAGGAGAAACATTAAACCATATTGAGTGCAGTGGGAATAGGGTACTTAAGAAGAATGTATCATAAAATGAGAAGAGATATGGTTCTGAATGAATATTGGTTGAATACAAAATGAGTGAAGTGTGTGAAAGGAGTATACTGAGGAGATTTGATCATAAATAGGATTGAACTGCAAAACAAGTGTATGAAGAACAAGTCAATAAGTTTAGAGGAATACTGAGAAAGTCATGCTGGATGGAATTGATAAGTTGCTCTCAAAAAAGAGAAATTTAAATGACAAGGAGCAGTGTAGGAAGTGGTGTCTGGGCCAGGTGGAAGCACGAATGGCTTGCAGAATAAAAAATACAGGGAAATATAATGAATGTATTGTTACAATCTACCTTTACCTCTATTTCTTTTTCTTTCTCTTATTGTATGCCTTAATTCCTTTGCCTTACTATTTCTTACTACTCCTTTTCTGCACTTTGTATAATGTTGCTTACCTTGAAAGAAAACAGCATAATGGGTATGTTTGTACTATGAAGCATCAAACCAGAATTGAAATATGGTTTGGACCACCAAAACTTATGACGCAATTAGCTTGTCAGTCTTTCAGTTATCAGGCATTTTGATGTTTTTATTAAAGTGATGTAATACTACTGTCCTTTGGGAATAAAGCATAGAAATTATTTCAAAGAAAACTTCAAAATAGGTGTTTTAGATTTACCATTTGAAGTACAGTATCTGAATAATCTTATAGACATGGACACATGGATTGACTGATTTCACAATATAGATTTGAATATGAGGAGAAATATAGGCAATTCTTCCCATATCATATTTTATAGGTCTTAGGTTTATGTCAGAGTGCCAGTTGCAATATAAGAAATAAACTCTGGACATATCCCATGTGGCAAGAATTCCATAGGTGGGAAGACATGAAGGTGCAGCAGTGCAACTGACCCGATTACTGATCCCACAAAACCCTTAAATATGGGCTTAATGTTATTCAGAGGATGCCTTGTAATTAGAAATGACTTCTTGGAAAGATGAAAGCATGAATCCAATTTCAAAGCTTACTGAAATCAATGAAGATTGGGTTGGGTGGGACTCCCTGTGGTAGCAAATTCCATTTCAAATGAAATGAGAGCTTTCTGTGTTGGAAAACTATGGCTTCTACTATTAGCTCTAAAAAATGTAGTCTTGCCATATTATAGTATGACTAAATAACTTATCCATTTTATGAGAAGAGTAGAAGAAAATAAATGTGTATGCCTGGAATAAAGCAAGGGAGAGAAAAATCTCACTGCTGAAAAGTGTTCTGCCAAGATAAACCTTAGAGAGTTTTATAAATTAATTCTATTCCACATGTTTATTTTTCTCCTGGAAATTCTAAAAGGAGACCATTTAAATAATCTTATTGGCAGCAGCATATTTTTAGAGAATGTATATCCCTGTTACTGGAAGATGCTTGCTATTTTTTCACTAAAAAGTATTCTTCCCTTCTGACCTAGCATATTGGGTAAGATTTATACTTCTGACCTGACATTAGGTTGTTAAGATTTATTCTTATATATTAATTTTATGATGTTTGCAAACCATTTATTTACAGCATAGGGAATATATTTATGGCTGAAGAAAAAGCAATTGTACTTTACACAACAGTAAAAATATCTTAGGGAGAGTCCCTTAGATTGATGAAAGTAACAGATGCCCTTGCAGCTGGTTTCCTCTGGCACTTGGGGTATTTCCTTTGTTGTTTAAGTGTTAATATTATAAAATTTCAAGTTGGTTTGTTGGATATTAATTTTAGAATGTTCCAAAAATTCCAGCTTAGTGATATCTATTGAAGTGAAAAACAAAATGGACTAGTTGTTAAATTCCAGTGGCAATCAGTCCCCAGCACGGAGAACTATCAAGCTGAACTTCACTGAAATCTAATATTAAAATTAGATAATTTAACAGAACTTAACTTTAGATAGATTTAGTGCTGAGTTGCAAATTCTGGCTTTTTAAACTATGCATAGGGTGAGTTTATATGGTATTTGCTATTTCAACATTTAGTTGATCAACACTCAATAACTCACAGCTGAATGTATAGACCACTATCTCCACTGAAAAGCAGATTTAGTCATCAGTTAAAAACCATGTCATTAAATCATGAATGTACAGCTCCTGAAATCTCATGTAAATCAGATAGATAAATGATCAAGATTAAAACCAAAAACATGTATTGTAAAAAAAACCATAGAAGAACCAGGAAATAACTTTCCAAACACAGATAAAACTAATTCCCAGAAGCCCTGCCTCCAAGGCTTGATGAAATAATTTTCATACACTTTTTAAAAACTAGGAGGGAGGGGACCATTCAAAATATCTGGGGAATGCTATTCCTGATGAGAGGTTGGTAACTGAAAAGGGATGTTTCTGTGGTCTCTGTTGGTGGCAATCTCTAATTGAGGAGTCTTCTCTACTAGATTTTATGGGTGGGCAGATGTCACTGGGAGAAGATAGTCCCACAAATATCCAGATCCTGAACCATGAAGGGCTTTAAAGATGACCGCCAGCACCTTGAAGCCAACTGGCAACCAGCATAGTTATTGAAGTAGAGGTGTTATGTGGGCACCTGGAAGGGCAGCCATAACTACCTGAGCCATCACATTCTGGTCCAGCCATAGCTTCCAAATACCCTTCAAGAGCAGTCCCATGTTCAGTTAAGAGGTGATTAAGGTGTGAGTGGAAGTGAGTAAAGCCTCCTGTTGCAGGAAAGGTTACAATTAGTGCACAAGATGAAAATGTGCAAAGGCCCTCTTTGTCACAAATATGTTTTATATGCCAGATTATAACCACTATACTATTGAGAAGACCCATAACAGAAGCTGCAGCAGATCTTATCAAGGAAAAGCTGGAAAAATCATGTGATGGGCCTTTCTAGCATAGCCCAATAGCCAACCAAATTTTCCTTCAGGGGTTAACTTACCCTGATGCAAAAAATTCCTAGACTGAGAACCCTTGCTCACAGTCACTCATGCCTTAGTCACCTCCCGTTTGGATTACTGCAATGTGCTGTAGGCTGCCCTTGAAGACCATTCAGAAGCTGCATCTAGTTCAGAATGCAGTGGCACGTGCAATTTTGGGTGCCCTGCAGTTCACCCGAGTAATACCTCTGCTATGCAAGCTGCACTGGTTCCCAGTTGCTTTCCGGGTGCAATTCAAGGTGCTAGTTATCACCTACATGGCACAGGGCCAGGTTACTTGCAGGACTGCCTGTCCCTGAGGGTATCTGCCTGTCTGTGATGGAATGGAATCATGAAGGCCAAACTCAGGGAGGGAAACATGCTCTTTCGTCTCCTGAGGGGCAAGGAAGAGATAAGAGGATGAGGCTGGCATCTCCCTGAGGGATTCACTCTGTTTTGACTGGCTGACTTTGGGAACTGAGGTTTGAGTCTGGGAAGATTGATGTCAGGCCTAGCCCAAGGAACTCCAGGAGACCATGCAGATTCAGTTCAGCAATGTTTATTAGCTACAACCTCTAGCAAGAATCTTCCCAGACTCAAACCTCAGTTCCCAAAGTGAGCCAGTCAAAACAGAGTGAATTCCTCTGGGAGGTGCCAGCCTCATCCTCTTATTTCTTCCTCGCCCCTCAGGAGGTGAAAGAGCATGTTTCCCTCCCTGAGTCTGGCCTTCATAATTCCATTCCATCACACTGTCCTATTAGGCTAGATAGGGTGGGCGCACTCCAGGTCCCCTCCCTTAAATGTTGCCACCTGATGGGACCTTGGAGATGTGCCTTCTCAGTGGCACCCCAGCCCTTTGGAACAGTCTCCCACCTCAGATATGAGGGATCCCTACCCTTTTAGCCTTCCGGAAGGGCCATGAAGACAGGACTCTTCCTCAAGCGTTGGGCTAGGAGGGGGGTTGAGCTGGGAGGCTGTTTGGTCTGGCGCCTGGGGGGAAGGGTACTTTTGTTTTTAGCTATGTTTTAATGGAAGTCATGAGCCACCTAGAGTCATTGTATGAGAGAGGCAGCCGTGTAAATCCTGTAAATAAATAAATAAATATTAAAAAAAATAAAACACAGCAGGCAAACTAGACAGCAACATTTGAACTGGTTGAAACTGGAAAACACTACTTTCAACCCACACTGAGTGGGGTGGAGCAAGTAGAAATTGTTGGGGAAATTATGGGAAAACTTGGCAGTGCAGATATTCCCTAAGCCTGTGCAACTGAAAAAATGGTTAATAGTTTCCCTATTAATGTCATTTCTATCTCTCCTTCCTCTGTTACTGCCCTTGTGTTGGATTTTCAGTGTAAATGTAATCTCTTCAGGATAAGTGCCATGTATAGTGCTAGCACTGTATTAAAATAAGAATAACAAATTAACTATATTAACATTTGATGTTAAAAAGATTTGTTGAAAATGGAATGTTCAGGATTCTGAGAGTTCTGTAAATTGATGGATTATTTGAGGGTCCACATTTCTTCAGTTCTTGGTTACAACATGTTTTTTGTCAATGTTAACATATTACCACAACTACTCCCACTTTATGGGTGAGTTCCTGAGCAAATGCACATTTTAAAAAGGGCTTGAATAATATGAACCAACACAGTGTTGGCTTTTGCAACCTATTTGGATTTTACAGCTTCAGTTCAAATAATACTTCTTAATATGTATCCTTATATAGTCATCTAATGTAAGAATGTCCTGCTTTCAGAAGCAGCTTAGAGGCATTACTATAGTGAAAATAAATATGGGGGATTTTTAATCCTTTTTCCACTAAAATTGTAGATTTCACTTAAGAAGTCAGTTATATTTCCCCTTTCTTTTAT
Source organism: Liasis olivaceus (assembly GCA_030867105.1). Taxonomy (NCBI): domain Eukaryota; kingdom Metazoa; phylum Chordata; class Lepidosauria; order Squamata; family Pythonidae; genus Liasis; species Liasis olivaceus. The sequence continues at coordinate 240,456,796 of CM061349.1, read as the reverse complement.
TCTAATACTTTAAAAAAAAATACTTCAATTCTAGAGTTCTTGCGTAATCAACAGTATAGTTCTAGACAAGTTTACTTTTGGGTATTCTCAGAGTAAGCCCAGTTAAACATAAACAGATTTCTGTCCAAATATTCATGGGCATACTTTAGGACATAATCAGGAGCCCTGCAATCTTGGAGTATTTCAAAAACATTTCTGAGGCAGGAATCAATGGGATGCACCATACCAGGCACCTAGTCACCTTTGTGGCAACTGCATGTCATTTCTCTAAATGTCAGTGATAGGCAGTTGAACTTATTAGAAATTGTCTTTTCAACACCTAGCCTATGAAAGGAACAAAATACAAATAAGCACCCTCACTTATTACCACAGAGTCCTCATTTGCCTCATGCTCTGAAGACAGTATTTGAGTAATCCCCCTCTCTGTTACTCATACCTTAAGTTCTTTCCATAAAAATGATATGTAGCCACTACAGCTTTGACTGGTATAGCATTTTTGCAAAGCATGCTAACTGCTGTTTGGCAACCAAAGGCAATGGTTCCAAAAAAGGGGAAGAAGCAGAGTTACAGCAGAGTAGGCTAGATGCAGCAGAAGCATAGAGGGAAAGGAGTGTCCTTTTCAGTAGAACCCCCTCATACTTGGTAATACGTCTGTCATATACATCTTGACCCCAGGCACAACAGAAGATGCAGATGAGGTTTTGTCCTGATGACTGGAAGCTGTTAGGGTCTGCATGGGGACAAACAGGCTCAGGTTTAAGCATAGAGGGCTGAGTTTGGAAGCTTTCTAATTCTAGTGATATTCCATCTTTGTCCTAGATAGGGTCACTCTTCCCCATGCAGAATGGCTCCATAATCTGGAGTTCCTTCTGGACTCATAGCTCCTGCTCAAGGAGTAGTTGGCAGTTGTGCTTAGAAGAGCATTTATACAGCTTCATCTTGTACACCAGTTACAGCCTTTCCTGAATCAGGAAGCCCTGCTCACAATCATTCATGACTTGATCTGGACTGTGGCAGCACCCTCTACATGGAACTGCCCTTGAACAGCATGAGGACCTGCAGTGAGTCCAGAATGCAATGGCTTATGTAGTTATGGATACTGATCAGTTTACCCATGTAATACCATTACTTTGATAGATGCAGTAGTTACCAGTTGATTCCAGGTGCAATTCAAGGTGTTGGTTTTCGCCTTTAAAATCCTTGTTGCTCAGCATCTGCTTTCTTTGGGACTGTCTTCTCACAGTAGCCTTTGCCCATCTGATAAATCTGTGTCTCTACTCTTAGAGAATACCATGTACAGGGATCCTGGGGACACATTTTTTGTTTTTTTAGAATAATACCCCTGAGAAATCTTATTGTTCTCTATACTTCTGGGGTTTCATGAAACCATGAAAATCTAGCTATTTCAGGAACGCTTTGGGATATGAAGGATGGGATGGTTTCTTCTGGTAGGGGAATGTATGTTGGATATGTGATTTTTCCAGAGCTAAGTTTTTCTTTTTGGTTGAATTAATTATTCTTTCTGTTTTGTCATTATTATTATGGTTTTGTAATTTAAACATTTGTGCTATTGAATGAAGTTTGTGAGCTGCTCAGAATCACTTGGTGATTGAAGCAGCGTATAATCCTAATAAACAAACAGGCATAGGTTGACACTAACACTGCAGTCCTATATAAATTTTCTTGAAAAGCAATTTCATTGATTCAGTTGTTTTATTTTAAGTAGACAAGTGTGGTATTATATACTGTTAATGTTGTATCAATAATCTCCTTGAACCTAAGTGGTCTATTTTTAAGTAATTTTAGGGTTGATTGGATGTTCAACTTTTTCAAGCATTTACTTAGGAATAAGAGAAAAGTTTATGGATGAATTATGACAATGTCAAGATGGAATAATACAAGTCATAAAATATTTGTAGATTCTGGCATTTGTAGCTTTCATGAACAAACAATAGACTAATGTTTACTGTTGCTATGTGGGAGATTTGCTTCATGGAACATGGTTAATTTTCTTTCCTCTGACCAATAGAGCTGATAGGAATCAAATATCATGTTCTTAAAATTCTCTTCAATAAATTCTGTTGGTTCAGTGAATATGCTGATAACACACATAAATTTTATAAGCTACATTAAAGTGTCATGGTTTTGCAGCTTAGATTTGTGCATGGGGATTCAGAGATACAATGCAGGTGTTTTTACATCAGCTAGTTATTGCTACATTTGTGATTTATATTTGGGTTCAGTTCAAATACTCTCCAAAGTATAACAGAATCTGGTGTTACCAGGTAACGTCAAATATGTTTACCTGTATGAATAGTGCCTAAACTACAAATTCTTAATATAGTTAGTTTCTATCTCAATAAATTATAGGCCTGTCATGACAGAGGTGATGTAGTGATCAGAAAGAAACAAGCAATGAGTGAATCAGTCTGTTTTATGAGTGAATCAGTATGTCTTTCTCCTGTGTATGTTGGGCAAATTTTATTTATTCATAGTTAATTTTATATCCTACCTTTCTTCCAGGAGCTCAAGGTGGCATACATCATTTTACTACCACAACAATCACTCTCTGGGGTAAGTTGGTCTGAACGAAAGTGGCTGGTAGACGTATCAGTACTTCTGATTTGACAGGAAAATGGTACTTGTCCTGAACTCCTTAAAGCAGCTATTTTTTTCCCCCTTGGGATTTTGAGGCTTCATTTTGCAACCAGGAGAATAGATGCTTTGTTTAAGGAGTTGCAGATAGGTGCTATGTTGCACACCCCTCCATGCTCTGAAGTACAGCACAGACCTAGGGACTGGCCCAAACTCACCCAATGAGCTTCCATGGCTGAGATGGACTTGAACCTGAGGGTGAATGTGAAAACTCAAATGTCAGGACTGTCAAATGCATATTGGCATAGCAATTGGATGGATAGTTAGTGAACTCATTATCAAATTCTCTGAATGGATAACTGTTCTAGTATGTTTTAGTAAGAACCAATAGGCTGACATTATTTTTAAAAATAAATAAAATCTTCGCAAGAAGTTAGTGGTCACTTATGAGATCTCCCAAGATTTCATCAACATTTTTTACCTTAATTTTTGTTTGTTTTGAATCACATTAAATCACTACGGTAAGTAAGGCTGGAAAATGCTTGCATATATAGATTAAAATGACTTTGTTTACACACACAACTGCTGAGACATTAAGATTAACTTTCATGGCACTTTTTGGGGCAGGAACTTATTTTCAGAAATAAAGCAGGTGGTAAACCACAATGCATTCTCCATAGAGGCTTGCCTGGTACCTCTCTTATGCTTTCAGTACCAGGTAAAACCTATTTGATTGGCCTATAGATTTTAGATATTATAAATATTATTAATGTTAATGTTTTAAAGCAGGAATATATCTGAGGAGATGTAGTTGCTGCTTAAAGGAAAAGATTAACCCTTCCCAACTCTGCAAATTCTTCCCACTACAATTTTATCATAAACTGTAATCAGCTCTGTTTTTCAGATGTTCTATAACCAACCAGTAATATTTATTTGCCAGTCACTAAAATATGAGTATGTTTTTCTTGTTTCTTCTGATTTCATTATGATAATGACTAGATTAAAACTAAGTGCTTAAAATAGGACTATTAGATCTGGGCTGCAAAAATCTGGATGACTATGACTATGAGATGGTAGCAAAGAGTTGGAGTTTTCTGTATTTCTTGGCTACCATCTCTTGGGCATCAAGATTTTACAGTTCAGATATGTAGTCCTTACTACAAACTCCACTTACAGAATGCTCCTCCCAGTAGGTACAAAATGAAAGAGCAAAAGCAAGGGGAAATGTAGAAATCTGTCAACTTTTTAGAATCAGAAATAGGGATGCGGTTATTTTAATGTGCTTTATATAGCATCAGGCACTTTTTCCTTTTTTTTTCCCCCTCTCCCCTCCACCTCCCAGGCATGAATTCTGTCTCAAGTCCTAAAGGGACAGTCTTTATATAGGTCTTGTGTTGAAACCATAAATGACTTACATTCTACTAAAACAAGTAGAGTATAAACTGACCACTTCTTTATGTGGAAGGCAGGAAGAAAGGGAAGAGATCTTGGAGAGATGAAGATATTAAGAGAAGAAACAGTGGTACCAAGTAAAAAGAAGGAAAGGGAAAAGAAGTAGCCAGAATATAGAAAAGAAAGATCCTGTGATGGAATGGAATTATGAAGGCCAAACTCAGGGAGGAAAACATGCTCTTTCATCTCCTGAGGGGCGAGGGAGAGATAAGAGGATGAGGCTGGCACCTCCCTGAGGAATTCACACTGTTGTGACTGGCTGACTTTGGGAACTGGGGTTTCAGTCTGGGAAGATTCTTGCTAGAGGTTGTAGCTAATAAACATTGCTGAACTGAATCTACATGGTCTCCTGGAGTTCCTTGGGCTAGGCCTGACAGATCCTGTGATAATCATTCTGTACTTAAGTATTTAGAAGGCCTGTTGCTGTATCTCTTTGCTGTCATCTAGGTCATTGGGATTTTTCCAGTCTAGAACTGATAGCCTTAACCTCGTAGTTTAGGTGCCCCTGAATTCATAGTGGCTACCAAAAAAAAAAAAAAAGTTGTAGCACTTAATGAGGACAAGCAAACAGTTTCAGGCAGAACAGATTTTGGGCATGAACATTTCTCTGGGTTTCTGGGCAGAATAACTAACTCAGTGACCAACATAAAATTCCAATTGCTTTCCACAATTTGTTTCCAGCTGTTGAGCTCATCTTTTATATGAAAATTAATTAAAATAGAAAGGAAAAAAATAAAGAAAAAATGAGGAACAGAACAGAACAGAAATGGGTTAAGACATACCTCAAAAATGTTATTTTCTATGTCCTTTCAAAACTTATTAGAACTTATCTGGGCTTAGAAGATAAACAGGTTCAGGCCTAATTAATTATTGGATGATAGACCTCCAGGGAATTCCCAAGCTATAGGCTAGACTGGGAAATTGAAAAAAAAAAAAAAATCCAGAAGAAGGCAATGGAAAACCATTTCCATGTTGCTGCCAAGAAAACTACATGGATGTGGTCATGAGCCAATTTGGATTTGAATCTACTCCTTTTTTTAACATCCTAGCTATAACACAAATTATTTTTGGTTTGTCTTATATCTTTTGGTATCCACTTGTTTTTTATGTTCTTAATATCCTTATTTTTTTAAGAAGCAAGCAAATGCCCATCATTTTATTACTGTGGTTCTTAAGGATTTCAGTGCTAGCTCAACTTCTACATCGTCTGTTATGTAAGCTCATCCAGGCAGCCACTTTAAAATGCTTTCCTTCCATCTTTAGATCAGTAGGAAAGTATGTTGACATAAATAGTGCTGCCCCCACTGTTGAGATTTACTGCACCTCAGCAACAACAGTGGGCAGTGTTGCTGTCCTTACAGTTTTTACTAAAGGACAGTTTCAGGGCAGTGATTGGTAGAATCCTGTCATCCTTTTTCCTCCCACCCAGTATCATTTACTGGCAGGAAATTTAACCATCAGTTGCTTTCCTGAATAGATGATGGGGCTGGGTGGGTATTTTATTTTCGTTTTAATTGTGTGTGTGTGTAGCCTTGGGAATATCAATCTTTTGGTCTAAATGCTGTGAAGAGACTGATATTCCCCTCAGAGACAATGCCAATAGACCTCTCTTAATAATCAGTCATATCTGCCTAATGTTTTCAGTAGCATTAATAGAAAGTTAGGAGAAATAACAGTAGATAATTTTCCACTGCTTTCCAATAACTTTTGCTAATGGGGGAAATCTAGACTTATGAATGTTGGTTGTTTTGTTTTGTAAAGTGGTAAAAAACTGTTCAAGCAAATGGCTTGCTGAAAAGATAGCACCTGCCCCTCCCTCCCTCCCTCCTTTCCTTCCATAGAAACTGACCAGTTGCTGTTCCCAATAATAATAACAAAAACATCCCAAGCTACCTAATTTTCAGTACTTCTATGCACAGAATTTAGACACACTAGTCTGAAAACAGTCTCAACTCCTTGCCTTTTCTAAAAGTGTCACTTCACAACCAGGAGGTTACATCATGTGCTTTTCCTGCCAGAAAGAAACAACTCATAGTTCAGTCTTCTTCCATGACAGACCTGAGAAACTGGAAGTAAAATATGTGGGAACAATCCCCATAGATCATTGCTTGCAGCTTTACTGATGAAATCCAAGGACAGTCCAGATGAGTTTTTTCCTACCCTACCACCTGCCTTAAAAACACCATGCACTGCTTTGCAACCTTCTGACCCATTCAGGGTCATGGGGAAGGGGCAAGAAAGGAACAGCAATAAACAATGTAGCCAGCAATTGACCCTGTTCAGAAATAACTAAAGAAAGGCTGCGAGGAAGGCTTGTTTAACTTTACATGAAACCATTGGGTGAGGTCATCCATCAGCATGGGACTAAGTACCATCAGTATGCTGATAATACTACATTATATATCTTTGTTCCAGCTGGTAATGACTCCTAATCTGACCACCAGAAGACTGAAGCCCCACTTTAACAGGTTGATATCAGGAGCCCATTTAAAAAGTAATTTTCCTTTGAGTGTCCAGTTTAGTTTCTATGTACCTATAAAGAAAATTGCTACTGACAAGTGATAATGTAAGTTCCCTGAGCATTTTTAATTCCTTTTCTCTCTTTCTGAGCCTTTCCTTCCATTCTTCACAATTCAATAATTTTCTGACAATTTAGATAGATAGAGTTTTTACACATCCTTACCTACCTCATGCTTGGAGCAGCAAGTATGATAAAGCACGAAAGATTCCATTAAGCTGGAATGGAGCTGCTACAGTTGTTTAAGATCTTTTCAGGAGCCTCCAGCTACTGCTGCATTGTGTATTAAGCTAAGTGCTTTCACACAAGGGCCAGGAGGTGGGTGGGGAGCTGCTACATGAGTCCTCTACAGCCTTTTAAGGGGTGAATACTTTTAGGACTTGTTTATCATAGGAATATCAATTTTCTCGAGGTCCTCCATTTGGTTTAGGTTGCCTCAGCAGCAGGCTGGGTATGAGGGGTAGATGATGTCATGAGGACATATCCCTCAATAACAGTTTAAAAAGTGGCATGTGTCGTTAGTAAAAGTATTTTGTACCACGATAAGACACAAGGAACCATAATGCTCTCTCTGCAGGGTGAAGCAAGGAGAGGGAAAATCATTAGTACCTTTTTTCCTCCTGATGTCACTTCCTCTTTGGCAATGAGGATGGAAGAAAGACAAAAGAAAGAAGGAACTAAGTTCCAACAAGTAATACTCACAGAGTCCAATGGAGGTAAAAAAGGCAAGCTGGCAGAAGTGGAATGTACACGTATAAAAGGACAACATAACACTTCCATCATCTTGCCTTTTTTTGAAACACACATGCACACACATACTGTGGACCCTACTAATTTGCCACAATCTAGGTTTCTAAATCATCTTTCTGGTTTAGCATCCTGGTTTTTGCTTTATGTCTTAAACTGTAGTTTCCCATGAAATAGCTCTAGAAGTGTCTAATCTCTTCATATATGTGAAGAAGGGGGACATGGGGAAAGGAGAAATGTGAGGGTGATGTAGATGTCCATAACAACAAAGCTATGGTTTGCTCTTCATGTGTCTAAGCAAAGGCATCTCAAATGAATTCAGCAATGTAAGTTTAAAATATAATGTGGCATGATCACCAAGTACTGTTTTGATACCTCAGATTGTAATGAAAATGTCTTTTTTAAATGGCAAAGTTTTGCTGTTTCCATCTTTCTTTCTTTTTTTTCATGTGGTGAATGTGAATGTTATCAACACTTGTATATTTGTTAAGGGCACATCTTCCTCAGATTTCTATTAGTTCCTTTCAAGAGTATCTCAGTTGTGCTCCATAGAACTCTGGGCAGCAAATATGAGAAAATCTAGTCTCCCATCTAGACACTGCCAGATTCACAGCTGGCAGCAGTGTAACTGAACCTTGTAATATTTTCTTTCAAGCTTAATGTTAATTGTTTGTTCACACTTACTTGTATATGTAGATTTGTTTTGTGTGCATAGTACAGTTCAGGCATTACACAAATAGGGGAATGCTGTGTAGTTCTGCCCGTTACCTGTTATATAGTTACTTCAGAAATATCCATGCATATAGCATGAACAACTACAGCTAGGAAGATCTGTGTACAATTATACAGACTGAGGATCACAAATGTGAAGGAACCTTGAGAGTCCACAATTGCCTCAACATCCCTGATATGTTAAAGAAGGATTCCTTGTGGCTGGAGGAATAACATTTTTTAATTTAATTTAATTTAATTTAATTTAATTTAATTTAATTTAATTTAATTTAATTTTTATGCCTCCCATCTCCCCCAGAGAATTGCTTTGCTTACCCTATGCTAAGAACTTTTATTTGGGACCACTTTTCAGTAAAAATGCCTTGTTTTTCCCCTTTATTTATGCTGTCAAGATAGCTACCAGCAAGGAGAGAAACCTCTTTCTTTTCTCTCTAGGCTGAGTACAGCTGAAACCAAGTAATGTCCTGGCCAATTGTCCAGGCAACTGTCTAAGTGAGTTTGTCCCATACAGGCTGTTCTTACATTTGTAGAAAAGGGAGAAGAAAAGGATGAGGAAGTATTCATATATTTATTGGAAGTCTGTTTTTAATTTCACAACTTTCCAAAATAACAAACCAATCTTTAAAAATGTTTACATGAGGAAGCATATAAATAGATGTGCACAATGTAAATAATAAGTAAACAAAACAAAATGAGATAGAGAAGAATGGATGAAAGCAAAAATGATGGGTTGAAGCAAATGGAAATGTAATATATAAGAGGTTGGGGGGAGGGTTGCTTTTTCCCCTTTTTTCCAAATTAGCCATCCATCTCACTATGAGATGTCATGAGTAATGTCCTATAAAAGGAGAGACAGAACATCAAATAATAGAATAGCCTAAAATGAAGCCTGACCCTGCCTCGACTATAATGATCCTACTTAATGCTTCTATTGCAATACATGAGGAAATCTGTCTCAAGACCAGCATAAATGGGTAAGGTTGACCAACTAGATCACAAGTAAGTTAACACATACATGCACACAGACACAGACACACACAAGCAGCAAACAAACAAACAAAAAGTAAGTTCATTAATTATTCTACTTCAAGACTACAATTGAGTGAGTGAGTGAGTGAGTGAGTGATTGATTGATTGATTGATTGATTGAAAATTTGGAGATGACTGTCACATGTCTCTTGAGCGTCTTTATTTTTAATGTAATTCCATATCTTAGTAAGAAAACAGAAGAAGCTGTTTATTGACTAAATTTTTACCACAGAGCATCTCTTCAAATTATTTAATACATACTATTATTTCTCCATGTATAACTACAGAAAATAAGACCCACTGAGTTGAATAGAATATATTTCTGAATAGATGTATTTTGGCTCTTTCACTGTTAAACTATTATCCTTTTAAATTCTCAAAATGTGTTAATGTTAAGATATCTTACCTGAATAAAACACAGAATACTCCACCACTAATGTCTTTAAATCTTTCTATTGTGTGTTATATGTTACCTGAATAAACTGCAGCTGAAATATTGTCTTTATCTGCTGCAAAAGGGTATCCCTGCTGACAGTGCAGTTATTATTTATTTATTTATTTATTTATTTATTTATTTATTTATCAAATTTGTCATCGCCCATCTCATTGAAACGACTCTGGGAGTTTTACAAAACAGTTAAAAACAATTAAAATTACAATATACAATAATCTTCAATAAATAGAAAATAAATAGATCCAAGTATAGATATAAAATTGGCAGTCACTCAGGGAGCTACTTATGCTACTGACTTTCCTCAAAATTAGTACTCAACTTATCCTCGGATGAACCTAATATAGCAATCTTTCCAGAAAGTTAAAATCATAAAATATGTGTCTTCTTTCTGAGAGGAAAATATTGTCTTTATAAATAAAACATACACATGCCTGTAACAGGGTTATTTTACTTCTCTTTCATGCAGGACAAAGTAGGACTGAGTATTAGGTTGACGACAACAACAATAAAATGTTCTTTAAGAGAAGGAAGAAACCCTTTTTCATTTAAAATGTATTCAATTAATTTATTCATTATGAATAAACTACTTGATTACATGAACATTGTTTTCTGGAAAGAACAGTACCAAATATCATTTTTGGTTTGCACAGGAAATTTAAAGTTCTCATGAATGCTGCCCACTAGAAGAAAATGTGACCACATACCAGTAGTTTATTGACCACAGCTTGTTTTTCTCCTGTTATTTTACTGGTCTTTTCACCCATAAGCCAAACTGTCATAGTCTGAAACTCAAAATATTTTTTTAAAAAAATGGCCTAATTTAAAAGGAAGAAATGTCAAATCCAATTGATTGTGTTCCACTGGGAAGCTCTGCAAAAACTAGGAAAAGTTCAGTGAATGGACAGCTGCAGCCCCACCCCCAATTTTCCCTTCACTTCTTGCAGACATTGCTTTTCCCTTTCTCTTCCTGTCTTCCTGCACTAACTTATACCCAAGAAAGCTGCTGGATTAAGGTTGGATAGACAGAAATCCCATCCTAAATTGGAATCCCATTTTGAAACATACCCAGGTTTCATCTTCCTCACCAGCAGATTCTTTCCAAATATCTCGTGGATGCAGATACTATGTGGACAGAGTAGAAGATAAAAGGAAGAGTAGAAGACACACAACTTCAGGATTTTCATATGCTGAGACTGATCCGTTTCACTAACAGTGCTGCAGCAGCAATTTGGAAAATACCAGCAGCCTGATGAGTGATGAGCACTAATCTTGAATGCCTGTCACCATTCATTTAGGTGCAATCTCTTCCCAGTTACCTTCCAAAATTGCATCCCTGATTCTCCTTGTATGTTTTTGTTCCCTCGCTCTGAAGCCAAGTAAGAGGAGTAGCTGCCTTTGAAGTAAATCTTTGTCCAATTTACATTGCCTGATTAGTTTCTAACGATAAGAAAGTATTCTCTACCATGCTGATTAAGCATTTGTCTGATCTTGTCATCATCATCTGATCTGATCATTCTCCCCCCACCCTTTCCTCCAACCAAATGTTCATTGTCTTCAAATACAAGTTTAGGGGCTGTGATTGTTGCTTTTGAAATCAATGGCAAAGCTTTGGTAGAAGCAAAGTATGGGCCTTTTAAATACTTGCACAAAGAGTTTTAGTTAGCACCTCATCCTTTTATCCTTTGGGCAACCTTGCAAAAAGCAAGTCCACACCTGCAAAGGGGAGAGTGACATAAGGGCACATATGAGCACTGCATGGATTTCTGCAGCAGACACCAGAGGTCGCACCTCTCACAGTTTTGGAGCTCTGGAAATTCAGGGAGATGGAAGACCTTGGAGAAAATTGAATTGAGTAGGTCATGCCCAGAGAAATCCTTCCTCTCTCTTAAATAATTATCAGTTCATTTGGGCAAATGCAAAAATGAAACTGATTGGGGTTCGTATTTTTTTTCCTCATGGATCCTGAAGAACCTGTTCCTTGGTTCATATTTTTTTCTGATCTCAGAAAAGCAGATATAAATAAAAGATATATAAGTATTCTTGCAGTATCTAGGCTACTTCTGTATGAAAATCCAATTCTCCCGTTAAACTTTGATCTTTGATTGCAAACAAGTACAATCTGAAACTGTAATCCTATCCAATTTAATTGATGGAGATACAGTCCCAAGGTAATTTCCTCATCAGTGTTAGATAGTGTCACCCAAATATCATTGTGATCAATTGGTACAGAAATTTTAGAGGATGCTAGTAAGGCATCAGTGCAAGTCAATGTACATAAGAGAGCAGCAGGTAAAAATGTTGCCTTGCGAAAGAAATGAAAATGTAGGCTCTGGTGTTTGATTTCTGATGGACATTTCAGGTATCCTTCAGATTATCCAACAAGCAAATATAAAATAACTTCCCTACCCTACTGTAATTGCAGGAACAAGAACTGAGAAATCAGAAGAAACTGGTTTATTTCAATCTTCCTCTTGGACATTTACTAGCATCCAATGAGATGACTCATGCAAATGCTTAAATATCTTCATTGGATACATTTAGCGCTATAGGATATGGTTTTATTGTTTTGTTTGATTTCTGCTTGATAGAGGGCAGTGAGGGAAAGAGCCCCCACAACTATTTGATGACCTTTCAGCAACTCATTGTGAAAAGTCTGAAACCAAATCTATCTAGGGACCAGTCTTGCTAGCTAGACTGGAGAAGAGCAGAGGTGCTCTGAAGAAAACACAGCACTCCATTGCCCAAGGTAATCACCTGGGTGGTTTGTCAAAGGCTGATTGCCTTTCCTTCTCTTAGTTCACTGGACTGTAGAATGACTGGAGGTCTCTTGCAAAAAGTGATGTTTTCAGGGAACCTTCAGTGAATCAGACAGATCTTGTTTTTCGGAGGCCAATGCTACAAAGGAAGCCTTTCAGGAGATACGCATGCCATGGCGCGGAAAGGGAAGGCTGGGCAAAACCTAGGAAATAACCCAGTGTACTTTTAAAAAAACTGAATACAGACCGCTGTGTGTTCTGACATTTCTCTCTCCCTATCAGAATAGAACTGTTAAGCAAGAGGAAAATAAGCAGCCCTTTTCACAAGTACAAACAGTGTCAGAAGGCAGAGGGAGAAATACTCATGAAGACGAAGCAGTCTCAGTGGGCTTGCAGACACTTTCAGAAAGGCCTTTTAGAAATATAAATCTTGAGGGAGGACTAGGCCAGATGGAAATTTTTGTTTTCTGTTTTATTTTCTGTAAAGTGTGCTGCTGTTCACAAGGGAGATAGGAAAACGTAACTTTGTCTCCTCCAACCTGGTGCTCCCCAGTACATGACTTTTAATCCAAATCCTGTTGGAATACACCAAAATGGGGGAGGATAATGAAACAATAACACTATCTCTCAAGACATTGCAAGAAATGAAAAGCAAGGCCAAACTGACTCCCACTCTTCTGGACTTACCTCTTTTGTTCCGTTCTTCTACTTGATTTAACACTATGAACTAATTAAGGCACATTTTAAATGATATGTTTTATTTAGCTTTGAGACTGCCATCCACTTCCAACCATATGAACTGCCTTGAAAGTGAAGCTATGGGGCCAGACCAGCAATTGAAATCCCAGATTGAAACACCAAAGTTAGATGTAGCTTTCCTTGGAAAGATGGTACCTATCATTGTCTCCACAACGTTCCTAGGTCTCTGCGTATTTCTAAGTAGGAGCAGGGCATGATCCAGCCAAAATTAAGCCAGCAAGACTTATGGTATATAAATGAATATATTCTATTGAAATCAGTGACAGTTAGGCACAATCCAATAAACACTTCCTTGTGAGAAAGTTGAACTTGACTTATTTCTCAGTGAAAATGTTGAGATTACACTGCTCAGCAACATTTAACTATGCTTGGGTGCTGTTGCTTTTGGGCTTGTTTGATGTACAGTAGTCATTTGGGATCTTTTTGTGACCTTTAGATTGATCAGTTATCCTCCCTCCTTAGAGAGATGGGATAGGTTGGATAATCTTTGCCTTCCTCCACCCTCAAGGCAGAATTTTGACAGAAATCTTCTCTTGGGGCATTTATTTCAACATTCCAATATTGCAGAAAAGCCTAAACTATACCCACTCCCTCCAAGATATCACCCATCTCTCTCTTTCCTTCTTACTGGCTGCACTGTATAGCCATTCCACAAATCGGATATCAGTTTACCACTATGAGCTTCAACAGAAGACAGACCTCATTTCAATAGCCCTGCAAAAGGCACTTGCTGGAATCCAGCTGGGCCTCTCCAGTGCTCGACTGCGCTGGGAGCAGGAGAAGCTAATCGGCCACACATCCCATAATTTGGTGTGGGGCACAGATATGCTTCCTGGATCCCGAATGACACATGAGCTAGAAGAAAGCAGTAGACTAATACATAAGGAAGAAGTTAAGCTTTCATTAATCGAATTTCGTCTGGATTGGTTTTTAAGCTTTTGACAAACAAAGAAAGACAGAGAAAAGCTTTTCCTTCACAGAGCATACTGCGATTCCATTTTTCAAATTATTGCAGTTCGTAAGCTTTGTTCCACTAATTTAATAAGACTCACGCAGCGCTGTCATAACCATACTTACTTGGAAGCAAGTTTCCTGAAAGCCTGTCGCTGTACATACACTTCCTCAGCATCAAATCCCACCACTGCACTTGCTTCAGAGTGCAGGATCTGAATTTAGGATCGCTTTGCACTGCAAAGAGATGCTGCAATCCTATGCATCTCTACCTGGCCCAGCAAGCCCTGCTGAACATAACAGTGATGCTTCACTATGGAAGCCTAAATAAAAATGCGGATGCTTGGACTTCAGAGGGACTAAGTCCCTCTGCCGGGCTACAACAAGGCGTCCAGCCCCGCTTCAAGAGAGGCGGTGGAGAAAGGCGCACTTACTTCTTCCCTGTCGCCGGACTCTGGAAGGGTGCTCCTGGCCGCCAACGTATTCCATTAAGTTCCAAGTGATAAAGAACCAAGAAACCAGTCGCAATTGCATAGTAACCCTGTAAAAGTTCTCGTCTAGTGTCCTTTGGGGAGGAGGAGGAGGAGGAAACGTGGGGAGGGGGAAGAGGATGCGGAAGAGCAGCAGAAATACCTGTCTCTGAGAAACGGCTCCCGATCTTCTTCTTTAAAAGAAAAAAAAAGGGGGGGGAGGGGGCAAACTCTTGCTGAGGACGACCGATTATTGTACCTTCCGATTGCCCCAACGATTCCCTCCTCCTGGCAGTCTCGTCGGAAGGGTGGCGAGGAAGGGCAGCAGCCCTGATACGGGAGCGATAGACCCGATCGACCTCAGGGCAGGGACCATGTTGCCGAAGGAGGGGGACAGGGGGAGGGAAGTGGGGTCTAATAAAAAGGAGGGAGGGGAGAACCCGGCTCGCTCAGGGTTCACGCTCTGCTCCGGCTAAGGGACGGCGGTCCCGTTCGGGAACTCCATGGGCAGGTGTGCTCCTTTCCTCGCGCGCTGGCGCTCAAGCCCGCCGAAGGACTCCCGGAGGCAGCCCCACATGGGGAAAGGAGAAGAAAGGCTCGGGCAGGTGGGGCGAGCGCCTCAGAAAAGCAGCTCAAAGGTCCGGCTGGCCCTGCTTCAGGACCGAGCGCGCCCTCGGGCTGTGCTGAGGGCTGCCTCGGGCATCCTGACTCCTCGCAGCATCTCCGGCAGGAAAGGCAGGCGCGCCGAAGAGCAGACCTAGCCCCGAAGAGGAGCGCTTTGCCCCTGGACGGAGGCAACTCCGTTAGAAAAACAGCTTCATCCAGTGGCACCGAAGTCAGACCGAAGTAGCGGCGTCGGTGACCCCTCAGCTCCGAAAGGCCGGTTGAGTGACGCTCCGCTAGGAGGGACAGCTGTCTCCGCCGCGCTGCTGGCCTCGGCAAGCCAGCGCTTCCCTTCCTCTCTTCCCTCCCCGGCTGCCCAGGGCCATTTTTGAAGCCCGCATGAAGTGTGGAAAGCCGACTCCAATAGGACGCGCGGCAGCTTGGGCGAGGAACTTCCAATCGGCGGGCGGCGGGCGGGCGGCTCTGCTTCCCGCCGGAGAAGGGAGGGGCGCTGGGCGAGGAGGGGAGAAAGAGGGAGAGACGCGAGCGAGCGAATGCGCCCGGGAGCCTCGCGCTCGCCCTTGCTACTCCACGGGCCTGGCAAATTGGCTTCCGCTTCTGCGGGAGGGAGACTCCAAAGTGGTGGCTCCGCGTAGCGCCACGCGCCACGCTTTCTTTCTTTTCCAGTATTCATTTACGAAAGAGTAAGCCCAGGTCTTTACTGAGGCCAGCTAACAGGGAAGCCGTAGTGAGTGACCTTGCATGTTTTACTGACGCCTTTGTCCTGCACAGCATTAAAAAGAAATAAGGGGGGAGGGAGCAGAACAGTAAAATGTCTGATATATGCCTGATAATGTCAGGCTCGTGGTCTGTTTTGTTCCAAATTATCTCCTTTGCTGTGACAGGGACCTCTCCAAAATATCTAAGAGGGAGATCTTCCCAACCCTTTCTGGAGACTGAATCTGAAGCAGCTAGAACACCCGTGTTGATGTATGGCCTGATAGAAACTGCATCAGCTAATGTGAGGATAACATATGACAGTTGGTTTCTTTTTCTAGATTAAGAAGAATAAACTCAACCCACTGCAGAGTATTTCATGTGGCAGCAGAATAGATTGTGACAATAAGGTAATGGATACTTTTCTTTTTGCAAATATAAAAGTAAGCAGACATTAATTTGTTTGAAGACTTACTGAAAGTCACACTCCCTCATAATATAGAAATAAAATGATTTTTTTAAAATAAAGGTGTCTTAATTTTAAATTATGAACTAAGTAATCATAACTGCTACAGATGTAGCTCCCATTTATTCTAGCATTTTTTGTTCTGTGCCGCTGTCTTATTTTTTAATAACATGTTTGAAAAAGAGCTCTGTGAAACTAGAAGCTAGCTTCTACTCTGCAACTTTTAACAGGGCTTTGTGAATTTTCAAAAGGATGGTTTGGAGAAGATTTAGTCCAATCACTCCTTTCAACAAATGCTGAAATCAAATCATAGAGGTGATTTGAAGTGCTGAATCAAACCAGGAACTAGAATTGCGGATGATTTGGAAATTCTGTAGACTTTCCAAATTTGTAGAGCCTCAAACATTGTTGCAAGTTTCCTTCCATGTATGGACAAAGTTGGCAGGGGGATATTGAATGGTGTACTAGGCTGCCTGATACTGAACTAAGTTGCTGGTCGATGAGTTTTACAACCTCCTCAAATCCTGCCTATCAGAATACTTTGTGCTCTTTGTCTCTCACTCTTCTGATAGAATTTGTTAGGCAGGTTTGCTTGAGGGAGCAGGGAGAGACCAAAGGATGAAAGGAAAAGTCAGATTTATTCTGCTGATTTTTTTTTATCTGGTTTACTGCTTCTGTTGTGCTTCTCTAACTCTCCCCACATTCATAACCTTTTAACCTTATCATCCTTAACATTAAGTCTATTTGTCTGACATTATACAATTCCAGTCTACCTACAGTTCTTCAGCTCTTTGAGTTCTCTCTTTTATTACTCCCTTTCCCTCCCTCCCTAAAGTTAAAAAAGCCTGTTTTGTCTGCTTTGAGTAGAGCTTAAATAATCTCACTAAAGCATATTTGTGATACTTGCAAAATGCTTTGTATGTAACTTTCCTGCATTCTGGGTTTGTTGTAAAGAACATGTAGAAAGTGAAGTTGCAAGTTCAGTTTCATATGGAATGGTATAATTGGCTCTCTGTGTTGCCCTGAATAGCTGGCCACTGAGTGAAATTCTCTGCCTATCAGGATTTTGTTAAGGTACCAAAACTAACATTGCTTGGGGCTTCATTTACTTTCTCTGTTCTCAGTTCCCTTAAAATGGCCACAAGCATTACCCTTGCTTTCCTTTGTGGTGATGGAATGTTACACTTCTGTACTTGTCCTGCAAACACAACTAGAAGTTCAACTCAGCCCTTAGTACTCTGAAAATGAGCACAAGGCTAGCCAGTCCAGTATCTGGTCAATTCATTAAATTTATAACTTGGCTTTCTTCTGGAGCACAAGGTGACTTATGTAAACCTTTCCTTTCATTTTCTATCTGTAACAGCAACTCTGTAAGGTAGGTTGGCCTGTGCCAGAGTGACTGGTCCAAAACCACTCAGTGAATTTCCAAGGCTAAGATGGACTTGAATCAAGGTTTCCCTGGTCTTGGTCCAATATCTTCATCACCACTCTACCTTAGATGGGGCAGGTTTAAATGTTCTGACAGTGGAAGCCAGCCTAATTTTTACAGCCTGTAGCTCAAACAGTTACTGCTTTTAAAACTGTGAGGAGGGAGTCTATGAATGTCACTTGCTCTGTGGCACTGTAGTGTACGATGCCATCCTGTTTTTTGCTAATAAATGTAGAACATTGCGAGCAAGCCACAATCCTGACTCAGTTGTAAGCCTTACCCAGAAGCCAAGCTTTGCCAGTGTATTTTACCTAGCTTGGCATCCCACCAAGGCCAACAACAGTGAGGCATACCACTAAGCCATTATTTGAGGCAGCAAAGCTATACCTCCTACATGAGCAAGTCCTTGGGCATTCTTCAATAACATGCCACATTTGGAGATCCAAGTGAGAAATGAGAAAGCTTACTTTATTTTTTTTTTAATTTTTAAAATTTTTTTCTGCAGTGATGCAACACAATTTCTTTATAGGGACTTTATTGAATAATTTGGAGCTGATCCTTTTTCCTCATTCTTGCTATCTCTGTCTTAAAGGAGGCACTGTTTTAAACATTATGTAAGTGATACTCTTCAAGGTTTCTGGCTGAATCTTTGCAGGGGTAATGTCCCCTAAAGAGTCTACTATCCCTACCAGTTTTATCCCATCCTGTACAGGAAAAAAAAAAAAAAAAAAGGCAGTTGCAGATACTTTGAGTCTTTTTCCATCTCAGACTAAGTTCCAAATAGAATATATTGATCCAAATAGATTCTTGTCTTCAGATCAAATTTCACTGAATCTTGCCACCTTTGGATCTAAAACTTCACATTGAAATTGGACTTGGGTAATTTTTATATATTTAATTTTTGGATAGATCCAACATTTTAATGTCATCTGCCTACAATTTAAAGTTCATACTCATAAGTCACTATTAATAGACTTGTGACAGGCTACTGAATAGGCTACACTTTCCCCTTCACCATCACAACATCTCCATATTAAAAAAAAACAAAACCTAAGAATTGAATTTCTGCTTGGCAATCAAACATAAAGCACCTAGCATGCCAAAGGATGGCTAACTGAAGTACCACCAACTGAAAAGTTTTGCTTACAGGAAATTTAAATTTGGGAGGACAGATTTTAAAAAGAAATAAAATGTAAAATATTTTCATGTCTATGAAGTGGTTTGTAGTTAGGTGATTTATCCTTACAACAGGCTGAAAAATAGTAATTTGCCCAAGAAATTACAATTTAATTTTAGAATCCTTAGTTTAAAGCCAAAGGGTAATCTATCTAATACATTATATCCTGCACATCATTAAAAATTTCCACAATAGAGGATGGAGGAACTACTATACATCTTAAGCAATCCTGCTGGAATTGTATGGAAAATGTTAGAGTAAATGCTTGTAGCTTAAGGGTACAATCTAACAAAAGCTGGTCCTAAAACATGTCCTGATCCTATGTGCATTTATTTGGAAGTAAAACTTACTGAGGTAGAAATTGTATTGTTAAATCTTTTGAAAGAAAAAGGTAACAACTAACTTAAGCTTGGTTTATTTCAATGTACAGTCATTTAGTCACAACTATTTTTTCCTAGGCTAGGCTGCATTTTATTTGCAGTCCAGATTGTCCAGAAATGACGATTTTAATTGTCCCCGTCATTCTTAATGAGGATATTTCATCTAACTAATTTCATTTTCATGGATAATGTAGTTTGTGCATTTTAAAAGAAATGAAATAAAATTATATTTATAGGTGGTTTCATCCTTCATTAGAAATGCATGTTTTTGTGAAACAAAGACAATGTCAGAAAACTGGAAAAAAAAAAACTGTGCTGCCTTATTAAATATTCAGATTTAATTTAGTTAATGCAATAGAGTCAGAACAGTCACCAAAAGTAGGAGATTGCTTTATAAATCAATGGCATTACTATTTCTAATCCCCAATTAATTGATTTAGAAGTCACACTGATTTTAACCCCTTTATTTAGCAGACTGGGCTAGCTTTTACATATCAATATTTATTCAAGAAAATATTAGTATTTTTACAAATAAGCAATGCTATTTCTTTTCTTTTACCAATAATCAATATACGTCTGTTAAAAAAATAAGAAGATTGCTTTGCCCACACTTAAATAACAAGCAAATCATTAAGTTCAGTACTGTTTAATACACATCTTTAGAATTCTCCTTTTTCCTTTTTGTTGTATTGTCAGATATCTCTATCAGAAAATATAATGGATTTAAAGTTCTGTGGGAGGTTTTATTTGAACAGGGCTCCAGAGAAAATCCTCCTAATCCAGTTTACTGGGACAGATGGGAAGGGAGCACGAGGCAGACATAAGATAATAGCAATTCAGCCTTTGAATTGTTAGCTTAAACCATAGGAATGGTGTTAATAAACAAGCAGGGTAAGAGGCAAAAGGAGTGTACAGACCAACCAACCCACAGCAAACTTGGGCGGTTCAGCTGGATAAGTGTTAAGGAGAAGATGGATCTTGAAGAAGCGTAAGGAAAACATTATATTATATAGAGAGAGTACATTCTCACTCACTAATGACACCTTCACCCAAGTACAATGGATATATTGCATTATTTTATTGTGTCACTGTTTACACGCAACTTTTAATAACTGAGATGACAGAAGAGGCTTAGCAATATCTTTCTGAACTATTTTCTGTATTCACAAAAGGCAGGATTCAAAAAAACTTCATTCAAAGGTAGATTCAGTTTAAATCACTGGCAGTCTCTACAGCTTGGAGAATTATTTCTTGGATGTTGGTCAGGGTATAAGAAAGATATTTAAATGATCAGAATTTAAAAAAAAATCATTTAAAAATTAGTAATTGTCTATGTTTCTATTTCCACAAGAGGAAAGTTGGGAATATTTTACACTTTGATATTACTATGAAAGTCAATACTGTTGAAGAAAACTAACATAACGTTCATCTTGACGTCCATCTGAATAAAATAATGCTGGCTTTCTGTGTTCTGTAATTTTTGCCACCAGGGACTGAATGCTAGTTAGTGCACATTCCTACACATATGTAAGTTCACATCTGTACACACGACAAGGCCTGTGCATCAAGACATTATGTACTTTCCTTCAAAAATACAAAGAATATTACTCTAAACTGGGGGAGGTTTTCAAATTACAGAGTAAACATATGTTACCATAGAATAACTAATCCTTTGGTTAGTATACTAATCCCCTAGCACATGGAGGAATACGCTATTTTTAATTGTCCTAAAATAGAAATCTGCTTGGTTAGTCATGAATATTTAGAAACTCTCAGCAGGCATATGCTACCCTTTCAGTACTCAGCATAAAGCTAATAGATGCCAAACATCCCAGGATAAACTTTGGCACTTGTGGTAAGAACAGGGAGACCTCTCCTGCCCCCCCCCCCCCCACAAAAAGTCTTGCTGGTATTAGGTGATTTCAGAATCACCAATATTTTGCTGTAAAATCATTAATTTTAATATAGCCAGCTGAGTATAAAAATGATTAGTTTGACCCTTAAAATAGGGACTAAGGGTTGTGGGGAGAGCACTAGAGATTATGAAGACAGGGTCATGGAAGTCAAGCAAGCCATAGATTCATACATGGAGATGAAGGGGAGAAAAAGTAAACCAAATGCATAGACTAAAAAGCAATTATTGACTACAGAAGGAAGATTACACAAAGAATTTAAAATCTCCAAGGCTTGTCTCAGATATAACAGAACAAAGAAATCAATAGCTGGCTTCTAGATTGAAAGGCAATCTTTCAGAAACTGCTTGATTGAATTAGAACTAATTAACTTGAGCACTGCAAAGCTATGCAATGGGAAACAACTGGATAAAGGTATAGTAAAAAAAAAAAAAAAGTATTGTGCCAACATCAGGTTCCAACCAGTTGATCTATCTTGGAACTGATTACTTCTGGATTTATCAGTGCTCTCATAAGTAAAGCTGATGGCCAGTTATTTGGCAATCATGTAGTCATTTGCTTGTATCTGCGATGCTAAGCATTCACATCTGTTCCTAACCATGATGATACCAAAACAACTAAACATACATTGTGACATCACAAGACAACCTTCATCTTTACACTCAAATAATAGGGGGTGGAGCTTGTGTCATGATGTTGTGACATCCATTTCATCATTTGTTCTCATTGCCCACCCCCATTTTCTGCAGATGCCTATAATGCTAAAGGAGCTGCCCCATTATCAAAGGAGGAAACACATGTTAGATTCTTACCCCTCTGCAACCATCCAGAGCTCTCTTCTTGTAATTAACAGTTTCTGGCTCCATTACGTTTTCTGAACAAAAAGGATTTTTTAGCCAAGGTACATGGATGATGCCATTGGAAGTATGAAGCATAAGCTAAAATACATAAATACAGAGGATCAAGATGACTGTACCTCTTTCACTGTAAATAATGTTCATTTTGTACTTTCTATATATCAGAATACAAAAGAAAGGGAAAGGAGTCATGGTTATGAACAGGATTTTATGGAAAAGTCAGGAAGTGAAGCTGAATCCTAAGTTTGGTTGACTAAAGAGAAAGTTTTCACACTGTGTAGAAGATATAGGAGTTATGTGCCTTTATTCAGATTCAACTCCTGAAAACTGCATGGACAAATGGTCACTATCTTGGTCCATCTGTGTTAATAACTTATAGCTTTTCTAAGAGCATTCCAAGAATCCTTGTTTTATCCATCCATTTTATCCATTGTTTTTCTCTTCCATTACTTCCCTTAATCCTTCTAAGCATAATCATTTCTCCTACTCCATCAGTTTATATTATATGCCCAAAATATGTGATCTACTTGTTGATCATTGTCTCAAGGAATAAGTCAGTTTTTATTTGGTCCAGAACTGATTGATTGATTCTACTTGCAGACTTTAATATTCTTGGTAATTATCTCCAGATTGGTAACTCAAAGCCATCCTTCTTTCTATGACCAGCTTTTACAGCTGGCTATTAAGAAAGACCATTTCAACTATTCTGGTCTTTGTGGTCATTGAAATATCTTTATACTGCATACTCTTGTTAAGTTTGTCATTCCCTTCTTCCTTAAGGTTAATTTCTTCTTCACTTCTCCATAATACTCCAGATGAATACTGTCCATCTTTATTCTGGAGTTCAAGAATTACCTACCACTTTCACTTTTTCACTGCCAACTATAAGTTCATGGAAACATGGAACAAAACCAATTTCTCCATATTGGAGCATGTCTGGACCACTGTTATTCATTACTGGAATTATGTGACTGTAAAGTGAGAACTCTTATTAAAGCCAGGCTGTGGCATGTGAAGGAGTTGTTTCTGCAGTAATCTGGCATGGAGCACTGTCTGTTTGTTTGTTTGTTTGTTTGTTTGTTTGTTTATTTAATGTTAGCCATCATGCTAAGATAGCAGTGGCACAGTTCAGATTGACATCAGATGTTGAACCCAAAAAATTTATAAAAATATGTCAGGCATATCTTGATGGTGTAGAGTCTTGCAACTGCATATGATGTCCACTGGAAATATGAAGACTTTAGATGTTGAAATGAGGCATTCAATGAAAGCTCCTAACACCTGTATTTTGTAAAATAAAATCAAATAAGCATATTCACTACAGCAGTGCTTCTTTTCCTGAAACTATTCATCAGATATACACCTTGGAAGTTTTCATGTGACCATGGAATATGAAATTAAAGGAGAAATGTTGGCTGCCCAGAGTCTGGTACTGCTTCAGAAAAACAAATTATTACCAAATAACTGGGAGTCAATTTATATATCACAATATGTAATGCCAAAGACATATTAGGAGGAAGCCACAGCTATGGCTCTTTGCTGCAGAATGCATAGTGTTATGCCAGCAGCAATCCACCCAGATAATTATCTTATATTCTTCTTATGGTCAGGAAAGTAAATTATTTCTACCTTTATCATCCCATGTTGCTACTTCAATCAATTTAAGACCTCGACCACACTGCATTTCTCTAAAAATTGCAATATTCCAAAACACTGGATTACAACATTGTACTATAATAGTTGGTTGTCATGCATTGACTTTCAGCAACATCAGTGGCAAAACTAGATTACTTTGCAGGACTGTTACACTGCTATTGCTGGGCCAAGAACTACCTGACTCATTGGATGAAAACTCTGAAAAGCCTTATCCTTTGCAAAGCATCTTTCATCTCTGACTCTGCACTAGACATATCATCATCATCATTGTCATCATCAGAATCAGAATCAGAGCCCCACGCTAGGTACCATGTACATTAGATTTTAAATGAGCGTGGTACTATTTTTTTTCCCCATTTCAGGAAATTTGGTTGTTAGATGTGAGGGATGTGTTGTTTTTGCTGGGGTGCTGGGAACTTTTATATTGGTTTTTATGCTTTTTATTGTTTTATTATTATTTGTAAGCCACCCAGAATTATGATACATAAGATGGGAGGCTATATACATCTTTTTAAAAGCAAATAAATAACCATTTCTAGTATCTGTAAAATTGTTTCTAATACATAATATAATATAGTGGATATGATCTATCCAAAGTTAAGCACTCTTCCTATTCATTGATCTTAATGGAACATAACTAAGAACAAGTTTAATGATTCTCTTGAAGTATGATTGGCTTTTATTTATTTAAATTCTAAATAAATAATTGAAAATAGCAGGATATTTTGATTTGAATAAAAATAAAAATATTAGAGAAAGTAAGTATATGCATATAATTATCAACTAAGATATTGCCTTTTCAAGTAGGATTCAGTCATATGCCTAATATAAGATTTCAGTCCATAGGTTGTAACTGTAATTGCTAGAAACACAACAGTGACCTTATTGCATAACCCAGAACAAATGAACTAGTGCTAAACAAAGTTAGACCTGTATTCTAATTTATTTTTCTCTTAAATTATCCATTAAAATAGCATTTTAAAAATAATTTTATCCTTTAATGCTACAGGAATCTTTACTGTCATTATAAATACTTGCTTTGTTTTTTATGAGGTTTTTCTATTAAAATAATTAAAAAGATATCTGCATTTGTATAACTAGACAAAAATATGAAATCCTTTTCATGTGTGCAAAAATGAACAACATAGTTACAACAACTCTGTTGATTAAAGTTCGCAGAGTTTTAATTTTAATTAAACAAGATGCAGATCATGACCTATGATGAATATGGAACATGCTATCCATCATCATGCATGTCCCTGGTTTTTACATGCTAAGGGTAGAAAGAAGCCCTTTCTATCTAAAGTTACCCCTGCATAATTGACAAAAATAATTTTTCCAAGTTTTGAATTCTTCTACATGGATACAAAATGCTCTTCAATGGAGAAGTTCACCCTCATGAGATGAGGGGATAAGAGGAAGTGAATGCCCTTAGAAGTTGAGCAAATGTACAATGCTGTTTTATTTATGTTGTCTCTTTCCAGCATGAAGGAGGCTGGAAAAAATGTTGACTTGAGTCATTGGGGAAATTGTCATTTAATTCTACATGTAATGACCTGACAAGCTGAAGATGGGCAGGTGGGCTATAATCCTAAAACAAACTCACCACACAATGCTCATGGAGGGGCAAAACTGAGTAAACAGGTAAGCTTGTAGAGTGTTCTGCTTGGTTCAGAGCAACATTCAATCTATATTCTGAGAGAGAAGGGTTTGCTTAGATATACTTCATGCATGTACATCCTATTCAAATATGTGAGTGAAATTAGTACATATTAAGCAATACTAAAAGTAGTGTCCACTATCAGTAATACCATAAGCATAGTTACTGAAGCAAAGTCCTATGTGAGTAGCTTCAGAAAGCAACCCACAAGCTTTTAGAAATCAGCTTATGTGGAACTTAGAATCAGAAGTTTCTGACTGATCTTTCAGAATTGACTAGGAAATACATGACAATAGACAATAATCCTAGAGACCCTAGAAGGGGCACCCTAGACTGAGAGGACTGGTCTTTCTCCCCTTCTGAATTTACCCTCCCCTCCAACCAGCCAGTCAGCCTCCTTAGATGGCTGTTTCTGAACTCATGAAGCCAGGAAGTACAGCAAAGACCATGGTAAAGCTGGGAGGAGGCATGGCTGGGGCAGCTTTGATTTGAAGGATCTAAAGTTTTCTCAGCATCTCACTGTGATATTGACCAAGTGGGAACTGTAAGCAATGAAAAAAACAAAAAAGAAACAAAATAGGCACTGCTGTTTTGATCCTGCTAGTCTGACACTGAAAAACAGTCCATGATTGAAGCACTCTGATTTCCCATTAGCATGTCCTTGTCAAAGTTAATGCAAATCCTGTGTTCAGAAGAAAGAAAGAAAAGAGAGAGAGAGAGAGAAGCCTTGATGCTTAAGCCCCAAGTTCAGCATTCTGATAATTAGACTCTTTTGGGCTGCTGGTTCTTTTCTGCTGATGGTCCCCAAATGTGATATTCAGAGGCATTCTGTCTTATTTTGCTAGTATAACTAAAAGTTTCCTTTGAACTTTCAGAAACCCTAGGTATAATATTATAAATATTACCACGTTTCCCCTCTCTTCCTTATCCTCTTGCATTTCCATATGTCTTTTGTTTCTGACACCCATCTTTTGAAATTGGTATTTTCTAACTATAGAATTAATCTCAGTACTGTTAATTTAACACCATAAGCAAAGGTTTAATGAATGAGCTTTAAAAAATGGACAATGTAACTGAGTGGATGCAAATTATGAGATTTGGTCTGATGATCTCCATAGATCATTGTTGTGAAAGGATCCTTTGGTTATTTAAAGACAAGATACATTTTTTAAGCTCTATAACAAAAAAATAATAAAACATAGTAAAAAAATTATTATGGAGATGTTATAGTAAGTAAATTGAGGCCTAAAATTCAGAATGTTCTGGGTACAAATTTTATACATGTAATAATCCCCATTTATTTTGTTTTTGAGTAAACAGAGTTACTCTGGAAGACTGAACATTAACATAATCCCTAAGAAAGATATGTTCACCAATATTTAACAACAACAATAATACTAATGATGATGTTTTGGTCTTTGACTTTTAAAAAATTATGACTTTAAATCCATAATTAGATTTAGAACTACATGAACTCAGACATCTGAGTGTTCCAGAACACTTCTTGGGAAGGATACACAAAATTCCCAAATTAGGCCTGATGTTGTGGCCATGAAGTTTGCAATTTAGGCTCAGTAAGTCTTGCAGATATCAAATTTCATTTTGTGTCAAGGATCAAAAAAAGGCTAGCTCCCTATTTCAGTTCTCAAAAAAAAAAAAGTGATAGCAGGTTCTAATTCTCTTGCTTTGAGTAGAACTCACAGGAAGAGAGCAAAGAGAACAAGAAATACCACTGTTATAGTGTCAACACAGCCAACTTTTCTAGGTGGAAGATTTCGTCAACATTTTTCCCTACTAGGTTGTATGAGATTGTCACTTTAATGTTATTCAAAGTATTTTGAAATATAAGTGTGTGTGTATGCATTAAAGCTGGAACAGAGAAACTACTTTAAATTATTCCCCTCATCTTCAAGCACCAAGTATCTGCAACTGCATGAACAACCTTGGATCCCCTGTGTTGGAAAGGTGATATTTAGTTCCTATTGTGTTATAGCCTTTGTGTAATCTTTTCAGATAAGAAGGTTGTGCAACTTTTAAAAGCAATAAGGCATTGGGAAAGTTTTATGACAATGTTTTATCAAAGGGTAAAAATAAAGCTAATGTAGAGATATAATGTTATTTGATTTACACAGCCAAAAATGCTAATTTGGACCATCTCTGTTAGAGAAACAAAAGGGTTATTTTAGAATGGGTGGACCTGGAGGAAATTAAAAAATAAAGGCATTCTTCAGTCAGACTCAACTCTGTTGTCTGTGTGGACATTCACAAGTCTATTTAGTTTTACTGGCAACAAACCAGAGTGGTTTACCATTGCCTTAGGTTATTTTTCTGACTTCTCAGTCTAGGCTACAGCTCTGAGATTACTTGCTAATTCTAACTCTGCTTAGTTGTTTGTTTGTTTTTGTTTTTCAAGATCAGCTAAAGTGCTGGGCGTCTGGGAAGTTTTCAAGCAGTTTCCAACACCAATTTTTGATCCGAATATGTCTAGAGACACAACTGAATGAGGTAATTTAAACCTGGTGACAGTGATATTTTACAGCTATGTCAACAACTGAATCTGTATAAAATATGATCACAAAAATAACTATTCACCCACTATTTTTGTAGTTCAGTTTATATTATGAAGGTGGAAGCAACAAAGCAAAATAACAAACAACCCCCTGCCCAATCAAAAGGGTTGATGAGGATAATCATGCATCCCCCAAATGGAATTGTGTGTTGTTCTTTTAGAAGAAAAAATGTGAAAGGTGAAATCAGCCCTGGAAGAATATACATTTAAGAAGCAAGAAATTCTGTATTGCTATTTCTCCTCATTTAGAGATAGAATATGTGGACAGGTGTTCAAGGAACTAAGACTGTAGACTGTAATATTAGCTTTCTATACATCAAATCAGACTGAAGTAGCCAAATTCAATTTGAGGGAGTTTTACTCTTTTACTTGTGAGAAACACATGCATCACATAGTATACAATGATGTGCAACAAATAAAATAAATAGTAATAAGAACAAAAGAACACAACCTGCACCCAATTTGTCTAGTACAGAGGGAACAGCAATTTTACCAGATTCCCTTTCTGTCTCCTTTATCCTCCAAAATCTATTCCAGATGTTGTGGGATCTTCTAGAGAAGATTTAAGTGGCATTCTAGAAATTGCAGAAATTGTAATCCCACACATCTGGATGGCTCCAGATGGGGAAAAGCCAGACTAGCTAATAGTCAATTTCTACCGAGTGTTTAGGTAGGAAGGTAACATTGCAAAATCATCTCTTCTATTTCTTGTAATTACAAGTAATGATGTTCCATATGTACCTGAGATGGTTATGAAAAATAAATGGAATTCCAACTATAAGAACCTTAAGATTATCCCTCTGATGATAAATTTCAGTTTCAACCCTGGGCTAAATAAATAAATAAAAAAATCAACACAACATTTGTGTTAAATGTATCTCATTCACACACAGTACACATCTTCCAAAGATGGAACCTGGAGAAGTAATTCATCTTACAATCTTAATGGGAAGTTATTGGTTAAACATAGTGATATATGTAAGTTAGCACAATTCATTGTCACTATAAATAAAATGTGATTTTTTGTGTGTGTCATCAGCTGTTAAATACAATCACTGGAATCCTGCCTCCTTTCATGCCTATTTTGTGAACCTTTTTTTTAAAGAAAGAAGATTCTTTATGGTCTTTATTTCTCCTTTTAAAATGTATTTTATATTATTCTATTTTAAAATATGTTAAACAAATGCAGGTTTCACAACTTGCTTCTTCTCTGCCATTCTTGTATCGTGGTATAGATATAGCTAAGTTATATTTTGTTTTCTTTAAAAGAGAAACCAGCAGCATATCCAACCTCTCCAGATCTGTGAGCCCATTATCACGCCTATTTATAGCACCTTCAGCCCCCTGAGTGACCATGCACCCATTTGTTAGAAAACCAGGATAAAATATATGGAATTGCATGGAAAAGGGGATGCTGCATAAAAAGTATGTTTTTGGAGCCTTGAATTGAACTGAGATGGGTGCAAAAGAACTGGAAAGAACTATATTTATATTTACAGGGATTAAAGTGCCAGTTGGGTCCCATAGAATCAAATAGGACATAGGGCAGATAATCAACCTTTTTAACATTCCACTACAGGATTGTGATCTCTTAACAAAGGCACCAGAATTGCAAAACAGTTTGACTTTGCTTCAGTTGGTAATTAATGAGGTGCTAAGAGTGGCTAAGCAAAGCATCCCAGTCAGAGGATGCATGACTCAAGATCAGAAGAAGCCCCCACCCCATAATTTCAAACAACGTCACTTAAATAAACAGAAAAGACAAGCAACTGTAGCCTGGCAAGGGTGTGGAGGCTCTATTAGCATTAACAGACACCACACAGTTCCTAAACTTACTGGTATGTATAATAGCATTAGCAGTATTTAGCACATTTAGTTACTGAGACACAGAACAATCCTTCCTATGACAAATAAAGAAAGTGGAGTCTGCTTTAATCTTTAAATGAAGTCAACAATTTTAGAAATATGTAATATGTGGCAGGGGGAAAGAAACTCTCCAATAAACATTTCATAACATTTCATTTGTGGCCAACTTCTGAAAATCATCCAATCCAGGAGCCAAGAATGCTTAGATCCATTATAATGAGTTGTTTCCATGTCTTGCCAACAGAGAAAAGATCACAGGGTCTGAGTTCCTGCTCCAGACTTCCCTCAGAAGCCCTCTGAGTCCTTTCCCAAATTTTCTTTCTAAGATCAGAGAACCCTACTAAATATTATGGACTGTGGTATAGGGGGTTCAGAAGGAAACTGGGCGGATGCTCATCCTTTGAGTGGGAGCTCCATCTGCAGGGGATCTCTCTGCTCGGTTTAGGGAAATTTCTCTTTCCATTAGTACTCTTGCACCAAGTCAGCTCTGTCCAGGAGTGCTAATGAACTCAGGAGACTACTAGGGAGGAGTGGCCAGGAAAAACACTTCCCATGCGGTGATATGTCTGCAGGACTGGCAAACTAAAAAGTCCAGGATCCTGCAGCTGCTGCAGGCAATGAAAGAGAAACAGGCATCAGTCATTGGATGAAAATGAGCATACTAGAATCCATTGAACTGATGCTACTTGCTACAGCATCTTTTCTATTTTCTAAAAATATTCTGTAGCTGGGCACAGCTGATTTGACATGAACAGGCACTAATGCTGATGCTTATAGTTTTATTATGTATATTTATAAATACATATTTCTCACTCGCTCTCTCTCACCCCCCCTTACACACACACACACACACACACACACACACACACTCACACCAGCAGTGTGATATAATGGTACTGGACCAAGAGTGGAGAGATCCAGTTTCTAGTCCTTCCTTAGTCACAGAAGCTGGCTGGATGATTTCAGGTCAGCCATTCTATCTCACACCTAGATTGGGAAGTTGAAAACATCTACCTATAGCAACCCACACTGGGTCTGCATGGAGACCAATTGATAGACCAATTGAAGAGGTCTTCATCCTGCAGTTGACTGATTCAGTGGATGATCATCATCATCATCATCACCACTACCATCATCATCGTAAGTAATGTGCATGGCCATCCTCAAAGAGCTTTCCATTAGACAATTAAGTTTAAAGTCTGAAATAATTTATTGCGCCATTGCTACTGGAAATTCCGTTCATGTTGCCAGTTGGGAATCTTTATCTAGAAGTATGCTAGAAACATTTACAATTATAAAGCATATTAAGAATATACAGCTATAGCTTATAGAGGAAAGGGTTGGAGTTAGGGAGTAAGGCTGAAACTCCAGCCACCTCTGCTTACCATTAGAAGGTTCACCATATGATGGACTCGGTCAACCTTTCAATCATTTTGTTAGTTACAACAGCAGATGCAGGACAGCATTGGATTTTTTTCATTAATGTCATCACTGCGACAGCGCTATTCATTTAGGTTTTTCCTTGAAAGATGGTAATGGTAAGCCACTTTGGTATTGTTGCCAAAAAAACTACAAGAATGTGTCTGTATAGTCACCAGATGTTGAGCTGGACACCACAGAGTCTTTGCCTTTTCTTTGTCACAAAAAGAGTACCTCTGAGAAAATGTAAATCCCTCCTCCTCTGATACATGCCAGGTAGTGTAAATCATAGAATACCTAATCTGACTGTCTGATGGGAGCCCCAGACAGGACAGTTACTCAACCTTGAGAGTTTCCATCTTTTCAGCCATCAGGTTCCATCTAGTGTGAGGATACCCTCATGCTTATTTTGTCTTTCTTAAGTAATTGGCTGGAGAGGCAAAGGGCTGATCATTCTGTTGTCTGAGTTTCCCAAGCAGACCCTCTAAAAATAAACCTCAGAGAAGCTCTCCAGACTTCAGTCTATCTATTTTCCTTTGCTTAGCTTTCATCTTTGCCATCATACCAGTTAGTATGGTGGAGTCAATGATTGTGTTCATATTGTACTTAACCAGGTCAAGTAAAGACCCAGAATATGTAGTTGTACAATATGGTAAGCCTAATTAGCATTTACATTTGGTTAGGAATTTGGGGATATAACATAGTGTACAAACCTGGCCCATTAGGGTAGTTTATAGTTCAATCCATTGTGCAAATTCCAAAAAATGGTTTCATTTAGAAATCAGGTTAAGTGTGCTGGATGAACTGAAAAGTGTTCCTCCTGGCTGAATTAAAGTGTTATCTACCAGTCCTCGTGCCTGTAGAAAAGTATGGTGGCATAAAATTTGCTACCCCCATTGTTGATTCCTATTCTGCCACAGGAATTAGGTAAATACATTGTCCTCCCTTACTTATTGTGGGCTAAAGGGATTGTTGGATTCTCATGGGTTGCTTCCTCTCCCACATGCTGGTGGGAAAACAGGCACTAATTATTCTTGCTAGAGGGTAGGGTGAATTTAGACAGAATGTCAGGTTTAGCCACCTGTCAAGCTGGCCAGTTAACAGGTGGCAGACACTTAGGGGCGGCATGGGGTGAGGTGGAAAGGGATAACTTTCTCAATGCTCCTCACAGTCTTCCAATGTGCCTATTAGCTGTCAGGATATTTCTGAACACAAGTATAGAAGCATTCTACCCAGGTTGAGAAATAGTCTGCCTGACAGAGGAGGACATAATATGAAGTGGGAAAGAGATCTCCTGATGCTTCTGCTTGGCACAACTCCTCTTTTGCATCTGTTGCCTTCAGGCTATTTCTTAACTGTCCCTCAGGCTGTTTTTGAAAGAAAGTAAACTCCATCCCTGACTACCATTGCAAAGGAATGGCAGTGCTACAGCAAGGGGCCAAGCAGCCCAGTTTTGACCTTGTAGCTGGCAGCACCAGGGAGTAACCCCTGGACTGCCACAAGCGCCAGAGCAGCGTTTCAGATTTACACAGTTGTGATTGGCCTTGTGTAACCACAGCAGTCATCATCACAGTATCCTGGTCTGTCTAACCAGGAATAGATCAGCAAAATGGCCCCCACCACTCCTAGTGACATAATAACTATGTGTGTGACAAATAGCTGCAATAGAACTACAGTTTCAAGAAATTGGTCCTGAGAATGCCGACTGGGTCAAGGTGCAATGCTTTGTGTGAGTCCTCTGAAATAATAAAAGTAGTAAAAACAAAAGAAAAAGACACTCCAAACTTCTTGGGGCCAGAAGCAGTAGAAAACTTATAATGCACCCACTTGTGTCAGAATTAGCAACACATCACTGTTAGAATTTGGGTTTCCTTCCCAGTTTAAATCAATCTTCAGTGCTCTTTCGAAGGACTACTAAACCTGTGCTTAAAAAACAAGTCTAGTGTTCTTTTGAAAGAATGCTGACCACCCATGTTTATAAGGAGCCCTCTGTAAGGCCTGGCAAGTTTTTTGAAAAGCACTGGTGAGACCTCAGCCTTTGATCTCTCTAGCAGCCAAATCAAAATAGCCATGGAGGGCAGTGACCAGAGGGGAGGCACATGCCCATGGCAGCCTAAAGTGGTCAATGGGAGGTGGGTAGATCCCCATCCCTGATCATGGCTGTGCCTGCAACCAAAGGGTTAACAAAGCAGGCCAGATTGTATCCCAAATAATTCTTTAAAACTGGGACAACCAAGGACAAATATAAGCTGCTTCAGCCACACAGGGATGAGATGAAGACAATGCCACAGTAATTAAAAAAAAAAAAGTGTTACTGGATCATGTCTGTGCCATGGTTAGGGGTAAGTAAGGAAGGGCCCACAATCAGTGTGGAATTTGTTCTTGGAAAGTTAACCTATAATTTCAGTTATCTCCACTACTTCTTTCTCCATTGTTATTCTTTTTCTTCTCTCTCCTTGTTATTCTGAACCCTCAGAGCAGTTAGGGCATGGGGTATGATTTAAAACTCTACCCTGCAAATCTAAGCTATTGCACACATAAGCCGGCAAAGCCTAACAAAGTAGGGAGCATCTTGATCCACACAATCTTCACTGTCAATAATCTTTCCTCTGTCTGCTGTGTTGCCTACCCATAATAACATGAATTACTTAAGTGAATGTAGTAATATTTTTCTTTTAGATTCATAAGGAATTGTGAGTCAGATAAAGATTACTCTGGATTTGTGTAAGGGACTAACAATGTCTGAGGTCAGTATACATAAGAATACACACTCCTTTTATGTCTGCCTCTGCACTTGACTTCTCACTAGAATAAATAGGTGGAACACTAATTGGATTAATCAATAAATATTTTTCTGAACATTTTTTCCAAAGCCTACATTTATCTGAACATTTTAAAAAAGCCTACAATGAAGAATAATGTTATTTTTACAGCAAATTTGTTATTGGTATCCCCAAAGCACAGATGGGAGCACTAATGTAGTCAGAGACTAATTTACTATTTGCTAAATGTATGACAGAGATAAAATTCAGCTAAGGATTTCCTGATTTTTTTTTTTTTCACCCAGTCTTTTAGGGCATGTCCACACAGCCATATTGTCCCAGCACAAGTACTGACCACCAAGCATTTCTAGAGGGCAGGAATAGAATAACATAATCTTCTACTTAACCCATGCTCACCGTGAATGTCACCTCCACCTGTGTTTTCCTGCTCTGCATTGAAAGTGGTGCTTGCTGATTTGTACTGGCTCAAGCATTGCTGTCCAGTTTTCCAGCTGTGTTTTACATTCTTCTAGATAAATTCCTGCACTTTGATTGGCTACCGTGCAGACGCAGGAACATCTGCTCACCTGGGTCAATGGCTACCACTCTGGCTCTCTAAAGACTATGCAGAAACTATTACCAACGGTACTGCAGGTGCAAAATGGTTATAATACTTGCCTGATATATTTAAAATGTCACATTCAAACCCAGAAGATGATAGATGATAGATGATAGATGATAGATAGATAGATAGATAGATAGATAGATAGATAGATAGATAGGCAGGCAGGCAGGCAGGCAGGCAGGCAGACATTTCCCTGAGCTACCTACTGTTCTGTTGTTCTTTTTTAATACTGTTTTATTGTTTCTCTAGTCACCTGAAGTAGAAGCATTTCATCCCAGCTCCCAAATATTCCAAAAGAATAAGTACATAGATTGGGGCTGTGTGGAAGCTGGGGTGAAACCCTTTTAATTCAAGTGACTGGGCCAATGAAGTGGTGCATTGGTTGTATTACTATTACTATTACAGTAAATAGTTGTTATTGTAATTTTAAGCACCAGAATGGATAGCTATGGAAAGGAAAAACAGTAATTAAAATAGAAACGTTTCTGCCAGGTTTTGAACCAGTGGCACTCTACATGTCAGGCAAGTATTATAACCACTATATTGGTTAGTTTCCTGTACAGAAGCAGTAGCAAACTTTATCAAACCAAAGACAGGAAAATGCAAGAAAGGGGTTTTTTTTAATGTGAAAGCTGGTTGTTTCACATGTATATATGTGTATTTTGATATTTTAACTTTGTATATATAAATTTAACTTTGTATATGGATGTCTGTGTATGACAATAAAATCCAGCCACAGAAAAGAAAGCAATCGGTAACTGCTTTCCTGGCATGCAGAGGAATTGCCCAACAGTTAAGACTGAACACCTGAAAGTCACTGTCAAAGTGTCCCAATCTGGACAGAATTGTTTTAAATTGGCTTAGAACCCAGCTGGCATCAGCACAGGGAAGAAGCAGTTAAAGGTGCAGTGTGGATATGCAGCGAGCCACAACTGCATTTTGCAGTAGTAGTAGTTGTACTTGGGCAATGGTGGTTATAAGGATATGTCTGATTTGGAACATGTTACTTTAATACATTCATTAATTAAAAATAAATAATATTTTTCATTTTTTACTCCTGGCAAGACTGCCTGGACAAATCCCTGCAATTTTCTTGGCAAGATTTCAGAAGTGGTTTGCTGTTGTCTCCTTCCCAGTGCTGAGAGAGAGTGACTGGCCCAAGATCACCCAGTTGGCTTTGTGACTAAGATGGGACTAGAACTCACCGTCTCCTGGCTCCTAGCCTGATGCCTTAAATCACTACATCAAACTGGTTCTCCTATTGGCTTATAGTTTTACTTCAGTAATGCTACTGTGCACCCAAAGATTATGTTCCCTTAATTGTTTTTCTCCCAGTCCAAGAGTTAAGATGCTTGTTAATTAATCTATAATTTTTTTTAAAAAAAGTAGTGCGTTCCCTAATAACCCATGAAAGTGTTTCATAAATGACTAGGGGGAAATCCTTTAAAATAAAGGAAGATTTGACTACATGCCAGCATGATGATTCAGCTGGCTGGTTAGTTCAGGGAGTTGTGACCAAGGTAATCAGCCTGAGACGAAGGATGTGATTAAGTGAAAAGAATTAATTTTGCTACAAAGCCACTGAAATTGGAATACTTTACTATTCTTCCTAACTTTCCTCTCTGAAGTTCTAGGGCTGAGGGAGAAGGAAAATGAGGGAATTTCACTGAAAAAGTTGGTGACAAAAGGACTGACTTTACTGAACAGCTTCCCTACTCCCCCCCAACTTTCAAGAGATGCATCTCCTGTATGCATAAGCTAAGTGTACTCCAGTTTACTTCAGATACCTGGGTCTCATACAGTTGATCTTTGTGGAATAATCGTTGGACTATTAATATCATTAATTTTGTCCAATCTTCCTCAACTTGATCCCCTTTAAATATCTTGCAACTACAATTCTTACCATGTTTGGAGGGCACTATCTTTGGAGAAACTGCACTAAGTCATAAGTAGATATACAATAGAATTAAGTGTGCCTAAAGTAGCAGATTCTGGCCTTTATTGTTTGTTAGACAAGCATGAATGCTTAATACCCATTAAGAATATGCCTTTACAGATTTTATTTCTTATGGATACTTCTTGTAATTACAATTTAGCATGTGTGTGTGTGTTTGTGTGTGTAAGCACACACACGCACACGCGCGCACACACGCAAAACTTGAAGATTAAAAAAATGTCTATGAAAGGCAAAAACAGGACATTTTTGTGGGATTGGTGCTGGAATGTTTCTGTAATGAAAATGAAACCTCTCTGATGAGCTTTACCCTTAAAAATACTCTAGAGGGAGTCAAATCTAAGAAAGTTTATTTATGTTTCATGCATTTCAACTCTTGTGCCTTTCTAAACACATTCTATATGCTTCCTGTTTATCTATTTTATCCCTGCCTATTAATAAGTAGCTTTTGTTTGTACATATTTGTACATGTTCAGATTGGACAAGTACTCATGTCACTCAAAAAGACATTATTTAAAATTGCATGTCTCTTTCAGAAGATTAAATAGTGTTTGAAAAAAAAGTAAGGATTGGCTTCAAGTTTAACTAAACAAAACTTTTGTCAGCTAAAAAGAAAGGAGCCTTATAAACCAAATAAATGGAGTGAGGCTATTATTTTCAAGTTAGGTCACTTCCCTTGGGTACATTGTATAATTTAAGGATGTTATGAAAATAAATGTTTAGATCTAGTAGGTGTTTGGAAACAGATTTTAGGGTTATTTTTAATGCCTATGTGCACACACACAAATATATTGCAATAATAATTGCTTTGCTACCCAAATTAACTGATGGAGATTGCAAAAAATCTATGGTCCATAAAGTATTTTCCTGTCTTACATTCTTGTAGTAGTTATTAGATGAATGTACTGTAAAAGCTCCAAAGAATTCAGCATTTTATATTTTTTGCTGTGCTGACATTTTCTTCTATTGACCATTCTGAGCCAATATGGTGGGGAAATTGTTTCAATTTTCAAGGAGAGGAAAAACTCAGCAACATTTTTATGGGTGAAATGAGAGTCCTGACAGTATAGATGAATTTTTCTATTTTTCATTCAAATTCAGCTTCTGTTTCTCCTTGCAATATATTGCATTCAATATATTTCAAGGGAACTCTTCCCACTGGGCTCTTTCAGAGCAGGAAGAATAGGCAGTCAGGAAGCTGAAGACTGATGGTGAAGTAGCATGACAAGGAAAATACAGCATTGGCATTCTGCACCTTTCAAAATCGCATAAGCACAAAAACTTAATTAAACAAAATGCTAAATAAATTCTCAAGCACCTTGACAATAAAATAAAATGAAATAGTTCACCTGTATAACTACAGTAGAATTTGCTGCCAGCAATCATGATAATGGCAGCCAGTTCAGATGATGTTCAAAGGGGACTGGGCAGGTTCACGGAGGATTAGGCTATCCATGGCTAACGCTATTGATGCATGTTACCTCCTGAATCATAGACAGCTTTAAATAGTCTTAAATATTGACTGCTGAGAAGCAACAAGGGCAGGGAGTTATCATTCTTCCACCCAAGTTTCCTAATGTGAGTTTCCTAATGCCTCCTATTGGCTGCTCTGTCACACAGTGCTGGACCAGATGGCTGATGGCTCTTAGAAAAATGTAGCCTTTTTGCAAGTGAGGCAACCTTTCGGGAAATTGGAATACAGATTTTGATGCATGGGTTACTCTATATACAGCCCAATATTTCTAGAATGTTATTTATTTATTTATTTATTTTCAGACTTGTATGCCGCCCATCTCCCCCAACAGGTGATCTGGGCGGCTCACAATAATAAAAAAGAAGAAAAAACACAGGTCTCTCCAAACATGGATAAAATCTATAAATAATTAAAAAACATATATTAAAAATGCCCTAAAAACCTCCTATGATTTTAGCCCTAAAATACCTGTAAGATGCTGGGGGGGGGGAACAACCCATCACCCCACCAGCCATCTCCACAGGTGCAGGCCCCCGTCTGGCCCCCAGGCCTTCTGGCAGAGCCAGGATTTGAGCCCTTTCCTGAAGGCCATGAGGGAGGGGGCACACCACACCTCAGGGGGCAGGATGTTCCATAGGGCGGGCGCTGCAGCAGAAAAGGCTCTCTGCCTCGACCTAGTAATTGCATTGCTTTCAGAATCCGATTTTCAGAAAGACGCTGACTCTGAACGTGGAGGGTTCATCAAAAAATTAATACTAACCTTATTTCTTTTGAAATTGTATACTTCTAAAAAACGTGTGTGTCGATGCCATTATTGTTCCTTGTAATAATTAGTCCCATACATTTATGAGTTTGGCAAAGTACTGTATGCTCTTTTATGTATACTTTTGTACAAATGCTATCAATTAATTTAATTGGATGATCACACCTCATTCTAAGCCTAATCATAAATGGAGAAGAAATTTTGTTTTACCTACATTTCCGGTACTAGTAGAAATGATAATATAATTTAAATCATTTATATAAAGATATAAATCTGGAATGGTAACCAATCTTTCACCTATTTTTTCCTAAATATGTTATTATCAAACTTTGAAAAAGAAATGACAAGAAATTGGTTTAAAGTCAAAGATAAGCATTTTAAAATGACCAGAGACTTCTGTGGGAGGGCTACATCTGGGCTTGGCCTGTGGGATTTAAAAACTTCCCAACATTACCCAAGTCTTTTTATTATGAAATTGTTATTTTATAGATACTTTACCTGCTGATGTTATCTTATATGCCTGTATTTTGTGCTTATATCCTTCAATGATTGCTGGTTTACCTGGTGTTTATTATCATAAGTAACCTGAGGATAGATTTTATTTATTTTTATTTATTGGATTTCTCTCCCGCCCATCTCCCCTACAATAGGATGCTTTAAAGAAGGGAGAAGCAGCCCACAGCATTACTGAATTGCAAGTTCCAACTTCCCTGATCATTGGCCATGCTTTCCAGGAACACTGGAAACATCTGGTGCACTAAAGGTTGTGTTACTGTGACCTGAAGGGTAAAATATTAAAGTGATCAAAGAAGCAAACAACTATTTTTGTAAGACTGGATAATGTCATATAGCAGTTTTTAGAAACAGAAAAGAAATTGTGTTTGTCACTTTAAGAGAAGGACTTTTAAACAAGATATGGATTACAAGAAAAGGGAGCATAGATTTATGAACTTAGAGAAATGAAATAGGGTGTAATTAATATGGTGGTGTTAACATCAAAACTGACCTTCAACTATGTTTCTTTGAATGGTCATCTATGTATTCACCTGTATGGATTAATATGTATTGGTTATGCAGCTACATAGAGATAATACTGGAATTGCTGAGGATTGTTGGTGAAAACTGTCCTCTAGACAGTACACATATGCCTATACTCTCAGTTCCCTGAGACTGAGAAGGCATTCCTGGAACCCAAGCTTCTGAAAGTACTGGAACCTCCAACAAGGAAGGTGAATGGATATTATAAAGGCACAGATGATCCCTTGAAGAACCAGTTTCAGGCAAGCAGCCTATTCTTCTTTTTTAGGAGAATGGACTTTTATGGACTGTGTGTATCATATGTATGGCTAATTAAGATCTCATATTCTAAAGGATAGATAGATGTCCTGTCTAGGTGAAGGGATAGGAAAGCACAAGATGGCCAAAGTGACTATCATATCTTGGTGAGGCAGTGAAAGGACCAGTAGAAGCTGCTAAATTCTTCTAGACTCTTTTTTTATACCCACTGGAGCAAGTTAACCCCCTTTCCCAATTAATAGGATACAGTAATAGCATCTTTCACCCACTGGAAGAAATCAAACTGGCAGACCTTTATTCAGTCCCTAATACTAAATAAATAGGTATTTGGATCATAAGAAATTTGCTGTTTGATCCACTTAGAAGACCAATGTATGCTAAATATATAAGGAGTGAAAAGACTGCTTGACTGCAGAGTGAAAAAAATTAGGGAACATGGTTAGCTGGTTAACCTGCAATGATGTCATCATTTATGGAAGGAAGGACACTTGGAGAGCTGCTTTATCCTTGTGGAACTGCAAATTGAGGTTTTTAACCTGAAGTGGACAAAATTCTCATGCTCTTCTCACCAAGGTGATCACACCAAGAAAATCACTTTCTGTGAAAGCAACCAAAGGTTCTATAGAAGAGCTTTTGACAAAAGAATGAGTAGTTTGTTTGTTTATCTATTATGTTTATATGCTGCTCCAATTATTGATCAACTCAAGCTGACTTGCAAACCTACCATGTGTAAACAGGATTAAAACAACTAAGAAATAGAACCAGATAAATAACATTATATATTAAAATATTCCTAAGCTAGGGAATCATAAAAACCTATATAAGCATATACTCATAGATAGGAGAAATCTCTCTTAGTTCATCTCCCTCTCAAAAGCCTGCTTTAATAATCAAGTTTTGATTGCTTTCCATCTCCCCATATTGTTTGGGCAAGTCAAATCTCTGAGGGAATGCTGTTTCAGAGAAGGGGAGTAATGACTGAGAAGATATGCCTCCAAGAACCCTGTAGGGGACATTCTTTAATGGGGGGAACTTGGTGGGAGGTAATAGTTCTGATCTAATTTAGTGAGCAGAAATTATTGGGAACTGGCATATAGATGTAGATACGGAAGATATGATAAATGGGTAAATATTGTACAGTTTCTTGAGGAAAGTATAGCGAAAAACAAAGACATTTTCAGTTGTAAAATTCTGAAGTAGCTGCAAATAAAGCTTCATCTAAGAGAGGGAAAGACTCTACAACTGAGAAGACCACAGGAATTCACAATTTACTTGTGACAGATAAGTCACAATATCATTTCTTCAGAAAGCAGCAAAAAGTTAGTAGGATAAGACTGCTGTACTTAAAGGTGACATTAAGCCTGGAGGATAGTCTCTATCTTTCTTAAAAAGGATTGGTGCAAAGCAACCACACCATGAACCCAAGGCATTTCACATCTAGATGGAGAATCCATCCATCTGGTGCTGTAGCCAAAGGTAAATTTTGCAAAATCAGGACAGCAGGTTTAAAAAGCATGGTTGCCTCAGCCAACCAAGTGCAAATGCAGTCAGGATACATGGTGAAGAAGCATAGCATAATCTATGATAACCTTTTCTGTGAGAGTAAAAGTAAAAGCATGCATTCCCTATATCCTCTATGCATCCAATGATAGGAAAAGAGAACCTTTTCTAATAAGAGGTTGTGATCTGCTCTGGTGCAATATTAGGGGCACTGGGTAGTGTCTTTGCATATAAACAAATCAATAGATGGAGTTTCCCAGTTGAAGGAAATGTCAAGAACTACTGCCTGGTGAATCCATCAGGCATATCAGGTGATCTGTAAGATGTTCTGCAAGGCTGCCAAGTGAACAGCTGACTGAAAACCAATGTTAAAAGTACCAGTTCCACAATAGGAAGGTTAAAATAGGGTTTTTGTGAAAATGTGTTCTCCTTTCTTTGTTTATATAGAAAATTGGCATTGAGCTGTCCAGTGTCATTTGAACTGTACAATGCTGAAGGAAACATTTGAATACCCACAAAGTTTTGAGCACAGCAAAAAGTATCAAGTAGTTTATTTACATGGAACATTTAGTTTGCAACAGCTGTTTGTGGATCTCAAGGCTGTTGCAGATCAAGAATGAATCTGTAGTAACCCATGGATAGAAGGAAAATAAATAAGCATTCCCTGTGTAATTTTTGTAACACATCCAGCAAGATAGACAGGACTGAGTGCAACATAGGGGAGAAAAAGGATCTTTCGAGGGCTTGTTTCTCTGAAACAAACTATAGGAAGCCAACTCTGTACAATTCTTATGATGAGAACTATGAACCCAGTGATAGCCCTATAACTTTAGTTTTCTGCTATTTCATGTGCTCTAACAGTAAAGAAAATCTACATGTGTAATCTCCATGGATGGATGGATGGATGGATGGATGGATGGATGGATGGATAGATGATAGATAGATAGATAGATAGATAGATAGATAGATAGATAGATAGATAGATAATGTGCCATCAAGGTGGTGTTGACTCCTAGTGACAACATGGATATATTTTCTCCAGGAAGATTTGTTCCCTAACCTTGACCTTCAAGTCTTCCAACAGTGCACCTATTGCCATTGTAATTGAGTCTATCCACTTTGCTGTTGCTCATCCTCTTCTTTATTTTACTTCCACCTTTCCCAGTGTTATAGACTTCTCTAGAGAGAGAGCTAGGTCTTTGCACAATGTATCCAAAGTACAATAATTTGAGTCTGGTCATTTGTGCTTTGAGTGAGAGCTCTGAACTGATTTGTTCAATGATCCATTTGTTTGTTTTCTTGGCTATCTGTGGTATTCTCAGGAGTCTTCTCCAACACCAACATTCAAAAGCATCAATACTCTTTCTAACTTGCTTCTTCAAGGTTCAACTTTTGCTTCTATAGAGTGTCACAGGGAAAAACCATTGCCTGCAAAAATTCTGATCTTTATAAGTATAAACAAATCCCAGCATCAGAATATCTGTTATATCTGCAACTGTTGATAGTTAAACCTAAAAAGTAGAAGCTATCCACCACTTCAGTATCTTCATTGTCAGTTCTAAGGCTGGTTGCTGAACCTGTTGGTCTTCTTTCTATTTAAATCTTAGTCCCATTTTTTTCACCATGCTCCTTGAATTTTATAGGATCTAACAGCTACAGAACTAGGCAATGTTCCCTAATCATGCCACCCATATATCTTGAACTATGTCTTTCCCATCCAGCATGGCCAGGGTCTAAGAATGTTGGGATTCGCAGCCCCAGTGTTTGTCAAGGGCACTGGCTGGAAAAGGCTGCCATAAGGGCTGCCATGTAAATACTTTAATACATTCCTAATGCTTATGCAAAGTATTTCTCTCCCTCCCAATATAATTTATATCTTACAGATCAATCAGAAGCAAAATCAGTAGACATGTACTACAGTGACTTTTTTCCTTTAGGCTCCACAAGCAAATGAGATCAGTGTGTGTGTGTGTGTGTGTGTATGTGTGTAAGATTTTTTTATCCCACCTTTATTATTTTTATCTAACTCAAGGCGATGAACTTACTCCTTCCTCCTCCTATTTTCCTCACAACAACAACCCTGTGAGGTGAGTTGGGCTGAGAGAGTGACTGGTCCAAAGTCACCCAGCTGGCTTTCATGCGTAAGGCGGGACTAGAACTCACAGTCTCCTGACTTATTTTTGCCTAAATTCAAGAATTAATTATACTTGCATTCCACATATTATGGACTTCATTGCCAGCCACAAATCAGGATATTTAAAACTCTTCGGTAAAGAAACAGTTTTGTGGAGTTCTTTTGAGTCAATTTAAACAGGAATATGTATTGGTCCCTCCCTCATATAAACATTGAGGGGAAAAGATAGAGGGCCGTGGCTATGAACTGTAGTTGTGAGGGGTTTGTGAAATAATG
This sequence comes from Liasis olivaceus, assembly GCA_030867105.1. Taxonomy (NCBI): domain Eukaryota; kingdom Metazoa; phylum Chordata; class Lepidosauria; order Squamata; family Pythonidae; genus Liasis; species Liasis olivaceus. Next base: position 240,412,837 of record CM061349.1, on the reverse strand, counting down.
ACTTTTATGTAAGATAAGCAAGTTACTTCATCAGCACATCATAATAGTTGGTAAGCCAATCAATCTAGATTTACTGTGTTAACTAAATAATATTTTTAGAAAAACCCTTGGGGCTGAACCATGTGGCTCACTGGCTGCTTCTCCTCTTTTAGCATGTCTGTACTTTATTACTTTTCCCCCATTGAAGCAAATGTTAACAAATTATCTGTCAGAATAAGTATTCCCATTGCATCATATTTTTCCTCAGAAACAAAATATTAAGACCCATGAGACATGATGCTGGTAATTTAGCACTATTGCATTACACTGAAAATTAAGTACATACTTAACATTCCCATTGATATAAACAGATAGGAAAGTGTTCAGCTTTGTCTGGATTGTTCTATAGAGTATTTTGCCAAAATATCATTGCTATTGTTAATGCAAAGGGATTTCTAATGACAGGTAACATATAGCCTAATTCAGGCAGCGATACTTTAAGAAATTAGGGAATACTTTGTGCTTTAACACAGTAACAACACATGGCTGGCTGGGGAATTCTGGGAGTTTTAGTCCACCCATCTTCTAGTTGTCAAGGCTGAGGAACACAAGCACTGAAAGCTTAATTCATTATGGAAATTTAATTTCTGTGCTTGGATTGGCAGAGAACTTTGCATGGTTTTGGCCCATTCCAAACAGTAATTATCCCTGTTGTTCTAAGGGCTGGAGTGGTCCAAATGTCCCAGTTCCTGGATCAGCCTTGTGTACACAGTGTGACCTTAGACTGATTATTTCTTCAACCTCACTTCTATATCTGCAACATGACATAGCAACAACAGCTGATGAGCTGATGTCATATATAGATTTTGTAAAATCTGCCCAAAGTATGTACATTTTTAAAAAAGGTTCCTGACAGTGTTACCAATACTAAAGCAATTGTGGGAAAAAAGGATTCTACAAATATTAATTAAAATCTATTGTCTTTCTAACCACTATCTGCTATAATTTAAAGACATTAGAAACCTCCAAATCTTGAACATCTTACCTATGAATGCTTATGAATAAATTTCTGCTTCTTCCATCCCCTTTTACAAAGAGCCCACAATCAGTAACGCTTCTTTTCAAATGTTGTTCCTTTTTTCTTTTTCTTCTTTGCATTGTTAGCATATTCTTAGTCTTTGCTCCCTTGTCCCTTATTGCACAAATGAAGACTTTGGTGAAGTCAAAGTCAATATCAATGTTTATTTCTTAAATCATTGATACTCTGCTTACCAGCAGGAGTCAAGTCCATCCCTGGCTTAGATAGAAGAGGACTTCTCAGCTTCTTTTCCAATGAAGAACTGCTTTACTAGCTTTGTGAATGTAGGTCCTAATCTGCAAAACTGACAAAGCAAATCTCCTGGATTGGGTCTCTCTGGGGAGTGGAACTGACTGTGAGTTGGACATGGAATCAGGTTCTAGGTATTTGCTTCTGAATAGGGCATTCACGCAAGACACCATGACAAAATACTGCATGAAAAAGATCTTTCCACATCTTCAGCAGAGACCAGAAGGATCCAGCTGCTACAAAATTGATTGCTTGGTTTGTGAGTTGCAGCTGTATGTTTGTTGGAGGTATGGGAGGCTGGGAGATTCCGTGCTAACTTTTATTTTTATTTAAGCATGAAGCTTAGGAGTATATTAATATATTTGCAATATATTTCCCTCATTTTTTTCTGTTTAATGCTTCATTTTTTTCTCTGGTTCTTCTATTTTTGTTAATCATGGGTATACTGTATGTAGGGATGTTCTGGGAGTTGTGAAACTCTTATTTTTCTCTTTTCTTCATTTTCTCTTTTTTCCCTTTTCAATCTGCTGTGCACTCATTATCTTGCAGTTACCTGGGTCAGTTTTCCTTTTCTGTGAAATAGGTGGCTAGTCTTGGAGAAATTAAAAGGATTCCTTTATTTGTTGCTTAGTGAACTTGCCTCTCTTTTCCCTCTATATGAAGTCATGTTCTTGTGTTAAATTTCCCTCAGTTTGCTTTATCAGTGCAATGAATTGTTGTTGGAAGCAGGAACAGGAGCATCTGGATGCAAAGAAGCACCATGGTATTGTTCTGTTATGGGTTTGAACAACCCAGGAAAAAAGAAAATTGCTTAAAGGCATGCTTCGTATGAAGTTCTCTCTCCTTCCCTCCACATCTATAGTTTGTGTACAAGTAGAATCCTGCTAGGGCTAGCATAAAACATTGCTTTTTTAACCTTTCATTTCAGAAAACAAGTTTAAATCTTGCATAACAAGGGAAAACAGGTGTTTTCAGATTTTTTTGTTTTTGTTTTTCTGCCTTTGAGTCAGTGTTGACTCCTGGCTACTGCCTGGACCAGTCCCTGCAGTTTTCTTGGCAAGATTTCAGAAGTGGCTTGCTGTTACATCTTTCCCAGAGCTGAGAGAGAATGACTGGCTCAAGGTCACCCATCTGGCTTTGTGTCTCAGGCTGGACTAAAATTCACAGTTTCCCAGTTTCTAGCCTGGTGCCTTAACCACTACACCAAATGCACTGTCTAGTTTTCAGATTACTCTCTACAATATGTTTCTCCACACCACAAAATGTTTTATATACATAGCAGAATTAATGTAGAAGGTTCAAGGGTGGGTTTAGAACATTGTAAAGATCCATTTTGAGTAGGACTTTAGTATTTCTACAAAAGTTAATATATTTTCATTGTCACAAATAAAGCAACAACCAAATCTTTCTAACATTTTCCTTTCATGTGATTGTAATCACATATAGAAAACCATGCCTACGAAGGGCTTCTGAATTCAGTTTATCTGAAAGATGGCACTGCAGTGTTGAAATGGATAAAAGACAAATATTGTAAATGAGACCCAAGATGCAACAACATTTTGCACCTTAACTCCTCAGAGTTTTAATAATAATAAATAATCCAGTCAGCTATTGTTACATAAGACCCTGGACCAAAATTCAGAGATTCTTCCAACTTTGAAAAACTATGTGGGTCAACTCGTATTCCGAGATATTATTTCCTATTGCCTTTGAAGAATCACACCCATTCTTTATGCTATGAAGAGCAAGAGATTTGTCAGACCACATTTTCTGATTTATGGGCATTTCCCATATCCTGTGGAAAATTATTAGTATTTCTGCTGAGTTTTATGTCAACAACATGCTTTACTTGCTAGTCAGAAAGAATTTTATTAGCAAGCCTACGAAGATTAGCTGAAAGAATGATTGGCAATTTTTGCTGTTTAAACAAAGTGCGCTCTCAATGGATGCTTTTATTAATATATTATTGTGCCCAGTATATATTTAGGCTAGTAAGCCAAGCAAGCACCTCTCTTATAGCTTTATATCACAACTCAGGTGTGCACTGCTAGGTCAGAAGCACCTCTCTATGAATTGCATATACACAACTGCATATCTTCTCAGTTCTTTTGTGGCAAAGAATTAAAGGTAGCCATGGGAGGGGATACAAGTATTGTACAGATGACTACCAGATGTTCCTTCCAAATCCTTCGAACCCAGCAACTTCATAGATGCTGGCTGCCTCAAAAGGGTGACTTCCCATTACTGTGATAACCGCCAGCTTTAGGTGCTTTTAGTTGCTTAACTGGCTAACCCCAAATAACTGTGTTATCTGAGTTAAGTCAGTAAGGGTTTCTTTTGATTTGTCTAGAAAGGCTAGTTTGGAGATTGTGTCTCTGCCTGTTTTAGAAGGGATTGTACTGTCCACAGAAGATCAGGTTTGTGGCTGGGGAGTGTGCCCCAGTCCTATACTGTTCCTGAGGTTTTTGCTGATGGCATTAACCTGCAATCATTCTGCAATCATTCTGACTTAATCTGATTCACTGCAGTTATTCATGGCGTCTAGACTAGAGCAATATATTCTAGGTCTAGCTGTCCTTGAAGACCACCTAGAAGCTTCAAGTAGTGTGAACGTGACAGCTGAATGTCTTTGTGGTCATGATATTCTAATTTTAAAGTATTTGGACTCACAAAGATTCACCAATCGATTTTGGGGCTCGGTTCAAAATGTTGGAGTTAACTTTTCATGTCCTAAATTGTTTAGAACCTGCTATCTGAGGAATCATATTCCAAACCTGACCAATTACTAAAATTTGTAGAAGACTCCACTATAAAGGGGAAAGGATTTTATCCTGGCTTGATCCAAAACTACAGAACATACTATTCATTTTGAAAAAGCAATTCACCCTTACCTCTTAGGACAGATCCACCATTTCTGCTTGGCCTATCATCAGTGTGGGCCACTCACAGCTTCCTGAGCGCAAGAACAAATGACATTGTCTTCCTCCCACTCCTAGCCTATTACAAATGTACCCTCCACCCCTGGTTTTCAGCTTCAGTTCAAAATTGCTGTTTTCCAACCCAAGCAATCTTAAGCCCTACAATTAGAGCTCCAGGCAGCAAATATCCAGATGCTGCTGCTCAGCTACTTTTTTGGGTGGATTCAAGTGATATGATCGTGTTTATTTCAGACTGTGATCAGATAGGTTGATTTAAGTATCCAAGCCAGAGATTTCGTTGGTACAGATAGTTTTCTTTGAAAGAACTGGTGCCATTTCACATTTCCACCTATCATGTTTTCATTTTTCTTCTGGGAAAATAAAATGGGGGGGGGGGGGGAACTATGTATGGACTGTTAAAAATACTTACATCAGTCAGTAATTCAGTCAGTCATATTTTCCTTATATAAGATAACAAAGTGTTCTCTGTATGGATAATTCCTGATGATATTTAAGCTTTCTGATTAGTACATTTGGATGCATTTCATATTTTCCTAGGCTTTAATGAAAGGTTTTTATGTCTTATCTCCCTGTAAAATGCAATTTGTGTGATACAATCCTACAAATTTTTCTGTCCAATTTTCCTTCTGTTTGTACTATGTCCATGAAAGGGGTCATCCCATCTATGCCACTTTGTGCTCCTAAGAAGAAAGCTGGTCTGTAAATGTAGAAAATAAATAAAGGTCTCTCCAGAAAAAAAATTACACTCATAGGTCAATTGTACGAGTGAACTTTACTCATTATATTAGCTTAAATCAAATCAATATTTTGATATATTTAATAGCATAAACTACTTTTCATCTAAGATCCTCAGAACAAATGTTTGATCTTGGGACAGGAGAAGAACGAGAAGTGACAGCAGTAGCCAACCTTTATTTCAAAACCAAACCAAACCAAACCAAACCAAACAAACAGTGGTTGCAAGCAAACATTGATCAAGCAGCATGGGATGGTATTTTTCACCCACAAGCTCCATCCTTTCTTTTTTCTTCTTAGGCTTCTTTAGGAAAATGGCTTTTGGGAATGGGTTTAAAAACTTGCCCCTGGCAATACAACATCAGTATAATCCTTTTCCCCCTCCCAGTATATTGCTACAATTAACTCTGCTCTAAGTCTCCAACATTGTGGGTCATATTCCTTTATCAAAAACTAGAAGACTGCCTCTGCCTAATGGCACTCTCTGAGGGCAGAGCCTGCCTGAAAATGCTACCTGCCAGGCAACAAACTGGCAGAAAAGCGCGCTGGCATAAATGACACTGCCCCTATAGCTAATTCTTTTTCTGTTTCAATAATGAAGCCAGAGAGTAGTGCTGCCCTTACAGGTTTGATGCAGGACAAGTTAAAGAAAGCAATTGGTGGATTTTCCTGGCTTTGTTTCCCCATTCCATCAAATGCCATATACCAGTGTGTGTCTGCGGCAGTGGTGGGAGTCATAATTTGCCCTCTTTAACTTATGGTGGACAGGAAAGAGTGAGCACAGACAGATGCTTAGAACCAGTGGTCTAGCCACCTGTCACGCTGCCCAACAGGTGGCAGGCATGGAGCGCTCTGAAAGAGTGCTAAACTCATATCCCCAAATAACATGACTGACGGGTCATAGGCATGGAGGAGTGGTGTAGGTAGAGCTGAAAAAAGCAATCAATAATGAACAAACTCCAGCTGATACTTTAAGAGAGCGATGGTGTGTGATTGTGATCCGCAGCAGACAGAAGTAAACTGTGGAGTAGAAAAGTGGACAAAATGGCACTGTGCCCATTAATAAAAATAGCAAAAGTGCACCCATGTAAAACCCATTGTTGCAGAAGCAGCAGAATACCTATAATGCACTCATTGGTGACAGGAACTCTCTTTCCCAATTTAAATCAATCTTTTCAAGAATGCTAAACTCATGTTTAAAAAGCATGTTTAACCCATGTTTAAACCCATGTTTAAAAGTGCTCCTTCAGAAGGTGTCTAAACTTGTGTACGTGAGAAAGCCCCATTCAGGCGTTATATGGGCAGATGCCTCTGTGGATGTCAGACGTCCAATCTCTCTTGCAGCCCAAGCCAAAATGGCCATGAATTGGGGGGGAGGGGCATGCTTACAGCAATCTAAAGTGGCCAATAGGAGATGGGCAGATCCAAAACCTCAACTTCAGTGAAGCCTTCCTTAAATAAGCCCACGCCAAACGCTGTGTTGAGAGAAAAGGAAAACCATTCCTTTGAAACTGGGGCAACTAAACATTACTTTAAGCTGTCTCAGGTGAATGCTGGGAAAAACATGAAGTCATGAGCACATGACACTAAAAAGAAGAAAAAAAAATACTTGGACACGTTCTTGCTGCTATTAAGGGAAAGTGTGGATGAGCCCTCAGTTCCTAGCATTGGTTACAAGCTCTGATAATGTCGTAATGGCAATACGTGTGAGGATGTCATCCAACAAATGGCCGTATGGCCTCAAATTATATAAATTATTATACAGCCCCAAACCTCCTTTTTGCAGCCTCTAACCGCCCCCCTCCCCTGATGCAACTGTCAAAAGTCAGTAGAATGATTTCAAATGATTTGAGTTGGGAAAAACAGAAAAACTGTAGCACAATGTCTAAATCATGTTTAAGACTGCTTTAACAAACAAAGTTCCCTTTCCTCTTGCCAGGAAAAAAATGGAAAACCCTGGCTCAATCTATATATGTGACATGCCTTTTCCCACTTTGCATCCCCATGCCCCCTTGGGCCGTGCTCACTCCTCTGAAAACTCTTAATTGTGGCTCCTGGCCACCAAAAGGTTGTCCACTCCTGCTCTAAATCTTAGGGCCTATATATATTCATTTAGCCTAACTAGAGGATGCAGGGATGTATTCTATTCCTTGCACTTCATCTGTGAAATTATATATATTTATTCAAGAAATGATGACGACTGCTGCTTTAATGGTGTGCTGGTACTGTTATATCTGTAGTCAATGTTAAGTGAATCCCTTTTACTGGTGGATAACTAGGAATAGTTCTAGTTGTAATATGCTGCCATGTGTTTTTGTACAACAAAACTCTGGGGAATGAGAATATACGTCCCTTCCTATTTACACATGTGCATGAAAAATGGCTTAATTGCAGTTTTTTTCTTATAGCAGGACCTCATGGATACCATCTTGCTGCTTTCACATTATTTAACAAGTTTCTGCTTTCACATTATTTAACAGCAAAAAAAACCCTGTCCCACTGTACTGCCTAGGGACATGGTATATATTTATTTATTTTTATTCAACTTAGACACTTGCTGACTCTGAGTGACTGAGTGGCTCACAGCATAGAAGCAAACAATACACAAAAACATATAACAATCGCTATAACCAGATGGCAAAACTGGTCAATAAGACAAACACATCGTACAATCACAAGGAGCTCCAGCCACCCTAGCCCGATGCCTGGGAGAACCTGAGCATGCAAGTAAAATAAACTGAAATATCCAATGAATCCTGTATAAATTCTTTTATAGTAAATGAATCTGTATAATCGCACAGAATTAATCAGTACCACACATTTTCAGGATGGCAAGGGAGTCTTTGAAACCATGGGTTCTATAATGAAGTTTATGCAAAATGATGTTTCAAAGCTGCCAGTCTGGCTTCCTCTAAACCTATAAATGCTTTTAATGTTAAGCAAAGCCTATGTGTACAAGAAATGATCAGAGAGTACAAACTAGTTTATGAGAATATTAGTGCTTTGGGTATTATCTACAGTATGTAGTAACAGCAAACTTTGCCTAAAGCAAACAGATTTGAGCCATGTAAATCTCTTCATTCTGTCTGGACTGAATTTTCATATCTAGCTTGCTTTACTAGCAAAAGAAATCCAATATAAAATGGTTGCAATAAGAAAGCTGTGCTGTGTCATTCCAGATATTAGGGCAAATACTTTTCCTAGCTCACATAAGAAGTCACATAATAGTATTCAATTTTCTGAGTTCTCTAGAATTCTTAATTAGGGATAATGATTAAAAAGTGAAGACAGGGTCAGGATTAAAACTAAACAAGCAAAACAAAAAACCAGAGACTACCTGGCGTTGAAGACCCGAGTCTGTATTTAATCACAGATTCAAAATGAAATATGGGAAGACGTTACAGAGGACATTTAAAGTTGCTTCTGCTGGCTTTAGGCTGCACCCAGAAATCTCTCTAGAACTTCTGGGATTAAAAAAAAGACGACGATGCTGATTATTCAGTTTTGAAAATGCAATACCCAGTCTTTACTCAGAACTGTTTCTGTCCTTAGATGAAATGTACCTTTCTTGGTACATGGAAATTCAAATTTATGTTATCCTGTTATATTTATGGAAAAGGTCTCCAAATCAAGGTTCTTGTCTTCAAAAATGGATTGGCATCCAAATTCACATCAAGAGTGTGTTCGCGTGGGCATGGGGCGTAGGGTATCATCAAGTGGGCAAAGCTGGCCCATATTTATTTCTGTAAGCCACCCAGAGTCACCAGGAGTGAGTTGGGCAGCCATATAAATTGCTTTAATAAATAAATAAATCTGCCTTTGCAGCCCATCATACAGTCATTCAGGATCTAAAGTAAGGCAAGCAATTATGTTAAAATATTCTACACAGATAACTTGTTTAATAAATGAATACTCAATCCCCTTTCTACACATAAATATATATCTATTCTGCTATTGCCTTTTAGGATATGCAACGTTATGCAAAGTGCAGAAAAAGAATAAAAAGTGGGCAAAAGATATTAAAGGCAGCAGATAAGAAAAAGTAATCTAATTAAATTTTGTGAACACCAACACCATTTTCTATACCTCTTGATATATCTTTCTATACTTGGAAACCATCCTTGGTTCCATCCTATCCATAACCACTTCATACATTGCCTTTTATTCATTAAGCTCCTTCTTTTGGACAATCTCATCAACTCCATCCAACCATGACTTTCTGTCTTCCCTTTCTTCCACTCATTCACTCTTTCCTCATATATTTGTTGTGATTTGATCCTTATTTATTTTCCCTGTTATGTCCAAACCCTCTCAATATACTTATTTTGAACTGGTCACTCACTCTGAATTCAATCCAATTTACTCATCACTTATTCATTCTTGATGCTATCTCTTCTTGTTTCACCATCCACACTTCTTAAGTATCCCATTTCCACTGCATCCCACTTACTTTTATGTTTCTCCTGGCATACCTAATTCATACTTCCATATAACAAACTGGGCAGAAGAAGGATTTTAAGTACACTGTTAATTATATGTTCCCAGTGTTAACTATACGTTTATCTTAGTGTATAGTTCTTAACTTTAGCAAGTACATGTTTACTGCATAAATAAGTATCTGCGAATTAGGGTTAGTGTTAGGGACTTGCATGTAAGTGTTATCCATGGTGGGTAGAAGAATAAGTATAGCTAGTGCATCCTTTCATAAAACACGTCATTCCTTGTAAAGGATTGCCATGGTGAGTGGATGTTTGTAGCTCAGCATTGAAGACTTCCACCTCCTTCAACCTGGTTTCCACACCAAATGGTGTAAGTAGATGGAGTCGGGTTCGATAAGTCAGTGGCTTATATAAGGATGACACTTCGAGAAGTCAGCCCAGGTTGGCACCATTGACCCTAAGTCTCCCTTACTTTCTGTCTTGCCAGGTCTGAACTCTACTTCTTTTGCTCCCCAGTATTTTGTACTTGTTACCTCTTGTCCTGATGCTTTTGCTGATCAAGTTATGGTTGGTCAGCTGGTCAGAATATAGTTTCAACTATCTCAATGTTCCTAGCATCTATCATTGAGCATCTAGCCTCCTTTTTAGTACTTCAATACCAATCCTGCCACTTTTAGAATATAAACTGGGAAGTGATAGCCTTCCAGATGTTGGTGTTCCAATTCCAAGGATCTTTCATTGTCAGCCACATTATTGAGCTGTTGGGAAATAAAGTCCAACACATCTGAGAGACAGATTTTCTCAACCCTATGTAGCAGGATACCCTGCCCAGCCTTTTTCCAAGTTCCAGCACTTAGTCTCTTGTAGCATCTTCTTTCACAAACACTTCTTCTTCTTTCCTTTTCTGTTCCATTTTTTCATTATGTGAGGAAAAAATAACTAGCAGCCCATGGACTGCATATAATCACCACGCCTCTGCTTTTGTGACTACCTTAGCCCCCTTTGATAATGCTTCTGAAGTTTGAAGGGAAAATATACAAATAGACTCAGTCTTAGCATAGCTATACACTTTAAACAAACAAACAAACAAACAAAAAACCCTGCCTCCACTAAAAGCCCCACTTTTATCTCCTCCAGAGATACTCTGACACCTCGATCCTGCTTGCTGCAGCCCTCAGTGGCCAAAAGAATAAAAATGAAAAGTGTGGCTTCTAGCCACTAAAAATTGTCTACTCTTGCACTCTATGATTTATTCACCACCTCTTATACTCCTTTTGGCTCATTTTCAGCTTTTGACTCTTCACCCACTCCACCTGCTGTTCTTCTTTCCTATGTGGCCTCTAGACTCCTTGTCTGGTAGGTTCTCTGAGCAGGTACTGGAAATACTTGGCTTTGAAATTCAATCTGGTCAACCCGCTGAAGACAGAATATTTTAGTGTAAAATTATCATAAATAATATCAGACAATAAAGGTTCTTAATAAGCAGAAAAGCAAAATGTTGTTTAACTTTTAAAGCAGATACATTGGAAGGAAAAGCTTTAAGAGAATAAAAAATGTACCTTATCTAATAAGACATGTCAATGGAGTTGTGGTGAATTAGAAAACAATGTGATGAACTGGTTTTTCTATGGATCTCTGACTTTCTCTGATGCATTCCCACCACTCATCCATCTTCCATCTGTCCATAATTCTAGCTCTCTAAGCAGCTTCAAATAGATGGCATCTTTAAAAGAAAATAAACAGTGCAAAGCCATATTTCATTTCTTACCATCATTTACTTCCCAAAATATAATTGGCATGACAGGAAAGATGAATGATATTTAGTTCTGCTCTGGTGGCAGGTTTTAAAGGTTCAGTATTTAGCAAATCATTATGACAAGACCAAAAAGAGAGAGGGGGAAGGAAAGAGAGAGCCTTATACCACCAAGAAAGAAAGAGAGAGCCACATGTATTTAGTTGGTTCTGCAGAAATCAGTACTAAATCTAGAATGTCTATGGGGAAGAGAACTAAAAATCATGGCATTTATTGTACATAAACATCTACTTTGGATAATTTAGAGAGATTTCACAAATGGTAAATTATAGTCCAATTCTCCCAAGGAGAGGCAGAAATTCAGCAAACACTATACTGTTCAACTCAGTACAGAAAGCAGACTTGGTCTCAAGAATCCCATTTTCTCCAAAGGCATATATTGAGAGGCAGTTCTGTTTTATTTCATCTTTTCCTCTCTATTCATTTAATTTTATGTTACTATATTAGTACTGTTATCCACTTCCATAAGGCTTGAGAAGAATAAATATTCTTGTTCAGTTTGATGACAAGGAATGTGAGCTTAAGGTAAAACAAGAAGTTAAGGGGAAACCAAATGGTTGCACACATGTTCTGGTGATGAGTAAGAAAAATGTTACTGAGAGGCTAAAGCATGGATGTCACAGAAGAGGATCTGAACCTTAAACAAATGTGCAGGAGGAATTCCATTTGCATTTTTTGGGAAAATTCATCATAGATGTGGCGTCAAGAATGCAGGATATGTAAACAAGGCCTCAGAAGTATCCTAAACACAGTGTATTGCATATACTATTTTTTAAAAAGATTGACAAGTTATCATCCAGCTCCCTGTTGCAGACGGTACATGTACTGACCTACAAGCATGAGACATTTCTTACAGGAGCATTTGGTATGCTTGGAATTGGCATAAGCAGCCAGCTGACCTTGGCTATTCAAAGAGCTAAGTAGGATTGGACCTGATTAATCCTTGAATGGGAAAATGCATGGAAATCCCAGAGCTGAAAACTACACTAGACTTTATCCCAGAAGAAGGCAATGGCACACCATTTCCATAGTATTTCCAAGTAAATTAACTGAGCATTGTGATATTAGCAACTAGACATTGCATTTGACTCAAAGAAGTGGTTGGCAAGGTCATGATACGGGTGTGTCCATATAGTCATCAGAAACTGAGCTTGACTCAAGGAAGTCTGAATCATTTTAGCACAGGCCAGTTAATGCCTGGCCTTAGCTTGTATATCAGAGGGACTCAAGAGCCGTGATGTACCATATGCACCATATTTGAACAGTGGATCATTATGTACCATATGTACCAGTAATGCTGTAAATTGTGATTATAATTCTTTCCTTCTTTATTTATAAAATGTATATGGCTGCCCATCTTAGATGTATAACTCTGGGCAACTAACAGCCAATTTACAAAAACGACAAAAGCACCCCAATCATAAATCATAATAATAAATGTATTATTGGCTTATTCTTGAAGAATTCCAGGAACTGTCATCCTTGCACCTCTGGAGAGTACCAGATGGGAAGGTCTGCCCTAGACCTTTTCCCCATAGTGATTTATAGCATCTTCTGCAGTCATCTAACCATTGTTGTGTCTATCTAATAGTAATGAGGTCAGGCTCTACATTGCCTTAAGGATGAGTGGGTGATAAAGTCCCTAACAGGGAAATAGCCTAAAAGAGCTAGTCATTTCCTGGAATATCTTTGAAGAGTCTTGAAAAATTTTGCATAGGAAATGCCAGTTTTATGTGCACAGTAACAAAAGGACACTCTGTTTGAGAATCTTGACATTCCTGATATCTTAACTGTATCAGGAGTCGGTACAATATTTGATAGTTTCAGAGCCAGAAAAACAGTAAGACTAATTCTCATATCAGGATTCAAAAACAACACATTACATTTTAATGCAATCTATTGAATTCTAAGTGTCACTGCACTGACCGTCCCTACACCCCCACCTTTAAAGAGTAAAAATAGAGAGATATCAGATATTGCATACCTACAAGATAGGCATGTTTTACTTTGGTTGTCAAATTTAATTCTGTGCTTGGCTCAGTATATGCCAAAGCAAGTATTGGCTTTGAGGAACAACTGCTAAAAGGTAGTTGTGGTCTTAATACAACATAATTTTCAACATAATAAAATTTAATTAATGCAGACAGGAATATTTCTATACTTTGATGTTATTGGACAGTAACTGTTCAACATAATGTGTTAAAAGACAAAAGAAGGGTTGGTTTAACTTGAGAAATTTGATAACTTGATTTCTAATTCTTATTCTGCAAGGGTGCTCAGTACAACAGGAAAAATATATGTACAGAGAGTTACTCATAGTGACATGTAATTAAAGTATATCTCTAATATATTTTTGTCAAGAAAGATTTCAGTTTAAAATGATCATAGTACTTGGAGTAAATTTATTACATTCACTGATAAATGTACCAGCAAATGCACAAATACTGTTGTAGTATAGCCTCAGGGAAAATATATTAGGGATATGCATAAATAAGACATTTTGCTTAGGACACTGATTTGATGATCTGGAGTACATCCTGAGTCACCTTAGATGATTCATACATCTCTGATTTGATTTAGGGGCTTAACTCCAAATCTCACAGCTTCCAAAAGAAATAAGATTCTCCCAAGGATTTAGAAGAAGGGGAGGAGTGGGAAGAGGAAGCAAATTTGGTGGCAAATAAATGGAAATGTAAGAGCCCTTATTTGTGAAAGCCATATATACACACACACATACGTACACACACACATATACACATACACATACATACATGCATACATACATAAAGGAAACTTGGATATTAGGTCCCCTCCCAAATGAAGTACCAGCTTTTCAGCTACCATCCAAATTTTCCCCATATGGGTATTTTCAGGAAATGAACATGGAAATAAACCTGGGGATGGGGGGAGCAATAAGTGGCCGGATGATTGTGAAAAGACTGAAGTGGATACTAGGAAGTCATGGGAGAATGAAGTTGGGCCTAATTTTTGGTCAGCTGAATTGAGCAGATTTCCTGAGTATTTCAAAGGAAGCATTTCTTAATCCTCTAATATTAACCTGTTTTCTCTACATAATTATACTGTTGCCAGTTGTTGTAGTCTCTGAGCCAAGCTACACACAGGATGTAGGAGATCTATGACTGGTTTTCCAAAGTTTTTAAAATAAGGCAGCTGCCTTTGATTTAACCTCTCCCATCCTGTATTTCCCCAGTCAACATTTTGGGTTCTGTAGTCCTCAGCTATTAATAGCAGCTTTTAACAGTGGAAAAGTGCAGTGGGGAACTATATTCCCCGGTGTTTCTGCTCTGAACTAACTTCAGTCATTCTTGAACATGGTGTCATGTTTAGGGAAGCCAGATGTGTGCTTAGTTGCACCCCATGTCTAGGAGCTCAGTAACATCATGCTTCATTTGAGTCATGTTACTCTATCTAATGCAAGGAAGCCAGCAAATATTTCATGCATTGCAGAAATAGATTGGGCCCAGTAGTATTCAGAACATGAACTAACTATGTAACATATGAAGGAGAGAGAGAGAGATGTGTGTTTTCCAAGGGACAACATATGCACTGATTCCCTTCATACACTTCAGCCGTATTCCCAGGAGGACAGAAAGAATCTAGAAACCTAGTTTTATAGAGTAGATAAACATAAGACTTAATCTGAATATCTGATTCAAATCCTTATGCAGTCACAAAAAGTATAGGATTGCATTACTGTAAGGATAAAACTGGACAATCCGGCCCCAAACACTAAATGGTTAATGTAGCAGATCCAATGCATTTATTCCACTCACAATTCTTTTTACAAGGCAAAAGCCAAATTCTACAGTGTGAGAGAAGGAATAGGTAAACTACTTGTATAAAATGCAACAATGAACAGTAAATAGCCTTGGAAATCATTAGTTATCTTTTTCTCCAATTAAAGGAACTGCTGCAAGGAAGCGTTTCTATAAACAGAGACGCATGGGCTATTTGGCAAGTTGCCTGATCAACTTCTGCCTTTCCTATTGAAAAACTCCTGACACACTTCCCAGAAAACCCAGACTATGCCCCAGAAGATAGGCTACAAAGCTTGTAGCTTGTGCTGAGATAGCTTTATATCTTGTCCCATTCAAATCCCTGCCATACAGTGACAATTTGCATAAGCTTCTCCACACTGTTATATGTTGGAACATGTTCTGCTTGACAACATTCAAGGGCAAACAGATTTGTTTTCAACTTGCTTTAGCTTCAGTATTAAAGCCACATAGATTTACAGATGTAACGTGCACCGCAGCTTGGTAGCCCCAAGCAGCACCTGCTAGACTCGATCGGAAGTAAGAGCATAACTCGCAGAAACACATGCAGCAATGTGCGGAAGACAGCAAGGAGTCTAGATAGTTGAAAGGGCCCCTTCATGATGCACAGTGAAAAAAACCAGTCTTGACTCGCAGCAGAAAGGAACTTTGATGACATGTACTGGTTGCTTTTATCCCAGCGTTCCAGCCTTCATCCCAAATATTCGCTATGAAAAATAATGACATATAAAAGCGTTTAACATGCTGTAGGAAGCAGGGAAACCACTTATTGTTAGAGAGTAGATTTGTAAGATTTTAATTTGGTTAACTAAATGTCCCAAGTCATTTAATTTGGGAATATACAGCACTGTTGAATTATAAAAAGCAAGTTGCTAGCAGCCAGCCAGCTGTAGCATTTTTGAGACATGCACTTACATTCCTGCTCACTTTTCCTGCCTCCCACTTAGTACTCCATGGCCAAGCATCATGCTCAGTCCTTACTGGATGGTAGCTGGAGAATGGCTACAGAATTATGGGAATTGACCTTTAGGGAATTTTTGTTTGTTGTGTGTTTCTCCATTTTTCTGTATATGTAAAAATGTTTTTAAAACTCAGAATTTTTCCTGGCAAGTTGATATCATCTTATTGTTTTTTGGGAGCCTTGATTTGGAGTAGAAATTATTTTAATGATGCTGTGATCTCACAATTAGTTGGAAGGATTCAGCTTTATGGTTTGAACTGAATTCATAAGATGTTCTTGTGAATTTGGTTGCTATTATCTTTAATATACAGTTAGAGGAATAAATGTGTTTTCTTGCAAGTATACATTAAGTACATTATCCATAGTGCTAAATTAGAATTTCTGTTAACAATGGTTAGCTGAACAAGGCATAGTGGCCTGATTTGTTTATAATACTTGAGTCAGAATTGATGGGTTCATACTTCACCCTAAGCAAAAACTATTTTCTGGGTTATATATGAGTCATTGACTACAAACAACACAGTGCTTGGTACCCGAGTCCCATATCTGTTCTAAGCTCCTTGTGTGAGAGAGTCCTCCAATCGCTTGTATTTACTTGTATCCAGTACTGTGCCAAAATCTGCATTGCAGTTTCTCAAACATTTGCTTTCCCTGCAAAATAAAGCTGTTTTTCTCCCTTATTCTTAAGGCACTTTAGAATTTCTTTTGATATTTTTTCTTGGTAGTGGTTTTAGGCTGAGCTTATACTTGGAGGTGGTGAAGAATGCTACTGCTGATTATTTTATTGTTTTCTGCCGCATACCTTCCCATCACTCTGGAAAGTGGTAGATATTTCAAGAGGAGGAGTTCCTTCATGATATTTCCCCTTGGGATTGAACTGATATGCAGAAAGACAGACAATGATATAATGAAAGACCAAGCATCCACACACACAGTAGTCATTGGCCCCCTCATTTCTAAGTAAGGGCAAGCACACATTCCCTCCATGAATATTTCACTGCCGATCTTTTCCCCATCAAAATATTTTTTAAAAATGCATTCCCTTTCATTGAACTGAATTACTAATAGGGAAAAAAATGCAGAAGAATTTTTATGCACACACTGCTTACAACCATTTGTGCCTAGAGTATTCAGAAGTGAATAAGATGCCCAGTTTATGCAGAGGTGTTTTCAAAAGAATCCTTTCTCTGTATGAAAATGCTGGCTCTAGGCGATAGTACTTAACAGGCTTTCTCTGATATAATCTGGTCACGTATAAGGGCACTTCCACAAATGTTACCATTTCGACTCTTCAGTCCCTTAAAACAATTTGAAGTCAGCTGTGAAAATTACTGTTCTACCTCAAGCTGCAGCATGTCTTCTAACAACAACCCCTGACCCCCTCAAAAGGGAAAGAAAGAAAAAAAATAATAATCCAGGTACAAAGAGCCTGGCACTTTGCTTGCTGCTCCTCTTCTGCCAAAGAAAAGGGGGAGCTTGATGGAATCCAGTCAATTTAATCTCTGTTCATTTTACCTGAGCTGTTGAAGGGGAGATTCAAACCTGTCCAACTAGCATACCTCTTATAGGACCTTGCAGGGCAGCTGAAGTTCAGGAACTGGGAGGAGGGCTGAGACATGTGTTCCTTCCAGTGGGGAAACAGCCCACTTCCAAGCTCTTTAGAGCTCCAGTATTTTCAGGTAGAAACTGGCTTAGTTGTTGAACAGAGATCATGGCAAGAGATCAGTGGGTTGTGGCAAACCTTTTTGTTCCTTGTCCTCAGTGCTTCAAGATGACAAGATGATCTTCACACTGCTTTTGAGGAATTGGGGAAGTAAAACTGTACCAGTATGAAAGTGCCCTTAATAAGGTTTGTATATATAGTAGTACATTGCTAGGATGAAGGTCTCATGTATTAGAATCACAGGGATCTAGTCAACAATGCCTGCTTCAGTATAACATTTATCTTCTTATCCTCTCTTCTGATATAGTTATGGTACAGAGACCCAAAGGAGGATAAAAATTTAAAAGGACATATTATCAGACAAAGCTTGATAAAAGTATATGATACTGATTGACTTATTGATTGATTGATTATCTGCCAAGTTGTTCGTCAACTCTTAGTGACCACATAGATAGATCTTCTCCAAGATGATCTATCCCTAACATGTTCTTTCATGTCTCCCAATGGTACACTCTTCGCCTCTGTAACTGAGTCCATCCACCTTGCTGCTGGTCATCCTTGTCTTCTGCATTCTACTATGTTCTTCTACTACAGTACTACAAAGGGAATAATAAGCCCAACAATTTCACTTTTAGCTTCTCCTTCAAATGCTTTTCATGTCGGAGACAATTACAGTAAAAGGAAGGTAATTAGATATGCAGACATGGTCCACTCAGATTCTTTGAACTTAAAAACACAGCAACAGTGACTTAGTGAAGGATGGAATATACCATGGTTGATGTACTTACAATAGTCAGAATGACAAGATCAGATCTTAAGAAGGAAGCAGGGACATTAAGGGAGAAAAAAACCCAGAATTTGAAATGCTAATACAGAATCAACACCACTTATTAGATCATATATATGAGCTTTTACTTAGACATGACATATGCAGCCATGTAGGTTATGAATCCATGTGTCTGCCATTCCTGCACATTAGGACGTTTGCAAAGCATGAAGCCCCCTCTTCAAAACATTAAAGCAGCCAGGGCCTTTAAAAGGCTTACAAAAGTGCTTTAAAGGCTGTCAAGATAAAGCACTTTCTATTTGCTGCTAAAACAGTGAAAGTGATATGCCTACACTGCAAATACTGAGAAAGGAAAGCACAACCTACACCATGGATTGTAGCAATGGGAAAATGAACCAGTGAAAAGAATATACCAGCAGTACTTAAGAGAGATGAGGAATAGCAATAATATGGCACTTGAAATGCACTAGCTAGCTTGATGACAAAAACTTCTTGATGTGAAAAATTTGTTTCCCCAAGATAGCAGAAAAAAATATTCCCTAAGTCTGATGTCTCCCTCTTGCTAATAAATATACTTTTCATTAAATGTATCAGATTATGAATCCTGACATCTCAATTAATTAAAATTTTAATTTTGTTGTAGAAATGAGCCAAATAGTATAACAGAAATGTATTTTCCACAGCATTGGCCTGTTGCCCCTGTTATATTCTGATTGTACAGATACAAAACTCTTTTAGAATAATGTAGACTTTTACTATTTGTTTATGGGCAGATGACACAAATGCATAGTGGCATTTCAGATTCCTTTCATTTCATTTTTCCTAAATTGATTAAAAAAATGATTGGTGCACAAAGGGTATTGAGGTTGTGTTCAGATCTGTGGTTCATGCATTCTGGAAGTCTTATTTTGAGACCAAATCTAATCATTCCAAATTGATTACACAAATACTATAGGTATTTTATTTCTCTTCTGTTTATAATATGTGGTATAGCTGATTGGGCTCTTTTGACTTCGTGGTTCTCCCACCAGTTTATAATTCAGCAGGTCATAAACTCTTAGAAGCACACATGTCCCATAAACAGAACATTGGAGTTATTATTGTATTAAATCTTTCCAAAGATGCTTTTCCTCAAAAAGACTCAAAGACATATTTCATCTGGAATTAGCCGTTTTCTAGTTTTGCTTTTATTGGAAGTATTTATTTTGTAACCCTGCCATTAAAAAAAAAAAAAAGACCATTAATTGAAGGCAATTCCAGAAGGAATAAAATTAAAACTAAAATATCACCCAAGAAAGTCCATACCAAAATTATTTAACATACACAAATATACAACACACACATAATTCAAGCAATTATGCACAAGGAAACTGGTGCTGAAAAGGCAATAAAACATAGGCAGAAAATCCTTACTGCATATTAGGTTTTTCCATTGCAAACAGAGAATCGGAAAATAATGGAAATGTAAGCTAGAAATGTTTCAAAAGATACTGCTCTTTGTGAACTGGATGTACTGCTTGTGTAGTCATATTAAGATACAAATCTTGTGGAAAGCTCCTGTGATTTGTTTAGTAGTATAGTCGTGTGAAAAAGAAAGTACACCCTCTTTGAGGTCTATGGTTTTATGTATCAGGACATGATACAAATCATCTGGTCCTTAGCAATTCTCAAAGGTAAGTAAACACAACCTCAGATGAACAACAACACATGGCATATTACACCATGTCATCATTTATTTTACAAAAATAAAACCAAAATGGAGAAGCCATGTGTGAAAAACTAAGTACACCCTTACTGCTTCCATAGGCGTGAAGAGACTAAGTAGCAGCCAGGTGCTGCTAATCAAATGCCCTTGATCAATGGATCATCAGCAAGTGTGACTACCTCTATAAAAGCCAAAGTTTTAGGAGTTTGCTGGTCTTCAGTATTGAGGTGTGTGTTAACACAATGCCAAAGAGTAAAGACATCAGCAATGACCTTAGAGAAGCAATTGTTGCTGCCCATCAATCTGGGAAGGGTTATAAGGCCATTTCCAAACAATTTAAAGTCCATCATTCTACAGTGAGGAAGATGATTCACAAGTGGAAAACATTCAAGACAACTGCCAATCTTCCCAGGAGTGGACATCCCAGCAAATTCACCCCAAGGTCAGACCGTGCAATGCTCAGAGAAATTGCAAAAAATCCAAGGCCTCAGTTAGCATGTTAAATGTTAAAGTTCATGACAGTACAATTAGAAAAAGACTGAACAAGTATGGTTTATTTGGAAGAGTTGCCAGGAGAAAGCCTCTTCTCTCTAAAAAGAACATGGCAGCATGGCTTAGGTTTACAAAGTTGCATCTGAACAAGTCACAAGACTTCTGGAACACTGTCCTTTGGACAGATGAGACCCAAGTGGAGATGTTTGGCCATAATGCACAGTGCCACATTTGGCGAAAACCAAACACAGCATATCAGCACAAACCTCTCATACCAACCGTCAAAGCATGGTGGTGTAGGGGTGATAATTTGGGCTTGTTTTGCAGCCACAGGACCTGGGCACCTTGCAGTCATTGAGTCGACCATGAACTCCTCTGTATACCAAAGTATTCTAGAGTCAAATGTGAGGCCATCTGTCCAACAGCTAAAGCTTGGCCGACATTGGGTCATGCAACAGGACAATGATCCCAAGCACACCAGCAAATCTACAACAGAATGGGTGAAAAAGAAAAGAATCAAGATGTTGCAATGGCCCAGTCAAAGTCCAGACCTCAACCTGATTGAAATGCTGTGGCGGGACCTCAAGAGAGCTGTGCATAAACAAATGCCCGCAAACCTCAATGAGCTGAAGCAGTGTTGTAAAGAAGAGCCAAAATTCCTCCACAATGATATGAGAGACTGATAAAGTCATACAGAAAACGATTACTTCAAGTTATTGCTGCTAAAGGTGGTTGTGCAAGCTATTGAATCATAAGGTGTACTTAGTTTTTCACACATGGCTTCTCCATTTTGGCTTTCTTTTTGTAAAATAAATGATGACATGGTGTAATATGTCATGGGTTGTTGTTCATCTGAGGTACTATTTACCTACTTCTGAGAACTGCTAAGGACCAGATGATTTTTATTATGTCCTGATACGTAAAACCATAGAACTCAAAGGGGGTGTACTTTCTTTTTCATACAACTGTATGTGTAAACTAGGAATTCTGATTTGGACAATACACTCTGATGGCTTGTTCAGCCACTCTTAGGAAGGAACCAAGTGAGAATAATCAAGCTTTTCTGAGGCGGGGGGGGGGGGGGGGGGGCGGGGCAGGGGCAACATGTAGATGGTCACTGTATCTGTGGGTCTACATTGAAAAAAACAGAGAATGGAATAGTTTGAAAGTCAGTGGATTTGCACTTATGTGCAGCCTTCTGTGAGCATTCTCATCTTCTCTTCCTGGAGCTGGGCAGCACACCTTCCAGCTGGCCAGTTGGGAAGCCCTAAAATGGTGCAGCACCGTCTTCCTTGCTTTTCCCTCACCTTCCTTGCTTTTCCCTCACCAAAGTGGTGAGAAAAAGAGTAATGTGCAGTGGCATGGGAAAACTGTCACTCAGGCCAAAAAACATTAAGGAAATGGCAATAAGGCCCATAGCGGCTTTGTTTCAGGAGGGGAGGGAAACCCCCAGGAGGCAGGACAAACCAAGAGTTCCCAGTAGGGAATAGACTGCTTGCAGCTGCAGAGGAAATACTACAAAATTATCCTCACATTTTTTTCCCCCTTGGAACAGGAGCTAAGCTGATTAACTTCTGAGTTTAATGGAAAGGTATATGTAATTTTTATCTCAATATATTTATATTGCACTTGGTCTGCAAAGAGAATAGCTGTCTTCAACATTCAAACAGGAAAGATGGTTGCACCTTCCAGAAATTGATTCATCAGCTGATTATCAACATTAGATCAGACATTTTCATGCTGACAAGCCATCTGATTTTAGCAAAATATAAATGAGGAATGGAAAATAATCTTTATCAGGAACACAACTGAAAAACTGTCCATTTTGCTAAACTTGTTGGTCACAGTGTGGAATTGTAAAGAGAGGCTCCACTGGACATGTCTGTATTTCTTTGGTTTATGATTTGGGTGAGTTTCAAACATCCTGTGGCTGGAGGTGAGGTGCCAACAATACAAAAACATCATCCCTGCCCCATCTTTGCAGTTCCTATTTCTTTTCTTTCCCCCTTCCTTCCAGAATGGATGCTTAAGTATAGAATTCTCATCAAAAGTACAGTCTGCAATCTGCCATACAAGAAGAGGTAGACATTCCATTCATGAAACAGAATTCTAAACTTGAGGAAAAGATAAACTTCCACCAACTATATGAGGCCACTGTTAGCAAACTACTATAATAAATATTATGATTAGAATAACTTAGACACAGGTTCCACAACAAATCACAAAATATATGAATGTTGCCTAATATTCACAGTGAGCTGGATGAGGGAGAAGAAATTAAATCCAGGGGTGCTGTTAGTAAGGAGGATGCTGGACTCTGGGATTGAGGAGAATCTTGTTCTGGATGAGGTTGCACTCCCCCTTCAGCTGCAGGTTTGTAGTTTAGGATTGCTCCTTGACCCCAACAGTTAATGGATTTGCAGGTGGTGGTTGTGGCCAGAAATGCATTTGCACATCTGTTGAACCTTTCTGAGCCAACTGGATTTAGTGGCAAAACCCATGTCTTCATTACAACCTGTCTCAATAACTGCAATGTCCTTTCCATGAGGCTACTGTTAAAAAGTGTCCAGAAATTGCAGTTGGTGTAAAATATAGTAGCCAAGCTGCAGACTGGTGCAAGGTATAGGGATCATATAATTGCCTGGGCTAAAACAAATTGTGCTGGCAACCAATTGCCTATCAAGCACAAATTAAGGTGCTGACATTGACCTTTAAAGCCCTAAATTGTGTAAGGCCTGATCATCTCTCCTGCTATGAACTTCTGAAGAAGTTTCCTGACTTCCAGAAAATCAGATGGTTAAAACATCTTTCTTTAGCCAAGCTTGTAACCCTTAATTATTTTAATTATTGATTTTTGTGAAATTAATTTTGTTACTTTTATGGTATTATTTAGTATTATTGTTGTAAGCCATCAGTATTCATCCAGAAACTGAATTCAGTGTGCTTATATTTTAATGTTTGTAAGATTATCTACTTTTTGACTAGAAAAAAAGTTAAGTTTTAAATCTTACCAAACTTTGTTCTGAGTAGTTCTGCACATAATAAATCAATTGGTCTCCTCTTAAATGGAAATGCTGAAAAAAATGGAAGAACTTTAAATAGAAATTTTGCTTGCAAAATAACTTAGATTTTGCAAGCAGGGATGGAGATTTGGGGTTCTGGAGGTGGTTACTAATACAATTACTGGGAATGCTGTAAGCATCATCTGGAGGGCCACTGATTCCATACTCTTGAGTCAGCAAAATCTGCATGTGCATTTTCCCTTCCTCCTTCTACACATCCATTGCTGTCTTGATGAGGATTGCTGAGCTGAGCAAAAGATCTAGTCCTAAAACCTAAATGACATGACACAGAGGATAGCAAGAGTACTGGTGGCCAGATGGAAAAGAAGACACAGGCTTCCTGCTCATTTCTTAGCTGTGGAAAAGAGGGAATTTCAGCAAGGAGTTTGGTTGCCATGCAATTGCAATTCAATTGATTAGCCCTCTCATCCCATTTACAACTTCTACACAGCACTCCAAGTTTCAAAACAGCATTAGAAAACACCAGTTTGGGGAATTTAGCACCCAAGGCATTCAAAGCAAAACTACACAAACAGAGATTTACGAGAGTTTTTAAAGAAAACTTCATATTTCCCTTTAAAAATCGGCCACAGTGCCAAATCCCTAAATTGCCTTTTCAACTCAGATGACTTTGAGATGCAATTTGAGGGTTCTTTGGCAGTAGGTCCTGAGAAGAAAAACTATTGGAAAAATATAACGCACCAATGGATGTTATGTATCCCCTCTGGAGCTCGGCCTGTCTCTTTCCAGGACCAGATGAATAAATATATGAAAATCATGAAAGACAGATTTTTTTTTTCTTTTGCTCTAAGCACTGAATATTCAGGATAGAGAAGGTCATTAATATTCCTCCATGCCTTTGGGGCTGTGATTAATGTCTTTCCACACTCCCCATGACTTTCTCTCTCTCCCCACCTCCCCCTTGAAAACATACTTGGCATTTAGGAGTTTTAAAGCAATTTCCTCCTTTGCCCTCACCTGGGATCTCTGCTGTCCCCAAACCTCCTCCTGACCTCAGTATTGTGTTTTCATTTAAAACAGGGGTATGTCTATAAATGTCAGTCCTACAGAGCAATTAGAAGTTTGGAAAAGAGCTGTAACATAAACCAGCATTTGGATGAAATGGATACCACCTTGCTTCTGCCTGCCATTCGCTTGCTGTTGGAAAAAGAATATCCTGCCATTCTCCCATGGTGGCCTCGAATGGAAGACATCTGAGTGGGACTTAACCCGTAATTCAGATAAGCCTCAGCATAGCTTGAAACAAAAGAGAAGCACAGCAAGGAAGAATTTAAGCAAATTGGGCTGGTGGTTTGCCAGGGTGAGGTAGAAATCTGACCCTGGATTAGGTCTTAATAGCTGCCTGTGGTGCTATCAGCAAGATCCAATGTTATCTCTTGTTTCTCTGCATTTGTAAGCCCAGAGCGTGCCATTTGGTCTTACATGACATTGCCATGTTATTTATGGACAGAAGCAATGGGGCCAGAGGGGGGCATTCATATCCAGGAGTGCAAGAATACCTATTTGTTATACAGACAGCTTGGTAAAAGCTTATTGACAACCGTTCCCTTGGCGGATGAGGTACATCTCACCATTTCATCCTCCCTCTCTTCTTGTAGCAGCCAGCCTGTTGAATGCAGTGACTTTGGCAGCCTTCCAGATTAGGGTATATTCCTGACCCAGGGGTCACATGGCCCGCCCTGCAATCACACAATGTGGTGACTAATGCCTTGTGCTCCCAATCCTTCCATCAGGGCTCACAGAAGGAGGAAGCAAATGCTGCTTCAGAAGTAGCAATGTATTCCCACTTTCTTGCCTTCCAGACTTCTGGGCTTCCGTTATAATTTCCCGCTGACATAGTTAAAAAGTAACATGAAAGTAGAATCATCACTATACCAGCAGTATAGGGAAGGCAAGGAAGTGTTACCACCATGGTAAATAAGAAGCTTTTGAGGGTCCTTATTTCATTTGGCTCTAGTTTTACAACCAATGGCTACCCTTCACTTTGGCTTCCCTCACACTGGCTTTGACTCCCCACCCTCCAAACAGTGGTCAGTGTTCAAAAATACAAGTGGAGAAGCACATGAAGTGTAGAAGATGGGGGAAACTGGCAATTTTTGCATGTTTATGCTTTTTAGGCATAGACCAGATGGAGCCAGACACTCAGTTATTGGACAACTTGAAAGGGGACAATAGCTGGCAGTTCTCTTTTCTCATCTCTGGGTCAAAAAGGGGAAGTGCTGATTGGCTGGCAGTTCTCTCCAGGTTCTGTACTCACCAATAGATAAGCACGATCATATGCAGAGTGTCTTAACTGTTTGTAGATCTATTCATACAGCAACACAGCTCAGATCAATCTTGCCTGCCTTTTATACTGGATGGAGAAGGGTGAGGAGACAGGAAGACTGACTAGAAGACCCCTTTGTACTGTGCAAAAAGTATTGCGCTTGATCTGAGTGCAGGATGGGACTTCTTTGGTAGCATCTGCCTGATTCTGAATTCCACACAAGTGAAGTTGGACTGGCCCCTCCTCTGTTGTGATTTAGATAAAAGATTAAGACATTTTATTTCCCTTTTTAGTAATGTTTTCAGTTGCCAGTTATAATTTTAGCTCTTTTACTCTGGCTCTGAACAATTTCTGCTCCTTAAATGCTTTGAGATTTTATTTTGCAAACTGGCTTAGAAGGTCCCTGTTGTTATTTAAAAAAAAATGTATAAACCATGCTTTGAAAGGGATGAACTTGTGCTCTAACTAGGATTTTGCCTTTCAGTTAATGCATTCTGCCTTTATTAGCCATTTGTTAGGATACATTCTTGTTCAGGCACTTTCCTATTCCCACCCAGATGTCATTCAGAAGACATGAATTTCATTCCCCCTTGATGTGAGGACTTTCAGAATCCTTGAAGAACGTATATGCTTAAACATTATATCCTTAATTCTAAAGAAGCCATTGTGAATTGGGAATCAAAAGTTGGAGAAACACTTCAAATTCTATTTCAACCAAAAACTTCATTCAGCTGCCTTAGGCATGTTACTATCTCTAGGCATTGGCCTCACCTCCCCAGTAAAACATAATTCCTTATATTGTTCACATGTTTTTTTCTTAACAAAACAGATGAACACAGCTCAAGTATTGCAGTATTTTTATGAAAGTTGGCTAGAAATGGCTAGGTGATATTTCCTCAGTAGATAGCAGAGATAACATCACAACATTAATGTGTTTTGATGGATAGACATTCTTTCATCCCTGCAAACTGGACATGGCAGAAACTCAGGGCACTTCCTCATGACATATTTGCATCATTCCAACATCAGCTCTGCATGCTCTGGATTTAGGAATAAGCAGTGAGCTGGCCAAGTTTGTATATGATGTTAAACTATTGAAGGTGATAAAACCCAAAGGTGATGATTGTGAAAAGCTCCAGAAGTATCTCTTTACACTGAGGGAACAGTCATCCAAATGGCAAAAATGATCCAACTTAAATAAATGCAAAATAATGCACACTGAGGGGGGGGGGGAAATCTTTTGCAAGTACACCTATGGGGTCTGAGCTTTCTAACTAATGAGAAAAGAGATTTTGGGTTCATAGTGGATATCTCCAAAATCTTCCTGTTTAGTTACAGACAGTTCAAACCATATCGGTGTAGCTAATCAGGAAAGAAGAATGGATATATCTAATAAACATCAGTGAATTGAATTGAATTGGATAGGAATTGGACATTTTCAGTCTGAAGATCATACTGTTTACTACTCAGGACATGAAAAACAAAGATGGAATGGTGTTGCTTTCATAGTCAGGAAGGATATAGCAAAAGTAGTAGTTGGGTACAATGCAGTCAGTGACCAAATAATATCAATTAGACCTCATGGATAGCCCTTTAATATGAGTGTTATCCAAGTTTATGCTTCAAACACAATGCAGAAGAGGAAGAGGTTGACAGGTTTTATGATAAAGTTCAGTTTGAAAATGACAGAACTTGAAAACAAAATGAGCTACTTGTGATTAGAAACCAGTATGCCAAAGTTGAAATGGTAAGGAAGAAAATATAGTTTGACTGTATGACCTAAGAAACAGAAATGAAGCAGGAGAATGATTTAATAGCTTCTGCCAATCCAGTGCTTTCTTCATAGCCAACATGGTCTTCAAACAACCAAAATGATGTCTGTATAGATGGACATCAACAGATGAGTACATAGAAATCAACTATATTATTGCTAAAAGAAGGTGGAGGAACTCAATTATAGCATCAAAGACATGGCCAAAGGCTGATTGTGGAACAAATCATGGACTAGTCATGTGCAAGTTCCAAGTTACGCTAAAGAAGAAGAAAGCTAGCCAGTTCCACAATATGATCTTGAGGATATACCCACCATTTTCAGTAAGAACATTAGGAAGTCCAGAATCCCACTGATAAGGAATTAGAGGACTCCTGGAATGAGATCAAAGTAGTTGTTAAGGATAAATATGAAAAAAGACTGCCAAAGACCAAGAAAGCAAACTCAGTGTCAGAACAGATTGTGGAAATTGCCAAAAAAGGCAAAGATCTCAGCAAGAAACTTAACAAAAAAAAAAATCAGGAAGTTCTCAAAAGAAACAAGAAGCAGTATTATAACAATGTATGTAAAGAGAGTGAATATGGAAACACACAGAAAAACAATAAAGACTTCCAAAAGGAGGTTCCAACTTCAACTTGGTATGCTATAGGAAGCCAATGGACAGACAGTAACAGATTCAAAGAAGACCAAAGAAAGATGGAAGGAATATACTGACATTCTGTACAGTACACACGTCAGCATTCAAGGTATCTTTGAAGATATTCCCTACTTGCAAGAACTTATTGTATGAGAAGATGAAGTTAGATTAGCACTCTGCTCATTACCAAATTGGAAGGCTACTGGAACTGATGGAATATCTACAGAAATATGGCAAGCTACAAAAGAAGAATTGGTAAGAGGTGTAACCAAAGTATGCCAGCAAATCTGAAAAATGGCACAGTGACCAATAGGATGGGAAGAGGTCAGTCTACATACTAATACCAAAAAAGGGGACTTAACATAACGAGCAAACTATTGTACAACATCCTTAATTTCACATGCAAGCAAAATGAATGCTTAGAATCATCATATGCAGATTAAAGCCCTATATGGAAAGGGAGATGCCAGGTGTTGAAGCTAGTTTTATAAAAGGCTGAAAAACAAACATTAGGTTACTTGCAATTCAGATATAGTACAGGAATAACTTCTCTGGACCTGAGTTTTAGCTGGACATACTACAGCTGTGTGAATTTGGGCTACACCATTTCCCCATTGTTTGTTTAATCCGTCCTCATGGCTCCTGTGGTTCACCCATCCTAGCAGATCCTATAAAGGGAATGAGGGTCTAACAGCTTTACCTCTTCCTTTCAGTGTCCCAGACAAAGCAAACAGAGGTGAAATTGACAAGTTTCTGTCAACTTCCTCTTTTTCTACAGCAGGGGATAAGCCCAGTGGAAAGTACCAGGATCCCTGGGGTTGGTTTATATGCATTCTTTTTTATGGAGCATATGACACATAGGAATTTAGGCCAGGCCAATTATTTTCATTTCTTGTTACGTGTTTGAACATGAACCTGTATTGTTTGCCTGCTGTTAAAAAGGGGAAGTTGAAGTGGTTGTTCATGCTTGATGTAGGATTAACAAGTGTCTTGTGTGTTTAATTGGAACACATTTGCCTCCACCATGCTGTGTTCATAAATCACTAAATGTTATGGATATATCATCCATCTCAAGTAATATTCATACCAAAGAACCTAAATCTTCTGGGCTTGCCTTTGGACTTCTTATCACTTGGGGGGGAAATAAATATTTAACCTTACTATTACATCAACTCAGAGGCAAAGCATCCTATCCAATTATCTGCAGCTCAGTGCTTTAGCTGATAAACAGGCCTAGTAAATGGAACCACCGAATGTTGGGGGGGGGGGGGGGTTGTACGTAGATTCCACCTTCTTCTGAAATGGAAGAGAAAGGTGCCAGGCAAGCATGCAACTTCTAGGCAAGTCTGAAAACCCCTGGACAGAAAGCACAGAATGCTGTTCTTCCATTGGACTCTTCCAATTCTTGTGTGCTGCTCAACCATGCAATTAGCTAATGTTATGTGGGTGTTCTTGAGGCTTTTCAGCCATTTCCAAATGTATTGCACACACTTTTGGTTAATCTGACCACAGCTGCTTCCTAAGCAGATTTCTTTGGTGCCCTGAATGATCCAAACCCCACTGAAAGTCCATGAAAGATGCCTATTGTCTTCAAAAGGGACCTACATCAGACCTGATATGTCCCAGAATTAGTGAACTAGCAAAAGGCCTGCCTTCCAAGATCCATAAAGCTTAACATCCTGATTAGCCACTTGCAGTCCCCTAAATGTGGGGAAGATTTTTGTCTGCTCCAGAATGCTTCACAATGTTTAGGCTGCTATGAATAAATGCCTCTAGAGCTGTGGAATTAAAAAGAAAATAAAATAAAAGAGTTTAAAAACTGGTGTCCCTGCATGCACATGGATGCAGAGTCCCAGCTGAGGAATCTGGACTGCCTGTGACCAGCATATAATATGAAATACAGAAGCCTCGACAAATGTTCAGGATGCTATAACAGAAATGTAAGATGCATAAGAGAGAAACAAAACAAAGAAGGGAAAATTGGTTCCAAAGTAAGCTTTCCCTATCTGGCTTTCAAAAGATGAATATAAATATGTGCAGATATGTTTTTAATTTGCAGATTATATTTTGAGGGCAGTATTGAGAATCTTTTTATGGAAACAAATGAAGAGTAAGGAAATGGGAAAGTCTTTGATCAATGAGTTCACAGAGCATGCATAGGGAGTCTACAAGGGATAACAGGAAAAGTGGGAAATATTTTGGACCTTGATCACTGGAATCATCATCCAAAATCTATCGCTTGCTGTGAGGCTGCCTCTAATCCTGGTTTCCTGTCTTTTAGAAACCTGATCTATACAAGCAGATGAATATGATAGTAGCAATGACTGTATCACTAATAATATAGGTGATAAATTCTATTTTAAAACTATTTTTTTTAAAATCTCTGAAAACATAAAAACTAACAGGGCCAGGGGTGGGGGGGGGGGGTTGTGGCAGGGAGATCATCCTTTTCAAGTTGTGGCACTTTTCTCTTTGCATGCAGTTTATTAATATAGGGATTTTCAAGGATGATTTCCATAAGGTATAGTCGAGAAGTTCAATCAAGTAGATCAGGATCTAGGTTAAAAACAGATGCCCCCTGCAAAGGCATTGCGGTTCTCATATGACAAGCAGCCCAGCTCTATCTCTTGGAGTGCCTAAGGCTCTGTGCAGAAGGAGGTCCGGAAAAACATGCATTTCTTGCCTGTTGTAATCCCTGCTTGCACTCTTAGGAAGAATTTTAGTATGGTCCCCCTTTGTATGAGAACCTGTCCATGCAGTACAAATGCTACAGAGACCATCACTCATGTGATTTTACGCTGCCCCTATAATCAGGGTATTTAAAAAAAAGCATTCATTCTTTGTTTAGTGACATGTTTTATAGGTCATAATGAAATGTTTTTTGTTTGCAATTTTCTCCTCTATAGTAATTAGTTATTACACATAATGTTGCTAGATTTTGTGTGGCAGCAATTAAAATGTGTAAACAGATAACTAAGGGTACTGGGCATGAGTAAACTCACAGAGAATCCCTCTTTTATTTTTATCTATTTTAATTACTGCCACAGTTACTGTTAGTCTGCATTCAAAGTAGTAACCAATTCCTTTAAGATTTTAATTCGTTATTTTTAAGGTCCCCCACCCCCCACCCCCCACCCCAGCCTTGATTGATTTCTTTTGATTTTATGGATGTTCACTGTCACCTCTGATTTTCTGGGGGGTTACAGCTTATAAGAAAGCCAGTTTGGTGTGGTGGTGAAGGCATCAGGCTAGAAACCGGGAGACTGTGAGTTCTAGTCCCACCTTAGGCACGAAGCCAGTTGGGTGATCTTGAGCCAGTCACTTTCTCTTAGCACTGGGAAGGAGGCAAGGGCAAACTCCTAAAAATCTTGCCAAGAAAACTGAAGGGACTTGTCCAGGCAGTCTCTGAGTTTTCTTAATGTACTAATAGATAGGGGATTATTAATTTAGCTCTTCATACCAAATAATTACATTTTATTAATATGCTATTGTTAACACCTTATTTCTTTTTAATGTTATTTTATTTTCCTTTTAGTATGTTAAGGACTGCACTTAAGCTCTTTTTACACACATGTATTTTACCTTTTCCTTTGGTATTTAATTTCCTTGGTACTTTATAATTTTAGATCTGTATAAAATATTGGTTAGTGACCATAATAAACGTGAACTTGAACTTAGGAAGGATGAAGCTGTTGCCAGACTCACCCTTGGCTAGAAGGAAGGTGCTGTAAGCCAGCGAGTGGTTAGCAGCTTGCAAGGGAAATACATGACGGAGAATGTTATGGATGAAACGAAAAACTGGGTAAACTCTTCCTGCTCACAAAGAACTGTGTTTTTTTTTCTTTTTTCTTTTTTGCCATGGGTGGGTCTGATGAGTTCTTCCTTCCTCAGAATGCAAGGCTAGTGATGCTCCAAGCAATTTTCATCTGACTTCCTTGTGCTGTCCATCAAGTATAGTGAGTGATCCTAAGATCCAATACTATGATTGAGGGAAGAACATTTCTCCATACCAACATCTGTGATATTTCTCCTTAGCCACCTTTTTGCTAGACTGAAAGGACATCCCACATAGCAGAGGTGTGTATTTGTTTTCCAGCTCTACAATGGGACTACCAGAAGTATTCCAAATTTAGCCTATACAGTAGTGCCATAGGCATTACAATACTGGGAGTTTTGTTGCCAACCTTTTTCCTATAATGATAGTATGCACTTGGACTTCTTCATTGCCTCTAATGAGTTGAGCTGAGTTGATCCTCCTTTGAATTTCCTATTCATTATAGATGAAGTTTTCTTTTTTTGATTTACCAGCACCCATTCTAACCTATCCAACTTAAAAATGGTTAGAATTTTCTATTATTATTTTCCCTATTGGCAAAATCAAGACCTCTGTAGGAATTTTGAGGGTAGTTAGAAGAATGTAGACTGGGCTTGCTGGAATTCTAATTGTATTTGCACAGCAAAAGCCATATGAGTTTTGTCTTTCAAAATAAGTAGGGAAGGGCTAACCAAACAGAAAGGCGACCTTCTGGCTAAAGCAAAACAAGACATGTAAGAGAAATACCCATCTACCTTGAGTCCCCTTTCTCCACAAGGCAAAAATGAAAGAAATCTGTCTTGCTTTTGGTTACATATATCTGGGCTGGGCTCTTGCAGGTCCCTCTCTGGTTTGATTTTTTTTTTTTTAATTGCCATCTAGTTCGAATGTGAAGGAATGTACACCCACTCCCTTGTTTAGTACATTTAAAAATATAACTATACCTATCATATTTGAAAAGTACCTAGAGAAAATAGCTAGACTACCCGTTTTTGGAAATTTGGCATTAATCTGCAACTGGGCAGAAAGGCAAGATATACCTTGAATAAATAATATGTTTCCTTTGAAAATTTCCAGAAGAGTTTTGCATTTCACAACAGCTGAGCATTTTCCAACCTCAATCTTGCAGTTATAAAATAGGAACAGCAGCAGTTTGCCTCAAATGCTTGTTCGGGTAGTAAAATGCTATTTCATTTAGGAGATTTTTTTAAAACCTTGCTCTCAGGATAAAACCTCTCAGAGAAGCTAACAAATGAAAATATAATCAGCACAAAACAAAAAAATGTCATCAAACAGAATAAAAAGGTAAAAGACTGCATTAAAAGATGATAAAATACCTAATCTGAAAACTATCTTGTATGGGAAGATTTTATTTAAAACAAAGGAGAGAGAGGGAGGGAGGGAGGGAGGGAGAGAAGAGATGCAGGCATAGGGGCATATAAATGGCAGCAAGTATTTTAAGTATCCACTCTCCCTGGTCCTAATTCCTAGCTGTTTTTACCAACTTCAGAAGAATCAAACACAAAATCATGTTCACAATTCCCAGAGAATACTAGCAAGATGATTCTGATTCTCTTCCTTATTTTTAAATTCAGGGAGCCTTGTAAAAAAGCCTATAGGAACAGTTTTACTTACTAGGTAGAATAATACAAGGAAAATCATGCTTCAGGCCTGTAGCACTCAACACCAATAATCAGAAGTGGGCTTGGAAACAAAGAAAGACGCATGTTTAGCTGTTTTGAAATCAGTGTGGTATGAACTTTTTGCTATCCAGCCCCAGGTAATAGGGCTGTAGATGTGTCAAAAATTGTTCAGGAGGCATGCTTTGGAGTGCCTGGGAGCATGAGCTCAATAGCTTTCTAGAGTAGCTGTTGCTTTTTTTAGTCTTTGGTGTGAGCTTAAAAAAAGATGGAACTCTTTCAAGAGTGAAAGCCTGAAAAAATGCAGCTACTTTAAAGAAGTAACATACTCCTGTTCCAGTATGTTCCAAAGAACTTCTTCCAGATAATTTTTGAAGAATGCAGAAAGCTTCCAATTAATAACAGTTACCACAGTTTTTGAATCCATACCACACATTGTAGGAAGCCAAAGAGGATACTGCTACACCATGGGTAATAATGGCTGGGCTATTTGAGGGACTGCCTCTCCCTAGTTACATCTACTTGTCTCATAAGGTCCTGTCTATTAAAGAGTGTCATCTGACAGGGCCCAGGAAGAGAACTTTTCTGCCATGGTACCCACCCTTTGGAATATCATCCCCTCCAAGGTGGCCTACTGACCTTCCAAAAAGCTCTGAAGATGTGGTTTTGCCACTACGGTATGCTTGGGAATCTGGTTGTGATGTGGAGCCTACTAGATGGTGTACTGATCATGATGTAAGGGTTGTAAATGCTGCTGACTATGGTTTTAATCTGGTTTTATGGTTTATTTGTATTTTGTTTATTATGTTTTATTATGTTTTGTGTTTTTAATTTTGTGAGCTGTCCAGAGACATTTATGTGAGATGGGCAATTATATAAATTGAACGAATAAATAAATAAAATATAGGTGGCCCACTGAAGATGCTGAACTTCTTACACATGGCCATGGCTGACAGAAATAAAATTAAATGGAAAGAATAACATATAAAATAAATTTTCGACACATTAGCAGTGTTAAGGCTTTATTCACTTGCCATTTCTATTGGCAGCAGAATGCCATGGCAACTTCACACAATGCATGCCCTATGTCTCCAGGCCAAAATTTTAACAGGTTTGTTCATCCTTCACATTCCAGAACTGGTAGATTCCCTGGGAAGTACCCGTATCTTGGGAGGCAGGATTGGAAATACATGCCATTGGCTTTTTATAAGCCAATCAGCACCTTCAACATATTGCCCCTTCCAAACATACCAATGAAGACAATACATTTCATTAGCCAGTGAGAACAGCATCCAGGAAAAGGACAGCATAGGATGAACCCGGTCAACTGTTATTGCAGTACAGTAAGGGCTGAATCACACTAAGGATCTCCAGTGAGAAAGGGAACTACTGTATGTCTTCAGTGACAAAATCCACAAAGAGTCTACTGGCTTCTTGAAGCATAGGTTTCCCTGGACTGAAATCCCTTGGGATCTGGTGAGTCTATTGTAGTACCACTAGGCCCTGACAATAGTGGCTATGTGCTAATTACCACCTGGCTCAGTTACTGCAATGTGATCTACCTGGGGCCACCTTTGAAGACCACTCAGAAACTGCAACTGGTCCAAAACTTCTTTTGAGTGCTTTGCGTAGCTTAATATTTATACAGATATACTTTAAGCCCAAGGTCAGATTGCCTTTTACTGGCAGCAAGACTGGTGTCATGGTGAAGAATGTAAGGTAGGAAGGAATGTACTGATAACCTCAGGCAAAATATGTGAACATCTAGCTTAGTACTGATTACAGTGTCAGCTAGTGGATTTTCTACCCGGAAGTGTTGTGAGTTGAATCCAGGAACTTCTCCACAAAAGAAATGTCTTCTATTACTTAGTCCTCTCACAGCAATTCATTATTTGCCCATCCTGATGATGACTAATTTATTTGATCATGTAAATCTTTCAATACACTGTGTAATCATTGAAATCAAAATCTTCACAACTTTGTTAACCATCTCAATCCAGTAGCAAAAGATCTGTAAGATATATTGTTTCTCCTACAGCAGTGTATGTATTTAACCTTTCCTAATTCATGATCGGGCCTTTTCTCTGTAGTTCTTCAAAACTCCAGCCTAATCCTTGCTTCACTGAGCTTCATGCCATTAAACTGAATGATGAACACTTGCCAACCCCCCAAATATGTCAAAAGAATGCAAGCCACATGGGTATAGGGTGCAGCGACAGCACTTTCTAAGCCAAAACAAGAATAAAATGCTTGAATGACAAAGAACTACCTGATCTGTTCATTTTTTGGCACTGAGAATGTTCACAAGCCTTGTACTAAATGAGAGGAAGCGCATGCCAAGGTTAGGCCAAGAACACATTCAGGCTACTCTGCCATTTTTACTTACTGGAGGATTTTAAAGTGTTCTGTGAGACCTATGCGTACTCCAAAGGGACAACTTCAGAGACTTCAGTGGACTTCAGTTTTTAAAAGAAGTAAAGATGCATCCTCTGTGACCTACTTTAGCCACAAATGTTTACAGGCATAAGGTCAGAAAGAAAATGTCTTGAAAAGTAGAGACTCATGCACTGCTGGGACAGGAAGCAAACCCCCAAATGGTGAACCACAGAGCTACATGGGTGGGCCTCTTGCTCCTGGATCAAAAGTATGGGGGTGGGGGCTTGAGGCAGCATCGACACATTAGGTAATGGTACTGGTCTGATTTATGTCTACCCACATAATTCTTGGATGGTGCTGGAAATTGCCCCAGTGACTGATGCATCCAACCATTGGGATAAAGCAGTTAGAACTGCCTGCTGCTTGCCTTAGCTGTTTCATGGTGGACTAGGAAGATTTCCATATTAGTGATTTATTGCATCACCCAGTACTTGTCAAAGTGATATAAAATCTGTCCTTATTCATGATGGCTAGATGATGCTATAAATGGCAAGTGTAGATATGCTCATTGTCTCCTCATAAGCATGGCTGCACTTTCCTGATTGGTTGAACCCTATTCCCATTGTGCTGAAAACTCTCCTTAGAAGGGTGGCATGCATATGAAGGTTATCCTTTGGCTAACAGAATGATGCCCTTCTCCTTGCTGTTCTATGGGACAAAATCAAGAGGGTGTATCTCAGACCAGAAGAAATATTAAACAACTTTCGGGATATCCCATTTTCAGAAAGGTGCAGGAAGATTAAAGCCCTAGCTTTTCTCACCTTTTACAAAATGTTCTTTTTTATCCACAGTGAAAGGGATTGGCCTGTTCTCATATTATCTTAGTGATGGTGTCATCAGAGCCCATTTCACAAGGAAGGGCTTATCCTATCATATGGCCCAGTTTATGTAACAGGCTATATACGTTATAATGTGGTTGGTTTGGTTTTGGCTTAGGGTATTGTGCAACCCAAACATTGCGGTTTACAATTCACTGCTCATGATTTAGACTGTTGTGCAAACTCAGCCAATTATGGCTTATTCAACAAACTATGGCTAAGGACAATTTGTTCCCAAGTGCCCTTGAACATTCTGCTAGTCGTGTGCTTACTCTCTTCTAGTTTTAAAGGAGTTACGGAATTCTAATGGGAAAAAATATGCACAAGCAAGAGAGGGGCTGGGTTTGGGCTCACACCGGGTCCAAAGTACTTCTGCCAGATTTTTGAAGCATGCACTGCTCTACTATGTATGTATACAAGTGATCTGACCTGTCATTGCCCAACTCTGCCCGCAAACAAAGAGATTGGGATGCATTTCAAGTGCTACTTTTCCACCATAGGGAGCAATTCATTTCATTCCAGCTAAAATTTGGCAGTGGTTCAAAGGATACAGGTTTGCATTCTACCTTGACTGGAGACAGTTTCAATCATTTCTATGGAGTCCAGAAAAGAAAAGGAAGAAAGGTTTTAGAGTCAGAGCAGTCACTGTATGTTTAATCCCCCCCTCCCCCTTTTCAGAGTGAAGGCTCAAAACTAGCTGACCTTGCATTCTTGCTGTTTCGTTTCACTTACTTTGTATTCCTAAAGTGGAAAGGTTGGATTAACTAACCTCCATATAATGTGGAACTGGAATGGAAGGGGTGTATATGTGTAGGGAAAGGTTTAGGTCGAAGAGGTGATTTACATGCTGCCAGAATCTTATGCTTGCCAAGCACAGATTGCTTGCACTCAGCTATGCATAGTAAAATGAATAAGAGTTGGGGGGAAAGGGACAGGGAACCTTGGGGAAAATTCTTTGCACACCACTTTGGCACTTGGTTGCAAAGTTCAATTTATTGCCAAGACATTCATTAGACATGACAACTTCCTTCCTTCCTTCCTT
Source organism: Liasis olivaceus (assembly GCA_030867105.1). Taxonomy (NCBI): domain Eukaryota; kingdom Metazoa; phylum Chordata; class Lepidosauria; order Squamata; family Pythonidae; genus Liasis; species Liasis olivaceus. The sequence continues at coordinate 240,374,693 of CM061349.1, read as the reverse complement.
CCTTCCTTCCTTCCTTCCTTCCTTCCTTCCTTCCTTCCTTCCTTCCTTCCTTCCTTCCTTCCTTCCTTCCTTCCTTCCTTCCTTCCTTCCTTCTCTCCTCCCTCTTCCTGAAATCCTATCTTTTAAATTTTATTACTACTTTTCTTAAATGCAGAAATCTTCTTTACATTCTTTCAAATGTGTTGCTTTCCAAGGACCTTTCCAGAGGATGAATAAAAATGCACTTACCCATTGCACAGGGTCCCAAATGCAATTGTTTAGCATGTTATACTTCTCCTGGATGCCAGTTTTTATCTGGTAATCAGAGTAATCACTGCACTAGAGGAAAGAAATAGCACATCTTCCCAGCTGTTCCCAGCAATTGCATGTCACATCTTAGGTGCTCAGAAAAATACAGTAGTCCACAAAGTAAAGCTTTGAAGTTTGACGTTTGGGCATGATACAAACACATTTGGTCATGCAGGGATGGCCAATTAGCCACCCAAACTCAAGCATCTCAAAATAAGATTTTACAGAGTTACATGTCAACATTCAGTGCTTCTCCGCACACATCATTTGTACCATTCCCTATCTGGCTTTGCACCTGCATGATTGCATGCCAACATTACTGTAGCCAATGAATTTCCAGCTCAGCAGCAATGCAAAAGAGTTTGTTGTGAGCATAGCTTTCTGGATGAAGTGTGACAGCTTGGAAATGGGTAGTTTCCCATTGGCAGGTACGCTTATCCTGTCCTTCTTTGGCCCTTGGTTTCTTCTCCTTCTCCTTCTGCTCCTCATCCCCATCCAGTCTAAAGCGCTGTGGTGTCAAATAATATTTTCACAGGTCTTTTCAAAGCACCTGTGGAGAGGGGTGCTTTTCAACATCCTGGTTTGTCTTTGCTGCCACAACTGGTTTTGGGGGTGGAAATAGTAGCTGTATATAATTAGTAATCACTGATTATAATTTGTAATCACTGTAGATGAAGAAAGCCCCATCTGGTTTGAACTTCAGCTTCAACCTTAGATCTTTAAAAATGAGAAATATGCTGGTTTATCACCATAATAAAGATTTGATTTGGTTTGGTTTAAAAATGAGCAGGTACAATATGAGAATAATATTCTGGACCTGATATCTTGGACCTTTAGGACTTTAAAGATCATCACCAGCTCTGTGAATTCAGTCTAGAATCCAACAGATAACTAGTGTTGTCTGTGCAGGAAGCCATTGCCAACATTCTTGCTGCTCCATTCTGGACCTGTTGATATTTCTGCAGGTATTTCAAATGTAACCTCAAACACAACTCTTTGTGATAATTAGATTAAGTGTAATTAAGGTATTTATCACAATGGCAGTCTGGCAGTGACAGGAGTGGAAGCATTTGTCATACCAGCTTCAGATGGGCAAAGGCACAGGTGGTGGTAGCCTTCTGTTAAGGTGATAGACTAGGACTGGGGAGATCCAGGTTGAAGCCTAGCCTTAGCTATAGAAACTCACTAGGTGACTGGAGATTGTCATTCTCTTTCAGCCCAAGCTACTTCATAGGGTTGTTATTGTAGGGACAAATTGAAGGAGAAAGTCCTACATATGTTGCCTTGGCCTGTTAAGGAAAGCACGCTATAAATCTAACAAATAAATCCTGAACCTTTCCACACCCCATATCAAGTGTGAACTTGATTTTTTGGAAGAAGTCCTAGCACATTCTAGAAAGGCTAGATTCATACTCTAGAATCTGTTTGTCTGCTTCCTTATAGAATGTTTTGTATCAGAACCCAAGGCATTTGCACTAGGAGAAAAAGAGAAGATTATAGCCCTCAACTGCAGCTGACTGGCAAGATAAAGGTATTCTGGATTAATCTAGATTTATCACACACTGGACTTTGGTTTCTGGAACACCTACATTAATTCTCTACTACAGGTCCTTCCATTTTCACTCCTGATGAGAACTGATGTTATGCAGTGATTAAGTCTGCAATCTTGTATGTATTATCTGGGAGTAAACTCCATGGAATATAGCTGGACTTATTTTCTGCATAAAATCGGGCAGGTACATTGTGATCTGTGATGCAATCCAAGAAAAAATGATGAGAGATTTAAAGTGCTGCTGCCAGGCACAATGTCCATGCTGACAGTCACCTTAGAATCAGCATTAAGGTTTGCATCCAGAGTGCTGCGCAGTCCTACTTCCCAAGTCCTCAACTGGTTGCATACAGAGAAGGACCGCCGATATATGTGGTGGGCATCCTCTCCAGTTTTCACCTGGTTCCTCGCATATATGATTATTTCCTAAGAATGTACTGTCCTCCCAAACACCTACTTTAGCCCACCTAAAGGAAGTATTTAATCCCACCCAAAAAAACAGGACAAAAACCACATAGATTTATATTGCATAAATTGCTAGGAATAGGTACAAATTTAGAAACAGTGCATAAGAACTATGGTCTGAACAGATATAATTTGTCTTATGACTATCCCTACACTGAGTGTTGATGGGTTATTTCAAGACCCTTTTTGATCTTTGTCTACAAAAATAATTTTTCCAATTTTCAATATTAGAAATAAGTTTTCAGATTCTGTTTACAGCCATGCAAAATGCCTTGTTGGCAGAAGCAACAGAAAACCCAACGATGCACCCAATGATGACAGAATCAATAACACACAACTGGCAGTACCAGTTCTATTTCCTGGTTGAAATCAACCTTGCTCAAGAATGTGATATTTGCCTTCAGAAATACACTCAGTGAATATCAAGGGTGTCCAGAGGGTATGGTAAAAAAAGTCAAGACAGTGGCCATGATGCTACAATCAAAGCTCTGGTTTTTATGTGCATCACATCTTGATCATCACCATCTTGATTTTTTTGACCACACGCTGCAGACACCCTTGGCTTATATAGTTATTAACAGTCAGTGGCATTTATTTAGGCAAATGCTTTCAAAACTTCTGAGAGTCAAGACATACATTTTAAAAAATTAATTAAAAAGAGAGGCATGTGTCATTGTAAGACCCTGAGATTTGATCTTTCGATTAGAATACATAAAAGTAAGGATTATCTTCTGGAAAAAAAGGCCCAGCAACTTTAATCTTCCATTAGCTGCCGATCTGGAAGGATTCTTGATTGGAAAGAGCAGCAATTCATTCAGGCATATATTGGGAAGTCTGCTGAGAATGTAGTTTTCTCCTTTGTATCTAAGTCATGGTATTTTGCAAATGCACAAGATAATCAGTTGCCTAGGGAGGAGACTGAGGGAAGGATATAGGATCAGGTCCCAAAAAGAACACAGTACCTGCTCATTGGGCAGACCAAATGGCTGTGTTAAATCGCTATCCACCAGTCCTTAAATCAGCTGAAAAGAATGCTGGCATAAAATTTGCTGCTCTAATTGCCAAGCCCTATTCTACCACAGTAATGAGGCTGATATATGTGCTATCTTCATTTACTTATTGTGGCCTAAGTTAATGAGAGGGATTGTTTTAATGTGGGGCAAATTAAGGAAAGAAACTGTTGAGTTCTTTTGGCTTCATCTGCCCCCACCCCCCTTTAAGCATTGTTTATTACTCTTCCTGACATGGGGTGCAGTGACTATAAGCCCACGCTCTCATTATTATAATAAAAATGGTTAAAAGTACAGCCATGCAAAATGCCTTGTTGGCAGAAGCAACAGAAAACCCAGTGATGCACCCAGTGATGACAGAATCAATAACACAACTGGCAGAACCAGTTCTATTTCCTGGTTTAAGTCAACCTTCTGTGCAGCAAGAAAACCCTAGTCCTGCTTCTTAAAGCACAGTTTAGCACTCTTTCAAAAGAGTGTTAAACCCATATTTATAAAGAGTATATGTAAGATACTTCGTAAGTAAGATGCTTTGAGAAGTGCCCTACAGGCATTTTGCAAGCAGATGCCTCTGCGGAAGCCAGGCTAAAAGAGCCATGGAGGCTACTTTCCAATTACTCAAGTGGAGGGGCCATGCCCATATGATCATAAATGGCCAGTAGGCCTTGGGTGACAGATCCCACTGTTGACTGTGTCAGGAGCCACCTCTCTGATGAAGCATCCTAAATCTTAACCACAGCCAAATCTGTGTTGGGGAAAAAAGATAAGATGCTATATTAAAACTCAACAGCTCTCAGCTATGGTCTGTGAATGAGACAAAAGCAGCATCATGGGGATATGACAATAATGGTTACCATGGCATTCATAATGGTATTCATGGTTTGGAAGACATGAGGATTAGTCCATCACGTGGGTTGCTTAGGGGAAGCAGGTCTTTTTACCACGCTATGATATCTGGGCTGTAAAAATCTGGACAACCACTAAATGGCAGCAGAGAGATACAGAAAACTTGAAGGGGAAAACTTCCCTAAGATCAGACTATATTAGTCTGTTTTGCTTTAAATAAGGTTTGCTTTAATGTTTGTATTTTTATCATTTTTTAGGATTGTTGGTTTTATTATTGATGGCTTTATTTTAAATGGGATTATCTGTAAATTGCTCTGAGCACCTCCAAGAGGAACAGAAATAAATAGATAGATAGATAGATAGATAGATAGATAGATAGATAGATAATGTAAATCAGTATTATTATCTATTATGTTGCACTTAGGGAATTAAAGATTAGAGAAAAAAGCTTGCCCATAATTATTCAGTGAGCTGAAGACAAGAGATGAGATGCAAACTAGGGATTTCTTCACTTGCACCTCCCTTTTTTTAGTGATTAGCTTAAAAACATTAGCTGGTATTCTAATTTATTTTCTCCAATCCCTATTATATATTCAGAGTCTTGGGCTTGTCAGTTCTGTATTGTGAATCTCCAAGTTCTTCCAAAAGGCAAGACTGATCTGTTGAGGAATGGTGCTGAGAAACAAGGATCTTCCCCGATTGTCTGGAACATTTAAGCACATGAAGATGCAACCTATCTAGAAGAGTAGGATTTCATCCAACATCAGCCTTAGCACCCTTTTTAGTTAGCTGCTGCAGGTTGGTTAGCTTTTGTGAATGCAGAATTGCTGTGCAGAAACCACTTGTCTATTCTGAGCACATTAAGAAAACAAAGGTATTAATGCTAGCACAGCTCTTGGCAAGCTTACATTCCATTTTTATATTAGGCCTTTGTCTCCTTTTTAGTATTGGATGGGTCTTTTGTTGTATTTTATGCACTGGATGATGCAGTTAGCTCATTTATGAAATGCCATGACAAATAATACAGGCATCCCAGCTCACCATCTGCTAAAGGAACCTAAGAGGTGTTGTTGAAACATCTTTTAACCATTTTTGTCTATCACCAGACTTGGTAGAAATAACTCTGTAAATGACATGCATTGGATTAAATGTTATCAGATATCTAATTCCTTCTGGGGATAAAGGTAGATGCCTTTTTAAAAAGTGGCCTTCAACTTTCAATTGCCTGTTATGCTCCAAATCAGATCCCTCCCATGACTAGGAAGCAAGAGACCTTTCCCATCTGAAAATAAGACTAGCATCTTGATGTCTCTCAAAAGGTCATTTGGTTATAATTAACATTCTAATAAAGATATCCTCCCCCAAATACCAGTGTCATTAATCAGCATTCATGTTGCAATAGCACCTAGGAATCAACCACATCAACACATCCCCCTACCAAGATAGCTGGCTAACCCTTCTTGAAGATCACTTCTAATGATGCCATCTTTCTCTCATCCCCAGACCATTGCTGAGGCCAACTGATTTTGGGTTTTTCAGATCCTTTATAGATTTAAGTGTTTTCCATTTTTTTCCTGACAAGCCTTTCTATGTGCATGACAAATAGAACTTTGATGGCAACAGAGCTGATGATAAGGCAGGGGCTGGAAAGTGTCCTATCTAATGCAGACCTGGTCCATTCCCCTCTGGTCACCTGTGGTGGGTTGTGCTGCCTCCCATGCAACTTCAGCCATATGACCTTTGAAATCCTCCTCTCTCATGCCTTGTACGGCATGTGGCCAACTCTGTAGGCAGTTTGCAGGGGTAGGGACTTCCCACTAAAAGAGGAGGGGAGAGTATTTTCTACAGGACGAAACCACAAATGGATATGTCTTTACAACAGCAACGGGAAAAACCATGAACAGTGCGTGTGCCTTTAAGCCCCATTTCTCTGGAAATGCTCTTGTTCCTTTTCCCACTTCAAACACTGTTATTTTGATGTCTGTTCTTCCATGTGTCAAGAGCCAGTATGGTGTAACAGTTATGGTGCTGGACTAGGAGTCGGCAAAGCCAAGTTCTCCTCCTCCCTTATGCAATGGAAGCCAGCTGGGTGACCTTGAGCAAGTCATTTCCTCTCAGCCCTAATCAGTGTCAGGCTCTGCAACAAGCTGGCTGAAAAATAAAACTTCTTGTTGTATCATGCACTGATAGCTTCAAGATAAGAACTACAACAAACTCGGTGCAAAACAAGCAAATCTTATGACCAAGAGAGACAAACACCAGGAACAATAACATCTTCTATGTAGCCTACTGGCAATTTTTAAAAAACCACCAATATAACAGAACCAAACCTTTAATATTTAGAGTTAGCTTCCAAAATCTGCTTGAAAGAGTTGAAATCAGTCCTACAGAGAGCACTCTCTTGAGAAGCATATCGTGTGTCATACAGCAGACTACAAATAAAGAAAATATCTCAGAAAAAAACTTTTTGCTTATGAATGAGGAATTCTTTGGATCCAAGCCTTAACATCTAAACAACACTGAAGACCACAGCAGCAGAATATTATGATAAGCTGTCATAATTAAAATTAAAGTATCCCTCTTGCTGCGGATATAGAAGGGGAGAGCAGTACCCTCTTTCAAAAAAAGCACAGATGGGAAGAAATACTGACTACAAGGGTATCCCCACTAAGAAAGCCCTTCTTCCCCATCTGTCTAAATTCTGACAAAGCCAAGTTCAAAACAAGGTCTCTGGTGTAGGGGAGGGAGGGAAAGAAAATCTCTACCATACTTTGGATCAAGGCCATTTAAGGCTTTAAATTGAAAGGAATAGCACACAGAAACAATTTGGGAACTAGCACTGTACTTGCCGTTCAGACATAATATAGTCACTCCAACTGATGTTCACCTATAGGCTACGCTTGTCTGATTCTGAACTGTTCAAGTGATCAAGGAAAAACTTTCCAGATCAGCATATGTTGAGAGTTAGAAACTGAACATATCACACTACTGTTTATGTTCTACAGTGGCATAAAGACCTTGGCAATTGTATTAATATGGGGCTTGAAGGAGGCCCAGATGTAGCTTTAATCAGGTCACATACATTGTCCATTTTACCTATAGCTGCATCCAGTTGAATGAACTAATAAGGAGGGTGGGGATTATGCATAAAAACATTTCATTAGCTGTATTATCTCCTGGATTTGGCAACTACTTGCCATATGAAAAGCATGTTGTGTCTCATGGTACATTTTTGGAACATAAATGTAAGTTCAGTCACTTGTCAAACATTTTAACTGATGTCCAGAAGCTACCAAATTATTCAGCAGGAAACAAGGATATATTGATCCAAAGATGCCAAAAGCAGTTATTCTCTACTGATGCATCTTTAATTATTGTTCCAATAAAAAAGCTGGTTGTCTGTTTCATTTCCAACATGTGGAATCAACCGCAAGTGCAAGCTGAGGGGTGTAAATGTATGCAGTGATGAAATTCAGGGAATATGTAAAAAATGCTCATTAAACCAGAGCTATTATAGGCATGTCATAGATTTTTAAAAATTCATGCGTGTGTATGCATCTATACAAAATATTGCTACAGAATACAGGATTCAGAAAAGACGTGCATGCAAATATCAAGGGTGACAAGATTAGAAACAGAGACTGGGTGGGTAACATCCATTTGCTCCAATATTTATTTATATCCATATATAATACAACATAGTACAAATGTAAATATTTAACAGTATATAGTTATGACACATAGAGTAAGTGGCATGTAGGTATGTATAATGGTATGTGAAAAAGACCTTGAGAGAGGGGGTGAAGAGATGCAGCCTAGGGAATGGTCAGATAAGAGAGGGCACAGCCCACAGCTGCATAATGGGTGGAGAAAGAGGATCAGAAGGGAACCTCCCTAACTTCTCTGACTGTAGAGACAGTGGGAGAATTGTACTTTCAGACTTGCAAGATTCTGTCAATGTAGCCTTACAATAAAGTAGAATTAGCTCATCTGGTTGTGTTTCCTGTCTGGTCTACCTAGGAAGGCTGACAGTATGGAACTGAAACATTTTGTTTTCATGGGTTGAAATTGGTAGTGGTGGCAAATAGGGAAGCTGGAGAACATCATCATCAGGATGCTAGTAGCAGAGGGATCTGCAGCAGTCATAGCCATGCCACCCCAGAGAGGACATTACCTGCCTCTTATCTCAGGGCTCAATCTGTTCTTTTTTCTGTGCAGTAGCCAGTGGTGTCATTCTGACAATGGCAAATCCATGTACAAGATAATCTAGCTTGTCCAGGATCCAAAGTTCACATAAGACAGCATGATTTGCTTACCTTGGATAATTTGTCCTAATCCCACTGCCCCCCAAAATTACATTTTAAATTTTGCTTGCTAGAAAGCAACCCTAACCCTAACCCTAACCCTAACTTAACCCTCTGCCTCTGGCTCCCCCTGGCCCTTCTGCCTTACCTTGAATTTCACTAGAACTAGTACGATACCATAAAGCCATGCGCCCTTTCAAAATTCACCTCTCAGTGCCTAAACCCTTCCCTGCACACCTTGTATACCATCGCCCTGACCTTTTGTTAGTTGAAGTTATGAAAGTGTTGCCATTCACTTTTCAAGGATCAGTTCTGTGGGGAAGACAGAATTCTGCCCATCCAAATAAAACCAGTTGTTCTGCTGCTTCCTTTGTAGGCCTCTGTCCTTGAGATCCAGACTCATATCTGAGATTGGCCACAGAGACTCCTGAATGTTTGTGTGTTGGCAAACGTGAAAACATAGGGAATTATGAACCATTTAGAGGAACTGTTGACAATTTCCAGTCACTGCTAATTGCTCAGGGCTTACTTGGGCCTCAGCCATATCTATACCTTTGTGTCCTTAATCACTAGGAATCCTCTGGATAATTTGTCACACCTGGGACAGGGGATAATTCATTGCTTGCAGATGGATTAGATTGCAGCTCACTTGGATAAATTTTACTTTAGCCCTAGTCCCACAGGCTTCACTTTTATAGCACAGTTAGATCCATTAAAATTATGACTTCCAAAATTCTGTTGCATTTTATGCCTATCATGAGATATTTATGACCCTTTCTGCTTAAGTGGATATTTCTAGAGATTTACTACAGAAATAATTCAGGCAAATAGCTTAATAGTCAGAGGTACTGCCAATTTGTACACAAATATAAGTGCTGTTAAAGGGAGAAGAGAAAAACACCATCGGTATACAGGCTGGAATGTATGTTGACCTGCACAGTATTAACGATACACAAAGTTATTTTGTTCATATAGCTATTGATGTGTTTAGAAGACAGCCACCCAGAGTCACTTTTTTGTGAGATAGGCGGTATCTAAATTTGAAAAATAAATAAATAGATAAATAAATAAATAAATAAATAAATGTTTCAGTGGGTTGTACCAACAGCCACACAATTTAACTGGACAAGCCAGCTGAATGGCCGATAAAAGAATACATCACCTTGGCTAAGTTTATTTTTCCTTCTGCCATTTTTTCCATGGGACTGGAGACCAATAGACAAAAAAACCGTATAATGGTAGCATAATGTCTTAGAGTTTATAATCCAGCATAATAAAGTATTATAACAATTAAATTTTGACTAATTCAACCACACTGAATAAGAAAAGAAATGCATTTCTAATATCAATATGAGGGATCAGTGTCTCATTTATAGATGACATTAGTCCTCTGTAGTACTTGGAACATTAGAAGTGGGTTCACTATGGATGTAAAGGTCAGCCATAATCCAATTTGAATGCAAAGGAGTAATTCAGTTGAATGTATTGATACGGTCTGATAAAAGTGTATGTCTGCACATATAGAAGAATCCATTGAATCTTTGAACTGATATGAAGTGACATATAGAACTCGTTCAAATGAGTGATTTAACTGAGCTGCCTTCCAGTCAAAGCTCTGAGTATTCTAGATTTTACATTGTGCAAATTAATGGATTGCTTAACCCTGGATTATTAAATAAACCGCAATAGGCTTGATCCATAAAATCCAATCAACCTACATTGTGGCTGAATGTAATGTGTGGCCCCAAACCATACTCCAAAGTAGGCTTTGGAGAAACCAGCCAGCGTTTACCTTGGCATGAAGACTGATGCTGTTGCATTTACATTTTTGAAAAGACACCTGAAACATGGGCATCTATGAAGAAGGAGAAAAGGGGCAAATGACAATACATGTGTCATGGCATTATCACGCAAATGATGCACCTTGTACACTTGGGTTAGATGTCACAATGTCAGTTCATAATTGTGTCATTTGCTCAATGATGTCATAATGTACCTGTCATTTTGGCCCCAGTTTGGCTTGTTACAGATTCTGTTGGAAGAGAGTTAAGAAATACTACATGAAATCTTGTTCAGGCTTTTTGTGTTTTTAGAAGGTCCATCTCATTCGCATATCTGACATTAAAAGAATCTTCAAATGTTTTCTTCAATGTGCTTAGGGTGCCTTTTTAAAGATGTGAATAAGAAATAAAGAAGTGTAAAGTTAAATATATTTCTTTGGCTCTGTTCTTGTACTGATTTTACAGCTTTGAGGCTGAGTTCCAAATTTATCTGACGCTCAGATTGGAAAGAGTGGAAATTATTCTTGGAACTAACTGAATCCATGCCCGTTAGTGAACCACTAAACATTAAATAAATACAATTGAACCTGTCAAATTAAAACATTTTCTCAAAATGACATGTATTTAAATGGCCTCAGTCTTTAAATGTACATGAATGCTTTTCATGTGTACCCTATTCCACAATTACTTTACTTTTGAAAAGTATGCTAGAAGATGTTTTATTAAAGGACCAATTCTTAACACCTACAGCGGAACCTATATTAGGGAAGGTTTGTGGAAATGCATTCATGGTGATAAGTTCATCTTCTGGATAGCCCTGGCTCAGCTTTTCCCTGATTCTACTTGATGGCTAGTACAGGGACACCCTTCTGGCAAAGAGGTTTAGGGCAGGCTTTGGTGACAAACACAATGTTGGGAAACTTGGAAGGGTTTTTTCCCCCCACACTTAGTGTTATTCTGAGATGGAAGGAATGTATTAATATACGGTATATAAAGGACTATTTTGATTGATAAGGCACACAATATTAGGAACTCTAGATTATTAGATTAGGGTGAATATTTAGCCTTCTTCATATGTTACTTGCATAGGGTTTCCATTACTGGCTTTATGTCAGCATCTGGCATCTTTCTAGACATTCCCATGTTCACAAGCACATTGACTGTCATCATGCCCCATCCAGAGGATTCTTGAGCTAGAAGATCAATAGAAATATGTGCTCTTTCAAATAGGAAAACATCTTATTAGAACTACTCAATACATGATTACTGCAGCAAGACTTCTTTATGCACAATTTTGGAAAACCCAGACACTACCAACAGTACAAGAATGGTTGTTAAAACTGATGGATATGGCAGAAAATGATAAACTGACTTGCTTATTAAAAGAAAACTCAAACAACTATTACCTTAAAGAATGGAAACTGTTGATGGACTATTTGCAAAATGCGGGGGGGTGAAGCTTACATGGGGATTTGAAGATTAGATTATAAATGTAATGGGACATGTTTAGACGAAGAATTATTCCTATTTAATGTATTAAAAACTAGTACTTATGATAGCCTTATTATTTTTAAGACCAGAGAGAGATTGGAAGTTATCTATTTTTCATATCTTTTTTTCTTTTACTTTACTTTACTTTACTTCACTTTTTCTTTTCCTTTTCTTTATATTTTGTATTTCAATTTTCTTTTTCATTTCTAACTTTTAAATGTGTATCTTTAAAATCTTAATAAAATATTATAAAAAAAATAGAAGTATGTGCTGTCTTGAGATGTGAGGTATCTCCTTTCTTTCTTAAAGAGAAGTCACATGGTCTAAATGGCAACTGGCTTGCACTTGCGACAACTGCAGCGCCCCACAGTCACGTGATTGCCATTTGCAACCTTCCCTGAAGGCTTCCCACAAGCAAAGTCAGTGGGGAAGCCTGCAGGGAAGGTCGCAAGTGGCTCCTATAAGTTGCTTCTGCTCCCATCACTTCTTCTCCCAAGGACCCCAACTACAGAGTACGAGATCCCCATAGTGCATGTCTGCCACCTGTGCGCCTTCCTGCACCTGACAGCAACAACCCCCTACCTGGCTGCTCTGGCACCACACTGCAGCAGCCACCAGCATGCCCTCCCACACCCAGCAGCAGCCATAACATATGATGGAGATTAAGCATGGATGAGAATAAATGGCAAGCTTATTGAATGGTGCAACAACTGAGCAGGGACTAAGAGAAGGATGCATGAGGTCTTCTTAGTTGTGTAAGATGATACATTTATAAAAAGTCTTTGTAGTGGTGCTGGAGGTGTGTTGATAGGGAATATGTAGTTTCACTAGCAGATGATGCTTTATCGTTTGCTGAGAACAAGTTGTAGCAAATATTAGATGGATTGCATAATGCAACGAGAGGTACAGATTTGAAAATTAATGTGTCAAAGACCAAGATAGTTGTGTTTGCCAAGGAAATTGAACAGTTATAGATTATACATAAATAGTGAAAAACTAGAGCAAGTAAATGAATCTGTATAACTTGATAGAATGGTTACTAAAGATAGGAAAATGGATAGAAAAATGTTAAGACATGCAAGTGCTGGTGGAAATTATTGGTTAGTATGTGGTCTGTTCTGCCCCTTCATGGATCACTGCCTTGTCGTGGCGAAGGGGCTTGTGTAACTCAGTGAAGCCATGAGCTATACCGTGCAGGGCCACCCAAGACGGACAGGTCATGACAGAGAGTTCTGACAAAATGTGGTCCACTGGAGAAGGAAATGGCAACCCACTCCAGTATCCTTGCCAAGAAAACCCCATGGACAATGTTAAAAGGCTAAAAGATATGACGCCGGAAGATGAGCCCCTCAGGTCGGAAGGTGTCCAATATGCTACTGGGGAAGAGTGGAGGGCAATTCCAAGTAGCTCCAGAAAGAGTGAAGCGGCTGGGCCAAAGCCGAAAGGACGTTCAGCTGTGGTCGTATCTGGAAGCGAAAAGAAGGTCCGATGCGGTAAAGAACAATATTGTATAGGTACGTGGAATGTAAGATCCATGAACCAAGGCTAGCTGGATGTGGTCAAACATGAGATGACAAGATTGAATGTCGACATCTTGGGAATCAGTGAATTGAAATGGACGGGAATGGGTGAATTTAATTCAGGTGACCATTATATCTACTACTGTGGGCAAGAAACCCTTAGAAGAAATAGAGTTGCACTCATAGTCAATAAGAGAGTGGGAAAGGCAGTAATGGGGTACAACCTCAAAAACGACAGAATGATCTCATTGCGTATCCAAGGAAAACCATTCAACATCACGGTAATCCAAGTCTATGCCCCAACCACTGATGCCGAAGAAGCTGAAGTTGACCGGTTCTATGAAGACCTACAACACCTTCTAGAACTAGCACCAAAAAAAGATGTCCTTTTCATTATAGGGGATTGGAATGCGAAAGTAGGAAGTCAAGGAGTAATCGGAATAACAGGCAAGTTTGGCCTTGGAGTACAAAATGAAGCAGGGCAAAGGCTAATAGAGTTCTGTCAAGAGAACAAGCTAGTCATAGCAAACACTCTTTTCCAACAACACAAGAGACGACTCTACACATGGACATCACCAGATGGTCAATACCGAAACCAGATAGATTACATACTTTGCAGCCAAAGATGGAGAAGCTCTATACAGACGGCAAAAACAAGACCAGGAGCTGACTATGGCTCAGATCATGAGCTTCTTACTGCAAAATTTAGGCTTAAATTGAAGAATGTAGGGAAAACCACTAGACCACTCAGGTATGACTTAGATCATATTCCATGTGAGTACTCAGTGAAGGTGATGAATAGATTTAGAGGATTAGATTTGGTAGACAGAGTGCCTGAAGAACTATGGACGGAGGTCTGTAACATTGTACAAAAGGCAGCAACTAAAACCATCCCAAAGAATAAGAAATGCAAGAAAGCAAAATGGCTGTCTGATGAGGCTTTACAAATAGCTGTGGAAAGAAGGAATGTGAAAAGCAAGGGTGAAAGGGAAAGATATAAGCAACTGAATGCAGATTTCCAGAGAATAGCAAGGAGAGATAAGAAGGCCTTCTTAAATGAACAATGCAAAGAAATTGAAGAAAACAATAGAATGGGGAAGACTAGAGATCTCTTCAAGAAAATTGGAGCTATCAAAGGAACGTTTAGTGCAAAGATGGGCATGATAAAGGACAAAAAAGGCAGGGACCTAACAGAAGCAGAAGAGATTAAGAAGAGGTGGCAAGAATACACAGAAGAATTATACAAGAAAGATCTTAATGTCCCTGATGTCCATGCTGGTGTGGTCACTGACCCTGAGCCAGACATCCTAGAGAGTGAAGTCAAGTGGGCCTTAGGAAGCATTGCTAACAACAAAGCTAGTGGAGATGACAGTATTCCAGCTGAGTTCTTTAAAATACTATAAGACGATGCTGTTAAAGTGCTGCACTCAATATGCCAGCAAGTTTGGAAAACGCAACAGTGGCCACGGGATTGGAAAAGGTCAGTTTACGTTCCAATTCCAAAGAAGGGCAATGCCAAAGAATGCTCAAACTATCGCACAATTGCACTCATTTCACATGCTAGCAAGGTTATGCTCAAAATCCTACAAGCTAGGCTTCAGCAGTACGTGAACCGAGAACTACCGGATGTACAAGCTGGGTTTCGAAGAGGCAGAGGAACTAGAGATCAAATTGCCAACATTCGCTGGATCATGGAGAAAGCACGAGAGTTCCAGAAAAGCATCTACTTCTGCTTCATTGACTATGCAAAAGCCTTTGATTGTGTGGATCACAACAAACTGTGGCAAATTCTTAAAGAGATGGGGATACCAGACCACCTTACCTGTCTCCTGAGAAATCTGTATGCGGGCCAAGAAGCAACAGTTAGAACCGGTCATGGAACAACCGATTGGTTCAAAATAGGGAAAGGAGTACGACAAGGCTGTATACTGTCACCCTGCTTATTTAACCTATATGCAGAGTACATCATGAGAAATGCCAGGCTGGAAGAATCACAAGCCGGAATTAAGATTGCAGGGAGAAACATCAATAACCTCAGATATGCAGACGATACCACCCTAATGGCAGAAAGTGAAGAAGAACTAAAGAGCCTCTTGATGAGGGTGAAAGAGGAGAGTGCGAAAGCTGGCTTGAAACTCAACATTAAAAAAACGAAGATCATGGCATCTGGACCCATCAATCCCTGGCAAATAGAAGGGGTAGAAATGGAAGCAGTAACAGACTTCATTTATTTGGGCTCCAAGATCACTGCAGATGGAGACTGCAGCCATGAAATTAAAAGACGCTTGCTCCTTGGGAGGAAAGCTATGGCAAACCTAGATAGCATATTAAAAAGCAGAGACGTCACCTTGTCGACAAAGATCCGCATAGTCAAAGCTATGGTTTTTCCAGTAGTAATGTATGGCTGTGAGAGCTGGACCATAAAGAAGGCTGAACGCCGAAGAATTGATGTCTTTGAACTGTGGTGCTGGAGGAGACTCTTAAGAGTCCCCTGGACTGCTAGGAGGTCAAACCAGTCAATCTTAAAGGAAAGGAAATCAACTCTGATTGCTCATTGGAAGGATTGATAATGAAGCTCAAGCTCAGATACTTTGGTCACCTAATGCGAAGAGAGGACTCTTTGGAAAAGACCCTGATGCTGGGAAAGATGGAAGGCAAAAGGAGAAGAGGACGGCAGAGGATGAGATGGCTAGATAGCATCACTGAAGCAATGAGCATGAAATTGAGCAAACTCAGGGAGGCAGTGAAAGATAGGAAGGCCTGGCGCAATATGGTTCATGGGGTCATGAAGAGTCGGACACGACTTAACGACTGAACAGCAATGTGGTCTATTCTGAGGAAAGCCTGTCTACAGAAATGAAACCCCCTGTTTGTAAGAGTTTGCTTCTACCCATTCTGTTTTAGGGAAGTGAATGTTATGTATGTCAGGAGAACTGTAAAAGTAAGTTGAACACAGTGAGATTGGGTGCATAGGGTCATAAAAGAAGAGGTGCTGAATTAATGTGGATGGAAAACAACAGTAAATAACCAGTATAAAAGAAGTACAGTGAGGTGGTTTCGTCATATAGAGAGAATAAACAGGGATCAAATCAGAAGCCAAATGTATGAAGCAAGAGTAAATGGGTCAAAAGGAAGAGGAAGATCAAGGCAGTCTTGTTCTGATGAATTTGATGAAATCCTCAACAAGAAAGACGCGAGAAGTTTAAAGAATAAAAGGCAATGTATGCAATTGGATGGTAGAAGCAAGAATGGCTTAAGCTAGACAGAGATAAATCATCCTTTTACTTATCTCAAGCCTTTAATTTCTGTGGCTAACCATTTCTTACTTAAATAATTAAAAAATAGGTATTTTTAATACCTATTTTTCTTAACTTCCACTGACAAATGGAGGAAAATTTGCTGCTTAAAGTTGTCAGTGTAATCTTTGCAGATTACCACAAAAACAACCCCAAGATTGGTATTGTATTAGCTTCTCTGATTCCAGGACATTTGCTATGGAAAGGACCCTTGCTGTGAAAAAATTGTAAAGAACAACAAGGAACACACAAAGAGGATTTTATCACAGTGAAAAGCAACCTAATGCTTGATGGCAGGATGTTACAAGAAAGTTGTGGAGAAAAAACCTAATGTAATTATAAATGTCTGAAATGTATTGATCATTGTAGTTCAAAACCCATGATCAGAAATCCAAACAAAAAATCTGATGTGTCCTTATGGATGGACAGCTCAAAACAAAGATGGGCATTGAGAATTAATTTTTTTTCCCTAGCATCACAAGCTTACACTGGATTTTTTAAATTGATTTTTTCATTATCAAGCAAAACCTATATCTGGGGGCATGATAAAGGAGAGGAATGTCTAAGCCCCTGTATCTCAGTCTATACAAATAGTAGCTATTACTTCTACAGTTACACAGTAAGCTTGTGCACTATGATGTAATGACAAGTTAAATAAATGCTAACTAATCCTCTCTTCAAAAATGGAGCAATGTTGCCACATTAAAACATTATCCTATCCAGACGAATGTTAGCTTGTCATTTCATTAAGTAGAAACTCCCCTTGGACTTTGCAAGTAATGATTGCATCCTTTATCTAATATTTGGCTTATGATAAGTGACTGATTTAATTTATTCAGAACTAATTATTTGGAGCAAGAACTTTCAATAGCCCCTCTAAAGAAGGAAGGTATGCCATAGGCAGGCTTGTGAGATCAAAGGTGGAAACAAAGAAAGCAATTAGTTGAGATGAGATCATTTCAATCAAAGTTTTTGTGTACAGTTTCTCACCCTGTACCGGCTGTTTCTTTGGACATATATTCCAAGTTCAGTATTCTGTCTCAGACCTCTGGGAGCTGTAGTTAGAGACTGGCCTTAGGGAACTCAGTATATTTAGCAACTACAATTCCCAGGATTTTTGGCAGGAAATAGAAAATGGATCTATTACAGTGACATCTTTACCACTGACAGGCAACAGAAGGTGGATCTATTACACTGACATCTTCCTCCTTCACCACTGAATAAGGGTTCTCTTTGCGTTTGTATTTGAGGAACTGGTTCATAGGATGTTCCTTAATAACTTGTACAAGCTCAGACTTCAACAGAACTTCTTGCTGGGGGATAAATGAATATATTCTGCCTTTGCTCACAGGTCCGCTACTAGCCTTGCTGACTCTCAGAGAAAAACCATGCTGGATTACAGATAATCATAACTTATGGCTCTGCCACATAGCAATTTCATTCTGAATATTAACAGAGTGGCATTTAACTAACTGTGTGCAAATAGCAACCGTACAATTTTGATAACAACAACCATAACTGGGTGGTACCTTTGTGAAGACCACCCAAATAATATACAAGAGCATGGATACTTTTTGAGTTTGCCGGAATTTTACATCAAGCAAAGGATGGGAAAGTAGATTAAAAGTACAAATACTGAACCTGATAGAGCCGATAATTTATCAGTGAAGTTTGCAGAGGTTTGTGGATTTTTTAAAATGTATTCAGATAATGTAAGAATTATCCATAGTTAGTGAGAACTGGAAATTGCAAAAAGATGCCAATGCTGTTCTTAAGAGATGTAAAATCATAGTTTAAAATGTATTAAGAAAAATAATCAGTAGAGATTAACACAGTTGGGCATGAGATCTATGAAGGAATTCTTCATCTAAACTAATGGGAAATGGAAGAAAGGATGGTGCATATTCTAACAGGAAGAATACTGTAATACCCCAAGATCTGGAAATCATCAGTTGCCTGATGGTTGTCCTGCAAGGCTAAAAGCAGGTTAAAGCATCCTTTCTTAGCCACACTGTGCTCTTCTGTGGTGGTCACCACAGAAATTATTATACACTCCAGGAGCAGATGGAACATCATGAAGTCTAATAAAGAGAACCTGTCTTCCATTGAAGGTTTGGCAGAAAGCAGCCCTTGCTATGCTTCACTGGAACAACTTTAAACTGCCTCTGGTACAGGCTGGGGATATGACAGAAGAAAGGGGATATGCTGGAATTCACAAGGTCCTTCCCCTTAGAAATTAAATGCTCCTAAGAGTTGGGCTGGCCAGGACTATTTTAAGCTGGAAAGATTCAGAACTGCAGCAAAATGATAGTATCATGCAGTAAGAAAAATGTGAAAGTTCACACTATAGTACATTTGAATCCTTGATTACATAAAAGCACTAGATACATTATGTCAGGGATGGGGAATATGATTGTGTTATTATTTACCTTGGAGAATATAAAATTTATTTATCTCCATGGCAGGGATATGTGTGTTAAAATGTAACCTATTATCCTGGCAAGCCATTCATTTTGATTACTTAGTAGAAATCACTATCACTAAATAACATAGCTCTGTGCTCAGATCAGTTAAAAAAAAACCTATGGCTAATAGAAGACTTTCCCACAGTAAAGTAGAAAAGGAAACTTCCCATATTGATCAAAGATGCCCTTGGCATTGTCAACCTATGCCATTTGAAAGTGCAATTCTGTATTTTCCATGTATTAAAAACAGACACTTGCTTTGGCAGCCATTAAGAGAAAACTGCCTTTGTAAATTTCCTGGTTGAACTGAAGACATTATTCAATACCACTCAAGCTTTGAAGCTGTGACCCAGATAGTAATTAGCATACCAGTTTTCACATTCTTTCTGCATGCCCGCCTGCCTGCCTGCCTGCCTGCCTGCCTGCCTGCCTGCCTGCCTTCCTTCCTTCCTTCCTTCCTTCCTTCCTTCCTTCCTTCCTTCCTTCCTTCCTTCCTTCCTTCCTTTCAACATGCGCATGTACAAACCTAATAAAATGATCTATCACCTCCATGTTATTTGTATAGCATCTTTGGGGGCACAGCAGACTCCAAGGTGTATCTTTTTGTCATATTTTCCTTTTACTCACTTTGTGTGGTTTACCCATCCTACTTATCCAGGGTAGATACCAGAAATGAAGACTGAGGTAATCAGCATCTCTTAATGGTAATATGTTTCACCCTTGGTCTGTAACAAATACTTTTGAATTAGGAAAGATCTTGATTTACAGGGCATATGGGCCATTCCAATCAGATCTGACCCTGACTGACATAAAATTCCTCCTCCGTAAGTCAGGTTAAAAAAGAAGGATACAAAAGAAAGCAATCACATTATATAACAGAACAATAAAATTGTCTATGTAA
Organism: Liasis olivaceus; assembly: GCA_030867105.1. Lineage (NCBI taxonomy): Eukaryota > Metazoa > Chordata > Lepidosauria > Squamata > Pythonidae > Liasis > Liasis olivaceus. Next base: position 240,354,777 of record CM061349.1, on the reverse strand, counting down.
CAGCCAGAAATGAATTACATTCAGTGGGGAGTATACAAGATCAATATATAATATGATTATGAACAATCGATTTTGGTTCTGGAACATACATTGGTTAGATCCAGCAACTTCTTCATGTGTAGTCACACTTAGAATCTAAACCACCATTTGTTTGGGTCCTTCCCATTATAAATGACTAGCCAACACATTTTCTCCATCATAGTTACTCCATCACTGTCTTTTCTTGTTGATTTCTTATATGACAGTACTTGTGGAGACAATAACCAAAAGGGGCTATTACATTCCCTGAAACAGGCTACTGAATTCCCCAAATTTACACTATTGTTGTAGAAATTCCCTTGAACTGACCATGGCCATGCATTCTGGAGCACGAAACACAACACTGCTGGCTGGTTGTTCTGACTTTTCTGTGTGCTGCAATTGCTAGCCCAAATCATATTTAAACCAACAAGCAACTGTTTTATTATTTACTTCTTTCATTCAATGTAAAGTCTTCCTCATTATGAATAACTCAAGGCAATGTACAAAAGTTAAAAACGAGTTGTAAAACCCGAACAGAAAGAAACTAACAACAACACACACACAAAAACCATGTTATGGAAGCACAAAAAAGAATTAAAATCTCACAAGATTCATGCTGGTTCAGAAACCAACCTGTCCCAGAGCCTGCTAGAAAAACCTGGTTTTTAATGCCTTCCTAAATAGGGTCAGGACTGTGTGGACACAGAGGGGATGCATAGAGAAAGCATTCTATCCCATAAGATGGCATTGTTTTGTTGATGGGACTTGGAGCAGGCCAAACCTGCCAGATCTTATGGGACATGCACAGAAAATAAGGAGGGGGGGGGGGGGAATTACCATAAACTTTCACATATTTTGCACCCTTTTTACTTTGTTTTTAAGTGTAGTCTTGCTGGGTCACACCAGTATCTACCCAAGGATCCTATCAGTAGGGATGAGAAGTAATCAAAGAATATATATTTTTCCTCTAGCGGCATTCCTGCTTCCAAATGCTTAGATGTGGCAACACTTTGAAATCCATTATGTATCACACTGTTACAGTGAAAGTGGCGTAGTAATGAATTATTATACTAGGAGAAGCAATTCTAGAAAATATTCCGAGCAGTAGCTCATTTTTATGTTGTTCAACTGATTTGAGTAGATTTTGTTTTTGTTTAAAAGAAAATGAACAACAAGAAGAGCCTCATAAAATTCACTATTTTTAAGAGAGAGCTGAATGTGGGAGGAAGCAAAACTGACAGGTTCAGCCATCCCTAGATATAGCTGGGCTGTGATAGCTGTGGATATACTCATATCTATGTGTGTTAATTTGTTAAATGAAATTATTTAGGGACCTGAAACTAATGTAATTGTATATTAAAGATACACATCTGGACTCACTTTTTCCAACTACACCAAAGCACATGTGTGCATGCTGCTATCACTGCTTTGTTTCAAGCTGTATCTATGCAATTAAACATCATGACTAAACGCCTTCCCCCATGGCTGAGGTGAACTGCTATCAATCCATCTTTGACCCTGTAGAAAGCTATACCAGCATGAAATTAGCTGTTCCCATGGCCCAATTCTTACCCCGTCTCTATTGCTTCTGTCCCCAGTCACTGCTGGTCAGCTGTGCGACAATGCCTAAGATTTTGCAAAGACAAAGATTTTGCACAACTTAAGGCTGCTCTTGGTTGGGGGTATAATTACATTAACCCAGGAACAGCCAAGGATGACTTAAGCCTGTCTCAACTGGGTCTGGGGATAAGGTCAAGGTAATTTCATTGGGAAAAAAAAAGAGATCGCTAGGGTATGTTTGGGTGCAAGTAGGGAAATGTTGTAAGAATGGTATGAAGAAAACCACTTATATTCATAGCTAATATCTGAGGATTTGAAGGAAGGTGTACAAAGACCTTCTTTTCCCATTCTCTATTAACGTATAGAAAAAAATGCATTCTTTCTCATCAAGAATAAAGCTTGTACAGCAACTATTAATAATAAATATGGTGTAGTGGTTAAGGCATTGGGCTAGGAAAAGTGAGCTTCATGTTCAAGTTGACCCTCAGCCACTGAAATTCATTGGGTAGCTTTGGGCACATCATTCTTCTATGTTGTGAGAAGAATTGAAGCGACTGTGTCACTTCAGATTTGAGTCACAGTCTGATACTGGAGCTACTGCAAAAGCAAATAATGCCATGGGAGGTTTTTTAATCCCATACCTACATGGAAAACACGAAATATTTTTAAACTTGAGCTGGAGGAGCAGATTAGGCTTCCCTCTCACCAGTCAAAAATCCCGATCCAGCCTGGAGCACTGTATGCTTACAATTAAGTCAATAAAATCAGAAACTGGAACAGCCTGGCATGCAATTTATGTATAGTCTAGTTTAGCTCTCAGATGTGCATCAGAATGCTTCAGTTCACATAACTGTGGCTCTCTAGTATTCCATTGTTCTTCTCGGAGTGACTGACTCATTCTATTGCTGTGGGATGAAGATGCCTCTTTTCCTTCTTTCTTTGTGCACTGTGGCTTTCTACTTTCTCAATCCTTCCGGGTTGCTTCTTTATAAAACAAGACAACATTAAACCAATTTAATTAATTAGTTAAATTTAATTAATTAGCTCATTTGATTAATTAGTTACATTTAATTGATTGACTAATGTAATTAGTTAAGAAAGGGGTTAGTTCTCTTTAGGACAACTTATATTTATAATTAAATAAATAAATAAATAAATGAATAAAGATGGCATTAAACTCTTACCTGCACTGGTAAGTTTGTTGTTACTTTCCTGGTGGACAGAAAAGCAGTATGTAAATTTAAATAATAATGATAGTAGTAAATTATTATTAATAAGATCAATAATGTGATGTGGAAGAGTTTAAAAAAAAAAGAGGGAATTGCCTCTCAACATTATTTTTCACACCCAACATTTTCATTGCACAAGATCCCTCTTAAAAATATCAGAGCACAGCTTGTCTTTAAAGTGAAATAAATTTGCTAGCCTGCAAGTACACCAAACAATTTGCGGGGAGGGGGAAAAAAACACCTCAGGAAAACTGTGTGTGTTTTATTACTGCATCTGTGCATGGCAGGATGTCCTCACACCATGATCTCACCTGCCCCCCAACAATCACAATCATATACTTTTTCTTGTATTTATTCCATGTGCTGATGGCATCATGTGTTCTGTTCCTTCTGTTCCTCCAACCTCAATAGTTGCCACTGCCTTAACATCTGTTGTCATTTAGCTGCCAACTAGTTAACATCTGTTCCTCCGGCTGCTGTCATGTAGCCGCCCACACCACTTGCTTTCCACTGTTGATATTTTAAGTCTGATATTTAGGCCAGAGCACTATGTGCAATTTTCCTGTGTGGTTTCTTAGCCCACGAATCCAACAGTGAGTCAGAAACCATTTTCCCTCAAGCACCACTGCTCTGGTCACCATCCAGTTCCAGGCTTTCCTTTGATAATTTCAAAGAGGAAGTGTGTGGAATTCCTTTATTCCATTAGAATACTTTTTAAAATGTATTTTCTGTAATACAACTAAAAGGCAAAGGATTGGGTTTGAATATTTCACCTATTGTTTGACACTAAGAAAGAGGCATCTTTGGCTTGCCACGTAGGTCTGATCCAGTAGGTCTGATTATGTCGTATTGTAAAGTATTTGATTTACAAACAAATGGGGATTATTATTTTCATCATTATTTCCACTGATTGATTGATTATGTACCATCAAGTCAGTATCAGCTCTTAGCAACCACAATGATAGATGTTCTCCATGATGATCTGTCCCTCTCCTAGTCTTTTAGGTCTTCCAATGGTGCACTCATCACCACTGTAACTGAGTCCATCCATCTTGCTGCTGGTCATATGATATATATGGTCACAATGTCATCCTTTCTTAGTCTTGGATAATCTAATTAGCTCAGGATGATTGACTGATTATGTGTCACCAAGTTGGGGATGATCCTTAGTGACCACATAGATAGATATTCTCCATGATGATCTATCCCTAACCTAGTCTTTCAAGTCTTCTAGCAGCACACGCACAGCCACTGCAGCTGAGTCCATCCACCTTGTTGCTGGTCATCCTCTTCTCTTTCCTTCCATCTTTCCCAGCATTAGAGCCTTCTCCAGAGAGTAGTTCTTTGCATAATGTGTCCAAAGTAGAATAATTTGAGCCTGGTCATTAGTGCCTTGAGTGAGAACTCTGGGTTGATTTGGTCAATGATCCATTTGTTTGTTTTCTTGGCTGTCCATGGTATTCTCAGGAGTTTTCGCCAACACCAAAGTTGAAAAGCATCAATACTCTTCCTATACTGCCCTTTCAAAGTCTACATTATTTCCATTTACTTAGTTTTTTCTGTCTTTTCATAATCTTTAGAAAAACTTTAATTTCAGGGCCAAGGGACAAAGAAATCTAGATGATTGACCTTAGTGATGATTGCAATATGGTAATATAAATCTTAGAGTAAAAAAATAGCATCACTCATCATTAAGAAAAATATTTGGTTTTCTCCAGGAAATAAATCACTGCTATGAGCAGCTGAATATCCACTTTCATTAATGCACTACATTAATATACTACATATGAACTCCAGGATGGAGACATCTTTTCAGGAAAAAAAATCTCCAACCTGTAACTCTCCAGGTGTGTGGACTACAATTCCCATTTTCTAGGAGCAATAGTTCATCACATCAGTTTCAGATCAAATTATCAGGTTCTGAAGAATGGAAGGAATGATGAAGGAAATCAATCATGTAAACTACTAGAAATAGTTTCATCATATACAGCACCTACCAAGAAGTGGTATTATTTGCAAAAATTAACTTCTTTAAAACCTGACAAAAATTAATTTGAGCCATATCATAGCTAGATATTATAACCATATCTTATTATTATGTCTGTCTTTCAAGGAGCTCAGAGTACATATGAGATTTTATCTTCACAACAACTTTGTGGGATAAATTGGATGAAGGAATGGCAATGTGTCTGTCACCATTCAATGGTGCAAGAACAATTAAGCATTTAAATAGGTCTTCTTGGATCATACTGGGTTTAATTCTATTGCCTGATTTATTAACACTTGCCTAATGCTGTTTTTAGAAGGTTCATCTCAAAGAAGACCCACACAAAAGGGGGTCACATTGACCTAGTTATGATGAACAGAATGAATGCAGCAAAAGGGAAGGATTGTAGGTAGGTTATCATAGGTATGAAAGTTGAGCAGAGATGATGAGGAAGGTGGAACTATGTTGGGAGCCATTTTACAGTATACAGCAGCAACAACAATGCTGGGAGAGACAGAACCCAAGTCATAATAATGAGCTGGAGTCAGCTAGGCAGCCTTTTGCAAGATATGGCCTGGGATGTTAAGTGCTGATGAGCTCCAGGCTGCCCTCAGTGCAGACAGTGATGCTGATAGGAAGCCTCAGTGAATTTCTGACAGAGGTGATTGGCACAACAGGTGGGCAGCAGTGGCAACATCTGGCCTGAGGTACTGAGAGCCCTACCAGGGGAAGGGAAGATTGCAGTGGACTCGTTAAAGCAGTGTGGAAAGCAGGAGGGGAGTTGAGTGGTAAAGCACTGTCACGAGCACTGTATCTACTCTAAATGGAGTTAATGGATGGTACTCCTACTATTTTGCCTCTTCGGGGTAGAGGACAATGTCATCCATTCCTGTATTCAAGAAATGACAGTAAAAAGATGGTGGAGATGGTCAGTAACAACAAACATATTATACACCCAATAAGGGACTCCAACCATCCTAACCCAAAGACTGGGAGAAAGGCCCGTCTTTAAAGCTTTCTGGAACTCCATCAAGATGGGAATCAGCTGGATCTCAGGAGAAACTCATTCCAGATGCAAGCATTCTGATGCATCCAGGGTTCCAATAGATGTCACTGATTGCTTGCTTGCTTGCTTATTTATTTATTTATTTATTTAATTTGTACACTGTTTGACTCCCTTAATCAAAAGAACACAGATCATGCCAATCTTATTGGATTGAACCAGCCAGGCTGACACCACAGGAGATAGGCAGTCTCTCAAGTAACCAGACCCTATGCCATGTAGGGCTTTTTAGGTCATAACTAGCACTTTGAATCACACCTGGAAAGAAATTAGCAACCAGTGCATCTGGCAAAGGAGGAGTGTCCCATGGGTATGCTGAGGCATGCCCAACAGTGCCCTTGCCATTTGGGACCAGCTGACCCTTTCCTGGTAGTCATCAAGGGCAGCTCCATGTATAGTGATTGAGCCATGAGATGACTAGGGCATGAGTGACTGTCTGAAGGACCTCACTATCTAGGAAAAGGTGCAACCGGTGCACCAGATGAAGCTATCTAAAGGCCTTACTGGCCACAGCTGCCTGCTCTTTGAGTAGGAGCTATGAATCCAGGAAGACTCCAAAATTGTGCATCACTCTTGAATGAGGAAGCGCTATTATCCCCTACAGATCTAGGTGGTTCTAACATATACAGTCACTTGGTAGGATTGAGTCAGAGATGGTTCCTCCCCATCCAGGGACAGGGACAGGACCTTGACAGCCTCATTTGGCCAGTGTGGGGTCAAAAGATATAATTGGGTGTCATCAGTATACTGGCAGCATTGGTTCACTCCAGGCCCATCTGTAAACCAGTGTCACCCTGTGAGACCTAGGCATTTGAACTTACCCTACGGAACAGCATTCCCTCAGAAGTCCATATAGCTATGACCTTGCTCTGCTTTTGCAAATCTTTAAGGACATGGCTCTTTCAAGAAGCCCTGATCTGCTCCATAATATTAGATTGGATTCATGCCTTAGGACTGATATTGGGATTTGTTTTGTTATTTTGTTTTTCCATGATATACTGTTGAATATCACAGTTTATTCTTTTGCTGCTGCTGATGTTGATAGCAATGATTACATATTAGTCCTACTGTGTAAACCACCTAGAACTGGCTTCATGATTGAGGCAGCATTCAAGTCAATTTAATAAATGAATAATGTTCTCATATCATATCCCTATGCTGTTCTGAAATGGAAAATATAGTACCTCTTTTCTGTCCCCAAAAGACCAGGCGTATGAAGTATATGAAAATTGTAAAGACTGATGTTCTGAATCTAAGACAGAACAGGAAAATGGCCAGCATTGAAAATACATTTTTCTGTTGGAAATCAGTTTTATTTCAGAGCTATATCTATGGTTAAGCAAGTTGTTTTGAAAAATATTTAATTCCTTTGCTGCTGCACGATTTACTTAATTATGGACTGAAGATAAACCTAGAAACAATATAAAAAATGATGCATTATTGGGCAGTGGAAATGTATAAAAATCCGGTTTCTTAATTGTATTGCTTATCATTATTTTAGTGTCTTTGGCCAGAAAACCCTACTCCCACCCCACTTATTTTAGAAGAGTAAGATAAGAAAAGTTTTTTTAAGAACCTACTGACTATAAAGTGGATCTTGTTCCAAGAAAGTTCAACAGTGGCCAATAACCACTTTGACGATTTTGTAACTTTAGTAGCTTGAATGCCATAATAAGAAGAGTGAATGATTAAAAACACAAAGTTATTGCTACATCCTCTTCAGAAAGAATTATTAGTAAAGGCAGGAAATGTTCTGGCTAAATGCAAACAGATTTATATTAAAGTATGCCAGAAAGATGTCATTAGTTAGTGGTTGCAAACTACCTAGGAGGTGGTCTTGGTGCCCTGCTGTAGCTAGAATCAAGATGGCAACTTTTTTAAGGGAAATTGATGGCTCTCTACCTCATATGAAAAACCTTTGCAGCAGCGAGAATTATGCCTGATGAGGTTCAGGGGCATAAGGAGGGGTCTTTGGGCCCTCAGACAAACCCCTCATATCAGCCCCCCAAAGATGAAAGAGTGCAGGAGCTGAATCCTCTCAAGGATTCAGTGGTTGAGGTCAGGGGAGAGAAGGAAAGGAGAGGGCCACATAACCACTTCTTCCCCATGAGAGAATCAGGTTCAGGAGAAGAGGAAGAGAGTGGCTCCAACAACTCCTCTCGTAATGCATGGTCTGGCCCCTTCTCACCCTGCTTCCAAAGCATCTGACAAGCTCTTCAAGACTGCCAAACTCTGGAAAGAAGAACCCTTGGATTTTTGGAATGAACTTTATTCCTAGCAGGGTATTGTAACCAATCTTGAAAGCCTGCCAAAGCAATTCTCCAGATCAACTTATACCTAGTGTGATTAAAGTGGAATTACTCTTAAGTCTCTTTCTCACAGTTCCCCCTTTCCCTGGACCCAGGAATCTTTTCTTAACAGTCCAACTCCCTTCTGTAATGGTCTTGCTCCCTCCTCTGGGTGCTTGGTATTTCTTCACAGAATCTGATTGATTAGAAGAGAAAGAAGATGCTGGAAATGGCACTGTTGCGATTACTAAAACAATGACTGAATTAGCAGCAGCAGAGAAGGAGGTATAGTAAGAACAGCAACAGTGACTCCTTCATTTGCTCCCTCTGACTTCTGCCCTACTCCTCTGCTATGGCTCCTATTCAAGCCTTGGGTGTAGATGATAGATAGATAGATAGATAGATGGATGGATGGATGGATGGATGGACGGACGGACGGACGGACGGACGGACAGACAGACAGACAGACAGACAGACAGACAGACAGACAGACAGAAGTCATGGTGCAAGAAGGATCATGCAGACAGGGCCCAAGGCATCCATTTCCCCTGCCTTCACTACTTGTGTGGCCCTGGGGCTCTATTTTCTAATGTCTGCTAGCAAGCAGTCCTTAATTAGATGAATTTTGAAGATATAATTATTCAGAAAGGGCTCTTTTATACAGTGATTGTAAACATGGATGCATCAAGCTACAAATGTCATGAGAAGAACTATATTGCAAATTTTCATTCTGAACACAATGCTCATTTTTGCAATGAGATGAAAAGGCTCCAACTGAAAAAATTACAGTTTGTTGAGATGTGATGAAGTTGTTGAGTACATCCTCTCATTTTAGGGCCAGATGCATTCTTTCAGAAGGTCTGGTCCACTTTGCAAGAACAGAAGGAACTTCCCCTTGAGTTAAGCTATTGTGTCCTAGGTTTATGCTGGTCTATGACCATAATAAAAATTTGATTTGATTTGATTTGTCTCCTAGGTATGACTGACTTTTCCTTTTCACTATAAATAGTCCATGGCTGAGCAATTCTCTATCTTCCCTAAACTCTTAGTGGTATGCTACAGGGCTGAATTAGTAGTGCAAAAGAAATGATCATCTCAACTTTACCTGGAAATACACTTTTACTGGAATGGCCACTTTTGTTAGTGTGTACAAGCAGCACTCTAAACAGAACATTGTAGTTTGAGAGCATGAATTAGGAGCTGCATGTAACAAGGCTCTAGTACAGATCTTATTCCAGCTATGCACCTACTAGCAGTAAGAATGGACATGCTCCTGCATAATATTAGAGATGTGCATGATAGAAGACAGCAGGCTCCAATGAGTTATGCTTTCACCAAACCTCTTCAAGGTGAGGCTTTTATTGTGAACCTGCTGTTACATTCAAACATTTTTCCAGGGGCTGATATAATCACGTCCTATATTTGTAATTTGCTCATTGTTTCTCTTTAATTTTTCTGTCCATATTCTTCCAAGGAAAGATCTATTAAGGAGGAACACATGGAATGGCTATATACAACCTTTGGATTGTTAATGCTAAGAGCATCTCTGAATGTGTGCAGATGGCTGTTGGGCACAGCTGGGTGAAAATGTGATTCTGTTGCATCAGCTAAGAAATACATAGTACTCCCTTTGTCCTTCTCCAAGTATGAAACAGAAATGTTGAAACTGGACCAAATGGTTATATTGACATTGGTGGTGTAACTGGTAGCTGGGGAATATGGATTGCAGGAACTCCAGTTCCTAAAGCATTAAAGGAATTTGGAGGTTTACTTGTGCGGTCTGTCTTCAAAAATCAGGCATCCCATATGCAATGCTTGCTGGATTCCCCACAGAACCTGCACTTTTATTTAACTGAAATAGCACAGTTATTTCAATCATATAGTCCTAAATGGGGTGGGGACTGTGTAACCACCTGACCACCACTTTTAATTCACTTTGGATGAAGATATATAACTTCTGGACCACAGATGTCAAGGCAGTAATTTTCATAGTCAGTGGAAATTCACACACAATTTGTGTTCATGTTAGGATAAGACTAGAAATGCAATTCCAGATCTAAGGGAGGACGGGCAAACAAGTATTAAGGACTTGAAAATCCTCTCATTCACATATAGCAAATTCACTAAAAAGCAAAATGAAAATCTTCCTGTAGAATAAACAGTACCATCTTCCCTCAAGGCTGTCCTTCTTATGCAACTGGACTTAGATCAGTGTCACACAAGAGCTTTGTACCAGTTCAGAATTATTTCCAGACTGACTGATCTATTTCTGGCTCTGTACCAATTTATTTGAAATTGAAACAAATCTGGATTTTCCCTTTGGATCACTATGTCTCTGTAGGGGAGCTTGTACAGTGGCCCTCATTTAGTGACCGCTCATTTAGCAACCGTTCAAACTTACGATGGTGCTGAACAAATGTTACTTACAACTGGTCCTTGTACTTACATCGGTCACAGCATCCCCACAGCACATGATCGTGATTTGGGTACTCGATGCCTGGCTCACAATTATGACATTGCAGCATCCCGTGGTCATGTGATCATCATTTGCAACCTTCTTTGCCAGCTCTCTTCAAGAAAAGCCAATGGGGAAGCCAGCAGGTGGTCACAAATGGCGACCACATGACATCCTCGCTTAATAACAATGTGGGATTCACTTAATGATGGCAACCAGAAGTGCTGGAATTTCCATCACAAAGCGGCATGGTCACGTGATGTCACACTTTATGACTGCATCACTTAGTGATGGAAATTCTGGTCCCATTTACCATCGTTAAGTGAGGTCTACCTGTATTAGTGGACCATTGGTGAGAATTCTTTCCTCACACAATTTCCTGTTTAGCTGCTAGTGTTAAGTCAATATCATTCTCCCTTCCCCCTAAAAATATTGCTGTACTTCGATCACACGGCTTCAGTGTCCTGTTCTTGGTGCCTTGTCTTAGAATGCACCCCTTTCCACTACTCTAGCCACTGCAGTAACATGTAATCATGGTTATAGTCACTATAAGTATTGGGAAATTGGCTTGGTTTCAGAATTGCTGACAGTTTATCACTCCCCTTTTAGGCCTTTCAATGGGCTTTTAAATGTAGGAGAAATGTATTTTGCAGCCTGGATGCTTTCTATTATACCAAGTATTAAATTTTGTTTTGTTCTGTTAGCCAAAATAATATACACAAAATGTACTGAAAATGTAATGCAAGGGTGCTAGTGATTTCCTTCCTTCCTTCCTTCCTTCCTTCCTTCCTTCCTTCCTTCCTTCCTTCCTTCCTTCCTTTCCTTTCCTTTCCTTTCCTTTCCTTTCCTTTCCTTTCCTTTCCTTTCCTTTCCTTTCCTTTCCTTTCCTTTCCTTTCCTTTCCTTTCCTTTCCTTTCCTTTCTTTCTCTTCTGAATTGGGATGGTTCTGGTTACTTCATGACTTGTGGTACTTCATGGGTGAAAGGCTGATTGAATGATGTTCTTTGCCCTCTCCTATTAGTTAGCTGAAAGAAGTACTGAATGGCCTGGTCAAGTGGTTCGGCAATGGAGGATCAACATTCAACTCCCCACCATGTGTAAATCTAGTGTTTTATATATAGTTCCATATGTTTGGAAGACCTGCTGGCTCAGTTGTTAATCCAAATTAACACCGAACTGGGTACAAGTCTGAATGAATCAAACATGCAGTTATCTGGCCCACACATACATACCCCTGCTTTCTCCACTGAAAATCATTTAGTTGGATGATTACATGAACAATTACTAGAAAAAACTAAGATTTTTTTCTCTTCCTTCCATTTTGTGTAAATGTGTTTTTCTTTTTATAAATTTTAATCATGTATTTATTTGTTTTAATTGGATGTAAACCGCCCAGAGTCCCCCATTGGGGGGAGATGGGCGGAGCTAAGCCTACTAAATAAAATAAATAAATAAATAAATAAATAAATAAATAAATAAATAAACTAGTCCACTTATAAAACTAAGCAGAAAGCCCCATTAAATAACTATGGTTCCACATATCAGTGACTGTATGCTTAAGCCTGAAAGACTAACCATCATGAATTAAATTTTGAGCCCAACTTTTTTTCTGTACATGGGCAAAAATTGCATTTCTCTTTTGCTTCTGATATAGGACAATGTTTTATTTATGCAGGTGCAAAAAAGAATGAATACATATGCTGACTTACATAAATGCAAGTCTTTAACTTGGAAATCATATGAGAAATGTCACTGTTTTTTTTAAGAAGCCTGCAAGGTCCAGCCATGAAGGTCAACATATGGAATTGATTTAAAACATTATTCAAATGAGAGTACGGTGCCACTCATTTCTTACTTTCTTCCAGCTGCATAGTAGAAGATTACTGGCACATTGCACCAGGAACTTCTTGATTTCAAGCCCCCAGTGAAACAGAAGGGATCGCACAAGAGCATACCTCTCAGCTGCAGCATGGTGCCCTCTAGACATGTTGGATCTACAACTCCCAGAATTACCAGCTGAAAGGTATCAAGTGTGAGGAAGGTGGAACTAAGATTAGTCTATGAGTGTTGCCATCTTTCTTATACCTAGATGACAGATTTTGCTTTTCTTTAAAATCTCCTTAACTGCATTATTCCTGAAGTATAATTTAATACAGTAATGCGACGTTTTCTTTAAACGCCTTAAAACTTCAGCCTACAAAAACCTTCTGCAGAGTGGTTATAGTGTTTTTCCCCTAACTTGAAGCATCCATGTTAAATATTAATACGTTATTCACATCCAACAATAGATCTGATAACACTCAACTTTTCAACATACATACCTGGTTCACTTTTTCTTTTCTCAGAAGCAGTCCCTTCCTAATGTAATGACAAATAGTCCTCTCCAAGCATTTTCCCAAATGCTCAAACTGTGTAAAGAGATGTGTTCTTGTACACGGGTACCTTTTGCTTCTGGGATCTGCTGATTCCCAGACCTCCTCATTGGCAGAAAGGTCTGAAAGGGTATTCTACTCATGTCTTGTTCACAAATTGCAGCTATCAGTCAAGAATTCAAGCTACTTAGTGTAGATAGTAGATAGTGTTGATCTTCTGTGTTTCCTAGTCCTGGAAATCACAAAGCAAAAAGATGCAGACGTTGTGTCTATATTTTTCCACCATAATCACACACATCTTCATATGTGGACTTATACTAAGGATTCCTGGAGTTACTCCAAGTGTTACAATTGAGAGCCAAAATGGACCTTCTCCAGTTCCATTTCTGATCATAAATTACTGTGTAACTGCATTCATTGTTGGTATAATAATTCAAGTCAACAAGCCTATTCTGAAGATTGATTTCATGCTTAAATATAGCCATATTATAAATACAGATCCAATAATATAGACTCCAAATGTAATTATGGGAATGTGTAATACAATAGCTTCATTTACTAGTAAGAGAAATGTGAAGTGGTTTTACCTGACTAAACAGTGCCTTTTAGGCTATCTTAGGAAAGAACAAAATAGAGTCTTTGACAGCTGAAAAACTAGTAGAATATTAGTGTGGTTTTGAAAACTGAGGTATTTCTTAAATTTAAACCTCAGGGGAGATGGGGCATTTATAAAAATGTATATAGCACTGAAAAAAAAATGGAAAAAGATCTGTTGATTTATCAGTTAATATAAATTAATATATTTAAACAATTTAAATAAGGTAAATGAGACCTAAATATCATGCATAAACATATGATATATATGGTCACAATGTCATCCCTTCTTAGTCTTGGATAATCTAATTAGCTCAGTATGATTGACTGATTATGTGCCACCAAGTTGGGGTTGATTCTTAGTGACCACATAGATATTTTCCATGATGATCTGTCCCTAACCTGGTCTTTCAAGTCTTCCAACAGTGCACCCATAGCCACTGTAGCTGAGTCCATCCACCTTATCACTGGTCATCCTCTTCTTCTGTTTCCTTCCATCTTTCCCAGCATTAGAATCTTCTCCAGAGAGCTAAATCTTTGCATAATGTGTCCAAAGTAGGATAATTTGAACTTGGTCATTAGTGCCTCGAATGAGAACTCTGGGTTGATTTGCTCAATGATCCATTTGTTTATTTTCTTGGCTGTACATGGTATTCTCAGGAGTTTTCGCCAACAGCAAAGTTGAAAAGTGTCAATACTCTTCCTGTCCTGCTTCTCCAAAATTCCAACTTTCACTTCCATAGAGTATCATAGTGAGTACCATTGCTTGAACTATTCTGATCTTTGTATAGACAAAGGCATCTGAATATCTTTTCCAAGTCCTTCCAAGTGCTAGTCTGAGGCATATTTCTTGACTGCTTGTTCCTTTACTGTTGATGGTTGACCCTAAAAGGCAGAACCTATCTACTACTTCAATATCTTAACTGTCAGTTCTAAGACTGCTTATTGTACTGTTGTCATTAGTTTGATATTTTTCTTCAGTATATTTCTTCCACCTTCGTTTGATCTTCTCTGAGTCAGTTATTGTTGGTCAATTGGCCTCCTTTAGCCTACCAATTTGAGGTTGTAACCTCCCTCTGACTTCAGAGATCTTTTGGAAGACTTTCCTTGTTCTTCCATGTCTGTGTCCATCTTCAATGTCTTTACAGATGTGGTTATAACTAGCACTGCTTCTTGTCTCTTCTAACAACTCTCTGAAACTCTTTTTTCCTGAGATTGTTGCCCTTCTTGGCTTTGGTTTCTCTTCTCTTCTGAGCAATTTCCACAGTTTGTTATGACATTCAGTTTGCTTTCTTCTGTTTGTTCATCTTTGGCAGTCTCTTTTCACATTCATCTTTCTATAAGTTCATTCCACAGTTATTCAGGTTCTCTACCAATGAGGTTCAAGGTTTCAGAGTGATTCTTGATGTTCTCCTTGAAAATGGTGGGCATATATTCAAGATCATATTGTGAAAACTGGTTGGCTTTCTTCTTTAGCTTAACCTGGAACTTGCACATGAGGAGTTCATAATCTGTTTACAACCAGCACTTGATCATGTCTTTGATCCTAAAACTGAGCTCTTCTTTTTAGCAATAATATAGACAATTTGATTTCTATGTACTCCATCTGGTGATGTCCGTGTATAGAGGTGTCATTTTGGTTGTTTTAGGACAGTGTTAGCTATGAAGAAATCAATGGAGTGGCAGAAATTGATAAGTCACTCTCCTGCTTCATTTTGGTTTCTTAAACCATACAATCCAACTACATTTTCTTACATGTTTCCAAATTTGGCATTCTAGTCTCCAGTCACAAGCAGCACATCTTGCTTACATATTCTGTCAATTTCAAATGTAATTTGATACTCATCAAACTCCTCCTCTTTTGCATCAGTGGTTGGCACATAAACCTGAATGATCGTCATATTAACGGGTTGTCCATGAAGTCTAACTGATATTATTCGTTCACTGATTGCATTGCAACCAAGTGCTGTTCTTGATATATCCTTTCTAACTAAAAAGCAATACCATTCCTTCTTTTTCATATCCTAAGCAATAAACAGTTTGATCCTCTTACTGAGAGTGCCCAATCCCATCTCAATTCACTGATGCCAAAGATATCAATTTGTAGTCATTTCATTTCATCTTCAACTGTGTTGAGTTTTCACATGCTGATGCTTCTTACATTCCATGTTCCCTTTGTAATTATGTCTTTGCAACTTCAGATTTTCTTTTCCCATATGGCAACATCAGCAACTAGACACCTCAAAGGCTTTAATATAGCCATGTCATAAACACCATGAGTACTCTGAAAGATCTTCAGCTCTTCCTTCGAAGCATGTTGAGTGCCATCCAACCTGAGGAGCTCATCATCTGGCACTATATTGTCAATCATTTTATATTTTCTGTCCATGTGGTTTTCCTGGTTTACCATTGCCTTTTTCTGCACAGTATGAATTGATGCCTTTGCCATTGTCACTAAATGATCATCTGCCTCCAGCATCTTCCTATAATGCTGCTGCCCAATATAGGTGGCTGCTTGCTTTGGCTGAGTAGCTGAGATGACATTTGTGACTTGGGTGACCCTGCTGGGAACATCTCCTCTTGCCATACCCTCCCGACATTCTTTGCTGATCCCTCCCAAGAACTACCATCCACCATGATGAGGTAGCACAGCAGGACCTGAGGGAGGGGTTATTCTTATATAAACACTTTTACAAATTTAATAAATAACAATACATTGACATATTTATTAGAGTGCAGTTTACCAAAATCTTATACAGTATCCAACCATTGAAAATAGAAGTACAGAAAAGTGCATTGTTTATTTCAATGAAAATTAAGATAATTTCCTGGAGTTCAACTTGAAATATTAACAACTCGTGATGCAAATTTATCTAGAAATAAGTCATTTAGAATCCAGTGGTGCTTTCTCATGAAGATAACTTAGTAGAATATTTTTTTAAGAAATCTTAATTTTATTGTTATATACATTTTAATTTTTGTTTGTTTGTTGTGTTTTCATGCCGATTAAACTATATCCTATTTAACCTGACTGGCTATGATCAATGCTTAGACGGTCAGCACATGCTAGACAGTTAAAAAGCAGAGCTGTGATGAAATAACTAGAGAATGGATTATTCCCATGCACTGAGAGATGCAAAATCTTTCACAGCAGAAGCCACAGGAAATGATTTGATACAAGCCACAAACATGTGTCCTTGGCTGATGAAATGTCTCCATCATCCCAGGGGATGATGGGATATTTGATTATTTGTGGAATGCTAGGAATGTTAGATTGCTTTAGCTATAAGTCTTCTTAGCACCTAAAAGAACCATTGCTTTTTCAGTAAGTTTTACACTGAATTGCAGTTTTACTTCCCTACTGGTTTGTATGTATAGTTACGCACACACATTGTCTAAGCAAATGAAATGAAAGGGAACAACTTACATAAAGCTATTCAAATAATGTATAATAAAGCAAAGTATTTCTCCATTTTCCAGCTGCAGTTAAAGTAAATTGGAAAGAAGACTAATATAGAGAGATTTGCACATCAAACAGAATCCATAATATATCATATAGTGGAAAAACCGAAGTTTAAATCTTGTCTACAAAAATATGAGTCCATCATAATAATTTGCTTTGTACTTTATCCCATAACTGAATAGTAAAAACCTGGGGAAGGGGGATAATATTCAGAATTAGGGCTAATTCCCAGCCTTTCCATGGCTCTGTTGAATGAAGCTGAAGGTCTAGCCTTCACTATAGCATTATTTTATTTTGTATGCTTCTTTTAAAAATGGTTTCCTCAGTTCCTAGTTTAATTATGATCTAAACCATTGCATGCTTGAGTTGCTCCCTTCTGAAGATAAACAGAACAAGGAAGTGGTTGCAGTCATACCTTTCCATAGTTGCTGCAAACATGTGAAAGGTTTCCAATGACATCGGTTCCATGTACTCAATTATCCCATTCACTGAAGTGATTTCTGAAATCCTGAAGGACATTCCAGTTTCCACTGCACAGACCTTATTTATCAGGTGAAATGAGGCAAAGAAATCAAGTCACTGAATACCCGCGCTGCATTACAAGTTGTTGAACCATTGAAACTTGTCACAGAGCCAAATTATTTCAGGCTATCTTTGTACACAATCATATTTTGTTCACTAGTTGTATGTAGCTCATTGAGAACAAACAGCAATTCTGACTAAGGTTGAGCATAGCAGGCACAATGCCATTGGCCTAACTCTAGGTTGGCTATCGAGGGCAATACTTTTGGGGGCAAAATAATTTAAGCCAGGATAAATCATGGCACTGCTGCACTTCCAATTAAAAAGCCTGGGTTAGGTTCTGGAAGTCCCCCTCACGATGTGCAAAATACAGTCTATCTGCATTTCTGAGAAAAAGTGTAGGATGTTCTAGGCAGAAATGATCTGCTGCTGATATAGCATAGTATACTGATCTGATTCCTGTGTAATCTATTACGTATTTTTTTTCAGCCAGCCCTTATCTTTGCTTCACTGAACAGAACAGAACAGAATCTTCATTGCAGTTAATGACCGGTCCATAAAATATTTGGATACTTAAAATTAATATTGATTAGTTAGTTAGGTGAACAGATTTTCTTCTGTTCTAATAATCTCCGCATCTTACAAATTACATGACAGAATTTGGCCACACTTAAAGAGACAGAGTCATTTGAATCTGGCAGTAAGAGATTTAAATAGAACTGATCAGAGTGACCAGGATATTTAATTAGGTGTGGAGTGTCTGATGGTTTCTATGGTTTCTACCACGTGAACAGAGCCTGGATTTGAATAGAATCCCTTTGTATCTCCCTGCTAAAACTGCTAATGGAAGTGTGTTAAACATGCTAGGCTTAGGGTTTGCTTTACTGAAAAGGCAAAGCATATCTCACTTCAAATTCCAGAGCTAATTCTTTCAAGCAGATCAATCATTTCCAACCATTTTCTTTATGTAGACCACTACATTGTCATAGAACACTGCTGTAATCCTATGGTCTTGATTGAGCTCTTGCTGGTGGAAATGGTTTTAAAGTGTGGTTGCACTGTTGGGCAGAAAAGGGAAGGAAAAAAAAAAAGAGTAAGTCCTTTTGCCAGTGCAGGAATCCAAATTAAAGACTGGTTATCCAGCCTCTATGTTAATGTCTTCAGTGAAGGGGAGCCCATCACCTCTGTAGGTTGTGGGTTCCACTGTCAAATGGTTCACTACTGGATTTTTTTTCCCCCTAACATTCAGTTGGAATCTGCCTTCCTGTAATTTAAATCCATCATTTAGCGTCCTGAAATCTGGAACAAAAGAGAGCAGTTATTTATAATTTTCTAACATCCTTTCGGGTATTTCAAGAGTGCTATCATGCTGCCCCTCAGTTTTCTCTGTGTTAAACATGCATGGTTCCTTCAGTTGCTTTTCATAGGGCCTAGTTTCTAATCCCCTGATCATCTTCCTGCCATTCCCACTTCAGTTAAGTCAACCTAACTAGTTAGTATCAAGGTAAGAATAGCAGATCCTTCCTCCACTCAAATCAAATCAAATCAAATCAAATCAATCAAATCTTTACTACAGTCATAGAGCAGCAAAAGGGTGGGGGGTACATTCATTAAAAAAGCATAAAGGATACATCAAGAATAAAAATAAAAAAATATATAAATATGAAAAGCTAGAAGATATAAAAAATATATAAATTTTACAATACAAGTATATATAAAAAGTGAGAATCTAAAAGTAGGCATAGGAGCATTAGATGGGTGTAAGGGAGCATAAAAGGTTAATATGTGGAAGACTATATTTATCAAGTTACAAAGCACTCAGATTAGGTGTCCATTAAATCTAGTTTGTAAAGTTGAGCTCCAAGCCCAGGTCATCATCCAACGAATTTTGAGCGCTGCCACACAGTATCTGGCACATTGTATGTTGTAGCAGGATTGGTATCTGTAAACAATAAGGTGGTCTTATGTGCCCTGGGTATTTATGCACCAATGGTGAGATGACACTAGTACAAATGTTTCTGTACTGAGAGAAAGCATGTGCTTTCTTGTTTCTGTAGGTTCAGGGTCACAGATGCATTGCCGGTCTAAGTAAGGAATCTTCCTGTATCAGCCTTCAAAGACAGTGAGGGGATGGCATGACATTGAGCCAGAATAAAGGCCCTTCTATGTTTAGGTACTTTGAGTTTATTTAGGTATGCCATAGGGGAGAAAGAGTACCTGCTGGATTCACTGGCAATAAAGGTTGGGGCCCTGGCTAGGTCCAATTGGTGTTCTGTGTCTGCTCTGTACTGTTTAATGAGCGCTTTGGCCTGATCATACCCCATGCTGAGTAGAAGACCTGGAGAAAAGCCCAAGGATGAGATTTTAGTTGCCACTGCCTGCTTCCATGAGGACTGAAAATCATCACTCATAGTTAATGGGGCAAGGCCAAGGGGAAAGAAGACAATCTGAGCCAATAGTTGAGTATGGCCACCCACACTCTAGCCTCCACTTTCATGATGCCTGTCTCTAGTCGCAGGGTGTCATTAGAGACCCAGATAGGGACTTGAAGGGCTGCTCTTAAACATTTGGATTATACAAGTTCTAATGGTGCAAAATTGGAGAGGGGCCCAGCTGGGCAACCTTCCTTCATTCTCTGAAGGGGAAAATTGTCAGAAAGACATGTCTGGTGTTTCCTGGAAAAACCATGCTTGATAGTCTGTCTCTCAACAGATATTGGGATAAGGTATCCCCTCATGGCTGGGCCGTGCCTCTTTGAAAAATCTGCAGTTTGCTTTAGGAGGCATGATCCACCTCTTCTCCTAGATTGGACAGGCCAATGGTAGATATCAACAACAGTATTTCTGTTATTCGTTCCTCCACTTAAGTTAATCCTTGTGTTCTTTAGAGCATTGCCAAGTTCATTCATCTAGATTTCTGAGCAGGAATGGACACTTTTAACATACAGTACAACTCCTCATTACTCTATATATGGAAGGAAGTTGTAACAGCATTTGAAATCTTGCAAAGCCCAAAAAATCCATCAAATGTCTTAGTGCCTTGGAACCTGTCTGAAGCAATTCAAAAGTACCTGATTTGATCCAACATTCTGAATTGCCTCAAGAGATTCAATCCAAAGGTTCAGTTCAAAGGAGTGATATGGTTCATTCTCCTTCAAATCAAATCACTGCTTAAAAGTTTCAAATAGCCCTACTGATAATGCTTAATAATACAATTTATTTTCAAATTACATATCTAAAATTTGGAGTTTCCTTATGGTGCATTTCATAAAGATTCAAAGCATATAAGGATAACAAAATGGATGCATTTTGTAAACTGCAACTAATTAGGGATGGGGATCTAAAATTTTTATAATTTGGCTTGTCTTAAAATATAGAAAGCAAACAAACAAACAATGCATTTATTTATTCTATGCATCAGCTCAAGATACATTTTTTTGTATTTTCTTCATAAATATGTTCCTCATCATAGAATGTATATTATATGATACACATGTAAAGAAAAGCATGCATGTATGAAATGCACATGCACTGATGAAGAACATTCACTAAAACCATGTACTGAGCCACAAACACAAATGATTTGACCAGGACAGTGAAGTGCCCTCCCCATGGTAACTGTAATGGAAAGCATGTGCAGGGAGGATACTGGAATGAAGGATCAAGGTTATCAGGAGGGAGGGGGAGCATTCCTGAGCAAGAGCTTCCTCAGCCCACAGCAGGACTGTGAGAATAGGAAGAAGCTGAGACTGGCCCCTCCCTAGAGTCCCACGGGGTATATCTGCTAGTTGCTTTGGCATAGGTTTAGTCTAGCGAGATTCTGTCTGTTAGGTGCAATCTAATAAAGGAACTGGACTGGACTGGACCGCCTCATTGTCGTTCTTAGGCTGGGCCTGACAGTAACATTTCAAATGACACCATTGCAGAAACTTCATGTTCAGTAGCTCACTGATGAAAAATGATTTAATCAATTTCATAGTCTAGGAACAATTGAATTGGAGAGTGGGAATCTGTAAAATGTTGCTGATTTATTATTTATTTATTTGTACTTCTCAACAGCCCCAGTAAACATGGCCAAAGTAGATGCTGCAGTTCTGGACTGCCTGCAGGGTTTGTGGGCAACCTAGGGGACAATTGGGAGCCAATCGGATCTTTCAGATTTGAAGGCAACAGGCTTAAATGAAATGCCAGAGGACTTTACTGAATAAATCTGACAAGGATTATCAGAGAAAGATATACCAATCAACATCCCTTCAGCATGCCAGGAGCCCCAAGAATGGCAGTGAATGAACTCCCTGAAGCTCTCTCCCAGGACTTTGGATCTATACTGAGGTTCAAACAGTCTGGGGGCTTTTGGTGTGTTTATACTTCTCTTAAGAGACAGGGAGCGTAAACAATAACACCTGGGTATGGTTGGTAGCACCTCTTATCAGGGACTTGATAATAACTTTTAACAGTGGAATCTCTGCCAAGAATACTTTTAGGGAAGACAAAGTCTTTAGCAGATAGCACCTGGGGTGATCTGATGATGTATCTGATCAATACTTGGGAACCTAAAAACATGATCCTTTGGAGTTCTTGGTGCTCTCTGAGCTTGGCTGCTTGCTTGCAGTGGTTTGCATGCACTGATTATGTTACCTAGGTGGGTAATGGTTTGATTAACAATATAATGATACAATCTACAAAACTCACCTGAGTAATTTCTAAGTGCACATGTGGAGGAATAGAAAAATTGCCTCAGCTGGCTAAAAAGCCAGTTACTGCACAGATATTTCTTATATGTGGAAAGGGGGAAAAAGAGCTCCGTCCCACTAACCCCTCACTTATCCTCCAATTCAGGAGGCTAAAAGTTCCTGCCCCCTCAGACACAGCACCTTTTAAATTGCCTCCATCATCTATCTGTAAGACAGATCCATAATAATGTTGCAAGGCTTGTTAATAAGGAGTCTCAACATATGTGCTCAATGAATATTCTAAACCATCATAAATGCTCAGAAGACATAAGAAGGCAATGGAATTAAATGGCATTTCTCAGCATTCCACTCTACTCCATCAGTAATTCATAACAAAAAGAACAGATTTCTCTTTTTATTAGGAAAAAAGAGGTAAGTTTTATCATTGTTTTTAAATGAATGCCTTTATCCAGGCAAGGTAGTACTTGAGAAAGGTGCCCTGAAATTTGCTTAGTGTACAATTAATACCTCGACAGTTGGATGATAATTTTCAAATTTTCTAACATGTAATTTTGGATTGCCTTTGGCATTTTTGGTTAGCTTGCAATAATATTACAGCTCTAATAAGATGATGGAGAAGACTGAGCATTAACATTCCAACCAACATAAGCTGCAGATCCCTCGCTTTGTTCCAGCATGCCAAAGAACAAGGAAAATGTCAGTCAGAGTCCTGATCAATTAAATTAGATCATTCTTGCAAACTTGGATTGGCTCCTATCACTTGGGATCTCATAATCTCTGGGCAGCTGAGCCCATTTCTTTTGGTTCAGCTATGATGCAAGATAACTCATTTTGAAACCAACCAGAAATGCTGGGCCTCTGTGGAAGGATGGGGTTTTTCCCCATTATGAAAACTCTTGACTCACCCATGACCCAACTTCTGGTTTGTCTTCCCTCCCTGTAGAATTAGACTCCTAGGTCATTTTTTGTAGTTGAAGATGCCCCTAAACTGAGCAGAGGATCAGCCCCTTGGCAATATGCCAGCACTCCCTTATAATTACTGCTCAATTTATTTCAAAGGTGCCAAAGATGTAGTTATTATTTGGGCATGGATGGAGTGGAGGCAGGACTCTTCTTGGGTGCCATTTTTTGTACTTCCCTACAATTAATTCAAGTGATATTCGCAGCACTTCAGGGTTGGCTGCCATGATGGCAAATGCAAGTCAGCTTCAAATTTTTTCTGAAGGAGTGAAAATGATGGTGGTGTGGAGGTACTCTCAGTCAACTAATTGGTGGAACTGGGTAAGAAAATAATGGGTATACATACGAACATCAGAGTTTTGAAAAGTAAGGTTGGGAAAAGAAAGCCAAGACATGATTTCAGGACAACTTGCTGAAACAAAGCAGATCAAGATTCCTATGTATATCAGCTTGAGTACCGTTTCATGGAAGAAAAGCTAAGCATCTGGACTACAGAATGTTGGACTAGATTGATCTTTACCTTGCTCTAGGAGAATCTGCTTATACATAGGAACACTTAGTTCTGTAGCTGGGAATAATACAAACCAGAAAGAGCTTTTCCTCCTGTTAATTTTATTAGCACTTTGTCTTTTTCTAAAAGCTAGCAGATACTCTATCTGCCAGTATCATAATATGTTGCTCACCTTATATGGAGATAGATGTTCTGCAATTTCTGCAAACATTCACAAAATTTAGCTTAATACAGCCTTCTCAATCTGGACATGACTATCTTGGCCTTTGCTAACTATGAAGTGTGGCTACTTTTTAGTATAACCCACAAGCTCTAGCTTATATTCAACTTCAAGAATGGTGGCCTTTTTTATGTTTGGGGGAATGTCCAAAACAGCATTTTTGGATTGGTGCTGTAACACAATTACAGGGAGTTAAACCCAACAGGTCGAAAACTCATGTGAGTAGATAAATGGGTACTCTCACTCCGGTGGGAGGAAAAATGCTGGCAGCACCTGCAAAAGGAGTTGGGAGCAGTTGCCGGTAAGTGCGAAACCGCGCTTGCCCGAAAAGGGCGCAAAGCAACGGAAATCCCGCCTCCTGCGCTCGCCAGCTGGGCTCTGCTCTAGGAAGGAGGCTCTGGCAAACCACTTCTGAAAAACAATTGCCTTGAAAGCTGCAAGGATTCGTCCAGGCAGTCACTGCAGGGTCAGTAATGACTGAGCGCAGACAAAAAAAAAAAATTCTACAGACAGAAATCTATTAGTTTCATGTAACAAACAGCAATATTAACAATATTCCAGCTGCTAAAGAATACTATGGCTAGGTCATTGAAGGAAGCAGCTTATCACAAGGAACTTTCACCTGTCTTGAAAGGAGCGAACAACTTTTCACTTTGCAATTTAGCCAAGCCCAATATGTTTGGATGTGGTCCTTACACAGCTTGGGCATGAATACTTGATGGACTGCCTTCTCCCTTACATACCAAACTAGTCATTAAAATGTGGTGGGGCTGTCCTAATGACCATGCCTATCTGTCAAGAACTGGCTATGTGGCTTCTGAGAGAGGGTGCCCTTAATCCCAGTGTCCTAACAGTGGAATTTTCTCATTTGTTCTCAGAGGCTTTGACTGCTATGTCTCTTGTCTTTTGAACTTGTGTTCTAGTTTAGTTATGCTGTAATTTTATGGTTTAAGATGCTGCAATTGGATGACTTTAATTGTATTTTGTACCCTGCTTCGAGAGACTTAAGGCTAAAATGAAAAGCAGAAAACATGCATCAATAAACTAGAATAAAAGCAATCCTATAGAAAGATGGGAGGCAAGGAACCAAGGCTCTTTTCCAGACAAACACAGGCTCTGTTCCTGGGCTGCGGCAGTTCCCCAGCCAAAGACGAGGATGAGTGATGTGGAGAGCTTTCTGTGTGGTCGCTGTGTGATGGAATGATTGTACTCCAGTAGGTGCAGAGTATGTGCAGTGTCTTTGGCTTCTTGGTACATTCAAAATATCTTACTTGCTATCTGTTTATTTAATCGTTTGCTGCACAGCGTCTTCTGACATCACATGAGACGATGCATGACACTCTGTTCTTCTCAATCAAAAAAGGAGCCAGTCTTTTCTTTTCAGACCTCATCTCTCCAGAATCATAACAGCCATTTTTTCTGCTGTCAGCTTGGGCAAGAAAGCATGCTACATTTTCAAAGCCATGTTTATTTTGGGCCCCGTATTAAAACGGAGAACAACTTCTGTCCTTAGTTACACTCATCAAACCGCATGTACCTCAGTGGTGTTACATGGCTGCAACCAAGAACGGAATTTTAACCACATCGTTTGTTTTTTATTGGGATATGCATGAGATAACACTGCCTTTTCATTTCTTATAATCCCAAAGGGAAGTCTGGAAAATCAGATGTTGAATATTAAAAGGCTCTTCCCTTGTGAAATATTCCAACAATGTAAGATTATAAAATTTTATTTTTGTTTTTTTGTTTTCAGACCCAGCAAGCTGACCCCTTGGCTGGCTTACATGGGCTGCCCATTGATGATTACAAGTGTTGCTACTGACCTTGAGATCACCAAAGTATCAGAAATGATGGGGGTCCTCACTTATTCCTAGAGAACAGGTTTAAGAAAGCAGTACTGTGTCTTCTTCAGGGATTTAATGTGCCTTCAATGCTCTTCAACTGTACTAAAGTTCAGACTTGACACATCTGTTAGGACCGGCATCTTGGAGGGAACTACTGTGTAAACTTAACAAGGAGAACTGAGACACTTTATCAGTCTTTCTCCTTGATGTTGCTTTCATTTCATGGGAAACTATCAAGAGAAAAAGGATGTACATTGTTCCATAGAAGAAGAATGGAAGTGTTGTTTGATATTTTTAGTTTCTAGGTCCTCCCTTGGAAGGTCACATTATTACTTTGATAATAAAGCATGCAATTAATATGTAACCTTTTCTTCACCCTGTCTGTTTGGCGCCCATTCCCTCTTAGTCTGCTTTCTTTTAGCCTGTATCTCTCTTAGATCTTTTAATGTATAGTATCTAACATAGATTGCCCTGTGCATAGTATGGCTGGGATCAATCTGCACCACAGCTGTTTAAATCTTAAACTCTTCTGGCATTTAGATAAGCCTAGAAGCAAGCTGATCCAAAGAGATCTCAGATTGATCTACTGGGTATCCTCCATGTTCAAGATGTGATCACAGGAACAGCTATCTTCTAATAATCTAGCCATCATTTCATCATCTCATTTGTGCAACCAATTGACATGACTTAACCTCCATCCTAATTAAATTGAATGCCTTCAGCCTGAATCAGACATAAACAAAAATATAAGAACTATAGTTTCTTATATTTCTATAAGAAAACCATGGAATGACAAGAATTAAAGCTGTATGAATAGTGAGTTTCCAGTTTCCAGATCTATTTTCTTTCTGCTTGTTATCTGTTTGTATCCTGCCTTCCATCCAAAAAGCGTGCTCTGGGCTTCTAAGAGAAAATAATGAAACACAAAAAGGGATTAATCAAACAACTAATCATATACTGTAAATATATGATTTTTGCATTTTTGCAGTTGCTCCTATACAGGAAAAGTCTGTGCCCTCCCAATGTTACAGAACTAAAGCTTCCAGCATCCCTAGAAAGCATAGCCACTGGTGAAGGATGCTGGGAACTGTTGTTCAACAACATTTGGAACACCCTAACTTACTTACATGAGAGGCAGTTTGGTGTCGTGGTTAAGGCATCAGGCTAGAAACTGGGATACCATGAGTTCTAGTCCTGCCTGAGGCACAAAGACTGCTGGGTGACTTTGAGCTAGTCACTCTCACTCAGCCCTGGGAAGGAGGCAATGGCAAAAAACTTTGCCAAGAAAACTGCAGGGCTGACTGACTCGAAGACACCAAAAAAAAAAAACAACAACAACAACCCCAAAAAATAAATAAAAAGACCTTACCTCTTTATTAGAACTTGCAAACAAATATTTAGTAACTTTGCAGTATCCAGAACATGGGCAGTTTCACAGCTGCAATCCTCCTCGTGACCTTAGGAATAAAATGAGGAATTTGTGTCTCTTACCCATATGTTAAACATTTTAACTGCATTTGCATTGATTTCTTCAGAATGATGGCTTCCCTGTGAATGAATAGTGTGCAGGTGTGCAACGGACGAATTGTACCTGCTGAACCATTTGCCAGTTCCAACTCTTGTTTGCTTACTGTGTTATTCAAAATGAAAAAATCTAGATCATTCCTCTTGAAACCAGAATTTTTTAAAAATGGCCTCTGATTTTGGCTGATTCTGAGAAGAGCAAATCAGAATTCCTGGTTCTTAATACACAGTATAGAAATTGTGGACCAACCATCTGGGCATGCCAACTACACCAGCTGGCATGAAAAGTATTCACCAGCCTGATGGATTTATCTGGCAATAAGAGTAATTTTGATTTTTTTTAAAAAAAAAGTAAAATAAAGTTAAAAATAGCATTTAGAGTCCTGTACTTGGGAATAAGTACAATTATCTATCTGACTATCTTTTAACAATATCTATTAATTGGTTTGACAATATAACCTTATTTAAAGAATAAGAATGGTCACTGCAAAGAGCAGAGTTATCATATCCCAGATATTTCTTTCTGCTGTTCCCTACACCAATTTTTCTGAGGTATTTGAGGCTGCAGGTTCCTGAATTTCATCTATTCTGTCCAGTTTTAACTATGCTGCTGAAGAAGAATTGAAAACATGACTACGGATTTAAAAATGGCCACAAGAGAAACAGTATGATACTAGTTTTCTGATTTGCTAGTCAAAAAGCTGCTCTCTCAAAAAGCTAAGCAGGTTTTGACATGGTTAGAAGGTTCTGAAATGGAAGACAGAAAAGGATACTTGGATGGGAACCCACTAGGAAATTCTAGGATTGTACATTAGGCTGGAAAATAAAAATAAATAAAGTTCATGTGGCAAACATGATTTTTTCCATGATTTCCAAAATTTCCATATTGTTGCCAAGAAAGCTGCATGCAGAGATCCATGAAGTCACCCAGAAGTCAAGCAGACCTAAAGGAGCCTTTATGGACAGTATATGCAGACAGAGTTTCTTCCTCTTTTGATTCACACGAGGGCAACTCGGGATTCAAGCCATTGTGGGAATTTAATTTATTTTCCTTACTTGCAAGTACTAGAACTTGGAAATTAATTGGTATTAGGAGCAAGTTAAAAGAAACTATTTCTCATTATCTGACGCAGTGAACTCCCAAAAGATGCACTCAAAGGAGCCTTTGCTTATCATTAACATGCATCATCCCTTTTCTCATGTAAGATACATTTCTTATTCACAGTCATCAGAGGAATCAGATATAACTGGTAGGCACCACTGGGCAGATCAGATCAGGAGATCAACTCTACAGAAAGGCTAAAATTACTTTTACTGAGATTGGCTATAACAGCAGGGTCTTGCAAATTTGATTGTGCTATACGTCCTCCTCCTTCTCATAGTACAGCGAATTAGGGAGGCATCTAATACAGGTGAATGGGTGTAGATCAGGGTTGAACTGTGGAGTCCTTGGGGTTCTCCGAAGAGAAAAGTACCCAAAGAAAAGAACCAAGCTCAGAGAATCCCAAGGACTCCACAAGGAGGCATCTGCCTGAACCACTTCTGAATGTTATCTCACTGTTCTAGACTTTAAAATTCTTCAGCCCCTTTTGCCTAGGCAACAGATCCTGCATATCTCCATCAAGGTCATCTTCTTACTTTCCATGTAATATCACCATCACTATAATGCATTTGCATCACTCTGGAGTGTGATCATGAAGTCATGTGCACCGTTCTGGCAATTGCGTAGACAAAATAATAACTTACAAAGTAGGGAGAAGCTTCAGAGGAAAGTGAGTAATGGGAGGAGATGAAAGAAGTGATAGAACTGAGTGTAGGGTAAGGAAGTGGATAGGATTTTTTTTTCTCTGTATAACAATCTGAAGCTGAATGGTTCTTTACAGAGAAAAGAAAGCAATTCTTCACCCAGGATATCATTGAAATATGGAATTAATTAGTAGAACAAGAATTAGCAGTGACCAACTTGGATGGCTTTAAAAGAGGAAGAGATAAAATTCATGGAGGATGGTTACTGATGGATAAGTATATATTCCCTCTAATTTCCAAAGGAACATGATGCTATTCATTTCTTCTTCTGAATCTGGCCTTCCCATAGGTGGCCTCGGTAGGACAGAAGACCACACATTAGAATTAGAGCACTTGGCCTAATTCATCACATGAATTATGTGGTGAGAAAGCAGAATTTGCTAAATAAATAATAAATAAATAAATAAGGATTTACTTATAAATAATGATAATCCATACAACTAAAGCAATCTCCAGGTCAGATGTAGAGAAGCAAAGAAGTAACTTTTCACTCAGAACCAAAGGGCAACTGCAGGGAAGGATGGGGAAAGGAGGGTGGGGAGCAAATGACAAAATGTGTGTTACAAAATATGTGTTGCAATGCAAACCATCCCTTGTATATTTATGCATCAGCATTGCACAGAAGTACCTAAGAGGTGGAACTTGCCTTGTGGCATTACATTTGTCATTTTGATGACATCTCAGCTTGTTGCAAACAGCTCTGCCGAGAGCTCTATTTTCTAGGGGTAATCTCTTGGGGTGTGGCAATTCCTGGCAATGGGCCGGTCTAAGGTCTGGCCTGGACTCTGATTAAGTTCTTATAAGATGCATGTCCATTTCAGAGTGCCCACAGAGCTTTGGTTCTAGACTGTCAACGTGAGTGCCCCAAGGCCACCCAGCCGGTCCACAGCTCAGCTATTATTTTAATCAAAGTCTCCCAGGGGTAAACCTAGCATTCAGCCTGGTAGACCACACGGGCTATCAAAACATCGTAGATTTTTATGAAAAAGCCCATTTGCTTCCTGCTTCAAACACTGCTAAAACATTAACTTGAAGTGTAAACTTCCCTGTCTTTCATTTCCTTGGGGATGACAGCAGAGAGGCAGACTAATTGCAAAATCTGTAGAGCTTGTCTGAAGTTTTAAACCTAACTCTAGTCAGGCCCCAGCTGTGAGGCTAATGAAAATAATTCAAATGGTACCCAAACAAGAGACTTTTATAAAGTCCTGGGAATTAGCTTGGTGCTAAATCACCATGAGAGGGAACAAAAAGCTCCTAGAAGCTTCTGAGAAGACGCATTTTGATTCTAAGCAATTCTCATTCTGTCTTTAAGCCAATGCATGTTTTTTCACTGCGTTCTTCTAATACCAGAGTCAGGCAGTACAGAAAATGTAAAATATATAGCTTGCTTTATTAGGTTTACATAATTGAACATCACGCTCCACTTTCTTTCCTGATATTTTATAGATGGATTGTTTTAGTATGAAGAATGAAAACTTAAGCATACTTCTATTTATTTTTTTAAACAAGCATGCCATCCTTCCAAACTAAGGTTTCCTAGGGCGGCTCATTTATCATCATGTACCTTTTTTGTGCGAACTAAAGCAATAATTAGAGAGACAGAAAGAGAGCGAGAAAGAGAGAGAGAGAGAGACAT
Source organism: Liasis olivaceus (assembly GCA_030867105.1). Lineage (NCBI taxonomy): Eukaryota > Metazoa > Chordata > Lepidosauria > Squamata > Pythonidae > Liasis > Liasis olivaceus. The sequence goes on along the minus strand of CM061349.1, from coordinate 240,324,029 downwards.
GCAGCAGTATAGATATAAAGAATAAAAGCAAACCAGCAGAAAGAGCAGTTAAAATGCTTCTATTCAACACATACTTTTTAAATATTAGCAGTTAATGTATTAAAAAAGTGTTGGAGAACGAAAACATTTTTGCTGGAAAGACCATAAAGCAGGTGTCAGTTATGCCTCATTGGAGACAGCATTTCTGAATCGGGTGGTTCCGGGAGAGCTCTGGGGTCAGATAAGCCTGTTCTGGAAAAGGATCCAGAGCAGGCTTAAAGGAAATGTGCAGGTAGGTAGAAAATGGGAAGAGGCAGTTCTTGAGATAGGGAACTCTTTGATTCTTTTCTGTACCTATGGGAGAAATGGTTAGGTTGTTTGTTTGGGTCAACATCAAGGGTATATAAGACCCTCTGCATAAGTGTGACAGATTGAACCATCTCTAATGGGAAGTTAAGCTGAGTTGCCAGTGAAATTGAATATTGCTTATTCAGGAACCTGCTCAGGATTTGACAAATCAGTGAAATATTCTATGAAGTCCAGAATATCCTATCTTTTGCTCGTGATGCTACTTTCACCTGCAGACAAAGGTGATGGAGAGATGCTCATTCCTACTGAAGTCATGGTCATCATAAACATTTGAGCACTCCTTTGAATCATATGGAAGAAAAGAAGGGGTCCGTGTTCATCAGAAGGGATAAACAATTTGGTGTCCTCCAAAATTCTCCTTTAGCCATAGCCAGTATGGCCAGTGGTAAGAATTTGGATGAGATGTAGTCCAAAATGTCTGGAGAATATCCAGTTGCTTATCTTTGATTAATGGTCTGCCACAGTGACAGAACAACTATGCATATATTTAGGCTCTCTTGCAATTGCTTTATAAATGTCATAAATGCATGCCTGAATATGCTGCACCTGTAGTTATTTAATTGTTAAACTATTCTCCTGTTCAGTCACTGTTATAAAACTTAACTCTCCAGGAACTTGGATGCACTCTGTCCCAGAGGCCCTCTACTGCCTCCCTTGAATCACAAATATTTCAGTTAATGTTGATTTGGATGTTTCTATCTCTGTGAGATAGTGAGCAATATCTGGACTGCAGTTGCCATTGAGAAGTCATCTGGATTTTTACAGCCAGAAATGGAAGCCCTACAGTTACCATAGAGTTCTCTTGGGGCTGATGTAGAGTTACACCATCACCTGACCTTTGAGGACAAGGCCTTTCCGAAGAATCAGCAGCTGCAAGATCAGTCAGTCAAAAATGAGGGGGCTTTATTAATCTCTTATGAGTAATCTCAGCTGCTTGGAGATTGGAAGAGTTCAGCTGCTTAGAGAAGCTTTGTGTGTACTGTAGGCCAGGACCCAGCTATATATCTCTGTGCATATGAATTTGTGGTTTCCACCTCACCAGAAAGCCCACTGTTGCCACAGTCAAACTGCAAAGATATTTAATTTAGGATTAAACCTATGTACACATTTATTTTGTGCCTTTATGGAAAAAATAGAAGAAAGAGAAAATAATAGTGAAAGAAAAAAGGAAAGGAAGAAAAAAGGAAAACAAGGACTTCTCATACACACATATATATTTATGTAATTTTATACAACAGTTTCAGGGAAGGATGACCATATTTCACTGAAATTGTTAATACATAATCTGTGTCTATAAGCAATTCAAGAGTCACAAGAAACATCAGGTCTAACAGGGTGGATAAACATAGCTTTCTAGTATTGAAGGGCCATTCTCTTAGCAATAAGGGCCACAGAGAATCCATTTCTGTTGTCCAGCCCTACTTTAATTTCATTGCAGACAAATTTCATAGTTCTCTGAGAGTCTTCAATAAATGCAGTCAGCCTTTGAATGCTGTATTGGGGAGTGCAAGTAGGAAGGCGCTATTGAGCCTGTGTTCTGGTTGCATTCTCAGCATCTGGTTGGTACTGTAGGAACAAAGTGCTGGACTTCATACATCTTTGATCCCCCCTAATGGAGTTCTACTTATATTCTTCCTTTGTCTTCTTTCTACTGAAGAAATGTTCTTGAGCTCTTGTATTCAAACAAGCAAATAACACCCAGCCACAGATGGACTCTGCTTTGAAACAATCCTCATTCTTGTTGATTAATCTGATTATGATTAGCATTGGCACTTATTCTGCTTTAATATATTTAAAATAAATAATTGCAAAGTTCCCTGCTGAAAAGCATGGAAGAGTTTGAAAATCAGCCACTTCCTGAAGGGGCTGCTTGCCTGCTGCATATAATCCTCTTTTCTCTCTCTCTCTATTTTGCACTACCTTCTCCCTTCTCCCACTACCTTACCTCTATCTAGTTTTGTTCTCCCTTCTCTCTGTTTTTTTCTTCTTCTTCTCCTTGCTCTGATCCAGCCTCTGTTCTGTCTTTTTCCTTCTCTTTTGCCATTTCTGCGGGAAGCAGAAAAGTATGAGTGGGTGTGGGTGGATGCATACCTGTGTATTTCTCCGTGTCAGTGGTCCGTGTGAAAGGGGAAATGGCCCCATTTGCAAAATCAATGAATTTTGTAAATGTGTGGGAAATAGTTCTTTTTACATATAATTAGTTCTAATCAGTAGCAATTAATTCAATGTATTTTTACTTTTATTTTGGTCCTGCCTTTTTTTGGAATGTGGCTTCTGGCATGGGTACACACAAACTCATATGCATACATAGAATGATATCCCCAGAGCACATTTATTAGGGGAAAAGCAGTCCTAGGTTAACAAGGTGGAGAAACTAAGCTTTGCACAGGATTTCCTTCCCGCTCTTTCTCCTTCTCCTTTTCTTCTGATGGTGGTGAAGGGCTATCTTGAATTACCTTTTAGGAAATATGCTATGTTGGCTCCATGCAAAAATATCACCTTAAAGCATAAGATAGAGGTAACACAAATATATGAAGGGAGCTTTATTTTTGACAGAACAATCCTACATTATTCAATAAAGTTTTTTTTAAACAAAACACACACATTGATTTGGCATGACTGTACTTCCCACAATATTTTAACTACATACACCATAGAAAATAGCCACAGTATTCATATTTGAATTGTTTCCAGTTGAAACACCACAAAAATGCTTTTTCTAGGGGTATTTAAGCTATGAAACTCTGACAAATTACATGTATCACCATACCTCAAATTGGCACTGTATTTTTTTAATATAAAAAAGCATTAGTTGTGGTTGGTGGTATGTGTTATGAGAGCTTATCATCAGATAGGATTTGATTCTGGGAAACATTTTTAAATTGTAAACTTTCAATGTTAAAAACTTGGTTTTGAACCAACTAACCACCAATCACCCTGTACTGTAAAACCCCTTAGAAATAAGAAACATCGAGCACATTTGCCACTAAATTTCAAAAATAAATTTTCCATAACTCCCTCTCTCTCCATCCCCAAAATCATGTATAATATTGTTCATCTTGTAGAAGCAAAAATAACAGCACTTTAAGCACAGCAACCATTCTTACGCACATACCTTGTAATACATAAGTGACCATCTTAGAAATTAGTCTGAAATAGCTGAAAATTTAAATAAATTATGTTTCAGGAAAAATTAAAGGCACAACTTGGCCAAAATGGAGTATTTTCATCTGCCACTAAATTACAGATTTAAAAAGCTAAATTTGATGAATGCATTCATACTGCATAGGATTGCTATAACAAAGGAAAAACAAGCAGGATAATTCAAGGGTAGAGGAATAAGAAATAAGAAAATATGGAGGTAGGTCTGTCCTTTTCTAAAACCCAAGATAGCCATGAGTAAGACAAGGAGAAATCTTATTGCAGCTGCAACAGAAAGGATAAACTGTAACAAAGAAAAAGATATAGAAACATGAGATTTCCATAATAATACACTGACGTTTTTAGTCCTTTAGATGGAGTTTTAATATGTGAGATAAGCACAGTAAGCCTTGAAGAAGTCATCCTCTTTGTCCCCTACTTTAGCCAAAATGATGGGGAAATTGTGTACTTAGTATTTTGGCAGCATGATCTTAAGGAAGTCTAGGACCCAAAAATTAGGACAGAAGGTGTACATGGACCATGGATTGCTTACTTCTGTATTAGGTTATTGCCAACAGAGATGGAAAATGCAAATTCTTTATATATCATGTTCTATAGTATCAATTAAACTTTAGATCTTCTCCCAAAGAGTAAGAATTTTGCCTGATGAAATAGCTTAAAAAAAAAAAAAAGAATTATCTGGTAGAACTACGAGTTGATGAGAATGATGTTAAGAGAATTAGATCTGCACCACTCTAAAAGAACTGCAGAGTAAGGCAGGTACAGGAGACAGATATGTGGGTAGCTGGAGAATAGCTAACTATTAGAGAACTGAGTGATAAGTGCTACAGATTCTGCCCTGTGTTCTTTGAGACAGCCTGCTGCTTTCAGGAGAAGAGAAGGATGCTGTCTCATTCCCAGTGCTGAAATAACCTTCAACAATTTCCAGTCAGCTTCTGTATATGCTGTAGAGGGAGGTAGGAGAAAGAAGTCCAACTTGTCTTCTCCTCACGCAACAAATATCTTCAGCTCATGTAAGCACATAAGGAGAAAAAACTAGCATCATTTAATCACTATTAATAACCACTCATTCATAGTGTGAAGTACATCAAACTTAAGGATGTGTAAAAGTCAGGACCACTTCAGAAATGGCCTCCATAGCAAATAACCTCTTGATGAATGGTAAAAGAGAATAATAATTTGGACAATATTAATCAAGCTATTTTTATATACAGTTAAGAAGAAAACCAAAAGAGAAAAATATATATATTTTTAAAAACCTACAGTTTTATCCAAATGGCTTAGTGTGTTCCATTAATTGCCCTCAGCTGTGACCTACAACTTCCTGGGAATGCTGCTGCACCGCTATGTTCAACTCAAAGGCAAGAAAAAGACACTAAAAGGCAGGTCATTTCAATGGAGTTTTGATCAACAGCTTTAATAGCAGATTAATGCAAAATTTGAAAGTTTGAAAGCCTCTTTCCAAAGTGAGTGAGTGAGTGAGTGAGTGGGTGTATGAGTATTAACATTAAATGGATGAAGATCTGTTTAAAAGAAACTTCCTGCATAAAGGAATGATGTACATTGGTTGAATCTGGGGACACGCTTTCTGAATGAATCACAGGAACTAAGATTTTTCCTGAATAATGTCTAACTTCCCTGTGATAGTTTTTGCCCCACATATCACAGGCCACTTCCATACCAGGACGGCTTCTACTGTCCAGTTCCTCACAAAAAATTTCAAGATCATCTTCACTTATCTTCATTTCTGCTAATTTTGGAAAGCTGAAAATTTTCAGGGAATGACATGAACCATTCAGTGCTCACCTCTGGCTGATCAACAGGAGAGCAGAAAAATGTCATCCAGTGTCCTGCCCTTTTGCTAAGATTCTGGAAGAACACAACTCTTCCCACTCCACACAAAAGGGAAATCAAACAACTTCCCAATGTCCTCACTCAATATTCTTAGTTCACTTTGTGTGTCACCCATGTCAGCTCCCTTCCTCCTGGTTGCTGCTACAACTTTCCAGTCCCTGAAAATACTGCTGCACAGCTTAGACCAGCCTTTCTTAACTGGGGTTCCAAGGAACCCTAGGGTTCTACCCAAGTTTTCTGGGGGTTCCATGAGGGATTGCAATTACAAAAAAAATATATCATGTTTTGAACTTTGCACACCATGCAGTGCTAGCACTTACAGTGATGGGAGGTTTTATGTACCATGACTCAGCTGCCAGCCTGCTGCTTTGCTGTTGTGGTAAACATTGTAAAATGTGGATTGTGTAGGTTGGAAGTGAATTAGATGGTGAAGTTTTCATATTGTTTTGCAATTTTTATGCTGGAGTCCCCTAAGACTTGAATGTGATTTCAAGGGTTCCTCCTGAGTAAAAAGGTTGAGAAAGGCTGGTTTAGAATATAGTGCAGAGGGCTAAAGTGAAAGTGGAGGCACCCATTGTGAGCATTTGGAGAGGTGGGGAGGAAGAAATAAGGAAGTCACAGACCTAATCCATGATTTCACTAACTTTCATTTCAACGTTCCATCATCAATAAATGGAGATTTGGTTTTGCATTGCTAGGATGAGAGGCATTTTTTTAACCCCTATAGCATCGCTGATTACCCTGAGAAACTTGCTTCCTAGCCCAAAACATTATTTGTGTTGGAAGGGAAAATGCTCTTTTGAGATGTTGTTGCTTGTCAATTAACAGCACCTTTCTTTCTTCTCTGAAATAATAAGTCCTTTGGATTACGGCTATCTCAATCTCTCAAGTGGCAGAACAGGACAGGAAGAGTTACATGGCCTGATTCAAACAAGAGTCTAAAGTGGCATCATGGCCAACTATTTGAGTTAGGCTGGTACCTGGCTCAAATTTTCCATGACTAAATTCCAACAGACAGCTGTTGTCATAGCCTGACCATATTTACACAAATCAAAATAATCTGAGTCATTTTAATTAATAGAATGCATCACTCAACTTCAGTTAAATGACCTTTGGTTAATTGACTTCATTTAGTTAAGGTCGAGAACCCAGCTGATTCCATTGAATATGGGGATTAGATGTTTTCCATATGTACATAAATTAACTACATATGTACATAAAATTAAGATCTAGATTCTTTATGTTTAGAGTTTTAAACATAATCAATAGAAAGAAAATAAACCCAATCCCAGCAGCGTATTTAATTTTCAAAAGCCAGTATCATGTAGCGTTTAGATCAACCATTCCCAACCAAATTTAATGAAGCAACTGGAAAGTAAAAGACAAACAGTTATTAAATGTAAATTTATATAACATGTAAAAATATAAATTACATTATATATATAAAATACACATAATGTATATAAAAATTAAATGCATGCAAATTGTCCAAATTGCTAAACAAATAACTTTTCTGATATTTGGGGATGAAATCCAAAATCATATTTTGTCCATTATGTCTGGTCTAGTGAATAGGAGTATATAAAATAGAAATTTTACTCTATCTTCTTGGTACATTAGACTATAGACGTCATTATCCCCAGCCAGCACAAATAAGTTGGCAGGGATGGTGGAAGTTGATTATATGTTAATTCATCCAAAGATACCAGTTTAAGAAAGGCCAAGGAGATGCTGGACTTTGGTCAAAGAACATGCACTGAAATCTCTAAGTACAGAATTTTTAGTGTAAATATCACAGCCAAGAAAATTGAATGATGTTCATGTTAATATGCTTGTGGCGTTTATTTAGAAACAATGGAGACATATTTTCTCATCAGTTTCCTCCTGATTCTCCTAAACTGCCTTCAGTTATTTACCACAAAGTTCAATATTTCATATGATTTGCCTTTTCTGTTCTATGCCACCACCACCTTCCTTTCCAAGAACATTTGTCTGCTTGTTACAAGCCTTTGGGAAATTCAGAAACAATGGTGATGGGCCCTTTCATTTTTATGGCCCCTGGTGCTCAGATAACCCCGTTGGCCATGTGGAAGTTCATGTTCAGCTGAAACTGTGTTCTGCTGAACATCCAGTTTTTAATGTGTGTAACGGAAATGTGTAAGTCATATGAATCGTTGGCTCAGCTTTCTTCTCTCTGCCCAAACTAAAAAGTATACTCAATTTGATTAATAACTCAAACCTGAACAGCAGACTTATTATTATCTTTAGCTAAAAAAACTTTGGGTTTCATTTCTGATGTTCCTCTGTCAGTATAGTGGGTTTTACAGATGCAATCCTAAGCACAACAATGCCAGACTTTGGGGTTACTTCTCTTCCGCCATTATACTCACTCTCTTGTGTGAATAAAGTTGTAAACTATTCAGTTACAAGACACAAAAGCACAAAACATAATATTCTAGATATTCCAATGCTAAAGGATAATCTTTCAATCTATTCAAATAGTATTAGGTAGTAGTGCAAAATTTTGACAACTAAACCTAATTGTGACTCTGATGTATATTTAGCAACTAATATTTTTCTAAAGAAAGGCTGTTTGGATTTTGCATAGTCTTGTAGATTAGCAACTGTTTATGCACCTTGAGAGTCTTTTATACAACTGAGAAAAAAACTTCAGAAGTTGGATAATTAACCTGCTAGAGTCATAACATGGCACTGAAGGAAGACACCCTAAAGGTTTCGGCCACAATCTCAAATATGTACTGCAAATGGCATCTCGATGATGAGTCCCCCTGATTTGTGAACCATACAAAGATAAAATTACAATACAGTTCAGTTGCCCTGTCCATTTGATCCATTTTTTTATACAAGACGTCTATCAAGAACCAGAAGTTTTAATAAAGATGCCTAGATGGAAATATATAAGGCATAGAACTCTTTTCCATTACCCTTCTATACTTGGACTCTGTTAAGGAGAACTGTAACTTCATGGCCTAGGGGAAAACACTACTTTTGTTAAGCAAAGAAAGGAAAGATTTAAGATTTCCCTCCAGTGGTTCTGAACCATTACTGGTAGGGACTCTTTTTATATTTTTATGAGATTGCTAGCTGCTTGAGACATATTCTAAATAAAAATAAAAATGGGTAGGCAACTTTGTTCAAAACAAAATAACAACCTGAGGGGCGAAAGTGACCAAGGCACTATTTCTCATCAGTACCTGCTCTGGTAATCATCACCTTGTACACATATCAGGTTGGTTGCCTGCTGCTTTGTTTAAAAAAATATATACTGAAGTATAATCTCATCATGAACATACTTGGGCTTATCTATGTTTCTAGAACTTCTTACATGTTCATTTCATCAAGTTAGGTTATAGTTAATCACTGTGTTCTGTATCCATCTTTGTTTCACTTAGAAAGATCTACAAGACTTTTTAATAGATAAATTCTCATAATAGAACATTTCTAAATTATACTTTTGATCTTTCTTTCACAGAAGCTTTAATGTCTTGAAGTTAATTCTGTTTCACTTAATTATTTTAATAATGTGGGTCTACTTTTGGATATTTCAAAAATCATCTTAAATCATTAATTCTGAAGGGCATTATGTATCTTCAAAGGGATATTTAAGTGTTCATTCTCCGCCACTAAGAAGCCATCAAAATGAGGGTAGGAAAGGGAAGGATGGCTTACTGTCCCCACTTTGCAGATTTCCTGGGAACATATTGAATTTGTATCACTGTTCCATGTGTGTGATGGAGGGGGAGGGAACATGCTCATCATCAATGGTTAAATAGACTGCTAGTCATCCAAAATCTAATATCCAAAGTATCATTCTACATCACAGATTCTGATGGGGTGCCAGAGCAAAAAGAGAGGCATTTCAGCTCTGTATTATAAGTAACAATATTTTATTACAATATCTTCTGTGCCCCTTCAGTTGACACAACTCTAATACCATATGGTATTTTCCCCTTTCATATAACATGATCCATGTTTCACAAAAGATGATATCAAGGTACAGAATAAATTGTATTCCATTTATGGTAGGAGAAATTTGACAGAAGTTGTCTTATATTATCTCAAACTATTTGTCCATCAGGCTTAGTGTAGCCTGCTTAACTGGCAATTGCTCTCCAGGGTCTTGGGCAGAGATTTCCAGGGCATCCTGGAAGGATCCTTTTAACTGGAAAAACCAGGAGTTGAGTCTACAGTAGATAGCAACATTTTGTTGGCATTGGCTTAACTCAAGCTAAGCAAAGTTAGCCCTAGTTGATATTTGGATAGAAACTCACCAATGAATTTCTCTGCTGTAGGCTGTAGGCTAAATGGGGAAGTTGAAAAACCAGTGCAGAAGAAGGTAATGGCAGACTACTTCCATTTCTGCATTCTTAGCCAAGAAAGCACATGAGTATGTCCACATAGTCACCAAGAGTCAAGCTAAACGGAAGGGAGAATTCACTTAGCTGCTCTAGATACTAAGTCTGGGGCTTGTTCAGTGTATTCTGCCACAGAGCTATGGTTCCTTTGTCTACTGCTAGTTGATAGTGATAGCAATCCTGTGTCTCTTGACAAGCTTATTGATACCCTGAAACTGAAATAGTTGAATGCATCTATAAAGAAGGTGACATTGCAGGCAAGTAATCTATCTCCAGTGTATTTAAAGAGTTAAGAATAAAATCCCAAATAATATGTTTTCGCTATACTAATGGAAAGGTTGGGAGCATCTTGGGTGAGGATATGCTTTTTTAAAAAATAAAAATCCAACATTTTTTTACAGCTGTTAACAAAACATAGTTGTTTTTAGAGAATTTAGCACGTACTAAAGTCAAAGTAGAACTCGTAATACAGTACTGGAAAGATAATCCAAGGCTCTAGGCCTAAATGCCGGAACATCACTTTTCCGGTTTTGCCAGATAACACAGTGCAGATATGTGTCCATAACACCATGCCAAACTATTCCAGGGTTTGCAGAAACAGTGTCTTCTTAAGAAGTAGAAGTTTAATTAGCTAAAAAGGAAGTGTACAAAGGGGGCGATAACACAGTTGGCCACTGTGTCTCTCTGATGAGATTATCCTCTGTACCTCTGAACTTTATTATCCAAACAAAAACCCATAACATGACATGGAGTCTCTGACAGTCATGTTTTGGTTTTTGGTTTTTTTCTTGTTAACTCAGGAAAGCTGTCAGGAGGCCCTTGGCTATTAATTGTGACTGCCTGAGACGGCTAAATAGGCTGCACGTGTGAAAATGTTTGTATTTTTTTAAAAAAAATGAAATACACATTCTAGACATTTGGAAAATGATCCAAAATAGTCTAAAATCTGTGGCAGTTTTTCTTGTTGGCTTCAAGGGAGTGTAATTGATGTTCTGGTTATTACTCAATTATTAGGAGATTTTTGTTTTCATTCTGAACTTGTGGCTCAGTATTCTGATCTTTCCAGTTTGTGCTGACATGAAACCCTGGTGAGACGCATAAGTATGTGTTCAGACTTTTTGAAAGAACAGAGAACTTGCGATTGATTTATTATTTGTAATATCATTTGGAGTTTGGGAATCTCCCAAAAGGCAAATATTATGGCATTAATCATTGGACATAATTTGGAAAGGCCATCTAGGCAGGACCACTGATCCAGTTGCAAACTATCTTCAGGCAGATATGTAGACTACTGGTCCCAATAACATATGAATCTAATATTACAGAAAAAGGGAATATTCTCTTCTCTTTTCTAAATGGCAAAGCTGTGCACATTTTGAAAATGGTTTGGAAGAACTTCCCCGGACTTTCCACAAGTACATCTCTCTGCTTTTCATTAAAGCAACCTGACTTTTTTCTTGAGCTTTAACAAAATCCTGAAAAAAGATGTGACTGCTTTAAGGAGATGGTTCATTAAAATGAATGGGACTCTAAGAAGGACAGGGAGAAAGGTTGATCACCCAGAAGACTTCTTAGTATTTCTGCACAGTTTGTCCTGCCGTCTGGTTCTTCTGCCTATCCTACATTTTATAGCTGAATTTTTAAAATTGCTTTTAAAATAGGATTTTATTTTGCAATACAAATGTATGATAGATTGATAGATGATAGATAGGTTGAGAGTTTTCATTTCTAAATTCCTTATTGCCAAAAATGGATTTCTTGAAAACTGAATTTCTGAAGAATGCTTCCAGAAATTTGAGAAGTGGGGCAACCTCACTCTACCAGCTCCCTCACTCTGGCAGCATTTGATATCATTAAGCATGGTATTCTTCTGGGCCACCTTCAAAAGTTGTGTGTTGTAGGCACCGTTTTATGTTGCTGCCCCTACTACTTAAGTGAGTGATTCTCAAGCCTTTGGGTCCATCAATGTGGGGTCTGTCAAGGCTCTCTCCTATGCTATTTAACATCTACATGAAAGTGCTAGGGAGGTGATCCAGAGATGAGAGTTGAGGTATCATCAGTGTGTTCATGACACCCTGTTATACATTGATATTCTGGGCCATGCCAAATATGCTGTGAAAGACTTAAATTGGTGCCGAGAGGCTGTGAGGATCTGGATGGGGCAAAAGAAGTTTAAATTAAACCCTCTAAGATGGACTTGTTTGTTTATGAGCACTGAGGCATCATATCAAGATCTTTCTCAGTCATCCCACTGGGCAAGTCACACTCTCTTGAAGGATGTAATCCTGTGAATTGGGGGTCCTCCTGAATCCCTGGCTTTTGCTCAGATAACAGGTAGAATTCCCATCTACAGCAGGTGGAAGTTCCAGGGGGCTGTGCTAGTTATGACCCTACCTGAACAAGGATGCTCTGGAAGGGTAATCCACACTCATTTGGACTGAGGGCAGCCTATGGAAAAGACCTGGAAGCTGCAACTGGTGAGAAATGTAGTGGTACATTTGTTGGCAGGACAATCCTACCAGTCCAGAATCACCCCTATTTTAAAGTTGCTGCATTGCTTTACCAGTAGGCTTCTGGGCCCATTTCAAAGTGCTGGTCATTACTGTTAAAGCCTTACATGGTGCAGCAGCATCAGGTTCCATCAGGCAATGCGCTGCCAGGATAGAATCTGCCTGCCCAGCCTGGCTGTCTAGACAGGACCTGCTAAGAGTCCACTCACCCTGTGAAGCATATGGAGTATGGACAGGGTGGCGGGCCTTCTCAGTAGGAGCCTCTCCTGCCCCAGAGGTAAATCTTGCCCCTATCGTCTTTGCTTTCTGAAAATGAAAACTGTCTTTTCCCAGTGTGCTTTTAAGCTTAGCTGAATGTGGAGTGCTACAATAGTTTTAGTTTTACGTTTTTCTGATGTTTCTTGTTTTAATGTTTGTTGTTTGCCATCAAGGTCCTTTAGGATTGGGGTGAGCCAGAAATATTGGCAATAAATAAAATAAAAATAAATAACACTGCTTCTTCCTCATCCAAACTAAGGACTACAGAATGTAACTCCTTCTTATGTAGTAACTAGGTTTGTACTTTATAGTAAGCTATGATTTGTTTTAAGCTTGGTTTGAGGAATAAGTCACAATGCCTGGATTCACACGTAAAGCTATACAGAAACCATGGTTTACAAAAGACAATAGTTGGGCTCACGCATTGGACTTGGCTAAAATGAAACCAATCGTGAGATGGCTTAGTGGGTTATGTGACTGTGGACAACCTCCCTTGTGGGAATTGGAAGTGAGAGTGAGAAAAAGACCCCATGCCTGGAGAAGGCTGTAGGGAGGAGGGGCTGCTCCATTTCATACTGACAGTAAAAAATTCCTCCACTAGTTAAAGCATACAATGTGTTTCTAAAATGTATTTATATTGCATATACTCTGTATATAATCTGTGGCCTCCCTATAGTGCCCATAGTATATAAATAAAATCACCCCAAATCAGTCATTTAGACAGTCTGTTCTGGTACAGGGTTGAGATAAATCTCAGTGGAGGGAAATATATTTTATGTATCTCAAATCTTGTTGCACGAGGGATAAGGGAAGAGCAGCTCATTTACAAGTAACACTCTGCCAACATGGGTCACAGGGGCAAGACAGTCAGTGACAAATGTTGACTGATGTGGGCACTGATCCAAATGCTTTTTATGGTCAGGAAAACAAAGAAGAGTGTTCCCAATTGTTTTTGTTGCATTTTCACTCAGCAGTTTTGAAGCAAGATAGAGTGAAATTTTATTGCTTAGTATTGTGTATGGATTTCAATGATTTAGAAGTCATCATCAAGTTGAGAGTGGGTTGATGGCTGCCTGAATAATAAATAAAACTCGATTCCAAAAGACAGAATTTTCTGTTCTTTAATATAAACCATCGTCCTTCAAAAGGTTGAATATTGATAATATTTTATATTCCTATTTTTTCTTTTATCTCTTAATTATCTACTACCTCTTACACTGGTATTATTGTGATTTAATATTACCCAATCATTTGATTCTGAAAATCTTTTTTTTTTTTCAATTTCCTTAGCATTTCTTGCTGGCACCAAACTTGTTCTTGATTAGGTATTAAAATACCCATTAAACAATATTGTACAAATAAATGTCTATCCTTCTTATCTTTCTGAATCGTAATCAGTTTAAAATCAAGATCTGTTTTAATGAGAACAGCAACTCCCTTTGATTTATTTGACCCCAGAGCAAAATATTGTTTGCCAAAATATTTTTGTTTCAGCTTTTACACCATACCATCTAACTCGTACATTTCTTGAAGCATTATTACAGAGGGTTTAATAAGAATTAAATATTTTATAGATCTGTATATTTTCATCGTATCTTCTAACTCTCAGAATTTAAATACACTCTTTTCAATGTCTCTGATATCAAAGTAGACTACAATAGGTTGAATATATTTTCCCTTCTATTGTCTAAAGATTAACATTTGTTCCATTAAAACTTTTAAACAATAAGGTTTGACTTAATTGCATAACTCTTTCCATCGAGTAATCCTCTCCATCCTACTTTCCACTAGAAGTCTTACCCCAGATATTTTTCTCCTAGGTCCTTTACCATCCCCATTATGATGAGAGCCAGACAAAGAAGAATCATACGAACCATGAGTATTGAAATCCTTTCCTTTGATCACTTTATTAAATTTTACATGTGGAAGAACCTATTAACACGGTTATAAAAAGCTTTCAGAAAGCTATCTTGGCATCTTGAGTTAGTTGGTGGCCTTTTTAACATCATCATCTGTTTGGATTTTAGTCTGTAAATATGGGCAAAATTTTCCTGATGTAAAAGCCTTCTTCTGGGCTTGTGCTGGAGGAGGAATGCTTTTCTTCCTCTATTTTCATATATTCACATTTATATTCATAATCCAATCCTATCTGATGTGGAAGAATCCTCTTCTTATCTTCCTTCCACTTTAATATGTTCTTTCCAAGAGTATAGCATTCCTGTTTTAAAAGGCATAACAAGCCGGCCCATTGACCCAGTCTCCTTGATCTGGCTGAAGAGCCATTGGTCGTGTCAAAAATCTTTTTAAAAGTACTAAAAGTGCTAACTTTATATAAGATAACTTTATATGCAGTACTAATCTAATATTATTTTTAAATTTCTTATTCAGGTTGATTGACAAGGGAGCTTGTAAATCTCTCTTCTATTTCTTTCGTTTTTCCTTTATTTCTTTTTTCTCCTCCCTCTTTTTTCTCGGTTGCACCTTTAAATATCTGTTAAAATAAAATGAAAGATGTTAAAAAGAAAATAAAATCTACAAAGTAGTCAAAGCTGCCATCATGCATTTTGTTTTGCTTTTTAAACTGCTGGAACTCCTAGTTGCATGGGGGACAAGCTTCTTACAATGCCATAAAACATCCCCTCTGGAAAAGCTACAGGCTCAAACTATCTCCGTGATTCCTCATCCAAAGACACTGAGAGTCCAGCAGTTCTTTCTTCCTTGAGATGGAGTTATGAAGCTCAGAAATGATTCTTCCATCTTACCTGACCAGAAGCTTAGCATTTTAAGACAAAAAGACCCCATTGTTCCATAATTTCCATGGATCCATGTAAAACATATACAATGCTACTTTAGGATGGCCAGAAGCTAAATTTCCATCAAAATGGATTTTAAAAAATGAGGGAAATCAAGAGAATTTCGGGGTGTGGGATATTTTTATTGAGTTCGAAAGCAAGTTCTAGCTTTTCCATGCCACACTTTAATCTTCCTTTTTCAGCCCATTTCATGCAAAATTATCAAAATAAACAAAGAAAAGTTTCCTACCTGAAAAAAGCACCACAAAATGGAAGAATGAAATCAATTATTTTATCAAATTTGCAGCTATTAGCCCCTCTCAGAAATAAATAACGATTTTGATTTTACTCTTCTCTCCGCCAAGGTAGCATCAGACTTTAGCAATACAGCTGCAGAGAGAGCATATCTTTCTTGCAGCATGTAAATCAGCCCCAAATCTCAAATGAACTTAATTGATAATGGCAGCTAGTCTAACTTAATCATATGTGAATTTCTCTCTCTGCTCAGATGTCACTGGATGAGTGTTGGCAAGACTGTCTTCCCTTGCAAACACTTTAGATACTGTTTCTTGCTTTTGGGCAAAATCTCTCACAAGTACTTGGATACAGTCCAAGATACATCACAGATTTTCCTTAGAAAAACAAAGCAAAACCCTGATTCACTTGAAAAAAATAAACCTTCATATTGTCATTTTCTGACCTGAGTGGTGTATTAAGTACTGTGTTTGACTGGGGCTAAGGAGACTTAAGTTGAAATGCATCCTCAGCCATAAAGTTCACTAGAACTTTGGGTCAAACATTGTTTCAAGCTAAACATTGAAAATAATAATGTTGGAAATAATAATGTTGAAAATAATAATCCAATATTTTGGTGGTACATATTAGTTTTAGAAAGGAAGATTGATTCTGAGTTTGTTTTCTGATTTTTATTCAATTTTCCTTAATCTACAATTCTATCTACACTTACCACTGACTATAAACTTTGAGAATTTCTGGAGAACCAGTGAAATTCCAGAAGACTGGAGGAGTATAAATGTTGTTCCTATCTTCAAAAAAAAAAAGGAAGAACTGGAGGAAAATATAATAGGGAGAATTGTGATATCCTGCATTTGGGGAGAAATTAAAAAATGAAAGGCAAAATTATAGGAAGGCAATAGTCCGTGTGAAAAGGATCTGGGTGTCCTAGTAGAATACAGGTTGAACATGAGCCAATAGAACTATATAAATTCTACTAAAAAGGCAAATGCTACTTTTTAACATAGAGCACAGATCATGGGAAGTAATTTTCCCATTTTGCTCTGCTTTGGTTAGGTCCCATTTGAAAAACCATGTCCAGTTCTGGGCACTGCAGTCTAAAAAGGAACAATCTGAAGTAAGTTCAGAAGGGCTATCAGGAGGGTGAGGTGACTAGTTAAAGAAACTGGGTAAGTTTAGCTAATAGAAGAGAAGAGGGGAGATATGACAGCAGTCTTTGGATATTGAAAGGGTTGTCATATAGAAGAGGAAGTAGACTTGTTGCCTGTCATCCAAGAGGGCAGGACCAGAATCAATAGGTTGAAACTATATGGAAATAGTTTCAGATTAGATATTAGAAGGAATGTCCTGAAAGTAAGAGCTGTTAACGGGTGGAATAAGTTGCCTCATGAAATGGTATGTTCCCCTTCATTAGAGGTCTTCAAACTTAAGCTATGTAGTGATCTGCCTGAAATGCTGTAGCAGATCCTGCATTGAGCAGGGGTTAGAATAGATTATATCTGAGTCCTTTCCAACTCTATGATTCTATAAGAACAATAAATAGGATTGTGAGTATACATGATACTACTGTACTGGACTTTTTAAACACTAGATAAAATATGAGAAATGAGATAAACCTCTAATAATAGAACTGAAATTCAGAACTGTCAAAAAGAAGTATTTATTAAGACTATGTATGAACAATTTATAAAACTGACTATATTGGCCATTGGCTTAGAGTCAGACAGTGCCTTCTTTTTGTCCATCTCTCCTTCTCTGTCTCAGTCTCTTCTCTATTTTACATCTAATAACAGCTGCAAAGGGGTTGGTTCCAGATTGGGATCATGGAATGGTGGATTTAAAAAACACCCACACATCTTTTCCATTTGCTTAATTCCTTCCTAAAAATTTCTTCAAGAAGTATTCCAATGACAGCTCTGAAATATATGTTGATTGATTGGTTGATTGATTGATTATCTGCCATCAAACAATTATCAACTCTTAGCAACCACACAAATAGATTTTCTCCATAACGAGTTGTCCCTAACCTGGCCTTTCAGGTCTTCCAACAGTGCACTCATCCCCATTTAGCTGAGTCCATCCACCTTGCTGCTGGTTGCCCTCTTCTCTTTCCTTCCACCTTTCCCAGCATTAGAGCCTTCTCCAGAGAGCTGAGTCTTTGCATGATGAGTAGGATAATTTGAGCCTGGTCATGTGTGCCTTGAGTGAAAACTCTGGTTTAGTGCAGTTTAACTTTTAAATGGCTTTTCATTGAGTTATATATTGTGCAATATGAATGGGCATTAAACATGCTAATTACATCAGGAATGTCCATATCACCTGGGGATGGGATGGGATGGAAAGAAAATAGATGGAGTTGCCTTTATATCCTAGTTGGAGCCTTGCTTCCTCCATCCACCCACCCGCCCCATCCACCTGACCAGTGTTAACAGTAGCACAATTTTGCACTGAATGGAATGTTCTGAGGCAGCAGGGTGATTCCTAACACAAAGCATGTAAAGAAGAGCAGGAAGCCTATGATCTCCAAGCCTATACAGCCATCTTGCCCTTTTGAGAGGCCCTCAGACCCCCTCCAATATTCAGCCCCTGCTGAAATTCACTGCTGAAAATTGGCAGCATGATTTCTTATTTTGAGGGGGAAAGTCATGGAAATGGTTGCTTAACCTGTCAAATAGTCTTTACCCAGTTCCCCCCCAAACTAGGGAAACAGGTAGAAAGCCCATGCCCATTTTGAATAATCAGTAGGCCCGCTATGCCCATCAAGCCCACCGAAACATTGAGTGCAACCCCATCAACCAAAAAGTTGTCTATCCATGTTATATTCAAACCCTTTGCCAGTCAGAAATGGAAGGAATTTTTATCTAATGGCACCTGGAAGCCACAGGTTCCCATTTTGATATGAGGACTGCAGTCTTAGCCCTGCAGAAATTCAAAGACACATTCATCAGGCCAGCATAGCATGCACATAAAAACACAACCAGATTGGCAAGATTTAGGTGGTCGTATTTGCAGCCATTCCTCTCCTTGCAGTTCTCATGAAAATCCTGAAGCTTGAAAGGTTTTTTTTGTTTTTTGTTTGTTACAACCACAGTATTTACTAAGCCTTTGATTATTTTGATACTTGCAGTGCAGGAGACAAGCTTTCTGAAGAAACATGAGTGGAGATCCTTCCCTCATTAGGACAATGATCTACTGAATGGCTTGGTGGAGAAGAGCCAACCATGTTTTCTTTCTGCTGAAAGACTGAGATAATCAGAATATAACCACTAAACTGGCCTCACCTCAACACCCTTGCCATTAAATTCCATATGGAATTAAAAAGTCAGAATAAGAGCACTAAAATTAATATGATCCAGTCGTTTTGTGACAGGCAGTTTCTAATGCCAGTGCTAAGTTATGCTGATCAATCACTTATACATCTTATTAAGAACGCAGGTTTGCTCGTGTCTTGTTCCTTCCCAAGTCTTAAATTTAGAGATTTAGGCAATTGTCTTGAGGAATACAGCATGTGACAAAACTGACACAACGGTGGATCGTGTGAAGAGTGAAGGAAACCTCTTTGTATTCTTTGTACAGGATGCTATATTTGAAAAGAAGGCACTTTGGAAAGTGCACTCTAACTTTTGCTAAAACATCTTTACAGGAAGAAATCTAAGGCCTTGTCACTTGAGAAGCTTTTACAGTTAAGCAGATCAAAACAAGACAAGTGGAAATTGTATAGATTTCATCCAGAAAAAAACCAAACAAAACAGAACATAGTAGTTTGTGACTGAGTTTACATAAAGCATATTACTGACATGTCCTGACCACATCATTTTCTGATCACACCATTCTTTAAATATTTTGCTGAAGAAGTGGAAATACATAATACGTATTTTATGCATCACTTCGAAGAGAGAAAAATGAAGCTTCTTTTCAATATTAAGGTGTTGTCCAACATTCTCATCAATGACAACTAATCCTTATTTTTAAAAGTCAAAAATGAAAGAAATAAATTAGCTATTCACCATTCTCCCTGCTATCTCTATCTATCTATCTATCTATCTATCTATCTATCTATCTATCTATCTCACTCAATTTATATGGCTATCCACCTCAAACAAGTGACTCTTGGTGGCTAATAACAGTTAAAACAACAACAAAAAATACAAAATAAATAGTTAATTTGCAGCTGAGATTAACCAACGTCAATACAGATACAATCCAAATATTTCAACAAAACTAATTCTCAGGATCCAACAAATACTGTACCCCAAGCCCAGAAACACAGCCATCCCTTCAGGTCCTTGTGAAAGGCCAGCAGGGTCAGGGCCAATCTGATCTCCATGGGGATGATGCTCCACAGGGCAGGCACAGAGACAGAAAAGGGTCTTTTCCTGGGATTGTCAGGTGGCACTTTTTAATGGATGGGTGGGTAACATGCCTCTCCTGCTAGATCTTATGGGATGGGCAGGCATAATTGGAGTGAGGCATTTCCACAAATAGCCACATTTCATCAGGTAGTCCTCATTTAGTGACCACAATTAGGACTTGCAACTTGGTTGTCAAGCAAAATGGTCACTAGGTGGAACTGCCTGTGCTTACGATCTCACGTCAGCTTTCCTTTGCTTTACAGACCTGCAAAGGTCATAAATGCAAGGATTGGTCACAAAGTTACTTTTTCAGCACCATCGTGACTGCGAATGGTTGCTGTACGAGGCAGTTGCTAAACGAGGACTACCTGTATATAGGAGGTGGCTTGTAACAAAACCAAGTGTTAAAGTCTGGAGTGAATTATAGTTAACTCTTAGAAACATTTTTCAGAAGCTATTTACGTATTTAACAAATAAGCATGTGGGAGGTGAAATACAGTGGGGCCCTCCATTCTTCACCTACAACCCTGAAAAGAGCCATAAGCACATTATATATAGATACTATAAACTATGTGTACAGAGGACAGAGTTTCAGATGTTTCACTCTCGCATTTGTCTAGCATTTCAGTAGGGTGAAGAATTTTGTTAGCAGCTCTTTTGCTATCCTTACATGAAGGAGCTAGTGATAAAATATAAAGGAACATATAATTTATTAAGTGGTGTCATGGCAGGGAGGGGAAGCTGTGAAACAAGACACGGGGGGTTGGTAAGAACCCAACTGCTTCTATATTGAGGAAGGGAGTCCTTATAAAAGAACTGGGTCTGTTTCAGGATTAACTAAAAAAATATTTCTCTGAGCGGCCAAAGTTGGCTTGCTTTCATAACTGCAGTTTATTGGTCTGTTGGCTCAAGCAAATCTAAACACAAGGGAAAGTCAATCTTGCACCATAGCTAACACCTGGAATATATTCTCGCGAGTGAAAACAGCAGGGAACCGACCAGAAATAACCTCGCTTGTATTATTGCTTCAATTAGACCAAAACAACTTTCCCTTTGAAAACTTAATAATAAACACTGCAGGTCATTCACTTGTTCAGAGTCCCATTGGGAGAGAAAAACAGATGGAGGCCCTTAGCTGGACCTTTTTCTGTCAAGACAGACAAGAGGCACAAATGAGGAGACAGAGACTGATTTTAATTGGAACCAACAGCACCTACATGCTGCCTCTAATATCCATGTCATCTTATTGAAAAATTCCCCCAGCCCTAGTCCTCAGTCAGCCTGCCAAGATGAATGAAAGACGGCCCCTTTGCCATTTGGAAGTGTACCTTTTTCAGGTTCATTGCTGACTTCAGCAAGCCCTACCAAGGGTAGATAAATTTCACAGGCTTCACATGTTGCAGAAGTAGAGCAAATGCTGTCTAAACATTGCTTGCAATATTTCTTTCCATCAGACGATATGCATGGCTGCGGTTCATTGAATGGAATGCAATCAGGTACTTGAAATTCACCACTTGTATTCCCTTGAATGCAGGAATTGGTAGCAGAAACTGAGCCCTCTCAACTTAAAATCAAATTAAGTGGCACATTTTCCCCACCCTTAAAGTGCACTCTGTTGCTCATATTTTTCTCCAAAGCAAAGTTGTGGTGATTTTCTCTTAAATCATCTAGCTTTTCAGGTGATTTTTCCCCCTACACACAAACAGGCTTACACATACTTGCTAAACGCACTAAAATAATTATTGAACTGAATAATCGGGTCTGAAAATCAGTCTGAAATATTTCCCTTTGCTAAGTATGGACATGTTCTTTGACCATCAAACCAGATCAATATTTTTTTTACAAACTTCAAGTTAGATCTTCTTTGGACAATGGCTTTGGAGAAGTCTGGTAGTTTAGTAATTTCACTCTCTTTTTCTACATAAAAAGCAAGTTTTTCTCATTATAATAAAATAAGATGGATATAATTCCAAATTAGCTGTACCTGGAGCAGCTTCTAGATATATTTTGTATTTGGGGATAGACAATTGAATGAAAATGAACACCAGACAATTTATGATGGGAATATTCTTTCTTTTGCTATATATGCTGTATATTCTACATTATGGCTTAAAATATGTCAGTATGACTACCCTGCTCACTCCTTCCATATATTTTAATGAATCTGAATTTGAAACATGTTCATCATTCATCAGTGCATGCAATCTGTGCATGTAATTAATATTCACATATCTAGTATAACCCAAGATATGGTACTGCCTGAGATAGAATAGTAAATGGTACCTGTTTCATCCACACCATAGTACATAGTACCTAAAGTCATTTTTGGCAGGGAGATAGGAAAATCTGCAAGCATCTTCCCTTCCTGGAAGTAAAAACACATAATTAACCATCTTTTTCATAATTCCCTAGGCTCATCAACTATTGTAGTACTCAGAATTACTCTATGGTTTATAGTATGCATCTACTACAGGTGAAACTTGAAAAATTAGAATATCGTGCAAATGTTCATTTATGTCAGTATGGCAACTCAAAAGGTGAAACCAATATATGAGATAGACGCATTACATGCAAAGCGAGATATGTCAAGCCTTACTTTGGTATAATTGTGATGATTATGGCGTACAGCTTATGAAAACCCCAAATTCACAATCTCAGAAAATTAGAATAGTGTGAAAAGGTTCAATATTCTAGGCTCAAAGTGTCCCCCTCTAATCAGCTAATGAATCCATAACACCTGCAAAGGGGTCCTGAGCCTTTCAATGGTCTCTCAGGCTGGTTCAGTAGGAATCACAAGCATGGGAAAGACTGCTGACCTGACAGTTGTGCAGAAAACCATCCTTGACACCCTCCATAAGGAGGGAAAGCCCCAAAAGGTAATTGCAAAAGAAGTTGGATGTTCCCAAAGTGCTGTATCAAAGCACATCAATAGAAGGTTATGTGGAAGGGAAAAGTGTGGTAGAAAAAGGTGCACAAGCAGCAGGGATGACTGCAGCCTGGAGAGGATTGTCAGGAAAAGGCCATTCAAAAGTGTTGGGGACTTTCACAAGGAGTGGACTGAGGCTGGAGTTAGTGCATCAAGAACCACTACACACAGACGGATCCTGGACATGGGCTTCAAATGTCGTATTCCTCTTGTCAAGCCGCTCCTGAACAACAAACAACGTCAGAAGCGTCTTACCTGGGCTACAGAAAAAAAGAACTGGTCTGTTGCCCAGTGGTCCAAAGTCCTCTTTTCTGATGAGAGCAACTTTTGCATCTCATTTGGGAACCAAGGACCCAGAGTCTGGAGGAAGAATGGAGAGGCACACAATGCACATTGCTTGAAGTCCAGTGTGAAGTTTCCACAGTCTGTGTTGATTTGGGGAGCCATGTCATCTGCTGGTGTTGGTCCACTGTGCTTCATTAAGTCCAGGGTCAACGCAGCCGTCTACCAGGAGATTTTGGAGCACTTCATGCTTCCTTCCGCAGACGAGCTTTATGGGGATGCTGACTTCATTTTCCAGCAGGACTTGGCACCTGCCCACACTGCCAAAAGTACCAAAACCTGGTTCAATGACCATGGGATTACTGTGCTTGATTGGCCAGCAAACTCGCCTGACCTGAACCCCATAGAGAATCTATGGGGCATTGCCAAGAGGAAGATGAGGGACATGAGACCGAACAATGCAGCGGAGCTGAAGGCCGCTGTTGAAGCATCCTGGTCTTCCATAACACCTCAGCAGTGCCACAGGCTGATAGCATCCATGCCACGCCGCATTGCGGCAGTCATTGCTGCAAAAGGGGCCCAAACCAAGTAGTGAGTACATATGCATGCTTATACTTTGCAGAGGTCCGATATTGTTCTATTTCCAATCCTTGTGTTATTGATGTCATGTAATATTCTAATTTTCTGAGATTGTGAATTTGGGGTTTTCATAAGCTGTACGCCATAATCATCACAATTATACCAAAGTAAGGCTTGACATATCTCGCTTTGCATGTAATGCGCCTATCTCATATATTGGTTTCACCTTTTGAGTTGCCATACTGACATAAATGAACATTTGCACGATATTCTAATTTTTCGAGTTTCACCTGTATATAGTCTATGGGAAATATAAAGAATATTTGGCACAACCTATGATCTATGAGAAAAATTAATGGTATTTGTTTATACATTTTTCTATGTTAAAAAATGTGGATTTCTTAACTGGCAAGAAAGTGTCCATCAAATCTAGAATGTAGGTAAGTCTTCAAGCTTGAATCTATTGGATTTTTGCCAACAGATAATTCTCTCCACCCTCTTTCCAATCTTTTATGTTATTTCTCAGATAAAATATTACAGCAATTCCTTTACTCAAATTTTCATTCAAAATCTCATTTTCATCATGCAGCTCTGTTTCCCATCCTCACTTCTTCTGTTACAAGAACTCCTAGTGATAAAGAACAAGACATGTTCTAACTGCCACATCAATTTATGGCTATATCGCTTGGAAATTCTTTCACCTATCCATTTGGCAGTACTCTCTTCTTCAGAAGTGTTAGATGAGATTACCAAAGTAATTAACACCACAGATTGCATTTTAAATAGCATTTGACAATAATGGCACCATAAAATGTCCTCATGATCAATTAAGAAGCCAGCAGCTTTATCACTTTTGAAGAAGTGCAAATGATGCTAATTAATGCATACTATACTATTCACTATCCTGTCATAATGGGATTAAAATATGTCACTAATCAAAACAGCTGCTCTGATTTTAATCAGAGTATCTTGTGGGTGGTTGATAAATTGATGTCATATTTTTCATTTAACTTACCTTCAAGATAAGATGATAAAAGAGAATTTAAAACATAAATTTGTGAAGCCTAGAACTTCTATTCTAGGCTTCACAAATTTATGTTACAAATTTTCTTTATTTCAAAGAAGACAGCTCCATAAGAACCATAACCATCCTTATCTAAGAAACACTCCAGTTCATTTTTACAATGTGAAATTTGGTAATAAATCTAGGAAAATATAATTTTTTTCTTTATTTAACGGTTATTCTTGTTAAAAACTATTTTAATCATCAGGCACCAGTTTTGCCCTAGGGAATTATGAAAACCAAAGGAACCTCAAGAATGGCAGAAGTGAAGATTTTCTAAGGCAATTTCTAACATTTGAGTCAGACAACATCTTCATTAAGACCAATCTAATATATACAACATTGTGGTGAAGTTCTTGACATCTCCAGCTGTTATACCATAGGTGAGAGACAAGAAATAGAACAAAAAAGACTGACTTGATGAAATGCGCACAGAGTCACCAGATGGAATTGAAGTATTGTAACTTTGGTGGGTAATGCTGATTAAAACACTTATTAGTTCTACAATGAAAAAGAAATTACAGTTGTATTAAGCAAGGACAAGGAGGGGTATGCAAGCAATATATTTTATTTTCCTTGTCCATGGAGTGGGGATGAGGGGATGTTTGATTCTTCAGGATCTGCAGCTCCTTGGGGAAGGACAGTGATTCTTTGTTCCTGATTCTCACCTTTATATGATTGGCAGGACAGAAAGTGATCTCTGCACGATCAAACTGAAATTGTGACATTGGGGAATAGAAATAGTAGTAGTACAGAAGTGTCCTTTTTAAAGAACTGTGCAAATCACTAAATAAGAACACTGTTGTAAGTGCACAATCATCTTTATGTCTTCATGCTTCCAAAACATACTTTGAAGCTAGGTAGATGAAGCAAAAATTGATTGATTAACCTCTTTAGGGTCTAGGTTGGATCCAGATGTATCAGTAATGGTTTTCTTTGATATATCATATAAAATTAATTATATAGAATTAAAATTAATTATATAAAATATAAAATCATATTATATATGTATATACATGTGTGTGTGTGTGTGTGTATGTGTATCTGTATGTGTATGTATGTGTATGTGTATGTGTGTGTGTGTGTATATAAAAATTCTCCTCTCACCCCTATGGGTGGAATGTGTCTTCCTCAATCTCGGGTCCTCTACCAAAGGCCTGGGAGTTTGAGGGTTCTGCGCAGTATCTTAGCTGTTCCTAGCACTGCAGTCTTCTGCACAGAGAGCTCTGATGTTGTTCCTGGGATCTGTTTGAGCCATTCTCCCAGCTTAGGAGTCATGGCCCGAGTGCTCCTACCACCACTGGGAGCACTTTGGCCTTGACTTTCCACATCCTCTCTGTTTCCTCCTTCAGGCCCTGGTACTTCTCCAGCTTCTCATGCTCCTTCTTCCTGATGTTGCTGTCACTTGGCACTGCTACATCTATCACTACCGCTGTCTTCTGGTCTTTCTCTACTACCACAATGTCTGGTTGATTAGCCAGTACCTGCCTGTCCGTCTGGATCTGGAAGTCCCACAGGATCTTAGCCCTGTTATTCTCCACGACCTTCTGTGGAATCTCCCATCTGGACTTGGGGGGGGTCTAGCCCATGCACTGTGCAGATGTTCCTGTACACAATGCCAGCTACTTGGTTGTGCCGTTCAGTGTATGCTGTACCTGCCTGCATCTTACACCCTGCCACTATGTGTTGGACTGTCTCTGAGGCCTCTTTGCACAATCTGCACCTTGGATCCTGTCTAGTGTGGTAGACCCCTGTTTCTATGGATCTGGTGCTTAGTGCCTGTGCTGCTATGATCAGTGCCTCAGTGCTGTCTTTTAGTCCGGCCCTTTCCAGCCACTGATAGGATTTCCCAATGTCAGCCACCTCAGCTATCTGTCGATGGTACATCCCGTGCAGGGGCTTGTCTTGCCATGGCACTTCCTCTGCTTGAACCTCCTGCCTTGTCTGCTGCTGCCTGAGGCATTCTCTCAGCAGCTCATCTTTGGGTGCCATCTTACTGATGTACTCCTGGATACTTCGGGTTTCGTCCAGGACAGTGGCTTTGACACTCATCAGGCCCCACCCGCCCTCTTTGCGCCTGGTGTACAGTCTCTGGGTGTTGGACTTGGGGTGGAAACCTCCATACATTGTGAGGAGCTTCCGGGTCTTCACATCAGCAGCCTCCATGTCTTCCTTTGGCCAGCTCACTATACCGGCAGGGTATCTGATGATGGCATGGATCTTGTTCTTCCCATTGAGCTGGCTCTTCAGGACCTGTCTTATCCTTTGGTGGTACTTGGATGTTGCTGTCTTTCTTGCCTCCTCCTCATGGTTCCCATGTGACTGTGGGACACCAAGGTATTTATAGCTGGTCTCTATGTCTGCTATGTGGCCCACTGGTAGTTCCACTCCATCGGTCTTAACTACCTTCCCTCTCTTTACTATCATCCTGCCACACTTCTCCAATCCGAATGACATCCCAGTGTCCTCACTGTAGATCCGTGTCAGGTGGATCAGTGAGTCGATGTCTCATTCACTCTCAGCATACAGCTTGATGTCATCCATGTAGAGGAGGTGGCTGATGGTGACTCCACTCTTGAACTTGTACCCATATCCAGACCTTGTGATTATCTGGCTGAGGGGGTTTAAGCCTATGCAGAACAGCAGTGGGGACAGTGCATCACCTTGGTATATGCTGCACTTGATGGCCACTTGTGTGAGCTGTCTTGAGTTCACTTCCAGTGTTGTCTTCCACAGTCCCATTGAGTGCTTGAGGAAGGTCCTTAGTGTCCTGTTGACTTTGTATAGTGCCAGGCATTCACAGATCCATGTGTGTGGCATTGAGTCATAGGCTTTCCTGTAGTCAATCCAGGCTGTGCTCAGATTGGTCTGCCTAGAACTTGAGTCTTGGGCGACTGCCCTATCTATGAGTAACTGGTGTTTTGAGCCTCTGGTGTTGTTCCCAATGCCCTTCTGAGCTGTGCTCATGTACTGGCCCATATGGTCATGTAGCTTGGCAGCTATGATGCCTGATAGAACTTTCCATGTTGTGGGGAGGCAGGTTATTGGCCGGTAGTTGGATGGTGCTGTTCCTTTGTGAGGGTCTTTCATGATCAGCACTGTCCTTCCTTGTGTTAGCCAGTCTGGGTGGGAGCCTGCTGCTAGCAGTTGGTTCATCTGTGCTGCTAGGCGTTCATGCACTGCTGTTAGTTTCTTTAGCCAGTAGGTGTGGATCATGTCCGGGCCAGGTGCTGTCCAGCTTTTCATGTTCTTGACCTGCTGTTGGATGTCTGCTACTGTGATGGTGACTGGTTCCTGTTCTGGGAGATTGCTGTGGTCTGCTTTCAGGTCCTGCAGCCACTTTGCACTGGTGTTATGCGTCTTCTCTTTCTCCCATATGTTCTTCCAGTACTGTTCAGTTTCCGCTGCTGGTGGCTCAGCGGCTACTCTGTGGTTGCACTGCAGTTGGGAGTACACTTTGGATGGTTCTTTGGAGAACAGGGCATTTATCTTCTTGGCTTCTGCTTCTCTAGTGTATCTCCTTAGCCTGGTAGCCAGTGCTGTGAGCCTTTGTTTAGCAGTCTCTAGGGCTTCAGATGGAGTCAGGCCCATGTATTTTTTCAGTAGCTGAGTCTTATCCTTAATCTCCACATGCTTCTGTAGTTCTACCAGCTGACTGACTTCTCTCCAAGTTGGCTTGATCTTAGCCTCCAATCTCATTTTCCAGGGTGGGTATGTACTGCTGTTCTTCTTGATCGTATAGCCAAGCATTTCCAGGATTACAGCGGCTGTGGCATATACCAATTCATTGGTTTCAGTTATGGTGGTAGTAGGGATTGTCTGGAGGGCTCTGTTGGCATCTTCTAGCATACTATCTGATGGTACTTCTCCACTGAGCCTTGGTAATCGGACTCAAGGGTTGACTGTAGCTAGTTTATCCATGATCTTATGCCTCATATCAGCTGCTGTGCTCTGTAATGGAAGGGGTGGCAGTGACATTCCAGCTTCAGGTGTTGGCTGCACATCTGCTTGTTCTTCCAGGTCTGCTTGAGTCCGGGTTGTAATGTGGAGTTGGTCTATCTCAAGTTGTGAGAGCAGCTTCCTCTTCACTATGTTGAAGCGCTGGGTAACTAGTTGTTTCTCAGTTAGTGTGGATGTAGGCCTTCTGTCTATCCATAGTTCCCTCATACATTTCATATATCCCCTCTCATTAGGTCTGCTGTTGTAGTAGCATTCCATCATTTCCAAGTTCTCTTGTCTTGTCCATGTATGGTTTGTTCCAGTAGCCCACTTAACATCAGATTGTCCTGGTTCCCCAACATCTGACGCAGACCTTGTTAATCCGGGCGACGTCCGAGCCAGCATGACTCTCTTAGTTCGTGTCACTCTCATATTTTTGAGGTAGGCAGGTGAAGCATTAGGGGCTCTTTGCCCAAGGACCCCTGCTGGTAAGGTAGGTACCAGCCGGGATTTGAACCCCGGTCTCCTGCATCAAAGGCGGTGTTCTAACCACTATGCTATCCAGCCGCGCATATATATATATATATATATATATATATATATATATATATATATATGAAACTTCATATATATATATATATGAAGTTTTATAGACTCTCAGTATACAATTGAGCATTGCTTTTCCATCTTTGCTTTGAGATTTAAGCCACACAAATCAATTTGGTTTTTAGCCATGCAAATCAGCTCAGAGCCTGTAGCATGATAAATGACTTCTCAGCTAAGCAATTTATCAGCAAATCAGATTGTGGTGAACAATCATCAAAACAGCCAAGACTTTATACCACCTAGTGATCTCCCTGCAGTTTGTGCCAAACTCTTCTCTAGGAAAATGCCATCAATAATTTGAAATAACAATATGGCTTGATGCTGAGAGTCAGTTTCCAAGTAAATATAGTGCCAGCATTTAAACAATTGCTTTGAATAGTTATTTTTAAAGCAAAGCCTGAGTTTGCAAGGGAACTGCAAAACCTGTAGCCCCCATCTTTTATTCCACATATTGTAACTACCACTAATACAAAGGAACCTCCTTTTCTTCTTCTCCCCTTTCATCCTTCCCAACCTTTTTCTGAAACAGATTTTTGGGGGCACATGGGAAACTGCAGTGGGGAAAGGGAATTGGTTTCACTAGTAGTGAGTAATCTGCTAAGAGGAGCTCAGGGGTATAACAATATTTTGCAGATATTTTACTTCACATTATTGGGGGAGATATTGAGCAAAAGATGGGTTGTCATTGTTTTCAATAGCCATGGTAATGTCTTATCCTATTCTCAACACCTACTAAAGTATAATTAAACTGGTAGATTTTGATTTGTTAAAGATAATGGCTCTACAATGTGAGATGCATCCTGAAATGGTGTAAATGTTTTGGAAAATCCTGTTGAGATAAATGCAGTGTTCAGAGTGGTATTGAAGGTTGAACCATTAAAAACCATATCCTAAAGGCATTCCATTCCTTCTGTTCTCAAACACTGGAACTTCCCTTGTGGGTGGGAAGTATTACAAAGACTTTCTCTACCATGTAATTGGATATGACTTGTGCCAGCATTTCATAAGCCATGGGAAATTGAAGGAATTGCTTTTTTTTTTTTTTATCAGTTGCTGGATACTTCATGGTTTGGTAAACTAATTACATATGAAAAGGCTTCACTGTCATGCAAATCCACACATTTGATTGCAAAGTATGATCCCAGTGATAGGAAGTGTCATCTTAATCCTTTATGTGTTATCAAGATTATTTTTTTTCCCAA
The DNA here is from genome assembly GCA_030867105.1 of Liasis olivaceus. NCBI lineage: Eukaryota > Metazoa > Chordata > Lepidosauria > Squamata > Pythonidae > Liasis > Liasis olivaceus. The sequence continues at coordinate 240,293,525 of CM061349.1, read as the reverse complement.
AATCACATTTTAAAGCAAGAGTTGAAAATTCTGAAAAATCCAAAATTCAGATTCTTTTAATTGTTTTGGTTATATGATTTCCTATTCATAAATTCATATTTAACTGTGCAAAATTGTTGAGTTCAGCTTTATATTAAGCTCCAGAATAGTTCACTTTCTCATAGAATGGATGGTTGATACTTACATATTAGTGATTATTAACAGAATGTAAATATGCCATATAAGTAACATTAACAAAAACATTAGTTTTTAAATGAAAATTGCATATTTGGATAAGGGAGCCTTAGTCATTAAATCACTTCTGACTCATCATGACCTAACAGATTATCTGTCAATAGCTTTCTTTCAGTTCTTGTAAGTTCTTGATTGTATCATCGGTGATAATATCTAACCACCTTGTCTTCTGGGGGACTCTTTTTCAATTTAATGCCTTTAATTTTCCTACCTTTCTTCACCTGTTTTCAACATGTCAGCATACAGCCATTTCATCTTCTTTTGCTTATTACATTTTGGGATGGTTTTCTTTGCTTTGTATTTATTGTCACAAATCCAGAATTCTTCAGGTTCTGTGTTAATCAAATCTAATCCATTAAATGATATTCAGAATCTGAGTCACTAGGTTTGTTTTTGTTGACTGAATAGTGCTTCTCTATATTTGTTTGCATAGTGTAGAGTCAATTTGATTTTGGTACTGCCCACCCAGTGGTGTCCATACGTAGAGTCACCTATTAGGTTGTTGGAAGAAAATATTTGATATAAACATTGAATTTTCTTAGCAGAAGTCTATTAGTGTGTCTTCTCCTTTGATTCAGGCACTAAAGCTAACATTTCCTATTACTCAAGATGATATTTTATTGCCAGTGTTAGCATTTCAATTTTTGTATGTGTGATGGCTTCTTTTGGTGTTGTTTTGACAAGATCTTACAAGTTGCCAATACATGCTTCCACTTCCTCTTCATCTGTATTTGTGGTTGGAGCAGAGACTTGGATCATGATAATATTGATTGGCTTTCCTTGGACTCAAATTTACTTGATTCTATCATTGGGGGGAAGGGTGTATCCGAGGACTGGATTTGACACCCTTTTATTAATAATGATGGCTACTTCATTCCTTCTATGATTTCTTTTCAGTAGTAGATCTGATGTTCCTCTGATATGAAGTGAGTTATTCAAGTCCGTTTCAAGTTACTGATCTCCTGAATGTCAAGGTTCAACATGACATGCCTGTTGACATGCCTGTTCTGACAACATCAAGTTTGCCTTGGTTCATGATTTTCATACCAATGGTTTATATATTTTTGCAGCATAAAATTTGCCTTTTCATCTGGGAATATCAGCAGCTGGATGTCTTTTCAGCTTTTATACATCATAAGCAGCAATGTTACTAGTACTGCTCTTGCCCAGAGCTTGTTAGATACCTTCTAATCTGGGGTGCGGTGGGGGTGGGGGCTCATTTCCAGTATTATGTGGGTATTGACCTGGTTGTGAATGTCTGTTTGGTTTTCTTGGCAGAATTTGGGAGTATGTTGCCATCTCCTTCTTGGGTGGATTGTATTTACTGTGGTCCCTCATTTATGACCTGCCCATTATGGGTGATTCTGGATGTACATTCCCAAAGGTATGGTTTGTAGCATCTTTGGGATGTGCATGTGTACATGATTAAATTAGCTATTAATGTCAATGTACTGGGCATGTTCAATGAGCAACAGGTACTTTATATTAACAAATATACCAATTTAGCCTCTTCATGGCTTTTTTTAAAGGTGGAACATGCAGAAAAAGAAATTGCACATTTCTTAAAAACAGTATGTGTTGTATGTGTATGTACATATAACACATACACACACATGTATGCATGTATGTAAACAAGAGCCAGCATGGTTTAGTGGCTAAGATCCTGGACTAGAAATGGGAAGACTTCAGGTTATAGTCCTCCCTTAGACACAGAAGCCAAATGGGTGATCTTGGGCCAGTCATTCCCTCTCACCCCTAATCAGTGTCAGACTCTGTGATAAGCTGGCTGATAAACAAACCCCCTCATAACATTATGAAGAACTAGATGAGTGCTGTGCAAAATCAACTGGATCCTAACTGTACAACCATGTGAGACAAATTCTAAGAAAAACAGCAACGTGTGTGTGTGTGTGTGTGTGTGTGTGTGTGTGAAATTCTCATTAAACACATGCTCTTCATTCTTCTAATCCTGGAAATGTGAAAGGTTAGTCTTTTCAGAAATGCCATCTGTGAGAATCTAGGATGACTACTGCCTTCTTTCTCCTGGGAACTCAAACCTTTCAATATTGCTGTAATGAACAAGATGATTGATGGATGTCACCGTTCATCCTCCTGAAATCTTGATCTCATTCTGAATTTCAGCAACAGGCCTGACCTCCTCTTACCAGCTGGAGCATGAGTGATCTATCCACTCATTCATCCTTCCATTCCATGGCTCCTTCTATGTTCTCACCTTCATACATCTGCCCGTTGGGGGCAAGCAATAGGCCTGTCTGTCAGTAGCTCTGTAATGAGAGTGGTCTACCAAGTTACAGTATCCTGTCTCTTTTGGAACAAAAGGGAGGGAGGGAGAGAGGAAGAAAAAAACACATTCTGCATTCAGGAGACTCTGCTAATGACTGTGGGAGGTCATGCTTTACCATGTAGAAAACTAACTTAGGATCTAGAGAAAGTCTACAGTAATCAATACACCTGCAAGTTAAAGCATTTTATCATAGCTTTAAAAGAAAAAGGGGAAATTCAGGAGATAAGCAATGATCAAAGTCATCAGGACCTCATTGTCATCATTATCGTGCCCAGTGGAGTAATACCTCTGGTTTGTATTGTGAAATACAAATATTTCATAATATTTATTATTTATGAACTAAATCATAACAAATGCTCAAGGCAGCTAACAAGGATTGCTTTTTGGTAAAGCAATCAGGAAAACATAGGATCAGATAAAGAGTAAATGAAACCACCACAGATAAACAAAAGAGATGGGATTACCTCATACCCATCAACCAATTAGGAATTAGATTATTAATAGTTCTCCAGAAATCGCATATTCAGCTCAGTTCAGAAGGCAGACATTCCTCAAGGGGACTTTCATATAGCATGGGAAAAGAAGGAAATTTCTTCTTGCTGTTATAGGATCTTACTCAGAAATAAAACATTTCTGGGGATTAAAAAGGGCCACAGAGGATGGGGAAAAGAATAAGATGATAATTACTTGAAAGAAAGAAGGGTGGAAGGCATAACTGTTATGTTTCATTCTCATTCCATTCCATTCCTTTTCTTTTTTTTTTTCTTTTTCTTACTTTCTATCTTTTTTGTTTTGTATACTTTTACTGTGTAGATTTTATTTATTTATGTATATTTATTGGCCACCCATCTCAGTGGATGGATGGATGGACAGAAGGACAGACAGACAGAAAACATTCCTTGATACAACATTGCTCCATAGCAGACAATTCTTCTTACGGAATCTTGATTCTAGGACAGCTACCTTAGATCCATGTGTGGGCTAGGCTGGACCAGTCAACCAGAAATATTGAGTTCATTGAAGCATTTGAGAAATACCGATTTTGATGTGCTAGCAAGATCTTACTTTACATGAGTGTTGTCTGCATGTGTGTGTTTCAAAGCATGTTTTCAGATATTTAAATGTTTCCATTTTTGTTTTATTACATTTCTGTGTTTTTAATTGAAACAAACAAAGAAATAGTTCCCTGCATGGCAATAACCACCTACCATTGTTTAAAACACATTGTGTTGATTTTGGCTTGCATGAAATAAAGGAGAAGGCCAAAATCAGCTTGTCTACAAAGCAATGTTGCTCTATGCCCAGTATTGATGTGAAACTCACAACACAATTATCAAGGGTTCCTTCATAATCTCCCTGGACAACAAGTGGCATAGATAAAGATCTGTAAAGTAAGTAGAATTTGAATATGAACCTCAGTCCAAACAAATGAAGATGCACGTTCACTATGCACATACTATTTACCTATGGTCCTCTATCTGCTTCATTGAAAGCAGGAGTAGATTGAAATATGTCTATCCAATACAGAATTGTAGCTCTGTAAATCAGGAGAATAGTTGCAACAGAAAGTGGACATCAGCTTAAATTAGAACAGATTTCCTAGATATTCTTCCCTGAAGAATTGCTTCTATTGTGAGCTGGTCTTTTCCCTATAGCATGGTATAGTCAGAAGGCATATAACTATCCACGTTTTGCATTAAATCATTTTTGTATCTTTTAAAACAACAGCAATAACAGATGCCATTAGTTCCAGAAGAAAAATGGGGAAATCTTATTGCTGAAAGAGACCAGGAGCAAAAGCACAGGGACTGTTTCCAGTTTATCAGATCAGAAAACTGAGACATAATGTGCTGAGCCACCAGAAAACAGAAAACAAAGCAAAATATAGAGAATACACACCAATCGTTTTGTTGTAATGTAAATTACATACAGATGAAAACTCTTAAGTGCCAAAAAACAGTAAGGCCTTTACTTAAAAAAAAAAAAAAAGACATCTGGTACTGGATGCCCCACCAGACATGACTAATATCATTGGTATTGTGCAAGCTAATGTAATATTGAACTGCAAAGATTAGGATTCCAGACTGCTTCCTAATATTGTGAAACATAGATTTAACAAAGCAAAATCTTCTATAATCTGTAAAATGGGTTGCTATTGGATTAATGGCAGCCTTAATTTGTGCATGACGCATGCGAAATATATTTTATAATTTCACCTGTGCTTTTTTCAGATCCCTTTCTAAACACCATCAAATTTGCAATGCGTGCAACTGTTATTTTATTATGTAGTCCAAGATCATTATGATAAGGGCTAGCCCAACCAGTTTTTTAAGCCACTGGCTGCAATCCAGGCAGATTTAAGCACCATTTGATTTTAGCAAGAAAGGTATGTGTATGGATGTGGATATGCACACACACACACACACACACACACACACATAAAATCTCCACCTGAAATCAAAGGGGGTTGACAGAATAAATCTGTTGCTGAATTAAGCCCATTGAATGCTGATTAAATTAGTCCCCTTGCAGGAGTAGGAAAAAAAATAAGCCATTATAGCGTAAACCATGTTTGCACATAAGCTAATTAAAACCAATAGGATGGACAGAAAGTGGGAATCATTGTACTGTAGTGTGATGGAAAACAAGCCACACTTAATTAAAAACCTATTTACAATTTGACTGTCCCTGCCTAGCAATGATATAAGACAATAACTACAACAGTAAGATCAACAACAAGACAAACGATAGGGTAAGTCAAAACTGAAGTTCATGGAAACTTCAAAGGCAGATTCTCCAGATGGAACTGTGTGCAGAAATTGCATGAGAAGTCTGTATTATATCTAGATCTTCATGCACAAATTCAGTCCCAGTATATGAAGACGCTACTGGGAACCCACTGGAAGGAATAGGAGGGGGAAGGACATACCGCCAGGGGTATATCAACAACCTCAAGAAAGTGGTCAAGGTGCATGATGGGGGGCTATATCAATCTGTTTTCCTGTTCAGAGAACTCAAGACTACTCCAATCAGGACTTTTAGGAGTTTTGTTGAAAAGCAGCATTTGGTATTAAAAACAGAAAAAACCCAGAGCTACAAATTATTGGTGACTCTTTATACAGCACCAGTATCACCACACTGAAAGAATTTTGTATAGTACTTCCCAAGTTTTTTTAATGTTTATTAAAAGAATTGAATTATGGTAACTTAACTGCCTCAATTGATATTCATCATTATAAAAATATAGGTTGTGTTGCCAATCCCTATTTTCTAACTAGGCCTTCTATATTGATCTACTCCTTCCAGAGGTCCCTCACAAGAAATATGCATATGTGGTCCAAGAAAACATAATTCAGCTTGATTGATAGTGTATCAGAAATAGATATAAAAACACAACTGACCAGAAGAGCAAAATACCAAAACCAAACCAACACAGATCAAACCAAAACAAAGCAAAGATGATGCCACAATCACCCTGCCCCCCAGGCCTGGAAAACAACCAGGTCTTCAATAGTTTTCTGAGTGACCTAATGGTGGGAGCCACCCAGATCTCAGGATTGCACTGCTAATCTCCTCAATTACAAACCAAAAATATGTAAATGTAAAGACAGATACCAAGAAGTATTTCAAATCACACCGGTAATTTCATCTGGGATATTAGTTTACCGGAGTTGAACCTTCTGAAGCCCTCCTTGATTTGAATGAATTAAGATCTATTAAATATGTGCTCCATGTTACGCTCCTAAACCTGGAGTCATTGAAAATCTAAGAATTATTTTAAACTCGCTGATCTTAATACACTACATTGTTTTTCCTATTGGCAGAACAAGCACCGTTGACATAGTGGCTTTAAAAATATTGACTGTTGGTGTTTTTTTCTCTCTTTCAGAAAAATGTGACAAAAACTGGTGGGACAATTGCTTTTCTTCTTTTGTCATGTGTTCTACCTCTGTGAAGAATAGTTATATTTAAATTTCCGTTAAGAGGAATCAGTATATAGCCAAGTGAATACTGGTGGTGGTTGATTTTTTCCCCCAAGTTTTCATTAAGATGTGTTAACCAAATGATATTCAGTCTTAACCAAACTTCAGACTGACAGTGACAAATAAACTCATAATTCGAGAAATTATGGCACCCCCTAAATATCACTACCAAGTAAGGCCTGTAAGAGGGACTGATCCACTCATTCCTCAAGAAGCCTTGGATTCAACAGAAATGGAAAACTTCTGTCTCCAACTTTATCTTCCTGGGAAAAGTTATAGAGAAAGTGATAGGTACAGTTGTAGAAGGTTCTGAAGAGTATGGATTATCTGACTAATGGCTGTCTGGATTCAGGCCATGGTTACCCTGGTGGATGGGCACCAGGCATCTGGAGTAGCACCTAAAGATTCAGCCTTGGCGTCCCAACTAGTCCCTGGTTTAAACTATAGAATTCACATGAGAGCCTTGTAGATGAAACTATTGAGATCCACTGCTAGCTAGCACTGAAATACTGAATTTAAAAAGACTGACCTATGTTCTGATTTGATATAAAAGCTGAAAACTATATGATTTCTTGTTGTAATTTTGAATACAACTGAATACAATGGCAGTTATTTACAAGTAAACCAGCAAAGCATTAAACCGCTACTGTTCTTACAATCAGGTTTCTGTTGATGATAACTGTTTAACAGAAGCAACGTTTCTAGTTTTTCAGTATAAAATCTCTGAGGTCAATTGTTGTAACACAATACTGATTATACCAAAATCTGATATTCAAGATTAAGAAAAGAGAGAGGAACTTCTAAGGCAGTGTGTCTCAACCTTAGCAACTTTAAGTAGTCTGGACTTCAATTCCCAGAATTCCCCAGCCAGCACGATAGTTCTGAATAATGGTATAAAAGCAACCATTAAGATTTGTTTGATTAATACAAAAGAAAAAAAACTGTAGCAAATCTAAATTAAGAGGGTTGACCTCAACTTAATAACCTATCTATCAATATTTGCATGCTGGGAGAGATGAAGCAGGCTGCTGTATCCTTCTGATTGCTCCCTCTGTTCCAAGAATAGGGCTATTCACTATAAGAGATGAATGAACCTAGAGGAATTTGGGGGATTTATGAGGAATTTAGTCCTAATAAAGAAAATTTAGTCCTAGCCGAACAGATTTCATTATTGGAATGCAAAGTTAGCTAAAATAGCATGGAGCAGATAAGCAAATGGTCGTTATGTTTACAAGGCAGAAAAGGCGCAGTGGAGCTGCAGGCTATGCTGCGAAACATCTGCTGTAGATAAGGGGACAAACCCTATAGCAGGTTACTATGGAAATTTCACTATGATGACACACATGCACAAACGTTTTGAGGAATTTTCACTTGCTTAGAAATGTGTAAATGATCATATGCAGATTAGCCAATGCAATTGCGCTGTTTGAAATTCCTTGTGTGAAATCGCTTGTCTGTGTATTTGGGGTCTTTCACCTGGGAACGTTCGTTGATGTATCCTTGCATATCTGACCAAGACTCTGCAGACTCTTAATACAGTTTTGGAGACCTCCTAATCGATGTCCTGGCTCAGTAGAGGAACAATAGCAAACATTGCCATCCAGGTGGCAGAGAAGGGAGAAGGGTGCTGGAGGTTTTCTCAGGGTATTTCTCCAACAGCACCTGTTCCTCAGTTATATGGAGTAGAGACTGAAGGAGAGAACTCCTTGTTTTGAAAGCAAGGCCTTTTTGTATAGGATTGTTTCTCTCAAAATCCCCCTCCCACAATGCCTTAGTTCAGCTTGAGAACTGAAGTGCATCCACAGAAGGTGGTTAGTGGTACGGCCTGTAGATTAGCTCTGATATGAGCAGGATATCCCCTGACAAATAAGCAGGTGCAGACCAGAAGTGGCAGTATCATCTGGATGCGGGGGAGAGCACAGTTCTACAAATTGCCCCAGAAATCCAAAGACACCACTGTGACAGGACACAAACAGACTGCCTTAAAAGTCCAGCCCTATCTTCTTGGCTGCAGCAGTGGTGCAGTCAGTACTGGTGCAGGGCCAGGACCAAATACATCGGTTTGGCATATGACCAGGTGGCTGCGGGTGAGGTTGCAGCAACTCTATTGGCTGAGGCACCGTGAAGAAGAAAGCAGTGGCAAGCTACTTCTTCACACATGCCAAAAATGTTCATGGAAAGAAGCTTTTGTCAGAAAAGTTGGTTCACATGGAGACTTTGGAAATATCATTCACGGCTCTTCTGAAGTACATGACATACATATTTTTATTGATTCACAGCTGAGGTGGGCAGTTAAACCTCTTGATTTCCAAGGAACATTTATTCCTACATTTCAGAGATAGAAACAAGCAAGTTCATTCATTTGTACTACCCCTGTTTTTACTGCCTTAAATCTCTACCCCCTTGTATGTTTTTATCAGGATTTTCTCATGGGAAGAAGGTCATCCCGTCCCCTATACAAAAAACAGGTGTCCAGATTAATGTAAACAAAGTATCTTGTGATTCTGTTATGATTTTTACTGCCACCTACTGTAATGTGTATGTTAGTTATTCAGTGTCGTGGAAAAGCAACAGTTAAGAAACAATCCAAAGGAGGATCCAATCTCCCTCACCAAAGGCCTGCGGGAAGAAGCAGGTCTTCCGGGCTGTTCGAAACACCAGCAGGGTGGGGACCTTCCAGATCTCGGGGGAACCTCATTCCAGAAGGCAGGTGCTGCTACAGAGAAAGTGCACTTCCGGGCTTGTGATAGGTGGAATTATTTAATTGAAGGAACCGGGGCATACGGACCCTGCCAGTTTGGCTCAGCTGGGCAGATGCTATGGGAGATAGGCAGCCCCTCGAATAAGTAGGCCCTATGCCATGAAGGGTTTTATAGGTAATGACCAGCACCCTGAATTGCACCCAGAAGCAAACAGCCAACCAGTGCAGCTCATGAATAAGCACACTTGATAATTCACGAATATTGGTTTGGCTTGTACTTACCATGGAATAACTGTGATTTAAACATATTCAGCTGCACTTACTCTCTAGATAAGCTGAGAAGCGAGGGGGAATGAAAAGGAAGGAATACACTGAATTAGGTATACGAGTGCAAATTTGCACACACATGTTTTAGATCAATGTGCATCTGTTCAGCTACTCAGTTATTTAACTTCTGGAGATTCAGGATGAGATCAAAGTTGCATGAGCAGATTTCTGCTTGCACAGCAGGACTTTCTTTTCCCCTCTTTCCACCCATATCCCTTCATCACAGCAGATTTTCAAATTTAGAGGAGCTATAGCGGATAGATTTTTATTTTATTTTAGTTCATTTCATTTTATTTTAGCTGCCAACTCCAAAAAGACCCTGGGCCCTTCCTATCCCTCTGAATGGAGCAGGAGGTCCTACTATAATAGGTTACAATCCCAGAGACAAACCTCTTCAATGACCCCCCTCTGGTCTCTTTCCATGCTCTCTTTGTGAGTGCCAGGGAGGATATGGTCAAACCAGCCATGAAATACATGCAAATGGAAGCCATCAGTGGGCTTGAGAAAACCCAAGGTTTGCAGAAGTAAAGAAACAATACGTTGTTAACCTGCAGAATTCTGGGCAGTGACCATAATAAAGAACTGTACTATAGAAAATAATTGCAGGGAGGTAGAAGGAAGCCCTAAAAGAATAATATCCCAATTTAATATATGCATATAGAGAAGGGTCTTTGGATGGGAGTGGAAGAGAATGGAGTATATGTTTGAGATGGTGCTGGATGGTTAACTGAAGGGGTAAATGGGCATTGCACACGACAATTGGCTACAAGAATGTGCATAGATTAGAAGGAGAATTGATTAGGAATTTATATCAGAACATAAAAATTGCTGTAGCTCTGGCAGCATGGGACAACAGCATAAAGGAAGAATGTTTTCTGCATGGGCTTTTTAAAAGTTGGCTTGTGACTGGGGTGAGTTGATTGTATAATAAGAAACATATGAAGCAATTTTAGCTCATTAGTTCTCCGGTTGCCAGTGTAACCCTCTTGCAGCTAATAAAAATTTTTAAAAACCCTTGTATGTCCTTTATTGTAGAAGAAAATTTAAAAATACCCTTGGTATGTTTAAAAAACAAAAATCAAAGCTCATACAATTTGTTAGCCAAAATGGCACACATCATGGTATCTCACTGTCTCTGATTTTTAATAGAAAGCATTTGTTCTATAATAATTTGAATGCCTTTGAGGCACAGACGGGTTGCTGTTTGTGCCATGACTAACTGTGAATATTTGTCATGCTTGTCTTGGGGAACTAATTAACTTGCCAAGTCCAAGTGCTACAGCAACTGAATGTTGCTAAAATATGTTGCAGAATTACGTTAACCCATACAGACAATGTGTTACTATTAACAATATTTAGATGTTTCTCTGCACTTTGTTGTTGCAGCAAATGTATGAAACTTTGATTTGAACACAATTTGCTCAAATTATCCCACCACACTGAAGACTGAATTCAATTGCCAACTGAGTCAATGTGGCAAATCAAACTGGGTGCCTTCAAATCAATTGGAAAATTGAAGGGACTTTTACGAATGTGTTTATACATTTTTGTCAGATAAAATCTTTAAATCAAACTGATTCAAACTGAATTGATCAATACATACATTTATGTACAGGTTAAGAATGCCCAATTTAACGGACGGCCCATAGTTAAGAACGGAGCCTATTGTAGCAAAATTCGAGTTAAATGCACAATACTACTTATACAGTATTATACAATAATACTGTTCCGGCCTACATACAAATTCAACTTAAGGGCAAACCTTGGGAATGGAACTTGTTCTTAAACTGGGGACTACGTGTATAGCCACCACATTATTCCTTTTCAGGGTAAGCAATATTTTGCAGAGTACAGAAAAGGAGTAAGAAACAGTAAACAAACAAAAAGATACATGTTAAGGAAAAAAAATGGAAATATAGCTAAATCTAGTTTAGTGCAACAGCATTCACCATGCCTTTCTATCTGAATTGGTTCAACTCTTCCAATCAAATTAGAAATTTGAATTGAATCAAACCAGCTTTGAGAACTAAGTTGCAAATTCAAATATGATCTGACAGCTTCCTGATCTGAACATTTCTGTTGCTCATGACAGTTTCAGTATCATTTATTTGCCCCACAAAATAAGGCGAACAAAACCCTGTCTAACAAGTGGTTTGTCCAGACTTGGGAACACAACACACCAGTTGATTCCAAGCTCCAGACAAAAGAGTCCTTTTGTGTTAAAAAAAATCAAAAGTTCTGTGATTGGCTCATGGTTTTGTATGTGATGATTTGCTAATTAGCTAAGGCCCCCGAACCTAGCCAATAAAAAGGAAGTGACTGGTTCCATCTCTGCTTCTACTGGCCAAGAGTAGGCAAAAGGAGAAAGGGGAGATGAAGGGAAAAAGGAGGAAGACAGGGAAGAAGCTGATGTTTTATAACGACATGCTCAGAAGCAGTGTTATTCTACTGCTGGCCTCAGTCACGGCATCTTCTGGGTAGAACAGAGTAATGTAGCTGCCTTAAGAGTTAATCCTGGATAGCTAGTTCCAAACTGATGAAGACTTTTCTATGTTGCCTGCTTGCTCGGTAGATAGGATTACAGTTTTTTCCCCCTTTAATATGAGGAAGCAAGACTAGAAGGGTTACATTGTTATACTGTGAGTTATGCTTTCTTTGTCCATCAGGTATTCAGTAGGCAAATGCATTAAGGTGTGTGTTCTGCATTGTATGCATTATATAAATGTTGCTAATAATGCTAATTTCAGGCTGTAAGTTGTATAATACAAATATGATATTGCTTTTGGTGTTCAGTAAATGAATACAGTATGCATCATTATATTGCTTTATTGTATTTGTTGAGCATTGCTGGCATATTGCCAGATGCCAGAATGTTTACTCTGCATTAGGAACAGAAAGACAATTCCAACCAATACCCAAAGGATTATATTTTTATTACTGCTGTTGTTGTTCATAGGCTGCACTGAAGTGAATCAGGCTCTATGTTGCTCTTTGCTGGGTTTCTGGGACTGTTTGTATAGGTATCTGAAAAAAAATAAACTTTTAATGCCATTTTTATGGCATTTCTATATGGCAATTTTTAATTTTTTCTAGGTTGAGAGATAGATAGCAGTCAGCAAAGACTGCTGCCTCACCTACTTCTGTGTGAAAAACAAGAGTGAAAAATAAGCAAAGGGATTATTTTGAATTTTCACTGTTACTTAGTGCATGTTTTGTTCCTTACAGCATACTCTAGACATTCTGGGTTTTGTTTTATTAGAACAATGTCTGGTGCTTGAAATAAAATAGTTTTCCATTTCATGCACACCCCTTTATAGTACCATATGCATTCTGCTATAAGTGGATTCAAGTAAGAAAAACATATTTAGAAACAAGTATACACTTTCCATGTTAACATGGTTTTTCATAATTAGAAGGACAAAGTTGGGTTTTTAAGTAAGAATCCTACTGTACATGGATCCTTAGGCCTACTGAATTCAACAGAGAAGTTCCCATGTACTTAAACTTAACTTAAGCTCTCTCCTGAATAAGTTATCAAAGTATTAACAAATATAGCAAAACAGATCTGACCATTCATAAATATACTGAATTGCATTAAAAAATATCAATTAATTGTATTTTCTTTCTGTATTATGCAGTCAACGCAATCTTTTAAACAATATGTCCAGTTTTTAAGAGCTCATTCTATTTGTTTTTCTTTCCTCTCCTGAATAAAAAGTGCATATTATTGACTACTGAATTCCTTTATTCGCCAGAAGACCATACTGGCATATAATATATCACTCAAGATAAAAAAAAACCCTCCTCATTCTTTTCAACAATGATTCTAACTGGTAGTTAAGCAATTAGTTTTAAGTAGCTTTTCTGAAGTAATAGCTAGCTTGACAAGAATGTAAACAAATAATCTGGAATAATAAAAGGTGAATATATTCAATCTGTAGTTATACTGGGTAACATCCAGATCTGTCAATATGATTTTCATTAGAGTATGTAACTCAAATTTCACTTGTCTGTAGAGGCATCTGAGGTCTTGTCACTAGAAGCATAGTAAAAAGAATGCCTAGCAAAGGAGAAATTGTACTCCATTAAGGCTGCTGCACGTATCATGACAATAAAATTAAACAAAACACAGGCACTTCATGTACATTTTAATTCAAGATAAATTTCAGGGTTTTCTTTCTGTCTTAGATGACTACAATACCATCTTTTTATGAAGTACTTTCTACATGATGTTTTTAACAAGCTATTTATTATAACCCAAAGACCAGTCACATTGGATCAAAAGCATGTAGTAAGAATTTTTGTTTTCCAATGTAATCTTTTTACTCTTCCTTATCGTTTACTCTTTACATGTTGCTTTTGATTGGAATCACCATTATGAACCCTTTGGATGATCTGCAAACTTGGCTACTTCACAGTTCCACTCAGCCTCTTACCCTGGATTAGCCTTTCTAACCTGGATTCCATTAGTTATCTTAAACTACAATACCCGCACTGATTATGCTGGGTGAACCTGGCCATAATTAAATGTGTTGTGCAGGAATCCCAGGAGTTGTACTCCCAATAGATCTGTAAAACGCCAAGTTGGAAAAGAGTTGAGTTAGATCATTTATGAGAAAATCAAATAGAACCATTTTTAACAGGCCCTTGATTGTACACACTTATTTCATAGTGAAAATCTGATTGATTTCTTCTCATGCTTTTTGTTTATCTTCATGTTTACCAATGTACATCCCACACAAAATGTGCAGATGGTTGCATTTGTAATAGCAATCTTGTGCAGTTATGCATTTAGTAATCAAATGGAAAACAAAGAGGATGCAGATTTTTTGGCCAAGAAACTATCTTTACCAAAGGGAGGTTAGTGAGAGAAAATAGGTGGAAGGTCCCCATTGTCTAGGTGAAAAGTAGAGGGGGTGCTGATCCATCCTAAATTGAGAATGCATACTGACTTTTGTGAGAAGGAGGCTGATGGTTCTGGCATCCTTGCTTGTGGGGTGACGTTTGCTAGGTGGTTTCTAGTTGTAGTCTAGAGATATTTTATTTAGTTTGTTGGCTGCTATACTAGCTTTAGGTGAAGGGCCTAAAACAACTTATTTTTATTTTTGAATATATTTTTATTAAACTTTTAAAACATTGCAGTTAACATTTCTTTTAAAAACTAGGTTACTTGTAGCATTGTATATAAACTGAATGGCAATATAACTATACATATTGTTTGTTTATTTTGTGTGTTTGAGTCAGTGTCGACTCTTGGTGACTGTCTGGACAGGTCCCTGCAGTTTTCTTGGCAAGAGTTTTGGAAGGAGTTTGTCCTTGGCTTCTGCTTCCCAGGGCTGAGAGGGAGTGACTGGCTGGTCACCAAGCTGGATTCATGCCTCAGGCAAGACTAGAACTCATGGTCTTCTGGTTTCTAGCCTGGTACCTTAACCCACACACCAAACAGGGTCTTCTAGTAGTTTACCAAATACAATTCAAGGTGCTGTTTTTAACCCATAAAGCCCTATAGGGAATATCTATGAAATCATCTTCTCTAAGTTGCCTCTGGCCAGCCCATCTGTTCTGCTTGTGAGAGAATATTCACTACCTCAGTGTAGGAGGTGAAGGGGGTGGGCGTATAGAAGCAATGTTTCTCCACTGCTGTCTCAGCTCTCGAAAATACGAACCCTGTAATCTGGTTGGCCTCTACGTTCCTCCATTCCACCTGGAGGAAATAGATGTATTGAGCTAGAGAGAAGCATAGTACAAATTTTGGCCTCTGAGATGAGAATGAATTTCTGAAAGGTGGAAATTTTTCAGGGAATCAAGAATCAAATCTTTATACATGACATTCATCCTTGCAAGATGCTGCCCTTTATGACATAATTTTGTATCAGAATATTGTTTTATTTTTATATTACAATTCAGAAGCTCATGCTTTAGTTAAATAGTGCCATTTTCAAAGTGTATTAAAATGGTTCCATGATACTTCCAATCTTAAAATTTGTTGAATGAATGAGTCCTTCCACGTATATTTTTGTCAATGCTGTAACAGATATAAACCCATGGAGATACCACAGTCAAAAAATCCTTCACCAATAAGTTTCCTGACAGATAATTTAGCAGAAATCAGCAATCCCTGAAAGATTTATCCTGGTCTATGACTGTAATAAAGATTTGATTCTTGATTCCCTGAAAGATTTCCACCTTTCAGAAATTCATTCTCATCTCAGAGGCCAAAACTTGTACTATGCTTCTCTCTAGCTCAATACATCTATTTCCTCTTACCTCCAAAAAGCAAAATTGGTCCTGGTCCACATCACTCCATATAAGGTGGCTTTTTAGCCTATATGGCTATTGCTGCAACTTGGATCCCTAGTAGTTACCCCCAACTCACTTCCAGAATGGCAGGATTGTCTCCTGATGGAGAGCAACATTAGCAGCAAGCTTTGCAGTGTTTCCAGTTGTACTGTCTTCTACAACCAAATGGAATATTCCATTGCAAATAATTCGGTGTTTGCCTATTTGTTTAAGGTTGCATGTGATTTGTTGTCTTTCTTTGTTGTTATGCAACTTTATCTAGGAAAAACAATGACTCCTTAGTTAGGCTGAGATTAATATTTTCAGTGAAAGCATTACAGATTATCTGATTAAGGAAGCTTTGGTTATTATCTGGCAGTTGGCCACCAAATATTGATGGGATTATCTGGCACAAAAAAAGAGCCTAAGAGACCCATGCAGCCTCTAGGGACCTCTGCTTTAGAACAAGGATAAAGATTTTCAGTTTATAATTTCAGGGATAATCTGTCAGGGGGCATCACACAGAGGTAGATGTTACAGAGCCCAAAGTAGGCAAGGCCAGCTTTTCTCTCCCTCTTTTTGCCATTCCTTTCTCACTGTAACCACCTCTTTCTCTGTTCTTAGGAAAAGAGACTGTTCTTACAAGAGATCTGATCAGATTGTTTGCAGAAGGCTTTTGAAATTAGGCCAAGGGCCACAGATTCTCCATCCCCACTTTAAAACAACAGTCCATCTCCTCCTCCCAATTCCAGAAGACATGATCTAAATAAATAAATACTGTCCCCTCCCTTAAAAAAAAAAAAATCAGACAATGGATGGTCCTGAGCAATTGCTTTGTTTATGTTCCAGCTCTGTTTCAACTCTTCCCATCAGTGCTCTTAGTGTTTCCTTGTTTATTTTCTTCAGCACACATGGAATGAAACTGGATCTTATGCAAGGTTTATTGGGGTAATATATACACAAAAACTACCCTGCACATCTCGACAAGGATTTGCTAAGAATTCATTTAGGCAAAGAAAAGAAAAGCAAATCTGTTAGAAGAGAATGATGATCATCTAGAAGAAAAGGAAATTATCCAGAGCCCTAAAAGTAAAATTCAGCACTTCAACTGATTTTAATAATAAGTGACGCTGTGACTGCCCTCTCGCGGTGCCTGGAGGCTGTGGGGGCCTGGATGGGGGATAACAGGCTTCAACTGAACCCTGGTAAGATGGAGTGGCTGTGGATATGGGGAGCCTCAAGATCTAGGACTTTGTCATCTTTGGTTCTTGACGGGGTTGCACTACCCCAGACAGACCCGGTGCGTAATGGAGTCTGGACTCACGACTCCTGCTCGAAGAGCAGGTGGCAGTTGTGGCTAGGAGGGCCTTTGCACGACTTCGTGTTGTGCGGCAGTTACGCCCCTTCCTGGATCAGGAGGACCTCCTCACGGTTACTCATGCCCTGGTCACCTCCGGGTTGGACTACTGTAATGAGCTCTACATCGGGCTACACTTGAAGAGTATCCAGAAGCTACAGCTGGTGCAGAATGCGGCGGCGCGGACAGTTCTTAATGCCCCTAGGAGGTCACGTATAACACCGCTGTTGCGTGAGCTGCATTGGTTACCAGTTTGTTTCCGGGTCCAATTCAAGGTGTTGGTCATTACCTTTAAAGCCCTTCATGGCACGGGACCAGGTTATCTGAGGAACCACCTCACCCCAGTCATTTCAGCCTGCCCCACTTGGTCCAGCAGAAGGGGCAGGTTGCAGACCCCACCAATCAAGGAATTTCGATTGGTGGGGTCTAGGCAGTGAGTCTTTTCTGCTGCAGCTCCCGCCCTATGGAACATCCTGCCTCCTGAGGTGCAGTGTGCCCCCTCCCTGATGGCCTTCAGGAAAGGGCTCAAATCCTGGCTCTGCCAGAAGGCCTGGGGGCCAGAGGGGGGCCCGCATCTGTGGAGATGGCTGGTGGGATGATGGGTTGTCCCCATCATCTTACAGGTTTTTTAGGGCTAAAATCATAGGAGGTTTTTAGGGCATTTTTAATATATGTTTTTTTAATTATTTATAGATTTTAGCCATGTTTGGAGAGACTTGTGTTTTTTGTGTTTTTTCTTCTTTTTTATTATTGTGAGCCGCCCAGAGTCACCCGTTGGGTGAGATGTGAGATGGGCAGCATACAAGCCTGAAAAATAAATAAATAAATAAATAAATAAGAAGGCGTGAACATTAATGTGTCTTTCCTGTTACTGATGTTGTATGGACCAAAAGGCTTTTTCCATTGTTGGAGAAAACTAGGACCAGTAAAGCCACCATACTAGTGGCAGGAGCATGGTGATTTTCAGTCCTTTCCCCACTATAGCCTCCAACACTACATCAACCCAACACTCTCCAGAGCAGATTTTTCTGTGGCATAGAAGGCTACAGAACTACAACCAATGAGAGGAGGAAGCCAATGAGTGAAAGGAAGATCTGAATCACCCTTTTCTATATTTGTGGCATGGTGCAGTAGGAATTTGAACCTGTATCTTCCCAGGCCTATTCCAGTACTTTAAATATTATACCGCACCTTTCTGAACAACTCACCAATGCTTGGATTACCAGATCCAGGCTGCAAAAATCCAGATTACTATTAGGTAATAATAAAGAGATACAAAACACTCCAACCATTGCTATCCTTTTTCATCATTCCAATTTTTTGCAGCCCAGAACCGGTAACTTTAGTCAACCCATAATATATAATCATGACAGCTCAGCCAGCATTATCTAATCATGAATCCACACCATTTCCTTAAGCTAAAATGGATGTAAAAGTGACTGACTCTTGGCACATTTGCAAAGAGATGTATCTTTAGTTTTTGGCAAGAGACATAAAATGACAAATGATTTTTCACTGTAGCACAAGGAAGAAAACCCAAGGCTGTAGTAAATACTATTTTTAAAACCCATACTAGGGGTTAAATATTTGAAATACTTTTCTATTACACCTACCATTAAAGAACTTTTAGAGTTATATATGGTTTGCACATGCAATTAAATAGGATCCCAGTTCCTTAAAATTTTTAAAGAATTTCATTTCAAATGAACTGGCAATCCTACTGCAGACCAAGTAATTGGTATGTTCATCTGATTTCCATGACATTTAAGACTATAGCATTACAGCCAGAATTCATCTATGCTTAGTTACAATTTACATTACTACTTGGATCATCTGAAAACTTTCTATAATACTATCGATGCATGAGTAACTCTGCCAGCTTTGCTTTTGGTTTTATTTAAAATCTAATGCTGCATTGGTTGCATATTTATTGATGTTAATCATGCCAATAAAGTGAGAGGAAGATCAAAGCAGTGTATAGAAAGCTAGGATATTAATGCATGGAACTCCATGGCTCAGTAATAGGAACATCTGTACCTCACATGTATACACTTGCTGCCTCAATTAAAATTAATGGGGTACTCTGCATACTTAAGTTTGTGAGATGTCAAATGGGATCAACTCAACATTTTGGATTGAATACAGTTTGAATTGGACCAGAGTTGATCTGCACACTCTACTAAATGTCATGTCCAACAAGGTTGCCTTGGTGATAAGACCTCCAAGGATGAGGTCTCCTCTGAAGAGATCCCTCCTTGGACAAGACCTGAAAGGTTAAAGCAGATTTTTTTTCTTTTTCTCTCATGCTATCCCCCATACACAGACAATTCATACCACTGGAAGTTTAGTACCAAAGGTGGCAGCAGTCTGAATGAAAGCCCAGAATTTGCAGTATAGCTGATAGTACATCAAATATCTAAGTGGGAAATAAGTATACTTTAGATTAGAAAGGCTGTGAAATGCCACCTTAAAAACAAAGCTGCTCAATTTGCAACTAGTTTTGCTGAAACAACATCTCTTTCTGTTCTTCAAGTTGGACAGCTCCTTTGCTAACTTAAACTTCCTTTTCCTTGGCCCACAGAACTACTACTACTAAAAAAAAAGTATTTGATCCTTTGGGCAGGCATAACAAGTACAGGGCATTGGTTAGAATTTCTTCCACCTCTCCCTAAAAATATCAAAGAATGAAGTGAGGGATCTTTTACATGTAGAGCTATGACCTTTCTTCATTATGAAGAATGAAGAGTACAAAATGTTGGGCATCAATACAATAAACCAGAATATAAAACTATTAGCTGACAATAAATTATACCAAGGAAACATTAAAAACTTACCTACAAAGAGCAATTTAGCTCTCAGTGGATTCTTAAATATATATTTGGGAGATAAAACCCTACATGCCAAAATGATGACAATTCTGCTTGCATTCTTTTTAAAATATTTATTCTTTCATTTTTAATATATGGCTGATTTCCATTCCTGAGCCTTTCTCAGATGCCTGCAGCCAGCATGAATGATTTCTCTCTAGATTCAGGCATGTGCTTCATGGGGGTAGGAGTGGAGAATGTGTCATCTACCTCCTCCACCCAACATAGTTTGCTTTAATGCGGACCGTACTACTAACTACCGATGCAGAAAGCTTAGCCGTGGTGTCTCTGCCTGATATTATTCATCACGTACTCTTGGGCCAGTTGTAGGCTCCACGGTCTTTTCAGTTTACATTCCTTGTCCAAGGAGATGCCAAGAGCCAGAAGAAGACATTTATTAAAGCAGACAGGGAGACATTACAAAAGAAGAAGGAGCTGGAGTGAGTATTTATCTTCTCAGCAACACCACTGCTGCCACCCCCACCCGCCAACAAAATAATGGCCTGAAGCCTGTGAAAAGTGTTAGACCTTGTTATATGTTTAGAACTCCTGATGCCTTTCTCTTGGATTAAAAATCTTTATAACAAAAGCCACAAGAGTCTACAAACAAATGACCTGAACTGCATGCTTACTCCAACATACACAGCATAAACTACAGTTCAATTAAGAAAAGTAAAGTTTTTTTTTTTTTAACAAATAAAGCATCTGTACATTCTGGGCTACAGCTGAATTAAGTACTTTCTGCACTTGAGATTTCTCATGAAATATTGCTTTCTCTTCAGCTGTTTTGAGGGTTGGTAGCTATTCCCTTCCTGTCCATATTTTAACTTCCTAAGTGTTAATCAAGAACCAAGCATTGACACATCACACTCTTGGGGCTCAAATATCTGGCAACAATATCCAAATGCATCTATTTAAAGTTACATTATGGTCAAGGTTTCATGCAAAAATTGTTTTGAAACAAAAAGGCAATTGGAATATGTAACAGCAAATTGAATTACTAAGTATAGTCGAAGGATTGGTACTAATATTCATAACTACCTTGGAAAATTGAATGGAGGGTGACGAATGTATTAAGGTGTGCAAATATATATTTAGGGTAGTCAGAAATAGTTAACCCCCTCCTGCCACTTTTCAGCTCTATGACAATTGAGATTCAGGTACTTATAGTTGAGATACAATAATAGGGACTTCAGCTTAGATATTCTTGGCAAATCCTCATGAATTTGAACCATCAGGTTCAACATATGAAGCTGTCTTCCACTGAATCAAAGCACTGATCTATCTACTTTCAGACTGCCTGCATTGACTGTAACAGCTTTCTTGGGGTTTTAGATACAGTTTCCCAGCATTACAGTTATCTGGAGATGCCATGGTTTGAACCTGGGACCTATTATATGTAAAGTATGCACTCTATCAGTGAGCTACAAACTTTTTGCCTCAAAAGTATGAGTTTCTCTGCTGGCAGTTCATATTTACAGGTTCATGAAATTAGCCCCACACACAACCATAGGTAATGCTGGCTGACCGATGTGAGTTTTTATTATTTATTTATTTATTTATTTATTTATCAATCATATTTATATAGCCGCCTATCTCACACAAGGTGACTCTGGGCGGCATACAACAATTAAAAAAATAAATACATAAAAAACTATATATAAAAAACAGTAAAAACACACAAAAACAGGAGGGGATAAAATTAATAAAGGAACCATTGTAAAAATTCCCCGGTCCCTTGGGAGCCCCAGGCCTGATCACATAGGCAGGTCTTGAGGGACTTACGGAATGTTAAGAGGGATGGAGCTAATCTCACTTCCTGGGGGAGGAGATTCCACAAGGCAGCACCACGGCAGAGAAGGCCTGCCTCCTGGGACCCGCCAAATGTAATGCTCTAACAGATGGGATCCATAGCATGCCTTCTCTGCCAGATCTGATGGGACGGGCAGATGTGATCAGGGAGAGACAGTCCCTCAGGTAACCCAGCCCCATGCTAAGGGCTTTAAAGGTCAAAACCTTGAATTGGACCCGGAAGCAAACTGGCAAGCAATGCACCTTGTGGAGCAGAAGTGTAATGTGTACCATCCTAGGGGCACACGTAACTGCCCGCACCGCTGCATTTTGCACCAGCTGAAGCTTCCAGATACTCTTCAAGGGCAGCCCCATGTAGAGTGCATTACAGAAATCCAAACAGGAGGTGACCAGGGCATGAGTGACAGTGATTAGGTCCCTCTGATCTAGGAATGGGCACAACTGGCACACAACACGAAGCTGTGCAAAGGCCCTCCTAGCCACGACTGCCACCTGCTCTTTGAGCAGGAGTCGTGAGTCCAGGAGGACCCCCAGATTGCATTAAGGCAGCAGAAGGCTACACTATACAGAATGGCCTCAGTGACAGAAACACAACATCGGAATTCAAACTAGTTCAGTGCTGGATCTTAGTATACTATGGCAAACCAAGGAATTTCTTTTTGCCTGCATAGCACTTCATATCATGTATACCATCCCAGACTGAAATAGAGATCTACTGCTATGAGATCTGGGCTGAAGAATTGCCATTAGATGGAAACAAAGAGTTAGCATTTTCTGTATCTCTGTGTTCCTATCTAGCAGTTGTCCAGATTGTTGCACTCTAGACCTGATAGCCTCAGCCTCCAATAAAATTCCAACAGCATCTACATCTTAATTTACAGTTCTATATATTGAGTTAAACAGGACTTATCTTTCATAGAATTGCATAGGATTAGTCTGCTAATGCAGCCCTGAATGATCATACTACCAAATAGTATGATTGCACTTGATTCTACCTGTAGTTAGTATAACAAAGTACCCTACTCTTTTTTAAAGATTTGATGTGCTGCAAATCCTAGATAAGTATCTGAAGGAACCGCTCTAATGCAAGCAATGTTGATGCAGCCATGTGTTGTTTGATGTAAAATGGAACAAAATGACTTCTATCCAATGCTGTTTTGATTGGTATCTACTTATTTACAAATAACAAATACACATGATTAAACAAGTGAGGCTGTTCTTAAAAAGTAAGCTCCACTCTTCCTTGTTTTTTTCAGTCTGTTTTATAAGTCTCATAAAAAAGACATTACTTCTCATAGCATAAAAATATTTCCCATTAAAACAGTGGCCTGCTTTTAATAAATCCCAAAGTTATTGTTGGCACAAAATTGCCAATGTCTAACCAAATGGATATTTTTGTGTATTAAACTCATGTAACTTAATACGCTCTCTAAAATGGTTCAAATCCTTCAGCGACTCATTTAGGCCAGGCAGATGTCAGAAGCACAGTTCTATTCAAAACCATGATATTGTCTTTATTGACCTTTCTTTTGCTGCTGTTATCTCAATAAATAGAAGGACTTGTGCTGGTAGAATTTAATATAGGTTGGTGTGGGAAAGGAAATTAGTTCTGCTTTCTGCAGAAAGGACATCAGGAGACCCTACTTTCCAGCTTCATCACTTGCTGCAAAGACATAAGCAATTTTTGCCATTCCTTCTATTTAAGAGCTCAGAAAAAAAATACAGTACATTTGAATTAGGCAATTTTTGGCATCCACTGAAATTAAAATAAGATTTCCTGGATTTTGGGGGTGGGGGGGAAGGGGGTCACTTGATTACTGCAAAGCCCTACACTTGAAGGGTGACAGGGATACAAACTCTCTCTGCTATACTGTTAGATCAATGATAGGTCATTTCTCACAACTTCCAATGGGATTAATGATGAGGGATGCTAGGAGCTACAATACAGAAACATCTGAAGGATGTAAGGGTCCCTAATCAGTGTTTTAAATCAGGGCAACAATAGAGCTACTAGGGAGCAATCATCTGCAAGTCTACAAAGCTGAAACTCAATTCAACTATACCAAGGTTACACCAAGAGGAGTTCTCTATATTTTTCATCATTGTTTTTAATGAGAAACAAAGGTGTCAGCTGTAATCAACTCAAAGAAGCAAATTATGTAACTACATGTATTATCAAATGCTTCACTTGCAATGATGTAAGTTTTTTTTAAATATCAGTAGAGCAGCTTTTAATGGGATTTAAAGTGAGAGGAGAATTATTCTTCCTCTCTCTGTTGTGATCCTGACATTAAGTAAAACTTTCTTTCTCGGTGCATGTAAAAGCATCACAGATCAGCGTTCATATTTAGTTTTAATAGTTTTAAATCGTTTAATAGTTTTATTTAAATTGATTTGCCTGTGGAGAAAGAAAGCTGGAGCATGGACAGGAAGGAATTAGAAATCTTCCTTTTCACCTTTCTGAGGGAAAAGGTAGACTTGCTTTTACTAATCAGCAACCACACCTACTTTTTATTTTTAATTAATCCAGTACCCCACCTCACTCTACTCTCCCAACTTCAGAAATTACCCCTCTAATTTTTCTAATGTTATTAGAATGTTCTTATTCTAATAACATTATATATATATATATATATATATATATATATATATATATATATATAATGTTATATATATAAGATATATATTATATCTTATTATAATAACATTATTCTAACGTTATTAGAAAATGCTGCATAAATGGGCTAATTTTCACCAGGGTTGAGCATGACTTAAAAGCAACCCATACATCATCATCATCATCTAAACTGAGAATGGCAGTCAGTAAAATTAGATGGTAGGGCTGTTTGTTGCAAATCTTTTTAGCAGTTAGACAGCAGGGGTGTCAAGTTTATCGGTTTAGGATTTTGTAGTTGTGTTAATTTTTTAGTATGATTGTAAATATATCATTGTGTATGAATGTTATTGTATCTGTGTAATATTAACCGTTTGATTTTTATTTATTAATTTTGATTGTGGCTAGACTACACCCAGGGCAAACAAGTCATAAGTACAATTTTTGTTTGTAAATTAAAAGTAGGCACAATTGCAATAAAACAACAGTTGGTTTGGATCCAAGTATATTTTCCTCTGTACTTTCTCCTGAAAACCCAACATTTATCTGGTCTTATTAAAGAAGTTTTTCTGATGCAAAGGTAGATGGGGCTTCTAGGCTTTAAACAGCTACTAAGAAAAGAGAAACAGCTTATTTATTATTATATATAAAAAGTGAGGGTGGGGAAAACACAGTGTACAAAAATATACATTTATTTGCTGCTTAAATCCCTTGGGCTCCCCTAGTGGGGAATCTATGGGTCTCAAGAGGTTGCTGAATAACAATTCCCAGCATTCTTCACTGTTGATCATTCTGAGCTGGGACTGTTGGGAGTTGTTGTTCAGCAATACTGGGAAAACTAGAGATTTCCTGACCCTGCTATAGAGTCATAGGCTTGCTGATCTGTTCCTATGCCTTTTCTGATCAGGTTTGTTCAAGAAGATGTAAGCATGTGTTAGGCTACAACCACACCAGCTGCTTTGCTGCACTCTTCAAAATACCTCCGAAGTGATGGAGGGGTGTAAGAACTGGTTTCCAGACTGATGGCGATTCATAAGGCTGTTATGTAAACAGCCAGCTGTTGCCTTCCCTTATATCAGACTGGAGATCTGCCTCCTTGCCAGATCATAAGAAGACTTCATAAGAAAATTAGAAATGCTCTGCCTGAATGTATGCTGAAATATATAGCCTTTAAATGAAAAACAGTTCAGTTGCTGGAATTCTTGTAGCCCCACTTCATTCATCTCAACAAACCTTTACTTACTTACCGACTTACTTGGCTTATATGCCACTTGAATAATAATTGACTCTGGGTGTTATGCTAAAAAGAACTCTGTAAGAATCCTGTTTGGAAAAGAATTACTTTTGGTTTTAGGTAGCTGCCAAAGACCTTGACAGGGACATATCCCACTATCCTTATGTTGAACTAAGATTGAGTCTTTTGTATCTGAAATTGGAGCTGGCTGAAAAGACATTCTGTCCTTTGGCTCTGATAGCATAAGATCTTGGGCTGGTGATGGTATTTTCTAGAAGTGTAGCTTCTTCCTAATTTCAAAGGAGTTGTAGAAAAAATGTGGCACTCTGTTGATATTTGCCTTCTTGCCCAATTACTCTGGAGGGTTAAGTGAAAGATGTCCCAGAATGTATACAGTCTCTGTTCCATTGTTTCTTACACTGCAGATTGCTTGAGTCCAAGTTCCAGGCTGGGGAAGGACTAGCTAGCTTAAAGGAGAGGTAATAGAATACAGATTTCCTGATCTCACATCTGAAGAAAGAGAAATAGCCCTTTAGTAATATAATTAGGCCTAGTTCCACAGCATTTGTTTTTAATCACTTACTAGCATTGCAGTAGCATCTATCCTGTGTCTGGTGTTTTCCAAACATATAAGAGAAATAAGCCAATATTTTCAAAGCTGACATTTCAAGCTACACTAAACTCTGTATTTATGCATGTACATATATGTATATGTGTATGTATACATGCACTTGTAGTAAAAGAATATTCCAGTGAAATTATTTACCTTAATTAACAGCGCATTCATAGGGAAACAGCTCATAACAGGATGCTAGTCTTTTGATGATATAGTCCCAAAACCACATCAGCTGCCATAGCTCTCTATATACTCCCAACAACGGTGCTACATTGCCAACTCTTCCCCAATTTGCTTGATTGTAGAAAAGGGAGCAAAGCAGCTGTTTCTCTTCATTTAGGGTACCAGCACATGTTATGTTGTTGCATCCATTGACACACCTAAATGGAATGCCACATCATCAGTCTAAGGGTCTTTCAGAGAAAAATTAAGCTGTACAGGATCATGCTGGCCACTTGGAGGAAGCATTGGGAGGAGAGGTTGAAATACCTCCCTTGTATAACCCAAGGATGCAGAGCCATCTGTGGGGAGAGCAAAGAAGTCAAGATGGCATCTGGGACTGTGTGATCAAAGCCCTCCCCTTTTTTAGTGTGATACATATAAGAAAGGTGTGGGGCTTCACTTGCACTGTCATAGATTCCATCTTGTCTTTTTGACCCACCCTGCAGATACCCCTATATCCATGATCAACATAATGTGGTTTATTCAAGTACCCCTAGTTTCTGGATTTGCACAATGCACTGGGTTGTACATTATGTGTAAGGGCTGATTAACTAGCTGTTTTTGTGGCTCACTTGATCTATGAACCTAGCCACAGTTTACCTGTGTAGAATGTGACCTTTTTATGTACTACTGTAATGGTCATTGAATGAGACAGTAACATGTCAGTTTCCAGAGAGATTTAAAATGCTATATGCACTCTAATTTTATTTATAGATCTGCACAATATCTAATGTTAACAATAAAACTCGTAAGATATAAAAATGGGCAGTCATAAAAACTGCAATTTAGACAATGACAAGACTTTACTTCTTTAATTCATCTCTAACATTTATTAGCCATCCTGGAGCAAAGAACTCTCAAGATGATAGCCAGGAATATACATATATGTCAAATCAAAACAGCACAGTAACACAATGCACCCATATTATGCTGCTGACTAATTTTCAATTTGTAATCAACTACAATTCCAAGATTTTTTTTTTTGCAAATACTGCTGCCAAGCCAAGTACTCCCTTTCATTTGATGATTTGTGGTTCTTAAGTGTCTCTGTGAAATTTCATTCTGTTACTTTCAGCCATTTCTTTAAACTCTTTATTGTTATGAATTGTATTCTATCTTCTAGAGTATTAGCTACCCCACCTAACATTACATTATCTACAAATTGGATAAGCATTCCTTCCATCTCTTAATCCAAGTCTAATAAAAATGTTGATGAATACAGGATTCGACTATAATACTTCCAATCCATACTGTATTTTGCTCTCCAAAGCAGTTTTTTTTAAAAAAACAATTTTTCAAACTTTACAAAATAGAGGTGTGCAGTATAGAATCTGACAATATTTTGAAGTTTTAAAAAGTGCCAATTGCTTTCTTAAGGCTATCATGAAACCTGTTTTGAAAATAGTTAGGTCAAGTTAAATTTGTAATTTGATATTAATAATTTGAATAAGAATACATTCAGTGTATTCTTATTCAAATTGGTAGAATACCTATTAATGCTTCAGCAAGGGTTGGGCTAGGTGATCCTTGAAGGACTTTCCAATTTTGTGAATCTCAGATTCTGTGCTTTCAATTTCTGCCGGTTTCAATATAGACCTTCAGGAGGATGGTTTTCAACAAAATTTTAGAGGGTTTATATAGTCCTTGCTTTCGTTCTTAAAATTATCCAACAATTCAGACTCCCAACATTGTACATATTTGGAAAATGCTAAAAGATAAATATTTCACTTGGACTAAAAGAGAACATTAAACCCACACAAAATGTCTGTCAGCAGACTTTAGTTAACATGTTAATTGTGTTTATGATATTTTTTTTCTGACAACTTTGATGTGGAAAAACACATAAATGTGCCAAATAGTTGATTGTACATTACAAAGGGCATAGTTGTTGTTTTTTAAAGTGACATTTGATGTAAATCACAGATTAAAATCAGTCCTGATGCGGGAGTTTGTTCTGCTTTGCACAAAACAGAAGAAAGAAATTTACATCCATTTTCTAAGTTTGGATTCAATAGAAAAGAGTGTGATACAGTTGGAGCGTGAACTGCTTTATTATGAATAAATTATTCTATCTGAAAGTGGTAAAATCTGTTGTCATTGATTTCTTACCATTCTTAGGTGACACTCAATTGTCTCTGTTTTCTAACAAAACTGAATCTCAGACATTCCTTCTACACTACAGAGTTCACACAGTGAATCTGGCAACAGACAGCTGAGATCCCTAGGTTGCATCCTGCAAAATGTATCTTCTACTTTCATGCTTTAGATGAAGACTGTGAGTCACAAACTCTGTATGTTTTACCTTGAAAGAAGCCTCATTTAATTTAATGGGAGTTATCCATGAGTAAATATTCAGCAAGTGCCCTAGGACTGTTGGCCAGCCCCACCTCCATTAATTTGCAGAGAGATTTTCATAGTTTTTTTCCAAGGTCCAAGGTCCAATCCCCAGAAGAGGAGCAGAATTGCTGTCATAGTTCCTTTTTCATGAGTGATATTAGAGACTGCCTATTCAGAAACCCATCTAAGCAAGCTATATGCATGCAAAGGCAACCTGTATGTATATAACTGTACCCAAGTAGGCACCCTGGGCAAACTACATAGATACAATGAAATCGGAGCAAGGATTTTTAGGCACATTAACATGTTCTAATTGTCTCTACTTCTTTGTAGACTGAGCACAACTATTTAAATCATTCCTTTTTAAAAAAAAAATCTTTATTTCGACCACCACCACTACCAAAAAAAAAAAAAAAAGGCTTGTCCCATCAAGCTGAATCACCTTATTATGCCATCAGCCACCTATGACCATCACTAGTGCAGTTCTCTCCCTGTTGACTCAGATTGAAGTTCAGTTATCTTCAGTGGGACTGCCCCTTAGCAAGCATGCCTAGGGCTGCCCTCTGACATTTCAATTTCACAGTATCAAATATACTTTTTCTAGGTCTGGAGCTAACACAGAAGTAGCAGACAGAAATAGCCTAGAGGCAGGAAGATCTGCTTTACTAGGGCATCTCTTCTGAGAGACAAAAGATGTTTGGTATATGTACACGTTTGCTATTTACAGGAGAAAACCTGAACCCATGACCAGAGTATTGGATAAATCCCACTGACTTCACTTCTAACATCTTACCTCTGATAGTTCCAGAGACTGACTGCAGTATAAATTGGCTTAATCTAAATATATCATTATAATGGTTTTGTGGATGGCATTGATAATAGTCATAGCATGTATTCTATAATGTCCCATGTGAGGAACATATGTGATAATGGATTGCTAT
Source organism: Liasis olivaceus (assembly GCA_030867105.1). Taxonomy (NCBI): domain Eukaryota; kingdom Metazoa; phylum Chordata; class Lepidosauria; order Squamata; family Pythonidae; genus Liasis; species Liasis olivaceus. The sequence goes on along the minus strand of CM061349.1, from coordinate 240,263,696 downwards.
TCAATTAAATTATATATATATAAAAAAATCCTTGCATGCGCAAACAAAATTTGCATTTAAAAATCTTAATGTTTGTTTTTTTTAAAATCAGTCTGGATTTGGGATGGTGAGCATGGGACAATTGGGAGTTTTTGCTACTCTTGATAATTATGTTAGGGTTAGGCCTATAAAGTCCATAAAAACTGCCGACGATGTAGAAGGTTAGGGTTAGGGTTAGAGTTAGGGTTAGTTGTTAGAATCCTAACAAATTAAGGAAGAATCAGTGAAAAGTTTTGAATCCAAGCTCCTCTACTTCAAATTGGTATGCCTTTTTTTTTTTTTTTAAGAAAATGCTATTATTGACAGACTGTAACTGCAACCATCACCACAGCAAGCCTGATGGGAAACCATCATATTTCTTGTATATCAAATATCAGTGAGTAGGAAAGCTACTTGCAGGCAGCCACTGAGACACTGATTTGCTAAAAGAATGATAGCAGGAATCTCTTTTCTTCCGGTCTGTTTATTTCCCATGCTCCATTTTTATTCATGTAAAATGTTTTTATACCCCATTTTAGCACAGATGTGGGCAAAGCCTCTAAGACAGCAGGGCACATATTATTTTTTAAAAAAATAATCTTTACAGGCAGTGACAGTTGCTACAAAGTGCAAGGCCAAAAGATGTTTTTTTGGAAGTTACAGTCATCTTCTTCTTTCTGGGCCCCTTTCCAGATCCCCTTCTAACTTCTCATTTTATTTTATATTTTATTAGCAGTTGAGTATCTTATGGATAGAAATATAGAATGAAAGTTTTTGGTATTATTATTTTCTTTCAGCATATCAAATATGCAGTATCACTGGTGCCAAAAAATCAAAATACTCTTGGTTATGTTCAAATACTTTCCTTTCTCAAACACACCTGAGATATTTAATCATTTTGTGAGCTTGACAAGAGATTTCTTGATAATGAAAACAAGTCCTGCTCTCAAAAAAGAACTAGGACTACTCCACATGTACAAGAGATATGAAGCCAAATAATATGGCGCATGTTCAACAAAAGTCCTGCTTTATCACGGTCATAGTAAAATCTACATCTCAATCTCTTCCTTTTAATTCCATCCTCCTGCTGTCCCTTTATGTAATTATCTTCAGTAAACCATATTTTCACACCCACATGAAAAGTTACATGGTCAAAGAAGCCAATTCATAACCACTCATGTATGGTTAACTTAGCTTGCAAAATTAGGCAATCCCGTGAGGAACAGCTGGGGCCTACAGCTACCAAAAAACACTTTTGGGTTTCTTTTCAGAACCATTAAATCAGTGTGGTGAGTACACAGTTGGATCTGATCCATTAATAACTTATACAGCCCCAGCTGAATGCATAAAAGGAGGCTTGGCATTTTATTTCTTTCCCCCTAGCTGAGATTGCAGGTGGAATCAAAATGTTAGCAAAACAGAAACAAAGTCAAGCTTAGCTTTTGCGTTTTAAAAGAAATCAGGGATTTGCCTGTAAGCAACCCTAATTCACAGAACTATTAAAGAATCAATTTGATATAGGAGGAATGCTGGGCACAGAGACAGTTTGTTGGCCCCCACTGAATCACCAAGCACGATTTTCAGTTTGCAATTGATGAATGAGTCGTGCACGACAAATATTCTCCAGAAATATCCTGGGAGAAAATATTGTAGTCGTAATGCTGGCCAGAAAAACCTAAAACCTATTTCAGGCTGCAAGCAAAATCCCAAACATATATAATATGGACAGCTAAGGCTTGGAACTGAATGCCAAATCTTACATGGGATGCTAAAAGCTAGTTTAAAAAGCAGCAGAGGTGAGCATCTGCAAAATAGAAAAGAAGGAGGGCCTTGGAAGAGATTAGAAAAAAAAATCCTTACATGCATTAAAAGCAACAACAGCTTTGAATTGTTTCCATTCTACCCCACCCCCCACCCCATTTGTTTGCAAAGTTTTCATTCCAAAACTCCTTTGAATAACATAAAGCACAGTAAGAAGGCTGACATTATAACCATTTCAGAGACAGAGCTGTAAAGATGAGAAATGGTCCTTCGCCTAAAAATAGTTATTATAGTGTTTATTTTAAAAGAATAAAGGCACATTTGTTACTCATTTGTTGCATTCAGGCAATGGGTAGCATCCAATTAACCCCTCCTAAGAAAAAGAATGACTTCTACCAGAGAATACAGAGAAAAGGAAAAATGCCCTCCCCATCACGCAGCCTCTTGCAGCCCTCAAGGTCAGCTGCAGAGGGTTGGGGAGTCCTCCAAAATGGGTTGCAAGGGTGGGTGGAGACTGCAGGGGGAAAGAGAGGAAGGGAAAGTGTCCTTTGAGCAGACGTACTTTCCGCTGCTTGCCTTCACTGAAGGCAGGTGAAGGGAGGAATGGAAGTCTGATCTGGACTTCCAGATTCTTAGAGAGGTCCAAGACACCCTGAAGAGACTTTTTGTTAATCTAAAAAAGTGTTTAGGTCATAAGAAACATATCTAACATACCTTAAAGTCAGAAGCAAATTTTCTTGTTGAACTTAAAAAACAAATAACGGTAAGAGTTTAATCTTAATAAAGACTTCTCCAATAGTACATTCAATGCCTCTGCTGTTTCAGAGGCCACAAGGTTATCAGGAATAAACAGTATATGAAAACTGTTTGTAGTCTTTGTAGGTAGATTAGATTCCTTTTATAAAACCTTAGATGTTTTAAAAGCCTCATTGCTTAATAGTTGCATAAGGATAATGATCCCATTATGAACTCATGCTTTCCAAAAACAGTGCTACCAGCCATTTTTGAGTAAGAATTGCTCCAAATTGTCAATTTTTCATGAGAAGAAAAATCAATTTTAAGTTTTCTGCTCAGTTAGGTCCACATATGTCTATCTGCATTCAATGCTGGAAAAGTAACCAAATTCCTACTATGATTAGAATCAAAGATTTGCCAAGATTGTAAGGGTACTCACTGGTAGCTCTCAAGATGAATTCACAATGGTAAACAGTCAATATCCTTCCCATTCATAACTGAGGTCAACAGATAAGATCAATGATATTGTTGAAGATCAGGAAAATTCAAGCTACCATCTTTATAAGAGAGATATTTTTGACAAGGAATTTCTGGGTATTTGCACCTCCATAAAAAATTAACCATTAATTTCTCAATCTTTAAAAATATTGAAATGGAACCAATATGGGCATTGCTCATAAAAATCATATTCATGACATTAATTCTTCCCCCAACCATCCACCTCTTAATATGGTCTCATATCTGAGTCTCATTTTAAGCATCGTACCAAGCTTGGTGGATTGTGGAGGGCACGTTTAACCCTTCCCCAAGAAACATTTCCCTCTTGTGGCTGTTCTTATCATTCAGTGGAACCTTTCTTCTCTCTGTCTCACTCTCTCTCGCTGTGCAGAGATTAAACTGGAGAGCAGGCACAGCTAGACAGAAAAGGTTTAGCCTCTCCCTCTCTGGAGCCTCACTTCTGGACCATCCCTTATGGTTATTTTTAAGCAAAGAAATAATGCATAAGGAACAGCACACTATCCAATGTACACAGTGGATAAGTCTGACTTGAAGAAGCTAGTGCATATTTCCCAAGCACAAACTGGAAGTATCTGCAACCTTGTCAGGCAACATAATATGGTTTTTTTGTTTTTTTTGTTTTTTTGAGGAATGCCACATAACAACTGAGGACTTTTTCATTTTGGCTGCTCAGTAATGGTACAATGGGACTTCCTTATAAAATAGTACTACGTCAAGCCTACTCAGTACAAAGAAAGACTGTCTGAGGTAACAAATCTTGCTGCCAAGTAGCAGACATTTTTAACTACATGAGGCTCAGATAACACTTCACTGTTTATTTCTTTAAGGGAGAATGGGCCTTAAGCTTCATGTGCCAGCAGAGACTAACAATATGACACTATGTTTTAAAAAAGAAGTATTTTCATAAGATCAGGACAAGGTAGCAAATGTATCCCTAAATGAAAAAAAGTTTGTTTATTGTTAGGGAATTGTATAGTGAGATATATGATTCCTTCAGTGCAAGGAGTAGGAATTGCAGCTAATTTATTCTTAATTCTTTGAAAGACCTTTACATTAGCTAAGCAGGACATGAAACATATGCAAAGGATGTGAATTGCTGTGCAACTCAGGATGAGCAGGTACTGCAACCACTAGCACCGCTCATTACAGTGTTAATATTGGATTATTTTTTCCCTTAAATCATGAGGTTTTCTGGATTAGTCATTTATGAAATTTAAATACATTTTTAAAACTGAACTTTAAATGAAATACGTTACAAAACCTGTATGAATGAATGAATGAATGAATGAATGAATGAATGAATGAATGAATATCATATGGATGAAGTTAAGGGAGAGAAATAGGCTTGAATGATTTGCAAACCTGCTAATGACCTGATGTACATAATGACCTATTAATATAGTGCATGCTAAATATTTGTTTAAAAAAGTTTACTAACAATATTGAATTTGATTCAGAGGTGGTAAAGGTAAGCAAAGTAAATTATAGGTATTTTCTAATTTTTAAGACAACTTTAACGGCAACTAGCATAAAACTTATATATCTCTTTTCCATAATTTTGTAGGTTTTTTTCCCCCAAGGGCCCATGTACAAAATTTGCTGTTCTCATAGAAATTGGGCACTAAATAATATAGGGAATTATTAGTGCATTAAACAAAAAACTATAAATGATATAGATTTCCTTTGCCTAAATCTCTGGGCCTGCTTGTGTTTAATTGGGAGATATTACATTCAGAGAGGGGAAATTATGTCTATAAATGTCATACAATTCAATTTTTAAAAAAGAAACATAGTACATTCCTTTACTTAATTGAAAAATCAAGTTTATAAGAAAAAGCATTGCATGCATACCTTTAGAAAAACCTATTACCCCTCCAAATGTCAAACAGTTCTGTTGAAAAGAACAAAGGTAATAGCTGATTGTGCATTTTCAGTAGGAGATATAAAGCCTCAGCTGAATCAGTGGCTTGCAGATTGATCCTAGTTGAATTTGACTGTTTTCCAAATGGTTGTCTGTACCCACCTTTCTTGTTGAAAGCACATGAAGAGCTATGGCAGATAAGTTTAAAGACGTAACTAACCCAGCATTCTGTCTTTCAATCATGGCCAACTTAGTGAGTCTCTGGGAAGATCATAAACAGAGTATGAGTGCAGGAGACATCTTTTGTTGTTCAAGGGTAACATGTAATTAAATTACATTTGGTAGGTCTTTACTCTTAGCATGGTGCTACAGGCCAAGGTCACAGTACAGATTATAGAAGAGGCTGTGGACAGATTTTGATTTCCATGTTATTGGACTGTTGATAGATGAAGAAATTTGTAAATTTTCTCAATGGCAATAGATACCAGTCTGGACAATTAACGAATGGTTACAATGTATATGAATGGTCAGAATTGATGGTTCTGGAATAACTCAAATACTATAAGCCAAGAACTACAAACAGGAATTGCCTGGAAAACATCAAGCAAGTTTGATGGCATTACTTTTTAGAGAATAGCAAAGCGTAGGTTAACATATATATAAACTATTCTAACTCCAACTTATAGTGAAATAGTTACATGAACTTCTTAGGCAAAGCAAGGTATTTAAAAGAACTTATACACCACAGCATTTACAATCCACATAAGTGTGGGCAGGCTCAAGACAGAAACAGCCAACTTCCCTCCCCCTGCTTGCATTATATAGGGGGTATCCCAAAATTGAAATTTTATGCTTTAGACATGAGATGAACAAGTAACTTCTTTCTATGTAGGTATAAATAAGTCTCAAAATGAGACAGACATATATTTTAATCCAGCAAGTAAAATTCCAGCCTTTTGAATGTAATACAATGTATGCAGGTTAATCAGAAATCAACAACATCCATACCAATAAAATATGAAATAGTAAATGCTACAACTTGTACCAGTCCCTATAAAATTAAAATCCCAAGTAACCTACCATCAGTATGACCATAATTTACATGTACCCCTCTCTCTCTTTGTCTCCTTGTGTGTGTGTGATCAGCAAAACATAGGTGGTTATGATATTCACTGCTGACCTTTATTCCTACTCTGGACCAGTTCAGGTGTTTGAATATCTCTTCTAGAGAATAGTTTTGGTGAAATTGCATCACCTTGTTGAGTTCTTCCACACCTTGTCTCTGCAGAGCTTTGAATATAGCATGTAATTTAACAGTCAAAAGTTTTTGTAAAGTCAAGAAAGGCTGTGCCAAATGGTATCTGGTATTCACTGCAACATTTGATAATGTACTGAACTACTTCTATATCTATAGTGCTAAATCCACTCTCAAAACCAGTTTGCCATGTTAAGCAAAGTCCAGTACTGTTCTGATCCATTTTGAAATAAATTCATGTGAGAAGTTTGTACAGAACTGAAAGAAGGCTTATCAGTCTGTTCCTTTTATGGTAATGACTCTGGCATCTTTCTATGATTGCAGGATATTTCTGTGTTGTAAGCAGCAAGTAGATAATTTTACCAATATTTTCTGTTTTACTATTACATGATTTGAGAGTATTTCCAGTGATTCCATCCTGGCCAGCTGTTTTGCCATGTTTAAGGATGTAAACAGCATCTTCTACTTCTGCTGGAATTAAGCAGGGATGCTAGCATTCGGATAGTAAGTGGGGTTTAGTTATTCTACATTGTCAGCATATAATTTGGTACAGAAGTCTTTGAAGCATTCTAAGATTTCTTGCTAATTTGTTGTGGCTGAGACAATTTCTTGATCCTGAAGAGTCATGTTTACTTCTCCTAAATAGCATTTTTAATAATGATGAAATTATGAAACTTAGTTAAACCTTTTATCCCACCTCTAGCAGGCAAAGGGAGATCTAAGGAAATTAAACTTGTGCTAATCAGTTTATTGAGTTATATATACCAGTGCCTTCCTTTATTAGCTTCTTAACAACTGGTCCTGTTACCGTACTTTCACTTTGGCTCTAAATCAATCAGATTTTGCAAAAATCTGGATACCCATTAGATGTCAACAAAGACAGAAAATTCCAAGCCTGTTTACTTCAATGACATTAACTGAGATAAACCTGCCTGATCATTCCAGTAAAAGAACATTGAATTGTAGTGTATGTCATGTAGACTTTTTAGAAACCTTTCAATCACATGGTTTAATGTTACCTGGTATTTAAACACAAATAAACAAACCACACATGTAAAAAGGCTATGTTTCTCCTTCAAATGCTATTTTCTGTGAATGGAAAGGATTTTTGATGGAAAGGATGCTTCCTTTCATTTTCAGACTGAATGGTATATTATTCTAAGACTCCTAGTTCTGACTTGACCGTATTGTTTGCTCCATGTAGAGATCAGGAATGAAACATAGCAAACAAGTTCCTTCTAAACCTGAGACCGTTTATACTTCCTACTTGTCCAACGTTACTTTCCCAAGCATTGCTGATGGAACAGCTGCAATCAATCTTGTGCAGTTATTTGGAAGGAAAGAATTCTTGTTTGCCAATAAAGCCTTGGGTAAATAATTTGTTTAGACAGGGTTAAGAGGTGTTAAACAGGAAAACAGGCAATTGTCTCATATGGTGGTGTCAGTTATGTTGAACTGTAGATCTGCCGTGAACGACTGTGAACAATCCACACTGCCAGAAAGACTTGTAGAGCTTTATCTGCACATGCTAGAAAGGCTCATAGTTCTCCTGACATATGGCAACTGATTAGTTTTGTTTTTGTTTTTTGCTGGGGACACAAATAAGACAAACCAGACTGCAGCCAGTTCTAAAACACAGTGTTTATAACAACTGTCTGGGAAAATATGCTAGCAGCAATCAGTGACAATAAGTTTGAACAGTGCAGCTATCTTAAAACCTTCGACAGCTTCAAGAGATTTAGCTATGCTGAGAGTAATGAAACCATTTTCAGGCTCTTTCCTTCCCCAGGTGCTCAGATCCTGCTGCATTTGTCCAGAGGACTTCAATCATGCCAAACCAATAGAATAAATCAGACCCTTGAAATATTGCCTTTGAAAGATTCTTAAGTGGAACTGCATGAAGAATAATGATAGAGAATGATGAATTTTCTTCTTAATAAGAAGAAACCTGTCGATAATCTTCAGTGTTTAATGGTATTCAGAGTATCTGACATGTGCCATCTCCCTTAATCCTTGCAGCAAGATCAACATTATTATAGGTGATGCTTTCAACATGCCAAAAGGACTTATTCATGTTTCTTTGCTGAATTTCAAACTTTGACTTTCCTGGCTTTTTTCTGGATCGCCACTGATTTTTCAGAATCTGGTTTTCTTCTACATTAGATTCAAGAACTTAACCAGAATACTTCACACAGAGTGTGTGCTCATACTGACGCCAAATATGAAAACATAACAGATGTTATCCATGCAGAGTATCCGAATCATGGAGGAAAATGCAAAACAACAAATGGAGCAGGAGAAAACTACTCATCCTTAAATGTATTGCTGATAGATAGATGTGGCCAGGGAATAACAGTTCCACTAAATCAACAGAGTGAATTCATAGATAGAAGAGGCAATATTTCAGTCAGGGATTTATTAGCCTGCAGCTCATTAATTCTCAGAGCTGGTTCCAACCATATCTAGCAGCTGCCACTTTTACAAATAATCATTCACATGAGGAATCAGTGTGTATCATCCATGTAATATTCAAGCAACCCATCTGCTCCAGCTTGTCCTTTCATTTAGCTGGTCCTTTCATTTCCATGCATTGAAAAGCCAAGACTTGCTCTCTTTTTTTTGATGTATTGAAAGGAACGGGTATCAGGAGCTACTGAGGCTAGCCTAGAACGAAGGACCTTCTTCTTTCTATGTAGCTACCCCATGTGGTGAGCTGTCAAAATTGCAGCTTGGAACATCTTCGTACAGAGAAATGCTCCCTGGTTCTAGGTTTACCCATTCACACTGGCTTGCTATTGTGCCCTTGTGAACAAAAAGGCATCTAAAAACTTCCTACCTGGATCTTGCTTGACAGGTGTGGCCTTCCTAACTTGTTCTGTGTTCCCTTGCCTCTCAGCCCTGGGAACTCCTAGGATCATCTACATTGCAGGGGGAAGATTTCATTTTCCTGATTTCTTTTTTCTTTTTCCTTTGGAAAGTTTGAAATTTTCAGATTATTTGAAGCAACCTGGTGAGCTGATGGCAGAGGCAAGTTATAACAGTCGTAATGTGGCTCTGTTCCCTAGCAAGGAGTAGGGAATACAGTAATGCCAGTGCTACTTTAGAAACTATTATATTTCATTGCTTTTTGAACCCTTTGTAACATTGGTACAATTGTTTGGAATGAGGTTGACAGCAAGCCAGATCAAGACACTTTTTAAAAATCAGTTGGCATTGTTCCAGAGATCAGTTAAGCTGCAGTACTTGGATAAAAGCCAATTTAGTCTCACTGAAGAACCATTAACTGGAATGTTACATTAAACATGTTTGATTATGATTGAAAGAAAAAGTTGATCAAAACAAGCCTACATCTCGGGGACAGGAAATTTCCTGAAACAATATCTGACTCCAGACAGGATATAAGTAGTTTTCTCCAGTAGAATATTGGTGCTTCTCCTCAAACGTTTTATTTAGACTTTGTAATAGATGGATAATACAGATAAAGCACACATTTACAATGCATAAGAAGAAAATACATGAGCAAAGCCAGAAACCTAGCTGCTAGTTATTTTACTTTGTCCCTAAATTGCTTCTGAAGCAGTAGATCATAAGTATAATTCCTTGATTTAAAAGTAGCTATTAAGTAACACCTCTAATGAATATCTTCACAACTCTGCAAAAGTTCATTATTAATCTTTTTACGCTGTAGCGTATAAACATTACTCTACTAATTCTAACACCAGATAAATTCCTTTTCACAAATTTGGGAAAATAGCATTATTTGATAAGATTTGATAAGACAGAGTTAAGAGCTTAGATGTACCCATCTCCCAAAGTTATTTAGTTGTTAGATTTATATACTACCTTTCATCCAAATTTCCATACAACTATAGACTGGTGGGCTAATAGGAAGTAACTGGCCCAAAGTTACTCAGTGAGTTTCTGAGGCTAAAGGTAGACCTGAATTTGGGACTCTCTGGATCCTAGTCCAACATGTTAACCACAACACCACACTGGCTCTGTGGTTTTTTATTTACCAGGACAGGATCAACTAATACAACACTGGAAGACCATTGGCTCCCTCTAGCCCAATAATGGACGTGAACTGGAAACTGGACTTGAGAATTTCTGGAGGAATTTTTCTATCCAGAATGTTGAGAGTTGGGTCCTTCTGCAGAAAAAAAACATGTATTATACAGTATAGTTGTTCCCCTTTCACCCATGCTTTGCCCTCACAGTGTATTTTGGGAATGTCTTAATTAGAAGGAATGCTGATCATAATAATTGCTAAGTAACTGTGAGCTATACTACCAGTGTCCATGATTGCTGTAAGATAATTGGGCATCTCTAAAAAAAAAAAATAGAAAACCATTCTTTGCACTTTTAGATTAGTAGAAGGACAAAGAATGTTTGGGTTAAATTAATATAATTTAAATGTAATATAATAGACACAAAATGGCTACCTATAAAGCCCTATATGGCTTGGCTTTACCTCAGAGACTGTTCAAGTGGAATCTGCCTGGCCCATGGGTGCATTTGCCCAGGAAAACATAGGACAATGATGGCGAACCTGTGACATGTGTACTATACTTTTTTTTTATACTCTAGAGAAAGAAAATGCTTAGATCACCCCTTTAAATATTAGAGAAAGGTTTCAGAGTCAGAACCCATCCATCTTCTTGGCTTCCACTAAATCAAGATACAGATTCCTGCTGCCTGTGAAGTTTATCTATTTAAAAGAAATAACATTTTAAGGTCTAAAGCAGCCTTTTGGGCTATGCTCTCCAGTTGTGTGGGGCCTTTGACCACACTAACTGAGAATCCTGGAAATTGCAGTCCCAGCACTTCTGGACATCACTAGATTGGGAAAGGCAAGCCTAGAGATCATATAAAAGCAAATTATTCAGTCTTGTTGGTGAAGCTAAGCAGATCTGGTTTTATAATCTGTTGGTATAGAAGGCCACCTGGGAGCCATATGTAATATAAATTATTTTGATATCCTGAGCAGAAGGTCCATAGTATAAATCAAATAAGGCTGAAATACTAATGACATACTTCACCACATATTACAAGTCCCACCAAAAAAGCAGTTTAAAGACAAGGGCAAGAGATCCTGGGGAGTCCTCTGATTTTCAGAGGAATGTTAGAAGATGAAGTGGAAGCAAAGATATCTGAAGTGTTTCTGAAGGAAAACAAAGCAAATTTGACCAAACACAGGTATTAGCCTTTATTAAGGATTATCTTGTGGTAATCAAAGCAGTAAAACAACTATTTTTTCCATTTTTACCGTATTGGCATCTAGCCCTCTGGTGGCCCTGCTATTACTGTAGTGGCTGGATTCATTGGAAGAAAAATTCTGAGTGTAATCAATATAATATGATTCATATTAGACAGATTATTCAGATTATTTTCAGGTTATGCCTGCTTTTCTGTCCATAGGTCACTCAAGATAATCCTGCCATAATAATAGAATTAAGTACATCACTTAAAATGTATTTAAATAATTAAACTAGCTAAAATTGAAAACAATTGAGTTAAGAGGAAGCTGGGAACCTTGACTCTAGACACCTGCACCAAGTAGTTTAATGTAGTTACCAAACAACTTAAAGCACAAGATAGAGCCCTGTTGCCAAACAATATTCTCTCCGCACCACTGTTTGGACATGACCAAACAGGCAGTATCAAAGCAAACAACATCAAAAGTCTCCAAGAGGTCTGAGACAACTAGTAGGCCACACTTCTCCCATCCTGCCCCCTGACTAAGATAATCACAGCAGTCTAAAATCCATATTCCAGCTGAAATGGGTCTAAATAATGGCATCCTCCATATATATCTTGAACTTTGATACCACAATAGCCAAGATGTCAGTGTACTTGAATCTAGATCACAACATTCCATCTTCCCTGGATCTAGTTAATCTAAAGATAGGTTTAAATACTGTACATAACAGTGAGTTAAGCTTCACTCCAGGTAACATGGACACAACCATGTAATGTTCTTAGTAACCACATGGAAGTTGTTTGCTCTTGCCTTTGTCCCACTCTAGCCTACAACCCTGATATTCTCTGGAGGTTTTCCATCCAAGTACTAACTAGACTTGTTTCTGTTAGTTTCTAAGCCCAGGCAAGGCCAGCCATATACCGCCACCTGCCGAGACAGTGTAAGGATACCACAGCTCAAGAGACACATGCTTATTGATAACTGCAACTGCATTCTTTGGGCATATGACCAATAACAGTGTGGTCCTATAGTGTTTACTCAGAAGTCTACTTTTGTACTTTTTGTTACTACCAGATATGTATAGAATGACAGCCTAAGAGTGTTTACAGTTGCAGCCTCAAAATACTGTACAGGTAATCCTTGACTTATGACCACAATTGGGACTGGAACTTCTGTCACTAAGCGATGCAGTTAAGTGAGTCGTGCCCAATTTTATGACCTTTTTTTGCTATGGTTTTAAGAGAATCACTATGATCATTAAGCAAATCCAGCATCTCCTATTGACTTTGCTGTCAGAAGCCCCCTGTGAAGGTCACAAATGGTGATCACATGACCCTGGGACACTGCAACCATAAATACATGCTGATTATCAAGTGCCTGAATTTTGATCACGTGACCATGGGGATGCTGCAATGGTCATAAATGTGAGGACTGATTGTAAGTCATTCTTTTCAGTGCTGTTGTAACTTTGAATGGTCATTAAACAAATGGCTGTAAGTCGAGGACTACCTGTATCAGCAAACTGAGGTAACTTCTTCAATCACATTAGTTTTATCATGTTGTGTAATGAGATGCTGAAGTAACAGTAGTTAAGTTGCTTGTTAGGCTTACAAAGAACTCTTTTGCTTATTTACTCATCAGTATATACTCATCAGTTTTCCAGAATGAACTGTAACTGCTAGTTTGTGAGTTCTATGTTAGATAGTGGGGAATTAGTAATAGTTTGAAGAAGTAGCATTTGGAGATAAAACATTTACTTTTTTCACTTGAAAAGTAAATGGGATAAATGTATCTTAAAAACAGAAGACATTTTTAACCTAAAAGTGATACATCCATTTGTTGTGCTCAGTTCCTTTATCATTCTATGATAAAACATGCAAAATAATTTACATGTATGATCATTTCCAATTTTTCTTAATTTGTACATTATTGTACACATCCTTCTCTAAAATGCATATTTGGAACAGAGTTTCAATTATAAGCTTTTTTAAAATTAGAAATGTGTGTTTTTGGTTCATTTATTCATTTAAAACAACTTTCTTTTCTAAGTAGATTTTCAACACAGCTTGAATGCATTTTGGTATACCTATGATTTTCTTATTAGTTTTAGAACTGCAAATTAGGTCAGTCTATTTAAAAAGATATCTAAGTGGAAGATTAATCCATAGATACCAGCATCTCATGATAAGCATGCTCAGCACATCAGAATACAGTAGAATCCATATGTGCTACAATATATGTACAATATCATTGCTGCCATTCTGAATTTTAGATACAATCTTATAAGTTTTAGGTCTTTTAATCCAACTGATTTCAATAGGAATTCTAAAAATGTGCTAAAACATGATTGGTTCATGTGCGTAGTACCTGCCTTTAAAAATGTTGGATCATTTAAAATAGGAAAATAATGACTTATTTCTATTTAATGTATTTCTTAGTAGCTTGCACTGTATAGTAACACTCAGTATTAAATTATACTTTTAACCACGTTTAAAATAAGTCAAATAAAATACAGCACAATTTCCAATACTTAACAAGGAACACAACAGACTCTTTTCAATTAAAATCAACAGAGAAAACCACATTTTCATGCCTTTTTAAAACAGCCATAGATGCAGGCAGCCATAATGGGGGGGCTACACTAGGAAAGTCTTTTTGTGTGTGTGTCTAGGACCCTCTCTGATCCTAGTACAAAGGAGGGACTTCTGAAGATGATATGAAAGCATGAGGAGATCATGATGCTGTAGATTAGTCTTCAAACAACTTTGAGGCAAACCATTGGGGCCTTTAAATGTCCAGAGCACATGATGAAACAGGAAAAAATATCATTGTAATCAATGCAGCTAGGGCAGAATTAGTATATATAATTGGTATATATATACCAGTCAGGAGCAGGCAACCAGATGTTGATTTGTTCCATCAAACCAAGATTGATGGAAGGTAGCCCCACACATCTGGAGACAAGCACATGGAGCTTAGTTGCCTATAACCAAGATTATGATATACCCATTAGTTTGAGATATTTTCAAGTGTTGACCTGTGTAAAAGGCATTACAGTACTCAAGCCTAGATATAAAAGTATGCATTGCTCAAACTAGCCCACTTTTGCTAGGTAAAATCTCTGGACAAAGTTGGTAATAGGCCTCTGGCTATTACTGTAAACTGTAATTTCACTATCAATGATCAAATAGGAACACAAAAGTACAATATATGTATTTCATATACTGTATGTATTTAAAAAACAGTTCTGTAAGTATTCCTTATAATATATGTATTTCAAAAACACTTATTCCAATAGAAGTATTAGGGTTAATCATAGATTAATTAAAAAAAATTCCAATGGACATTATGTGCATATCTTTTTGGGGTTAGTTTACTCATTAGGAGTTTTCCTATAAATAAGGTATTTATTAGGCTTTGCACAGCAATTCTAGTTGTACTTATACTGCATTAAATAAATAAAGTTTTCAAAATAATATACAGGCAGTCAGCAAATCAGAGAGCCTTTCATCTGCGGATCTACAAGTTATAAATATTTATGCATTATAATAGGATCATCCAGTGCCCTGCAGCACTGGTCTAGTTGATTATAAAGTGTTAGCAATACTGAAGTGATTATGGAAAACGTGTTCACAAAATAAAGTACATCAGTCTGGACTTCATACATATGTCAACACCATCACTTTTCTCTTTCACTTAATATTTAATCTAACTGCATAGGTCTGAGGAGCAGCTGGTGTTTATGTTGCTTTATTTTGTTTTTTGCTTTTTTAGAAATGCCCTAAAAATGTTTCTTTTTTATACTAGAAAAGTTGCTATTGAACTAATAGCAAGATAAATTTATTTAAAGATTGATTGATGATTTATTTAAAGATGATATAGATGATTTATTTAAAGATGATATAGATGATTTAGAAGAAAATTGGGGATGGAGTTATAGTAAAAGTCTTTAAAAATCAAATGTTCAAAGGAAGACTGAGGAATTCAATTCAGTAATATTAAGAAAGGAAAGGAAGGGATACAGTTTACATTTTTATAATTACAAAATGAAGACAGAAGGAAGATAAGGAGTGATTAATTACTGAGGATAGCCAGAGTTACGATAGGATCGATTTATTTAGAAGTATTACTTCCAATAAAAAAGGATATAATTGCACATTTGTACAAAAAATCATAGTTAATTCTAACCTCCTTAACTCTCTGCACCAAGACATGAATGCTCATGAATAACCCAGGTATCAAAGCAGTTCACTTACCAAACGAACAACAGTAATTGGAAACTGAAGGCAGCATCTAATATAGTGTGAGCAGACCTACACTTATCTTCTGTTCTGAACTTTAATCTCCAAAATCTCTTCTTGAGAGTCTTCAGTCCAAAGAAGGTGTCTACTTCCATGATGGATTCCATTTTGTCAGAAGATAGAAACGATTGTGTTTTCCTCTATATCCGTATCTCTCCTCTAGGGCCTGCTATAATATACTTTACTCATAGCTGTGCTGGGAGTCATCTGAAAACTTTGTCCAGTTAGATCAGGGAAAAGGAGCTTTATAGCCTGAGCTTGAATAAACTGAAAAGCAGACAAAGAAAACCCGGTCTATTTGCTCCTCTAGAAATCTGATGGGGAAGGAGCAGAAAGTCAATTACATGACTTTGGGTGGCCAACAATACTTAAAAACAGAGTAAAAATAATATAAATATAAATAACATAAATTGCTATATAAATTTGCTAAATAAATACATACTGAGACAAAACAACCAACAGCAACAATTAAATGCTTAATAATAACAATTAAGACAACCATGAAAAGGATACACCCATATATCCAGGCTTGACAACAAAACCAGGTCTTCAAGGCCTTGTGAAAGGTCAGCAGGGTCAGGGTAAGTCTGATCTCTTGGGGGATGACATTCCAGATGATGGGTGCCATGGCAGAAAAGGCTCTCTTCCTGGGTCCCACCAGATGTCACTCCATGATGGCCAAGAGCAGGAACATACCTCTTTTGCTGGTTCTAATAGGACAGGTAGATATCACTGGAGAAAGACAGTCCCTTAAGTAACCTGGGCCCAAGCCATGAAGGGCTTTAAGGTAACTATCAGCACCTTGAATTGAACTCAGAAGTATACTGGCAACCAATGCAGATTGTGAAGCAGAGGTGTCACATGTGCTGAACAACAGGCACCCATAACTACCCATGCTGCTGCATTTTGCACAAGCTGAAGCTTCCAAATATCCTTCAAGGGCAGCCCTGTGTAGAGTGTGTTGCAGTAGTCCAATTGGGAGGTGATCAGGATATGAGTAACCATGAGCAGGGCCTCCTGGTTCAGGAATGGATACAATTGGTGCACAACACAAAGCTGTGCAAAGGCTTTCCTGGCTACAGCTGCCATCTGCTCTTTAAGTAAGAGTCGCAAGTCCAAGAGGACCCCCAAACTGCACACAGGATCTGTCTGGGGTAGTGAAATCCTATCCAGAACTAGAGATGGAAGTTCCTCAGAGCCAAGGTGTCTTAAGACCCAGAGCCACATGGTCTTGTTAGGGTTGAGTTGAAGCTTGTTTTTCCCTATCCATGGTAAAGAATTGACATCCATATTATATGATGAAATTGCCTCTTATAGCATATAGCTTCCTTCCATCAAATTCCTATAATCCTGCTGTGTAAAGCAGCACAATATAGTAAGCACATTCATGCTTACAATTCGTTTTTATTCTTTCCTTTCCAACATTTTACAAAATTATTACATAGAATTTCTTGGTTAGACCATCTGGTATATTCTTGGCATAAAATCCCTGGTTTTGCCTAATGAGTATTGCTGATCTTCGTTTATTTCTGTGGCCAATGGCAATGCAATACAGTTATATTTATATTTTACATATATATTTTCAGTGATAGATTTTTACTTATTAATTTATTGTCTTATTGAGGATAGTCATGAATTAATCTGGCAATTTATTGTTCTGACATATCAGCTAATGCATTCATGTGTCTGATTATATAAACTCACTAGAAAGCACACCTAATTTGTCAAGTGTAAGTGGATTAGAAGATTAGTAAAACACCTACTAATGCTCCTAAATAAAACAGACTTTAGATATTGTAATAAACTTCCAGTTTTTTTCTATCCCAACAATGAACAATTTATTTATTCAACAGGATTCACAAAAGAAAAGTCAATGAATGCTTATATCATAAATACAAAATTTTATAATAATTTCAAAAGATGAAGATATTTGCTTTTGTTAATGGTCTGCTTTTAAATTTATCATTAAATACAATATAACGATCAGAAGCAATTGTAACATTTAAGCAAAAAGCAGACTGAGGTACATGGGCTCTCAAGGTGACTGGATAAGAATCAGATCCAAATTCTAAAGTTATCTACTTGATATACACAATAACTTAATTGTTGAGATTCCTACAACCCATATCCAAAAGGAAGTTTTTCGTATCCATTCTCCTGGACTAAAGGGGTTTGAAAGTGCAACAGGACTGTGGACCAGCACAGAACATCTTTGAGAGCTTCGTACATTTGGAAGTTGTCTCCTGCAGTCTCTTTCACTATCCCCAGGGACAACTTTTCTAATCTGATTTCCGATGTCAACTCACTATCACCTTTCTCCCATCCCCATGCCCTTTTGTCACCTACCTTGCCACCATTGCTATCAAGCTCTGGCACTGTTCTCATTCTTCTCTGACTTTTTTCCCATGTGTTTTTTTCTCGGCCACCCTTCCACCTTTTCCAGCTCTGTTCTCCTTCTTCAGTCCCTGGCTCCCCATCTTAATTCTTTGGATTTTGCTTTTTAAATGAGAGGATGGGTTCAGTGCTTCACCAAGTGCTGAGAGAGGTCAACAAAGTCATAACTTAAGGCAGAGACTAAATTAAGAGATCACTTACATTGTGTCCAGTTGAGGTAGCTCCTAGATAAATATGTCTTGAATTGCATCCAAAGTCATTACATTTTACCTATACTCAGGCCAAAAACTGTTGAATCTTGTGTCCTACTTAATATTTGGAATAAAGTGTTCTCTGTTCTCAGCTGTTTCCTGAGCTGGTCTTAAAACATACAAAAGCTTGTTCAGCTACTGCAGAGACATTCCCTGAGGCATTTTTTGCCCAACCTTGCAACAATAATGCATACATATTTATATCTAACAGCTGTTGCTCACAAGTTGAAAGTATATTTGTATGACAAATTTCCATTCAGAACCTCCAGACCTTGATTTTCCAGACAACAAAGGTTCATTAACTTAGATAGGAGTTCAAAACCTAGGATATCTCTGAACTTCACAGTTGCTGGACCATATCTCTTCATATTCAGATTACACCCCCCCCAAAAAAAAAAAAACCTGATACAGCAGCTGCTTGATTAACTTGGACTGTTCCAATGCCAGGGAAGAGAGCTGGCTGAAGGCCGCTTCTCCGTTCTTCCACACGTGTGTTGTATATCCAGCTTCAGCTTTGCCTGGGAGCAACTATAAGTGGGAACCTTGCAAGATAAAGGTTGGGTCAACTCTTCTCCTCCTCCTCTTCTACAAATCATTAGCCTCTTTTATTATGTCTTCAAGATACTTGAAAGGGCTTAGCTTGCTTTAGCTGGTACCCTCCTATTTACCATTATATGTTAACCTAATAATAGTACATTATATATTTGCTGTAGTGTAAACAGGAATGAGATTGTTATCCCTCAAATCATGACTTCAGAATATAACTATAAGAAAGATAAGTAAAACTTAATGTTACTGTGTTCTTGGATTTTTTTCTTTTTAAATGCAGACAATTATCTAGAGTGCTGAATTTGAAGCCATTACCAACAAAATACATGTAAAGCACTCTAAACAATGTAAAGCACTATATAAACATAAGGCCTATAACCACTTAACTGGGAATGAGTTCCACTGGGGTCACTGGGATTTATATTTCAGTATACATGTATGGGATTACTGGACCATGGTAGCGTTTTTAGACACACAGCTTATGTTTTATTTTTTGTTGGCATCAGTGTCTTTTGTCCATTCTATCTTGGCTGGGCAGGATCCTCACAGCAGCTAAGAGGAAGATGATGTTAACGTTGGTAAATTAGGCCCCTTGTCTTTATTTTAATTGAAGTTCATTGACCTGAATGTCCTCTACTGTAATTTAATTAGAAGAGTTGCCCTGCTGCAATATGCATAGCTCTGGAATTCCAGATACATGGAAATACATTTTTGACTACCAGATAATCTTCTTAAACAGGCAGTCCCAAAGAGACCTGTGATTGGAAAGAAACTTATACCAATTCTGAAGCCTCAAAAACTAGCTACCAACTCCTCCCAGGAGATTACTAACTTGACGTGTGGGAGGGTTCAGTAGCTTCAGTGACCCTGAGAATGATGCTAGTAGCCATGGGAATTCAGTAAAGTTGTCTTTGCTGGTAAGGTTGAAAGGGCAACAGTGAAATTAAGAGAAATCCACAATAGGGTTGAGGACAGGTGGGACTCTGAAGGAGTGAGGAAAGCTACCCAACCCAGAGAAAAATCAATCCTAGAAGAAGGCAATGGCAATCCTGCAACAGTTACTACTGTTCAGACATAGCCATAACATTTAGGCAATTGTGGATGCCAGATGGTTAGACCTTCAGATCAAAAGGCATTCCTCTGTAGTGGGGAAAAGTGTCAAATGTTCACAAGTAGATTTAGAGATGATGATGATGTGGCCAATCAAAGCTGCAAATAAGTTTGGTCACTGAGTTTGTTTTATACCATTGGAATATATACCACTAGAACTTGGTATGGGTAAAATTTGTGCAAAGTATGAATTAAGGAAAATTTGAAATTGTCAAAACATACTTAACTGGATGTTTTAGGAATAAATGAAGTTAGATGGACAGGAGCTTGCCATTTTTAAATCAGATGATTATATAATATGCTATTAAAGATGAGATCATGCAAGGAAAATAAGCAGTGATGTTCTAAACAGACATCACTAAATATATACTTAGTTATAACCCAATAAATGACAGAGTCATGTTTATTAGATTTAGTGGATATCCTGGTAAATATCAATTTATATACACCTTTGTGCATTGAATTCAAACACAATAGAGGAATTCCATGGCAAATAGCAAAAAGCACTAAAGACAACATCAAAGAAGGACATAATAGTATTAACAGGTGATTGCAACTAGAATTGCAAAACTTGGGAAAATAGAGGAATCCAAGGTTATAGGAAGATCAAGTAAATTAATAAATGCACATAACAAATAATGTGTTAATAGAATTATGTAAATAATTTTTTGTTCATTGCCAATATTTGCTTCTAGCAACTTAAAAACATATTTTATACCTGAACATCACCAGATGGAGAATATCAGAATCAAATCTGCTACATAATGCATAACAAAAGATGGAGAAATGCCAGGAAACTTCCAGGTACAGATTGTGAAACAAACCATGAATTATTCTTGTAAAAAACAAGTTAAGCTTAGAAAATTCAAGAAAGTAAGTGTCCCAGTGCCAACAAGAGTTGATTTGGAGGTCATATAATCAGAACATAAAATAATGTACAGTATGGAACAGAGTTGGTGGATTTAAATTATGCTAAAGAGATTCTGAGGAGCTACAATATGGGAATGGGCAAGAGATGCTGTGAAAACTATAATGGAAATATATATATATTTGTGTGTGTGTGTGTGTGTGTGTATCCAAAGTTTCAGAACAAGCCAATATGATGGCTAGAGAACGACAAAGAATTAAAGATCTGGGCAACAAAAAGAGCATATGATGACTGAGTCAAGCAAGCAAGCAAGGACAAACAAAAATAACTCAAACAAGAATGTCAACAAATAAAGAACTAAGAAAGTAAAATGAGATGTACCTTTAAATATCAAAGAAATCACAGGAAAATTTGCAGCTAAGGATAGTCATGGAAGAGATCTAACAGAGGCAAAGGAAGTTGGAAAGGCTGTCCCATTTACAAATGGGATTACAGAATGACAGAAACATTTGCAGATAGTATATATACAGAAGACAGATAGCTGTAGTGGTCTAAGGTACCAGGCTAGAAACCAGGAAACTGTGAGTTCTAGTCCTGACTTAGCCACAAGGCCAGTTGGCTAACTTTGGGTCAGTCACTCTCTCTTAGCCCTAAGAAGAAGGCAATATCACACCACTTCGGAAAATCTTGCCAAAAAGGCTGCATGATTTATCCAGGCAGTTGTCAGGATTCAACACTGACTTGAAGGCACCTACATTTACAATTCTACCAGAAAGTGATATACAAGAGGCAATAGACAAGATGTTAAATAGAAAAGCACCAGATGCAGATGAAACACCTACCAAACTGTTTAAAGCTGCAGGAGATGAGACAGTTAAAATGTTAACAGCTTTTTGTCAAGAAATACGGATCAAAACTGTCTGGCTTATTGATTGGGAAAGATTGGTGTACAAACCTATTCAGAATAAAGGAAATGCAAGAGAATACAGTATGTAAATTATCAAACTGTTGCACTCAGGCAAGCAGTGTTTCATTTAAGATCTTACAAAATACAAGAGAGCCATAAAAGAGAGAGAGGGAGGAGTTATACACTATAAGGAGTTCACCTTTGCTTTATTGATTACATCAAGGTAGATGAAATAGAGATAGAGATATAAAATGAGTGAGTCAGAATGCCTGATTATTTTTCTAAGGAATCTTTACAATAAGCAAGAAGCTACTTTACGAACTGAATGTGGAGAAAAAGAATTGTTCAGAATAGGAAAAGGAGTGAACAAGAATATATACTGTCCCCATATCTATTCAAATGTATAGAGTGAATATATTATAAGAATGGCAGAAGAAATTATGTCTAGAATCACAACTGATTGTTTGACTAACAATTTGAGATAGGTGGATGGCATCATTTTGTTAGCATAAAATAAAGAAGAGTTAGAAACCTCGTTATGAAAGTGAAAAATCTAGATTAATGTGAAATATTAAGAAGACAAAGGTAATATCAACCAGCATGCTTAGTGAATTCACTATTGGCAGCAGCAAAGAGCAGATAGCAGATAGCTTTGTTTTCTTGGATTCAAGAATGGGTAAGATAGACAGTGTGCTGGAGTAGTAAAGAGAAGATTTATTCTGGGGAAGAAGGCAATGATAAATTTAGATAAGATCACAAAGGATAAGCTATTTTTATAAAGAAGATCAAACCAGTTAAAGCAATGATTTATCCAGTAGTTACATATGACTATGAAAGCTCTACTTTGAGAAAGAGTAAGAAAAAGAACAAAGACAGTTTCACATTGTGGCTTTGGAAATAGTTACTAAGAGTACCATAGATTGCAGGAAGAACCAATTAATTAATTCTGAGCCAAATAAAGACTAATTGGAATTTGAGGTGATGATCAGCAAGCAGAAACTCATGTGTGTGGGATATGGAGAATGATGGCTTAATGACGCTGAAAGTTGCTGGCCAGAAATGGCTGATGGCTTCGGCGGTTCGAGTCCAGCCTTCGCCGTTAACAAGGTGAGCTCTTGTTTCCTCCCCAGCTCCTGTCAACCCAACAGCTCGAAAACTTACGTGAGTAGATAAATGGGTACTCTCACTCTGGTGGGAGGAAAAATGCTGGCAGCGCCTTGCACAGAGAGATGGGATCAGCTGCCGGTAAGCGTGAAACCGCGCTCGCCCGAAAAGGGCGCGAAGCAACAGAAATCCCGCCTCCTGCGCTCGCCAGCTGGGCTCTGCTCTAGGAAGGAGGCTCTGGCAAACCACTTCCGAAACAATTGCCTTGAAAACTGCAAGGATTCGTCCAGGCAGGCACTGCAGGGTCAGTAATGACTGAGTGCAGACAAAAAAAAACAAAAAAACAAATATGTTTGGCAAAATTGAGGGAAATAGAAAAAAGGAAAAGGATGCGATCAGAGAGATTACTCAATGACAACTAACTAACTAACCTTGCAGCTGATACAATGTTTTTGTGTTCTGAATCCCTCTTCCTTAATACATGACTTTTATATTATTTAATCAACTGTTTAATTCAGTTAATGCCTCTCTTTTATTCCATCCTAAATCCACTTAGAATTGTTATTATTTTGTATAGAGTCTTAGTTTGGCCATTCCATTCCTTGAGATCATTCCTATCACTCTCCTTTTCCTACTCTAGTGCCTACCCCATGTTTCCAAGACCAGACTTTTGCACCATCTTCTCTTGAATCACCTTGGTGCATTCTATACCCACAGAATGCTGCTTTCTCTTGCATTCCCAATAGAATTTCACTCCTGGTGAAGCACTCAATATAACTTTCTATTCAGGTCCACTTATAGTGCAGCCCATTTGCCCTATGAAACCTAGGCTTTCTGCATAGGATATACACCTCCCAGTCTAAGTACCTCACCAGAAATTTGGAGGCCCTGATCTCTTGCAAACCTCTCACAATCCTTGGAAATCATGATTCTCAAGGGATTGAAGCTTTGTGAGTTGTTGACTCTAAACCCAATGGCTAAATGAATTGTCAGATAACTTGTGAATCCAAGGCAGCTTTCTCCAAACTGCTGTTTAACAGATGTGTTGCAGCCACAGCTCTCAAAATTCCCAGAAACCAAGGCCAATAGCATTGTGCTAAGATCTTTTAGGCACAACTATTGGGTGTGCAGGAAGATCAATTAATTTCATTAATTCTCCAAAAGAAAAAGGTCACACAAGTCTGTGTGCCCAGTGAATCAAACTGGCCTTTTCTGGGGTGGCTGGGAGGGAGCTTTCTTTTCTCCTACTTTCTCCCTTTTTTATGTTCACTATTTTCTTTGGAGCACTCAGGACCCAAAAAGAGACTTTACTCTCAATCTTTCCACTCCAAATCTTTCCACTTTCCACTCCAAAGCCTTCCACTGTTTCTTGTAAACAAATTGTGTGGCTTCATGAAGCTTAATAATAGTGGAATCATCCATTTTCTCACCCTATTATCAACTTTGGTTGCAAGAGTCTTACCATTGTGGGAGTGACAAGCCTTTTAGCTCTCACTACACAAGTTTGTTTGTTTATGTATCTAGTTTATATGGCTGCCCATCTCAACAAGTGGCTCTGGGCGGCAAACGGAATTAAAATAGAATAAAAACAATTACAAAAATTACAAAAATTAAAATACAAAGAAACCGAGAACATCAGACCCAAATCTGATGTACAGCCAAGAAGCAGGTCCCTGCACACGCTTGGGTTTGGTGCATCAAGTCATCTAAACATCCAAGCTGACTGTCATATTTGGAATTACTCACCAAATTCTTAGGGCAGTAAGAAAACCTACACCTGTTCTGAATTTCAAAGGCTGTGACCAATATATATATTTATATTCTACTGTTTATTTTGTTTCTACCTCATGTTCTGCATATCTCTTTGGTGTTTCTGTATGGTACTACTGAAAATCTCATTAGCCACAGGTTTTAGGAGCAGATAATTGGGAGGAGATTGAAAATAATGGATAATTCCCAATGCATGAAGCAGATTGTCATCATGTGCTATTGAAACAACCATCATGCCCTCTATACACATGTATTTTTCTTAGTTAGCATCAGGGCAAACAGAATGAACAGAATTTGATTCCGGGGTGTTTTGTTACTGCTCAATATTTTACAATTCCTAGAGTATTTTTTAGTAAAATTCATACTTTTATAATCTGCAAAAGTCATAAAGGTACAGAGTAGGTAAAATGATCTATTTTATGGATAGATAATGGATAGATAGATCTATTATGGGGATAATTTAGGCATGCATGGCTTTTGAATCAGTTTAATCCTACGCAAATCTATGACCCCTATAATCCTGCAGTTGTAGCAGAGTTCCACTTATCTTTTTCCTGTGTCTGTTTCTGTTTTTAGAGCACAAAGCAATTCTAGGAATCATACTAGGAGTAAATTCTGTGAATATTGTTAGCTGTATCTCCAGAGGAAATCATATTTCATTAATTCTCCAAATGACAAAGGTCACGCAAATCTGTGTGCCAAATTTATTTGTTAGTTTTTAATTGAAAAACAAAACATGCAGCTATTTTTTTAATGCTTGCAAACCAAGAGTGCCTTAATCTTTCCAGTTATAAACTTGGAAACAATCATTTTGTTGTACAGAAAATCCCTATAATTTAAAACAATAAAAAGAACTTCTGTAACTGGAAAAGAAAATGAAGTATCTAATGCAAAACAGTCCCCTGTTGCATTCTGATATGTTTTCCCACCTCCACTTAAGCAAATATTCTTTAGTTTGGAAATTTTTCACTCTCTGGTTTGTCCATATGTTGGCTTCAATCCCACACTCTTCTGGAACGATCAGCATTTATAATAAGGACTGTAACTTTAAGAAAACAAATCAGCCAGCAGCTGCCCCAATTTACAATTGGAAAATATGCACATCTCAAAACCAAGAAAAAATGTCTGTTTCCATGATATCTGATGCAATCTGAGTGTCATCTAGGAAAAGTAGAATCAATGCATGCATAATATTATTGGAGGTTGAAATGTTTTCTGTCTGTGGATGTACATGTGTGAGCCTTCCTGAGAGCAAGAACGTGCTCTATGCAGTGAAGCAGGTTTTATAATTATAACAGAAAGATTTATTTACAGGGAATATATGAAAGGGATTGGCAAAGACTAGCCCCTACAGGATGTAGCACCTCACTACATCCTGCCAGGAAAAGAGTCAAGTTCATGTGCTTCGCATATAGATTTCTGAGAAGAAAGGCAGAAGATTAGCAATCCCTTAGACAAAGATTAGGTACATTGATAAAGGTGGGGCACAGAGTAAATCTGAAACTTTCTATCCACACCTTACAGTCCCCTTGTGGTCAGTCGGTCATAAAGTGCTGAAGGGTCAATGACATTAGATCCATTCTTCCAACAAAGATCAAGACCACTGTGCTACATTTTTCTGTACAGGTGTCTGTCTTCTGATCTAATCAAATCTAAATTAATGGGACAGAAATATCCATTTAAGTTTATAATTTCTTTAGAGATATAATCTCAGTTCACAGATTCTTGAATCCCTGTGCCTGGTAGGTGTGGCTTTGGGTTATCATATCTAAGAAAATGTTTCTCAACCTTGGCAACTTTAAGATGTGTGGACCAACTCCCAGTGTGCTAAGATAATGAAGGGTATGGCAAACAGAGGTGGTTTAACCTACGCACAAAGAGAAAATACCCTTAACTTCAGCAAGGATGATTCCACAGCTTTCTTGACTTTTCTTTCCAGATTCAGCATAATGCTATAATCTGGCAATTTTAAACTATAGAACGCAGAACAATAGTGTTCACCAAACAAGAAGGTATCCCATGAGCTGGTCCCTCTCTCAATGAGTCACTCTCGCTGCACTGCAGCCCAACCTTTTCCAGCCAAAAGGACAAACACAACCAAGGCTTTCAACCAGCAATCCCTGTTTGTGTGAAAAGGCATTAATGGGGATCTGTCCATTGGCCAATTACCCTCCTTTAACCCAACTTACTTCACAGTTTTGCGAGGAAAAAAAATAAATGAGGGAGTGTTAGGTAGATCACCATGAGCTCCTGAAGCACCATATCCCAACCTTGCTGGCTTTTTGGAAAGCTTTAAAGACATGGATATGTTCCCAGGCCTGGGGACCAGAAAGTTAGTTGGAGTTTGTGAGGTTTTGTAATTTTATTGGAGATTGGGTTTTACCTCGGTTGTCATTATCAGTTCTTTATATTGTTGTTTCTGATGGTTTTCTGTATTGTTTTTATACATTGATAGCTGCCTGAATTGCTATGGCCACATAAATCAAAATGAAATAAACAAGTAAAATTAATGCTCTATGTGTCCCATGACCAGACACCAATGAATGATCAGGCAGATCAGGAAATACATCTATCATTTGCAAGTCAGGGAAGAGGAAAGCAGGCAATTTTGCAAAGATGGTTGAGAAACAGAAGTGAGAAAGTAAAAAGAAAAAGTGAATTGAACATGGAGAGACCTAGCCTCATCAATGTTGAGGAAGTTCCAGGGAGTTCTGATGTGTCTGCTTATGTTCACATGGGGAGAATGAAGCAGCTGCTGTTCTCATCACACATTGTTTCCTATTTTTCTTGCAATTATTCTCATCTACTTACTTTTCAGAGCAAGGGAACACAAGTAATGTCTTGGCTTGTGATAGGGGCAGGAAACTTGACTATGTCTAGAAGTCACACACCGGCAAACTTAAGTATCTTCCCTATTAAACTATACTAGAGTTTGGGGTAGTGAGGAATCTTGTTTAGGTGAATGGTCTGTAAGATTTTCTTTCTTTCTTCCTTGGCATTTTAGCTCTCTTTATGCTCATATACATAGCTGAAACAGAAGACCTCTTGAAGATTACAGTTTTCCCCAGTTTAATCACATTTTTCATTTCATTAATTCAAATATGTTTTCCTTCAAATCAAGAGAAGTATTTATGTGGGGTTTGTTTGTTTGATTTTGGCTCCATTCAATTTTACTAGACAAACAAATATTCCATCCATGAATTCAGAAATGTTGTCTTTTCTCAGATGTTACATTGAAACAAGTAACTCCAAATGTCTGGTTTAATCTTGATGTACCTTGATAACAAATTGGATAACTTAAAAATAATTGGAGAGCCAGTTTGGTGTAGTGGTTAAGGTATCAGACTATAAACCAACTTTCAACTTTCAACTTTATTGATTAGTCTTACAATCATATCAACAAGGATAAGAAACATCAGCAAAGGTGAAACAAATAACTAATACACAAAATCCATGATACATTAAAATATATAATAATAAAATGGGATAGTACAGAGTATAATACTACTATAAAATAGTTATGTATTGCTAATATCATAATCCAGATTCATATGAGACCGTCCCCCCTACATGATACTCCAATCTGTTCTATATATCAGGCTCTCAACTGAGCTGCCTTGTCCACAAACTTGGCAGGACTAGAAACCAGGAGACCATGAGCTGTAGTCCCACCTAGGCACAAAGCCTGCTGGGTGATCTTGGGCCAGTCAATTTCTCTCAGCCCTAGGAAGGAGGCAATGGCAAACCACTTCTGAAAAACTTTGCCAATAAAATTGCAGGGACTTGTCCAGGCAGTCTCCGAGATTGGACATGATTGAACAGATTTAAAAAAAAAAAAAAAACCTTGACAGCACTGGGCTCTTCCACATAGCACCAGCTCCACTATGTTTCCACTCCCCTTTAAAATATTTGGGAAACTGGCCATGCAGTAATCATGCTGCTGAATGCACACAGATTGCCATGAGCCTATGAACAGTCCCTGATGACTGGTAACAGGAGCAAAGAACATCATTCAGTCCCATCCTTTGAACAAGCCCCCAAATAATTGCTAAAATCTCTTCCCCTTCACATTTTGCAGTATATAAGTGCCTTTAAGTTGTTCCTCATGGCCAAGTTAAATTCAGGCCTTAAATCATCAGAAAACAATGTCAGCATAACATTTCTTAAATCTATGGATAATCCCTATCCTGCCACAGGCATGTTGTAAGCAAATGGTGATTTGTGATGTTAAGAAGAGAGATGGCTATTTCCCTCCCCTCCCATCAAATGTCACCTGTGGATGAGGAGGAGGTAAGTTTTGAAAGATGGCTAGACCAATGGGTTTGGCCATCTGTTGAAACATACTTTGTTTCTGCCTAAATGTTTTGTGTACATCCAGTCAAAGGGAGCCTGAGGTATCCATTCCTTTTGAACACAGATTTTTATCCATTCTAAACAGTGGATAGGCATGGGGAGGGTTGAGCTCTCTCTGTCTCATCCCCCACTCTCCTGTACAGCCTTCCTGTCTCCACCACTGGTCAGCTGCTGTTCAGGCTGATCCAAATTTCCAAGCCAGGTGCTCCAAGGGAAACAGAGAAGAAAGGCACCAATGGAGCTGCTGTCAGCCCCATGTCAAAAGAGGAGAAGAAGGTATATCATGTTTGAATGTTGGTAACTTCTGGCTGGATGAGGAGATTCTTGCCCAAGAATCTGCTGCAATCTTATCTCCTCTCCCATTAGCTAGCAATGTGATTTCTCCATCATCTGTTCACTCCACTTTCCCACATTCATCCTTTCTTTTGCATATTAAGTTTCATTGGATTCTGAGGAGTAATTTGCTTCCACAGTGAGGCAAAAGGTGCATCAAGAGACAAATAGACCACCCACAAGTAGCAGAGTTGTCAAAGAAAGGTTCAGTTTTGTTCTGGTTTCATATAAACTGGTGCAAAATAATTCAGCTCTCCAGATGCACTGACTTCTTGTAGGCAAACAATGCTCAGCTGTTTCTGGAGTGGTGCAAAGATGCTATATAGAACAATGTATTGTTTCTTACCATATCAAGTGCACACACCAAACTCTTCCTGTGAATGGAAGTCTTATCATGGATAAGAACATACAAACATCTTTGAAAATATAACTATGCACAGTCTCACTCAGTAGCCAGTGAGGTATTACTCAGTAGGTATTACTAATCATTCTGATAAAGTTTTTTTTTTTTAATGCAGATATACATGCAAGATTTAAAGAATAGACTTTGAAGTGCAGTTTAATTTTTTAAAAACTTCTTTTAAACAAAGAAAAAAATCTGTGAAACTGACTCATAGTGTTTCTGGGAATAGGTTTGTGAAGAAGAATGGTTATAAAACAAGGATTACTTGATCCAGTATATTTTTTTCTTAAAAGTTATGAAAGATTCTATTTATCACTAACATATTATGTCCTAATATGGACTTTTTGGTTGTTTGCCACTTCCAGCAAATCTGTGGGTTAGTGATATTCAAAATCAATATCATTAAACCAGTTCAGAAAAAGTCTGAATTCAATCTTATATATCTGAAAAAAAAAATATAGTATAGTAAGTATAGTAACTACTGTATATGTTAAAAAATAGAGTAGCCCATCTTAATTAATATCATGTCTTTCTGCCAGATTCTGTATTCTTAGAGATCATGAATGCTGCTTGAAGACTGAAGCTGCACATCTAAATCCATCTAGGTCTTTGTTTGAGTTTATAAGAACTGGTTATCCTTTTGCATTTTTAATGTATCATTTCCACTGCCACAATACAGATGTTCAAAAACAGCTTTTTTCTTATCCTTTATTGAAGATCATTCATGGCATTAAAAACTGAAAATCTGAAACCAGTCCTAGCTGTGTGAAGTCTCATATTAAAATTGAATAATGTTGGGTTGCCAAAAATCGTTCTTTTAACAAGGAACATAGATTCTTTTTAAATGTCAGCATGCCAACAATGAACGCTTTTCCAAGTGTAATCTATTTATACAGCAAAACCCAATTAGTATAGAAATATCTGTTTTGGTTTACTTAGTTCAAAGAGTACACATCTACTGCTGAAAGATCTAAGGACACAGGCTTCTGCTTTCTCCAATGTAAGCAACATAGTTGACTTTTTCTATCCTTTTTTATTTATACACTTTTTAAAACATAACTGGGACAATTCTGTTTTTCAGGAGCTTGCAAATGCTTCCTAATGCTGCTTAATAAATATATAAGGCCTGCCTCAGTTGAGTATCTTTTTCTCACAAAATTAGATGTAACAATAGGAAAATTTGCCTCTCTGTAAAAAAAGGAATGTCGATGTTTGTCATAGCATTCATAAACTAACCAGGAGAGCACTGTATATATCTTGCTTCTTAAAAATGTTTTTGCCCCAACATGTAAGTATATTAAGAAAAAAGAACTGTTTTGAGCTTCAAAGTACGCTAGGCAATATTAGAGCTGTTGATGTCAGATTTTACTCAAGTATAGGTCATATATGCATAGAGAAAGCAGGATTGTAACCTCCAATCTTTCTATCAACTTCTACATAGTCTGTGGAACATTATATGGGATCATTTCATTCTGGTTTGGCCACTGAAATGTGGTTGTCCAGTGGAATGACCTTTGCTGAGAGAAGGAGAAATAGGAGAAGTGTAAATCCATTTTTTCTCCTTGACTTTTCAGAACTGTCGATATCACTAGTCATGGTACCCTTTAGATACATTGTCTGTTTGATATAAGGCAAAACTCATACCAAAAAACGCCAGATGATGGATCCTGAAGATGTCTTTGTCCCATGGCTGTATGAGGCTCTATCTTATGTCCCAAGGTGTTTAACATCTACATAAAATGAATGAGGTCAGTGCTATCGGTATGTTGGTCATACATACCCGGTTCCAGTAATGGACAGGATGAAGACTAATAAACAAAAAGTTAACCCAGGCAAGATAGAAATTCTGTTAATAGATGGAAATTAGGGCTACTTACACAACTTAGAGATGAGTACCAAAGCAGAATCCAGCTGTTTAAAAAAATATTCTTATGGGTGTTCTCAGCGTGAACTTCTGGGCATTCCTTATAATTCTAAATCCAAGAGAAGTAACCCTGATCCCTCAACTCCATTTTTACAACCCCACTGATCTATGGCAGTGCAATTTGTCACATTTTTAAAACAAATAAGCAGTAAAAATGAGTTCTGCCATAATAGACCTAACATATCACTTTGTTGGGAAAAAAATTACCCCTCCCAATTAAAAAAGTCTAGAAATTCCACTTCAGTGACATTGCTGTGACACTGCTACACTCTTCCCCCATTGACCTCAGAGGCAAAAAAAAAAAAAAAAACCTTAGAAAAGCTCCAAAAATGGTTTGCCCCTTTGTTAAACATACTTTAATGCAACTTCTTTGTGTTAAATTTGCCTATAACTTCTCAGAGACACCATCTCCCCATTGTTTATTTTATGTTCACCTTCCTTTATATGTGTTGTGTTTATATCATTTGGCGGGCTTTCATGCTGCAGGTCAGAAGGCTGCTTATCCCCAAGAGCAGTTTTTCTTCTATTTGTTTAGAAATTGTTGAGTGCCTCCTTGCATTTATGGGGAGGTCTGTCCACAGTTCAGCCAGAGCAGTTACATTTATTGCATGTTCTGTTTATTGCACATACTCTGGGGAATTTTATTGAGCAGGTTGAGACTAGGCCTATGGCCCTTGCTTCCCCTCTAACAGCAAAAATTACAAGGCAGTAAACTCATGTGCAAAAGTCAAGCCTTCAAAGACAGAAACTTATCTTTCTTTGGGGCTACCTCACAGACTGAAAGACACTCAGCTGCAAAACTTATCAGCCATGAGGTCATAACTAAAGCTGGTCAGTCTCAGTCGGCACTTGACATGATAGCGCACTCTGATAAAGTTGACTAATAAGAAGATAGTTTTGTTTCTTATGAGTGGAAGGTTTATGCTTCTTAGAGCTGAAATGATTTCTTTGAAATCTCTATCCCTTTTTCAGAGATAGGGCTAGTCATATGTTGTTTTTTTCCCTAAGAAGCAGATCTGAAAGGAATATAGCCCACACAATTAATGGAGGAAGATATCTTTTCTATAAAATATGAGACATTTTGCACAGCAAGGAATTATTATTTTTATTATTAGTATTAGTATTACTAATCAGACACCTAAGATGTCATTAACACTAGGGGACATCCATTTAAGCTTTATTTATATGGCCATAGGGATAGAGCCATATAACTCTGTTGGGTTTTCAGCTGGGACCTATTTTTAAATTATAAATGCCAAAGCTATGGCTATAATATTATTTGGTATTATTTAATACTCCCACCCTCTTCTAATACCACTGTCCTTTTCACCACTATATTTATGAAGAATCGAAAGTTGAAGTTTTTACTGTCAATCAACATTTACATTAGTTTCTAAAGGAATAACTGTATTGCATGAAAAATGGGCTCCATTTTCACAATATGCTTGACTCAGCCAACCACTAACAATGTCAAAACTTCTTACTGCTGGTTCTGGCAAAACACAATCACATTAACTGGATCAAAAATCAATAATTGAGGAGCACAGAGTCTCTGTACCCTTTCTGAAGGAAGTTCATGTATTCTATGAACGCTGTACTAGAAGAATATTGATATGGCTTCATGGCATCATTACTCTTCCATAGGGATTAGTAGGCACTAGTAGTAAATCACTGTTTAGGAAATGTGTTCTGAGCTGACAAGTCTTGGCAATCATGTCTGTAATAACCCAACAAGGTTAACTAGGTGGAGCTTGGAGTTAAATTTAACTTTGAAATTTGGATAAACTAACTCCTTATTAATATTTAATAAAAATGTATTTAGTATGATAACATATTAAACCCCTCACTGAAACATGTTGTGGGAATAAGACCAAAAGAGTCTTGTGTACAATTGTGGCATACGTTCTTGCGGACTTACCCACTTTATCAAATGCATGAAGATTTATTCAGAGATTAGAACTGTGGTTGGTGAATGGAAATAGTGATTTGTGAGAAAATTATGAAAAGAAGTGTTGTTAGATACTGTTCTGAGTTCAATTTGTTGCAATAATATTGAGTTTATTTGTGAGCTACTGGTAGGAGAAAGTGTATGATACATTAGTAACAAAGGTTTTCCCTGAGCATTGTGAAAATACTTAAATAGATTATGAAACTGATTTTAATCAGGTTATATGAGAAGATCTGGTTATAAAATTGAGTAGAGGATGCATAAAAATGCCATAGGGACAAAGGGCTCCCTTGATCTCTGCATTGTCAAAAAACTGGTAAGCAGGAACGATTGGCTTTTTTAAAAAAAACCTGTCAAAAATGCATGAAGAAATTGTTTTGAACTTGTGCATTTTTGTGGGCAGAAAATTGAACTCAAAATAACCATGTGTATCAGCAATGAGAGAATCCAGCCCCCGCATTATTGGTTCCCCACTACATGTAGCCCTTCTAACATATCTTATTGCCTGCAATTCAAAAGTTTGTTCCTGTTACACATATTCTAAACTTGTGATTGGTAAGCAGCAAATTACCTCGGTCCAGTGTAAATCATGTCTTTGAATCGCTATGTCTCAGCTTTTAACATAAATGTAAAGAAATGAAAGATGAAGATCTTGTAGCAAAATTTCTGCTATCTGATGCCTCTCTGGTACTCTCAGACCAGTCAAATGCTTTAGTTTACACCCTTGGTTTAATTTGCCCCCTTGGAGCTAATCCTTACAGTACTGTACATAGTCATCCTACTGTATTTGCTCTGGTCTCTTGATTTTTCACCATGTGGAAGGTTGAGTGAGTGTAAGAATACTTGCTTAGCATAAAAATGAAGGCTTTGTTCCGAGACAGCTTGTAAATAATGAGGAATGTACAGATTTCTCACTCATTCTCCATTTTACTTTGTTTTCCCCAGACTGTCATCAATCTGTCTTTTAGTCCTAGTTTTAAAATTCATTTAATTCCAATTCCACGTAAACAGCATATATTACCCTTTGGCTAGAAAAGTGGAATACACATTGAACAGCAGCAGCAGCAGCAATGTAATTACATTGCTTAAATCCCACAGAACTCCGTGGCATAAAAGCATTCTATGTTCATTTTTACACATGTTTTATTGACTGTTAAAATCCTACAAACAGAAAATAGATTATAAGCATTCTTATATTACTGTGTCTCTCAAGATAGCCCTCTGCTGAACCTGCAGGTGGAAAGTGTGGGAAAAAACTGCATGTGACCAATCCAAAACTAAAGATGGGTATGCTTTTACCAAATCTTTGTCATACCTGAGACATGCAGAACATGATTCCCATCTCCAACCGTTCCTAAGATATTTAACCAATTAAGTGAAATGAAGAGGAAGAGAATGTCCCAATCAAATAGTAGTTCCTGGGAAAGTATGCCAAATGAATATTTGAAAAATGAGGGGTGAGAAAGAGGTGGAGAAAAGGAGAGGGAAAGTACATCCAGGAGATTCAAAGGTCCATCAGATGTCTAGCCAGCTTCCACAGCCTTTGTATCTACATTGTCTTTCGAATGGAAAGCACTAAAAGATAGAAGAATGACAGTCTGGGGCAAAGAAAGAAAGACAGTAATTAGACATGTGTGATTAGCATTGGTAACCGGAGAAATTAAGCCACTAGTCCCAGGAATCTTCTCTTTTGAAGGTACCTGCAGAGGAAGAGAAAAGCCATTCCCCACCGAGTTGTGATGGAATCTACTCCCTGCTAGTAGAGCTTGATTGCTTTTTTGGATACCTACTGTGGGGAGATCAGCTCCTTAACCTTCCTTTCTATAGAACTATATTGTCCTCCTGTGAAGAAAGGGAGATTAAGACTTTACAAGGCTCCTTCCATCACTGGACTCTGACAGAAGTACTAGAGCGATGAATTTTTAATGGCTTAAATTGCCACTGACCAAGATCCTTATTGAAATGGTTTAGTTTAATGCTAAGTGCCAGATTTTAAAAAATAGGTCCCTATGAAACAGCTCTGATTGTTTGTTTTGAGCAGTAAATTCCTGAGCAACTTTTTTTTTTTTTTTTTTGAGTGATATACAGAGTCAGATTTTGGTTTATTCACTTAAGCAGATCACCTCAGTTAATAAGTATATAATTATTTGTGGGGAGGTAAAATATTGTATTACAGCTCAAGTCGTCTAAACAAACTCCCCCCAGTAATTCATTGATTTCTACATTCACTGTTTAACTAGAATCCTACTTTATCCATTGTAATTTCACATCTGGTGCTTCCCATGGCTTTATAAGGTCTTGACAATAATAAATAGAATGGATTTTCTTCAGCTTTTAAGTGATCTTCATAAGATCTACTTTTACTCTTGTTGTCATAACAATACTTGCCCTTAGTTTAATTATTCATAGTATTAAATTGTCACAGCCTAGTTAGCATCCCTTGGGAATGGAGCAAAAGCTGAACAAGTTAATTTGGAACCTGAGATGCAATATCCAGTTGGTCCTTCTTCCTTCCTTTCTTGAAGGTAAAAGTATAATCAATACAGGTCAAATAAGTATTTGTGACACTTTCTTTACACCCTAAATCAGCTGCCTGAGACAGGCATCTTCCTTTGCCTAATGGTAGAACCAATACTGAATAACAGCTGTGGTGGAGGTATGTGAAGATGACCTCCCACCACTCTCAGGCCTGGATTGAAAGGCAGGCAAGAGACTGCCTCAGACTCTAAGTTTCACATGGGGGGCAGGGGACATTCCTGTCTTAGGTTACCTACTCAGGTGGGCTGATGACTTCTTAACTTTTGATAGTGTTTCATTTGAGGTTTGATTATTGTTCTCTCATTTTACCTTAAAAGCTGTTTGGGAAAAATTATTTTGAAAGGTAGAATACAAAAGTCCCAAATGATGGAAACAAGTACTATTCAGCAGGTAAAACACATAACACAGGCACTTCATTTTAATTTGTAAAATGCACTGAACTGACTTATGTAGGCCTAGCACATCATTAGTTTTTAAAATAGGTATGGACAAGTCAGTTTGATGAATATTTTGAGTATGGATAGTTGCAATTACATCTCTTCAAGACACGTGATCATTGTCTCTCAAAGAGATCAAATGAAAGGGGGTTATGAAAGATGCTATTGCCCAACCCGTCATTTGATTTTGGATTAGAAATGCCACAATCATATGGACAAACTGTTTTTATCTCATTCTTTTTTGCTGGGTGTGCATACACTTTGGGACGGCTTCCCCCAGACATCCAGTGTGACCCCACTCTATTGGTTTTCCTCCAACTATTAAAAACTGAATTATTCTAGACAGTCTGTTGGGGAGATGAGCTGACCCCATCAGAATGACCATTTATTGTGTGATTATTTGTTTTTATACTTTTACTGTAGATGTTTTATTATATTTATATTGATATATATGAACCACTGAGAGAATTTTTGGCTGTGGCAGAGTGCCAAATCTAATAAATATTTCACAGAAATCCATGATTCTTTTCTGAACATTTTTTAATTTAAACAAAATCAGCCTGAAAAGAGGGAAGGTTGTAATTGAATAGGGTGGAAATAAACTATTTTACAAAGAGGCTAATACTTAGTTTTTCAACATAATAAATTTCATCTTTCTCTACTCCAACACTCAAATTTTGGGATGATTTCCATCTCCAATTTCACCTCCTTTGAAACCTCTGAGTTTTACCAGGATACAAATTCAGTTTAGGACTAATTTTATCCAAATATTATTTTCTACTAATTATTGCTTACCATTCCTTCCCCTCTAGGTACGTTACAGTCTGTTTCAGATGATTTCAGGGACTCTCCAGTGGGCATGCTGGGGTTACAGAAGGGAAGGGCAAATAATGCTGATTCTTGTCTCTCTTACATTAGAGAAGGTCTCCACTGAATCAAAACCAAAGACAGCATTGGATACAAACTATTATTTAAACCGCCTTATTCTTCCTCCACTTTCATTAATATATTGTTTAACTCATGCCTTTATTTTTGTACCAGACAAAACAGAAACAAACAAAAAAAAGCCCACACACAAAAGCAAGTCTTTGCCAAGTTCAGTTGATATATATGTTGCTGGAAACACTTAAGTCTTCCAGATTCTACCACTTTCACAGTTGAAAAACCTCAGTCATCAAGATGCAGGATTTGCCAGCCTAGTGTACTACATTAGTAGTTAATATGCTACGTTCTATCATCTGGAAATTAAAATCATTTGAGGCTTCTTACTTTAGGGATTTGTGTAGGGATTTTGTGTGCATATGGAAACCGTTTGTTTCTACACTGAAGACAAAGAAGATAATTTGACATCAACCATGACTAGCAGAAGCAGCAACACTGCTTCTTGTTTTATAATATGGATGTTAACCCAATACAGTCCAAAAGCAGCTGTATCATACGCCAGTTCAGTTAATAGCATACAAATGGCTGATAGACACCAGTATTTCCCTGCCATGCTGATTTGAGAACTTAGGAGAAACCTGGTTACAGATAAATCAAATGATTTGGATGTGCCAAAACCACAGTGCTGGTTCAGTGTTTGCTGCCTGAAATAGAGCCATCTGAAGCTCTACTTCATATTACATAAAGACACATGATATGGCCTGAAATTGAATAGCTAGAACGTCAGTGTTGCTTATTTTGATTCATAGCCAAAAAAAAAAAAAAATTGAGAACATGTTGACAGCACTATGAATCACAAGAGTACAAAATAACCATGGTTCCCCTTCTCCCTGCTATCCATAGCATATCCAGTCAAGGAGCTGTGAGCCTATGGGGTCCCTATGTCTTCTACAGGGATGATGTCCATATATCATCTATAGGTTATACCCAATTTAAAAGATTCACCATTATTTTGAATGGCTATTCTGAATACCTTGACGAATATGGTTTTCGATCATTAATAGCTCCTGTAAATTAAATACAGACACCATTGTGCTCATGAGATTTGTAAAAATTCAGAGTTTTTTGCTGGACAGGAGGAAAAAAGCACGTGAACTTACTTCATAGCCACAAAAGGTTGAGCATGACTTGTGAAAGGAAGATGAAAATCAGGGAGAATGTGAATGAAGACAGCTACTTGGTTGGCAAAGGTTTCCACACAATGTGTTACAGCAGACCACGCTTCTGTGGGTACGATGACTACATTGTAAATAACTACATATTTAACTACCTTGGCTTTTCTTGACTTTTATGATTTGGCTCTGATTGTCTTTTAAATCCTGTATTTATATCCTGTTCACAGTTTCCTCTTATGAATAGATATTGCTTTTGAACGTGTTGGAACTTCTGAGTTTTGTGGATAAGTAGGTTAGATAGATTTAATTATTTTGCAATATATTAGATATGGACCCTTGTGTTCTTCCATGTAAGGTCTTACCATGTAATAAAAAATAGCATATAGTCTTCCAATATCAGAGTACATTTTTTGTAATACTTTTACCTTATAATGTAAAAGAAAATACATAAAGACACATGATATGGAATGCTTTTCAAATTATAGGTTTTATATGTAACATGTCAGAAATTATAATTCATACAAGGAAATGTTATTAACAAACAGAACTCCTTCCCTGTAAACATATACCATATACCGGGAAATTTAGTTTAGAGGTGCTTAGAAAAAGCATCCCCCCCCCCCCCCTTTATTCTGAAAAGAGATCAAGGAATAAAAAAGAACTGGAAATGAAATGGATGTGCACACAATGCTTTCATGAGAAAACTAATTCTACTTCAGTCTACCCCATAAGTATTCTATAAACAGAAACAGACGGGGGCTTTACAAAAGACTGATATTCTACCAATAGGCA
Organism: Liasis olivaceus; assembly: GCA_030867105.1. Classification (NCBI taxonomy): domain Eukaryota; kingdom Metazoa; phylum Chordata; class Lepidosauria; order Squamata; family Pythonidae; genus Liasis; species Liasis olivaceus. Next base: position 240,224,308 of record CM061349.1, on the reverse strand, counting down.
CAGTATATAGGCCTGTGGTACAAGCTAGCATTCTAATGCTTACCTTGGAACAGAATAAATGGAACAGACTGGATAAATGTGACATAGCAATGCAAGCTATAGCTATTTTTTTTTAATATGAAAAAAATGCTCTGTGTTTTTTGGACAAAAGAGAAAAAAATCTGCCATGTACAAAATTCTTTGTCTGTGCCAAATACAACTGAGGTGTGAGGAGCATCTTGTGTGGCTTTAGCCCATAATGGTTAATTAGCATGCTTATTTGCTATAAATAAGTCAGCAAGTTAGTCCAAAGCAAGATGGGTCATTTATTGAACTATGGGTCCACCAATGGTTTGATGCTCCAGCTTTCTGGAGATCCACAGGAAGAATCATTGAAACCTGGATGGTGATAAGAAGATCTCAGTAATATGTTGCAAAGAAAAGGGGTAAAAAACAAGTTTTTAAGAAGGATTGAGATATATAGATTTTCTAGAAAGTCATTAGTGCTGTTATTTTTATGAGGTGCCCTAATACTCTATAAAGCACAGAAATGCTTTATTCTGAAGAAGTATGTTGTTAGAAACTATATGGTTAAGTACAGTTAAAATTAAAATCTCCATTTAATGGACCATGGACCGGGGGGGGGGGGGGGGAGCATCCAATACAGTAAAGCCATATTTGTTTGTTTGTTTATAGGGCTTATTTATTGCTCAGGACTCTGAGAAGCTTACAATCTGTTTTTGCAGAAAAAGGTTAAGATATAAAAAGAGTATAATAAAATAAGACACGGTGCAAAATAATAACAATGAAAGTTACTAAAGATACTAAGGCAGCCAAGAACAAAATATTGAACCACATCGTAGGATGGGGTTCTCTCTCTTTAAAAGCCAAGTTTTAATGGCTTTCCTAACATAACAAAATGGGGGCTGGTCTGAACTTGGATAAGTTGTTCCAAAGAAGTGGGCTGCAACAGAGAACTTCTGACTTCTTGCGGCCTGTAGATGACGATCTCTAAGATAAGCTTACCTTGCTTGATTGGCAAAAACCATGGGAGTAGATGGTCCTATAGATATCTAGGCCCTGAGCAACCATCACCTTGAATAGCACCTAGAAGCCAACCATTAGCTCTTGAAGTAGGAGTGTTATATGGAAAAACTTCAGAACTCCCATCACCACTCAGGCAATTGAATTCTGGACCAGTTGAAGCTTTCAAATGTCCTTCAAGGGCAATTCCATATAGAATGAGTTCCTATGTCCATTAATTGTTAAATACATATTTTTTACCACTAAAAATATACACTTACAGGAGAAAACCATCTTTACTTAATTGTACTCAAACATCCATTACATGCAAAAATTAATTTTACTTAGCTTTACTGAATAGTTCGAAGAAATTAACCAATTTTAATTGAGTCTTTGAAGCATGGTCTGTCTGTATAGTATGCTTACCTTGCAAAGTATATGTAAGTGGAATAATGAGGCTGAACTTCAAAATCAGAGGAATCAAAAAGGATAACATGAAAAGTTGGAATCTTAATTTCAATAACTTTATACCGGATGTTACCTATACTTCCTCTTCATCATTACTATTGTCCTCTTCCTTCTTGCTGGCCCCATCCTCTGCAGCTGTAATGCCACGGCATCACTTGCTATCTGGGATTGCATTTCTCCCCTAACTAATACGAGCCACCATTCTCAGCTGTTTCCTCTTCACCAGCGTTCTTTATAACTCTGTGGTTGCCCCTGATTTCGGACCCTTCAAACTGCAAGTCTATATGCACACTCAATGCTATGAAATTGCCACAGCCATCCATCACTGGCTTTGAAACATATGTTTATGTTGTTTGCTGTTGCATCAAATGCTAATTCACACATATAAACATCACCTGAACATTGCAGAACATAACACTTTATCGCAGCTTCATCAAGGGCTGTTTTCTGAGCCATCTTCATATGCCTTCTTGCCCCAATTTCAGCCGGTTTATTGGTGGCATTTATATCACACTTGAATACATATTTTTTCAGCTTATATTTTGCTTTATGAATACCCGTCACAGTTTCTTAATCTGGTACAAAGAAGTGATAATTGCCTACCCATTCAGATTTTTGTCGGTTGCATCTGAAGTCCATTAAATGATCGTAGAATAAATTCTATTCTACACCCCCCTAGCAATTTTTTTTTAAGTTTGTTTAACACTCCTGTGGAAAGCAACCAAATTATTTGGTTCTGATTTTGATAGTGCTTGTCTATAGGTGGCTTAAGGTATCAGAATTGGGTGGCTATGTACATGAAAGCTAGATGCATAATTCTGGATCCTATGTGCCCAATTTTCCCAAGCAACTAGGCTAAGTAAAAGCTTTTAAAAAGAAGCAAGACTATTAATGATCAACTGTAGGGAAGGAAGTACAAAGTTAATTACTTCTCCTCATCCATTTTTGAAACCTGGCAAAGATCTGGTATCTGTAATTATTCCAGGAGAAAGCATCCGCATTCAAATATTATAGTACTGCAGCAAAATAAATGAGCGTACACATGCACACGTACGTCCCAACAGTAAGAATTTGGGGTATTCCAGAACTACATCTCTCAATAGAATAAATTAATAAGCTTGTAATAAACTTTCAAACTTGTAATATAAAGCATGTCCATAGTACATTATTCTAATTTATTATTTATTGTAAGAGTAAGGCAGCACAGTACAAACATGTTGGTAAAATTATAGCACATACTTACATACTGGACACTGGCCCTCTAAATCTACTTCAGATCCTGGTGTTTAACAGCCAAAACTAACTACTAAATAGTATCTTCCTTCAATCACATTCACATATGCAAAATAACAAATTGTATTATAGTAAGCACCATTTTGTATTAAGTGAATGTGTAGCTGCAATAAAATAACAGCAATTAAAATGATAAAATCCCTTATAAATATGCATAACCAGTAGAATTGTGCTGTACATTTTTCAGACGATGCACCTAAAGCTTAGTGAGATTGATTATTTGAATTGTCTTTTTTACATTACAATTTGATCTGCACTCTAAATATCTCATATTAATGTTGTGGAAGTAAGTCAATTTATTAGTATGAATAAAGTATAAATCCACTATAATATTTATAGTGGATTATTACTATGAATCCACTAGAAATATTAATAAAATTCCCAACTACTTTATGAAGGGTCCAGCATGTTTAAAGCAATTCATTTTAAATCTGTAATGCAACAAAATCATCCATTTTTTCCAATTATAAATCTTTTTTAGCATGCTGCAAGCAAACAGTGTAATATGTTTTGCCACCAGCCACAGGTGTTGTCACTGATTTTAAAGTTGAGAAAGACTCAGATATTCATTTCTGCTCATAAACAAGACACATATTTTACAGTAGATTTAGCACCCAGTGATTTTGTTCAGGAAGTGGAATCTTTTCTTTGTAATTAATTCTTTTTAGATTAATGTTGTGATACTCAACAACACATGAAGCCCTAGTAGACATGGAGTGTAAGCTATGAAGTAGCAGTGGAAAAATATTCTCAATACAAGCCCTATGTTTCCAGGAAAGATTTGTGCATAAATTCATGTTGAAATGTATTTCAAACTTGCAGTGTAAAGCATTTCCAGCTATGTTATCCTAATTTCTTATTTATGGTTTGTCTGGGCCATCAGATTTGATGCCATTTGACTGAACAACAAAATTGTATTCTTCATAGTTAGCACTGTGGCTTGCTAACTGCAGACTCTCAGTTCATAAAGTTTTCTTCTTGCGAATAAAAGAGAAGTCTCTACCTGAAACCCCCAGACTATAGCTAAAAGAAATAATAAATATAGAAATGATGATCCTTGGCTTATCAGCTGTGCATGTGATGACATTCACTTGATTTTTTAAATGCTTTTTGCTTTGCTCCTCATTTTTATATTTTTATGTTTTTTTCTGCTGAGACTGTTTTACTGCTGGCATTACCAAACCTACCAAAAAGGTTAACAACCCTGAAATTAAGATGATTCTCCTCAGCAAAAAAGAGTAGAAAGAAAAAAAGTTATGAGCACAGGCAAAAGCTCTGTGCAAAGTCCAGCTCCCTCCAACCTAAATTTGCCATCTCCACCTAAAACCAATCCTAGAGGTCTCCTCCAGAAACATAAAAATGAAACATAAAAATGAAACACACGGATGTGTGTATGTGTGTAGTGTGTAGTAGGCCAGGACAAAATAGAAATTGAAATATTATTAATTAAAATTAATTTCCATTAAAATCAGGTATGCCATTTATAAAATTAATTGATCGTCCATCTGCATATACTACAATTTGCTCTCACGCATAACAAACCACTTTCACGTGCTTCTTCCAGCAGAAGCAGCAAAAAGAAGACATGACAGAGAAGCAGTGAGGAGAAGGACTGACTGTATTAGGCAGAGAATGAGAGAAGTAAAACATGGTGACAAGGTGAGTTGAGTTGAGAAGACAATTTAACAGGGAAAGAAATAAAAGAGAGAGGCACCATGTTTAGGTGCTAAGAAAAAAAGCTACAATTCAATCAACAAGCAACCCCCCCCCCCCCCACAAGACAGGGCTAATCTTCCAACACTTTTTAGCAATGAAATCTGCAGTCATCTGATCTCCTGCTCATTTCTTTGTGCTTTCAACAATGTCTTCTATTCTTCTCGGCAAATGTTAAGATGACCCATCCAGCCCATTCACAGTTAATTATCTAGGGAAGGAACCTCAGCTGCCCATCAAGTAAATATGGTATAACATGTTTAGATATTTTACTGCTGTGGTTTTGTGGTTTATAATTACACTATGAATTAATTTGGGCCACGTCCAATATTCCATGAGCAGACTTTTCTTCACACAGTGAAACTTCCCTTTGTGGTCCTCCTGTTGCATCTTTCTTGTGCACCCAGAAGGAATTCTGGAGGATTCCTACTTTCTGGCAAGATTTACAGAGCATGCAGCAGGGGGTAGAGGTACTGAAATACACATAGAGCTATTGAAACAAATGCTTAAACATGAATAAAAGCACTTTCTTTAGAGGCAAGGATTCCAGACACCCAGCAAGAATAAACTGTGACAGATTATTGTAATGCTGCTGTGTCAGCTTTTGGAAGAGGAGTGGGAAGTCTGTAGCTCTCCAGCTGTTATTTGATTCCAGCTCCCATCAGCCATAGCAGTGATGAAGGAAGCTAGAGTCCACCATCAACAGGAGCTCATACGTGACACAACCCTGTTCTAGACTCATGTGGCTGGCCTGGGTTGTACACAGGATGCTCAGTTAGATGGATTTTGGATCTCATCCCACAGGGCAATTTACATGTGGGTTTCCTGATCCAAATTAGTCTTGTGACAGCAGGACATGGATGGCCTTGGCAGCACGTAATAAAAAAACCATTACATTAGAGCAACATGTAGAGAACATTTGCTGGAACTAGAATATATTTGTCCAGGATCAGGACATTGATGCAGAGCATTTTCAAATAAAGTCTTAAAAGTATCAGTTCTTCAGTGAAAGTCTGAGAGGATATTTATCTTCTACCAGCTTCTGATTTTGTGTAAAACAGCAAAGTGTCTCACGCTGAACTAGGATATGATCTCCAGGCAGGGGACTGTGGTAGAAGAAAGTGCATGAAATAGATCTATTTCGTGCATCCACATTCTTTTTTTAAAAACAAAAACGAAAAAACCAATACCTGGAGTCTGGAAATGTCAATAGACTTGTAGACTTGCATAATTATAGAACCACTTAAGATTAAATCACAATCACAAAAAGGATAAACAATAATGATGCAGTCATTTTTTTGCATTTGGATGGATATTGATAATATTGCAACAAGAAGTGTGTTTGTGTGTGTGTAGGGGGTGTTAGCTCTCCATTCTTGGGAATGATGTAATAGCATAAAAATATATATAAACAGAGAGGCCTATTATCCAAGCAGACACAAATTTTAATATATCTTTGGAGTCATGTTACCTGGAACTTTAGTAAACATTTGGAGGGCTGCTTCAACAAGGTTTAGAAGAGGATCACCACCACTGAGTTACTAAGGGAAGTTCCCATCCCTTAGTAACCCTTTTGCTAGAAGAGCTGAGAACTAGAAAAGCCATGCCATCCTCCCACAGGCACTTCTCAGAGATTATTTGTGCTTTTCAGATGGAATTAATGATTAATGGGTTGAGAAATAATGGATAAATGAGAAATAAAATGGATAAATGGGTTGAGAATTTTTTCAACAACACCTCCCCCCAACTTCTCCCTATATTTCTGTTATGGAGGCCAACTATTATCTATAATAATCCACATCTTGTATTTATGCCATTTGATTTCTAATCCTATTATTCTATATACCCAAAGATAAACATAACCTTTTTACTCTGGTGGAAATTCATGCCAGATAGATAGATAGATAGACAGACAGACAGACAGACAGACAGATAATCACAAAAGATAAGAACATGTTTAAAATTAACAACAAATTAGGACCTAAAATCATGGAACAATGAAAATATTTGGTAAAAAAGATCTATATTTACAGATTTTCTAAATACAAGGTTGTGGAAGTCACTTGCAACTCTTATAGACTGTGTTCCATAACTTGGGAGCAAGGTACAGGAACACCCTTTCCCACATGCCAAGAGTGACATTGGAGACACCTTTCAGAATGCTTCCACTGTAGATCTTAACCATCAGACTGGTCCTTAACATGAGAGGTGGTCCTTTAAACAAACAATCTAAAATGTTTAGGGCTTTGAGATTTAACTCCTTAAACTGTATACAGAAAGCAACTGGCAACCAGTGCAGATCTTTCAAAACTGGCAGCTTATGAGCTCTCTACTTTGCACTCACTAATAGCCTTACTGCCAGGTTTGGCACCAGCTGCAACTTTATGATACTTTTCAAGGATTGCTCAATTTTGAATATGTTTGAATAATCATATCAGGATATAACCAAGAGGTGAATAACTATCACCAAATCTGTACTTAATGAGAAAAGGTTGCAACTGGTAATTGTATACTAAGGGGTCTTCCACACAACCCATTCACCATTATTCAGCAATAGCTCATTAATCATTTTTTGAGGACATGACACATGTTTCATCTCTTCCCAACCTATCATGGAAGCAACCTAAATTCATTCTTAGCTACTCCAGTTTTAAAGCAGGGTTTTCTTCTGACAAATAATCCTTGACTTGGTCCCTGACTTGGTCAGGAACAAGCACTCATTGATCTCCTATTGGTGTGTAATTGGCAGCACAGAACAGCAACAGCAAACCCTCGTTTAGAAATAGCCCAAGCAAAGGTTAGCGTAAAGAACACCTCCACATTGGCAACCTCTTATTCAGGCATTCTGAAAGTTCAGGATAAAGCCTCCACTTATCCAAGACCACTGCTTTTTTAAAGAAAGCAATTGGTGGTGGTTTTTCCTGCCAGGCAAATGTTGGAAGGAGCCAGAATAGTCAGTGGCTTGATCTGATCTGTTTGCTTCTTCGGAAAATCAATCAGACCCTTCTTGACTTGGACGCCACAACTGTTTAACCTGTTATTTGAGTTGCTTGTGGTTGTTAGAACTTGAGGATTTTTCTATATGGACAGTCTGGAGAGAGGAAGACCCCCATCTGCTTGATTCTTGTTCTTCTTAGCTAATTAAGTGTGCCTGGTGAGTTTGATCCCATGGTTAAAGGAGTGATTGATGCCTCCTTGAAGGTGGGATGTGTTCTCTGCTCAAGGAGGCAGTAATAAAATCTTTATTGAAGTAATTCTTTCTTCACCCAAGAGATTTTTATTTCTTTGTATTTTTATATATTGCCTATTTCCTAAGAACATATATCTGAAGGGGAATGGGGGGAGGCTACCTACATTTTAATAATACTGTGTTAAATTAGAAGGATTTCTGGTTTGTTTCAACATGAATGTGAAGTCACACAGAAATTCTACTTCAGTTGCCAAACTATAACAAGTAAAGATTAAAAGTATTAAGATATTAAAGCAATTTTAATTTAATTTTAATCTCCTTTCAGGGAGCATTTGAGGTTAGCAATGAAGATAGGATAAAACAATATGACAAGAAGAGTCCATAAGTATTGCAGGAGAAAATTAAGGAATAATATCTATGATTAAACCATTATATATTGTAAGCAGAAGATATGGAACCTTTTTTAAAAATCCTTAATTTAATTTTTCTTGAGCAAATCAATCCTCTGAAATATTTTTAATCTAAAATGTTACTTACAATCCGGTAGCACCCACTGCTGCCTATATAATGGGTCATGGCATTCTTTATTAGGTATGTTTTTATCCCACCAAGATAATCAAATATACTGCATTACTTTTGGGGGGGGAGGGGATATGGTGATAAGCACTGTCTCTTAAGTTAAAAACAAACAAAAAAAGTTAGTGATCTTGCAATATTCTTCAATACTGAACTTCTGAATAAGGACAGATAATGGCCATGGTAATGTGGAACAGAATCTGGATATGAAGCTACAACTGTGCTAATGAAAAATTCTAAGAAATACAAAGATGCCTACTGTTTCTCATAATACCGGGCAGCTTTGAAAATGAAATCTTGATTCAAATTATCATTTGGCTGACTTGTGCTAGCCTGCATTTAGGACTGGTGCATTAAAGATGTTAGGTTGATCAGGCTGATTTTAACTATATTGGGAAAATTACCAAAACAGGGAGAGTAATACAGAGAAAGTCCTTTGAGCAGGATGGTTGGAATCCCCGTGTAGATGGGCAGCATTCAATTTTGATTTTCTATTGGAAGTTCCTAAGTGAAATACTTGTCCTGGGTCTGTGGTTTATGACTCATTTTAAGCTCAGCTTTGTTTACCCCAAACTATCTGAGAACATAGTTTCAGTTTGCAGTGTCTAGATCTTTAGAAAGAGCTACACGATCACATAATTGTATATAATGTAAATCACATTTGTTCTAATCTTTACTTTTAGCTATTGTGATGTTATGTTCCCAGATGGGAAATGAAAATCACCACAGGCTTTCACTAATTATTAAGAAAATACATATATGAATTCCAGATGTAAAAGCATGCTTACATTCTCTGTTGGCAATAGATGTATTTCCATGTTGCCTAGATTTTGTCAATATATGACTATATAAGGCTTCTTACATATAATTTCATTATTTCAGAATGAGGCTTGTCTTCCTGCTGTCAAATACATATATTCTGTTCTGTTTGGCTCAGAGGTTGTATATATATCTTACATATCCCCAATTTCTCTGCACAGATATAAAACATCAGAGAACTCTTGACAGTAGTGACACAAGCAGTAGTTTTATAATTGATTGGAAGGGGGGTAAGAAAGCAGCTCCAGGGGAGACTTTCTTGAGGACATGAAATCTCGTTCAGATTTATCTGTTTTCACCCCATTGTGTGAAAATATATGGGATGGTTTTCAACCTAGAGGTCTGTTGAAGCAGAAATCAAAGTTAATTTTTAATGCACTGCAAAAATGAAATTAAACAGTAGGAAAGCATTATACCATAAAACAAAATAATAAAGAGAACAAGAACACTTTCAAGCTAAGTTACTGTTTCCCAAACTTGACAACTTCCAGATACGCAGACTTCAAATTTCAAAATTCCCCAGCCAAGGGGGCCATTGTTAACAATGCTGGAGGTTGAAGTCCATGTAGCTGGATAGACAGATTATTCAATTATCAGAACAATAAAAAGGGTTGGACAACAAATTACATTACAATAGCATAATAAAAAATGATTTCAAACTATATGTACAATTCTAATGGCACAACACATAACTGAACTCACTCTACACATAATATTTATTCTTTATTACCCCAGATCTAATTCTGGTAATGGGCACATTTTAATAGCTGTGACACAAAATTTAGCTACATTACACATAATGTTTGGTTTGTCATGTGATAAGAGGAAAGCAGTATAAAACCTATCTGATTATCCTGGGATATGTTCTAATAAGGGAGAGATGAGAGATTGACAGCTACCTTGATAATACGAGCGGTACAACAAAACATGTTGAGTGGTTTTTATTGAAGTTTAATCACAGGGACAAGTTCTTCTGGAGAAAGGAATTTTGCCTAATCTACTGCTGAGAACTGCTGTAAATAAAACACCACACAGCTGGAAGTTGCTAAGATTTAGAAATGGTGAGCTAGGTTAAAAATTTGCACAAAAAGACATCAGGGTCTATACCAGGCAAGCCACCCTGGAGTGGACATTGCAAAGAACTTTATCCATGATGCCCCAGGCAGCAATCATAAACAAGAATACAATGCTGATTATAACTGCAAGCAACAGAATCATGGCTGCTTCAGCTAATAGATGGAGCAAATCTCAGGCATGTTCTTCTTCTCTATTTTTTACTGTATGACCAGAACTTGCAATGAGAATTAGAACCTCCTGGCCATATGTGTGCCAGCCTTATTCTCACTATACACCTTCTTATCACAGCACAGAAACAATAGTTAAAACAGAGGCAGATTTCCTAGTCTCAATATGTGTATATTGCGGGTTGTTAGTCCAGCTGTTCCTCCTTCAAAGAAGATAGGTGAAGAAAATGACCTTGAATAAGCATTTACCCTAAATCCTAAGCTTTATCCGCTTTAATGCTTCTTTCGAGCAATGACTGCAGACATTAAGACCAGAGCTAAATGGAGTGGGCTTGGTGTTTTTTGTGGGGAGGGGGAAGGGTGGAGACTGCAGAAATAAGGACTTTAAGTACAAGTAGAGCTTCCATTTAGGGGCTGTCAGTACAGTAGATTTTGCATGGAAATGACCTAAACGATTACACAAATGATTCAAATGGCCATAGGTGTCAGTCTCCAATTTAATGGACATCTGTGAATAACAAACATACCCTGCCTCTAATTAGTCTGTTAAGACAAAGTTTCACTGAAATAATACTGTCCTCACAAAGTACTTAGCTTTTCATCTTTCAGAGTTTGTTAGTCTTACAAGCAGTTCTACTGTTATGAAACAGAAACTGCGGGATATTACCCAGAGTGCAGTGTGACTTCAGATTGCATTGTTTGACTTCAAAATCCAGCTATCTCTAAGGGTTTTCATGAATATTGTAGCTGGTGATTAGGAGCCAGGATGACGGAATAATATATGGCAATTTTATTACAAAGTCAATCATTTTCTGAGAATGAACGCTTTGGGATGGTTACCTTGTGGAAGTTTTGTTTTGCTCTTTAAAGTAGAGATGGTATGTTATGGTGTTGATAAATGTGTAATTCATCTGGTATTTGCAGTGACAGCAGGGTATAGAATTTCAGCATCTCTCTATGTTTCCAGTCCTAGTGATACAAAATCACTCATGTTTGCCAAGAAATCTGAGATTTTGTTGATTGCTGATGTGGGCCACAGGACACTCTGAATGTCAATGAAAATATAAATTATTCTGGACACCAAACTAGAGTTAAAAGGTAGGAGAATCATTGTTGACAGGCTGTTTCTTGATGACCACTTGAGGTACCTTTTTTTCCCTTTAGCAAAACTTTGGGGTGGGGAGGGGGACAGTTTGCTAGCAATTATTGTCATGTTTGTCATTTCTTTCAGAAATAACTCTCTTTAAAAGATAATTGTTCAGCTAATTCTTTCTTTTGAAATTGCCTCTGCAAGTTTGCCATTTTCCATCCACTTTTTTTTTTTTCTTAAGTTCTAAGTCTTTCTTTGAGGCTGAATGAACATAGGTATGACATTATCTATGTTACCTTTTCTGTATCTTCCACTTCTTTTGTAGATAGCTTTCCAAGGAATTTAGAAGATCCATTTAGTGGTGTGTATATGGCATATCATGGGAACTTCTGACTATTCACAACCTATCACTCTATATTGTAAAAGATATTAATGCTCAAGCAAGCCCCTCCATAGCCATCTATCTTCCAGCACGCTAAAATTATTTCAGTAACATGGTTAATATCTGGTCTGAGTTCTTGCTTGCTCTGTGTTTCCTGGTGAAACTGTATTTACTACTGTACCATTCCCCTCCCCTTTCTCTAACTGTTTTCAATCAGCTTGATCCTTTCAAAAAAGAAGAAATTTGTGAAATTCTCATGAGTGAAATTGGGGCTTCTCATATTAACCTGAGTTACGTGATGGTTGAGAGGTAAGTGTGAGAGTATGTCCTTCTTGCAAAATCACCCTCCTGGCAGTCTTCCTAGGCTTCAAGGAAATCCTGGGGATGAGGCAATAGCATGAGGCAACTTCTCCAATAACGCTTTTTTCAGATCAAGAAGCACAGGCTGTCCAGTGTTGCATATGTGTGCAGTTGTAATGGGCTCTGAGAATACAGAACCTGGGGAGACAGGAGGAGGAGCTGCAGCCAGGGCAATGGTCAGACAAAAGATAACACAGAAGGAATGGGGGCGGGGAAGCATTTCAGAAGGGACCCTCCCTAGTTCTCTGGAAAGTGAAGGCAGGGGAGGGGGGAGGCCCTTTCAGATTTGCAAGATTCTGTTACTGTAACCTAACAATAAAGGTAGTCTTAGTACTTGTGGTTTTGGTGTCTTGTCTGGACTACCTCGAAGGGCTGGCAGCAATAGAAAGTAGGGGTGAGGAATCCTTAGTGACCTCCCACTATGATGGTAGGCTTAAAAAGACTCTTTTGAAAGAGATGAAAAATAAATTCTATATGCTTTAAAAATGTAAAAGCCATCAGCAACCACTGCCCAGCTCTCAGTATTCTTTACAATCTCACCCCTACTCAGATGAAATTTTATGATAAGAGTTTCTACTGGAGAAGACAACCTAGAAAGATTTTTCACAATCTATTTCACAAATATATTGCCAGGAAAGATCTTATGGTAGGAAAAAGAGAATAAGCAAATAGTCTAACATCCCAAAACTTTGGACTCAAACCCTTAATTTCTAATCATGTAAGTATTGTTTGCCACCTGCCCCACCATTAGCTAGTTTCAACTATGACTTTGTTCTCTCACATTGGTCCGGCTATATTAAAGCCTAGAAGGACATCCAATTCTGCCCACCAGACTGCCTTGTTCACTGCATCATGTCTAACCTTCCCCCCTTGAATAGTACTAGATGCTTTCTTTATGTCTAAATGAATGGATCTGTTGAGGGAAAATTTTAGCTGCCTAAATACAGCTAATTTTTAGTCCCTGTTCAAGAACAAAGAGGCCAGTACAGGGAGAATAGCTAACCCAATTAAGTTTTGGCATATTCTTCTCTCTTTTAACTCATTAGTTAAGGTTCGTGTAGATCCCTACCATGATGCTGTTCTGTAATAATCCCTCCAAGTTATGCACAGCTATGTGCTGCGTGATATAACTGAATGTCACTGACACATCCCACAGAGAGAGGTCACATCAAGGAAAGCATCAGCCAAGCAATCTGACAAGAAACAGCTTTCTTAGTGCTGACAGAGCCAAGATTTACAGAAAAGGGCTGCTTTAGAAGATAAAGAGAGTACCAGTGACCAACAAAACATTACACAATAGCTGCTGGGTGATCACAGAAAATCTTGTTTAGAATAACTATAAGGCAAAGTAATGCTCTGAAGATGTTTTCAAAAAGAATTAGTCTCAGTAATAAGACTTCCACTGGCTTTATGGAAATGTTGTTTGTCTAGCAAGCTTGCAAAAAACTATGATTGTAAGTACGTCAGAAGTACCCATGCCCCCTAGCATATTTTGATTTAATATTGTCTTCTAGTCAAAATTCTTTGTCTGTATGTCCTTTTCCTAATTATCCTGATATTGTCAATTCAGTTTTGGATATTTTGGATCTTTGACTGTCAATTTCCTTGCTAGTTGATGACCACAATAAAGTTTGTTTGTTTTTTATAATATTTTATTGAAATTTTAAAATTACAAAGTTAAAAGTTGGAAATGAAAAAGAAAATGAAAAATACAAATTATAAGGAAAAGGAAAAGAAAACGTGAGATAAAATAAAGAAAAAAAGAAAGACATGAAAAATAGATAGCTTCCAATCTATCTCTGGTCTTAGGAATAATAAGAATGTCATAGGTGCTAGTTTTTAATGCATTTAGTAGGAATAATTCTTTGTCAAAACATATCCCATTACATTTATAATCTAATCTTCAAATCCCCATGTAAGCTTCGCCCTGCCTGCATTTTGCAAATAGTCCATCAATGGTTTCCATTCCTTAAGGTAATAATTATTTGATTTTTCTTTTAATAAACAAGTCAGTTTATAGTTTTCTGCCATTCCCAAAATAAAGTTTGATTGATTGATCAGAAGTACCCTGCCCAGAGTTGCTAGGAGTTGGGCGGCATATAAATTTAATTTAATAATAGTTATAATAAAAGTAAAAATGGAGCAGAGACCTGGCCAAATCTGTATGCAGGATCTTTGCCAATTCTAACATTAACTTATTTTTAAGTGACATTACTGATTTAGTCATTGGGAGCATGATAAGGGTCTCATTGGGTTTAGATTAAACCAAACAACCATTCCATGTTTTTAATGATTACTTTTTAAAAAGATCTTGGCAGACTGACTTATTGGCCCTATTTCCACAGGTTTAACTAGGTCAGTGAGAGGATTATTGTGAAAGAATCAATTATTCCATTCAACCAGCCCCCAGGGAGTTAAATAATAACCCAAGGCTTACTTACTCATGCACAGGTTAACTAACTTCACCCAGTCACTTGTGTTATAGGAACACTTAAACTAAGTCATTTGATCCATTCAGCCCACCTAGTCTTCCAAGAAAAGCTAACTGCCCAAGTCTGTCACACAGAGTAACTTCCACACCTGATGAGTTGCAGTGGCCAAGCTATGCCTATATAGCTGCCTGCCTTGCTAACAGAGAAGGCCCAAATGATGTCATGAAGCTGTGCTAATTCTCTAGGTACTAGACACTTTTTTGAGAAAGTGGATAGGGATTCTGTATTCCCCAACTTTGTGATTTATGTGCTACCGGGCATACTAATAAAATTTGACTGGCTTTGTGCCTGCCAGATTAAATGTGCTGTGGGAAAGGTCATGATGAATAAAATGGGGATAGGAACTGTCACCCGATACAACTATGTTATAAAATAAACAGAACAATCAAATAGAAGAAAGTTGACTTATAGTGCAGATGGACCAGGATGCATGAGAAGCACTAGTTCTATGGAATCCACTGGATTTGGGGTTTCTGTTTCTCGAGCCGTCGCCTGCTCATAATTTTAAACAACTACCCTCCCTGCAAGTATTAATTACAGAGCATGGAAAATTTCAAATATGACTTCTGTTTGAAACATTGGGTGTGTTTGCAGGATACCTTGAGCCACAGGCTAGCCAACCACATTTTAGACTAGTATGTTATTAGTTTATGGTTCAGTGTGTCATGCACACTGGATTGAATACATTCTGGTTAACCATGGGTAAATGAGTTGTGAGAATACAGCTACTGTGATTTGGAACCATTTCCTATAATCAGATATATATAGAAATCCTTTGGTGACACTTAGCAGTTCAGGCATACTTTCTTTATTAATACAATGTTAACATAGATATTGGGGTGGAGCCAGGGCATAATTGGAGCTCCATATGTTTCTTAATTCTTTTGCAAAACTGATGGCATAACTTGAAGGGTATCACAAAAATCCAAACATGTTAGCATCTACCTTTTTCTCTAGTCAGAATGAATCATTCTCCATAATTATTTAATTAAATGGGAAAGTGCCCAAATCCATTGATTTAACAGGCTTTATTGAAGTATGCACAAGCAGCTGTGATATCTATATAACCTTCTCACCTCATATATTTGAGTACTATTATGCCTGCATTGTATATACATGCTGGGATTGTACCAGTACTTACCCTGATGTTTTCTTAACATTGTGTGTTTGTTTCTGTGCATGCGCAGGTCTGTGGGTAATGCCTGTAGATTTTTAAGGTTTGGGTGGAAAAATTGAGTAAAGAGAAATGACCAACCTCTGGAAGAACTCCCAATAGGTTCTGTTTCTTCCAGGAACACTTTACTTTAAAATACAGGGCAGAAAACGTAATGATTCTGTTAAATGTTTGGTTACTTTTTACCAAAGCATTTTTCCAAGCTAATAAAATACAAGAGTAGCCTCATTTATCAGAATGAATAGTATGCTGTAGTTATTCACTAGAGGAATGAAAATTGGCTCTGATGGTCATGCAATGAAAACTTTAGTTTTTTGTAGACATATAATTTATTGTGACATTGATGGCTGAAGAATTCGATATAAACCCAAAGCTTGCTACTGGTTCCAGTGGAGAAAAATACTCTTTAGACATGCACCTACACAAAGCTCTAACGTTTTGTACACTGTTGCCTCAGCATACTTTGGGAACTGCATAATGTGCTGAGAGGTAAGAGAGGATGCAGTTGGTCCTACTGAAAATACATCATGTTGAGGAAGCTCTGACTGAAGAGGGCAAGTATGACTAGCACTGGGATACTGATCTCAGTTCTGCCCTATAAGAAAAAAAAAATCATCATAATATAAGCATTTTCCTTTCAAATAAATATTTGAATAGGAAACAAATTTGCTTTATATTGGCTAAAGCATTGTGTAATTTCCTTCTTTCCTAGAAATGAAAAGTGTCTATTTTTATACATTTGTTTAGTAAAAGATTTTTTAAAGTCTAAACCAAGCCTTTTAACCTTTCTGTGAAGAAGAGCTGAACTGTAAAATGAACATTATCATGGCCTGAACCAACAACAAAAAAATGCTTTTGTTAGAAATGTGGGGTCTAGAACATGGTGTATACTATGAATTTCAAAAAGGTTATAACGCCATGCCAGTTTAAAAATGTAACAACTTTTCCTCAATATTTAAACATAAAGGTCTTGATACCTCACAAGTATAAATTGTAAACATGATCCTGTCTCATCTCCAGGAGGTTCAAGCAATATATTAATTATAGAAGCTCCATGCAACTTCCCAGGTGCCCTTCTACTCTGTATGGACTCATCTGCCACAAGAAATTGCTTCATTAGTTCTTCTAAGTTGATTGGGAAGCTGTCTTTATACACTTTATAGCACACAGCCTCTTTATCCTTTTGAGCAGAACATCTGATCACCCAATCCATGAAAAAAGGTATGTTCCTACTTTCCTGAGCTGGAGAGGCTATAATGAGGAAAAATTAATAAAATAAAAATTATATCACTTGTGGGAAAAAAGTATACATTCTCAGTCTGTTAAATCTTGTTAACCTGTCATCTGAGATAAGCTTCTGAGAGAATCATGATAGTCAGAGAATCTTGTTGCAACATTTCCACAACAAATAATGATTTTTTTTCCCATTGTGGAAATGCTGTTTCTTCACAAATACATTAAACCTAGATTTACCTTTATGTTTCTCTTCTGTGACTCAAGGTAAAAAGAGAGGCAAAGAGTGTGAACTGATTTTATATCTTAAATATGCCTAGGATTCTTTAAATAGTTTATTATTTGTACGATTTTGCAGGTACTGAAGGTTTGATGATGTGACCAGCTGGAGCCCTTGAATCTCTATAAAATTAAAATGTCCCAAGGAGCTACATTTATGGACAAAATACTGGTGTCATCTCCTATGCTGCAGATATGGAGAAATGAACTCTTCCTCCCACCCCAGCAATATATTTTCCATCCATCTTCAAATGGGAAGAAGGTATGTTTCTTAGAAAACTGCTTTGTCAACAGTGTTCCTCTTACCCTGCCTCCAATCTCTGAACACAGAGAAATTGATGAATCTCCTGCCCACTGACTGGGGACTATCAGTTTAGCACCCTTGGCTGGTGGAGAAAGGCAGGCAAATAAAAGAGGAATGAGGTAGGGATGTCAAGAGAGACGACCAGTGGAAAGACTGTCATGATGGGTGATGGTGACAGGCTGTACAGGTTTTACCACCTTGACAGAAGCTAAGGAACTACTACCAGCATGTGTCTTCTGAATCAAGAGCATTCATCCCCTTTCCTAAAGGATTGGAAAGGGCAAGTATCTGCTTATTCCTGGAGAAATCAAGCACACTGCTTTAATTTTTGGAATCTTTTCTTCACACCCCAAATCAAATGTTGACAAGGAAGAGATATTATTCCATATATTAAGAATGCCTTCCATACACGGTTACTAAAAGATGGACTTTGATTGATTGATTACATGCCATCAAGTCTTTGTCAACTCTTAGCGACTACATAGATTTTTTTTCCATGATGATCTGTCCCTTACCTAGTCCTTCAGTTCTTCCAATGGTGCATTCATCATCACTGTAACTGAGTCTATCCATCTTGCTGCTGGTCATCCTCTTCTTCTCTTTCCTTCCATTTTTCCCAGCATTAGAGCTTTCTTCAGAAAGTTAGGTCTTCACGTAATGTGGCTGAAGTAGAATAATTTGAGCCTGGTCATTTGTGCCTCAAGTGAGAACTCTTGGTTGGGGTTCTTGTTCCTTTACTGCTGATGGTTGATCCTAAAAGGCAGAAGCTATCCACCACTTTGATGTCTTCATTGTCAATTCTAAGGCTGGTTGTTCTACCTGTTGTCATTAGTTTGGTCCTCTTTATATTTAATTTTAGTCCCATTTTTTCACTGTGCTCCTTGACATTTATTATTAGGCTTGCAGATCCTTTGCATTTTCAGCTATCAGGGTAGTGTCATCAGCATAGTGCAGGTTATTGATGCTTCTTCCTCCAGATATGAAACCCTAGTCATCTTCTTCCAATCCATCTTCCCTTAATATATATTCAGCATATAGGTTCAATAAATAAGGGGAGGGTATACAGCCTCCTCACACTCCTTGAGCCAGTCTGTTTCACCCTGTTCTGTCGGTACCATGGCTTCCTGGCCTGTATATAAGTTTCTCATGAGGATAATGAGATGTTCTGGGATTCCCATTTTTTTCTGAGCACTTTCTACAGTTTGTGATGATCAACACAATTGAAGGCCTTTCTACAATCAATGAAGCACTTAGTGACTTCTTTTTGATGTTCTTTGGCTTTCTCAATTATCTAGCATGCATCAGAAATAATGTCTCATGTTCCTTGGCCTTTTCTAAAGCCAGCTTGAACCTCTGGCATCTCTCTTTCCTTGTAGGACTCTAATCTGTGTTGGATGATCCTAAGCATTATTTTGCTAGCATGTAAAATTAAGGATATTTTACAATAGTTTGTACACTCTGTTAAGTCTCCTTTTTTGGTACTGTAATATTGTTGGCCACTCTTCTACTCTGTTGGCCACTGTGTCATTCTCCAGATTTGCTGGCATAATTTGGTTAGAACCTTAATTGATTCTTCTTCTGTCGCTTCCCATATTTCTATCACTTCCTGTAGCCTTCTGACCTGGTAATGACCAGAGTGCTAATCTAACTAAATATTCTTGTATTATACACTTTTTATTGTAGGATTCATAGTTGTCCATGCATCTATAAATCCATAATAGTACATTAAATTTTGAAATCTCTTAAACATTCCAGTCTGAGGTTTTAATGTGTCAATATTGAAGTCCCCTCCTATTACAAAATTATTATAAAATTTTTTAGTATTCATAATCTTTTGTAAATAACCAATCTGACCCTGATTAGGAGCATATATAGATGCTAGAGTTAATGTTATATTATCAAACTTCCCTTCTATAAATATAGATCTACCTTCGCTATTTTTTAGAATCTTTTGAACCTTGAAATTTATGCCGGCTTTGAGAAGCATAGTTACTCCCCTTGTAGTTCCTTGTACAAAAAAACTGTTTATCAAATATCTATCATTCAACCTATTTGTTGTATATGTTTATATAACATCACATGAGCTTAAATGATTTAATGGAATTAACAATCCTTTTTCTCTTAATAGGATCTCCCAGGTCTCTAACATTTAGAGAAATAATTCTACATTGTTCTCCATTACCTGCACTTTTAGAGCATTTCTAATTTCTCTGTGTACTTAATTTTTTCTTGCATCCAGAACATTTTTGAAGGCTTGTTACTCACAGAATCTATCATTATGTTGCCTGATATTATAAACAGCATGTATAACATTAATGTTATTTTTTCTGCATTAATGCACTCCTCCCATTCTCCCTCCCTCTTTGAAAATCACCCCCTCCCTTATCCCTCCCCCACCCCATTCCCCACCCTGTGCCATGCCTCCATATCTAACCTCCCTACACTCCAATTCCACTTAGACTGATAGCTAAAAAATCACAGAGGATCCTTTAAGGGTCCTCTTCACGGTCCAGGGGGGAGGACTTACTGAGATTCCTTCTCCCCCTCCCTAGTCAGTAAACTCCCAAATTTAATTTTGTCTTCTAGTACTAGAGATTCTTGTAACTAGGGAATATCTTCTAAGGTATCTTGGATGTTGGCATCTGTACTGTACAGTATTTCAGTATATTCCGTCCATCTTTGTTTGATCTTCTTTGAATCAATTACTATCTATCCATTGGAGTCTGGAACCTTCTTCTGAGTTCAGAGATCATTTAAAAGACATTCCTTGCTTTTCCATGTCTCTTTCCACCCTCAATGTCTTTACAGATGTTGTTGTAATGCTACTCCTTGTCTCTTCTAACAGCTCTCTTAAAACTCTTTGTTAAGTTCCTATCTGAGATTTTTGTCTTTCTTGGCTTTAGCTTTGGCTTCTCTTCTCTTCTTGGCAGTTTCCACGGTTTCTTATGACATCCATTTTGCCTTCTTCTGTTTCTTCATTTTTGGCAGTCTCTTTTCACATTCATCCTTAACATCATCATGGATGGCATTTAATTTCATTGTAAGAGGTACAATGACAATAAAGTTTACAACAACAACAACAACAACAATTTCTTTAAATTCATTCCATAATTCCTCTCCGTCTTTATCAGTGAGGATCAGAACTTCAAAGGAATTCCTGATGTTCACCTTGAAAATGGTGGGTATATATTTAAGATCATAATGTGGAAAATGACTGGCTTTCTTCTTCTTTAGCTTAACTTGGAACTTGCACATGAGCACTTCATGATCTGTTCCACAGTCAGTACCTGGCCATGTCTTTGATGCTATAATTAAACTCCTCCACTTTCTGTTAACAATAATATAGACAATGTTATTTCTATCTATTCCATCTGGTCATATCCATGTATAGAGGACATCACTCTTTGACCATGAAAAGGACCCTTGTTTTAGTTGTTTGAAGAAGTGTTAGCTATGAAGAAATATAGAACAGCAGAAATTGATCAATCATTCTCCTGCATCATTTTGGTTTCTTAAGCCATACAGTCCAACCACATTTTCCTCTTTTAAGTTTCCAGTTTTGGCATTCCAGTCTCCAATCACAAGCAGCACATCTTACTTGCATGTTCTATCAATTTCAAATTGAACTTGATCATAAAACTCATCAACCTCCTCTTCTTCTGCATGACTGAATGATATTCTTGAATGATTGTCATATTAAAGGATTGTCCATGAAATCCAATATACCCGTCCTAACTATAAAAGCAATGCCATTCCTTTTCCGTTTTTCATGTCCTGAGTAATAAATGGTGTAATCTTCTGACTGAAAGTGTCCAATCCCATTCTGTCTCAATTCGCTGATGCCTAAGATGTCAATTTGTAGTCCTTTCATTTCAGCTTTCACTGTGTTGAGCTTTCCCATGTCCATGCTTCTTATATTTCAGGTTCCTATTGTAATTCATTATTTGCAGCTTCAGATTTTCTTTTCTTATATGACAACATCAGCAACAAGATGTTTCAAAGGCTTTAGTCTAGTCTCAGCTCTTCCTCACTTGCGTGTTGAATGCCATCCGACCCAAGGGGCCAATCATCTGGCACTATATTGTCAATCATTCTATATTTTGGGGATATTTTATCATGCTTGGTGGACATGTAAAAAAGTTAAAAATTTTGGATTCAAATGCACACATTGATACAGAGGATTTTCAAGATTAATATTCAGTTGAAGCCAGAACTTTTCCTTTTAGAACTGATGGATAAACAGTTAGAAAATAGTCATGGAAGATTATTTCAGTATATGATTACTGTGACAAGATTACTATATGCACAAAGAGGAAAGATTTGGCATTACCCATCATGGAGGAATGGTTGAAGAAATTGACAAAACTTGCTGAGATGGCCAAACTGACTTGTTTGATTAGAGAAAGGTCATTATTAACATTCATCAATGACTGGAAACCCCTTCTGGATTTTTTGCGTAAAAAAAAAATGATTTTGTGACTTATGGTTTTGATGATTAGAAAGAATAGGTTATAGAAAGAAGGAAATTATGATGTAATCTTACACAGAGAGGTTTGATTAGAATAGTATGTATAACTGCTGAGAGGAAGATCAGAAACCACTTCTTTAGATATATATTTTTTATGTTTCCTGTTCTTTTATTTTCTTTTTCTATCTCCTATTTTCTTTGTCTCTTCTTTTCATTTCTTTTCATTTTTTTTTATTTTTCACATTTACTTTATTTTTTCTTTGAATGTATTTCTTATTATATATAAATAAAATCGTTTAATAAAAACTATTTTAAAAAATCATTTTATATTTTTGATCCATGTGGTTTTCTTGGTAAAAATGCATGAGTGGTTTAGCATTACCTTCTCCCACACAGTATTAATTGATGCCTTTGCCATTGTCATTAAAGTGATCATCTGCCTCCAGCATCTTCCTATATTGCCCGATGCAGGTGCCTGCTTGCTTTAGCTGGGCAGCTGGGAGGACCCTCATGCCTTGGGTGACCCTGCTGGGATTATGTGCTCTTGGCATAGACTCCCAACTTTTGCTCACCCCTCCCAGGAACACTCCCCAATATAATAAGGCAGTACAGCAGGACTTGTGGGGGATAAGAAAGACTACATGTATAAATATTCTAGCTGAGCACATATTCCATTGATGAAAGCTTACTATTACATAATGCCAACTAGTTCAAGAAGTTCCAGTCAATGGATCACAATAAATAATATTTTTATTGAATGCTGTAGAGAAGCTTACATTTCCTGATCTACTGTATGAATCCTTTTTTTAAAAAAAAATCCCTTATCAATTTAATGCTGTTTTCCCCCATTAAAAATAAGTGACCAGGAAGAAGCCCAAAGCAGTCCAGCTGCTATACAGAAGATTTCTGCATTCTAGTGTTTCTTTTATCTTTGTATTAGAAATTGAAGGCCCTGACTTCTTCATTCTTCTTTTAAGTCCCCCTACTTAAAAGAAAAAAACACACCTGTCCTCTTAGTGTTTGTATGTGCCCATCTTTGTAAGGCAGGACACTTCAGAACAGAAAACAGCTGCAAATCTTCCAGGCACAAGTAATATTTATTTTCAAAGTGAAATTTTGTCTTCGAGATGATGAAACCCTTCACAGGCAGAATTTCTCAGACTTTTTTGGCTCAGATAAAATCAGCCTATTCAGCTTTCATTGCACAGTAAACTGAATCTGAGTTTGTTTGCTCAGTGGGAAATGCTATTTTTAAAAATTTATTTTCATAGATTAAAGAATGGGGTCACTAGAAGTGTGGGGGGGTCGTGGTGTGGAATTAAATACCATCCTGCTGATGAAAATGGTATCATCAGGATTAACTTATCATCTGGTTTCTTGCTGAATAGGTTTGCACCAGCCACTCAGATTCCTGCCATTTCCTTAAACTGACCCAGAAGACTCTCACTACTGTTTTTGCTGATCTACATGATCCTTCATTATTTGCTGACTCTGCATTGAGGGTAATATTCCTGCAATCAGCTAAAATGCATTTTTTGAAAATGTGGTTATTCAATACAAGTTTGTTTAATGAAGTATAACAGTTCAGATACTTCCCTAAAGGCAAGGGACAGAAGGATAAATGTACTCCAGATGAAAAGGATGATCATTCTAGTAGAAGATATTTAAAGTTGGATTTTCTTCCTCAGAATTAAGTTTAACAAGAAAGATGGCTGTAGTTTTGCTATTCAGTATAAGATCATTGCTATCCAGCCTATACTATGTTCTCAAATGATACAATTTAAGCTTTTAAACACAGATGCTAAGATCCCACTTCTGAAATTAAATTACAACTTGGTGAACATGAATTATATATTGGCTCAGAAGAAGTTGGGAAACAAGCTCCCCTTTCATTGTGCATGTGTACAATGCTTTATATCTACAAAATGTATTGAGAAAGAAATGGGATCATAGCTCAATAAGACATAACTTGTGGGATTATTTTAGATATACGTCTCTCCCAGGCCATAAAAATCTGAATCTGAAAAGAGAAGGCACATCCTGATCAAATGTGTGCATGTATTAGTGTTTTTTTATTTCCATAATATTATAAAGCATTTATTCTTTGATAAATATGGAATTTATATAGAACTGAACCTGTTCATTCTATGCTTTTCCCATACAAGAGCCCATATTTAGCCTAATGCTTAACAAGGAACATGCTTTAAGTTATCATCAAAATAACCTAATGAAATTCTTTTTACTGAAAGAACAGTGTTCTTGAACTTTCAAGGAACGCATGGCCAATTTTATATAATTATGATTCTATTTAATGTTCATGTTGCTTTCCAGTTATCTGCTTATTATCATTGTTCAGGACTTTCACATTACTGAATAACCTTGGAAAACAGACCATAATTTTTTTCCTGCTACATATTTATGACCCTTATCCAGTTTTTTCCACATTTGTGAACAAGGCACAGAAATTGTCTTAACTTTTACAATTATTATTATAAACAGTACTTCATTATCTGCAATGTTTAGTTTCTTTCTTCCTTCCACATTCTATATCCAGTTCTATCATGTAACCTAAAATTTAAGTTACAGTTGGCCTACCCAGCATCACTCAGTCATTACAGTTTGCCTTGTCAGTTGTCCTATGTGGCAATTACAGTTTAGTACCACCTCTCATATTTATACAATATGAGACAGATATATTTAAGCCACATTCTAATAGGCTATTATGCCTATTCTTCTGATTTTAGAAATTCCATGGAAATAAGCCACAGCATTGCGGCCTTCTAGAATGTCTCTTTGACCTCCAGTCTAGCCTACAGATCTCGGATATCCTAGAGTTCTTCTATGCAATTGCCAACCAGTTCTGATCTTGCTTAGCTTTGTTAAGATCAACCAAATTCAGGTAAGGTATTGCCATATGAATTAATATATAACTCATCCCTAAGCTGTATTTTATGCAGGTATCAATTTGTATATGTCATTTCACTAGAATTTTTTAGATCCGTTATTAAAGGTGTCAGTAAATATTGTATAGAACACATGAAAATATCCATTAGCTGATGTATACACACATACTCAGAAACTTGTATGCAAATGCTACAATTATCTAAACACAGAAACTTGTATGCAAATGCTACAATTATCTAAACACAGAATTAAAAAGGAAAATTAACAAAAACAAAAGTCTTGTGTTCTTAAGGAGAAATGCATTTTAACACCTATATTTTATAATTCTGTCCAGAATGACAGATGAATGTAATCTATTAGGTAAAACATTGTTAATATAACATAAATGTTGTTAAGGTTTAAGTAAATATATCCAATGGTTTTTTTTCCCCCAGTTCTAGTCTTAATTCTTCATTATAAACTGGTCATCTGAATAAATAAGACATAGTGGCATCTGGGGGGTGGGAGGCAAGATGGCAGTCACTGCATCATGATCAAAGCCCCGCCTCCTTTATACATGAGTCAATATCACATATTGGTCTATGACCGTAATAAAGATAGATTTGATCTGATGCACGTACAAAGGGGTAGGGCTTTGATTTTGATCCATCTTGCCTGTTTTGACCCACCCACCCAGATGCCACTGAAGATAGAATTTATAACCCCACTATGTGCCTCAGATATTAGGCTATGATGGCAAGAATAAATGAGAGACCAGATAACCTTAATATAAGATTTTAAAGTGTATCACTTGGTTTAAAAAAATATTGTGAAGAAAAAAATATTTGTCCTATATAAAACTAAATATTAGAAATATTCCTAAATATTAGAAAATGAAATGTTAAGTGTTTGGAATAAAAACAAGATTTTAGGAGGTATAACTGCACGCAATCTTTATGAAAGATATTGCTATGACTTAAACTCCATTTTGATCTTCCACAGAGGGTATTAATTGTTCTTTTTAATTGATGCCATTCTTTGTAATAATTATTCCTAGACATTAAAATCCATCTAGACTAATATGAAGTATAGTAATTGTAGAACTAGTTTTTTATGATTCTTAATAAAGTTAGTTAAACTAACACGACATTTACCAGTTAATTTCTAAACCAGCTATTGCATGAAATTTATTTTATTCAGTTTGCAATTGAGTTATATCTCTATTTGGGTTTTCAGAAAATTATATAATATGTAAGCAGAATAATTTGCTGTTTTGATCCCATATTAAGACCTGAATATTATTATTCTAATATTCAGTACCAATATTTCTGTCATAAAATCAAACTAGAAAGGTCCCTTCCTTATTTCCACTGATGTTGTTTATTGGTTAGGCCAATAAGTATAGACATGGGCTTATTTATAAATCTTATTTCCAGTGACAAATTTTCAGAAATTTGTCGAATGCTTTTTTCAAAAGAATCTATAAACAGCAAAGCTGATGGAATTTTTATATGCTAATCCTAATGCATTAGGATTAATTATCTGTAATTAAATGTATTACAGTTCTTTTAGGGACAAACCCAGATTGATGCAGTGTTTTTAATTTACTGGCCAATAGTGCAGTGATTTTTTAAAGCCCCATTTAACAGTCCAATGAGCATTCATTCATTCATTCATTCATTCATTTATTTATTTATTTATTTATTTGACTTGTCCCCGCCCATCTCCCCACAATGGGGGACTCTGGGCGGCTTACAACAAATTAAAATCAGAAATACATGATGAAAAGTTATAAAAAACCACACTTACAGAGATAAAAAGGCTAAAAAATCCAAGAGGCCGATAGAGGCCACACCAGGCTGCTAAGGGGCCAGCCAACCCCATTTCTGACATCATCCCTCCCTGCCCCAGGCCAGATGGCAGAGCCAAGTCTTCAAATCCCTCCAAAAGGCCTGGAGTAAGGGGGCCTGTCTCACCTCCGGGGGCAAGATGTTCCAAAGGGTGGGGGCTACAGCAGAGAAGGCCCGCCTTCTGGACCCTGCTAATCGAAGTTCTTTTACCATGGGGGTCCGGAGCATGCCCTCTCTGTGAGATCAGGTAGGATGGGTTGAAATCGTGGGGGCGAGGCGGTCCTTCAGGTAACCTGGCCCCATGGCTTTAAAGGTGATAACCAACACCTTGAATTGGACTCGGAATATAATGACATTTGTTGAGGTTCTTTATTTGGTTCTGGAATATTCAGAAGTTGATTTTTCCACCAAGAATATATTATTAAACACTTGACATAATTCTTTTTAAAAAAAAAATTGTAATATTCAGGTCCAAAGCATCTACATTTAAAGTCAGGCCATTTTAATTATTTGTTATGACAATATCTATTTCATCTTTGGTTATTGTTTGATTGATATTTATATTAATCCATCGATGGATTATATTCCTCTACTTTTTCTTTATTCCTATAACATGAAAATAGTAACTTTTTCTAAGATGCATAAGATTCTTGCATTCTTCCACATTCTTGCATTTTGTACTCATAAAAATTCTTAAAGTACAGAGAGGTTTTTTGGGGGGTGTCTTCTAATTCTTTCTGATGGAAGCAGTTTTGTCAGCAAAAATACTTAAGTGGATTTAGTGTATGAAAAGTAAATTTGCTATGATGGCACAGTAATCACAACATGTTTTACAATCCATTATGTGCAGATGTCTATTGCTTTCCAATGTAAGATTACATATTTCAAGAAATTACACATAGCCTTGTAGCCACAATTTCTTTAAGCAGTGGCAAACAAGTATTCAAACTACAGCTAGCAACCATATGATTAAGCCGGCTAGATAATCCTCAGGAAGAGTATGATATTGCACAGCTTCAGCAGATTACGTTCAACCCTGTTCCAAAGCAAGGAATCCATTATTCAACATCTAGACCATGCTTCAAACTTCTCAGCAAAATCCTGCCATCTTCCAAGACGCTCTTTCCTGTGTTGAATAGCTATTTCTGCCTGGTAATTCTTCATATTATTTAGTGGAAGTCTTTTTCCTTGACATTTGAACCACTGGTTTTGGCCCTTAGCCCTAGAAAAAACTACACACAAGCTTATTTGAAGGCAATAGCTTTCTAATATGAAAATGTCTTCCATGATTCCTCTCAAGTACCTCTTTTCCAGGATAAATTTGCCAATTCTTTTCTCATAAGACTTGTCTTAATTCTCCATGCTAGGGATGGGCACCTAAAGCTGTGCCATGATTCTTGTTGTATTCTTGTTTCTTTTTATTCTTTCCAGCCCAACCAAATATTTAAATGGGCTTAGCACTCTTTCCATCTGCTGATTAGCACAAGAACTCTACAGAAACTGAATAGAACAAGACCATATTTGGTGTGGGGAGCAGAAGCTGGGGAAAAAAAAAAGATTAGAGACAGATCTGGTTTGGGGCTCTTTTGAGAACATGCCAGACCCCCCCACCCCACCCATTGCATTCTTATGGGAGAGGCAGTCGGGCAGCAGTGTGGAACGTTGCCAAATGCTCCATTCTAATCCCCTCCCTCTTCATCCCAGTCATGTGACCCAGAGTGCTGTGTATGCAGCTTGCCTTGTGCTTCCCAGTTCACACATGTGCAGCTGCACCCGCAAACAAGGGAATTTTAATAAAGGGATTGGTAAGAACTCAAGAAGCCATGCTGTGTTTGCTTTCCCTACATTGTTTAAACTGAAAATACAGGATCCATCCACTAGGTTCTCATATAAGAACCTAGAGCACTCAGCTAAAAGGGAGCCCACTGTCCTTTAAGCCCTCCAAATCTTTCAAACATTTAACAGTTGGGCTGAATCCCATCCCTGCCATAGCTTCTTAGAAATTTGTATAATCCACAGAGCAAAATAAGCCTACTGCTTTCCAAAGCACAACTGGTGCCTTCTAATAATCCTAAAGGGATGCACATCAGCTGGAGAGGAAATCCATAAATAATCCCTTAACATTATATGCAAATGGCAGGAAATAAAATTATCATTGTTCTATATCTCATTTGGGCTGTGAGAACTGAGCTTCTTTCATATTCTTTCGAACTACCTCTTGATTAAATCTAACTGTACCCTTGTTACCAATGATAAGAACAGCCAGCTTTAGAAACTGGTGAGCATTGTGGAGCAGAGTGTCTATAATACCAGGTTTTCCCTCAAAGGCCATAAGTCTGTGTTGGATCTTGGAGTAGAAATCCAATTATAAGGTCCCAATGGAGTTGCCCCAAGGACTGAAAGGAAGGATCCCAACTATATTTTCTTAAAAAAAAAAAAAAAGTCTTCTATATAATATTAAAGTCAATTATAATACATAGCTATAACGTGCAATACATTTCTTATGCTCACACCAAACAAATGCAGCATGTGCAATATGTTTAACTATTGAAAATGATATGGCCCAAAGGAAAAATATATTTACTTTAATATAAGTCCAAAGATATCTAGTTAGAAATGGAGTTCAAATAAAAACCCAGTTGAATTTTTTTGTTTGGTTTTTTTGCTAACAATTTGGGCCAGACACTCTCAGCCCAACTTACTTTACAGGATTGCTCCTGTGGGGGAAATAGGTGACAGAAACATTATGTACATGGCCTTGAGCTGTACAAAATAAAGGCATGATATAATCACAACAGCAACAATATGGCAGTTCTCCGCATTCATTTTAAGAAAAGATTCAGTGAGCATAGTGTAACTGTCTTAAAAATAATGATCAGTAGAAATCAATATTGGGCAACCTACAGCACAAACGTGGCTCCTTTTTGTGGCCAAAATGTGAGAGGTAATAATAACATTAAGAGTAATAGTAATACCAATACTTGGGGAGATTACAAAAGTTTAAAGCATTCATTAATCTAATCTCCTCCCAAATTGGGCCAATTTCAGCCCTTTGGAGGCCCATTAACCCCTGCCAACTTTTTGGCTCCGCCCACTCCAGTGACGTCATGCTGTCACCGGCCCTACTCCCTGAGGCCAAAATAATTATAGTGTAACTCAAACGTCAAGCCTGAATTACTATAAGATGGCTATTTGTAAGCTTAATATGATATACTTGTGTTTACTATGCAATAGGAGTTTCCCTCAGAGAGTGTGGGAGAGAGAGAGAGAAAAAAAAAAATCTTAATCTGTTTTTTCCCAACATCAGCTTCCTGACAAAGGGGATCAAAATGGAAGTTAGCAGGAATTAGGTCACAGAGGTTTTAGGGGGAGCTGTGGTTCCATTGGGTTCTGGTTGTCTGGCCTAAGCCTGGCTTGTAATAGGATAACGGTGGTAGGTCGCGCAGGAAAGCAGACACCTCTGCCATCACTTCTGCCCCCTTGACCGGCCACCAGAGTGCTGGATTTTCCCAATAGCCTCATCTGAATTGCTCTTCACACTGATACGGTCTTGAAGTTTTTAGGCACGTTAAACAAGCTTCTGTCTATTAACATTTTTAGCACACACATTTATACCCATAAGGTTAACTCCTGAAATATATTCTAACGTAATTACTTAGCATGTATTTTTAAGGCTAAAAAATTAAAAATCCACATAACTCTTGAATATCTTGAATACTGAGAAAGTTATGAACCATTTCACTAAAAGAATACCTGGAGGGAGAGGGGGGGAAAAAAAAAACCAAAGTAGGGAGAACATGCAGAGCATACCTCCTGGAATTAATTCCAGTCCTTTATCAGCAACGGCCATAAGAGGCATGTATATTTCTTCTATATAACAAAGAAATTACACAAAGAACTAACACCCATGCGTGTTTCTGCTCTCCTACATCTTGCATTTGTTTCTGTGAATGTGTGCGCTGGGAGGCACAGGGTGGGCTGCATAGGCTCCCTCTGGGTCACGTGACCAGGAGGGAGGAGTTAGCAACATTTGATGATGATGTCCAACTGCTTCATTTATACAGACACATTGGGGGATTTTTCTAGTTTCCAGCTGGCTCAGACCCATTTTCAAACTCAATCTCTCCTCCAACTACAAATTTGGGCCTGTTCCGTTTAGTTTTCAGAGAATTATCCAGCTGATGGATAGAGCCAAGCCCCTTTATACATATTTTTTCCAACATTCCTTTGGGTTGGAAAGAATAAACAAGATAGGAAAGCATGTAGAATGGCTGCTGGAATTCTGCCCAGCCCTGTAATTGCAGTCCCATTCTAGATCATGTGACCAGGAGAGAGGCGGATGTGGGGCCTTAAGAACAGAGCAATCGGCGGCATTCCGAGCTGCCGCCCGTCGGCCTCTCCCCCAGGGATGCGTTGGGGAAAATATTTCTGGATTCCTTTTCTCCGCAGTCCCCGGCCCTGCTTCAAACTAGGTATCTCTTTTGCCAGCTTCTCCCCTCACACCAAATTTGATCCTGCTCAACTGTTTTCAGAGAGTAATCTTGCTGATGGACAGATGGACGGACAAAGCCCCAGGCCCCTTTATCTAATTCCTTTCCAACATTCCAATGGGTTGGAAAGAAGAAAAAGTTAGTTAAAGAAAGATGTATTTTATTCCACCCTTTATCCATTCAGATCAAGGACAGAGCCAGACTTAAGAGACAGCTGGCAGTCACCATGAATGTACATAATAATCCTTTAAAATAGGGAAAACTGCTCTGATTATTTTTTTAGATGGTATTTTGATAATAACTACACATTTGAGGAGACTCTTGTAGTATCATTTAATAATAATTTGCCAACTATGTAGAATTATTCTGACAGAAGGTGAATACTTAACCCAAGTATTAACCATGTGGTTAATATACCAAGAGGCTCTATTCCAGTGCAGTTTACTCTGAAGATTGTCCAATGTTCTGATTGCCTTGAACTGGAATAAAGATTTGTTATTATCTGTTTTGAGAGACATGGAATGGTGAATATCTGAACTTTGGAACTGCCTTTGTGATGTTTGGATAGTTTTTATACATTATATGAATTATCATGTGGTGCTCTTAAGAAAACAAAACAAAACAAAAATCACTGGAACTGCATTTAAGAAAAAAGTACTGCCATATGGATAAGCTAACCCTATCACGGCAACCAGACTGAGGTTGGGTACATATGTACAAGTTGTATCTACCAACATATAGACCTTAGTACAATTCCACTGCAGATTTTGCCTCCAAATTAACTATTGGTTGATTAGTGAAAAGATTACAGCACTGTATCCTAGTGTTACCTATATTTATACTGCATTTTTCAATCCAATGTATCATTTGATTTAGTAACTTAACTTTAAATTAACTTGGTAAAGGTCAATTTGTATCAATAGAAACAAAGTCACCCTTTGGGAACATGCTTTGGCTCAATGAAATTGACTCTTCAAGTGGAATTAAACATTTGAGCAAGAAATCCACTAATGGCAGATATCAGCAAAACTTCCAATTTTGGGGGCTTGGATACCTCTCTGATGGATACCCGGAAGGAGAAGCTTGAAGGGCTAAACCATTTCAGTACTCCCGCTACTGAAGGCATTGCAGTTAAAGGTATCTGGATGGCAAGTATCACTTCCTGTGTTCCTTTGCTGGGACTGGCCTCCTCATTCTCAGACAGTGGCAGCTCTAGACTGGAAACCAGGCAAACAATGTCTCTGCCCTCAGAAAAACAATTCTTCATTCAAAATTCGGCACCCTACTTAATCTGGCACCATAAATGATTGTCTAGCTCTTCTACGTGGACAGGCCACTCCTGATCTCAACAGAATCAGTTACAATCACCTATTAGTAGGATGAGAGGTGGTAACAGAGTATTCACTGTCAACTTTTAAAAATGACTGTTTTAATTCCATTGTTGTTCTGACGGACTGTAAGACATTTTGGGAATTCCACTAAGTGAAAAATGGGTACTAATACTTTAAATAAATAAACTGAGACTACCAATTGCTGAGCGATACTATGTCAAAATTTCCAAACTTCCAAAGTAAGTCAGACTAAGAATATTTCACCCCACAACTGCTGTAAATAGCTGAAACTGCAGGATTTTTCCAATGATGCAAACTGAAAAGCAGAATGGAAAAGAAAGAGCACAGGAGGCCAAAAAAACTCAGTGCTTGCTTCCCAAGCTTTATTTCAAAAAGCCCAACATTTTTAGCATTTGAAGTGCTTATTTTTCAAGTAAGTTTGTCTTACAAAAAATGACCAAACAAATACAGGCATTTCCTTCTCCTGTATCATTCGGGAACTTTTAACCAGACATTCTTAAACTTAAAAAGGGTGGAATGGGCTTAAATTTAAATGTAATTTTTAGAGAGGGTGGAAAAGCCAAAAGCATGTATATATTTGCCAGAAATATATTTGAGACATTTTGCTTAAATGTTCATAGTTTTAAGAGATGGTGGTGGTGATGGTGGCAGTATATTCCACCTTCCTAGTATCTATATTTCACCATGGAATAACACTTTCTTTTGAAACCAACAGAAGATAAATTATGATTTCAGGAATATAAAATATGAAAAGGAATTTTACACTTTTGTAATGAAAATAATTAAAGAAAACACCAGAACTATGATATATTGCTTTATGTCCCATAAACTGCAGGATTCCAAAGGCTTGCTTTCCTCTGGTGTTCATTAGTTATTGACCTTTCAAGCTGGTGAGGTAATTCCCTTAACACTATAAACCATAGGATATCCTCCCCTGTGTTTAATGTTCTGACATTGCAAAAGTTCATAAAAATGTTCTACCGCATACAATTGAGATAAGAAAAATAACTTTTTGCTTTAGTCTTCAAAGACCAATATTTGAAGTCTATGCAACATACTTATCTGTACTGTCAAGAGAAAAACACAAACACATAGCCTAAGATTAGATTTTGTTCAAAATAATTGACACTATTAACATTTTAAAATAGGTTAAACATTTAAACACAACAGTAACAGTCTACTTATTGGCTTACAGGACCAGGAAAAAAATAGTTCACTATATGAAATTGTATCTTAAGCTCATCTCATATTTATTCTTCACATATAAATCTGATTGATTCGTAGAACTTTCTTCACAGGTATCTATTTACTAATCTTATGTATCTTCATTTTTACTAAAATTAAAGAGAGGAGTACTTTAGTAGGGTACACATGCTGTTTGATCTTCCATTTCTACAAAAAATCTGGGGGAATCGTAAAGA
Organism: Liasis olivaceus; assembly: GCA_030867105.1. Lineage (NCBI taxonomy): Eukaryota > Metazoa > Chordata > Lepidosauria > Squamata > Pythonidae > Liasis > Liasis olivaceus. The sequence continues at coordinate 240,190,225 of CM061349.1, read as the reverse complement.
TAGATGCCATTTACTTTAAAATAATAAATAGGAAATATTTTGATTGTTAGTTGAAGCATAGGATAAATGCATACCAAAAGGTATCAAATATTTCAGTATTTAAGTAAATATAAAATGCTGGTTAATGTTGGTCCTGGCCTATTGGTGGGAAAAGTATCTATCTGCATGCTAATTAGAACACATATTGTAACCATCAGGTTACCATATTTAAAATAATGTTAATACATTAGTAGTTAATTAATGTTATCCTTTATAAGAGGTGATTAACTGCTAGAGGTCATCCCATTAGTAACTTGATCATGCAAAGCCATTCTCAGAACAATGACTCAGAAACAACTTAACTGGACTTGTTCCCTACAGAGATGTGCAAAACAGTCTGAGCACAAACCACTTCAAGTTCAAAACAGTGAAACATTTCAACTTTCATACTGAAGAAGACACCCCCTTACAAGATATTGTTTGTTGTTTTGCTGAGCAAAGAAATATACTCTCACAATTATTACTCTCCTGTTTTCAATAGCTGAGGCAGTAGCAGGGGGGAAATTTTGTTTCTGTCCCCCCTCCCTTGTGCTGTAAGAGTCAAACAACAGCTGTGAGCACTTTTTGGACAGTCACTGCCTGACTTCCAAAAGAAAAACATGCAAAATGATATGTTGCAAAGGAGAGTGATTGTCCATTATGACTTATATTTGTACCTTACCCATAGTCAAATTGGCCAAGGGGCCGATTTGAAAAAAATCTGAGTGCATTTGCCATCTTATTCTGGAAATTATAAGCTAACTAATTGGAAAAGAATATATTGAGATTAATCTGTCATGAATGAGCACTTCAGATAATATTTACATGCATAATATCTTTATAGGAAACAATGGCTTCCAATGTTCTTAAGTTTACAAACTTTAAAATCACCCCCTTGGCCAATTTCATTACAATTTAGGTGGCTGCTACCATTCAACATGGACTGTCACTCCAAATATTCTTATGGCCCTTGGCTTAAAAACAAGGGAGCAAAAAGTTCAAACCAAGTTCCCATTGTTTACTGTAGCCAGAACACTTCTGAGTTTTGTTCTGACAGAAGAAGAAACACTTGCCCCATTTAAAACATTAGTCCTTAGAACACAGTCAACTCAGAATGTTCTGATGGAACATTTTGAGTTGGACTGTTCTATTCCAATGTCAGAACAAAACACAATCCTAGTGCTTAGCTCTGCACATTTGTTGAGAAAAAAAAAAAAATCATTCTTCGGCCAAGAGTAATACATACATAGTTCTAAAAATGTCTAAAACACTTTCTCTCCTTATTCTAATAACAAGGGAACTACTGTGAGTCTGTGAGTCCTTCCAATAGTGCAAGGGTACTGTTAAAATAGGAAGGTTCAGCTTGTCCCATGAGGGCCAGGTCTTTTCGATTTATGCTAGAAGCATGGGAAAGACCTCACCTCCCAGACTGCTAGGTGGCCTTCTCTTCCTCTCTTGTGGGAGAGAACCCAAGAATTAGTTCAAAACTGAAGGAAGTCAACATACGTTTCCTAATCATGTGAAGCACTGTTGTTGTAAATATGGATATAAAACACTTATATGCAAAAATGGTGAACAATATCAGCAAACAACTGCAGTAGAAGATGCAAAACTTGCAATCAAAAGAACTAAAATCTCCAGAAATTAAGGTACGAGCATACAAAATAAAGGTAAGTCAAATGAATAAAACAGTTGTAATCTACCCAACAGAGACCCATTCAAGCATTGCTACAGACTCTTATCCACTCTTCAATATGTTTGGAGTTTTTAAATAAATATGTACAGTATATTACAATCTTTGAACACAGATACTATGTACTAACACTTTAATACATAATTTGTAATCTTAAGTGTACTGTCATAGCACATTTCCTTTAGAACTTCAAGATTTTCTAAAACTGGCTAAAGGAAAAATGTTGCATAGTTCTCTCCATATCTATTATTTGGGGTGGGGGTGAGGATTATTATTACTATTCTACTTCACTGCAATAATTTAACTGATGCAAGATTAGTTGCTTTCTTTAATTTGTGCTTAATTCAAGTAGCTGCTGTAAGTACTCTGTATTAAAAACCTGTTTCTAGACAATAATCTCTAAAGCATTAACCACCCATTGTTGATTAATTATGTTAGATGATTAGAAAATGACACTTCTTAGTGTGAAAAATAGAACATCTTCAGCATGCTGTCAAAATACAGACATTTAACTTCTCTCTTGACAGATTTCATTAACAAGAAGCATGAAAGTTCTGAAGCTGTTCTTTTCCTTCATGCAAAACTGTAATTAAAATGAAATCCATAATCACCCTACATCTGTCAACAATAAGGTACTTCATGACACTGTTTTAATGTAACATAATAATTCTTTAAAAGAGGCAGATTTAATGAAACAGAAATCTACATAAAAAGGAAAATGTATGGGACACTTTACTCTATCCCCATCTTATGGTTGCAAAAGGAACAGCCATTTTAAAAGAGATGAGATTTCTAAAAACAACACTGACTATATGAAAATAACTCTGATTATATTACTGTCTATATCAAAGGCATTGATCATAGTACTGATTTACAGAAGTAATTAACATGTTAGATTTCACTATAGCAAAACATCATAATCTATTCAATTAAAATGGGACTTATTCACATACTTTGTGTACTTTTTACTTAACCACGAAGTTGTATGAAGCAATGTAGAAGCTTTAAAAGTAAGCAGCCTTCTTTTCCAAAAAAAATTTATGTCTGCAGTAGCTTATCCTTTTGAAGGATATAATGGTGTAGAAATTCCAAAAATTGTAAGACTGAAGACAGAAGTCTCTTTACAATTAGGTTTTTAAAAATTATACAAATTGAAGGTTCCAGTTATATTTTTCCTATATAATATTATGCATGTAGAGAAAGATGACAGAATTGACATTTCTTCTAAAAGTAAAAACTGAAAAAGAATAAAACTGCTTCATGGTTTTCATTTCCTTTATGATCCCCAACATCAGTAGCTGCTTAATAAAAGAAGAAAAGGAATGTACCATTGCAATCTCATCCTAGGAACTATTAAAATTGAGCTGGGCAAGGCTATTTACCAATTTAAGTATTTTTTTTCTCTAACACATAACAAAATAACATGAGAAATTAACATGTGAAGAAAGTAGTCTAGAATAGTTTTATTACTACAAATGATAATATTTGAAATATTTTTATATTTCATTTATGGTTTTGTGTTTTAAAACTCTGTCTCCCACTACAAGGCTCCAAAATCAAATATTTCCTTAGCTGCAAGGTTATTTATTTATGAAGTGATTTAACATCAGAAGTTTAAAAAGGTATAAACGGTAGAAAACATGCACATTACAAATATCCTCTGGATAATAAATTTTTGTTTTTAAAGGTTTGTAGGAATACATAATGGCTGCCAGTTGAGGTTATGTTTAAAGTTCTCTGATAAGGCACTTTATATAATCCTTATAAAAATAGGCAATATTTTCTAATCAATATTAAAACTGCATTTCAGTCACTGGTGTTGATTATATACACGTACTAAATAATTTCATCAAAGACTATATAATGAACTCTTGAGATTTATTTCTAAGAATTATTTAATGCAAAAAGAATGAAAATAGAAAACACAAATATCTGAATTTAATCATATATAAGATCCTGGGAATGTAAGTATAAAACTCAGAAATCAGTCAGTGAATTAAGAACTTCTCTTTCCTTTAGCCTCGACTCTTCTTTAAAATTATCTGGAAAGAAAAACAGATTTTTCAGATACATAAGCTCATTATTTCATTTAAATGTAGTCATGTATTTAATATGAAATGCTTTAGATGGCTTTCATCTGTTTCCAAATACCTTTCATTTAAACAGAGTACGACTACAGTGATCACTCTAACCAATAAAACAGTGACCTTGTACCTACACAAATAAACCTTTTGTATCAGCGAGCATGTGTCTTTCCATTCCTCTAGTTCTTTTGTTGTTCTACATTTTACAATATACGAGTAGGGAACATTCTTTAAAATAAAATTTATGTCAGTCTGACATCTGTAGCTAGTGATGCAGCATTACTAGAAGTCAGGGTGGATTTGTTAAAAATAAGACCTGCCAAACTAATTTCGTTTTTTCATCAAGTAACTTTAGTACCATACATTGCGGGGGGTTCTGTGGCCTCTTTGTCATGGGCACACAACTTTCTTAAGGGGATTACAACAGCAGACCCTCTCTCTAAAGGATCCATTGGAATGATCCACTCCTGGACACTAATGGAATAGAGCTGGTGATCCTTTCAAGGCCTCTGTGGCATTATGGAATGATGAAAGAACCACAGACATGATTGCCCTTAAATGCTCTCATCAGCACTGTGAACCCAAAATGTAAAGTCTGTAAGATGGCTAAAGCACAACTGGCACTAGCCTAAACAGGAATCAACTAGCATATGAGCACTACATAGGGTCAAGTCTGCAGAAGTACCCCTCTCCATTGCATCCTCAAGCTCTTATGAAGGGCTTGTGGGCAATGACTTAATAATGACAGCTCCTGAACCCTTGGTTATTTGCTCTTATGTACTGGCTAAGTATTTTTAGGAGAAAATTACTTACTATCATAAGGAATGTATATGAATTTTGAGGATTTTATAGAAATTCAATGCAATACAATATTTCAGGGTTTTTTTTTTCTTTTTATTAAAGACATGTTAAAGAGAACAGTGCAGTTTTGGTTTCTTAAAATGTAACTAATGGGATTGCATTTCATCATGAGTAACTCCCTCCTTCTCTTCAAGCCTTAGCTGATAAGACTGCTTAAAATGCAAGACTAGAGCATTTTTTTCTACACTCAAGCTTTTAGCCTAATATAATGGAAGCATGCACACACGTGCGTGCTCATACACACAAACATATATAAATTAATTATGATGTGAGCTTAACATATGTGTCCACTACTCTATTTCTAACCTTAGCTACTTCCTAATTTTAGAGTTAAGGAAAGGCTTACAGAGAAAAGTGGCAATTTTTTCACTCAGTCAAGCTGGTTGATAAAACCTATAATCTTCTTTTCTTATGTCATTTTCTGTCATTCCACTGTGTCCTCTGCATTGGTTAGTTATTGTCTTTTGGTGGTCTTCATCCTCTTCTGATCTTCAGTATGCTTCCTCAGATTGAGCCCCACAACTCTCTTTAACAATTTTCTTGAACCTCAAATGAACAGCCTGTCAGCAGTGCAAATACTACCTAATCCAATTTAAGTTGATCCACAGCTCTTTATTGAAACTAACAACCCCAATTCAACAGCTATGTCTGTCTGCTCCATTTTAGTTGCCAGCCATTTCCTCCCCCCGACAAAAAACCCTCCTGTTTCAGTTGTTTCTGATACTTCCCCCTTAATAGCGACTCAGCCCAGAAGCCTTCTATGAGAATTAGTTCCTGTGTGAATTTAAACTGACACATACTCTTAGCTTCTTGTTATCAGCAAAACTGGCACACAGCAATTATAGGTAGTCCTCACTTAACAACCACAATAGGGACCAGAAAATTGGTCATTAAGCTAGGTGGTCATTAAACGAGTCATCACAAGACCAGACCCAATTTTACAACCATTTTTACAATGGTTAAGCAAATCACCATGGTCATTAATCAAATCATGTGGTTGTTAAGCGAATCCAGATTCCCCAATAGACTTTTTTGCTAGAATTTGCTTAACAGCCATGGTGATTCACTTAACGACCATTGTTAAAAAGGTCACAAATCACGATCATGTAACCACGGAGGGGCATGATGGTTTGTGATGGTTGTAAGTGCAAGTACAGGTCATAAAGCACTTTTCCAAGGTCAACGTAACTTTGAACCATTGTTAAACTAACAGTCATTAAGTGAAGACTTAATATTTGGATTTTGATATGGAAGCAAAAATAATTTGGAGCCAGCAAGGAGCCATAGTGACCTCAGGTGCATCACACATCCATTAGTTATGTTTTGGGGAACTGATTTCAGTTTGAGGATGAAAGTGTGGAAAATAATTTTGCATCTGTACATTTTCCACCTATATACATATAGTCTGGATTCTTGCCAGTCCTGGTTATTGAGACCTAGTAGAAAGGGACTTATGGAGGAGGTCCAGAGTGAGGTAAACATTCCATTCCATTCTCCCTTGAAAGAGGCAGTGGTGTGGCCTCTCCTAAAGAGAACCATAACTACTTGTGAATACTACTCTACTGCAAATACCCCATTGAAGAAGATAGTGGCTGATTAATTTCATATGTTCCTGAATTACCTGATCCAATTGATCCAGAGTTCAAGTTTCATTTTGGCACTGCAACAACTTTGATTGCCCTAACAGAAGACTTGCTGGGGGGGGGGGGGGGGTGTTCGTTTTCTTTAATCTTATGGCAGCTTTTTATACCACTGTCTGGCTGCCCATGCGTTAGTAATCTTCCATTTAGATTACTGCAATGTTCTTTCTGTGGGGTTTAAAATATCCTTGCAGTGAATACCCCTTTTATAGTATTATTTTTATTATATTTTTAGCACACAGAATTATTTTGACAAGCAGTTACACCTAATCCAATTCACTGATTTGTGTTTTAGTACTAACAACTATAATTTAGATATACATGTTCTAACATAAATTTGTAATGCAATTATACAAGACTGATTATTTTTCTCAATGTAATAAAGTTTTAATAAAAATCTTATGTTTATAAAAGGTAGTCTCATCTGAACGCTCCCTTAGACCTTAATATAACTGCATGCAGCTTTAACATTATAGTAAGCAAATTAAGATTCAATAAAGAATTTAACTATGATTACCTTTGCTGAAGAGAGAACATGTTCATATTTAATTATTTTACTTTTTTCTTCAACAGCCTTGGCCCTGGCTTCTTCTGCTAACCGAAACAGGAACAGTAAGAAATTCAATTGTACCTTTTAAAAAAAAGTACAAAATTCAAAACCTTGCAAAAAATCTCAAACACACTAGATCATATTAATCTATAAAATTATATATAATGATACTTATTAAATAGTTCTCAAAACTGAATTTATAAATATATCTATGACTATTTCCTATATTCTTTACTTCTGGAACACTAGCATTTCCAATCAAATACATATACATTTTTTGGAAATTTTGAAACAATGGAATAAATAAATTATGTTTCAAAAAGATGTCCTAGACCATGGAAAGGCATGAAGGTAGAATCTGTCTACAACTCTTTCTCCTTGATCATGTCATCTGGCAGCCATATGATCCAAGGAAAAGATGCAGCTGTTTTAAAGAGTTGAGACAAGTGATACATTTGTGCTCCAGCATCCTCTTAAGGAGCCCTCTAGAATCAAATATGAAGTTCTGTACAGCCCAAGTATTTACCTAGTCCTTTCTCCCAATTTTTTTTAAAACCTTCGAGTCAGTGTTGACTCCTGGCGACTACCTAGGCAAGTCCCCAGTTTTCTTGGCAAGATTTCAGAAGTGGCTCACCTTCGCCTGCTTCCTAGGGCTAAGAGACAATGGCTAGCCCAAGGTCACCCAGCAGGCTTTGTGCCTAAGGCAGAACTAGAACTCACAGTCTCCTGGTTTCTAATTTGGTGCTTACCACTATACCAAACTGGCTCTTTCTCCCAATAATCTACCTTAAAAATAGGATTTAGATCAGATGCAAATCTGAGAATAGAGGCAGATGAGTTTTTTATGGCTTTCTTTTCAGAATTTCTTTTCAGGATTATTAAAGAGCCAGTTTGGTGTAGTAGTTAAGGAGCTGGCCTAGAAACCAGGAGATTGTGAGTTCTAGGCTTCTCTTGGGCATGAAAGCTGGCTGGGTGACTTTGGGCCAGATACTCTCTCTCAGCCCAACCCACCTCACAAGTTGTTGTTGTGGGGAAAATAGGAGCACAAAGGAGTATTTGGTATGTTCACCTCCTTGAGTTATATATTGAAAAATGTGGGATAAAATATAATAATAACAACAACAACAACCCCCAGTGAGACACTATCTTCACGTGGTTGTGGGACTTGAATGCTCCAAGGAGGATGAGAGCTATGCCAGAGTGTCAACCAATTTGGACAGGTCTCATCAGAGGAGCCAGACAAAGAATGTCTCCCCCATAAACAATATGGTGAGACATAATTTACAGAAACCTATACCGGATTGGTCATCGCCTGGGTCACCAAGGACCACACTAGGTGATCTAATTCCTGGACATCTGGTGACAAGTGGGTTACAGGACTCAGGATTGTTGGCTGAGCAACCAGGTCCAGCAGCTGCAGGACTACTAGAAGAAAAGTTGTTTACCGATCACAAATATACAAAGACTGAAAACAAAGAAATAATGATCTGCTATTACAAATCAAGTCCAATGAGAAGAGGATATCTGAAAAGAATGCACCTGTTTTGGAAAGAACAACATCCAGAATCAGAACAGAACAGAGGCTAGCAGATCAAAGTTGATTTATAATACAAAATAAAGTATTCACAGAAGTAGAATTGGAAGAACTGCAAAGGTCTACCCAGGGCAAAGAAATCGAAGCCTTGCCAGAAGTAGCTCAGACTGTAGAGGCGAACCAGGGGGAGTCAGCAGTAGAGGAAGCCAGCATAGCTATTGAATCATTTTCATTCCCAAACCAGGCACCCTTTCCTATGCCTTCTCCTTAGAAAGAACAAAGCCCTCTAACAAGAGGAGAGGGGAAACAAACTTCTCACTGCAAGAAACAAACCAACTAATGTACAGCACAGCTGCAGTTATAACTGAATACCTTGGATGCAAAATCAACAAACAAGAAAAAAAGCCAAACAGTGAATACCATCAGCATTGACAAAATCACCATCAGTCAATTGCAAAAGGCAGCTTTACTTGGAACAGCTTACATCCTGCAACCATACCTTTACTATTATTAAGCAACAACATCTGCCTATCCCAGGTCCTTAGGAAGGTCTCAGTAAGTAGACAAAAATGCAAAATCCAGTCTAAACATCTAACTGACTGTGCGACCAACTATAATAATAGTAATGTAATCTTAATGGTCAATTTCTTTTCAAGTAAACAACATATAACATGATTTGACATTAGCTATGGATAATCCTGACCCAACAGATACCATCAGTCTTGTCCCAACCCTTCTGGCCTTTTGCAAGGCCATACAGACCTGGTTTTGTCATCAAACCTGGGGCCCTGATGGCAAGGGTGAGCCTGTTTCTTAGTTGTGTTAACTTTGATGATTATTAATGTCATTGTGGGTTGCTTTTCTTGGCTGCTATTTATATTTATGTTATTTATAATTTTGCTATATTGTTTTTATTGTTTTTAATTTTAATTTTATTAAATTTTATTATTATAAATTTAATTAAATTTAAAATGAATTATAAATTATTTAATTTAATTTTATTCTGTTTTTAATTGTTAGCCATCCAAAGCCATATACTTGAGATGGGCAGCCATATAAATAATATCCTTTTTTTAGTCAGGTTACAAAGAGACTGATATACATAACAGTATTTTCATTCACACACACACACACACACACACACACACCATATAGTTATATCTCTACATATGGAATAGGTATAGAGATAGAGATATGAAGGCATCCAATTTAAAATCTTCCAGAGTAACTGCCACTCTGAAAAATTTCCTGATCTTTAAGAACTATTAATTTAGCCAAGGAACAGAGTTCAAAAATAAGTTTTTAAAATTGTGAAATCTACACAGCATACTGCACATGGTCCTTTGACTTTTATAGAACAGTTTTGACTCAATACTGTTAGTCGTAGTTCCTGCCAGAAATATATAATTAGGGCAACTTTTTAAAACAGATCTTGTAACATTTTAAATTTATTATACAATTACAGGAATTTCAGATTATTAATAAAATGATATTATATTTGCACATTTTGTTACATGTGGAAAAGCTATTATATCACACAATAGTAGAAGAAAGATCTTTCATTATCACCCAACACCTATTTTCTTGGTGAATTCTGTTCAAACTTAAAGTGAAAGTTAATGATGTAACTCATAGTCACTGATGTACCTGATCAGGAAATGTATTTGTTCAAAATATTCTAAACTCTTTTAAAGAAAGTAGATGCTTAATTGCCCTGTACGGAAAAGTAAAAGAAATTTTAACTTTATAAATATTTTGTAAGGGCTGAAAAGCTACTTTGTAAGAACAAATGAATAGTGAGGGGTTTTTTGTTGTTGTTGTTCATTAAAGTCACAATCCTCCACGTGCAGTGAAGTAAACTTACTGAACACAATGAAATTTATTTCTGAAGAAAAAAACAGAATTGCACAGTACCTCATTTAAACTTTTAATAAAGTCATGAAACACTGAATGTTAAGATGAGTTACAACAGAGTAATACCCCATTAAAATTACATTAAATTTAGTATTACATTTTATTTGAAAACCAAAGAGAATTTTAGGGATTCTTAAACTGTGTAATTCAAGATACTTTTGTACACAAGATTACTTCAGGTCTTTGGAAACTCACTAAATCAAGAAAAATAAATGTGAAAGAGTAGAGACAATTTTTATCATTTGGTAAAATTTTCAGTCTTAATGAGTTAACAATAATAAAGATAAGGATTACAAGCTACAAAAATAACTGCTAATGAATATGATAATTCAAAAAGTGTAAGATAACGTTTGTTTGCCTGAAAGTATTACTTTTCAGTTTGAATATCATAGCAAGTACAATGGGATATATTATCTCCCAAATGTATAATAGCTTGTTCATTATTATTTAAATTTTTAAAATAAAATAAAATTGTTTCTTCTGTTGTGAATATTACTTAAACCAAAAAACTAAACAAATAGATTTCTTAAGCAGCCTGTACTTCCTTTTCTGAGTTATAACTGAAAACACTTAGAACTAAGTTCAATTTCCAAATATCTAATTGCTGTATGAACCAATCTTTTAAATTTAATGTGCCATGATGATTTTGAGTAAATTAAGTTTTATATAATAATTTTATATCTCTAAAATAACAAAGTGATTTTAGATCTGTAGATGTACAGGTAGTCTTCAACTTATGACCACAATTGGGACCAGAACTTCCATTGCTAAGTAATGCAGTCATTAAGTAAGTTTGCCCAATTTTACAACCTTTTTTGCCACAGTTGTTAAGTGAATCACGTGGTTGTTAAGTGAATCTGGCTTCCGCCATTGACTTTGCTTGTCAGAAGCCCCCTTGGAAGGTCGCAAATGGCAACCATGTGACCCTGGGACGCTGCAACTATCATAAATACATGTTGGTTGCCAAGCACCCAAATTTTGATCATGTGACCATGGGAATGCTACGACGATCATAAGCGTGAGGAGCAGTCATAAGTCACTTTTTTCACCACCACCATAACTTCAAATGGTCATTAAATGAATGGTCATAAGTCAAAGATTACCTATAGTGATTCGTTTCTAAAAATAAATTTCTTTTCCCCAGAATTCAAAAATTCTGGACATTTTATATATCAAATACTATTGTTTTTATTTTCTCCAATGAGACGACAAAGGCAGCATCTTGTGATGTCATCTGGGAGGTTTTTAAGCCCATAGAATCTGAAAAAGTAGAACATTCTCTATTTTTAGCTCTGCTTCTTGGGCACTTGATTCCTGCCCCTCCAAGTTAGTTAAAGCAAACAGGGAGGATGCAGTGTGTGGATCCAGGCTACAGTCAATTCTTCTTTGTGGGAAGGGGTGATGCTAGTAGCCCTGGAAGAAATGTTGACTTATTCCCTTCTTATGAGGCTTGCCCTGGATTCACTACTGTTGCCCTATATCCAATTTCCTGTTTGTGGAGATAATTGTAGAGAAATTGGCGAGAAACAATTCCAGAGAATCCTGAAAAAGTGAATTATCTGAATGCTTAGCAATCAGGATTCAGGCCTGGATATGGAGCTGAAACTGCCTTGGTTTCTCTCATGGATAATATGTGGCAGGACCTGGAGAGAGGGAGCATGACATTCACATTCTGCTAGACCTCTTGGTGGCTTTTGATACTTTTGGCCATATTATCCTTCTGGCCCACCTACAATGGTTGGAAGTTGCAAGCAATGTTGTATAGTGGTTCTTCTTGAGAAGGCAAGTCCAGTTGGTTGCAGGGGAGAAGAGGTCTGGCCACAGGTATGCCCTAGGATTCAGTCCTCTTTCACATCCTACTTATCTATATGAAGCTGCTAGGAAAGGTCATTCACAGGTTTGGAGTGAAATAGCATGAATTTGCAGATAATGTCCAGTTGTATATCTCAATCCCTGACGAAGTGGAGGGTGTGGTAGAAATCCTGCTCCAGAAAAACTAGCTCAGATTCAACCCAACTTTAAAAAAAGGGGGGGGGGCATTCATTTGGAAGCCTTCTGACTCTGGGATGATACCATATTTGGAAATTTGTGGGTCCTCCTGGATTCACAGCTCTTGCAGGAAAAACAGTTGGAATCTATAGCCAGGAGGGTCTTTATCCAGCTTTAGCTGGTATACCACTTGTGACCATACCTACAATAAGGGACACTAAGAATGGTCATTCATGCCCTTGCCACTTCCTGTATATGTTAATGTAAATTCCTTGACATGGGGTTGTCCTTGAAGACCACCCATAAACTTTAACAGGTGCAAAATACAGTTGTCAATTTGCTTATAGGACAAACCAGAGTTATGCAAATCATGGCATTTCTTGTTATATTCTATGAAAGTGAAAGCTGGACTTTGAAGAAGCAGGATAAGAAAAGTATTGATGCTTTTGAACTTTGGAGTTGGAGAAGGCTCCTGAGAATACTGTGGACAGCCAAGAAAACAAACCAATGGATCATTGAACAAATCAACCCACAGTTCTTATTTGAGGCAAAAAAAGCCAGGCTCAAATTATCCTACTTTGGACACATTATGCGAAGACCTAACTCTCTAGAGAAGGCTGTAATGCTTGGAAAGGTGGAAGGAAAGAGAAGAGGACAACCAGCAGCAAGGTGGATGGACTCAGTTACAACAGTGATGAGTGCACCATTGGAACCATTGAAAGACCAAGTTAGGGACAGATTCTCATGGAGAAAATCTATCTAAGTGGTCGCTAAGAGTTGACAATGACTTGATGGCACTTAATAATTTCTATGTATTTATTATTGCACTGGCTCATTTCTGTGCTGTTTGTGTACTCTCCAGAGTCTTTTACAATTAGGCAGTTAATTGCCAGTGCTAATCCCCATTAGGAATCAGGCAGCTGCGTTCTTTATCAGTTGAATATTCCAACTACTTAAGGCCCATATTCAGACTTTAGCACAATTGATAAAACAGAATGTTGTTTTTAATAATTTGATTATATTAAAATCTCAACAATTGGTCTGAGATTCCAAAACAAACAGACATTCTTAAATTGCTCATTTGTAAGACCTGAAGAGTCCAAACTTTACTGGTGAATTACTGGTGCTTAAAAACCAGATTCTTCAGATTGCAGCCAACCAGAATGACTTCTATTTTGTTTGGATTCAGCCTGAACTGTTTCACTAATCGTATCCATGCCAAATATTGTGCAGTGTTGAATAGGCAACAAGACTGTTGTGACTTCATTTAAATAAAAGCATTGCATTCAATATGATTTACTTCTGAGGATAAATGAATCATATTATTACACCAGTAAGGATGTTATTCTTATATTAAAACCCCCCTAATATTCTCAAATTCCATATTTCTTTGACTATAGATTCAGTCAATAGCCTGATATAAGTCAATCTTATATTCCACATCTTATTATTGCAAGCCTGCATAATTTCTGAACCAAGCTTCATGCAGCCAATCAGCTATATATGATAGTCCATCAAATGCTGAAAGGCCACCTAGCTTTTAACCTGTCTGCAACTATATATACATTCAAGATTACTGGATTTCAGGTGATTCACAACTCTGAGAGGACTGAGTGACTACAATTCACATTTTTGTAGTCACTCACACGTTTATCAGATCTCTAGAAACAGCAATTAGTTTGACTGTCCAAAGATTGTAGAAGAGTGAGTTACTGTAAACACTAGGGCTGTGCAAAATACTCAAAAGGGATAACACACATCAGTGTCCATTCCTAACCACATTGATGCCAAAATCATGTCACAATGCAAACTCAACCCTTTCACCTGTGTTGTGACATCATAAATAGTTTATATTATGCACAGCACAGAAAAAGAATCATTACAAAAGTCTCCTTCTGATATATCAAAACATAGGATTTCCCATTTAAACTGATTGTCAATAGAACAAGAGAAATGGAAGAACTTCTGTGTTCAAAAGTGACAACCTTGCAAAAAATTTTATTGGCATGATAGGACTTGGCAGAAGGGGGGTGCAGAATCATATTTCTTAAACTGCAGTCAAAGAAGCTTCTGACAACTTTTATAGTGTTTAACACTGGTACACAGGATAGAGCTCTCCATCATGTACACATGAAATTCCATACATTTCTTTGCATGCAACCCCAGGTCAAGTACTGCTTACCAGGCTATCACTGATATACTGTACAAAGATGATTTACAGAACTTGCTGTCATTACACTCAAGTCAGGCTTAAACAAAAGGAACCACCCACAACGGGAAAAAAATGGAGCTTCCACCTTCAGACCTTGCACCCTCACTTAATGAGTGGATAGGAAGCGCAGGAAGCAGTTTTCTAGTGAGTTTCCTTAAAGTTACCGAGTTAGCCTCTGTGGGAAGCAAGACACTGAACAGCTGCCTCCCGAATTCGTCCTGTCCCGGCACGCCTCCTCTCTCGCACTGCAGAGGCTAGGGAAGACAGCGGCCACCTCCCTCCTTTCTAGCTTCCCCCCCCCCCAACTGTCCCTCACCAGCAGGTCGGTGTTACCGCCCAAACGGAGTTGGGGCTTGTGCTTCTTCACCAGGCTCTTCAGGGTGCTTCGCGGCAGGGTGCGCTTCATCGCGGCGGCGCGGGAACCCTCTCTCGTAACCAATGCCGGACTCCGAATCAGCGTACTTCCGGCGGGGTGCTCGCCCCACAACACTCCACGATCGAATCAAGCGCGCTTGCGCCATATAAGTTCGAATCTGCCGCCGCGCGCCTTACGTCATAGTAGCAGCTGACGTATCAACCCGCCTACTTTTTCCCGGAGTGATTGGTGGAAGGGAGCGCCTTTCTCTTTTCTTCATTCAGTGGGACTGTTGAGAGAAGCGGCTGAATTAGTGTGCCCTTCATCCTGCAGTTTGATATCCTCCATTATATCCAGCACGATACATACTGCTCTCCTCCTCTACAACACATACACACACACATAAATGAACACGGTCTTTTTGTACAATGGACTTATTTAAACTCAGTAGGACTTGAATAGCCCGTGAATGTGTCTTAATCTGTTACGAACTTATTTTAAAAGTTGCAAATTTATGTGCAGATCTCTGCTTATGGTAAAAGTCGGCAATAGTTGTAAGGGGATTTTGTCCGCGAAGGATTACGCCGCGATCGGTAAGGCTTCAAAAGAATGCACTCAACTCTTCGTGATTACAAACGTGACTCTTCCAACTGAACTATTTCGCCTTTTGGGGAGTCACCAAATGAAGTTGTGGTTTTTTGTTTTTTTTTACTGTTAAATTTTATTAGTGAAATATAGCAAAGAATGAATACATCAGTGGTATACAAAAGAAACTACATACATTGATGAAAAAATTAGCATAAGGGGAAGAAACTGAGAAAAAAGTTAAAGATAAGATACATATGATATCAATATAAAACTTACTCAATTCTTAAACTTATTATTAAATCTAGACCATAGAGGAACACGTTGCTTCATCTTCCCATTTTTAGAACACAAAGATGTTTTAAAAATTGATAAAGGACACATATCTGAATCCATTCCATCTGTGTCCTCATTTTTACAGACAGTTCTCCTAGGCTGGCCCAAAATTGCAATTATTTACCTGGGAATAAATTTATTCAAATTTGTTATAGCTGCCCAACTCAGGCAGAGTCAGAGTCAGGCACAGAGGAGAGAGAGCCGGGTGACTCCAAGGCTCCACACAATCCTTCCATCATATGTGTGATCTGTCAGTCAGTTGAGATGTATTTGGAGACATGTGTAGCACTCTTCCAGAACAGCACTATGCTTGTGTACAAAACTGGTTTGAGTGACAAGTGACAGAGCCAGAGCATCTCCATGACAACCTGAAAAGTGGCTAAATCCTACTTTTTGGGAACCTGCCTGCACTTGCCCAATACCACCTTACCACAGGTTTAGGAGAATAGTTGGTATAATCAGCGTGTGATGCTCCTTGGGAGAGGAAACAAAGCTGGGAGATCCATGAAATGTTTTCCTTACTTTGTCCCTTATTAAACCTGTAATCACTGGGATTGAATAGGGCTTGGCCACGAGGCAGTCCAACATATGCCGGGGTACTTTTCTACTGAGTCACGGACATGAAAAAAAAGTCCAGGGGAGTTATACTTGGGTATCTCATGCACGACTAGAGTGAACACACAAGACAGGAGTAGGAGTGTGCCATAAAATTCTATTCCTGACATGTATGTAGAGAAAGGCTCTCTCCTTAAAGAATTTTAGGTAAAGGTTTAGATCATATAAATATATCAAAGGTGAAGCTGTGGGATTTGGCCCCATTTATTTATTTGTTATTGATTGCATTTCTAAATCACCTACTGCTCAAATCTCTAGGTAGTATACAAGGACAAACATTTTAAAACAACAAATCCTGTAGTAAAATTAAATTATTTATTACTATTTATTAATTTATTAAATCGTGTACTAAATTAAATTATTTATTACTATTTATAATGTTAATGTTAAAAGTTATTTTTTTGAAACACCCCCCCCCCCCCAACTAGATATTGTTAAAGAGCAGTTGGAAAAGCTGTGCTCTTTAAAGCCTCCTTAAAGGCCCGCACTTGACAGCATTCTCTGCATCTCATTTGGGAGTGAATGCCCATACAGTATGCAGTCCCATCACAAAGAGAGGTTAGCCCCAAATAGCAGGAAGGAGAACTGGCTGCCGTCAGGGATGAGTCTCCCAGAAGATCTAAAGGAGGGGTGTACATCTTGCAGGAGGTCTCCTTCTCTTGGGTTTCCTGGGACCAAACTTTCAGCAACACCTTGTATCCTACTCAGAAATAAATTGGAAGTATAAGTTAATTGTAATTGTGAGCTGAATGCTAGAGACTTTAAAACATCCTAATCCAGTTTCATACAGGAAATCCAGCTGCAGTATGTCCAAAGATAACTGTCCAGCTTCTCCTTGAACACCTTTTTTTAAACTCCAACATACACAAAAGTAAGGACTTATGCTAAGAGACTTGTCTTTTTCCCCTACCAGAAATCAAACATCACTTTTCCTCCTTAAAATTAAATTTGAATGTGTTGTTTTAACAATGTTTCCATGTTTGTTTTTCCTAGAATTAATGTGTACTATAAAGGACTTCCATAATCCTTCAGTTAGCATGGTCAAAACCTATTACCTACTTCTGCAATATGTATAATCATATATTGCAAGTTTATCACCACTGGATACTACATTGCTAATATTTTAGTGCTTACATATGTAAAGTTCACCGTATTTATAGAAGATATCTCTGAAAATGAGGAAAATGTTGTTTTGCATATGGTACTTTAAATGTTGACATTTCATATTCAAGTGTAAAAATACTTGATGCTCATCCAGTGTTAATGATTAATAGAAATTTTGAAGCATATCTTTTCCAGCACTGAAAATAAATCTCCAAAGAGAACAGAACAGTCTTGCAAAAACTGCCCTATAAAGATAGAGATGATCGCTTTGATTATTCCAGTTTCATAATTAGATGATAAATAGTTGAATGGTTGTTTTCTTTCATATATCATTTCTTCCTGATACACAGAGAGAGAGAGAGCACTATATTTGGATGAAGAGTATTTGTACATCAATGTAACTTCATCTAAGAATGAAGAACAAAATAAATGTAATGGGCAGGTTAATATTCCTTTGTGAGATATGTGTCTATGTAAAATATCTGGGGGATAAAGGAACATTTTGCCCCAAAGTATTATATATTTGGTATTATTATCATTATTATTATCATTATTCCATATATATATATATAAACTCAAGATTGTGAGCATACCTAATACTCCTGCCTCCAATTTTTCCCCCACAACAACAATCCTGTGAGGTGTGTTGGGCTGAGAGAGTGAGTGGTGTAGAACTCACAGTCTCCTGGTTTCTAGGCCAGCACCTGAACCACTACACCAGACTGGCTGTATAAATAAATAATAAATATTGATACATTTATTTCTATGTGCATAAATATTATATTTATTATATATTTATTTATTTATTGAAGTATATATTCTGCACATACATTTCAATCTTGAAATCGGGAATTCAACCCTAACTGACATTTAAAATGAGAGGGAGAAAAAGAGTTTTCTTGTTGTTGTCCGTACCTTCACAGATTTCTCATCCCGCTCCCCAAACAATGGGCTTTACAAAGTACCTAATACGATAGGCAGATATTTAGCCCAATTCTGCTTTTCATCACGACATAGCTTTTAAGCAGCCTTTACAACCTTATTTATTTATTCTAGAAGTAGGGCCTCGCTCTATTTCACCCATTCAATGAAGTATGTAACAACAGTCAATGAATCAGTGAAGTATGTAACAGCAACAACAACAACGTAACAAAAGAAAAAAGAAAAAAAAAAGAGCCAGTTTGGTCTAGTGGAGAAGGCCCCAGGCTAGAATCCAGGAGACTGGGGGTTCTAGTCCCATTTTAGGCATAAAAGCCGGCTGGGTGACTTTGGGCCAGTCCATCTCTCTCAGCCCAACTCACCTCACACGGTTGTTGTTGTGGGGAAAATAGGAGGAGGAAGGAGGATTAGGTATGTTCTGTAGTTATTTATAAAAATAATAAAGGCGGGATAAAAAAATCTAGAACAAAATGTGAATCAAACCATTCAATGGGCAAAGGATTTGCTCAAGATCTTATAGTTATAAATGTTAGGGTTAGGGTTACAGCAGTCCAGAGGATCAAGAATAAAATACTGAATGGCATACAGTAACGGATTGAGTACTCAAGCCCAACAACAAATATTGTCTTGCAATCAATAGTCTTTGAATATGTGCAAAGAGATTTTGTAAAACACATTTTGTTTTCATGAGTTTCTAGTTCCCAAAATAAAGTTTAAAGCTGACAGTTCCACCAAAATGTTTAGGGATCTGTGAGCATGGAGAATATAGTTCACTCCCCACCCCCAAAAACAAATAAGAACAGAGTAATAGACAACAACAGGCACACAAAAAGACATATACTGTAACATCATAGTGGCATACAAAGTATTTCATGGATTTTAACAGTTAATAAAAAATTTTATAACTGCAGTCCTCGAAATCCTACTCTCCAGGCTAAGTGTATAAGCCCATGTAAAAAAGGCCTCTTAGCGTAGCACTCAATGGGCAAAAGTTGTTCATTGTATGGAATGCAATTTAAAGGGCTTTCTTGCTCTGCACTGTGTGCTTAGCAAAGAAGAGAGACTTTAGATGATGCAGAGGGCTGCAAAAGAAGATTCTGCATCCACATGATGAATACTTTTTTCCTTCCGCATACTAAACCCTCATCTCAATTGCTGTGTCTTCTCCTCTAACTTCCTTCCCAGGTATGCCAATTTGTCTGTCAGATTGTAATAGGAAACTGCAGTTTCAAAGCTCCTTTTTTGTTGATTTCCCTCTCTTTTTTTGCTTTTCCCCCAGATTGACAGTCTCCCTACTAAACCACAACATAATTCTGAGCGCTCCGTCTCCTTGTCCCAGTTTTGCCTGTAGTTACCCTATTCAAGGAGTGGCAGTTATATAGGATGCATGCACATGTATCTGGAGCTCTATTTAAAATGAGGTGACCACCTGTATTAGGTGTAGCACATGCTGCAATTCTTACTTCCTGTTGGAGTACCTGCTTACTAGTTTCAACAAGTTGTCCATCTCAGGGGTGGTAACTCCTCTCACCCTTATCATCTTACATTAAGGAAGGTTAGGCAGGCGGATACCTGACACATATTGCTTTGAATATCTCAAGAGCTGGGCCTTCAACAGCCTGGAGCACATTGGGAAGGGACCTCTTTACTGAGCTCAGTTTTCTCCCTAATGAACTATCTTCAGTTGGGCTAGGTATAGGGTGAAACACTGAGATGAAAACTTACTGAAATCAGCAGTGGTGCCATATCATTGATTCAGTGATTGTCTATTAATCTCATCATGATGATCATGAGGCCAGAACTGTAGGAGAACTTTCCCCTTGTTAGATACTATAAAACCAACAGCTGAAGAGTGCTTTGAAGGTTTACTGTATTTGTGATCATGGGGTTATTTTCAATAGGCGAAGACGTGTTTTGCAAGCAAGCAATTTATCAAAACACTACATCACCTTTTCTTGCACATCTTATTAGGAACAAACATTTATGGTAATTTAGGATTTAGGATAAGAACAGCCTTGTCCTTGTTCATATGTAGTTATTTCTAACTTGCTTCTTTTCTGGGACGTGGACAAGACAGCAGTTTGAACAAAGAGAGCTTGTTTCTACCTCTTATGTATTATATGAGTTGATTGGTATTCTCCTGCAATCTTGTTTTTCTATTATTTTTGTTTGTACTTTATTGTTTTTATTTGTACTTCAGTGTTTTAATTTTTGTTATACTGTTTTAATTGTCTCTGGGTTGTATGCCACCCATACTCACATTCTGTGAGATGGGCAGCTATATAAATCTGCTAAATAAATAAATAAAAATAAAAATATAGCATCTATTTCTCAGCTGAGGATCTCTTTCAAGAACAGAAACCAAAAGACCTACCAAGAAGGCCATTAACAATTATGAACAGTGCTTTCAGAGTCAGATATGGTACCTTATTATGGAGCAGATAATATGCTCCTTGGTGAAATGAAAATAGGCTATATCATAGAGTAGATATTACTCTATGAATAGGGAGTAATGTTTATTAGGCAAACTGTGCCCAGATGAAGGGAGAGTTGGAAAAAACTGAGAAGCACCAATTAACCATGTCCATTCTAGAATACAATACCGCAATGATCTTTGTAGTCCATTATTGCATTTTGTTTTTCACAGCATGCATTGCAATATCTGCTATAAAGATGATAGCAAAAAGTCAATTGTGCTTCTAATTCCTTCTGTCTCTCTTGCAGTGGGCACTTCTGTATCTGCATGGCAATTACTTAGACCTTGTCATATTAAACTAGGAGCTTTTTCATCTACTAGTGGAGCAAGAAGAAACTGTAAATGTTATCTTCCAACACAGTGGGATACTGGAAGCATAATGCAGTTATGCTTCCTGTTCTTCCTATTATTGTCATGTTCAGAAGAGCTCTTGGAAGGACACTATTTAAGAACTCTGCTATTTATTTCTGGGTTCTCAGACTAAATTAAATCCAGATGGTTCAAACAAACAAAACATGCTACATTTTGTGGAGGAAAGACTATAAAAATGATGGTTCACCAGTCAGTCTAATCTAAGCCTTGTGTGAGAATGTGATGATTTAAATAATGCGTGAAGTTTGCATATTTCAGATTTGAAGGAATGCAGGACTATCACAGAATATGTTGTAGTAGTATATCCAACTTTTTCAGCTATTGCTATAAGAAGATTGCCTGCAAAGTGACTAGCTCTAAACTTTCCTTGTATTTGTCATAATAAATTATAGTTCTTTCAATGTAAAGGAGTCCAACAAATTGACATGGCTTCAAATAAAATGTTGGAAGAAAAAAAAAGCGTGGTTAATTAGTTAAATCCTATTCCGCATGATAGGCACTGAACTGCAATTTATGTGTTAACTTGATGAAAGGAAGCTAGAAACCAAAAATGCTACAGCGACATTCTAATAATTGCCATTACAGTAGCTAAGTGCAGACCAGACTATCTTAGACATTGTGGCTATCTCAATAGGAAAATAAGGATTACAGCAGATGATAACAATTGTGCATTTCCTTTTGTAAGGTTAATTGTTTATTTACAGATTATGATAAACTGTAAGAAATTTCTCTTAAAGTTTTTGTTTGATTATTGAACAAAATACCTTATATTTATTCCAAGGGATCAAGATCATTATAAAATCACATTCACCTGAAATACTTTAGGTATTTAATTGATGCACTGAGAGGTCTAGAGCAACTCAAGACTCTGTATTTCTATAATAACTTTTTGGTTTTTATGGGACCAAGTGATCTAAATGGTATTTCTGATGTATTTATCTCTAAAATTATTTGGAACTTAAGTAAGACTTTCTTCACGTACTTTAATTTTTAATTTCCTTAGGATGCAAGTTTAATGAGATGGGAAGTAGTGCTGAAAGAGACAATGTTTTGGCAAGTTCAGGTCATAACAAATTTATGGGATAAGAAACTACATATATGCTTGGTTTTGCTTGATGATCTTACAATTTCAAAAAAGATTCAGAGGCCTGTCATTCATATTCGTATTGGTGTGCCAAGGGGAGCCCTTCCAGACTGCCCTCTCAGAAGAATATGCAGGAATCATGATTTAGCTAAAACTGGGGAGTCAGTCAGTGGAACTTGTGGATTTTATCAAGGACTTCCTTATCTCTTTCATTGCCTTCCCCAATATTTTGAAATTACCTGATTTTCCTTTGTTGGTTCCTTCAAGATAATTACCATGAAGGACAAGAGAAATTGAATTTATAATTTCTTTATAATTCATAAACCAGCCCTTCCTTTTGTAGCATGATATTATGCTACCCATGTTTAAGATTCAACTGATTGCTTTATCTAATTTATAGATAAAACCAGGCTAAAAAACAAATTTAGATCAACATTCAAGTAAGTATGTTGATTTTACTACATTTTAACATGCCTTGCCCTGGACTGATTGTAGCTATGGCCAATAAATATAAAATAACACCATACATTACAATGAAATTCATAAGGGACCACCTCTCCCCTACGAGTTCATCCCATCCCACCTGATCACACATAGAGGGCATGCTCCAGACCCCTTCAGCAAAAGAACTCCGACTAGCGGGGTCCAGAAGATGGGCCTTCTCTGCTGTAGCCCCTGCCCTTTGGAATATCTTGCCCTTGGGGGTGAGATTGGCCCCCCCACTCCTGGCCTTTCGGAGGGATTTGAAGACCTGGCTCTTCCATCTGGCCTGGGGCAAGGAGGGGGATCATCAAGTGTGGGGTTGGCTAGTCCCTTAGTGGCCTGGCATTGCTGCCTTGAACCATTGGCCTCCTGGATTTTTTCACATTTATTTTTGTAAATGTGAATTGTTATAGGTTTTAATTGAATATTTATTTATTGTTTTAACGTGTTGTGAGCTGCCCAGAGTCCCCCATTGTGGGGAGATGGGTGGGGGACAAATTTAATTAACAAATAAATAAATAAATAAATAAATATTGAAATTAAAAGAACAAATTTCACAGTAAAAATACAAAGTTTATAACACATATTGAGTTAGTTTATAAATCCTGTATTCTAGTTCTGTGGGTTACACATTTAAGAATGATCAAGAATTATTTTTTAAAAAATCATTCCCTCCTCATTTATTATTAATGGATGCTAAGAATTATGAGTGCAGAACCAAATTACATTTAATCAACATGAATTGTTCTGGATTGTTGAATGAGAAGGAAAACAACATAAAATGACAATGGAACCAGGTGAGCAAAGGACTGAGAAAAACACTTCATATAGTTTTAAAATGAAATGATTAATATTTTCTTTTTTTATGTAATTATATTGAAGTTTTTAGTAAACATAGTAAAAACCAATACAAACTAAACTAGAAGGAAAAAGAAAAGTAAAAGAAAAGTTCAGAAGGTGCAGGGAAAAGGAAAAAAAAGGAGAAGAGAAAAAAGGAAAAAGAAACAAAGATGATAAAATAGAAGTGGCTTCCAACCTTCATCAGACCAAGCATAAGCTAATTTAATAACTTTCACCCTCTTTTAAGATTACAATTTTAAAAAATCTCTTCTTCCCATAGCCTAACTTTTATCTATGTGCAATCCACAAATTGTAATCTTTTCAGTCCTGGTTCAGGAAAAAGTCCATTAGGAGTTACCAGAAATATCAGACAAATAATTTATCCCTGATCAAATAGTCCAACTTTATATTCCTTCTTTTTGCTCTTCACAATCTTGACCTTTAAATCCTTCCAATGGCATTGCAGGATTTGATCTTTCATCAATCTTTGGCATTCAAGAGGAATCTTCAAAGCTTTCAGCAACCTACTTTGTAAATCACATAAAGAGGCATCATCCGGGATTTGCAATTGTTCTATGTCCAGAACCTTTTCTTGATTTGTCTTCTGTATTCCCATTTTGGTAATCTCAGTTTTGTTGTCTTCCATGCTTTCAAATTCTATAATGTCTGTGTCGGGTAAGACTTATTTTTTAATTTTTTTCTAATCATCTTCTAAAAGTTTAACCATTGAAATCAATATCATTTCTGAGATACTAGTTATAAATATCTCAGTCCATTTTTCCAAGTATTCTTTGAGACAAGTAAAAGTTATAGCTGGCTTAGCCATTTTAACTCTTTTCTATCTGGTCCTTTAGTTCCCTCTAGTGTCCATCTGCAACCTTCATCAAGCCTCAATATGTTCCTAATATGACTTTACATGTAGTCCTCGACTTACAATCATTTGTTCAGCGACTGTCTGAGGTTACAGCAGCAGTGAACGGACTTATGACCAATCTCTGAAGTTACAGCTGTTGCAGCACCACCATGGTCCCATGATCAAAATTTGGGCACTAAGCAGTTCACCCACCTGCCTATCTTATGACCACAGGGGCACTTCAATTCCCCCACCTACCTATCTGCCCCCAATATCTATGCCCTTTAGGCCCCCTGCATTCTGTGGCCCCTTCACTGTCTTCTTGCTCCCACTGCTCACCAAGCATGTCTGGCCTGCCCCTTCATAAGGCAGCTGCTGGCCACATGAAGCTTTCTTCCCAAGGCTGTGCATGGCGGTTTCCTCGTGAGATCTGGGGAAGATGGCCTCATATGGCCAACAGCTGCCTCACGAAGGGCCAGGGTGGGCATGCCTCATCAGCAGCGGGAGCAAGACAGCAAAGGTCAGCTGGGGCAGCAGAGCACAGGGCAGCAGGGGCCTTGCAGTGCAGGGTGGAGAGTGTGACTGTGGCTGGGACTGGACTTGGGTGGCTGGGGCTTCCTAGGGCTTCCCGGCTTTGTGCCATGCTGCTGGGGCTTCCTGCAGTACTGCAGCTTTGCACCATGCTGCTTGGGCTTCCCAGGGTGCCATGGCTTTGTGCCATGCTTCTGGGGCTTCCTAGGGCTTCCCAGCTTCCTGCTGTACCACTAGGGCTTTCCACAGTACTGTGGCTTTGTGCCATGCTGCTGGGGCTTCCTGCAGTGCTGCGGCTTCATGCTGCGTTGCTGGGCCAGACTGGGGCAGCTGAAACGTCCAGGGGTGGCTACGGCTTTGTGCTGTGCTGCAAGAAGCCCCAGAGCCACAGTGTGCCAAGAAGTCCCTGAGCTGCAGTGTAGCAAGCAGCCCCAAAGCTGTGTGGTTCTGGAGCTGCTTGCCACCCCACAAAGCAGGGTGCAGGTCAGCCAAAAGGGCAGAGAAGGGTGGGGAGATAGGCAGGTAGGGTGAGATGAAGAGGAGGCAGTCCCTTACCTTACCGAGGCTCGGGACTGGGAGGGACTAAGCCTGAAATGTCTTGGATTGGGGTGGATCCTCGGCTAACAACCGGTGGGATTTGGTTAACAATGGCAATGGGGAGTGCCCGGATTGCCGTCACTGAGCAATGCAGCCACGTGATGTCGTGCGTTTCAGCCACATTGCTTAGCAACAGAAATTCCAGTCCCAATTACCATCAAAAGTCAAGGACTGCCTGTAGTTCCATTTCAGTCATTTCCCACAGCTATATTATTTAATTATATACTTGTTTTTCAAATCTTACAGTAAAAATAACCAATATTTCGAATCTCTATGGTTTCCCAGTCCATTTAAAACTTTCTTAAATCAAAATCTTGCCAATTGTATATTATTTTAAACTCTTAAGTCTCTGTTAAAAATTTCTTAAATCCAAAGAAGAAGGTAAAACTCACCAGGAATCAAATTAAGCTTGCAGTTTTGAAGGTGTATTTAATATCCATAAAATAGTTAAATTGAACATTTCCGAATGTGATTAGAAAGTGAGTTTGGCTGGCTTAGTGTCCTTATTCAAGGCTTTGCTGCTGCTGAGAGCAAAGATGTCATCTCCCTTGGCTCCTGGCGCTCAAACCCGAGGGAGACCACTGTTTTATGGTCTCCTCATAAGGAACTGCCATTCAGAGCACTCATGGGCAATCTCCCACTGTCTCCCTTCTCTGGAGAGTTTCCAAAGGACTGGTCTACTTGCTGGTCCTTCTTTCTTCACAGCCATCATCCTCTCCACTGTTTGGAGACATCTTCAGTCAGCCATGACTCACCCAGAAGTTCAAAATGATTAATATTTTCAAATACTTAACACTTTTTCATACGATTGACACACCAAGTAATTTAACTGTTATCAACTGACCATTGAGCTTACAATAAATTCATGACTCCAGAAATACCATTAGCAAATTAGTAGTATACCATTCTAAGACCAGGATCAGGATCTCAGAGGAAACAGATTATCTGGACCCTTTTCAGTGTGGTTTCAGACCAAGGTACAATACAGAGACAGCAGTGGCTGCACTTGTTGATGGCCTTTGGCAGAGATGGGATGGGGTGATGTATCCATCCTAGTGCTCCTTGATCTATCAGCAGCTTTTCATACAGTTGACCAGAGTATCGTTCTAGACTAGCTGCAGGAGTTAGGAGTGGGAGGCACTGTGCTTCAGTGTTAACATCCTTCCTCAGTGGTTGCTCCAGTTGGTAGTCACAGGTGAGATTGTATCCGTGTGGTGTCTCAGAGCTCGATGCTCTCCCCTTTCCTGTTTAATATCTATCAGTGTCACCACTGCTACACAAGCTGCATTGGTTGCCAGGTGGCTTCTGAGGGCAATTCAAGATGCTGGTTATTACTATAAAGTCCTGTATGACACAGGCCCTGGATATCTGAAGGACCACTTGTCTCTAATTGTTTCTGCCTGCCTGCTACATTCTGGCAGAGTGGGTGAGCTCCAGGAACCCTCTATTAACTGTTGTCATCTGGCGGGACCAAGGAAGTATGCCTTCTCTGTCACAGCCCTCACCCTCTGGAACAGCATCCCCAGAGATAAGGAAGGCACCCTCTCTCCTAGGGTTCCAGAAAGCTTTGAAAACCTGGCTTTGGTCCCAGGCTGGAGTTGATGTATTATTGTTTTTGGCGGGGGGGGGGGGGCTTGTTTTGCTTGATTTGTGTCATTTTTAGATTGTTTTCATCTGGACTGTCCATGTGGTTTTATCTGTTTTTATGAACGGGGTGGTGGTGGTGTTGTATGCCATCCAGAGTCCATGGGAGTTGGGCAGCTATAATGAATTTAAATAAATAAATGATAGTAATATTTGTTATTAAGAACAGGAATTTCCTAGCTTTCAGCAGCTAAAACCAAGCAAGCAATGCAATAAACTTCTATTGATCACTGCTGATGTGTGTAAATATTTCTGAATACAAAATACACAAGCTGTCAATAATGTCATCTTCTCATGATTCCATATTGTTTGTGGCAAGAACCATATTTCTTTCAGCACTGAGCATTGTCACCATAGGCAACCACTGCAAGGGGAGGAGAAGTGATTAAATCTGCATCTAATGTAAAAGCTGTGACGATGGGATGCAAGTATGCAAGGGTGGAGTCATAGCATTATGATGTCAATATTCATGTGTCATCGTTTTGACACAATATCAGTTTGCTGTTGTCACCTATGATTATTGTTAAGACTGAAGTTTCAGAAAAATAATCTAAAATTATTAGTGACTATTTAAAAAAGCATACTTTCATACTTATAAAACAATTTGTGTACAAAGTAACTAGCACACCTACTAAACTTGTTGGCGATTAAGGCTGTGGTCCTATACACCGTGATATAATACAGTATTGTCCGCAGGTGACGTCTTTGTCTATCTCAATAGATATTCAGCAAGTATTGCAAATTTTGTGTGTGTGTGTATGTGTACACACATACATGCGTAGCTCGGTAAATGTTGCAAGCAGTGTTTCCTAGAAACACTTTCCTAGGAAACACTTTCCTTGGAATAAAAAATGAAGATGAATTTGTGAGGATTAAGCATAAAAAAGGAATATATTGAGTGTTGTATTAGACATTAGAAGTCTATCCAGGATCATGTCTAGAACTTAACAATCAGGATAATTAGATTGAAAACAAACTTGGTTATTCAAAATGCTAACTGTGAAGTCAAGTAAACCCTGCCCAAAAGTAAATTCACTGAGTAGTCCACTGAGTCCTGTGGAACTTAGAACTTTCAGTTAAGTTACTATAAGGTGGAAAATACTGAATTCTACATAAGGGACTTTTCTGCATGTTCAAAATCATGATAATTTTTCATCTAATGTTAATTTTAGCCACAGCTAACCTTGTTAATAGCAGTAGGAGGTGAAATCTGAAAGCAAGGGAAACACTGACAACCTTGAATTTTGTTTTTCACCTAGGGAACCTCTGAGTACTTATAATTATGGTTATGATACAAGGCCTTGTCTATCTACATAGAAATTGAAAGCACAGTCATACTGAACACATTAGCTTCTCACTACACACTTCATGACTTTATCACTTTTCTTGACTTGGCATAGAAAAAAGTGATTAATCAATCAGGCATAGGTTTTCTAGGCCTGGTCCTGATTTATGCATCCACATTTAGCAGACTCTAAAAGCAGAATGTTCTGATTTATTAGTAGTAAGCATATCTTGTTTGGCCTCGGAAAGACTTATATTACGGTGACAGGAAATAATAAGTGAGTTCAGTATATGGCTACACAAATATAGGTTTTCTTCTACTGCTGGGCCCACCACAAGCAAATGAAAAACATTTATTTGAAGTGAGGAAAAGAAAAGCAGTAAAATACAGGCCTGACATAGTATAAGCAACTATTTTTATTCTAATTACTTTCACTGAGTATTTTCTTTCTTCTTAAGGATATAGTTTGTAATCTGCCAATGTGACTTTTCTTTAAATCAGAATAAGCCAAACGTAGCCTGTTCTGGATCCAGATCCCTATTTATGAGGGAAAGAGCTTAATCTTCTCTTCCCACAAAATTTAACTGTGCAAAATTTACACATGTATGGAGAGGAGGGAAGGGGGTTTAAAAAATACTGGAAAAGACTCTTCTTCAGTGTCACAAGAGTTCAGGTTTTCATCTTCTCCTAAATACTATATGAGGGAAGGTGGTACAGAAGCATCAGAAGAAGGAAAAAACAGAACGCTGTATTTCCAAATTGTCAAATCCTGAAGCCATGTTACTTATGGTATAGACTCAACCTCAAAAACAGATTACAGACTCACTGAATAAATCCTCTACTGCACATTTCAGGTATCTTATTACACCTAGCCTAATGGAATACATTTCTAAAAACATGAAGGTTGGCAGTTCTTGTCATGGGTAAAATGTGCAGGTTTTTGGCTAGGCAAAAAGCATAAATAAAGAGAAAGATGATAGCTTTCACATTAGCAAAGAAAAAACATATTTTTGCACTAGGCAAAAAAGTCAACAAGCCAAACAGTGTAGCTTTACAGTGGTTGGCAAGAATGAAACCCTCAAAATGCAAAATCCCTACTCA
Organism: Liasis olivaceus; assembly: GCA_030867105.1. Taxonomy (NCBI): domain Eukaryota; kingdom Metazoa; phylum Chordata; class Lepidosauria; order Squamata; family Pythonidae; genus Liasis; species Liasis olivaceus. The sequence continues at coordinate 240,160,530 of CM061349.1, read as the reverse complement.
GGTGGTAGGAAGTCATTTTAATTTGGTAGTAAATTTCACTTTGCAAAGCTAAATATCTTGTTTTTCAGAGCAAAGAAAAACAAGGATAGCTGTCTTAGTTCATGGGGGAAAATATCATAAAATCTGCAGGTGGCATTTGAATTCAAAAGGAACTCTTGTGAGAGGAAGTGCTCCTGAGCATAAGCAGAACACTGAAAGAATAGCAAGTAACTGAAGTAGCAGAATGTCCCATTAAAAAAGTAAAATACTTTAATAATGCAGATGTCTTGGATTCAGAGTATGGGCTTAGACCAACTATCAATGAATGCTGATAGGACATTCATTAAATCTGAAGTAACAATGAGATTTATGAAGAAACACATGAGGACAGAAAAGCTTCTCTTCTATTTAAACTACATCTTGTAGAGACAGAAGCACAAGAGAGAAAAAGGAAATTCTCTTCGTCTCTCAAACACAGAGACTTGTTTTACTAAAAAGACCAGGTGAGAAACAGTGACAGCATGTAAATATACTGTTACCACTGACATGGATGAAATGTTGGGTTGTTTTTCTTTGTGGATGAGTTTAGAAATAGATGGGAAAATTAATGGACCGAAGGAAGTTCCTCCAAATTCATCCTCCTCCAGTCCATTAATTTCCCATCCACTTCTAGACTCATCCACTAAGAAAAACAACCCAATGTTTCATCCATGTCAGTGATATAGCTAGGTCCCATCAGTTGTCCACCACTATGAATCATTCCTGAGGTGAATGGAGGAGTGTGTAGTGAGTTCCCAGGACCACAATAGCACTTGGTAAAGAGTAGTTAGCCAATCAGTAGCAATTTACCCCTTCTATCACTGAGGAGCAGCCAATCTAGCCCTGTCCTTTCTCTTCTAGCCCCAAGAATGCTATCAAAGCAGCCCCATCTTCACAATCCTGTGGGCCATATTTGGAGAACACACACAAGGTTTCAGGGAAGGCAGAATCCCCTCACATTCTGCTGAAAGGAAAAGTTCTGCTATGGGAGGATACCATGTTATATTACTCCATTTAGTTGGGTGATATTTTTTCAGGTGTTAACCAGGTGTTAATTTTCAGAGGATTTGGGAATTTTCACCTAAGTGCCAGTGGTAATCTCTCTGCCATGAACAAGCTACAGGAGATAATTCATACCATCTGTTTTAAGAAGTTCAAAGACAAAAATAGTGAGGCTACTACTTACACCCAAAAGGGGAAAGGATTTTGTAAAAAAAAAAATATTGAACTTTACTTTGTTAATCACAATTCAAAGACAAATAAGCACATGGAAGAAACTTACTAGAAAGGAGCCAAGCTGATTAACTAAGATGTTCTTTTAATGGATTTAAATTAAAACAACACTCAGTCTAGCAGACAGAGCTGGTACACAACTTTCATTCAGTTCATTGCAGCTTTCTTCAAGTCCCTTTCTTGCCCTCTTAAATAAATGAAACTCAGCAGCAACCATGAAGAGTGGATTGCTTCATAAAATGCTGAGATGAAGTTCCTTTCCCCAGTCCTACTTTTCATCAGTTCAGTACAGCTGTGAAAATGAATGAGATGGCAAGTGTTCAGCTTTTTTAAACAGACCATCTTTCTGAGGAATACCTTTCCTTATTTTGCTGCTTACTGGTGGCAAGAAGTTGATCTCACTTAAGTCACTGGAAGATTTACATTTAATTAACTTAGTAAAATGGCTTTAAGGGAAGTTGGTAACACTGTTTCCTTGTCCTCCATATTGTCATTTCTCCAATTTGAAAATTTCACGTCCTCTTCCCTACCCTGACTTAACAGATTCATAAACTGGCTCCACCTTCAAATGTACTGTGGGGAAGGTATTAACATTTTATATTTAGTCAGAAAAAACAGCATAAAATGAAATATCCATATAAGAATCTAACTGGGTCAGGCTTTTAAATCTTTATGTGCTGCAAATGGGCATCCCCTTTTACTATGTCTGCAGGAAACAGGATAGACTAGGGCAGGTGCGGTAGCCATCAAATGCTATGGGAACTGGGTAATACTAAAGGCAGTTCTTGAAATATGCAGGGAAAAAAAAGTATTGATGCTTATTCTGTTTCCCACATTGATCTGCTTCGAAAGGAATATACATGGAGCCTTATATATGTAAGGTTAATTTTCTGAGGTATGTTATTGATCCATTACAGATATTGGTCTACAGCATTAGGGACACTCACAAGGGGTCATGTGACATCATGTCTATCATCACCAAATGATGCAAATTATGGAAGTTGCATCAGTCATGCAATGACACTGTAACACATGTGACACCATATGGTTTGCACCAGATCCCTGTGTTCCACATGCTTTCAGCCCAGGACTATGTAGCTGGAACCTAAGAAATTACTAACTTTCATCCCATAGTTGCTGTTAAGAGATTTTCTTCACATTGTACACTTATCACAGCAACTAGACAGCAAGTTGCCTTTAATGAATCAGATCTTTGGTCCTTCTAGCTCAGTACTGTCCCACACTGACTAGAAAAACTCTCTGGGATCTTAATAGAAGAATCTTTCCCAGACTTACTTGAACTGACATGCAAATAATATATTCTGTCATTTAGGTTCCAGCCCTTTTCATCTTTTCTTCTCTTTTAAATAAACCTTAGCTGTTTTTGTTGCTGCTTTCTGTTTTAAGGAACAGGGAACAAAAAATACCAACATGATTTTCACCATGGACTTCCTCCTCCTCCTCCTTTATCCCATTAGCATTTAACCCAGTTTGCATAGTCTCCATAATAAGATATATAGTAGGGTAAAAAAAAGAAGAAGAATATACTGATTTTTCTATTCATTCTGTTATTTAATTAGACTACATAGCTGGACAAAATTCAAATTACTTGTGTAATGATCTATGTATTGTGGAGTCATTGGTGTCCTCTGAGCTTGGTGGTTTTCTTGCAGATGTTTCGTTATCCAACTAGGCAACCTCTTCAATGTTTGAGCTACATATATTCTCTTCTACTGATCTATGTATTGTTATCTTTGCTAAGTTTCTCCCACACTTGTTTTAATACAGCACAACTGATAATTCACCTCTTCAAGTAATTGTAACTGCTTCATAATGAAGTTAAAAAAAAAAAACCACAGTGCTTATTTCATTATAAATATAATCAGTGTATTAATACTCTGCACATCTTAACTGATACTACTATGGTTAAACATTACCTAACAGCTCAAACTCCTCATCATGGAATAAAGCTGATTGGTTTTAGTCTAGTTTTTCAGTGTTTTGTCCAATAAAACTATAATAACTGCAACAACTCTTGAATGCTGAGGACCTGAAATATATTATGTAAATATTGTTGGGGAGATACATACATTTGCAAAAGTCTGTATATTCAAAAAGAATCTGAATTGGAAAAAATGCTTAACAAGTTGCATCCCACATTATAGGAATTGAAAGTACATTTGAAGACCATGATTTGCCATCCCATGCACAAAGAGAAATGAATGTTATATGATATTCCATAAAAATTCAAAATCCTACAAAAGTGATATATTAGACACCAAAGATGAATCCAAATACAATCTGTCCTTTGAAGTTCTTTCATTCTAGATGAAGGCATGGAAAAAGAACCTATATTCAGCAATAGGAGTTTGTGAAGGCATGATACTCTCCTATCATGTAAGTACAGTATCCTAGATCTTGTAATTTAGTTCTCATTCTTCCCCCTGCAAACTAAGCCTACTTTTCCTACTCTCTTCTGGGCGTATGTGTGGGAGGCATTGATTTGTATAGTTCTGCTCTTCACACATCCTCTTCTTCCATGTTTGTTTTGCTTGATTTTCAAAAGTGGAGCTGGACCACTGACAAAACCCTAGAACGAAATAAGTAGACTTCATATTTCAACCTCCTGCCATATAATCTAATGTCCAGGATGTTAGAATTTTAAGACGTGAGGAATTATTGCAACTATATATGTTCTAGTCATCAAATTCCTAGGATTCATTCATTTCCATGGAAAATTGTTGACCCATCTAAGCAGCAGAGAGAAGGCCAATATAGTTAGAGAGTGAACAAAACTTCCTGCAGATTGAATATCTTCCCCAGGAGAGCACATAAGGATTAAATCACAAATAATGGACCAGTTTTGCTATTTACTCTTATAGAAATACAGTCCTGCCCAGATGCTTTCAATCTCTGCTTTAGACAAGACCCTATAGAAAACATGCCCAAACATCTGGGCTTCCAAATTGAAGCCAGCAGTAATTAAAAAAAAAAAAGATCTGGCTTCAAATCATTTCTAAAGGTCAAACTACTAATTCTTCTCTGTTGTCTGAGAAGAGGATCTTCAGCAAAGGACGAAGAGAACTCTGAGTTATTTATTGGTGAGAGTAGAGCTTAGTCCAAATGGTCGCTGTTTACAGGTTTACAGGTGGCCTGTTCAGATTTATGATCTGTGGTCAAACCATATTGTGCTTCTTGAACAAAGTAGTACATGATGATAATGATCATGCAAATTTGATTTCTTCAAGGGAAGCAGATTATGTGTTTTATTTGGCAGGTACTTGACATACACAGGTATCAGAGTGATCCTAATAAAATTTTATAGGCTTATTATAACATATTGGGGCTGTTCAAACTCTGTAAAGAAGTTGTGATATATATAGATCTGTCTGTCTGTCTGTCTGTTTGTTTAGGAGTTTGTGTGAATTCTGGGGAAGGTTTTAATTTGGTGGTAGATCATCTGTTAGCTGTACAGTATATGCAGCAGGTCCTTGAATCAATTTAGTTGAAAGTCTCCCTGGCATCTCCTATTGAAGGATCAAGAGGTAAGTGATGAAATCATGGAGATCTGCTACTAGTAAAGTTGCTAGATGGATAAAAAGTTGTCTAATGTGAGGCAAATTCCAAAACCTAAGAATAAAAACCAGTGTAGTATAGTGTACTTTGGGCCGGCCATTCTCTCTCAGCCCAACCTGCTTCACAGGGTTGTTGTTTGTTATGTATACCAGTATTCAGTATGGTTCTTAAGTATACATAATGTGGACTTTGGTGTAGTGCTCCAAGCTAGAGAAACGATGGTCCTTTAGAAGCTGCTGGACTACAAATCCCAGCAATCCCAGCCATGATTGCTTATGATGGAGAATGAGAGTTGTGGTTCAAGAACTTTTGGTGAGTCATGGGTTCCCCAACTCAATCTTACAGCATGCTTTATGCCACCATCTTTCTTTAGTGGCAACATAGCTCATATTTTCATAATATACTTACTATTTTGCAGAATTGCAGAACATTATACATCTATATTTTAATATAAATTGACCCCTCCCAATAAAAGTAAGTGGAGAAACAGTGCATGAGGGGTGGGGGGGGAGGCTCACCTTTTTCTCCATGGCATGATTTAAGAACCTCCTTACCCACTCGCACACACGTAGTTCACAATGAGGCAATCTTTATTCCAGCAACAAAAGGGAGATAAGAGGTCAGCCCCTGCCAGTATGCTATGGTCTCAGCATTTTCTCTCCTATGGACCTACTGTATATTTTAATAAAGAAAACCGCATAATATCCATCTAGCGCATGTCCAATTTGGCCTTTGTGGCTACATGGGCTCAGTGGATAAGGTATGCCCGTTCCCAACCTCTCTTAGAAATTAGCACCCTTAAGATTGGCCTCTAAATATAAGCAATGGTGCAACTAAGACTGGACCTGATCCAAGTCCTCGCAGCAGGAGACAGGCAAATGATGTCCAGGGGCAGAAGGGACAATAGTAAACAAGTCCAGCATAAATTCCTGGGATTATATAGGTATGCTGGGTTCCAGAGGGATCCTTAAGTCATCCTTGCCTCCTTAAGTCATAATAAGAAAATTCTAGTTCCTCTACAACCATCGAAACTCACTAGCTGACTTAGGGACCATCATTCTGTTGATGGGTTCTTTGGGGAAAATGGTACCATACAGCCCATAGAAAGTGTCGCTTTTTTCTTCCCTTACTTACAATGGAGCTTTTATTATTCAAAAATAATGACTTTAAACAAAAGTTATGATACCACTTAAATCTAACCCCTATTGCTATGCCTATAATATTTACCTATGTGCCATGGGTCAAATTCTAAAGATTTGTATCTTCAGTCATGAGTTTTCATCACAAACTCCCTTCTCTCTTTTCTGTTTCTCCTTTATAAGCAGGCTTAAGTTGCCTACAGCTGTGTAAAGTAACAGGCAGAGTTGGCCTTGTTCTTAGCTGTTCCCTCAGTGTGGACTGTGGGGAAACTCCTCAGCTGGAGTTATAGCCCCCTCTCAGCCAACCTTTAGCTACCTTAGGTTTGGCTGGCTGGTATTTTATTATTTTTTGCCAAATGCCAGCTGCTGCCATTCAGAATTGCTGCATGGAATTAAGCATCTCACAGATTCTCAGTCTTTGGGAGAGAAAAGGTTTGTTGCCAGCTGCTTGGTAGGTGCTGGCATTTCTGGAGGAGTTGGCATGGCTGTGCCTCTGAATTCTGCATGTGCTTTCCCACCCTACCAGCTGCCCACTGCATCAAGCTGAATGCAGCATTTCGCCTTTCTCACCCCACACTGTCCTCCACTATAATTGGAGCACTAGTGTGGTCTGGCTACTCACACGGCCTTCAAGCCCTTGGGGGGCAGGAGGGAGGGAGAAGAAAATGGAAAGAACTCACACTGACCATTGCAATACTCTCTTTCCCCACATGTTCTCTCAGTCTAGCCTACTCCACAAGGTTGTTGCTTGGGGAGAAAAAAAGCAGGAGGATCGAGTGCAATATATACCACTTTAAACTTCTGGAGGAAAGCAGGTTATATATCTAAGAAATAAATATGTTTTAAACAGTTTAAATTAAAAAAATGAGTTGGTCTATATCATTAGTATCAGCAGAAAATGGTCCTTGTTCTCAGCTAACACAAAGGGCTATTCAAAGAGAACCTCAGTGGAAGATGATGAAATCCAGGAGCTAAAATTCAGCCAATGTGTTCAATTTATTTATCCTGAGGTTTATTTTTATTTTTTAACTATGCAGTGCCTTACCACTGAGTGTAAGGCGTGTAACCAATACAGGGCTTCAAGCCATAATATATAAACTTGCTGAGCCTCAGTTCTTGTATTTAGGTCAATTAACAGCTCAACCTTATGAGGCTCTTCTGAGAAGTGAACTCCATATGGCTAATGGGTAATGGTTTGGCTGCCTACGAAGCCAGCAAAGCTGTCCCAAAGATTTATTTAGATCAGATATTTCATACAACTCTGGCATATATTAAAATGTTTTCTTAGTTCATTTATTTGACTTCCTTAGGGCATTTCCAGCTTATGAATATTAAAAAACAAATCTCAGAGTAAGAAATTGAGGGGGGGGGAGTGGTTTTTAGCATGGTTGAATTTTTATTTTTTGCACTGGAGTCCTTACTTGACCAGCCAAGACATCTTAAATTGGACTCGAGTTTAAGAAATGTTGCTACTCCTGTCCTTGAGCCAGGTTGCACTGATAAGATCTCTGAGGAGAAGAAACAGCTAGATCTCTGTGCCTTGGCCAATTTGTTCACATAAATTGTTTACTTATGCATGTTTAAACAACTACTGACACAACTTTCTTTGGAAAAATCTTCTCTAAGCCAGTCTTCACATGAAAATGGGTTTCAACTGATACTCACAAGGTTCTTTATGCTTTCTCACTTCTGTTCCTGCCTTGCAGGGGGTTGATTGATAGCAACCCAGTGTGATGAGCAAGAACTTTGAGGTAAAAAATACAACAATTAAAGCTTGTGTTACTCTCCTTTTTTGTTGTTTATCTGTAGGTTTATAAACATAGAGGGAAAAAAATATTGGCCTTGCGTTTTAAACCAAATATTTTCAGGCCACCCAATCTGGCCACTTAAGGACCTTTCCAGTTTATTCTCACTTAGGGGTCAGAACTCAATTGCAATAGAGCTGCACTAAACTGGTACAACACAGGGGCTGAGAGATGAGGCCTGCTTCATAGAAACTTTAGATGAGCCAATAAAAGTTTCCACAGACTGTAAGATTTCCCTGCAGGTGGAGGCATTGTGTATCTTAAAAATAAATCTCAGTTATATAAATCTGGAAGAATCTAGCAAGCCAAATCCAGTCTAACTAGTATAATCCCAACTATTCTCTCTGAAATTACAATCCCAGGGACCATATTTTGGGGGGAATGGAAAATGGTTGCATTTGCAGGATCCACTGAATTCTACTGGCTAATTATATTTCAGCCAACCATGTGGGTCAAGTCTTGTCCATGTGATTAGCATATGGTTCAGGGGGTCATGCAAACCCAGAAAATTAATCTAACTGACTAAACTATGGTTGAGATAAGTACAAGGAGGTGTGTCACATGGTCACAACCCAATCCTTCTTGATAACACTCTAAAACAGTGTTTCTCAACCTTGGCAACTTGAAGATGTGTGGACTTCAATTTCCAGAATTCCCCAGCCAACATACTGGTTAGGGAATTCTGGGAGCTGAAGTCCACACATCTTCAAACTGCCAAGGTTGGGAAACACTGCTCTAAAATATAAACACTCAAATGGCTGACTGACATATTGGCTTTACCTGTATGGAAGACCTGAAGGACAAGGTTAGGGACACATTGTCATGGAGAAAATCTATCTATGCAGTTGCTAAGAGTCGATAACAACTTGATGGCACATAATCAATCAATGCCCTGGAAATTTTATCATATGAGGATAAATAGAACAGGCTGTAAGGCCTCAATAAAATCCACAAGATAATATAATATGGGTAGTGGATTCTACAGCTCCTATGCCACATGAACGAAACATAAGGTATTTTCTTATATTTACCTTTAAAACAATAATGGAAAGACACTGAACAGAACTAATGTTAGAGTCCTTCTCAGTTTGGAAACTCAGTTAAGTATCTTACAGATCTAAACAGGGAAGATGACTACATAAAAATATGTCTCTGAGCAGGCGAGATTTCATGTCCAAAACATGTGCTGTCAATACTCTCTTGGCCCATGACAGTAGGGCTTCCTGAGACAATCCATTAAAAATGCAGCTTTTCTTATAGATATTCCTTCTCTCTAGGATTCAAATTATCTACTAATGGCAGAGGGGTAAAAATCTTAACTTTAATCCATAAGCAAAGAAATTAGCCAAATGTTGTATTCATCAATTCCTCCAGCCTTGCAACAGAGGACATTTGAAGGACTGCACAGGTCTGAGAAGATGATTCTTAAAAATTTTGACTGCACAATTTCTAATTTTGAATCATTAACATAAGACCCAGACTGTTTACCATGTTTTGTCAGAAAATAGCTTTAAAGTACCAGGGATAAATCAGGTGCCCCTTGATTGATTAAAAAGAAGCAGGAATCTGGTAGTACCTTTTCCAATTAACATATTTTATTAAAAGACATAGGCTTTCGAAAGCTTATGCTTTTTAATGAAATGTGTTAGTCAGAAAAGATGTTTCAGTTAACCTGGCTCTGCTCCTACAATGTCCTGATTGATCAAAAATTCCAATTGCCAAAGCTGATTTTTTAGTATTCTGGATACACAGTCCAGATGAGCACTTTTCCCACCAGAGACCTGAAAGACAATTCCAAGATATTTAAAAATCTTAACTTGTTCAATTATGTCGGCATTTGGTTGCCACTTGAGAATTCTAAGATGTTTAGCAGTTACTTTTGTCTTTGCATAGTTAATTGCTAGTTCTTCATCCTTACAGTGTGCAACAACTCATTTTAATCCAGTCGAAACATGAGACAGGAGAGCTACAGTGCATCATCAGCAAATGAAAGCATATGAGCTAACAAGGGAAAATGAGCTGTTATAGGCAAGAAGTTAAATAATAGTGGTGCCAAGATACAATCCTATCTGACTCACTTGGGTGATTGCTTTAGTTATGTAGCCTTGTGGCATAAATAAGATGTTTAGGTAGGAATTTTCATGAAGCTTAAATAGGAACAATAATAGACATTGGTTTCTCAGGGAATTAATGAATTTATCCCACAGCACAGCTCTGGATATTGAGTTGAGGGTGAACCTAAAATTAATAAAAGCTGCATATAGCCCTAACCCTAACCCATATACTTTTCTGCCAGACACTTTCAAACAAAGGCATGATCAAAGGAAAAGTGGTCAGCTCTAAAGCCAGCCTGTTCTTCTGCAAGAATTTGTTCAGCTCCCAGCCAATCCAATAATTTCGTATTTAAATGTTTGGCATATAGTTTGCTAATAATATATAGTGGACTAATAGGGTATATTTGCTGCTAGGTCCTTCCCCCCTTTTTATAAATGGGGACTACTATGGCTGTACCCAGTTCTTTGTACCATCACAGAATGATCTATGAAAGAAAACAGGCAGGCTAAAACCAGGGTCCATCAAAGTTGCTAGAGATAATTTCCACAATTAAGAAATCATTACCTAGCACTTTTCTTGGTTTAAACTAGTTAACCAATTCTTGAATTTCTGAGCATGTTACCAGAGCCAGCGAAGAAACAAGTCAGCATTCAGGTCAATTTGAATAAGTCTAGGCTCCTCAGATGCACACCGAGAAAAGAAATGTGCCTTCTAAACCTCAGCTGGAATTAAAGAAGTAGGATGAGAAAAGTGATTTGTTGGTTGTACAGCTGTAAGGGGCCAAAATTGAGTTGAGTTCTGGGCCTGGGATACTGCTATCAGCTGTTGCCAGGATGTTCTGATTGTTCCCTTTTTTCCCCTATAAAATAATTGCTTATACTGCCTTTTCTGTAATATTAAGTCATGGAATAGACTACATCAAAAGATCTTACTTGTATTTATTAAAGAGCTTCAACACAATCTAAATCAAGCCAATGCTGTTATTGGGAGATCTAGTTCCTGGTCTTTGGAGCTGTGGGTTATATAAGAGCAGGTTGGAGTAACTGAATTAAATTAGAGTAGTGGTTTAGAATTGACTTACCCAAGCAAATAACAATTGCAAAATAAATCTCATGGGCTGTCTTGGATTTTAAAATTTTAAAAAACATTTCCCCCATGTGGGCTGACCATTTAAAATGAATAGGGCAAAGTTCATTTTCCCCCTGATAATGGAGCTCAGATCAGAAAAAATTGTATCAGGCACTGGATCACTGTCAGGTCAACTGTCTATAAAAAAGGTTCTGAATAAAAGGAACTATTTTGGGAAATTACTATGCAATCTGTTAGGGGGGCTTCCATGCCCTCCCAATGAAGAAATTCTGGTTTTAATCAGTGAGCATAGATTAACTCAACACATTTAAGTTCAATTTATGGAAGGCTTGGAGCAAGCACAATCTACAAAAATGTCCCACCATATCCTTAGACTGACAAGTGAGGTGTTACCATCAGTGTCTGGTAAATAATATTTAGTATAAAGAAACATATCATTAGTGCCTATTCTTGCATTAAAGTCACCTGCCAAAATAATAAATGCATAGCAATGTTTAGTTTGTAGGTCACCAATATCTGAGTCTAATAATATTGTACTCTGTGATGTGCTTTATGAAAGCAGTGTCATTAAGTCTGGCTTCCCTCTAGGAGATGGCTGTTGGGGGTGAAGAGCCAAGGAATGTCAAGGATGGGGTGGGGAGGGTTGAAAGTTCACTCCTGCATGTTGTCCCTCTAAAGGACCTTCTGAAGGGTTCGGTGGGGATATTGTATTTTCTTCTTGGGACATCCCAGAGTTAGTCTTATCTGTCATCAAGGAATAGAATCTTCATTAATTTTTGGGAGTTCTATCTTTGCCAGGTAGTTGGATTTTCCTTTAGCTTCAGGTCCTCTAACTTCCCTCTCCTTTTTTTGATATTAGTGCCATCCCAGCAGGGGCCTCAGGGGTATAACCAAAATAGTCAATATCTGCTTTTAGAGCCTGGGCTCTTTTCAGTTCTTAAAACAGCTGTACTCTTCCTTTTAGCTCCCTATTCTGCTCTTTACCTTCTGGCAAATCAAAGTGTACTCACAAAGAATTCAGTATATCATACCACAGACAGTCCTCTACTTACAAGCTTTCAAGTTGCAAACTTTCACTGATACAAACAAACCTGTCCACAACTCCAACCTAGAAGGTCCCAGAAGGCGGGAAAAGGTGAGAGAGGGTTAGCTTACTGCATGCGGCATAAGTATGCTTGGCAGCACCGTCACACATTAGGAGGCATGTTTTTTATACTTGATTGGACTTATGAACAAAATGGACTTATGAACAGCCTCTTGAAACGTAACCTGTTTGTAAGTAGAGGACTATCTGTATTTGTGAACAACTCCCCAATGGTGATGATATTAAGGCGGGGGGGGGGGGGGAAGGAATTATTATTCAAACTATAGATATGGAACAAACATACATATTTGCATTCCAGAAGCTAACTGTATTTCCTGTTTAGAAAATAATCTTATGCATATAAAACCATTACAAGAGAATGATCAAGATCTTTAAGAAGAGTCTTTATGAAACATACCGTGTGACCGAACAAAGAAATGCTGCAGGAGGGTTCTTATAAAGACTCTGTGGGGTTGTGGGGTTACAAATTTGGCCACTGCAATATTGGATATATTTCAAAGCTGCTTAAGAAAATTTAATAAAGGATTTGAAAATTAAATCTTGCCCTCCTAAATTCAAATGTATTGACTGTATTAAAACAAACTCAGCTGGAGCCATTCACTTAGACCAGGCTTCTCAACCAGGGTTCCATGGAACCCTAGGGTTCTGCGACAGGTCACTAGGGGTTCCCTGAGAGATCATGATTTATTTAAAAAATTATTTCAAATTCAGGCAACACGCTTTTGTAGTGATGAGCAGAAACCAAACAAAAATCTAGTTACAACTCTTTCTGAGCTCTCTGGTAGTGCTCTGTAGAACTATGTTTATTTGGTTGGATCCATTACTAATTTTTGATACAAGATAGGGGAAACCGTTGATAACAGGTGAATGCTATAGTACAGGAAGGGAGGAATATATTGAAGGAAGGGGAGGGAGAAGTGCATTTTTCAAGAAATTAATGGACTCGTCCAACTTAGTCTGTGATGTCAGTCTCTTCCTCCTGCGTCTTTTCCCTGAGGTTTTCCTGTAGTTATTTTATCACATTATTTTAAATAATTTTTGTACATGTTTATTCAGTAAAAGTTATGATTATTTTAAATGGCTATTGGAATCACAGAACAAACAGAGTAAAGCTTTTGTTAATAAAATGACAGTCAGTAAAAAAGCCCAAGAAGCAAGTTATTTAGTGACAGAACTTATTACACAGCAAAGGAGAAGTCATACTTTGGGTGAGAAAGTAATCATGCCAGCATGTAAAATAATAGTGGGAAAAATGCTAGGACCAGATGCATACAAGAAATTGAAAAGGTTCCACTGTCAAATAGTACAATAAGTCGGCATATTGATGACATGTCATATGATGCTGAAGAAGTTTTATGTGATAAACTGAAGAGCAGCAGCTTTTCTGTCAAATCTGATGAGTCAACAGATTTCACCAATAAATGCCATGTTATGGCATTTGTAAGATTTGTAAATGATGGTGAAATTCAAGAAAACTTTTTCTGCTGCAAAAAACTACATGAAACATGCAAAGACCAAGAAGTATTTAATGTTTTGTCTTTATATCTAGAAACAAAAAGTCTGTCTTGGAGGAGCTGTGTTGGCATCTGTACTGATGGTGCTCCGTCAATGGTTGGCTCCATGAGAGATTTCGTTTCTCTTGTAAGAAAAGAAAATCCTGATGTTGTCACAACACTGTTTTTTTCACAGAAAGATGTGATGTCAAAAACTCCTGGAGATGAAATGAAAAAAGTTCTGGATGATTCTACAAAAATGGTTAACTTTATTAAACAAAGACTAGTTCACTCAATAATGTTTAAAAAACTATGTGAAAACTTGGACAAAGAGCATTTAAGCCTCCTGTACACACAGAAATACAGTGGCTAAGCAAAGGAAGAGTTCTCAGCAGGGTGTTTGAGCTGAAGGCAAAATTACAAGAGTATTTTTGAGAAAATGGTATTTCACATTTTGCTGAATGCTTTGAAGATGGAGAACGGTTGCAGAAACTAGCATACTCTGTGGACATCTTTCATCACGTGAACCAGCTGAACAAGTCTCTGCAAGGCACTGGAGAAAATGTTTTGACTTCAAGTGACAAGATTCTTGGATTTAGAAGAAAACTGAATGTTTGGAAAAAATCATGTTTCAAAAGGAAATATTGAAATGTTTCCACTTCTGCTTAGGCTTGAGAGTAAGGAAGGATACCAAAAAGTCTCAAATCTCATTTGAAAACCACCTGGAAGTACTGCAGAACAAAATTGATCAGCACTTTCCCTCCCTTTCAACACAAATGTATGACTGGGTGAGGGATCTTTTCTTTGCATCTTCTGCTCAGCCTGAGAACTTCATTTTGAAGGAAGAGGAAGAACTTTGTGAGCTGCAGTCTGATCATATACTCAAGATGAGATCCATTGATGGACAAGTTCTGGATTTTTGTGAAAGGAGCGTATCCTGCCATTCATAGGAAGGCACTGAACATTTTGCTGCAGTTTTCAACTTCTTACATGTGTGAGCAAGCTTTTTCTTATTTAACAAGCATCAAAAGCAAAGACAGAAATCGTCTTATTTCAGTTGAAGATGAAATCCGTGTGTGCTTATCTCAAGTTTGGCCCAGAATTGAGTATTTGTGCAGCAAAAAACAAGCACAGGTTTCACATTAAAGAGGTAAGTTTCATTCTTTATTTTTAGTTTAAGAATGCTGTTAATACACATACATAGGCCTACACATGAAATTAATATAATACATTTGTAACTTCTGGCCTATATCTGAGCCTGAATGTGCAGGGATTCCCCAAGGCCTGAAAAATATTTCAAGGGTTCCTCCAGGGTCAAAAGGTTAAGAAAGGCTGCCGTAGACTCTACAGAAAAACAAAGACAATTTGAGATGTAACCCATAGAGGCATTTGTGGGCTGGGACCCACGAGGCCTGGCAGATCACATGGCACTTCTGTGTTTTTTGTTTTAGTCTGAATACAGATAAGGTATCTAGACTTTCTATCTAAATGTGATTTCCTAATAAAGATGTCCTAATAAAGAAATCCTGTGGTGAATTGCTCTGTTATTTTTATTTCTCTCTAAACCCATATTCTGGTCCATAAAGCTATTCCCACAACACTACAAAAGCAATATTCTGCCTATGGAGGGGATGGCTTCTTACCATCTGAAATCCAGAAAACTTGCCCTCTTTTCAGTTCTTCAGGAGTGGTTAGATTGCACCAACCATTGGCCAGCTCAAGGAAATAAGGGCATGGGGCACTGGCTGGGCTGCCATTTTTTTTCCATTCCCCCATAGGCCAGTCAAATGGCCTTTTTTTTTTCCTTTCCCTTCCTCCCCTTCAGGAACCCCAGGTTGCAATAGAAGGTAAGTAGAGTGAGGCTAGTGTTTGCATGAAAATTTCTTCCAACATTTTCCACTATCCACATTCTCTCTTCTTCTTCTAATTCTCTCTTTCATCCCCTGTCCTTTCTTCTCCATTCATATGGTCTTCCCTCCCCGTCAGTGGCTTGCACTGACCTAAGAATGTAGGATTTCCTAGTGACACATAACAGTGCCATTAATTAATCTGATTGTTATCCTGCATTCTGTTCTGGCAAGTATTCAGGGCAGCTAACCAATTTTAAAATAAAACTACAAAAAATACAGATTAAATTAACAGATAAATACTAAGATTGTCTAACAATTAACAGCCTGGAAAAAAATGATGCATCTTTACAGATTTCCTAAATAAAGATAGAGAAACATCTTGAATTTTCTAGGTTACATTCTCTGTTTTTTAGAAGTGGTGGGGCTGGAGCCTTCCACTTTCAAAAGTAGCAGACTTAAAAAAAAAAAAAAACCAATGCGAGACTGAAATATGATCTTAATGAGTGAATGGAAAAAGGAGAAATGTATACCTTATATAGCAAGAAAGAATTCCAAGAGAACAGGAGCAAGAGGTGGATGGCAAGTACACTTTCTAATAGAAGAAGTCAACTAAAGGCTTCAACTAATTTATATAATTACTCACTGCAAATAAACTAAGTTCCTACTGTTGAACTGAGGATTCTGGCAGGGATGTCTGCAGTGATAGTCCCTGGCTTCAGAATGTGTGCAATGCATGTTAAAAATGGGTAGGGCTTTGATTGTCCAGTTGTGCCTGTTTGAAGCTCGTATCTATAGTTATGAACACCCCTAGACTCTGGCTATTTTATAAAGAACTGGTAGATGATGTTTAGCTTCAGATCATAAATAGCTTCTCATGCCAGTCTGAAATTACATGCACAAGCCAGGATTTTGATTTACTTTGTGCCTGTCTGACTTCCCGGCCTTCTCTTTCATATCAGATATTAGCAAGTGTAGAACAGCAAGGGGCCTGTAAACATATGACCTATTCAAGAAGGCCTACAGTGTGGCCAGTGCTGGGTCTGATCCAAGTTGGTGAAAATTGTTGCTTTCTTGGTTTGTCTACAAACACTCTTTGTGAGAATGAGGCCTATTTGACCTGCAAAGGAGAAGTCACTGATTCATTCTCATCTCCTCTAGGATTAAATGATTTTATGACCTTTCTGAGATAACTTGTGGGGAAAAAAAGGACAATGAACAATTGTTTCTGGCTCCCAGTTCTTTAACAATAGTCAAGATTAATAGATTGTAAAACTATTTTTCAACTAGAAAATAAATCTTTGGAGAAAAGCAGAAGTATATTTATATGTGAAAGTTCCACTCTTAATATTTAAAAAGAGTCTCAGGCCATAAATTCTTAGGGCCATTTTTTTTCTTTAATTCAAAATGTATGCCCCTCCTCTGGGCCTCCATTTCAGGATTCTAGTTTTAAAAAATGTAGTAATACCCTGTAGGTTTGATGTCTGTCCGCCTTTGCTCTAAATCATCATATAAAGTATTTTTTACCACTTTTTTGCAGCCATGCTCATTTAAAAAAGTCAAACTAGCTGAAACTACAGCGTTATAGAAGGCACTTAAAGCCAATTCCAGACATGGCAGTGTCCTGGGATTTTTTCCTTTTCCCATTTGCAAATAATTTCTGGCATAATCTGTTTCCAAATGCAGTTTAGATACATAAGGCAAGGCAGTAAAAGGCTTTACAGCCCATGTAAATCTGGTGATCCTGCAGGGATATAAAGATACAAGTAATGAAAATCTTATTACTCCATTATGAGAGCATACGTGTAACGAACTGCCACTTGTTGATCTTAAAACCAGTAACTCTCCTTGCAACCAATATCGATTCAAAAGAAAGTTCATTTATTAAGAATAAGTGTACAGATCCAAAGCATTGCTGAGACTGAATAAAAGCGCGCCAAAAACTGCTTTTCTTTCTTTTCCCCCCCTTTCTTCGCCCTTAGTTCTTGTCTTCTGATTCCCTTGCTGGCATGGCCTTGAACATTCTAGGGCTTGTGATAAGAAACCATCTGCATCAAACGGTCTCTCCTTCCTACTCCCCCTCCCCTTTTCCAATGGCAGAACCGCAGCATGTAGAAAAAATCATTTTTTTTTTTTTTTAAACTAGCCATATAATAATCTACTATAAAATCTTGCGAGGATTCTGACAATACGTGTGCACATGTGTGCATGTGCCTGTGACAATGGCTGACAGATATTTTAGTCAGCTCCTAAAAAAATCCAAGAATAGAGAGTTTACAGCCTGATTTTCCTCTAGCAGAAAGACTTTTCTGTTCTTGGGCTTCAATTTTGCAAATCTGCTGAATACACTTATGGCTCATATATGTACCTTGAATTACACTAAATGGAGAAAATGCATTTATCTTCTTTTCAACTAAATAAATGACAAAAATCAGAACATTATTTAAAAATTTGATCCAGATCCTCTATTTGAGTTTTTGCAGAATTTGGGACTCTGATGGTCAAAGGAGAATACCAAGGGGCGGTTATCTCCAAGAGACTTAAGTTGCCAGTTACATGGAAAACCTCATGTTGGACTGCTGACACGGCAAATGTCTAATTCTACTTCTTGATCTACAGAAGTAGAAATTATAGTACACTGATATCTGCAGTAGGATAAGAGAAGAGAACACCGATAGTATAACTGGTTGCGTGATTTCAGCAATGCCTTTCTCACAGGGAGGGAGGTCTTGTCTGAAGGAACAAGGCAGCCAAACCAAGTAAACACAGAGGAAAATTTGGCCATATAGATTCAAAGTCAAGGGAAAAGATCATGCAGGAGTGAATCACAAGAACAGGCAGCATGCCAGGCAAAACTGGGGTGGAAGAAAAGTTAAAATTATGTATTAAAGATGAAGTACGCAATCTCCTTCATGGATTGGATTCAGGAGCAGTTTAAAAAAATAGGCAAGGAACATAAAGAAGAAAGTAATTTGGGGCATTCTAGGTTTGGTTCTTTTAAAAAAGATGCCATTCCTGGACTACATAGACATATTCTTGAGACTTCTGCTTGCCTGACTGAATTTGGAGCTGGTTACGTTTTACAGAGGGCAGGTTTAATAGAGGCAGTGAAGTAGGCTGTAGGGGAGAAAAGAAACTATGAAGGATACACTGGTAGAGATTTATCTAATGTTTACCAAGCATTGCTAGTGATCTTTCTGAATAGAAGAACATTTTGGAATTCTTAGCAAAATGTTAGATTGCCAATCCAAGTTATCATGGGTTTGCTATGGTAGTGAAGAAATTAAAGAAATCTATGTACATATATACAGAGTGTAACGAACTGCCACCTGTTGATCCCAAATCCAGTAACTTTCCTTGCAACCAATATTGATTCAAAGAAAGTTCATTTATTGAGAATAAGTGTACAGATCCAAAGCATTGCTAAGACTGAGCAAAAGCGCGCCAAAAGCTGTTTTCTTACTTTCTCCCCCCCTATATCGCCCTTAGTTTCTCCCCCCCTACATCGCCCTTAGTTTCTCCCCCCCTTCATCGCCCTTAGTTCTTGGTCTTCTGATTCCCTTGCTGGTATGTCCTTGAGCATGCCAGAGCCTGTGATAAGGAGCCATCTGCTTTAAATGGTTTCTCATTCCTACTCCCCCCCCCTCTCCTTTTACAATGGCAGAACCGCAGCATGTAAAAAGCCATTTTTTTTAAACTAGCCATATAATAATCTATTATGAAATCTTGCAAGGATTCTGACATGCTGCCCTTCCACAAAAGAGGATGTCAGTCAGATGATTCCTCTTCTTCACTCTAAGAAAGAAAAAGCAAAGAAAAACATAATACAATAACCATTCTAATTGTTAAGGTTTTGTAGGATAAACATCATAAAATTTTTTAACTAAATGTGGAGCCTTTACATGTTTCTTGTCAACCCATTCAGCCATTGATTTGGGAAAATGTTTCCACTGAATTAAAAATTGAACCCCCCCCCCCCCATGCTTTCTACTGTCCAGGATCTCTTTAACTTCAAAATGTTGTTCTCCTTCAACCATCATTGGTTTAGGAGGTACTGGGGAGGGATGCCACTGAGATTACTCTTTATAGGGTTTAAGCAGGTCACAGTGGAACACTGGATGGATTCTTTTAAAGGTAGCAGGCATCTGTAATCATAGTGAAACTGGATTAATTACTTTATCTATAACAAAAGGCCCTACGAATCTTGGAGCGAGCTTTCTGGAAGGTTGTAATGATTTAAGATGCTTGGTAGATAAAAGAACCTTATCTCCTACTTTCCAGTCTTTTTCTGGGGTTCTCTTAGCATCTGCAAATTTCTTCTACGTTGCTCTGGCCTCCTTCAATGACGCAGCAATCTGAGGCCACACTTGTGTCATTTGTTGGACCCATTCATCAACTGAAGTGACTTGAGTGGATTGTTTAGGTAGTTCTGGGATGGGTACAAAGTCCTGTCCTGTAGCTATTTTAAAAGGGGTGAGGCCAGTGCTTTGGTGCACTGCATTATTATAAGCTACTTCAGCAAATGGTAACAGTTCATCCCAATTGTCTTGTTGGTAGTTAATGAAGCATCTCAAATATTGTTCTAACACTGAGTTCAGATGTTCACATGATCCCGCCGTCTGGGGGTGGTACCCCGAACTCAAGCCTTGCGATGCTCCCAGTAGTTTTAGGAAAGCCCTCCAGAACTTGGCAGTAAACTGGACCTCGCGATCCAAAATTATTTGTTCTGGGACACCATGAGCTCGGTAGACATGTTGTATAAATAACTTAGCCAGTTTGGGTGCTGATGGAAGGGATTGGCATGCCACAAAATGTGCTTGTTTGGAAAAAAGGTCTGTAACTACCCAAATAACTGTCTTTTTGTTGCTTTCAGGCAGGTCTACAATAAAACCATGGAAATTTGCTTCCAAGGAGCCCCAGGGCTTGCTACTGTCTGTAGAAGCCCCATTGGTTTGCCCCCCCTCCTTTTGGCCATTGCACATGTGGGGCATGTAGCTACATATTCCCCTACATCTGTTCTCATTGTTGGCCACCAAAATTGATGCCTGAGTAGATGTATTGTTTTCACAAAACCAAAGTGCCCAGTTGTTCTGCTGTCATGACTTCTTTGCAAGACCCACTTTCTAGCGTCTGCAGGGACATACAGCTTATCTTGCCACCACCATGCCCCTTGTTTGTTCACTAACAATTGGCTGTTGCTTTTAAACCAATCATCCTGAGCAATCTGGGCATTTAATTTTTTCAACAACTCTCCTTCTGGTTGTTCTTCACCCCTTTTTTTCTGAGCTCTAGTGACCACTCTTAGGGCTGCTTGGGTACATGGAATTACAGGAGCGACTATTTCCTCCCGCTTGCTGTTGTGTTGAGGCAATCAAGACAGGGAGTCTGCCAAAAAATTTTTTCCCCCAGGAATGTACTTCAGGGAGAAGTTAAAATGATGAAAATATTGTGCCCATCTCATTTGTTTGGGTGACAGCTTCCTCGGTGCAGTCAAAGCTTCTAGATTTTTGTGATCAGTCCAAATTTCAAAGGGATGGGGTGATCCCTCTAATAAGTGTCTCCAGCAAACTAACGCCCAGCGCACTGCAAATGCTTCCTTTTCCCACACCAACCAGCGTTTCTCAGTTTCTGAAAATTTCTGGGATATGTACGCACATGGAAATAGCTCCCCCCCTGCCCCCTTCTGTAACAACACAGCTCCCACTGCCACATCTGAAGTGTCTGCCTGTATGACAAATGGCTGTTCTGGAGCAGGGTGCTTTAAGATTGGTTCAGCCGTAAACAGACGCTTTAAACTTAGAAAAGCTTCCTGGCACTCCTTAGTCCAGGCCAAGGAGGCTCCAGGTTTTGATGCCTTCACTTTGTCCTTGCCCTTGGTTTTCAACAAATCGGTGAGTGGGAGTGCTACTTGGGCAAAGTTAGGTATGAATTGCCGATAGAAGTTAGCAAAGCCCAGGAAACTTTGAAGCTGATGCCTGGTTTTGGGAGCCTCCCAACCCACGACATCCCTCACCTTGACCAGGTCCATTTCAATTCCCTGATGCGAAATTCTATACCCCAAATAGTCAATTTGCTGTTTATGAAATTCACATTTGGAGAGCTTGGCATACAATTGAGCCTCCAGTAGCTTTTTTAGTACCTTCCTGACCAATTGTACATGTTGCTCCATGGTCTCAGTGTAAATCAGGATATCGTCCAGATAAACCAACACCCCCTGGTATAAATGCTCTTGTAACACCTCATTTATAAGTTGCATAAACACCCCCGCCACTCCTTTTAATCCGAACCGCATTATTTCATAACGGAAGCACCCCAGGGGCGTGTTAAAGGCAGATTTCCATTGATCTCCTTCCCGGATTCGCACCCTGAAGTACGCCTCCCTTAAATCCAGCTTCGTGAAAATTTTCCCTTTGGATAAATGGGCCAACAGGTCTTTCATCAAGGGGAGTGGGTACCGGTTGTCAGCGGAAATGGCATTTAGCCCTCTATAATCTGTGCACAAACGTAGGGAGCCATCCTTCTTTTCTCTGAAAAGCACCAGTGCAGCAATTTGAGAATGCGTAGGTACAATAAAGCCCCTCTTTAGATTCTTATCAATGAACTCCCACCATGCTTCCAACTCTTTGGGTGTCATTGGATACATTTTCTTCCTTGGAAATTTAGCCCCCGGCTCAATCTCTATGGCACAGTCACTGGCACGATGGGGAGGTAGCTGATCTGACTCCCTTTCGCTAAACACCTCCTGCAGGTCGCGGTATTGCTTGGAAATCTGGGTTGCAGCCTCCACTGCTTTTTCCCCACTCACAGCGCCCATCTCTACATCTGACAGCGTTTCGGTAATTCCTTCAACTTCCACTCCCCCCTCCTTTGGGAAACGCAAGATCTTTTCCTCCCAGTTCACTTCTGGGTTCTTCCTTTTTAACCAGTTCATGCCCAGAAGCACTGGGTTGCATGCCATGGGAGTCACTAGGATTTTAATAGTCTCTCTGTGGTCCCCCATAGTTAGCTCAAGCTCTTCAGTACAATATTCCACCGGCCCTCCCCCCGCTGGGGATCCGTCCAGCTGGGTAAAAATCACAGGGGTTTTGAGTCTCTTTAAGCGCACTCCCAAACCCTGGGCAAGGGCGGGGTTAATCAGATTTCGGGAGCAGCCAGAGTCTATCAGCGCCCATATCTCTGCCCTCCGATTCGTCCTTACCACCCTTAGTTCCACCCAAATTTTAATGGGACTCACCCCCATCTCTTCGCTCTCCGAGTCCTCCCGTGAGCTGCTTTCTTTCTCTGGAAGAGCAGCTGCCTGTTGGAGAGAGAGCGGAGCTAACAACTTCCAGGTTTTGCCGTCACCGCATGTTGCCACTCTAGCTTCCGTCTCGCTGCCTACTGCCGCTGGCTCCTTCTTGCCGGGCTTCGAAGACTTTGGCCCCTTCCACTCCGCCTTCTTGCCTCCTTGCTCCGTCTTCGCTTTAGGGCACGCAGCAGCAAAGTGCCCCGGCTCCCCGCAGTTGAAACAGACACGCCGGCTCCGGCTACTTTCTGGCGCGCTGGTCTTCGCCTTGGGCGCCGCCTTCTTTGTGCCGGGTAAGGGCGGAAGTCGGGTTCTTGCTTCTATGGTGCGCCATTGCTCCTCCACTTCGCCGGCCATAGCGACCCATCCATTAAAGGTTTTGGGGAAACCCCGGCACACCACGCGCTGCAACAATTCGGGTTGCAAGCCTATCTGGAAGAACTCGATCAGGAGCTCTTCAGGCACATGAGGCAGCCTTTGAGCCAACCCCCGAAATTCGTAGGTGTACTCTGATACCGACTTGGACCCCTGCTTCAGCCTTTCCAGGTCGCGTCGTGCTTTAAGCGCCATGCACGGGTCTTCAAAGCGTGTGCAGAGAGCCGCCATGAAATCCTCTAATCTCCTTAAAGCCCGGTCCTTCACCCTATGCAGGCCAACCACCCATTCTGCAGCCGTACCTTCAAAAAAACTGGACACATAGGAGACCTTCTCCTCCTCACTGCGGAACAGACGCCCATAGCCCTCCATGTAGATCTGAACCTGGGTGATAAAGCAAGCAAGCTGCTCAGCATCTCCCCCGAATTTCATGGAGATGCCCCGCTGCTGCATCGGGCTCTTCTTGGCTCTGCTAGGTGTGAGATCCTCCTCCTCCTCGCTGGAGGTCTCACCTTCGGCTGACTGCTCTGCCGCCTCCGTACCACCCGGTGTGGCCGCTGACTCTCACGTGGGGGGTGTAAATCCCCCTCCAAGCAGTTGATCTACCGCTGCCTTTAGCGCTCGCATATCATCGGATAGGGACCCCATCTGCCCTTCCAATTTCTCCATGCGATCTTTCATCGAAGGGCCCCGTCCCTTCGTCACTCTTGCCTTCGCCCCCGCTCGGGCTTGGCGTGATGATTGCACCGGCTCCTCCTGGGTTATCACCTTCACTTCCAATGGAGGAGGGACTGGTCTCTCTTCTTCTTCCTCAGTTACATTGTCAGCCATCCCGCTGCTCGGTTGGTCCCGGTCAACGTGAGGCTTTGGACTCCCCGCAGGGCAATATCCCTGGTGGAAGTCTGCACTGGGAGTCTTAGCAAAATGTAATGAACTGCCACCTGTTGATCCCAAATCCAGTAACTTTCCTTGCAACCAATATTGATTCAAAAGAAAGTTCATTTATTGAGAATAAGTGTACAGATCCAAAACATTGCTAAGACTGAGCAAAAGCGCGCCAAAAGCTGTTTTCTTACTTTCTCCCCCCCTACATCGCCCTTAGTTTCTCCCCCCCTTCATCGCCCTTAGTTTCTCCCCCCCTTCATCGCCCTTAGTTCTTGGTCTTCTGATTCCCTTGCTGGTATGTCCTTGAGCATGCCAGAGCCTGTGATAAGGAGCCATCTGCTTTAAACGGTTTCTCATTCCTACTCCCCCCCCCTCCTTTTACAATGGCAGAACCGCAGCATGCAAAAAGCCATTTTTTTTAAACTAGCCATATAATAATCTATTATGAAATCTTGCAAGGATTCTGACACAGAGTTTGCATTCTCATTTTTTAAGTCAATTACAGTGAAGTGTATGTAAATAATGCCCTTCAAATGCCTAGGATACCTCCATGTTACCATTCAGAAGGCATTTTCTCCTGCTTCTTGTTCCAACAGACTTGCAGAACAGTACAGATTAGAGGTATACGACCTCAGAATAGAAGCAGCGTATGGTTATTGAAAACCTTGGCAGTTACTGTCAAGACCCCTCCCAAAGTTGCAGCCAAATGATACATTGTCATGTGATAAGATATTACATTGTATGGATTCATGATAACTGCAATTTAATTAAATTGTAAAAAAAAAAAAAAAAAAGCCTCCATATTTTTTGTCCTGGTCTAACTATTTTTGTGGCATGACTTGGCAGTCAGAGATAAGGTTGAATGTGTCTGGCACAGAGGCTTTCAGTGAGGTGTTCGGTAGGGTGATGCTCATAGACTGATATGTAAACATCAGCACCACTGGCATTCTCAGCAGCAACCACTTGGTGAATTTCTTAAACTCACTAGACAGTCATTTAAAGGAAAGGAAGGAATCATTGGCCCATTCTTGAGAAAGAATTTTTGACCCGTTTTACATTTCTAGAGTACATGCTCTAAAAGCCATTTCACTGGAAGTCATGAGGGAAATGAAAACCAGTGCAGCATATAAGGGAAGCTGTCTAATGCCGCCTCCAACACTCCATTAATATATTTTTTCATTCTACTATGTATGCTAAAAAAATTCAACATATATTGACCTTCAGTAGAAAACAAATAAGTGTTAATGGCAAATGTAAAATAAATGTTGACAATAAAAGAAAAGGAAGCTAAGCAGAAGCTGGAATATTGATGCTTTCTAAAGCAACATTTGCATGTTAGGTTCTTGGAAAACCCCACATCTTTTAGAAGTCTTAAAAGCCAGCTGACCGGACCCAATCCGCATTACAGATAACTCACTTGCATAATTCTCAGGGACCTCCAATTATCTGTGAGATTTGCAAGTTGCCACCTCTGAAGGAGATTCCACGTGGGCAGGCTTTGGAGGAGCAGATTACTTTGTACACTGTAAATCTTTCCCACATGTACACCTGAAGAGTATCACAAGTGACAGCTGTTTAAATTTCTGAGGGAATTAATGATGCTCAAAGAGGCAAGTTTAAGAGGATGGGAAAGCAGAGCTATACTGATAGCATGCCGCCACTAAGGGCAAATTGTTTATAAAAGCTTGTAGATGCTGCATTCTATGTGGGTTCATCTTGAAGAATTTTATGATCAGCCCTGCTATCATTTTGGCCCTTCAATGACCCTTGAAATAATGAAGCCCATCAGCTGTTCTGATTCCCAAAGTATCTCACTAATTAAGTACCTAAGGTGTTTAGGTCACTGATGGTTTGGAGCTCTTGGAGTTGTGATCGGTTTGCTCATGTTCAGGTCCTGGTTTTATTTATGCTATGTGTAAAGTTTTAAATATTTTAAGCCTTGTTAGTACTTCTATTGAAATCTTAGTTGGGGATGGAAGGGATATTTCGAAGTTTTCCTGGGAAGAGAGTGGGAGAGAAGGGAGAATGGTAATCAAGAACAGATTTATCATGCACCCCTTCTCTAATAGACTGTAAATGGCAAAAAAAAAAAAAAGCATGCACCCCACCCCCTTTTCCTTTTATTGAATGGCTAGACTTTTACAATGGGACAAATAAACTTGGTGTCAGCTACACAGGCATTCCTCATTCCCTATGAACCACTAGGCAGGAAATGTCCTCATTTCCAAAAGAATTTTTTCAAAGTCTGGTTCTATTTCAAAGACGGTACTGTGAAAAAAATGCCTTCTGCCTGGTAAATATGAAGTGGTGAAGTCACAAAGCCAGACCATGGGTAAGGGAATTATAGATCATTATAGCTGGCTATTCTGCTGAAGGCATCTTCATTGTCTTCATTAATCCTAGAGAATAAGGTTTTGAATCTGGAGCATCAATCTTGTTTGAAATATTATATACCGTAGACTGGATCTAAACAGCGTGAAAGGAACAAGTTTCTTTCTCAAAGCTCTTCCATAGAACTGTTGTGAAAGGGTTAGCTAACGGGATGATTTATGCAAGAATCTATCACCAAGTTCAAAACATGATGCATGATCCAAACTTCACACTGTATGTTAGTACTTTTCAACATGTGGCATACTGCAGGGATCGTTTCTTTGCAAAATTATTGGACCATATGTAGCCTACAGTACAGGCTTTGCAGTGGAAAATTGTGTCTAGAAACTAGAAAGTTTTTCTAAGCTAGGAAAAGTTCAAGGTAACAAGAGAAAGCTAACCAATATTCTCATGCAATGCAAAAACAACACTTTGAGATATGTTGCTAGTCCCAAATCAGTGTATTGTTTTATGTAATTACTACTACTAAATTGATAAACTGAGAAGCCTGGACAAATAAAATATTAAGAAACCTCCCTATCCCATCGGCTTAGAACAAATTACAGCCATTTTTCCCAGTGCATGTATTTCCAGTCTTTAAGAGTTTCATAATCTAATAGTTAGCTAGCTTGGCACCTTTAGAAAGGCCTGGAAAATGAAATGTTTATATTTTAGAGCAGGTTTCTCAACCTCAGCAACATTAAGATATGTAGACTTCAACTCCCAGAATTCCCCAGCCCGCATGGAGTAACAAAGTTTACAAGCAGGTTAATATCAGGTATGGGGTTGGCTAGCCCCCTAGAGGCCTGGTGTTGCTTCCATCGGCCTCCTGGAGTTTTCCTCTTCCTTTTATTTTGTGTAAATGTGTTTTTTTATAAATTTTAACTATATATTTATTTATTGTTTTAATCTGTTGTAAGCTACCCAGAGTCCCCCATTGGGGGGAGATGGGCAGGGATAAGTTTGATAAATAAATAAAATAAATAAATATTATGGTCAGTGGGCAATTTTGCCAAGTAATCCCTGTACTAACATTTCCTTGTCCATCTCCTATATATTCATTTCAAATATTACATGTGCTAGATAACTTTGAGGCTCATGAACTTCAGAGAGATGGGGCAGCCTTTCCTATCCTGGAATTCTCATGCTACGCTTGGACAACAACTCTCAGAATTCCCAGTCAGCTGGATTGGCTGATTCTAACAACTTCAAGACAGGATCCGCGATGACTTATAAATTGGAAATGTTTTCTTCCAATAGTTCATTTTGGTTCTATGGATGCTTACAGTCATTAATCACTGTAGCGTAAGTTATGCAGACCACCTACACTTGGTTATTTAAAACTGAAAACTATTTTGGGCTTTTCTTCCTGGTCCATCCATATTTTTGTAATGGAACTGTCAGAGCTTAGACAAATGTATCTGCATTACTGTTGTTTGTTTGTTTTCAGTGGATGCTAAGAATGAATAAATGTCTAGTCTTGTGATTATTTGCAATAGCAGATATGTCACAACATAACTTATCTATGAATTATACATACCATGCACTCAGTTTCTGTTTTAGGGTGTTTTTAATGTTAGTCATTTTTGTCTGTTGAAAGTCTCTAGATAAATATTCTTCTAGAGAGAACAAGCTAATATACAAGGAAATGAAGTCTATTTATCCATCATTTGTTGCTCCCTCCTATTCATTCACCCTCAGCTGTAATTCATCTAACCTGCTTGCTCTACAGACAAAATACAGAGAGCCAGTTTGGTCTAGTGGAGAAGGCCCCAGGCTAGAATCCAGGAGACTGGGGGTTCTAGTCCCGCCTTAGGCATGAAAGCCGGCTGGGTGACTTTGGGCCAGTCAGTCTCTCAGCCCAACTCACCTTGCAGAGTTGTTGTTGTGAGGAAAATAGGAGGAGGAAGGAGGTTTAGGTATGTCTTCCGCCTTGAGTTATTTATAAAAAATAAGAAAGGCAGGATTAAAAAAAAAATTGAAGAAGGGTTCATGTAGAGCAAGAATAGTATTATTCAGTTTCTGTGAAAACTGTGATTGCAGTGAACCTAACCTGATTTATTAACAAATTCAAAACAATCCTTAACATTTAGATGAAAGACTACATTTCTGTTCATTAATAAAACTTGCTAGAGCATAGAAATTTAAAAAAATGGTAATATCTGTTTCAGGACCAAATACTTGTGTATACAGGCTTTGGTGTTCTCCAGAATTCATTATTAGACAATCACTGACGCAACGACAGCATATATGGGGATGTTTATCTGTGTTTCTTAGTATCTTAGATTTTGGCAGAAGGTTCTTATTTCTGAGATTTGAGATCCAATAAACTATTTTAAAATTTCTATTAAAAATCCATATTGGCAGATACATTTGCACAGATCAGAGATCAATCCCTTATGATATTAATGAATATCAACAATGCAGTGCCTCATACCTTTAAAAAAAATCAGCATTTGTTAATTCTTTTTCCCATGATGTCTTAGTGAAATGCATGAATTTCCAGTAGGCACTATTTTATTTATTTATTGTGCAATTTTTTTTTCTTGAAATAACTTATTAAGGCAAAAATATACTGTTGATTTGGGCTTCTACCTGAAGTCTGTTTTTTGGTTCTTTGGTTGATTAAAAATACCTTATTCTCTTCCCTTCTTTCAGTTCTCTGTGATCTCTTTCTAGAAACGCCTGTGGTAATTTAGGCAATATATTACTAAGTGCTATCTTATTTTTGTCTAACAGCAAAAAGTAAAAATTCCATTATCAATAGCACATTCTGGATGACACAGTTCCCATAGTTTGGTAATGAAAGGTCTGGGCTACCTGGAAACATTCAAGCCATATTAAGAGTGCATTTTTTTTCTTGTTTTATGAAGGATTCAAAACAATTTACATAAAGCTAATAGAATTTAAAATATGAGTAATAAAAATAGTAATAGTGGATTAATAATACAAGCAGCAGTTTCTGGAGACACTGAATACATAACCCCCTTTAAATTAAAATAAAAACTTTTTTGTCATCATCCTAAGAGTTCAAAAACATAGGACCCCGTAAGCTTCTTAATAACTACTGATGTACCTATTCTGATAACTATTCTCATTCATCAGGAAGAAAAAAAGAAATTAATCAAGATAACATTAATTAATAGAAAATTAATAGAAATTAATAGAAAACATTAATAGAAAAAAAGAAATTCCAAACATAAATTTCCCCTGGAACTTACATTGCTAAGATGTTTTTCCATATATTTGCTCATGAGCATTTGTCCACAGAAGAAAAATAAGAGTGGAATTCATTCTAGAACAGTATTTGGCAACTTTACCTTGGCAACTTGGACTTCATGGTTAAATAAAATTATGGCTTAGTGTGATGTGTGAACAGAGCTTATATTAATTATTTCCCCCATATTTAAATACAAAATATTTTTCTTGTTCTTTTATAGCTTTGAAATAAGTGATTCTTCTGTTTTTTATATAAAGCTGTTGTAGCTGATTTCCTCCAAATACTTATTTAGTTTGGCAAGTCCAAAGCTAAATTTCCAGGAATATAGTGAAGTTTTGCTCAATAAAAATTGCTATTAGAAGGCTCTGGGTTTCATTCTTATGCTGGTTAATGTATGCATACAGATATATATACATGCACTATGCCTTTGATTGAGAGAGAGAGACACACAAACATACCTACACATACACACACACACACACACACATATACCCCTTGAGAAATGCTTACCTAGCTTACAACTACAAACATATATCTACAGACTGTAGAGGTTTATCAAAGCCCAAATGTGAGGCATTTAGCCTGATGGATCATATTTTGTAAAGGGAGGAGTTCTAATAAAAAATCAAATGATTATGTGACTTCCTCCTGCTTTTTTCTGCCTCTCCATGTTGTGCCATGATGTTTCTGCTTTGACTTCAACAGGAGTCTGAGATCCTGTAACTCTATTCCTTACCCCATCAGATTTCATGCTGAAAAAAGAGACAAGGGACTGAAGGGCATGACTGTGAAGCAAAGGTTAGGACACCAAGTACAAGTTAAATCTAAAATTTCCAGCTAGATCCTTCCCTCTTTACCAAATTGCCTCAAAGGCAGCTTTTATTCTCCACATCAAACTGACTGATAATGAACTTTATAAATACTGAAAGAAAGAAAAAAGATTGGCACCTGATGAAGACAGAAAATCTATTTACTTTGAGAGGCTCTTTTATTAAAGAAGGACACACCATTGTTCTTCTCACCACCTCTCTCCCTGTCATCTCTCCATGTCAGTTACAGCCTGTGACCTTGAAAGAGCTGAAGGGTATCGCTAGAGCTCATGGATTGCCCATGGGCTAGCTCTAGGAAAGCCAAGGAGGAAAACAGACCCGATCTGAAAACAAGAAGGTAGACATGTTGAAAGCCATCTCTCCTTCAAGCTATGTCCCCAGTGATGGATTCAGTTTGAACTCCTGCCACATGCAGAAGTATGAGTGGAAGGTATTAAAAACATCCCTCGTGGAGCATAAAGAAGCCCTTAGAGGAGGAAAGGTGGCATCAAATGTTGCCCAGGGAGGCTGACAGGAATCATCTGCATAACAGATTTGCTGCTGCTACTTTTAAAAAAAAAACATTCTAGTAAGCCTCAGTCATAAAAATAATATCACTTTTGTATTTCATCCTTGCTTACAGTGGTACTATACAATTGGAACTCCAGGTCCTACCATTTTCATGACACATACATCTAATTTCTTCTCCTCCTCCTCCCTTCTTTCTTCTCCTTTTTTTGAAAAAAATTAACACCAGAAGCCCTGTTCTGAATATCAACACCTCGTCTCCCCGAGAGACTCTCTGAAAGGACAAAGGGCCTACAGCACACCCAGACCCTTTTATAAATCAAAAGCAAGAGAGAAAGAAGTGAAATCAGTGGTCTGTCTAGCATTCGGGGTGGGGAGCGGGCATAAGAGAGAAAGTATCAAGAGGAGGGAATTGGGAAAATATAGGAAGGAATTTTAACCAGCACTTCTCTAAACCAGGCAGCATCTCTATTTACTCAGAAGGGTATATATAGTAGAAAAACATTGTTTTAGTCCTGTTTAGCCCTGATAATCTATTGCTTAATAGATTATCGAATGATTTTCATGGAGAATCATGGTCAGGGAAATGGAGTTGCCTTACTGCTTGAATAGACTTTAGTTAAGGGCAATGCTCTGACTTTTCAGCCCAAACGCTGATATTATTCCTGTCCTCATCTAGCTCAACACTGTCAGCATGAACTGGCTCTGGCTTTTAATGATTTCAAGCAAAGAGCCTTTCTCAGCCATGCAGAAAAATTATCCTAAATTTTTATCGGAGTTCTCATTCAACTTAATGAAAGAGAAATTGATATAGAAATTATTTCAAAAGAGAAGGGAATTTCAATGAAATTCTTTTGGGTGGTAATACTCTGGCATTCTTGCATTGTTACAAGGTAGCCAAGGAGTGTGTATTTTATTTTTATTTTATTTTATTTTATTAAACAAATGCATACAGTTGCCATTTACCATAGGAATTCTGGGTGGCAATCAAAGATAAAAACAAAATCCAATTAAGAAAACTAGATACAGCCCCCATATAAAGTCTCCATGCTAATATATCCAATTCCAAGGACCCCACCCCCACACCAGAATGCCATCAACATCCTGGACTCAGTACCTGGGAAAAGCCAGGCCTTCATGGTCTTCCAGAAGGCCAGCAGAATCAGGGCTGTCCATATCTCAGAGAGGAGATTGTTCCACAAGACAGGCACCAGGAGGGAGAAGACACACTTCCTAGGACCTACCAAGTGACACTGTTCACCAATGGGACCTGAAACATGCCCAATATAGTAGAACAGGCAGTACCATTGGGGATATTACAGTTTTATTTTATGCAATAGCATAAGTAAGTCTCCCTTGGCTCTGGGGAAAACTTTAGATAGGATCCCCAGTAAACAGATAATTGAGATGCAATGACTGAGGGAGGAGCGGAGGTCATGCTATTGCCCCCGCAAGGGTCTCCCATACCATACTCCTCAGTCACCATGGAGTGTCCCTTCCTCAACTAGAGAGAAGAGGAAGAGAAGGCTGGCAGTAGCAACAGCTGAATTGGGAGTGAAGAAGGAGGAGGTTAGTAGCAAGGGCTCGTCCCTCATCTTCTTCTTTCCATCTTGCTTCTCCTCTAATGCTCTGTTCAAGACCCCATGTGACCAGATTGGTTGGTGTGTAAAGACTGAAAGAGTGGAATAAAGAGTGGGACAAGAGGAACCCAGGGCTCAACATGTCCATGTCCCCTGCCTTTACTGTTTGCACATCCCTGATTGCACAGGCATTTCTTCAATAGGAAGCCTTTTTTCGGGGGGTTGGGGGGGGGGCTTCCTATTAAATTATAGCTCCAATTAAATCTCAAGACAATGTGATGGAAATTCTCCCATTGGGTGATAATTCTCAATTGGGTGAGATAAAGTAAGCTAAAAATCACTGCCAAAAGAAAGACAAAGAAATTCTCAAGCAGGACAAAAATAAGGTAGAAAAATCAGCTTTTAAGAACCTGCAGGGCTGCTTTCTCATTTATGATAAGTTGCTATTTTTTAATACTTCACAGTACTGAGATATCTAGATGACCTAGTGAAATAATAAATAAGATCTGAAAAACAATAGTTTGATCCTCAGTTCTCATGAGCGGTACTCCATGGAGATCCCTTTAGTAGGTGAGCCATGTAACATCAATTTCTCCTTCCTTGTCTGGCTCTCTGAACCACCCAAGATTTTGCTCTGGAAGCTGCAGAAGGAACAGGTGAAAATTGTTCATCACTTTCTGCCAGTGACAGCCTTGAAGGACTAAAGTTCCATCACGAAAAGGACATTCTTCAGGTCAGGATCCAACCCAATGCAGAAATATAGGAAGCAACCTATACCAAACTCTTATGATCAGTCTACCCAATGTAAAACTCTCCCCTTTAAATAGCAACAATTTTCTGGGATTTCAGACCAGTGTCGTTTTCTTGTGACCTACCGAAAGTGGAATTTGGGATCTTGTGCTCCCAATCCATGTGTCCTCTTACTGGGCTACAATCCTTTCCCAAGAATAGGACCCCACACACAGAGAGACACCAACTTCACAAAAAGGTGTTTTGAAAAGTTCCCAAGCTTAAGTAAAATGCCTAATTTCACTTAATTGGTAGCTGAAAAGCATTGGCTGGGCCAGGGGTCACCGCAGGCGAAAGACGCTGCTGTCCCATGGAATGTATTTGTGCCTAGCAAGTCCTTCCAGTGCGGTTCTAATGCTGAGAGAGAAGGAGCAGGATCCAGGACAAGTTCAGAATCCGTTTTGGTGGGAAGTTGAAGATGAGTTTCGCTGTCTCCCGGTGAAATGAATGGGGCTTCAAAGTACTTAACTTTGATCCAAGTAAACAGTTACACATTTTGTGGGGGTGGAAGGCAGTTGCCTCCTAGCTGTTGATATTGTCTGCCTTTGCGCAAGGAACAAGTGTGTGGCATTGTCAAGTCATCGATGCTGAATCACGAAAAAGCCCTTTGGCTCAGCAGCTGCCTGTTTACAGGAGAAAAGTTTACTTTCAGCACTTTCAGCTTGGAGTGCTATTTGGAAACATTTAGCTCATAAAAAGGCTTACAGTTCATGTGGTGACCCTGTCGTGACCTGAACATTTTGTTAACAAAGTACTCTGCTAATGTTTTGACCAAAAAATGAATGTGCTTCAGATTGGTTGCTTTGCCAAAGTGGTG
Source organism: Liasis olivaceus (assembly GCA_030867105.1). Taxonomy (NCBI): domain Eukaryota; kingdom Metazoa; phylum Chordata; class Lepidosauria; order Squamata; family Pythonidae; genus Liasis; species Liasis olivaceus. The sequence goes on along the minus strand of CM061349.1, from coordinate 240,126,512 downwards.
CTTGCTCCTAAAAAGGGAAAGTTTTTAACTCCATTTTCAGAAAGAGAGTTTCACTCCTAACTATATAAGGAAATGTCACCCATCAGTCCTGAAAAAATGAGTGTGTGTGTGCAAATGGAAGTGGCACTGGAAGAGCAAGGAGTTTTGTTCTCTGTAAAACAAATCTTACCAAAGAATAGGACGCAGCGGAAATCTTTGTCTACATCTAAATTTCTCACCATCCATCCTGAATAGATAGGCATATGACTTGACATTTATTACTGGCAGTGTAAGATCCTTTTCAATGTAAACGTATATAGCACCATGACTTCCAGATGTGAAAAAAAGAAAGAAAGAAAGAAAGAATGGAAAATAAAAATTTATGTGCCTACCCAAAACTTACATCGCTATCTAAAAATGAGTTTAAATTGTAACATACTTTAGAAGCCATAAAAATAAAAGAAAAAAAAAAGTAACCCACTATATACATACATACATACATACATACGTACGTACATAGGAACTGCTTACCGTTCTGTTTTGTTTAAGTTTGTTTAGGGGGAAGGAAGTGGAAAAATAATGTAATATGTGTTGATGAAAAGCGACTTACTGTAATATTTTAAAATAGGGTGAGAACGTTTTCATGTCAAAAGCTGCAGTTGGCTTTGGATATTTTATCAAGGGCTACTTTTCAAAAAGTCTGCATGACCAGGACAATGAATGAAGTAGACATGGATGAAAATGAAACTTGATTTATTTGGAATTTACAAATTAAAGTAATTTGTAAATGTTAATATGATTTCACCTCATATTTTTTCTAATTTCATTGCTGTTGCATTAAAATTATGATGGGTGGAAGTTTCATAGAGGCCTTGGGGACACACACAAGTGGTTTTTGGGGGGGGGGTCATATGCTGCCTTGGAACTGCAAATTGTGCATCCCTCTTTTAAAGGGTCTTACGTACAAGTTGCAAGTAAAAACTCAACTACCCATGGCACAAATGTCTCAGACCTAGGACATTAGAATGAAAATGTGAAGGTACTGGTGTTTCTACTAGTTTATCAAAATAAATTAGTTTATCTGAATGCCCTGATTTATGATGTGCAGGAAAGTTTACAAAGACATATTCAATCCTGAGCCAAATCTGATTAATTCGCTGGCAAAATAAGGTGAGGTGGGACCCAACCAAGTGACCAGAATCAAACTGGAAGTACCAGGATGTCAGCTTCACCAGGTAGACCAGACAGACCAAGAATCAACTCCACAGGAAAGCTAAGACTACTTTTATTGAGGGTGGCCATAATAACAGAATCTTTCAAGTCTGATTCTGCTGTGCATCCTCCCCTTCTTATACCCATGTGAATTAGGGAGGTGTCTGAACCGCTTCCACATACTTTTGCTTGTTTTGGACTTAAGCCATGTTTTTCTCCTAATTGCTTTGGTAACAGATCTGGCCTAGCTCTGTCAAGGTTATCTTCCTTACTTTCTACACGGGAAGACAAAACAGAAGTGAATATGTTTGTGAAGAGAAAGAGAAACTTTTATTCAAACAGAGGGCCAGCGTTAGGCTAAGGCAGAGTAGACACTGGCCTAGAATGCCAAAGTTTAGGGGGCACCAATGATTTCCCTTCCTTCCAAATCATTCTAAAAAGGCAAATTTTCACATTAGCAGGAGGTGGCACCATCAGTCAATGTGGCCAAGGGCAGCCAGACTCCCTTGAGCCAGCACTGTTGTACGGATCTCTCAGGTCAAAGAAGGATTTCTTTAGTATAGTTCTTATAACCACACAAGCCCCCACTGCTGCCCTATCCACTTCATCACACTAATAAACCAAGAGGATTATTTGGTTATGTGAGAGAAGGCTAACAGTATCAACTGCCCAGCTACTCTCTTCCACAAGTAACCAGGGACTTTAGTAAAGGGGGAAATCCCCAAGCACATTAAGGGATGATTTGGCTCAATCAGGAACCTTGGTTGGATCATTTTAACTGGTCCTCCACACCCAGAGACACCTGTATCAGTTTCAAGTAAGCTGTCCATGAAAACAGTCCCATGGTATTCCTCCACCTTCAGTTCTTCAGCTCTACCTCCAACAAAAGCCCTATTGCATATGTGAAGCCAGGTACAGCTCCCTTGCCAACCTAGAAGATAGTATTCTATTAAAGCTTTTTTGTTGGTCTGTTGTCTTTATGAATAATCTCTCAAATTTAGTTTTAGAATTATTAACAATGTCTGTTAAATGACAAGTTAAATATGATGGATTCTCAATGTTCATATATTTTATGTCATTAATTGTGCTAGGTCGGAGTACTTGAAGGTTCTGAACCTAAACTCCTTATGGAATCAGAGGATCTCCCCCCCCCCCCCCCCCCCAATCCTACTACTGAAATGTTCCATTTGAGAGCTTGATGGCAACAGGAATATCATCAGTTGTAGATTTATGCCTGTAGGCTTTCTGTGGTCTTTGCTGGCAAATCTGTCTCTACCTCATCCTAATCCTCAACAATTACACCTGTGGATTAGGATAGATATGTTAATTCTTACCTGATCCATAATAAATAATGATATTGGAGGAGATGATAGATAGATAGATAGATAGATAGATAGATAGATAGATAGATAGATAGATAGATAGATATCCTATGGTTTTAAAGATAGCATATGTAAAGGGTCATAAACACTGGTCTGGTATAGAACCTCTATAAACATAAACATAAGACTCTGGTCTGGTATAGAACCTCTACTGGCAGAATAAAGGATGCAACATTTACATATTTCCCTTTCCTTTTCTCCTTTCCTCTGTTCTCATCACCAAACTTCTAGGAAATTTAGGTACTCTATGGAACAATTGCAAATATTGTAGTGGAGACACGAGAGGAACAGTATATCACTAAAAGTAAACTTTGTAACAGTGGGAGCATTCTAAGCAAAACATTGGTTAGAGATAGCTCCCTTTGTGGAACAGAGACCCAAGTCCAACTGTTCCATCATTTCAGCTTTTTAAATTTTCCAAACAAGAAAAGACCTTAACAAATGGTTATCTTAAATACAAAAGCAGTAGTAAAAAAAAGTCATTTTAGTACCTTTAATCTTAAAGCACAATATATGAGAAAAGAAAAGCAAACAGTGGATCCTTTTTGGGTAAGTGATGCAGTTTTAATTTTTCCCAATCCAAATGAAGTCAATTACAGATTTATTCTTGGTTTATTTTATTTTATTATTTTTTAATTTCTGAAGAAATTATTTTTATGGGAATGTTCTTCAATATAAATATCTTAGCAGAATAGTTCATGTTAATGCAAAGCTTATCCAACCAATAAAATTTCAGATTAGATTATGTATTTATGTCTTCTCTAATTGGAGACACCAAAGAAATATAATTATTTTAAAATAAATCATTTAAATGTAATGGAAGGAAATATATAAATAATGTTCTAGTTTAACTGTCCAAAAAATGACAAAAGTCTGTTCAGCATATCAAATAGTTGATATTAACTTTTATTGGCCATTTTTAACTCTACTAATTTATTCACCAAGGTAAAATGTACATGGATCAATATGATGAAATACATTAAATGCAGGTTGTTTTGATTTGCCATGATAATGGCATATCCTCTACATAAAGATTTTTTTAGTAATTTGATTTAAAATATAATTACAACAATACAAAGTAATACAAACAAAAATAATAAAAGGATAAAAAGAAAAATAGGTGCAGAAAAGGAAACAATAGAAAAGAAAGAAAAAACAACAAATATAGTAAAGAAAAAGAAAAGAAATACATAAAGAAGTGACTTTCCCCTTCATCTCAACAAGTATAAACAATTTTAGTAACTTATCACCTTCTCCTAAAATAGAACAAATGATCTCTTCTTCCCATATACCATCTCTTATCTATAAACAAATCCTTAAAGCCTCATCATTTCAGTCCTGATGTCAGCAAAAATCCATTAGGGGTTACCAGAGATAACAACATATCTGTTTTAACCTTGATCAAATAAAACAACTTTATATTCCTTCCTTTTATTTCTAACAATCGTGATTGTTAGTCACTTCAAATATCGTCGTAGAACTTGATTTCTTTTCATTTTTTTCTTTGTCACTTCTCACAAAATTCTTCAACGCTTTAACAAGCCTCTTTTATAAATATGATATAGGAAAATTATCCAGGTCACTCTGTTGGTTTGTTATTTGTATATCCCTTTTAATTATTAAGACATCAGCCAGTTTTTTTGTATGTCCAGTGTAACATCTTTTTCCATGACTTTCTTATAGCCTGTCATTTTTAAATCCACTTTCAAATCAGTCTCAATCTTGTCAGGTAAAACTTGTTCTTCTCCCATAACATTTTTTAAACATAGTCTATCTTTAGAGGCAGACACTCTTAAAATTAACTTCTGGGTCCATTGCTCAAAAATATCCTTCGGTATGTCCAATGTTAAAATATTTTTCTTCATTCTGTATTTGTAAGTTGAGTTTGAATATTCTTCTCCTTTAATTGTAATCCTTAGTTCCTTCTAGTTCCCTCTAGTGTCCAATTTTTAGTCTTATTATGTTTTTTTTTAAATAATTTAAAATAAAAGCATTTTCCCATGGGAAGGATTCTTATAATTAATTCCAAAATCTTATTTCAAATTTATTTGCATTCTTAGTCCATTTGTAATTTTCTAAAATCAAAGTTTTAATCACTCTTTTGCTGTTTTTTCAAAAAAAAATTAAGTCCTTAAACTTGTATTTAAAACTTCTTTCTCTAAGGATTGAAGGAAACTCACCCAGTGTGGTAAAACCTGTTGGTCCAAAGGTTCCTTATAGCTGAAGAGCAGTTAGCAAGCAATTTCCAAAAGTGATTAGAAAAGGAAGTATGCAAATCCAGTGTCCTTTTTGAAGGTGCCAAACACAGTTTGAGCAAGATGGCTATTCCCTTGTCTCCCAGAGCTCTAAGCCTGCCAGAGACTGCTATCTTGTGAGGAGTCACTCTCTGGAACACTTGTAGGTGATCTCAAGGCCTCTCCTTGTTCAAAGAATTATAGAAGAGCTGGTCTACTCACTGGCTCTTCATTCCGCCATGATCATTGGCTCCACTTTTCATGGAGCCGTCTTCCATCCGCCATTTCTTCCCTGGAAAAATATTTTTAAATGTACATTAACTCATTGTGTGTGTTTTAGTCTTTGTTGCAAAGTTGGAGGAGGAAGATGAAAATTGACAAAACTGAAGAAGTGATTCCTGACACTGGAATCAACCTGTTATGTAAGATTACATGTTGTAATTATAATAAGAGGACATAATGTATGCAAGTTTAATACCTTTTAAGCAATTCCATTGTATGAAAGATTGGCATTCAGCTGTGTCAAAAGCTTTCTACAGATTGTAGGAAAATGTTTTTGTTCTAATTAAAATTTACAATCCTACATATAATTAACTGAGAGTGACTATTCATAAGCTCAGTGCATTTTATATTTGAGTAAAAAAGTTGTTGCACTGATAATGGCAAAGGCATTTTCCAGACTGGTCAGATTAATTGTAATATAATTATTAATCATATGCATTATGCAATCAAAATACTTTTGTCAGAGTATATGCCATTAAATCAGTGGGGATAGTTTCTTACAAAATATGCATAAGTTAACTGTATGTTCTTCATCTCCCAGTAGTATGAAAATATTTTATAATTCTAATTTTATAACAGAAACAGACTGGCTCCAGGTTGGCAAAGGAGTGTGACAAGACTACACGTCCTCCCCTTATTTATTTAACATATATACAGAATATAAATTAAGGGAAGCTGGATTGGAAGAAGATGAGTATGGTTTTAAAACTGGAGGAAGAAACATCAATAACTTGCGCTATGCTGATAACACTACCCTGATAGCTGAAAATGCAAAGGAACTGCAAGCTCTAGTACTAGACATCAAAGAGCACAGTGAAAAAATGGGACTAAAATTAAATATAAAGAAGACCAAACTAATCACAACAGGTAGAACCAGCCTTAAAACTGACAATAAAGTGGTGGATAGCTTCTGCTATGGTATTCCCTGTGACACTCTATGGAAGTGAAAGTTGGACTTTAAAGAAGCAGGATAGAAAGAGTATTGACACCTTTGAACTTTGGTATTTGAGAAGACTCCTGAGAATACCTTGGACAGCCAAGAAAACAAACCAATGGATCATTGAACAAATCAACCCAGAGTTCTCACTCGAGGCACAAATGACCAGGCTCAAATTATCCTACTTTGGACACATCATGCAAACACCTAAATTTCTGGAGAAGGTTCTAATGCTGGGAAAGGTGGAAGGAAAGAGAAGAAGATGACCAACAGCAGGTGGATGGATTCAGTTACAGTGGTGGTGAGTGCACTATTGGGAGACTTGAAAGAACAGGTTAGAGATAAATCGTCATGGAGAAAATCTATCTGTATAGTCACTAGGAGTCACTAGGAGTCAAAAATGACTTGATGGAACTTAATCGATTAAAAAATATTCTATAGCTTTTATGTATTTATATTAGGAAATTAAGATTCTTCTTGCATTTACTGAACTTGTATTCGTTGTAGCATCCCCAGTAGGATCAAAATGAGCAAGAGGGCAGGTGGACCACTGTGATGCAAGCCACTCTTTTTTTGTACATGCATCAACGTTACACAGAAATTCGAACAATGCCAGGCCTTGCATCACAATACTTCTTCCACCAACTTGTCATTCTGATCAGTCCCCCACGGACACCACTGGTTGGAGAATTGAATTCAGCAGGAGCCCTTGTTTAAAGATATGCTCCTGGGCATAAGCAACAGGCTAAAAGAATACTAATTAAGTAGCAGAGTGTCTCACTGAAAAAGAAAGTAAATACACATAATATAGTTGTCTTGAATGCAGAGTATGGGCTTAAGAGATTTGGGGGGAGGGGGGGTTATGTATCATTTGTGATTTGTTGTGAGCTATCCAGATATATGTATTTAAGATGGGCAGCCATATAAATTGTCTAGATAAATGCATAACCCAACAATTGGTGAATGCTAATAATAATTATTATCTTTGCTATTCACCATGCAGGAAAAGTATATAACACTTGATGGCTTGATAGATTCCATATGCTGGGGATATAGCCAACAGCATATGCATTCTTGACATGCAATAAACAGTCTAAAACAGCCATGGTAAGTCATATGGATTCCAATGTAACATATGGTAGTAACATGACAATTGAACATCTTCCAATTCTGAATAGTTTCTCCTTCTCTCTCTCCAACAGCAAGGTATTTTCAATTAACTTTGTTAACTGATATCTATGCTGGTTTAATTTATGTTTTTGCTTTTTGTATCTCACCTTCTACTTACTGCTTGAATACTCACGTTGAGGGGAACAGTGTTATAATAAATTTAGAAAATGTATAACTAATAACTTTGGAGTTGTAATTCTCTGGAAAAAAAATTTGCTACATTAGTGAGGATGCTGGATGGTATCCAATTAATTATGCCTGCCAACAAAGCAGCTTCTATCCACAGAACACTTGGTCAGAGCAAAAGGCCAAACCAAATGTGCAACCAGCAAAATGTGTTGTACTGGATAGATCACAGTTGATTTAACTGCTGTGAATTCCTGAGCCATACCTGATGGGCTGTATCTACTTCCAAAGTAGATGCTGAAGCCATTCAGCATCAAAACCCTGGGTATATTCAGTATCAGTTTGTTAGTTGGGGACTTTTAGGCCATCACAATACCCAATCTGTCACTGAAGATGCAATTGATATAAACCATTTTTCTCAAATGGATCCGAGTAAGACAGGCATTATTCCTATGATTTACAGCCCCACTTATCCTTCCATACTCCACAACAAAGTATCCCCAGAAGCTGGACCCAACTATCAGATTATGGATGACTACAGCTTTACTTTGTGCTGAGCTGGCATTACAAAGAAGTACGGATGGATCCCATGTGTAGTTGCAACAAGAATCTGAAAGCTATCCGGGCACTCAGAAAGAGAACCACTGTCAGTTCTGATTTCCCTTAGCAGTAGCAGTCTGTTGAATTGCTTCCACTAGATATTCTATTCCCAATTATCAGAGCTACTTTGAGTTTAGTGAATGTATGCTGGCATTTCCCCACCACCACCACCACCCATTTAGAGAGGAACCTAAAAACATATTCACATCAGAGGAAACATAATAATGATAGGTTACATCTTTTTAAATAATACACAGGATGAAGGAAAAATGAGAGGTTTCAAAATCTTCAAAAGGTCTGAGGTGAGAAGAATGATAAGGTCGATTTCTACCTTGCATCTTCTAGCTGGCTTAGAAATAGCAAAATGTTTAGGGTTCTAGAGCTTCTAAATAGAAGACTCTTAATAGCGCTGATCAAGAAGCACTATGCAACTGTTAATTTTTTTCTCTCAAAGGATATTTTATGAGAAGGAAAAAAATAGGGTGATTACTGCATGTTTTGTAATAATTATCTCATCTGAAAGCAGCTTAAATCAACCATAATTCAGCAAAGCAGCTGTTTTAGTTCATTAGACCAGTCTAGCTGTTCCAGACCTTAGGAAAAGAAACCACATCAATTATTGAATAATTTAATTGTCTTGCTGGAGTTTTATGTTATCTCTGTACATTGTGCAAATCTGATATAAGTGTACTAAGTTAAAAACTCCTCTGTGATAAATCAGTTGGATTTTGTGACCTGATAAATGTACTATTTCTGGACTGTTTATGTAAACCATTTCAGTTACAATGTTTTTATCTTCTGCAAGATCTATAATCTCCTTTAAAAAAAACTATAAAATACACCAAAAGTTTAATTTGGATATACACATTTATTAGTAGAGTTTTCCTAACTATTAATTTTTTTAATATGTTTAATGTTTAAAATGCTCAATCAAAATCCATTCTCTCTTTTACCAGCTTGAATCTAGATGCTTAACTTACTCAGATAAAGCTGGAAGTATAGGTAAAATACATTCCAGTTAATTGCTTACCATTCTGATTAAAGAAAGCATTGCTTGTTAAAATGCATTTCTTGGGGGGAAATCACATCATTCTTTTGTTTCCCAGAACTCAGCATGTGCATACGAATCGATAACTGCTAGAAGAGCACTGCACTAAAAGATGAATTGTCTGTGCATCTATGCATTGGAAGGAAAGAGAAGAAGGGGATGACCAGCAGCAAGGTGAATTACTACAACAAGGGGGGCACCATTGGAAGACCTCAGGGACAGATCATCCTGGAGAAAATCTATCTATGTGGTTGCTAAGAGTCAATGTGAACTTGATGGCACATAATCAATTTGTGCATACTATCAGTGTTATTCAGTACATACAGTAGCTACCGAACCAGAAGCACTTATGAGGATATGTTCTTACATGAATAGAGAAACCAAATAAATACACAGGCTTGTTTCTTAATTTCTATAATAGAAATTGACATAAAAAGAGGGAGGAGGATATGACCACCATGAATCTTGGAGTACTATTATCCACAGCAAACTTACATTCTTATTTTTCATCTAGAAAAGGAACACTTGGTACAAATAGCATATACGATCTAGACAAAACACACTATCTCCCTCAAGTGGTCAATAATGTTAGTTTTCTATTCCTATGTTGCACTGCTATTATTAGTATCAGGGTAATGTTGCATGTAATAAATCTTTTTTTTTTAAGTTTGTATTTCATTTGCAGTTTGCTTCTTTATAAAAGGAATATGCTTTCTAATATTTCTATTTAATTAGCCACCACAAATATACAGTTTAAGTGACTAACTGCATCCTTATGGGATGCAGAACAAACTTGTCTGAAATATGTGTACGTCTGCAGCCATTCAGACACATACATACAATTTTTAAAACATAAAGTAGCATTTCCTTCTGGATCAGGGAAGAATGTAGTACATAATTTAAAGCACATAGCTGTTAAAAGGATTTTTAAAATGCTACAATTTTAAAGCAAAATGTTTCAGATCTGGCCTTTTTCCATACCAAATCCAAAGTCAAATCTCTGAAAATTTAAATATTTATTATTTTTGTTTCAGATACAAACCCCTCTCAAGGATGACACAACAAAGATCGAACTGATACAAGCCCGTATTAATAATAAAACATTCCCCCAAAGTAGAAAGTCTGGAAACCATGAAGAAGACTGAAGAGAAAGCCATGGGAAAAAACCCTGAATCTTGAGAACTTTCCTGAAGTCTTGAAGTTCAGTGCCTTCTCCCTAGTAATGGTGAATCTCTCTGTTCTTAGAGGCAGGTGAAGGGAGGGGCAGCGCTTATGTCTTGCCAGACACAAGAACAGCCAGAATTCAATAGTTTCATAGAGTTGACATGCCATCATTGCACTGCCATATCTAGAAGAGCACTCCCTGTGTTAATAGAGATAATGACAATGGCAGAGGGGGTCCTTGCTGAAAGAAATATGAAACCATGGTAAAGATGACTGCAAATAAGAACTCATTTCAGAGAACAGTTTTAAACAGAAATTTTTATTTCTGTTTTCATTTGAGAACTGGAAAAAATGGTTATACCTTGGTGGTTATATCTTGGCATTCATATGAAAAATCCAAAGAATTATTCAATGTTTTTTGCTAATGTTAATCCAGGAATCTTAATATTAATTCAGAAATTGGGGAGGGGGGAGTTGGTGGCTGTATTCTGGCATTCATATAAAATTCACAACCCCTCTTTCTTTCCTGTCTTTGCTCTCCAAAAGTTGCACATCAATTTCCATTTATTTGAGTATTTGCTCATTTTAGTCCCAATGAAAGAATAGCTAGGCCAAGGTCAACCTGATGTTTTAAATGAAATGGCTCAGCATAACCTGTTTGGCACTTTCGTTTACATATTTGTTTCCTTTTGAAAATATAGCTACTGCCTGCCATGATGAAGAATAGTAATATGCTGCCAGTAACAAAAACAGCACCACGGCACCTACTCAATATGGTTCGATGCACATCTACACCCCTGTCAGGAAACAGTAACCTGCAAGAAATAGAGAACCCCCAGTCCCCTACTGATATCTGGCTCTGAGTCCTCTCCAACTACACAGTTGAAATTTAGCAGCAATATGCTGAGAATTGGCTGCATAGTATTCTATCCTTTCTGTGGACATGTTCATGTTTATGTTTAACCTTGGAAGAAGCTTCATGTATTCTCAAATAAATGGAAATTGATGTGCAGTTCTTGGAGTGCAAAGCAGGGAAAGAAAGAGGGGATATGAATCTTGGTCATGGTCTTGCCTACATGTGCACATAAGTTGGCCTTACTTTATTATGTAGGTGAAGATAGGATGACTTTCCTATACAGGAAACATTTATAGAAAGGAGCGAAAAATATATTCTATCTGCTGTGTTGGTGCACCTAACTGTTGATGTCCCCTTGTGATATGGTTCTTCAGCTTTTATGCAAGTTCTTCAAATAGGGCCTTTACTGACTTCTGTACAGTAGGTGACACGACTACATTGCATCACTACATGACAAAGTATAGGTTGCCTGGTACATTCACACACTTTGCTGAAGAAGAGCAACAGTTTGGAGTTTTCTCCTAGTAGCAGGGCTGTTTGCATCTCAGTTGGATTCTCAGTCAATCTGGAGGCGAGTTTTGAAATTACTGTGTGTACTGTTTCAGTATTGAATTAAGGAATGGGACTGAAATAAGAAATGTAACATACAGTCACTTGTGTAGGGCTCTGAAATCCAACCTAGGCTCTGGACTCCTTCTCCCTCTCTTGGCATCAAAAAAACAATTTAACTTTTAAAGTCTTGCCAGGTTGCTGCAGAGAACTCGGATAATAAACCTGTTCCTGCTCCACACATGTAATTTAAATCAGTAGCCAAGCTTCAACAGACAATACAAATCCAATTCAGTTGTTAGCTGCCTGATGTGGTGCCATGTTGAAAGCCATGTCTGTGACATGGATCCCACGAGGCAGGAAAAGAATATGTCCAAAGCTGCCTCCTTGCTATATCTCTTTTCAGTATGCCTATGCAACGCACACAAAGAGTTTGGCCAGAAATCAACCCAGGAGAGGCTACTAGGACATGAAGTGGCCATTTCTGTGCTCAATCGAAGTTTGGGCAAAGTGCATAGTCAGCCCTGAGAATAATACTGTGTGGCTTTTCTAGTAAAGCTGTTGTGAACATTCAACCAGAGACACTTGCAAAAACTCACCACTTGGTCTGACTGCACGTTCACAGATGTGCACCAGCTTTTTTAGACCAAAGACCCACCAAAGAGTAATTCAAATTGCATTTGTTTTATGAAATACAGTTAATACTATTACAGGTAGTCCTTGCTTACCGATGGTAATTGGGACTGGCAACACCATCACTAAGCGATGTGGTCCTAAAGCATGATGTCACATGATGACGCCAACTCATGACAGCAGTTATGGCAGACCCAGTTTTCACTGTTAGGCAAATTCTACATGGTCACAGCATCCTGTGGTCAGGTGATCACCACTTGCTGACTTTGTCAGAAGCTAGCAGTGAAGGTCGCAAATGGTGACCACATGACCGCGGGATGCTGCAACTGTTGAGCCAGTTGCCAAGTGCACAAATCACTATTGTATGACTGTGGGGACACTGCGATGGCTGCAACTACAAGGACCCATCATAAGTCCCCCTTGTTCAATGCTGTCGTAACTTTGAATGGTCACTGAACGAGTGTGTTCAATGAAGACTACTTGAACTTCCCACATGGTAAAGATTATCAACTGTCACCTTGCAGAATGAACGGACTGCAGTGATGCACATATGCAGCTGTTCTCCCTTTGAATTCTACCTTTGGCATCTTCTGAACTTCTCCCTTTTCCATGTCCTGCTCCTAGGAGTAGGTTAAGGAAGATAGTATGGATGGGGCCATGACTTGCTTTTGCAGCTTTTCTTCAACGTGAGTTGTATCAGGGTCACTGGGGTGTGGGGGTGATGCCTTTCCACAAGGATCTTGAGCAAGGTATTAAAAGGGGAAAAATGTCTCCACATTGGGGTCACTGAGAAGGAGACAGGATTAAACCTCTCCCTCATGCACACATAACAGTCCTGTTGGGCGGGGGGGGGGGAAGTGGGTCAAGAGCACTGCAGCATGACAATACTAGCCCTGTCTCTTCTCTACATGCATCACAGTGCCACATGGTAAATAGCATGTGAAGGATGTGTGTTTTACTTATGGTTTTTATATGTATAAGGTGCACTGGGGATGGCATTTAATTTCGTTGTACGAGGTACAATGACAATAAAGTTTACAATGTGACAATGACAGTGACACATGTCCCAAAAGGTCAGAGCTTGCAAGATATCCCAGTGTTGCTTTTGACATTCTGGCAAGTTCTGGCCACCACTGCCTTCCCCTACCCCCAGTCCTGGGAATGTTAATAATAGAGGGAGGGAGCAAGTGAGGGAGAGTATGACAGAATATCAGAGCTAGTAGTTCTGGGCTGCAGAAATCCAGATGACCACTAAACAGCAGCGAAGAGAACACACATCTGTACAAAGGCCCCCAAAAGACTAATGCATGCCCTTCAACAGTGGGAATCCCATGAAACAGGCCAATGCAGACCGAAGCAATGCCACTCTATGCATGCTTATTTGGAATAAAATTCTGCTGCATTCAACTGGATTTACTTGTATGACTTGATTGCAGCTGAAAGTCTTTCATTTGCTCCCAGTTATTCTTTAAAAGGGAAGCAAGTACATCTGACAGTTCTCGGGAACAGCATAACAGGTCTTGGTTAACATCAGTAGTTAATGTTTTCTTAACATCCACTTATCCCCATTTGCACATACATACACAGATACTGCCTGCCAAAATACTTTGCACTAAGTTATTTGGAATCTGTGCAGCCACTTCTGGTGGATTATCACATGGAAGGATATATTTATTTATATAACATTGGATTGAAATCACCAAATTCCTTTCAAATGCAAATGAAACAGGCATCAGCATATTGATAGCATTTGCTCACCACTAACCAGGATTACAGTATGACAAGACATTTCAAAAAACCTTTCATGCTTTTCAACCACTTGTAAGCCATTCCCTCACCAACGTTTTCCTAGTATCTTTTGATTTTCTAATAACAGAATAATTTATTTCTATTTATCCCTTGAAAGGGAGTAGTCTCAGTAACAATATATGACATGCCTTGCAATTCAAGAAGGTAAGTTGACTGGAATTTTCTCTCTCCATTTTCCATCTAACATAACAAATGTCTTTGGTCTGTATGTGCACACAGACATACTGTACACGCTTAAAATAAATGGCAAAAGTTCCTATTCTCTGTCCTCATTGCAAGCAATGATGCTCCAATGGGATTTCATGCTAACCTAGACTACTGTGACAATACGTCCTTTATTATAAAGGACAGTCCTTCATTTTCGAAAAAACTCACTTTAATCCTTTATTTTGGTCCTTTAACTTTTACCATACCAACGGTACCACTTAATGCACCATCTTCCACATTCATGTGAAAAATATGGAAATTGAATTGCCTTTTTAAAATAAATTTACGTACACTGTTTGATTTTAAATGTTTTTATTAGAATATGTGTTTTTGTAAAGTTTTTCTTGGTTTCACTCTTGAATTTTCCTTTGGAAAGCAAAGTTATAAACAATGAAATTTTTTTTAGCCTTATGAACCTCTTTCAGATTTGCTCCTTTTTCAGGTTTGTCCCTTATTTTTTCCCAGAAAATATGGTTACTGTATCCTAGACACATCCTAGTGGAAGAAGTAAGGGGTGTCAAGGAGGCATAGAATATTGGGGGGGGGGGGGGGGGGGAGGGGCAGAAGAATAGCATTTATGAAAACGCCCTATCAAATGCCAAATGAACCATTATGCCTGTGTGGGAATGCTCTGTTCTCTTCCCAGGAAATCCTTGATTTCCTCGGAAGGCTGAACTCTGTTCCCAGTGCTGGAAGAGCTTCAGCTGATTGCTAGAAGAGACCCAAGGACAGTAGTTCTTTCTGAAAACAAGTTACTGCAATATAAAGATTGTGCCAGAGGCTGGTGGTTTGCTTTGTACTATGCTGGTTTTCCCACTGCATTTTTTAATTTATTGAAAGACTTTCACACGAAAATTGAAACTCAGAAAGGATGGGGCCACACTTGTTGCTCCTAACCCAACAAACCTGGGCACAGGATATCCATGCACTTTTCACTGTGTTCACTGAAGGTAACCAGAACTCTCTGGATTATTGGGGACCCTGATTCCCAGTTACATTGAGGGCTATGTCCACATTCAAGCCAAAGGGAATAGACCCTTGGACAAGACATTGCCACTCAACATGGCATGGCTTAGAACTGAGGAAGTTCTGCAACAGCTGTGAATGCGCAGAGCCCTCACTCTCATATGTCAGTTAATCACTGAACAGATTTGCACAATAATCCTATGGAAATTTTCTTCCCAGTTTTGAATTAATCTCCCCACGTCTGTTATGGCCACCTATATCTTGGTACTCTGGTTATTTATACAGTGTGAAACATAATTTTATAACTTGGATGGAGGTGATAGTTGACATCCTGCCATCTTGTTATGGGTGGGAGCAACGCAACTGGGCAAAACTTTCAGCTTGCCTAGGGGAGGATAGGAACTTCCCACTGTACTGTCAACTCTGAGTCATCTTACCTAATAAGATGGAGAAGTAATGAAGGACCTATTTTTGCTTTGAAGGTTCTTATTGCTTCCACCTACATCATAGAATTTGCCATTCCCATTGCATACCACAGCTTTTTCCAACCTGGCACTCTCCAGCCATGTGGGGCAGCAATTCCCATCACTCCCAGCTAGCAGATTACAGGATGGACTTCTCAGGTTATGATATTAATAGTCCAACACATCCAGAGAGCACTGGGTTGGTAAAAGCTGGTACTGTGCAATATGAAATGTGTGTGAAACAAACCTCTGCAGGACTGGGGAATAAGCCCTATTAAATGCATTCAGTTCATTCAGAGCAAGCACATGTGCCTTGATTAGCATACATGAATATGTAAAAGCAAAAAATATTACCTTCACTTTGACTTCCCCCTCCAAGTAAAAATATTGTGGATCAGAGTAAAAAAGCATTGCTGTAATGATGATGTAAATTAAATTCACATCATCATCCCTGTTTGTCATTTATCCCTTCTCTGGAATTTTACAAACAGGACACAGGTTCTTTCTGGTTGGATTGCCTGTCCCTTGTGATAGCCACAGAAAGATCCAGGAGACCACCCTTCCTTTATGTCTAGACAGGAAAAGGCCATGAAGTTTCTTTAGACTGCAGAAGTTGGTGCCAGAATCTTTTTACTGCTGTAACATGTGGTCATGGTGTGGAAGAGATTGGAAGCCACTGTAGCAGAGAGGTAGTCTCTGGTACTAATCAATCCAACATGAGTGATAAAATCATTTTTAAAGGTGATAAGCTAACAACACTGTCCACGGATCACCAATAATGCTGACAAGCTCATGGCTCAGTCAGGCTTCTGAAAAACATCCTGCAGAAATCAAAATAATTGATTCCAGCTGGAGGTTTCTACTTTCGCTGAAGCACAAATCCTTTAACTCTACTTTTAATCAACAGAGTGAAGGGCTGCTAGACAGCTGTGCTCTAGGCTGGGGGCCCACCCTGTCTCCACAGCTGGCAGGTAAAGTTCTATGAAAAGATCACAGGAACACAAGAAGCCTTTCTATCTAAAATGAGCATCAAATCTACCTGCCCATCACGACCACTTCTGTGGTGACTAAAGAGGAGCAGAAAGCATCAACTGTTGGTGAAAGGAGTATTTCCTGAGAGGAGCAAGGAAGAAGGCAAAGCAGAGAAGCCAGCAGCTGCTTCCAAGTTCTTCAACTTGCTTCTCCATTCTAGGACCCAAGTAGAGAATGCTGGTCTTCTGGGGCATCCTAGAGGGAAATACCAAACTCATATCATGCTTCTCTCTCCTCTTCTCTAATTAGAATATCAGGACTAAATGAGAGCCTGCATCTACCCCAGGAACCTCTGTTCTGGGTTTCTGAAGGAACAGTAGCATATCATAATCTACAGTAAAGCAAGAAACAGTTTTAAACCACTCAGGATGGGCTAAATAAGGAAAATTACATCCTTTGAAGATTAAATGACCTACAAAAGAGGCCTTATTCCTGTAACTGACTGGAAGAAGGTCAGTTTAGTTGGTCAAACTTGAGGAAACATAGGAAAAGAATCAGTAAGCAAACCATGGATTATACAGCTGGCCAAGAAAGAGAATTAGTCATAGTTGGAGAGAAAGGGTGGAGGCTATATGATATTGGCCAACTATATTAATGTATATATCCATGTGATAATGCCATTGTGCTCTTTTTAGAATAACAGGACTTGAGATAGACCTGAGAAATTCAGAAGACTCTCTACTGTGGGAATGGAGTTATTCTGTCATCCTTATTCAATTGTGAATACGCTTATATTTTTTAAAGAAAAAAAATTAGAATAGGGAAATAGGCTAGCAGAACCATTAAGACAAAATGAAAAGATTACATCTTTATCTATCTATCTATCTATCTATCTATCTATCTATCTATCTTGGGGAGTCACTTGGATGAATAGTTTTCTTAGGGCCCAGATTATGTGCAAAATAAAACAAATAAAGGAGGGTTGTTGTTTTTTTAAATCAGTCAGGAGAAAGGGTAAAGTGCATGCATTTACATATGCAAACATAATTTGCTGAAGGTATATGGAATTTGGAATAATCATACTGTATGTTACTGAGGTTTTTGATTGATGACTGCACAGATCTACATTTGGGACACAATAAAGTAGCATTTTTTTACAAGATGGGAATGAATTACATCACTGTCTCTAGAAAGGAAAGAGAAGGCAGTCACCTCTTATTTTCTATCTCAAATTCAACCTCACATTGAAGTCAATGGCATAATTCCCATTCATTTTCCACAGAAGCTGCAGTCCTGTGTTCTGGCTGTGTGCAACAGACTTTTCAATTAAATATAATATGGACCACATCATTCTGCCCTTGGCTCCAGGGTAAGAAAAGCATAACCCTGCAAATGGAAGCAATTTTCCTATTAACTTTTTTAAAAAGTAAGACTTTAAAGAAATATGTAGGCTAAGCCATCGGTAACTATTTTTCCTTCCTTTGCTGACTCATTTTTTCAGTCCTTGATTTTCTAGTAATTGGATGTCCATTAGAAAAACCTGGGTTCAAATTCTGTCTCATCTATAGGACCCAATAACTAATCAGTCAAGTTGAACCAATAAAGACAATAAATTTACCAGATATCATGCAACATGTGTATTCCAGAATTATGACTGTTGTTGTTATAAGAATTTATGTTTGTTATCTATTCAACTCCATTTAAGGCTCAATTCACACATGGTTGACTTTACATTCAGTAGGGATGACCTTCAGGGAATTGGCTCCATGTCATTCTCATGACCTTCCACATGCTGATAAAGTAAATATGTGATACAACCACCCTTCTTTACTTCTCTAAGATTAGAATTCTGAGCAGCATACAGAAGACTGCCTGACAAAGACATTTGGTTGCCTAACATGTGAAACGCAAGAACGGTGGCTAACTACGGGGGCAAAGCCAATGGGTCATCTCATCTCTATTCAAATGATGATTATTCATGCAATGAAGGGCAGGAAAAACACCCCAATAGGGTTTTAATGAAAGTGGAATATGTAACCCCATTCCACATTTTGAGTGGAAGTGAGGATGAGATGTCTTTGTCATATTTCCATAATTCCCTGATGCAGCCTATTCTAATTAATGAGTTGTACTGATTGATTGATTTTTTGCCATCAAGTCAGTGTTGACTCTTAGCAACCATAGAGATAGACTTTTTCCAGGATGACATGTGCCCAACCTGGTCCTTCAGATCTTCCAATGGAGCACCCATCACCAGTATAATTAAATCCATCTATCTTTCTGGTCATACTTTTTCTCTTTCCTTCCAACTTTTCCAGCATCACAGACTTCTCAGGAGAACTATGTCTTTATATAATATGTCCAAATTTGAGCCTGGTCATTTATGGCCTGAATGAGAACTCTGGATTGATTTGTTCTATAATCCATTTGTTAGTTTTCTTAAATATCCATGGTATTCTCTAATGCTGAAAATCAAAAGCATCAATATTCTTTCTATCAAAATCCAACTTTCACTTCAATGGAGTGTCACAGAGAAAAACCATTGTCTGCACAATACTGATCTTAGATATAGATACATCACAGCATCTGATTTTTTTCCCCCCACAGCCTTCATTGTTAACCTATCAAGTGCTAGTCTATGGCATATTTCTTGACTGCTAATTTCGTTACTGTTGATACATGAGCCTAAAAGGCAGAAACTATCCACCACTTGGCAGTATCTTCATTGTAAATTCTAAGGATGCATCTGCTGTCATTGGTTTGGTTTTCTTTATATTTAATTGTAGTCCCATTTTTTCATGTGCTCCTTGATTTTCACTGCTAGAGCTTGGAGATCATTTGCATTTTCAGCTATCAGAGTAGTATCATCAATAAAGCACAGGTTATTGATATTCTTCTTCCAGTTTTAAAATCACACTCATCTTTTTCCAAACCAGCTTCCTTCAATATATATTCAGCATATAGGTGGAATAAATAAGGGGAGAGTATACAGCCTTGTCTCACTCCTTTGACAATCAAGAACTGGTCTGTCTCACTATAGTCCAGACTGTGGCTTCCCATTCTGTGTACAGATTTTGCGTGAGGCAATGAGATATTCTGCAATTTCCATTTTCCTAATAATATCCCATAGCTTGACATGATCAACACAATCAGTCAGTGAAGCATATACTGATTTCTTTTTGACATCCTTTGGCCTTCTCAGTTATCCAGCATGCGCCAGCAATAATGTTTCTTGCTCCTCAGCCTTTTCTAAAGTCAGCTTGAACATCTGGCATCTCCCTTTCCATGAAGGGCTCTACTCTGCATTGGATGATCCTAAGCATTATTTTGCTAGCATGTGAAATTAAAAATATTGTGTGATAGTTTACAACACTGTTAAGTCTCCTTTCTTTAGTATTGATATGTAGACTGATCTGTTCCTATTGGTTGGCTACTGTGTCATTCTCCAGACTGCTAACATAGTACCTTTACTGAGTCTTCTTCTGTTGCTTGCCATATTTTTGTAGATACTGTACTTCATTAATTCCTGTAGCCTTCTGACTCAATAATGACTAGAACTTCATCTTCTAGTACTAGATCTTCTTGTAAGTATCTTGAACGCTTCTGCTGTACAGAATTTCAATGTATTTCTTCCATCTTTTTTATCTTCTTGGAATCAGTTGCTCTCTGTCCATTGGTATCCTTTAGCATATCAGTTTGAGGTTGGAATCTCATTCTGAGTCCCAAAATCTTTTTGAAGTCTTTCCTTCTTTTTGTCTGTTTCCATCTTCAATGCCTTTACAAATGCCAGTGTAATACTGCTTGCCTCTTTTAACAGCTGCCTGAAACTCTTAGTTAAATTCTTTCCTGAGATCATTGTCTTTCTTGGCTTTATCTTCTCGGCAATTTCCATTTTTTGTTCTGACATCCTGTTTGCTTAATTCTGTTTCTTGATCTTTGATAGTCTCTTTTCACATTCAACCTTAAAAAAACACACCTACATGCATATCTGAGCAGAATCTTCAAAGACAAGTTATCTGCACATTTTTTTTACTTATACCCAATAATAGTGAATTCATTTAAATGAAAACAATTGTGCTCTTAAGTTATAGGGTAGCCCATTAAAAGTTCCTCTACCATTAAACTAACTCTTTCTGATTTCATCAGCCAGAACTATAGTTGACCAATCTTTTACTAACATATTCTAAGTTTGATCAAACTGACACATTGTAATGTTTTAGATAAGACAACTTTGCTGAAACTTGTTTTTTATAAGAACTTTATTAAGTTATAAAAGGCATAAAGATAAAAGCAAACAAGAACTAATAATCAAAGAAGAAATAGAGAACAAGAGTTAGAAATAAAGGAAGAATACAAAAGTGATGAAAAGAAAGGAAAAATTACAAAAAGAATAACTTCTAACTTCTTATACAGCAGATATAGATAAATCATATAGTGGCCTCTTACTCTAAAACTACATCTTAACATACATATTTTGTATAACCTATTATTTTAACTAATCATCAAATCCATAAATCATAATTTCATTTTTTTCTGTCTCCTGCAAAAAGTCCAAAAGGGGCTTCCAATTGACATTAAAATTAGTCCATGTTTTTTCTCTAAGCAAAGCTGTAAATTTTGCCAGCTCTGCTAACTCCATCATCTTCATGATCCATTCTTCCATTGTGTGTAATGTTGAGTCTTTCCGCCTTTGAGCATAAAAAAGTCTAGCTGCTGTTATCCTATATAAAAACCAAGGTCCATGAGCTTTTTCCAATTGTTTATCCATCAATCCCAAAAAGAAAGTCCCTGGTTTTAACTGTCTAAACTGCCTTCAAGATCTTCTGAGTTAATATATGAATTTGGGTCCAAATTTTTTTGGCTTTATTACACGTCCACCAAAGATGATAAAAAGTCCCTTCGTGTTGTTCACATTTCCAACATATATTAGAAATCCCTTTGTACATTTTGGATAGTCTTTCTGGTGACAAATACCATCTATACATCATTTTATAGAAATTCTCCTTCAAGTTATAACACAGTGTAAATTTTAACCCTTTCATCCACATATTTTCCCATTGTTCCATTTGTATATTATGTCCAAATTTTTTGGCCCATTTTATCGTACAGTCTTTATCTTGTTCATCTTCTGTTTCAAATCTAAACAAAAGCTTATACGTTTTAGCAATAAAATGTTGCTAAAACTTGTTTTCAGTGAACACTGTATACATCTTTAGATTATATAGGGCAGATTTACTGAAATTCACAAATGGCTTAAAAATTTGTGAATGGTTTAAAGGCTGGGAGTTTTTTTTAAGTAAAACAATATTGTATAATTATGGTTAGTTTCTCCACATTCTACTTCCTTCTATGAAGATAGGATCTTCAGATAAACATTCTGCTTTCCTCACAGTGTCAATGTTATGTAATACCAATAACTTTGTGAGACTACAAAAAATGGATGAGGATTCAAGAATCCAGCTCATACGCTTCTTGTTGGAATGGAATCAATCATGTACAAAGTGTGAAAGAACTCTACCATTTCAAAGCTAACCCAACAGAAAGTGGATGGAAATATTCCCAAAACTGTATAAATGCAAGAACCCTCCCTCAAGAGTGATGACTTTCTTCTTTTGTAAAAACAGCCAGTCATAAAAAGGAAAGGAAAACGGCATGTTCATTGTAAACCTCTTAATCCTTAAATTTCACGTGTGTCTCCTGTACTGATCTTCTGGCAATCTTTACAGTTGAAGCCAATAATCCCTAATCTTTCCATGGAACATCCATAATATTTTGATATCAATAGTTTTGAAGCTAACCCAAGATGATATATATTCTTCCTAAACTTTATATATAATGAAGTTTAATGTATTTCCTCTGCCCATTCACAAAAAAAGGTTTAATTTTTCAGTGACTGAAGTTGGCTTTCAAAGTTTCCATTCCTGCAGCTTTTCTTATTAAACATGAAAAAGACAAATGCCTATTCTTTTGATTAAAGAAAAGGACTTCCTACTCTGTAGAGTATATTGGGGGGGGGGGGGGGGGGCAGCTGTGAATAGGAAGCAAAGAGAAATTAACTAAATATAAACCTGCTATATTCTGTGTTATGCCATTGGTCCATTTGAACACAGTCTTTTCTTTTTTTGATTGATATTATCTGAACAAGGCTTAAGGAAGAGATTTTCCTAATTCTGCCACTATTGAACCTGGGTCCTTTGCATACTGATTGATGGCCTCTTATTTTTATTCCCTAAGGTGCCCATTCATTAGGATCATTCATGTTTTATAATGGCTTCCGATTATTATTTGGATCATGATTTGAATGTTCACTGTACTCTCTATTTTAAGAAATCTGACTTATCTTTCTTATGTTATTTAAAAGCCTGTGTGCTGGCAGAACACTGTGAAAGAAAATGACATTTCTAGATCTAATAGAAGCTCAGAAAACATTTACCAAACCAACACTCCTTCAAATTTATTTATTTATTTACAGGATTTATATGGCCGCCTAACTCATACAGTGACTCTAGGTGGCTCACAACAAATCCCAGGAACTGTAACACATTTGCTAGCCGCTTAATTCAAATTATATAAACTGACTTCCATTCCCATAACTAAAGTGCCAGAGGTTCCCCCAACCATCCAGAGCAAATTTTGGAAAATTCAGTTTGCTAACAATGGATCATTCTGCTGGCAGAAGGACACGGTTGGGTACTACCTAGTTTCCTTTCTGTCCATAGGACAAACAAGACTTTCTGTTCCCTGAGGTGACAAACAGGATGATGCCTTCTCTTATTAAAGATGCAAAAGCTCATTAGGCTGGCAGGTAAATTTTGTTTCAATGGGACAACCTTCTCCAGATACTTAGAATCATAAAATGTATGAGTTGGAAGGGACTTTATAGTTCATTTGGACCAATCACCTGCCCGATGAAGAAATCATTTCTGACATTGGCCGTATGTCCCACTGGAAAATTTCCAGCAAGAGAGAGTCCACCAACAGTTCAGGATATTCCTCCTAATATTGAATCAGAATTTCTTTTATTTTAATCCTAATGCATTGATCCTAGTTATGTACTCTGTTTCAACAGAGAGAACTCTACCTTTTCTTGCCAATGTTATTTGCTATCGTGTCTCTCCTCTTGCTTCTTTTTTGAAAGTTGAATCTGTTTAACTCCTTTAAGTGTTTCTCATGAGCCTTCGTGTCCAGATCCTTATCACCTAATAGCAATCTTCTGAATCCACTCCAGCTTCTCTATGTCTCCTTTAAAGTGTGGTACCCAAAATTTGACCCAGTATTCCAAGTGTAATCTAACCCCTGCAGAGAACGGTGGAACTATTCCCTCTTGTGAACTGACACAAGGCTTCTGTTAATGCAGCCCAAGGCTTCATTGGCCTTTTTAGCAGCTCCATAACACTGCTTGCTCCTGTTCAACTGGTTGTCCACTAAGACTCCTGGATCTCATATGCCATGCTGCTAAGCCAGATTTCCCCAATCCTGTGCCGATGGCTTTCATTTTTCTTACCCAGATGCTACACCTTATATTTTCACCAATTAACACCATCATATTGGATCTGGCCAGCTTTTTAAATCACTATTTTCTCTACTGACAGTCCCATTAAGTTAGTGTTAAAATGTGTCAAATTTGAAAAATGTCTCTTTCTTGTCATCCTTTAAAACATATTTTATAGATATTGAATAGCATTTGTTGGAGTCTCAGACCTGGGGGAGCCACTCACAATTTACCTCCAGGTAGACGCACAACAATTTACAGCCACTCTTTGGTTGCAATTGTTCAAGCAGCTTCAAATCCACCAGACCATAATACTCTTTAGCTCACATTTATTCTTCCTGTCAGCAAAGATATCACATCAAATGCTTTATTAAGATCAAGATATACTACAGGAATTTCCATTTGTAAAAAGAGAGCAGGTGAGTCTGACATGATTTCTTGACAAATCCATGCTGGCTACTGCTAATGGTTACATCCCCTTTTGAATGTTCACAGACATGGTGCTTACTTATCTGTTCTAGTAGTTTTCTCAGTACAAGTACTAAACTAATTGGTCTATAGTTTCCTGGGCTCATGTCTGCTTTTCTCCAGTCTTCTGTCACCTTCTCGGTTCTCCAGAATTTTTGAAAGACTGTAGTTTGCAATTCTGAGATCACTTCTGCCAGCTCCTTCAAAGCTCTGGGATGTCATTTGGCTGGTCCTGGAGACTTGAATTAATTTCAGATAGCCAGATGGTTCTTACACTTTTATCAAGCCTGAGCTATGTTCCCATGCTTTCCTCAGTCGTATTAGGATGGACTGTCTCTACTGAAAGAAGTCAGGGAAAGCAAGTGCCAAGCAGTTCTGCCTTCTGCATTACTACTTCCCCACCTTCCCTGCACAACAGACACATAGCCTCCTTGACCTTTATACTAGCCATACCCTCAAAAAACCTTATATTTTGCATACCTGACCTGCCTAATCTCATTCCCAGTTTTAGCGTTCCTGACTCTATCCATATAGGCTTGAGGAGTTTGCACTGCCCCTTAGTCATTAGCTCCTGCTTCCATGTGTTATTGATTATTTATTACTGTTATTTATTATTTATAGTTGGTTATTGGTTATTTCCTTTGTTTTGTTTTTTTCGGTTTGTCTGTGAGCTGCCTATTTATTCATATAGGCCTCTTTAAAGCTTTTCCCATTTTTCCTTCTCTTGGGTATTATTTGTGCCTGTGGTTTCAAGTTGCTTATTTTTTAGAATTTCCCATTTCACTTGGGCTTGTTTATACTTCAGGATTTTTAGCTATCATATACCACCTACTTTTCATCTGATTCTTAAAAAACTCTGACTTCTGTGATTGACTTCAGTCCATGACAATTCCTCTCCTTTGGTCAGGATTAAATCCAGGATAGTTGACCCCCTTGTTTCTTTTTCTACTTTCCAAAATATGAAACTGTCATCAAGAAAGGTCAGGAATCTGCTGGACCTGCTATAGCCAGATGAGTTAGTTTTGAAGGCAACAGCCTTGCTTCAGGTTGAAGGACACGCCAAGTGACAGACAATTATCCACTCAAATATCTTGTTGCTTCCTGCCAGTATGTACTGTCAGCAGCGACTACTCCCTGCCCAGGAAAAGGCTTATTTTCACCTCAGTACACAGGCAAAGAACAACTTTGCTTGTTTTGTGGGCCCCTGCAGACACTGGTACTGATACAAAGCTTTCAATCTGTGTGCATGCTGTTCAGCTGGAAACAAATGAGAGTCAAAGAAGCAACAAGGCTTCAGGTATATACCTAATTATCTGCAAAGATTCATGACAAATGCTGATTATAAGGAGTGACTGTGTCACAGAAATGACAAGAATATCCAGAATTAACATATGTGACCCTTTTTTTCACATATGGAAATGTAAAAGATGGTTCAGTTTGCTAAAAGGTCTGTTAAAATTATCTGATGTCAGAAAACATATTTGTAGACTAAGGCTACATATAATAATTTATAATAAGCCTGAAAGTTCTGTTTTGTTAGGAGAAACTTTAAACTGGCGTTTTGGAAAACTAGAAACAATTAATGTAATCCTTGTATCTTAATTGTGAGTTTGGCCAATGATTTTAATAGCATGTGTTTTGAATCCTTTATGCCTTTCTTTTTATAATAATTAATGAACAGAACTGGTTGTAACTATACCCAGAGAAGCAAAATTATTACAAGGTAAACCAACACTAGCATAGATGGTTATCATGGCCATTGTCTACTTAGGAACATTCCTGCATGCTGCATTTCTAAATAGAAATGATCAAAGATCAGAAATTATGCAGTTTTCCCCAAAAGGTGGGAGGGCATGGGAGTCAGCCAAGAGCAGCAAGAAATGAATACATTTTAATGGAGAATAATAGTTTTGCATCTTCTAGCCAAACTGCATATCTCTTATGAAGAGTTAGTTACTGTCTTAGACATAGACCTGTTGACTGTGTTTCACGTATTTCTCCAATGTGCTGCTAGTACTGCCTGTGATTCTTTTGTTTCTTATACTGTTTTTAATCAACTATACACTGCCTTGAATCATTTTTGATTAGGTGGCCTTATAAATTTCTCCCCCTCCTCTACCTGAGCTGGCTCAGTTCTTAAGAGATACAGATGCACTTGACTCTCTTATCCTCAGAGAATGTTTGCATTCTCATGATGCTGAGTCGCATTAGCAGGGCAGCTTGCAAAAGGGTCCAGCATACATCATGGTTCTTCATCAGCCACGAGCTCAGCAAGTCATGTTGTTGCATGACAGATATGCACACAGAACCAGAACGATGATATATTGAAGACACTGCAAAATCGTACAGCTTAAAGACACATAATTCCATCCAATATTATTGCATCAAATTTGTTTCCCACATTGAATAAATAAATAACATTCTGTTTTGTTTTTTCCCAAATAATTTATCTTACCTGTATTGAAGGCTATCCTGAACAGTTGGCCAAAAATGGCCACATATAGACATTGTTTATTTGAAAACCAAAGAAATAATGATCAGGAGGTAAGCTTATAGCTTTTATATCAGAGCAGATGCATTTTTATTTGAGTCTGTGCATATGTACTCAAAAATAATTACAGGTATTACATTGTTGAAATTCTTCCTGGCTGAAATATAAATTTAACATGAAGTTATATATGCTGCCATACTTTCAATATTTTCTTACCAAACTCCTATTGTTTTCTTTGTTGTTGAAATTTATACAACAATGAAAGTAGAATTTTAATCCTGCCAATAAGACAGTGTGACTGACATTTTGCCTTTCAAAACTAATCTTTCTTGAAAAGTGACTGAATTCCCAATCATTTCTTTATTTATTTTTCAAATCTGTACAGCCACCCCTCTCATATATACGACTCTGGATGGCTTACAATCAATCAAAACAAATACAGCAAAGAACAATACAACAATTTTAAAAACAAGAAAAAAACCAACATAAACACATATAAAAAACCATCCTAAAAATCCATAAAATCCATATCTGAGGTAATCACATCTAACAATAACACTCAATGCAACCCTTGTGCCGACTCTGCCACATTCCCTGGTCTCTATGCCCGTGGGCAACACCATGTTTTCAGGGTCTTTTGAAAAGCCATCAGGGTAAAACATTTACTTCACTTTAAGTCCTTTTGGTGACTTTTTGAGGATTATCGGGAGAAAAACTTATTTGAAATCATCGCCATATGTTGCTGGACCTGTTTGTACTCTTAACTGACAGGTTACACGGTATGTTTTGAATCTGCAGCCCTCTGCGGCAACCACCTGTATCCCCCTGATCTTTACGCTAGGGACTTTTAAGACGGGCATGTAGGTGTGATGCTTTTAAGAAAAGTCATAGCCAGCAAGTGCCTGTTAGACAGCTGTCCTTAATGTGTGTAATTTGCTGGACTCCCTTTCAGGCATAATTCTCACTGTTGTTTCTTCTACGTGGAATTGGCTTCTTTCTGTGAAAAAAAAAAAAAAAGACTTGTTTACCACTTGAGGTGACTTAAACAGGGGCCCTGGATTCAAGGCTGCCAATGGTACAAAGAGGAAGTAACTTGTCCCAGATCACCCGATTCTACACCTGAGATCTAAATTGTGTAACCAGGCTTCTGTCACAGCCTAGATGTCGTGGTATAAAGCAGTGACCTTCTCACTCAAATTGCCTTCCAAAACATTAGTGATTATAACATCTCTTGCTTGTTTTAATTACATTTCTATTTACAAAGAAGTAACTGAGAAGAGGGGAAAAAGGGAAAGGAATAAGAAATAAAATTTAAAAGAATATTATAAATATCTGAGGCATGGTTTAAAATTATATCCCATCTCCAATTCTACGACAGACAATTAAGGGTCCATATGAAGCTATACGTACTCTGAAACTTGTTTTCCAATATAAAAGAAGTTCAATAAAATTATAATATATTTTATTGCAAAGGACTTTGAGTTTTTATACAAATGTTTTTAAAAATAAATAAATGACTATTCATCTGTTTTCTCTGATGCTAACATTTGTTTACTAGGTCCTTTTCCTATATAAACAATGTTTGTTAGCAAGATAGTTTTTCACTCTCATTTGATTTGGGCCACCCTTTCTCCATTAACACTCTCCCATTATTTTTCTCAAATAACTCATGAACATCCTGGAGACATCTAAATATCCAGTAAGTGGCCAATGATTAATTTTCATCTCGCACCCCATTTTTTTCCTGAAGGAAGAGAGCCTTGTGAACCATTTCCACTCTTTTATTGCTTCAATATCTTTAAAATACTGTTTTTATATTCAGCTGTTAAAATTAACTTTACTGAGGTCATCTAAATTTACAACAGGTGTTCTTTTAAATGTTTAAGACAATAAGATGAAAGACATTTACAAGAAAATCTAATTTCATCTTATTAAAATATTATTGGCAATCCGTTCAATTTGGATTAAGCAAGGTAACCAGGTTATATGATTGGGAAACTATGGATTATCACTGGCTGGGTACAAATTGACTCCCTGAAAATACAAATGATTTTACATAGTAGAGGCCACTATATTGTACAGTTAAACTTGTGAGACAATGGGAAACACCTTTTATTTCTCAAAGATGTGGAACATCTGGTATCCAGCTTTCATACTGTGCATTCTGTTGGCCCCCTAAAACTTTAGTTTTAAAGGAAAATCCATTACACAACTTCAGCTTGGCCTCTTGGAATAAATATCTTAAGCCGTTTATATGTTTGATGATAATCCACTTATTTATGGACATGTTAGTAACTTTATAAGTCAAGTGGGTTCCGCCCGAACATTCTGCTGTAGACGAGATACTTGATCTTCCAAGTTATGGAATAGAAATAGAGCTATTTGTTCTCAAAAGGAATGCATTTGAGAAATAAATGGCCTAATGCAATCCAACTGTATGATTTAGGCAGTAGTGGAATTGACCCGAATTGATGCACATTGCTAAGTATTTATCAGCAATCACCCTTATATTCTTTCACGGTTCAGTTAGAAAGAGAAAGATTTGATGTTAAGACTAATGGAGTTGTGGTTCATATAATGAATTATAGATTAGGGCCCAAAGGTAATGTTATGTATCTATCTCTTTTCAACGAATATTGCAGTGTTGCCCTGACAAAAGTTATAAAATACTCAAGGGAAAATATTGGGCATAATAAAGGTTAAGAAAAAGGGTATTCACTAAGTTCAAGGAAATGTTTTGGGAAAAATCAGCTAGTACCACAGATTGCAAACCCCTTCTCCGAGACTTCTAGACTAGGCAAGGAAACAGAATATATGAGGATGCACATTACAATTTTTTTTCATAAGAATAGGAGATGTAATATTTCTAAAGCCTGGAAATGAATAACAGTTGCTCATGTATGTGCTGGTACATCTAATGATTCCCATGCCATATTTCTTTTGTCCTACTCTGTAACACTGTTCAGCCCTTAATATCCCACCATTTCCTATAAAATATTCCGATTCACAATCGGATGAGAATTAGTACACTTAATTCTCTTAGATTTACAATTCTCTTAATAATTTACAATTTAGAAATATTCTAACATCCAGTGAGTGCTTACACCAGTTACACAATCATAAACAGCAAATCTGAAATAACCATAATGAAATAATTACACTTGACCTATGTCCCCACGGAGCCCTTAAGATGATTTGGAGCCGGTCGCTTTCAGTCCCGCTATCACCCAGAACTCTCATTATGAAGAGAAGATCAAGGAAAACCATTCCTGCTGTCTTGAGTTCCTAGAGGAAAGGAATGTAAGTTTACTAATAATCAACTTTTCCATATCTGGGATACCACTGGATTGTTCAGAATCCAGGATTCTGGATTCTCACAGAAAAATAGCAGAAGTCCTATTCATGCATCGCTCTTTGTAGGGTCTTACTGCTTGGAAGCAAGACTACAGCTGCATGTCTAGCCTGGCTCCAACAGCCTACTGTGTCTAAAGCACACACATATTGTGCTTACATTCACCTAACCAGGATTTCTGGTAGCAGTGGTGTTCCAGTTGCAAGGAGCCCTCGCACCAGCAGCCGCTTGCATGTTAAGGTGCTACATGGCATTGTCCATGCTTTAATATGGTAAGGTGCATACAAGAGATTTCTGTTTTTCTCAAAACAGTAGGAGCTAAGCTTTGGATTTAGGGATATGGTGCAAAGCAAAACACAAATCTTCAAGGAGAAAAATCACTAGAAAATGTTTAGGAACAACTGGCAAACAAGTGTGAAAGAGATAATATTTTTCCATGTCTAACAAGTTTCAGATATGTACAATTACTTGAGGATGAGAATTTTATATTTTCTTTTAGGGAGCCAATTGGATCTCACTAAAACAAACTCCCGATTTTATTTATTTATTTATTTATTTATTTATTTATTTATTTATTTATTTATTTATGGTATCTTTAGTCACATGTTAATTCATCCTGAGAAATTAAGTATTAGAAGAGCTGTCGATAGATTTTGGATTCTTAGGCTGCAGCTGTCACCTGAACAGTATGGGCTTATTTGTGAGTAACCATGACTAGAACGTATAATAACTGTTGCATTTCCAGCACCATGAATCAGTGGAGACAGAAGAAAACATAGTTTTGGTTTGGATTCCTACAGGAATCAGGTTGTAATTTGAAAAATCCATTATCAGGAATTATTTCCCTCCAGTTTCCAACCACAAATGTCCAGTAGAGGATGGAGGTTTGAGATAAAAGACTTGGGGCTTAGTTACATCATTTTAATAGGCATGGATAATGGAGCTGTTTGAGTTTTAGTTCTGCCAAACCTCATCATTCAGGTTTGGCTCTCAAAAAACAAAAACAAGTTGAGAGTGGTTTGACTCAAGTTCCAGTTAATTCAGATCAATAAAATGAGGAGGTGGGATTTGGGAAGGGAAACAAATGGTTGGAGAATGACTTTCCAGTCTAGACCCCACCTTTAAATGAGATTATAGAATAACATTGCAACATTTCTCTCCAGAGAAATAACCAGAAAAAAAACCAGAGGGATTGATTTAATTGAGAGCTCTGTCCACCATGGAGGTAAAACTTTTACATAACCACTGCAACCATGAATAACTCTGATGGTTAATAGTATTATAGAACAGCTCATAGAGACAATTTTGGACATAAAAAGTACACATTAGCTTTTTGTGTAATGGCCTGCTTCTAACTGTAGAGAAGAGGATAATTGGAACTGTGTTATCTCTGCATAGCAAGGTTCTGCTTGATGAAAAGTTATGCCAATTTGAATTTTGCATATACTTGCATTAAGAGACAAAAAAACAGGATTAATAAAGGTATCATTTGTACAGTTTATTTATGGTGTTCTGGACTCTACATATTTACATATTTAGATATATGTTAGATATTCTTTATGGATATTATACCATGTAGTTTCAAGAAAACATTGGAGATGTACATTTTAGCTTCCACTAGTGAGAGTGATAATGCAGTTACTTACTTTGGTTTTTGAGACTCTGTCACAAATGCTTAGTAAAGGAATGTGTATCTGAAGAAGCAAGCCTAGGATTCTACCCTATCTGCATGCATACACACAATCACATTTGTATCTTCTCCATGTAAACTTTAATTACACCATTAAATTACACCACATGCAGAAATGAGGGTGTAGTTTATTTTGGTAAAAGTGATTGAAAACAATTATTTTGAAAAGAACTGCTTCCTGTCTCCACTAACATTTCTCTGTGTTGTTGAGTATTCATGTCCATGGTCAAGAATTCTTCATCAGTCCTTTTTTTTTTTTAACACAAACTTATCTGTATCAATTGAAAACTTTGGAGAACACTGTAGAGATTGTGAACAAGGGGGTGCATTTTACACCATGGCAAATGAAGTATTTCCAGATCTACTAAAACAGGCTTCAGTGTAATTTTTCTTCTGTAAACAGGAAACACATCTAGAAATTCATCTATAATAAAAGAAAAGGGAAATGGGTAAAGTTACCTATTTATGGACAGAGAAAATTAGAAAGCAATTTTATTTTATTCAAATTTATTTCATAGGATAGGATTTATCACTAGCAGCAGAGTAACTTCTTTCAACTGTCTAAGGTCCTCTACCACCACCCCCACCACCCCCATTGATGCTCAAAATGTCAGGAGCAGCTACTGTTCTGGCAGGCTTGCCATTCGTTGTCATCTTCCACAATATGTTGTTCTGGGGCATTATTGGGTGGGAAAGGGGTCACAGATTGTCTTACACTCAAAAAGATAATGCAGAATATCTGGAGAGGATTCTGCAAAGTGACATTTAGGGGAAGCTGTCAGAAAAAAAATGTCTTCTGAGAAATTTCAGCTCAGCTCAAGAAAATGCAGTGGAGGCCATGATTTTCTGGGTGTGGTGGTACTTGGAAAAACAAATCCAGATGTACATACAAAGACACGCATATGCACGCACGCACATATTCATAACTTCATAGTGCTACTGAATAAGTATGTTGACAGTGAATTATTTTGTAAGTTTATACTGGCAACATTAAATTATACCCTTTTTTCGACTTGCATTAAGATTTCTGATCAGTCTTCAAAATCTGTGCATATAATATGCTGAAGTTTTTCCCTTGCTAGTCTTCTTACAAATTATTAAATTACCTCCTACATATTTTGTCCAACTTAAACATTTTCAGAAACACACAAAATTAAGTTAGGGATTTTTTTCTGTGTGTGTGCTTTGTTTTCTATGTATCCCTAAACTGCACAGTTATTCCTTGGAGATTCCACTCTATTTCAATGTTCTGGTTTTCTTTCTCATTCTCATTCTGCAATATGGTTCTGTTTAGACACAGCTTGACAATTTTGTAACCCAATTTGGATTTTCCTCTTCTATACAGAATGGCTTTCGTTTCCTTTTATGCACACAGCATGCACAACAAATGGGGAAATGAATAGTGCTATGTACAATGCCATTATAATTTTATGCCTCTATATGAAATTAATTATAAAATACTTCTAAAAGAAAAAGGAGGGGCAGTCATATATTTCCTGCATTAACCCTTGAATTTTTTTTCTCTTGGTTAGTTCAAATATGAAAAAAATCTGATCCCAAATATAATATTGTTGGGTTTATTCATGCCAACCATTTTTTAACAAACCTGTTAAAAAGTAGGAGAGGAATATTCTCTAATGCTGGAATTTGCTCTCAGGTGTGGTTTTAGGGAAAGGTCTTAATTAAGTCAAACTGAAAATTGGAAGTCATATGAATTCATTAAGCAAACAGAGCTCAGTTCTAAAATCACAAAAGATATATCAATAAATATGTATACAAAGACAGATCAAGTCAATGGGTTGGCTTCAGAACTGCAGAGAAATCCATGAATTAGATGAACCCATGGGGAGGAGAAGATGCAATATTCTTTCATTCCCTCTTTCTTTTAAGCTGCTTATGACCTCAAAAATCTTTTGTCAAAGGCTAGGGAACCATTTAAAACATCATGTCATTATGATATATTTCATCACTTGCCATCTCTTATCCCTGCCTCTCCTCACAAATGCTGATGTTTTCTGGACAGTTTTACAAACCCCTTTCCTCTGCAGAATATGTATTTGAACTGAATATAGTTTCAGGATGTTTCTGGCTAGATTCATATGTAGGCATCGTATTTCATTAAGATGTCCTTTCTTATCGTTTTCTTTCCAGTGGTGTCTTCTGTGGCAGCAGCCACTTCCTCCCACCCTGTAAAAACAAGGATTTCCTGGGGAATGTTTTCAGGTAGGATAAATACTCCCAAACCATGACTGGCCCAGCCAAATTGGGCAAACTGGCAAGTACAGAGTTAGAAATGTGTAGTGGAAATGTTGGGTGTTAGCCTTGGACTTTTCCAAGGACGTGGTCCTGATGAGTGTCTATTTTTAAAACGAGATATGTGACATTTCATACATGTGACTTTTTTCCTGAGATTTCCTATTCCCCATTAAACTTTAATGACTACTCCTTGAGAAGAAAAGGAAACTCAGTGTAAGGGCTGGCTAAGCTAGAGGTTAAGGCAGAGGTGCAGACACCTGGCCTTTGAAAAATATGCTGGGAACCAGATCCTCCAAAAAAAAATGTGGCCAGAAATAAGCATATATAATCAGCCCAAATCAATCTACTGAAGGATGAAGGCCTCTTCACTGTAGGTTATGGACCATAATCCACCACACTGGTCTAGTGTAGATGGTAGATAAATGTTTTCAGCTTCCCAGTCTTGGCTGAGTCTAGGCCTGAGAGAGAGTGACTGGTCCAAAGTCACCCAGCTGGCTTCCATGCTAAGAGAGGACTAGAACCTGTGCTTCCCCACTCCTACACCACCATAACCACTATACCACACTGGCTCTCCTAAACATCTATGTGTGTACACAAACACGCACAAGCCCCCACATATAATTATTTCCATTTCCATTTAATTAAATGTATAGTTAATATGATTACACTCCAGTCATATTTTACTCATTTTCTTTTCCTAAACTGCCAATTTGTTTACAATTTTTGCAGGTCTCTGGGAGCCACATGCTGACTTTGGAGGTCTTTTCTGGTCTGCACTGGCTCTGGGGACTCTGTTTGGGCATTTCTATGTGGAAGCCAAGCCCATATCCCTGTGACTGTGAGGATTCAATAAAATAATCACTTGAAGGAGAACTTAAGGTTCTTGGAAGAATTTCCGAAGCATAACATTGTGGCAAATGAAATAGGCCCATGCCATGGAAGCAGCCCCATTTAATTTTTTTTCCTAGCTAGACGTCTTTGTGCTGGTTAAACATACAAATCTATTTCTGAGCATCACCTTATCTGGCATTAAACTCTCATTTTTAAAATCTTTTCTGGGAGATAGAGGATGAGGATTATCTCAACATGTTTACTCTTACTGCAGTGTGCTCCTGGGGCTTCAAAGGCAGTTTCTTATCAGCTCTAAAAGGAATTAACACCTTGGTGAAGAGTCATTCCATTTTATTCTCCCAGCTCTACACACTATTATTACTTGGCTAAAAGAAGATTAACAACACAGTCCCATTTAGATATACTCAGAAGTCAGTTCTATTGATTTCACAGACACTGGCCCCAGGTAAATCAGTACAGGGTTACAGGCCTGAGTAATCTAATTCAGATTAGCAGCTTTAAAAAGGAAGTCTTTACACTGAAGTCTTTCTGTGCCCTTTCCTAATCTCTGTCCCTGCAGAAAATTCTA
Organism: Liasis olivaceus; assembly: GCA_030867105.1. Lineage (NCBI taxonomy): Eukaryota > Metazoa > Chordata > Lepidosauria > Squamata > Pythonidae > Liasis > Liasis olivaceus. Next base: position 240,090,753 of record CM061349.1, on the reverse strand, counting down.
AGATACAGAAAAAACAGAAAAAGATACCATGCCAAGAGTAAAGAGATAAAGGTTTGAAACCTTTTAGGGTTACACAGGAGGGAGAAGCTCATGATAAACTAGCATTTTGTACAAACATGCCCATATTTCTGAGAAACACCAGGCACTGCTCACTGGAGGAAAAGATAGGAAGAAAGAAGACTTATGGTTGCTAAATGTTCTTTTAAAGAACACATTAAAAAAAAAGAGAGAGCAAAGCATAAGGCAATCTGTTTACTTTCATAAATCAAACCAACTGGAGGAACATTTATCACATGGTTGTTAACACATGGCATTAAGCTATTGTTCCTTTTAAGCATGTTTTTTGACAAGTGATAGTGACCTGATTCGTACATAACATTAAGCCACCAACCACAGTTGACTTACCATAATGATTAGGTTGATATATTATTATTTGTTTGTTTTTAATCTAACATTAAACCCCATAATTCTGATCAAATTAGCAGTTAAGATGGGTGACAACATTACAAAACAAAGCAGGAAAAGTTAAAAACCAAACTTGAATAGTGAAATCAGTTAATGAGAGAGAGAGAGAGAGAGAGAGAGAAGAGGTCATCTTTTTAGTTTTTATTAAAGGTGAGAGATGGGAGACCAAATACTCCCATCAAGGGATTGCCTTTCTGTAGCTTGAGAGCAACACAGGAGAAAGCTCTGTCCCACATAGCAGTTGGACAAGCCTCTAACATACTCAGAAGAGCTTCTCCTGAAGATCTGATCAGTTTCATAATTGGCAAGGTGGCCCTTCAAGCACTTGTTTTTCAACAGCATCAGAAGCAGGTAACCTAGGCTAAATCCAGGGAAGTATTTTCTGAACTTAAAAATATGGGTAGAATTGGACTCTTGACACTACACAATTGTTCAGTGTAAACAGACAATCAGCTGCCATCTGACACAGACAAAAGGGATATGCAGATAAATCTTTACTCAACAGCACTGCCGGACTCTTTGCAGAGTGGCTTCCATCCTTCTTCAGATGGTCAGTCAAGGAAGTGCTAAAGCAAACTTTCTTCAAAGAGCTCAGCCCTACGGTAAACTCACTGGACTTTTTACAGGTTTAAAAAAATCTGGAAAAAATTTAAAACTCCCTCAGTTACTTTGTATATTAAAAAAAAAGAAGTAACTTTTTAACTGAAGTATTGAAAGGTTGCACAGTGCTCACCCTAGGCATAGTCCAGCTGATTATAATTATTTTCATAGCAACAGTAATTATGAGGAAAAGAAGAAAATAAATTTATGATGAAAAAAAGCTCAACATTTAATCATATAATACTTCTATGAACTTCTTGGCTTGATAGGTGATGCCATACTTTAACTGACCTACATTTTTGCTACCATATAGGTAGTCCTTGACTTATGATCATTTGTTTAGTGACCATTTGAAGTTACAACAGCACTGAAAAAAGTGACTTACAACCAGTCCTCGCACTCATGACCATTGCAGTGTCCCCATGGTCCACAATCAAAATTCAAGCACTTGGCAACCAGCATGTATTTATGATGGTTGCATTGTCCCGGGGTCACATGATCACCATTTGTGACCTTCCCAGTCAGCTTCCAACAAGCAAAATCAATGGAGAACTGCATGATTCATTTAATGACTGTGGTGATTTGCTTAATGACCACCACAAAAAATACTGTAAAATCGGGTGTGATCACGTGATGCCTTGCTTAATGACCGCACCACTTAATAACAAATTTTCCAGTCCCTACTGTGGTCTTAAACAGAGGACTACCTGTAGACATTTTCCTCAGAGCTAAAATCTGGCCTAAGTTCTCAGAAAGGAAAAGAATTTGTCAATGGGCATATTTCAATATTTCACATTTCCAGAATGTTCTATTCTAATTCCTTTTAGCCCTTTCCCCAAACTGATGGTATATTTTTACAAAATGGGTGCATTATTAATAGAGCAGGGTGGCTTTAGATTAACATTGTTATGTGATTTTCAAAGGGAAATTATTATTCCCATATGTGACTTTTTCTTTTCCTTAATATGGTCAGCAAATTTGTTGTGATGTTTTTAGCATATGGCATGAGTACTACCCTTGACAGTTGACTTTAATTTGAATTGATCAACATGCCTTAAGCAAAAAAGCATAATACTAAGCATTAAAAAATTCCTAAACTGCAACATGACTTGTTGCATAGCCTTAAGCAAGTCCTTTGATCACAAATACTGCTCCATTAGATTTCTGAACTGCCTAATTTAAGATGCGATGCACTTTGGATGTTCCTATCATGTTGGATGCTAACTGATTGAAATACTATGCTACTTCTCATTTTCACATCAAATTTAAAGACTATGAAATCAAATATTTCACAAATATTTTTTATGATTATAACATTAAATTTATTTCATCCAATTTTGCACCTGTTGTGAATTTTCAAAGTTGACATAAAAAGTACTCATTTATGCTTTTCTATGAGCATTTTTCTATAATATAATGTATTTATATAATTTTCTATAGATTCATTTCTGAATATACTTTCCCCAGTGTATATTCTTGTACAAAATTTCACTTGCAAAATTGCAGCACAAAATTCAGAAAATTATTGACATTATTGTATAGCTAGATATTAACATATCTATGCAAGCCATTCAGAAGAGGCGCTTCACAACATGCAGGAGTGCATGCAAAAACACCTCCAGCTGAATTCCATATAGACACAGCTAAGAGCATCCATGTGAGCCTTGCAAAAGATGTGGCTGCTTAAATATTTGGAAAAAGTTGCTTCATGCACACATTCACTCACTGAGAAGCACATTGTTAACATATTTCACACATCCCTATTAACTGGTATTAAATGTAATTCCTCCAGCTCCTTTTAAGCAACTGCTCTTTGCTAATCATGAGGCTCATGAGGTAACCAAACGTTCAGTTGTCCTTACCCAAGGGACAGGCTTGAATAATTATGTACCTAATGTCTTCTCTTAAACAGCAGTTGTCAGAATTTGAACAACATTTTCCCCTCCCTCTGCAATTGACTATGCACCCTCCCGCATATTTGCTCAAAGATTTTGGGCAAATGGGTATATATGTGTTTGAGTGTGTGTGTGTGAGAGAGAGAGAGAGAGAAAGAGAGAGAGATTCCAGTAGAGGGAAAGTCCTCATATAGTATTGGATTCCATCTGTTATATTTTTTGGATTATATATATCCTCCAATTTACATATGCCATGTCTTTCTAATTTGTGTATTTATTTGATTTATATCCCACCTTTCATTCAGGAACTCAAGGCAGTATATATAGCACTCCCCCCTCTTATTTTTCCTCACAACACAACCTTGTGAGATAGGTTAGGCGTAGAGTGAGTAACTGGCCTAAAATCATCCTGTGAACTTCTATAGCTGAAGATGGACTGGAACCTGTCTCTCTTCCTGAAGACATCTTCCTGAATTTTGTAATATGATCTTCCAAAGCACTAATGATATACAGTGGTACCTTGGTTCACAAACACTTCTGTTCACGAACAATTCGGTTCACGAACAGCTCCAGTTGCAAAATTTTGCCTTCGTTCGCGAACTCCGCATCAGGTTACGAACAGGTTCCGTGGCCATTTTCCCTCCCGTGACACGTGGTCGCGGCTTCCTGTAGGGAGGGGGACTCTCCCTTCAAGCAGTAACCGCCTCCCCACCCGCCTTCCTGTCCTCCACGCCAGAAGTTGCGTCGAGCAAGGTTAGCTTTCTCTCTCTTCATACTGTACTTTGTGTCATATTTTTGCGGTTTAAAAAAAAAAAACATATGGTTCAGAATGGATTAATCGTATTTACATTGAACCTTATGGGAAAATTTGATTCGGTTCACGACCAATTCGGTTCGCGACCAGAGTCACGGAACAAATTAAGTTCATGAACCGAGGTACCACTGTATCTCAATTTATTATTATCAGTACATGCAGAAATCTACTCCTGTTTCTTTCCTCCAAAACTGGAATGGACAGTAAGTGGTATATATATATCTACCTAGGAATGTATAAATATTATCTGTTGGTGTTTAAGTAATGTAGTTTGGTGAAAAATGGTCAATAACATTAAAAAGAGGAAAACAACTATAAAAATTATGAAATACTAGTGAGATGTTCTAAAAACAGATTGAACACTGGCAAGCAGGTGTAACTGAATATAATCATTAATAATTTATATCCCCAGTGGTCTGATTCAGTATTTCTACATCTCTGCAGTTTGTCTTTTTAATTTATATTTATCTGCCGAGTTTGAAACTGACTTCATAACATCCTTCTCTATATCCCATTTTTGTTTGTGTGTGTGCCTTCAAGTCATTCTTGGCTCCTGGTGACTACCTGGGCAAGTCCCTCAATTTTTCTTGGCAAGATTTTCGAAAGAAGCTTGCCCATGCCTCCTTCCCAGGGCTGAGAGAGAGAGTGACTGGCCCAAGATCACCCAGCTGGCTTTGTCCCTAAGGTGGAACTAGAAACCAGTCTCCCGACTTCTAGCCTGGTACCTTTAATCACTACACCAAACTGGCTCTCTTATATCCCATTATTACTCTTTCTATAAAATAAAATCATATTTCTATTAAATATGATCTACATATTTAAGTGTTTTAAGTGAGAGAGTCAGAACTGTGAAAGTGTCATTTGATTCCATTTTAGGAGCCTCTGGCAAACTGAGACTTGTTGGGAAAAGTATATGCAAATTACAGAAGTATGCATTAAACAGGGCAACTTCAACCTCAAAGCCATAGGCCCCCTTTCTGCTACCCTCAGAGCTTTCTCTGACCATGTGAGCTGAAAATTAACAGCTGTTTCTTGACATTTTGAGGTGGGAAACACATAAACACTATAACATAGGCCTAAAATCACCACATGTAAACTGCCAAAATACCCACCCATTTACACTCACACACACAACACAGATTCTGCCCTGCCTATGTGTGTGATGTGAGCCTATGCACTTTGGGGCCCTCAGAAAGAATTTTGCAACAATTCTTTATAATTCTTCTTTGTCTTCATAAAAACAAGAAAAAAAATATCCCCAAATATTAACAAGTCCAAAGGCTGAGGGGCATGAAGAAAGTTTAAAGCATCTGGACCATTTTTTTCCACAGTAGCCATTAGCTGTTTTCAGGTGTTCTGCTTAGAGTGTTCTGCCTCTCTTTGCTGCTATCTGGTGGTCATCTGGATTTTTTGCAGCCTGGATCTGGTAGCCCTGGTTCAGCCTATACTTGCCATGGTTGAAATGTGATAGAATGAAGATCTGCGCACAGGCTCCATTCTCAGCTTCCTCACCTCTGGCTCCTCTAAGGATCTTTTCCCTGAGTGAAGGGAATGTATGCATATGTTCAGCTGTAAGGAGATTGGGCCTCTTCACTGGTGGGAATTGGGCCCTCTTAATGCCTCCCCCCCCCACCCCCCACCCCCGTGCTTTCTGTGGAATAGCTAACCTTGATATAGCTGGACTGTGGCGGGTTTTTACATTGTAAGTACAGAGCTTAAACATGTGGATTGGACTGCTTCAAGGGGTATTGTATGAGCTAAGTAAATGTAACTCTGGGAGCCATAAAATGAAAGGCTACTCATGTTTGTATAGATATTTATAGCAGCAGGCACATAATTCCTGCTGCTGGTGAAACAGAGAATTGTATTAGCCTAAAAGCTTTTATTTGTTCCTCCAGGCAGAAGACTGAAAAATAATTCTCAGATATTTAAAGGTCTTTGTTTGTTCTATGGATGCGTTGAGAATTTTCCTATGGTAGATGTGGCTAGCAAGTCTTTAGGTGAAGACTACTTCTTAGGGCTGAAAATAATGTATGTGTCTTACCATAATATAAGGCAATAAGGTCTTGAAGTTTCCCCTTTAAGTTTACTTGTGTTGTGGAGAGGGTGGCTGCATTGTCAGTATAAAGCAGGATCAAGATCAATTTATTAGCTAATTTTTTAGCTTACAGTTTTTCTAAGTTTGGATTATGGTATTAATATAGAAGTTGAAAAGGAGGGAAGCTAGTATCTAGCCTTGCTTCAGTCCTTTTTAGGTGGGATTAGCATGAAGAATGAAGTTACCTCTCCTTCTCCTAAATGTCACACAAGAAACATTAACTAGCATAGCTAAGAAGGACCTTGGATTCTACCCTGATGAGAAAAGTATATATAAAATTAAGACCGCTGAGTAAAACAGACTCACTCTAGACCCATTTTATACTTACTTTGCCTCTGAAAATAAAAAACTATAATCAGTGGCATAATTGGCTATTTTAGACAGTACACAGTGGTCTTAATTATTATAATTGTGTGCATAATTTGTGAATTAACATCATTTTGTTGTGGAAATAATAATATCAAGTAAAAACAATTAAAGTAATATTTGCAATTATGTGCATGATCAACCTTCCACCATGGGCCCTGACTAAGAAAAATTTTTTTTGTGGTGAGTAGTAACAAGTCCTATTGGGCTACACTAGTTTTGTTGTTGTTCATTCTTTCACTTGGTTCTGTCCCCTCATGATCTGATGGATAATAGTTCATCAGGGCCCTCTGTCAACAATTGTTTGTCATGGTATCAGTGATAGTGTCTAGCTTCCTTGTCTTCTGCTGGCCTCTTTTCTACTGACTTTGATTTTCCCAAGCATCATAGTCTTCTCCAAAGACTCTTGTCCCTTTATTATGAATCCAAAATATTTAAGCTTCAGCTTCATTATTGCTACCATTATCAAATAGAGATGTAAGGACTATACTGAAATTCTGTAACATAGGAATGTCAACATCCAAGATAACTTGGAAGATATTCCCTACTTACAAGAATCTCTTGTATGAGAAGATAAAGTTAGATTAGCACCCCAGTCATTACCAAGTCAGAAGGCTTTAGAAATTGATGAAATATCTATAGAAATATGGTAAGCAACAAAAGAAGAATCAGTAAAAGTTCTAACCAAAATACATCAGCAAATCCAGAGACCAACACTGTACCAAACATATAGAAAGATTAGTCTGCATACCAATACCAGAGAAAGGAGACTAAATAGTATGTGCAAACTATCACACAATATTTTTAATTTCACATGCTAGCAAAATAATGCTTAGGATCATCTTTCTTTCCATGTAGAGTCCTTCATGGAAAGAAAGATGCCAGATGTTCAAGCTGACTTTAGAAAAGGCTAAGGAACAAGAAACATTATTGTTGATTCACACTGGATAATTGAGAAGGCCAGAGAATACCAAAAAGAAATTAATATGTACTCCATTGACTGATTGTATTGATTATGTCAAGCTATGGAATATCATTAGGAAAATGGAAATTGCAGACTCATTGTTCTCATGCAAAATCTTGTGGGGCTGTCTTCCCAGTTGTATCTACCCATCCTGTGAGAACCAATAGGATAGGCATGCTCCAGGTTCTGGAGTGTTGTCTGGCTGGTTCCCAGAGGAGAACTTTTTCTGTAATGATGCCGCACTCTGGAACATCATTCCCCTGGAGATTAGACTTGCCCCAACCCTACTGACTTTCCATATGACCCTAAAGACCTGGTTTTGTTTCTGAGCCTGGGGCCTAGGGTGTGTGGTTGAGCCTATATCTTGGTTATATTGATTGTGTTGTTTGGTTTCATTTTGGCTTCCATATTTGTTATTTATTGTTTTGCTATGATGTTTTTATCTTGTTTTTATTTCTTGTTAGCTGGCCAGAGTCATATGTTTGAGATGGGTGGCCATATAGAATGAATGAATGAACAAACATACATACACAGGATGGGAAACCATGGTCTGGTCTATGGTGAATCAGGCTAGCTCTTGGTTGTCAAAGGAGTGAGACAAGGCTATATACTCTCCCCTTATTTATTCAACCTATATGCTGAATATATATTGAGGTAAGCTGGTTTGGAAAAAGATGAGTGTGGTTTTAAAACTGGAGAAAGAAATATTAATAGCCTGTGCTATGCCAAGGACACTACTCTGATAGCTGAAAATGCAAGCAATCTGCAAGTTTTAGTCATGAAAATCAAGAAGTAAAAATGGAACTATGATTAGATGAAATGAAGATCAAACTAATAACAGGTACGGCAACCAACTTTGGAACTGACAATGAAACACTGAAGTGGTGGATAGCTTCTGCCTTTTAAGCCCTACTATCAAGAATACATAAATTAGCAATCAAGAAATATGCCACAGAGCAGCACTTGGTTAGATAGTAATGAAGGCCTTGGAAAAGATATCCAGGTGCCATGATAACCTACAAAGATTAGAATTATGCAAACAACATTTTCCCCTATGATAGTCTATGGATGCGAAAGTTGGACTTTGAAGAAGCAGGAAAGAAAAAAGTCTTGATGCTTTTGAACTTTGGTGTTGGAGAAGACCCTTGAGAATACTATAAATAGCCAGGAAAATAAACAAATAAATAGCCAGGAAAATAAACAAATAAATCATAGTACAAATTGATCCAGAGTTTTCACTCAAGGCACAAATGACCATGTTCAAAGAATTATACTTTGGACATATTATGTGAAGATCCAGCTCTCTTGAGAAGCCCATAATGCTTGGAAAAGTGAAAGGGAATAGAAGAAGAGGATGATCAACAAGGGGGATGGTCTTGATTACAACAGCAGTGAATTTACCATGAGAGACCTAAAAGGCCAAGTTGAAGACTGATCATCCTGGAGAAAGTTTATCTTTGTCATCACTAAGAGCTGACACCAACTTGATGGAACTTAATCAAAATCAGTTAATTTGTGATCTGAGTCATATTCAGCATCTCCTCCATCTTTGCTTATAAAGTACTGTATATAGTCAGTTTTCATGTTACCCACTGAACTGTGTCCATCATCTTTTAGGTTGTTGAAAAAGGGTATTTGCTATGAACATTGAATCATCCTGGCAGAACTTTATTAGTCTGTCATCTGTTTCATTTCATATACCAAGGTCAAATTTTCCCATTATTTCCAATACTATTTTACTTCTAATGTTAACATTCCAGTCACCTATAATGTGTATAATGTCTTTTTAGAGGGTGCTATACTGAAAAGTTGTTGCAAGTCAGCACAGAACTGCTCAGTATCAGTTTCTTCTCCACCTGTGGTTGTAGCATATCCTTGGATCACCATTATATTGAAAAGCTTCCACAGAAATTGAGATCACCCTGTCTTCTTGAAGGCTGTATCTGACACTGGCTTTAATATTCTTCTCTTAATAATGATAGCTATTCCATTTCTTCTATTATTTTCTTGTCCACTGTAAAAGTAGTGCTCCTCAGATGTAAAATGGCTTGTTGCAGTCCATTTCAGTTCTCAGACTCCCAAAATGTTTGTATTCATGTTTTTGCTGTGACATCATCAAGTTTGCCTTGGCTTATGGTTCCAACATTCCATTACTAATGGTGTACATATCTTTACAGTAGCAAACTTTTCTTTTGCCTCCGGGCTACATCATCACCTGGATGTCCTTTTGGTTTTAATCTAATGACATCATAAATACCAGTGCTACTCTCATTTGTTATCTGCTCTTTCCCAACAGCTTGGTGAGAGGCTCATCCAGAATTATATAGATATTGGCATTGAGAATATCCATTTGGTTTTCTTTGCAGAATCCTGGAGTGGATTGTCATTTTCTTCTCCAGGGGATCATGTTTAGTCTGATGATTTCCCTGTCATTTGTGACAATTCTGGGAGTGTACATTTCCAACTATACACCTCATAGTATCATAGGGATGTGCAAATTCCTTCATAACTTCATGGTAATGATCAGTAAAGGGACACATTCACTTGCAAATGAAGATTGGGCCAAATGTTTGGGGCCCTGCTATATCAACTGACATTCTTTCCATAATTGTTAGATGGAGCTGGGTGGTGAAGCCTAAGTCTAGTCTTAGCTGTATCATTTGCCATGATCAAGCTTACTGTTATAATTTTTGAAAATGATGTATCTTCCTAATGTTTTGTTATACCGCTAAAGGCACCCTATATGGGTGCAAAAATCCTGCTGGACTTTTCTATATTTCTTTGCTGCCACCTAGTGTTAGTCTGGATGTTTGAGCAAAAATATGCCGAAGAAGCTGAAGTTGACCGGTTCTATGAAAACCTACAAGACCTTCTAGAACTAGCACCAAAAAAAGATGTCCTTTTCATCATAGGGGATTGGAATGCTAAAGTAGGAAGTCAAGGAGTAATCGGAATAACAGGCAAGTTTGGCCTTGGAGTACAAAATGAAGCAGGGCACAGGCTAATAGAGTTCTGTCAAGAGAACAAGCTAGTCATAGCAAACACTCTTTTCCAACAACACAAGAGACGACTCTACACATGGACATCACCAGATGGTCAATACCGAAACCAGATTGATTACATACTTTGCAGCCAAAGATGGAGAAGTTCTATACAGACGGCAAAAACAAGACCAGGAGCTGACTGTGGCTCAGATCATGAGCTTCTTACTGCAAAATTTAGGCTTAAATTGAAGAATGTAGGGAAAACCACTAGACCACTCAGGTATGACTTAGATCATATTCCATGTGAGTACACAGTGAAGGTGATGAATAGATTTAGAGGATTAGATTTGGTAGACAGAGTGCCTGAAGAACTATGGACGGAGGTCTGTAACATTGTACAAGAGGCAGCAACTAAAACCATCCCAAAGAAAAAGAAATGCAAGAAAGCAAAATGGCTGTCTGATGAGGCTTTACAAATAGCCGTGGAAAGAAGGAATGCGAAAAGCAAGCGTGAAAGGGAAAGATATAAGCAACTGAATGCAGATTTCCAGAGAATAGCAAGGAGAGATAAGAAGGCCTTCTTAAATGAACAATGCAAAGCAATTGAAGAAAACAATAGAATGGGGAAGACTAGAGATCTCTTCAAGAAAATTGGAGATATCAAAGGAATGTTTAGTGCAAAGATGGGCACGATAAAGGACAAAAAAGGCAGGGACCTAACAGAAGCAGAAGAGATTAAGAAGAGGTGGCAAGAATACACAGAAGAACTATACAAGAAAGATCTTAATGTCTCTGATGTCCATGCTGGTATGGTCACTGACCCTGAGCCAGACATCCTAGAGAGTGAAGTCAAGTGGGCCTTAGGAAGCATTGCTAACAACAAAGCTAGTGGAGATGACAGTATTCCAGCTGAGTTATTTAAAATACTAAAAGACGATGCTGTTAAAGTGCTTCACTCAATATGCCAGCAAGTTTGGAAAACGCAACAGTGGCCACGGGATTGGAAAAGGTCAGTTTACGTTCCAATTCCAAAGAAGGGCAATGCCAAAGAATGCTCAAACTATCGCACAATTGCACTCATTTCACATGCTAGCAAGGTTATGCTCAAAATCCTACAAGCTAGGCTTCAGCAGTACGTGAACCGAGAACTACCGGATGTACAAGCTGGGTTTCGAAGAGGCAGAGGAACTAGAGATCAAATTGCCAACATTCGCTGGATCATGGAGAAAGCACGAGAGTTCCAGAAAAGCATCTACTTCTGCTTCATTGACTATGCAAAAGCCTTTGATTGTGTGGATCACAACAAACTGTGGCAAATTCTTAAAGAGATGGGGATACCAGACCACCTTACCTGTCTCCTGAGAAATCTGTATGCGGGCCAACAAGCAACAGTTAGAACCGGTCATGGAACAACCGATTGGTTCAAACTAGGGAAAGGAGTACGACAAGGCTGTATACTGTCACCCTGCTTATTTAACCTATATGCAGAGTACATCATGAGAAATGCCAGGCTGGAAGAATCACAAGCCGGAATTAAGATTGCAGGGAGAAACATCAATAACCTCAGATATGCAGATGATACCACCCTAATGGCAGAAAGTGAAGAAGAACTAAAGAGCCTCTTGATGAGGGTGAAAGAGGAGAGTGCGAAAGCTGGCTTGAAACTCAACATTAAAAAAACTAAGATCATGGCATCTGGACCCATCAATCCCTGGCAAATAGAAGGGGTAGAAATGGAAGCAGTAACAGACTTTATTTATTTGGGCTCCAAGATCACCGCAGACGGAAACTGCAGCCATGAAATTAAAAGACGCTTGCTCCTTGGGAGGAAAGCTATGGCAAACCTAGATAGCACATTAAAAAGCAGAGACGTCACCTTGCCGACAAAGATCCGCATAGTCAAGGCTATGGTTTTTCCAGTAGTAATGTATGGCTGTGAGAGCTGGACCATAAAGAAGGCTGAACGCTGAAGAATTGATGCCTTTGAACTGTGGTGCTGGAGAAGACTCTTAAGAGTCCCCTGGACTGCTAGGAGGTCAAACCAGTCAATCTTAAAGGAAATCAACCCTGATTGCTCATTGGAAGGACTGATAATGAAGCTCAAGCTCAGATACTTTGGTCACCTAATGCGAAGAGAGGACTCTTTGGAAAAGACCCTGATGCTGGGAAAGATGGAAGGCAAAAGGAGAAGAGGACGGCAGAGGATGAGATGGCTAGATAGCATCACTGAAGCAATGAGCATGAAATTGAGCAAACTCAGGGAGGCAGTGAAAGATAGGAAGGCCTGGCGCAATATGGTTCATGGGGTCACGAAGAGTCGGACACGACTTAACGACTAAACAACAACAACATGGTAGTCTGTTATTCATTTATTTAATAAATTTATATTTGCTTTCTCCACTGTTGCTGTTTTGCTGAATGAAAAGGAGATTCTAGGAAATTGTGATCCAGATTTAAAATGTGTTCTTGTCTCCTCCATACAAGAAAACAAAACTGAAAAAGACAACTTCATTTTCTGCTCATAATTGCCTTGAAATTGAAATATATTTTGTTCACATTTATTTGCTAGCAAATTATATTCAGTAAAAACCCTGGTGAGCAGTTTAAAGACATAGATCCTCCCCATGTTGAAAAGGCTTACAAATCAAAGATGCAAAAATGAGCATTTCATAATCAGAGCCAAGTTCTGTTTTATTTTATTTTACATGAAATATTTTAAATGATACTGAATTTACCGCTTTCAAGAAGCCTTTTTTATTATCCCTGATTTGTAACAAAAATGTTCAGCTGGGATTTTTTGAATGAAATAGCATTTGTAAACAAGTATTTCTTAAGCATACATATGGGATCCTACAGAAATTCAGAATTCTACTACACTTCAAATATCTGTCTCAAAACCAAGTTATGATAAATCTTAATGAAATACTTGTAGCTTATTGAGAAAACGCACATTACCACTTTAAATGAATTTGTTTTTCCCCTTAGAGAATGTGTTTTGCAATGAACCCTGCATCTTTGCCTCCCTTGAATTGTTGCCTTTAAGTAAGAATGCCAGAATGGAAACCAGTGTGAAATAAAATAGGCTATTCTTTCATGGTTTCTAAAGATAGGCAGGAGTTACTTTTTGTAAATGGTAAACTTTGATCTCTTGACATTACGAGAAGACACATCATTTACATTCATGCTACAGTCCATTTGCAGTCTTGCAATGCAATCCTCCATGTGTCTACTCAGAAGCAAGCCCCCTGGGTTCAAAGGAATCCTTTCCTAGAACTGTAACATTAAGGAGTTTCATATATGCCAAGTCTCCATTTGAAAATGGACAGTGTCCCTTTGACAAGAACGCTTGGATGTTTTCTATGCAATAGTTGGAACAAACACTAAGGCAAGCAGAGAGCTTGAAGAGGCCTGAACGGCTGTCTTTCGGAAGAGAATCCCTCTCTTTCTAATAGAATCCAGGAGTGGAAAACAGAGCCTCACTGGCAATTAGGACTTGTCCATTAGGAAGGAAACATCAACACAGGGAGAAGGGTGACCAGTTTTCCAAGAATAAAATCTGACATGCATTAGTTGTATAAATTTGCATATTTATTAATGTGAATCCATAACCTCAAGTACTCCCACAGATGCAGACAATTCTAACACTTTTTTCCTCTAGTGGCTGCTCAGATTTTTACAGCCTCAGAATAATATGTGGCAAAGACAGAAGTTTTTCCCATGCGGAATTTGTGTGAGCTTGTGGCTGTTTGTGTTGCTGCTCCTGACCAGCTAGGGTGGGCTCCTGGGAACTGGGATATGTTCCTGAGTTTCAGGAGTGTGTCTGGCACCTTAAAAAAATCCCTATAACCAGCACTGTCCTGGGCAAACCAGGAAACCTGATTATCCTGCCAGAGAAAGAAGTGAATTCATACAGGCCTGTCCTCCTTACGTGCATGGTTTTAGCCACTGAATAAAGTCAGTCCCATTTGGGGATTTTTTTTGTTGTCCCTATAAATACACCTTCACATTGGAGGTATTTTCTATATAGTCATGAATTATATCACCAAACTCTGAAAAATACATATTTTAGTGTGCATCTTTAGATTCAGAAAGGGCAAAATGGGTAAGGTGGTATAAAATGTAGGTGAAACAAATTTCTCATCCATCCTTGCTTCCTATGCAGCCATGTTCCTAAAAAATTCAAAAGCATGGGTCTCGGTGACCCAGTCTAATGCATTTAAAGGGTATACCATGTCAGCTGATGCCCCCCATTTAAAACTTTTTGCTTTTCATTCTTATTTACCTTTAGTTCTTTGTATACATTCCCTCTGCAACTGAAACCCCTCTGAATTTCTACAAAGGAAAGCAGCTCGAATGATTCAAGCTGCATTAAGGCTACAACCATCTAAAAACCAGCAACAAATGCTTAAGCCCATTGATTTCCTTGAAGATGACAGCTGGAGATGGAACTTGTAGGACTATATCAGCAATATTAAAATATAGCAAGACTACCCTTTGATACAATACGTGCCACAAAGCCTTAATTAAACTAGAGAGCAAGAGGAAAGATTATCCAAACAATGCTCTGAGGTACTTAAATTATGAGTCTATTACAAGTAGACAAGATGTACAGGACTGAGTAAGAACTGCATGTGCTGGCTGGAATGTTTGTGGTTATTAAAAATAAATTCTGTACTTTACAAGTTCTAAGTCTTCAAACATTTTTAAGTGTTATCGCTGCTAGAAAAATTATAGGCTATAATAGAGGAGAAGGGTAATATATTAGTTTTGTGTCTTGGATCATTCATATCTTTTGTACAAAAAAATAAGCAGGTCCTCCAAGATATTATTCTCAGAGGCACAGGCCTTTGCCACGAGATCATGATGTGATGACAGCCGCACTGAAAGCAGGAATTCACCCGGTGCCTTCAGATACTGGGTTTTTTTTTTTAAATCGCTCCAAATTTCTCATGTACCAGGAAATGAGGCGGATTCAGACATATTCTTGTAGTATACATGGCCAGTATATATATAGACTTATTCAGCACTTAACCCTACACTAAGTCTGTAGTGTAGACTTAGCATGAAGGTATTTAAGTCTATTCATTAGAGAATTGAATTTATAATTTGTTGATTATTTAACTAAAGGTCTTCCAAGCAATCTTAAACAAATTCTCTCCCATATAACGATAGTACCCATCTTCTGCATAGTCATTTAAAATTAAAACTTTAACCCTAAATCCTTTGCCTAGTTACTCAGAAATTCATCATTGCCCTAAGGGCTACTCCTGTATTAGTGTATGCAGGATTAAAGACTTGCACTGCAACCTTATTCAGACTAACCTGAGAGTACTTTGTTCTCAGTCAACATGCATAGGATTGCATTTTAGTTCATGAGTCAATAGACCTGCTCAAAACATTCAATGGCTGAACGCCCCTCAAGGTCAACATCTGATTGGTTCAGTTCCCGGCTAGACTGAAGGAAATACTTCCTTAAAAGTGGTGAACAGATGCAGAGTCAGCCAGCCAGCCCTAATTGTCTTTTATTACTTGTTGGTTGGCTGCATTGACATCCTGCCATATTTTATACATGTTTCCAGCAGTTTATATCTGTAAAGGCACATAACTCAGATGTTACAGAGACAGAAATAAAATATAAAAAGAGGATTATTCATAAATATGAGAATAATAAATAAGTGCAAATGGCAACCACTCTTTAATCGCCATCTGGAACAACTCTGGTTTCACTCATTTTTGGAAGGTCAGTAATGAGGATGCTAACCTGATTTTGAGAAAGAGGCTATTCCCAAGTACAGGGGCTATGACTAAGCAACACTGTGAGCTTCGGCTTTCTTTGCTTCATGAAACTGGGGGACTACCAAAGACTTTGCCAAAGTGTATGCACTGAGCAAGCCAGATGGACTATATTCTACACAGAGAAGGTGGCTGCATGTACCTTGGAGCCAAGCCATTTGGGCTTTATCAATTTTAACCAGCACTCTGACTTTTACCCAGTACCCTACTGATCACCAGTGTAACAGCCACGTTAGAGTGTTATGTGATTATGGTGATCTTGGTTTGCCAAGACACAAGCCACTGCATTTTGAACCAGTTTCCAACTGGCCTTCAAAGACCAGATGAATGGTGATCAGTGTACAGTATGGATTGATGTTGCCACCATTATGACTTGTCAGCTAGGCCAATAGTATCACCACTTTTCTGGAAGGGTGCTGGATGTGATTCCTCGTTGTGAAATTCTAAAAATAGCAGTAGCTGTGGTGCTATTATTAAGATGGAACTTATGTTGTAACTAGTTTTAATGGCATTATTCTGGTTTATCACTGTTATTGATTGCTATGTCATTTTTAGCCAGAGAATAACCAAAGCAATTCAGCTGTTCAAGTTAAATTATTCCTGACAAATCTGTGTCACACCCAGTGAAAGGAAGCTCATCATGGAATTGTCTGGCTTCAAAAGTGTTGGAAAGTGAGGGTAACACCTTTTGCTTTTGAAAAAAGATCCTGCTGCTTTAAGGAGTCAACTTATTAAAACAGCAATATCTTTTATACAACTCAAAGCCTATACAGCTGTATCCATCACCTCCTTCAGTAATATTTTAGGAAGAACTGTCTTCAAAAGTGTTGGAAAGTGAGGGTAACACCTTTTGCTTTTGAAAAAAGATCCTGCTGCTTTAAGGAGTCAACTTATTAAAACAGCAATATCTTTTATACAACTCAAAGCCTATACAGCTGTATCCATCACCTCCTTCAATAATATTTTATATTCACTAGATTTTTATGTTACCATGTATTTATGGTGTTGCATTGTTTTATCATATATCCTGTATCAGTATTTTTTTAATGTGACCTTGGAACCTTGTGAGAATTCCTCACACAATGTAATGTTAAACTGAGTTATTCAGAAGTCTCTGTTCACTTTATATCTGAATATAGGATGATTGTATGAATTTCTGAGCTTCAGTTAGAAACTTGTACTATCTTTCAATAATGCAAGTCCCCTTGGCTTGGTTTGAGGGGCATAAATCAAGCCGTAGACCCCTGTAGTGTGGGATGCCTCAGGTTGAAGTCTCTTGCCCTTCCTCTTTAATATCAACATGAGACTGTTGGGAGAGGCCATCCAGTGGCACAAAGTGCAGTATCATCGATATGTTATTGATACTCAGCTACACATCTCCATCCTAGTCAGCCAAGTGACTCTGTCCCAGTCTTGGCTCAATGCCTGGAGACTGAAAGAGTTTGGATGGAGAGGAACCAGCTTTGACTCAGTCTTAGGAAGATGGAGTGGCTCTGGGTTTTGGGTCCTCCTGGATCTATTGATATGTCATATTTGACTCTGGCCTGCATAGCGCACCCCTGGTTAGAGCTGGTATGGAACTTGGAACTTAGACTCACAGCTTCTGCTTGAGGAGCAGGTGGCAGCTGTGGCTAGGGGGGCCTTTGCACAGATCCATCTGGTGTTCCAATTGCATCCATTCCTGCACTGAGAGGCCTTGCTCACAGTCACTCATGCCCTGCTCATTTCCTGGTTGGATTACTATAATTCTCTCTATATGGGGCTGCCTTTGAAGATCATCTGGAAATTACAACTGGTCCAGAATGCAGTGACATGTGCAGTACTGGGTACACCATGATTTGCCCATATTACACTGCTGTTGTGTAAGCTGGACTGGCTTTTAGTTTCTTTCCAGGTGAATTCAAGGTGCTGGTTATCATCTTTAAAGCCCTAAATGGCACAGGACCAGGTTACTTGCAGGACTGCCTCTCCCAGAAGGTACCTGCCCATCCCACCATGTTAGATAGGGTGGACATGCTCCAGGTTCCTTCTCTTAAATGCTGTCATCTAGCAGGGTCCTAGGAACCCCACCTTCTCTGTATCTGCCCCTGCCCTGTGGAGCCCATTCCCCCAGAGATCCAGCAGGCCCCCATCCTCCTTTCCTTCTAAAGGCCTCTTCCCACAAGTGTTGGTGTAGGATGAGGCTGGAGCCCAGCAAGATGGAATGCCATGATTTTTTTTACTGAGTTTTTATTTTGATTGTTGGCAGGGGAGTCCTTTTTTACTGTCTTGTGAGCTGCCCAAGGTTGTGGTTATAATATGGGTAGCTATATGAGCCTTTTAAATAAATAACTAATTTGTGTTAAGCTCAAGATGTGCTGAGCCAAGTGGGAATTAACATTCATGTCATTCTACGGAAAATTGCACCAAATAAAAGAAGAGTTAAGGTCCCTGTTTCAACTTAGGTCCATTCAATTTTATTGCTATTTGCTACAGATTGTTGCAGAAAGTATCATCAAAACAAAATCAACAATGGTAACATATATGAATATTTGTAGAAATCACTTAACAGCACAACTGTATAAAATTGTTTTTCTTCCACTAGGAAAAAAAAAAGAATCTTATTAAAACAAGAATATAAAGAGGATGCTAGAGCAACCAAACACTGTGAATAATACAGATCAGGCCCTGCTTGTGACTAATGCAAAGGGCACTAGTCTGCATATTACTCTTCAGTCTTTCCCAAATATTAATATTAGCCATAAATGTACCACGAGGGAAAGGATTGAGCTGCACGCGTGGGAGGGGGAAACAGCCATCTAAATTTCCTCCTTCTCCTCAGCAGTCCTGCTCAAGACCTCCAGTTTCCTACTATCATTGGCAAAAGGAAATCAGCACCTTGAGTGAGGTCACTAGCTAGAAGGAGAAGCTACGAAGCTTCCTTCCCCCTCCCACAGATCCTATTTAAGATGGATGGTTTTCAACAACTGCCAGTAACAGTGGGAAATTGCAATCCCAAGAAGATTGCTGAGAGGGAAGAGAAGAGACAAGGTTTCTCTTGCCTATCAACCCTACTTGAAACCGTTGCCAGCAGCAATGGAGAAACCGTTATTTGTCTGCAACAGCCAACTGATGACTAATCAGCTGAGGAAAAGGAGGTGGGCACTAGCAGACTCTGAAGATTACATCATGCTGCATACAGGTTGCAGCTTGCCTACCCATGGATGTTTTTGAAGGTCCATGAGAAACAGTCTACCTGACAAAAGTGAGACTTCTTGAGTTCCTCTTGCCTTTTGGTATAAGATGCAGTGGAAAATACAAAGACGTGAGTCCCCACTATTTCCACTTGCAGCTGAGAACTTTAGGGCACAACCCAAGCCAGGATAATAATGTCCTTCCAGAATACCAGAAGACATAATTTAGAAACAAAGTGCTGTGTAAGCTTTCCCTGAGCTAAAAGGGTCAAAAGGTAAAATAATTTTCTCAATTATAAGTCTTCAAATGACAACAGCGCAGAGAAGAAAGTTCATTTTTGAATCTCAGCCAGATGAGACTGAATTTCAATGTCATGAGTCTAATCAGAAGCAAAGATTTAGCACCATCCTTTGCTCCTGATGTCAGCAGGCTAGACTGCTGTAAATAAAGGGGGGAGGAGGAACCAGATATAACTTTGCTTAATTCAAACCAAGACTATTTTAAGAGACATTTCTTAGAAAATCTGATTTTTCTGGGCAAAAGGATTTCTCTGAAGTGAATGAATAAGGATCAAAATGACCTTGACAAGCTTGAACACTGGGCCAAATCAAACAGGATGATGTTCATTGGGGATAAATGTAAGGTAGAAAAAAAAATATCAAATACATAGTTATAGGACTTGGTAGACCTGCATGTGAGAAGGACCTAGGAGTCCTAGCGGACCACCAGGTGAATATGAGCAAATAGTGTGATGCAGTTGCTAAAACGATGAATATATGCATGGGCTGCAATAATAGGATTATCAAAGGCAAATAATTTGGGGGTCAATAATGGAAGAAACAAAGCAAACCATTTAGAGCTAACAAGCAGACCCAACTTCATATTTACTAACGGTGCCAAAATTTTGTAGAACCTCTCCACAATTTGATATCATACAGTACTGAAAACAACCACAAAGCAAAACACATGCTACCCTCTTCCTGTAGAAAGAAGGCAATAAGTCTTACAGTCTGAAAATACCATGGATGAGCCACCTAGAGTCTCTTCTATAGTGAGATGGGTGGCATATACATTTGATTTATAAATAAATAAATAAATAAATAAATATTATAGGCACAAAATAATCTTGGTCTGGGAACCTGAAACCTTCATGGGAGAATCAACACTTTTTAACCTTAAGTAATTGTAGTTCTAATAGCCTAAGAGACTGAGGTCTTTTCTGAGCTTCTATTAAAAAAAAAAAAAATCTGAGCAGGGTTCAGTAGGGGGTCCATGCACATTTCTCTCATTGCCCTTGCTATAGCATCATACTAGGATACTGAAGAAAATATCATGGGTAAACTCAGCTAGAGTCAAGAGCAGTGCTGCCTGTTAATACCAGCTAAGTCCAAAGACTTAAAATAAAGGCAAATAAAATAAGACAAAGTGTACCAGATTTAAAGATGGAGGAGGAATTTGCTTAATTTAATTTTGTGTTTTCAAATAAAGGCATATAAAGTGGGTAAGAATTCTCCTGTGAACTTTTTAAACATTCAAATTATTTTGGAAAATGAGCATAAGACTGGAAAATTAGGATGTAAGGGTGCTTCCAGGTGGGACTACATATTCTATTGTATTCTTGCTGGCATCATCCTTGGATGGCCAAGCCAATTTCTTGCTGGCCCAGGTCAGTTGACAAAATCTTGGCTGCCCAATGTCTTCTGATTACTGATCTGAGACTCTTGCACTTCACTGTATTGGGGGTGGCAAGTTTCCTCATTGGTTGGCATTCCTGGTGATGCCTGACTCCCAGTTCATGGGCTGTTCCCACTCCCAAAGACTTCCCACCATTTCCTTGTGTTTTCCAAACAGGAAAGAGGGGCAACTTTGCTACCTCCTCACTCAATGACTCATCATGATTTTTAAAGATGGCCTCAAAAATCCCTGCAAGGAAAGAGAGGGGGCATAATCACTGGCTGGCAGGGGATGAGAACACCAGTTTGCTCAGCCTGAGTTTGTGGAATGGTTGTGTGAGGATAATGGTCAGCCATTTCAAGATTGCTTTTCTGAGGGGAAAAGGATATGTGTGGAGATGCCATTGGAGAAACCAAAATGAACTACAGGTAGTCCTTGCTTAATGACCATTCGTTTAATGATGGTTCAAAGTTATGATGGCCTCAGAAAAAGTGCTTTATGACCTGTACTCACACTTATGACTGTTGCAAACTGTCACACCACCCCCTGCAGTCACATCATTGTGATTTGTGACCTTTTTTATGATGGCCATTAAACAAATCATGTAGTCATTAAGCAAATTCCAGCAAAAAATGTCCATTGGGGAAGCTGGATTTGCTTAACAACCACATTATTTGCTTAACAACCATGGTGATTCACTGAATGACCATCATAAAAATGGTCGTAAAATCAGGTCAGGTCATGTGATGACTCACTTAATGACCACCCCTCTTATCAACCAATTTTTCTGGTCATTAAGCGAGGACTGCCTATATTATTCTATCCATATCTCCAAATAAGACAGTCTGTGGTGAAGTCTATAAAAAGCTGGACCTTAGCATCAAATTACTTGATAAAATTCCATTAAACATAACATGTACTAAACTACAGGTGAAACTCGAAAAATTAGAATATCATGCAAATGTTCATTTATGTCAGTATGGCAACTCAAAAGGTGAAACCAATATATGAGATAGACGCATTACATGCAAAGCAAGCTATGTCAAGCCTTACTTTGGTATAATTGTGATGATTATGGCGTACAGCTTATGAAAACCCCAAATTCACAATCTCAGAAAATTAGAATAGTGTGAAAAGGTTCAATATTCTAGGCTCAAAGTGTCCCACTCTAATCAGCTAATGAATCCATAACACCTGCAAAGGGTTCCTGAGCCTTAAATGGTCTCTCAGGCTGGTTCAGTAGGAATCACAAGCATGGGAAAGACTGCTGACCTGACAGTTGTGCAGAAAACCATCCTTGACACCCTCCATAAGGAGGGAAAGCCCCAAAAGGTAATTGCAAAAGAAGTTGGATGTTCCCAAAGTGCTGTATCAAAGCACATCAATAGAAGGTTATGTGGAAGGGAAAAGTGTGGTAGAAAAAGGTGCACAAGCAGCAGGGATGACCGCAGCCTGGAGAGGATTGTCAGGAAAAGGCCATTCAAAAGTGTTGGGGACTTTCACAAGGAGTGGACTGAGGCTGGAGTTAGTGCATCAAGAGCCACCACACACAGACGGATCCTGGACATGGGCTTCAAATGTCCTATTCCTCTTGTCAAGCCGCTCCTGAACAACAAACAACGTCAGAAGCGTCTTACCTGGGCTACAGAAAAAAAGAACTGGTGTGTTGCCCAGTGGTCCAAAGTCCTCTTTTCTGATGAGAGCAACTTTTGCATCTCATTTGGGAACCAAGGACCCAGAGTCTGGAGGAAGAATGGAGAGGCACACAATGCACGATGCTTGAAATCCATTGTGAAGCTTCCACAGTCTGTGTTGATTTGGGGAGCCATGTCATCTGCTGGTGTTGGTCCACTGTGCTTCATTAAGTCCAGGGTCAACGCAGCCGTCTACCAGGAGATTTTGGAGCACTTCATGCTTCCTTCCGCAGACAAGCTTTATGGGGATGCTGACTTCATTTTCCAGCAGGACTTGGCACCTGCCCACACTGCCAAAAGTACCAAAACCTGGTTCAATGACCATGGGATTACTATGCTTAATTGGCCAGCAAACTCGCCTGACCTGAACCCCATAGAGAATCTATGGGGCATTGCCAAGAGAAAGATGAGGGACATGAGACCGAACAATGCAGCGGAGCTGAAGGCCGCTATTGAAGCATCCTGGTCTTCCATAACACCTCAGCAGTGCCACAGGCTGATAACATCCATGCCACGCCGCATTGCAGCAGTCATTGCTGCAAAAGGGGCCCAAACCAAGTACTGAGTACATATGCATGCTTATATTTTGCAGAGGTCCGATATTGTTCTATTTCCAATCCTTGTGTTATTGATGTCATGTAATATTCTAATTTTCTGAGATTGTGAATTTGGGGTTTTCATAAGCTGTATGCCATAATCATCACAATTATACCAAAGTAAGGCTTGACATATCTCGCTTTGCATGTAATCTCATATATCGGTTTCACCTTTTGAATTGCCATACTGACATAAATGAACATTTGCACGATATTCTAATTTTTTGAGTTTCACCTGTAAATTGTCCACTGTTGTCCACTGACAAACTGAATTTCAAATGCAAATACAAAAGGGAACCTGATTATTGTGGATCCCTAAGGGGTAACCTAATAATTCCCCTAAGAAGAAAGAAAGCCTAGATTGAAGATTATATCTCCTAGCTGTTTCAAGAGATTTATTTCCAGGACAGCCAGATCCATATAGTTCAGAGAAAGAATTGAATGTCCTGGAATTCCTTAGAGTGTTCTGTTTCCAGATAGACCACATTTTGCTCACACTCATTGATTTGTATGATTAAGGAGCTTGACATCATTTGAGGGTAAGGGATTTTAAGTGTCCAGAAAGAGGTGGAGGAGTTGCTTTTCTTCTGGATGAACTCTAACCCTGACCACAGATTCGCAGATCTCATTTTAAAAATAAAGCTGAGTATGGAGCAAAACTCAATTACTATGCTGTACATTTTGTAAGAAAAACTTATTCTTGCTTTTCAGTGTTTTTAGCCACTGAATGAAGATTTTCAACTATGGTTGACAGTCTGGAGAAACAAAACATTTCTAATTTTTTAAAATAATGTTTTAAAGTAAAATCTTTCATGTTCACTTTATCACTTTATTGTCATGTTCCTCCAGATAGTATTGATATCCAAAGTGATGACTTTAATAGATGTTCCAGCTGGGACCAGGATCTTTTCACAGTCCATCTCTCCATCTTGTAGGAGGTTGTCCAAGTCAACATGTATAACTATAGGGCCACCACCTCACTTTTTTGTGTTAACCTATTGTCAGGTAAACTTACAGTGTGCTCTGGACATTTACAGTATATTTCCATTTTAATGCCATTTTTATGACATCTTTGAAGTTAGTCCATCAACAAATTTTCTTATTTCTGATTTGATCTCTGAGCAAAGTCTTCAGCCTTTGTCTTGTTGCACACTGCATGATTCAAAGTTTTTCTGCATCTGATTTCCATAGGTTCCACACTTCACATTCATAGACCATTGCTGGAAGGACTATGGTGTTGAAGGTGTTTTTTCTTGCCTTGGTGTTATCCATCAGTTGGAGAATTGTTTTTATTTATTTATTAATCATTTAGTCAATTTATACAGCCGCCATCTCAAATACATGATTTCTGGGCAGCTAACAATTAATAAAAAAAAGATAAAAACATCATTAACAAAATTATAAATAATATATACAGCAGCTGAGATATAGTAAAAACCAATCAACATAAATGATACAGGCCCAACCACACACCCAGGGCCCCAAGCTTGGTAACAAACCACGTCTTCAAGGCCTTACAGAAAGCCAGTAGAGTCAAGGCAAGTCATTTACTCTGGGGTGACAATGTTCCAGAGGGTGAGGACTATGGCAGAAAAGGGTCTCTACCTGGGTCTCACCAAATGACACTCCCTAATAGACAGAACCCAGAGCATGCCTCTTCTGTTGGCTCTAACAAGACAGGTAGATACAGTTGGGGAAGACAGTGTGATGGAAGACACGAGTGGGGAGGATTCTGGAATGGAGCTTCAAGGTTGCCAGGAGGGGAAAGAGAGGTTTCAGGGAAAGCACCTCCTCAGCCCCCAGCCAGAGTGTGGGAAAGTCAAGAGAAGGAGACTGGCCCCTCCCGAAGGGCATCATGGTTATAGTTGCTGTTGTTGGGGATTAGAATCAATCTGGCGAGATTCTGTCTATTAGGTGTAAGCTAATAAAGGAGCTGAACTGATTCTGGACTGTCTCACTGTTGTTCTTGGGCTGAACCTGACAGACAGCCCTGCAAATAATCTGGCGCCATGCCATGAAGGGCTTTATAGGTCACTACCAGCAGCTTGAATTGAACCTTGAAGCATACTGGCAACTAATGCAGCTCACCGAGCAGAGGTGTCATGCACTGAATGAAAAGCACCCATAACTGCCTGTGCCCTGCATGCTTCACCAGATGAAGCTTCTAGATGCTATTCAAAGGCAGCCCCATGCAGAGCTTGTAGCTGTAGACCAATCAGGAGGTGACCAGGGCATGAATATCCATGAGCAGAGCCCCAAAACTGGCACATAACACATAGCTATGCAAACACCCTCCTAGCCACAGCTGACACCTGCTCAAGTAGGAGTCATGAGTCCAGGTGGACCCCCAAATTGTGCACAGATTCTGTCATGTGCAACCCCATCCAGCACTAGAAATGGAAGGTCCGCAGAGCCAGGGGGTCCTAATACCCAGAACCACTCAGCCTTGCTAGGGTTGAGTTAAAACCTGTTGTTTCCCATGCAAATCCCACAGCCTGAGACAGAACCTCCACAGCATCACTCAGATGACTCAGGGTGAAGCTGGGTATCATATTGATGATACCTCACTTGAACTGTCTGATGACCTCACCCAGTAGCTTCGTGTAGAGGAGAGAGTATCAAGCCCTGTGACACCCCATAAAGCAGAGGCCGTGTGCTGGACCTCTCCTTTCCCTTCAACACCAGTTGGAACCAGCCCTGGATGAAGGAGGAGAACAAGCTTGACAAAGTGCCACCTATCCCCAACCACTGGAGCTGGTCCAAGGATACAATGATTGATGTTATTGAATGCTGCTGAGAGGTCAAGAAGACCACCTCCATCCCACTCCCATCAGGGGTCATCTAGAAGTGCAATTAGTGCCATCTCACAGTCCCACACCCAGGTCTGAATACTGACTGAATTATGCAATTGAAACTGAGCCATGCTGCTCTTCTTCTGTGTGATATTTCTTGATCAGTTTTCTCTATGTTATTGATTTCTTGGCTAAGAAAGATGTAATAATTTTCATCTTTTATCACCTAATTTCCAAGTTTCATGTCAAAATGGATTATGCATTTTGTAATGGCAAAATGGATTATGCATACATTTAATTTTGTTTCTATTGACCTTTAGGCTAACTACTCACCTCACTGAGCACTTTATAGCTTCCTCAGTACTGTGACTATCACAATGCCATCAGTGAACCAAAGGTAAGTCAGCCTTTTGCTGTCTGTATTAATGTCTCTGTCTCCTTAGTTCAGAGCTGCTGTGAAAAGCTTTGGGGAGGTTGTGACACCTTGTTGGACACCTTGGCATACTAGGATGTTAAATGAGTGATAAAATGGTACAATGGTGTAATTGACTGACCAGTTTTCATTTATTTTCTCTAGTAGCCAAATGTATTTTTTATCAATCCCTTGATTTCTTTAGTCATTTACAACTGCATTAGACTCTATACTGTCAAATGCTTTTTCATAGTTAACAAGCATGAGGCAGAGTGGCATGTGGATTTCTCGTGCTCATTCCATGAGCTAGTTGAACATATGTAAGTGGTTAATGGTTGAACAGCCTTTGTGAAAGCCAGCTTACTCTTGAGGCTGATGCTCATCCAGATGTTTCTCCAATCTGTTGACTATCGTGTGTGAAGAGTTTGTGAGCTATAGAAAGTAGGCAGATGAAGTAATAGTTTATAAGGCTTTGACCTCTCCTTTTTTGAGGAGTAAGAGTGTTTTTAAAGCTTTCCATTGTTCTTTCTACCAAGGTACATAAATTCATCTGCTTGATCTAGTTTTTCACCATGTATGTATAACTGTCAATTATTCATTTTCTCTGTTGAATACAATTACATTGGTCTTGGATACATTAATTTTAGGTCCATATTTCTCATTGCATATTACTTGCAAATCATTTGGGTAGTCAGCCAGTAATACAGCATCATCGGCATAAAAAGTACATGTATATGCAGATCCCTAAACAACACACCACTAATGTTACCACAAGAATTTTCTTAGCCATATGTTAGGCACCAAGGGGACATCATACATTGTCAGGCCCAGCCCAAGAACAACAATGAAGCAGTCCAGTCCAGTATAGTTCCCTTATTAGCTTGCACCTAATAGACAGAATCTCACCAGACTAAACCTATGCTAAAGCAACTAGTGGATATACACGTGAGACTCTAGGGAGGGGCCAGTCTCAGCGTCTTCCTATTCTCATAGTCCTACTACAGGCTAAGGAAGTGCTTCCTCTGTAACCTCTCCAGGAATGCTCCCCCTCCCTCCTGATAACCTTGATCCTCCATTCCAGTATCCTCCTCGTACATGCCTTCCATTACATACATTGTCTTAGTCCCTGCTCAATGTTTTATTTTTTATTAAATAGGTTCATATGGCCACTTGGGTGATATTGGACTATTTCAATGCCCTCTATATCAAGCTGCCCTTGAAGAGCATTCAGAAACTACACTGGTCTAGAATGTGACAGCTCAGTGATGGATGTACCTGAAGGCAACTAAGTAATACCACTACTCCAAGAGCTCCACTAGTTGCAGTTACCTTCTGGGTGCAATTCAAGGTGCTGGTTGTCACCTTTAAAGCCCTGCATGGTTTGAGGACTGGGTATCTTCTTCCAGTAACATTTGCCTGCCCCCAAAGTTCAAGGAGGGCAGGCTTGTCATGTGTCCCCTCTATTCAAGATTATTAGTGTCAGGGCCCATGTAAATGTGGCTTTTCAATAACATTCCCATTATATTCAGTCCCTTCCCTCCTTACTTTACAAAATTGGTGAAAACCTGGCTGTTCCACCAAGCCAAGGTCATTGAATTGCTGTAATTTCCTCTTGGATCATAAGATTGCCTTCTTTATTATATTATTAAGGTGGATGCTTTTATTTGTGATTCTAGTTACCTGTTATTATTAAACTGATAATATGCTTTTAATCCTAATTACTTATTGGGGAGCCTTATCCACTCAGAATTGGTAGATTGGAGCAGCCTATTGAACCTTTTAATTAATTAATTAATTAAAATAGTAAATACAACTCTAGGATTATTCTTTTTTATTTTAAGAGACGTTTATAGATACTGGATTGGATAGACCTAAGATATTCTCATGGGCACCAGAAACATTCAAGTAGAAATGATTGCCAGACTGTTCTTCTAAAAGCACAACTTGCAGGCAAAGATCATGTTAGAGAAAAAGCATGGGAGGATGTTTAATACTTTGAAAATTATAAACATGTTAAGCTGGACCTTAACCATCTCTTTATACCATAATTGTTTCTCCATGAAGCTTCTGACAAGATTAATTTGTCAGAAGTAGAAGCAAGTTAGACTTGAGTGACATGGTCTCTCATAGATATCTTCTATAATTCTGTCTCTTTGTAATACATCTCAAACTGGACACCTAAAACGGGGAGACTTGCATAAGGATTTACACCTACTCATAGTTTTCTGTCTCTCAGAAGATCAGGAGAGAGTGTTCTCTTCACAATGCATACCTGCCAGTATGTTCATAAACCAGTCTGTAAGATTTGTAACTTGGTATGACTACATGGTAATAATGACCCAACAGTTAGAATACTTGCTTGAGTTATTAGGTTTTATGTAAGAAAACTATGTAAATCCTTTTCCATTAGAAACCTGAACCCTTTCTTCAGTAGAAAGAACAAATGAAACACTAGTCAAAATTGATTCAAACACGCAAACTTTCTCATAAAAAAATTGGAACCATATGTCAAAAAGATGAGTGATAATTAAAGGAGATAAATTAAAGACTTATTTTCAGTGAATGACTGCTGCGTCCTAATTGCTTTTGCATGAGAAAGAAATTAACTAATTGCTACCACTGGTCTCCAGAGTTTTCCATTAATAAAAGCCAGAACAGGTTCCCTCTCTAACCTACATTCCATTCTGCATCAGCCAGTTTATTCTCAGTGTGGTTAGCAAAATGATCATGGAGATTCAAAACCAGAAAATTTTGGGTTCCACCATTAAGTGACTGTATCGGCAAAAACTCAAAATAAAATGGATTTTACCACTCAGAAAGTGACTTTATACAGCAGAATGGTAAGATTCCATATAAGGTCCCCCACTTTTAAATGGATATTTTAATATAAGAATAACTATACTGATTCCAATCCAGCTACAGTCATGGCAATTACTAACAACACAATACAGTAGACTATAATTACACCAACTGTCTGTTGCCTGCAAACCCCTCCACCATTAAAATGTAAATAATGTATGCATTTTAAATAGTTGAAACCTTATAAGATCATCCAATGTCACTAGATTTTGATGATCTCATACCAAAGCAACAACTTCCCACAATCCCAGGCTGACCAACTGTGAGGCATTCTACAGACTGTGGTTCAGCAACTTCTAAAGGACCACAGATTTCCACCCCGATCTAGGCTCAGAGGCACAGGTCCAGATGCTCAGAATAACTGCCACAGAACGTATTAAATCCTTATAAACTTCCCAGAGGCATCTGGTTAGCCATGGTAGAAAGCAGAATGTTGAACCGGTAGGGCCTTAGGTTTGCTAGAACAGGGCTTTTTGAATTGCCGTTCCTGCTGCTACATATGTTGCTTATATTAATATGTGTGCATGCATGTATAGATGTGAAACCTGCCACAGTGCTCAAAAGAGAATCTCATTTTTACCCAAGTACAAACTAGCAACTGAGCATAATGCAATTTAAATATTCAGTATTTGCAAAGTATTTGCTCAGTGTTCCCATTGACAAGCCTGCAGTCACATTCCCTTTGTGCAAAGGCTCCTCCTGAGAATCGTGTTCCTGTTGCTTGGCCAGATGCTAGATATCTCCTTCCTAACTCCTTAATTATTCGTGAGAGTATTACTCTAAATGTGAGTTAGATTTCAGAAGCTAGTAACCAACAAGATGAGGTACTGGCTACCAGCTTGGCTGGCTTCAAAAAAGGATTGGACCAATTTATGAAAGTCATGGAGCTCAATGGCAGTGGTGACCGCCTCTGGAGGCCATCTCTGCTGGGAGACTAGTGGGCAGTTGGTTGGCCACTGTGAGAACAGACTGCTAGACTAGATGAGCTTATGTTCTTATGCTTATCTTCTTATTTTTCTGTATTTATAAGTCAGTGAAAAGAAGCTATGAACGTAAAGTTGCTCTGGCAATACAATAGCTCTCTTTACTTGATAACAATCTCCCCATCAAGAATATTGGTTAAACACACCAAATAAAGTGATTCTCAAAACTACAGATATACAAACTGGTGAGACATTTCAAGTAAAAACTCTAGTTCTCAGGATGTGGTCAGCTTGCAGTTTATCGTAACGACTTAGTAAATGAAATAGCTTGTAACTAAATATATTTTTCAATGCAGTCTATTAAGTTTCTGAATCAGGAATATTACATATGAAATATGTGAGGTTGGCCTTCAAAGAAATTAGGGATTTCTGTGTGTTCTCTGCAAGATGAAGGTTTCCTCCAGTACTCAACTACTAGTCCTCTGCCTGGAAAAGTATCTTTCAAGAATAGTCCAGCATTAACTAGATTATGGAAGGTGGCCTAAGTATCATAACCTTTAGACTATGTTCATTCTAGGTTCATTCAATACTTGCTTACTTTCTTCTACTGACAAATATCTTTTAGCAGATTTGTGTCCTCTAGATCAGCAGAAGTGTGGAATTCAGTTTTCTGAAAAGCCTTTTTTAAAAGATGTTTCAAACCACTATGGTAGCCATGTGCCAACTATGGTGCTCAGAATATGCACAATATGCACAAATGGCGCTCAAAGCAAGGAGCAATAAAGTAACAAGACTATAATTAAAACTCATCAAATAAAACACATCAGTCTGAACTAAATAACAGCACTAACCACATTAGAAACAAATCCAGCAACAAAAGCAGCCAAGCTGCCTCAAAAAACTGTTTCTACCAGCTAACAGAGAGCAACAGTCAGGGTGACTTTTCTTCGGAGGGTTTGGAGGAATTACTTTAAAAGCCCAAATTGTGTAACAATTTTGCCACTTGAAGTTCCCAACAAGTCACAAATACATGAGAAAAGCCAAATCAGTTGGACCTTCATCTACTAAGCTTGCTACTGGCAGCAATCCTCCAGGGCTTCTAGCAGAGGTTTTTCCACAAGTGGAGAAGGTGCTTTGGGGTTGGGACATGAGGTCATTCACAAGTTGTAGATTTCAGAGCTGTACAGATGTCAGGCCTGGGCACCCTACCAAATGATAGCCATGGCCAGGCTCCTGGCTGTTTTTAGCTATTCCAGGATGTTGTTCTTTGGAATCTCCCCAGTTATGCCTGATCCAATTTTACAGGGAAAAAGCAAAGCAACCTTTTGGGGCTGATGAACACACCTGGAATGCGGAGGGGGCATTGTGTGTGCTTTTACAAATATTGATAGATTTAATATTAATTAAAGATTAAATTGAAAGTAAATGCTTTGGATCTCATATGCCAACTTCAGTGAAGTAGACCTTATCCACAATAGCCCAAAATGATTAAGTCAGAAATAAACCCACCATATATCTTACAGTATTAACAAACACAACATTAGACAATCTGGAACCCTATATATGTTTTGGACTCCCATTATGCCCAGCAAACAGGACAAATGCTTAGTGTTGGGGAACTGTAGTCTAAACTATCTGCAGGGCACCGGGTTGCCTACCTATACTTTGAATACCTGTAATTTCTCCAGCATTGTCAAGTACTTTGGATGGTTAAATGTTACCTAAATATGTTCTGTTTGGCCTTACTAAAATCTACTTTGTTGCTAAGTGATACACAACTCAAGGACAGAGGTGTTCTATTTATTGGGTTTTCTGAGATTACTGACTACAATTTTGGCTGGGCATAGACTTCAGAAGGCTGGTCTAATCTTGGGAAAAAAATAATAAAAAGTTACAGTTGGTCATTAACAACAGCAGCATCATTAATTAGTTCACCTTGTATATCTGTTTGTTTATTTATAGAATGTATCCTCTCACAACATGGACAGCATAATTAAAAAACATATAATAAAACAATAATGAACATTGCAATAATCACATTAACATCCCGTTCCTAAAGTTATATTTTAGTAATGAAGTACATAAAATCCAGAGTGCTTGCATAAAATTACAAATCATATTCTTTTAATAAAATTGGATATTACTGTCATATTGCAGACAGATACATATTTAGAACTAGGAAGATTTACTGCCTAGCATTTAATGTATTATTTAGTGTCATAAAGTGATAATTTTCTGGTTAGGAACAATAATGGTAATGTTAATTATTTCTTTATACAGAGTAGAATGCTCATATTTAGATTCTCTCTTTCACACTCATGTGTATTTAATTAGTCCCTTCTGCAAATGAATGCTCTTGACCATGAAGACCTGGCTGTTCCTCCAAGCATTGGGCTAGGTTGGGGTTGAGTTAGGAGGTCAATAATGTGGTGGGAATGCCTGGTGGGAAGGGTATGATCTGTTTTTATATTGTTTTTTTATTGGTTGTTGTGAACGACCTAGGATCCTTATGTGAGATAGCTGGCCATATAAGATAGATAGATAGATAGATAGATAGATAGATAGATAGATAGATAGATAGATAGATAGATTTTTTTTTAAAGAATGAGCATAGAAAGAGAAGAAGAGGAATTCAATTCCTGTTGCAGCTCACTACAATTGCGGGAAGGATATGGTAATGACAGAGCACAATATTACCTTTCCTGAAGATTACTGATTGGAATAAGATAATAGATAAAGCACTAATTTTGACATGAAAATTCCAGTTGGTTTAGTTTTCTAAAGGCTCGTTTTTATTCTTTCCAGCCTGATGAAACACTGGAAAGAAATTACATTAAGGAGCTCAAGACTCTCGTTCTTCTCATCATAGTAACTCTCCAAAAACTGAACAAACAAGACCAAATTTGCTGTGTGGTGGGGGAGAAGTTGGCAGAAGAAAGATGGGGTTCAAAAATGGGTCAGATCCAACAGGGTACCACAGGGGAAAACTCCTAAAAATTGCATCCCCCTGAGAGAGGTAACTGGGCAGCTGGTGACTGCTCCATTCTAAACCCTTTTCATCCTGGTCATGCGAGCCACAGCAAAGTGTGTGCAGCCCACTTTGTGCTTCCCAGTGCACACACTCACACACACAAAGCATGTAGATGCAACATATGGGGAAGTAGAAGCACAGTCAAATGCAACATGTTACTTTGTTGCACAGAAGAAACTACAGATGCCTCCTATGGCCACATGGTAAAAGGAGTTGGAATTTGGAAAGAATTCCAGAAGCCATGTCCATCTCACTTTGCATTCCTTACTCTAGTAGATCTCTCTATAATGATAAACCTGTTTTAGTTCAGGGAAAGATTGATTTCCCATTAGAAGATACCACTGAGTCAGTAGCAATGTATTGTTTCAGAATTTACTTTGCCATCCATCGTGGCTGGACAAAAATGTTAAAAAGATAGGTATTGAGCTGCTGCTAAATATTTTCAAGGACTTATGGAAAACTGGTTTGGTAACATACAAGGTTGAACAAGAGGAGAAGAAGTGACATGGAAAGAGACACAAATGAAATTGTATATTCAGAGAAGTTGGGAGAGAAAAGAAGAGATGTTTGTATAAACAAGTGGAAAACTATTGTATGTTGTGATTAGGACTGCCATTCAAAGGGGAAAAGTGCTGCAGAGCGCACATTGTGCCTATCAACACCTTCTTAAATTAAACATCTCTTTTCCTGCAGTTGTACTTCTTTATAAAGTTGCTGACAGGTGTGATGTTCACAGCACTAAGAATCATGCTGTGCATCATGATTTTCTTGAAAGTGGTTCAGGAGCTCAGCATAGACATCCACAAGATTAACCTTTAGCAATGATTTGTTTTTTATTCCTATTGTCATTTATTAGGAACATTAGCTTGGTGTGATGTGAAAAGCCGGATCCAAAGGACCCTCCAGTCTTTTTATTGGAATCAGTTCTAAATTGCAGTGGGTGACTTCTTTTTATGGTTGCCAGCTGTAATGGCACCAGTCAAACTAACCACACTACTTAGCCTGAAGCCTAGTATCAGAAGATGCTATAAAATAGCAAGAATCTTGTTTTTTAAAAAGTGAAAATATTAGTCTGTTGGGCAAAACAGCAGCACACCTGAATCACAACATAGACTTCTTCTAACTACAGACAGCTGGAGGTTCACCAATACATCATTTCTTCTCTCACTGCTTCTCAGCATCAGCGTCATCCTCACATAATAATATAAATAAGTTTGTATGTTATTTTTATATATTCAATTTTATTTATTGGATTCATTAAGGCTGCCCAATTCCAGGAGGACTCTGGGCAGCTTTAACAATTTTTTATTTTGCCAGGTAACACCTGAAGCTGAGATCAAATACTTCGCCAAGGAAATTCAGCAAGTTCATAAAAGATACAAGATTCAGACTGGGAAATACTCGAATTGTAAGTCAGCATCTTATATATTGTGCAGTATGGATGTGCAATGCTTTTGTTCAAAGATTCAGTTAGAACCCAATTTGATCAAATCACTCTTTTGTGATTTCCTGGAGAGTATTTGGGGCAGAAAAGTACTGGCAAAGCTTCAACACATAATTAGCCCTCTTCTATTAGCCAGACATAGGGTCACCAGTTTCAAAAATGGCAGACGTCCCCCCTTTTAATAAGCATCACATGCACATTAAAAGGAGTAAGGCTTCAATCACCTGGTCATGCCCACCATTCTGAAGCCAGTGACCATCACTGCAGATCTCCCTGGCCAGGTAGGCAGCACTGGGCGAACAGAAAGGAAGAGGGGAAAATCTGTATATCTGAGGACAAGGAAAAAAGCCTCCACTTCATTCCAAACACTCATCCCAAGCAAAACTACAGCGTCTACCCTAACCTGGGATACCCTCATTTCAAGCCAGTCCACCCCACTTATCCTGTTCATGTCCCTCATCCTTGCCCAGGGTCATCCTCTTGGCCAACACTCCACCAATTAGACCAGCTTCTGATGATGTTACCTAGCTGGGTAATGAAATGTCTGCAAGCAAACAGCCAAGCTCAGAGAGCACCGAGAACTCAACTACAGATACTCTCTTTTATTGAAACCAGCTTCTCCCAATGGCCCATGAGAAACACAAACACAGACACTTTGCAAAGAAAACAAAGTCTTCAGTAAGGGAGAAGAGAAAGACGGAGCAAAGGAGGCAGCCATCCCTAAGTACAGCATTCCCAGAGAGGCTCTGTGCCACTCAGGAGTACAGGAAAGGAAGACAAAAGGATCACCTACAAATAATGCAGGGCACAGCTCTAGTCTTATGAGTTGGTGGCATATTGCATGCATGCATGCGTGTGTATCTGTATCTACTGTATATCTATATCTGCATCTATACCTATATCTATCTATTCGCCTGCCTCTCTCTCTCTCTCTCTCCCCCAAATACAAAGCTAGGACTGTTGGGCCTTAGAAAAATGGGCAGCAGACATGCTCCCCCATCATCTAGGCTCAGCAGATAGTGTCCTAAATAGACTCTGCCAAACTGGGAGAGTTTATTTCCCAGTCACTTCTTGACTATTGATATCGTGAGTCCAGGAATCTCAAAACAAGTGACCTGCCCTTCCTTCCTACCATCCAGTGGGATGGCCTGAGCTGGGGCATCTCAGAGTGCAGATAAGGCATAATTCAGCAATACATTCCCACAAGAGACACCTTTGAAGCTAATTCCAGATGCAACTTAAGGAGGCTGTGTACAGAAATGGCATCTGACTTTCAGGTGACCAATCTCCATTCCGTCATTACAGCTGTCAGGTAAAATTAACACATCATCTCACAACCTATTGTAGAGAGTCAGGGAGACAGCCCTGAAAGAAATAGGGAAGAACAGTTATATAAGCCAAGAGAGCTGAAACATTCCTTAAGTACAAGATAGTATTCAGAAGAGACTCAGGCAGGCTCCTCCCTGATTCACTGGGGTGTAACAAGGAGAGGAGGTAAAGCACAATCAGGCCTGAAAGATTATGTTATTATAGGCTATCTCAATGAAGTATGGTTCTAGTCTTCCTGTGGACTGTTTCCTGATCTGGTCTACCCCAGAAGGATGGTATTTGTGGGCTTAGTCTTGCCAAATACAGGGTTTGGGAAGGTGGGAAATAGTCTGGTGGCAACAGCAGCTGACCTACAGAAGAAATGGTATTAAGTCATCAACCATGTCCCCCAGGATTATGGGGCTGATCAGTTTTCACCTGCATGGCAGACTAACTGAAGGGAAAAAAAAAAAAACCTCCTCCAAAACACTGCAATGTCATGACAATGGCTGAAAAAACCCATATACATATTCATGAAATGCTTTTTGGTATCCACCATAGCATGACATGGTTTCTGCTATAGTATCTGTGGCCATGATACTCTGGTGCCAGGATAGTAATTCCTTTTCATCCCCCACCATGATGACATCTGTTAGGCTAAGTTCATTCAGGAGAATACACTGTCTCACAACCTATAGACTTACTCTTCCCAAATGCATGTTTTGGGTAGAAGGAAACAGCCAATGCTGAATGGCAGTTTGGTCAGAATCAGAGTCAGCTTGCTCTCCAGAGTCTGTAAACCATGGGATCTATCTAGTCAAACGTTACATAAGATATGCAGAAGCTGGCAAAGAGACACACATACTCCCACTTGCTAATCTGCTGCAATCCCACAGCTCCTATCCACAGAAGGAACCAAATGTAGCACCTTACATGGAGGCTGGCATTTCTTAAATGATTGTCCCAAACTGCAGGAGCAGCTGCGCCTGGCTTGACCGAGTGAGGAAACTGCCACTCTTCTCCCTTCCTTAACTCTAAAACTAGGAAGTTGACAAGTTAGAAAGAGAGCAGTGCACACATCAAGTAGGCTCACATCACAATCTGCAAAGATACATGCTTAGAAAGGCTTTAGACTGTCTCTTGAGTGCAGACAAAATGCCCTTTGCAAGGCACATTTGCAAGGCCACAAACAGAGAAGAAAGAGAGGAGAGAGAGTGGAGATTATCTTGCCTGGTGTAATTGTAAAGAATCCTTGCTCTCACCTACTAAGGAACGCAGCTGGAAAATTTAAATTAAAAATGCTAAGGAAAAAAGGATCTTGTTTCCTTGTCTTGATGCTTGTTGTTTGAAGAAAAGAATAAAAAATTCTGGAGTCTGTCACTGAATGTCTCCAAGAGGCTCAGAATTTGTAAACACGCTGAAAAACAAGCAAACAAATAAACATTTAACATTTTAATAAAATAAGTAATAAAAGAAGAAAGACTTAATTAAAATATTGGTCTTTTCTCCCCAATTGCCTATTTGAATAAGATGGTGTGGTACAATTAGGGAGATTCTATTTGTTTTATAATGAATTTTTATTACCGTAATTAACCGTGTGTTTATGTTTTTT
The DNA here is from genome assembly GCA_030867105.1 of Liasis olivaceus. Taxonomy (NCBI): domain Eukaryota; kingdom Metazoa; phylum Chordata; class Lepidosauria; order Squamata; family Pythonidae; genus Liasis; species Liasis olivaceus. The sequence continues at coordinate 240,053,255 of CM061349.1, read as the reverse complement.
TTAACAATCTCCTGTTGATCTTTATTAAAAAAACAAAACAAAACCTCACAAATTACTCGTTACAGTTCAGTTCCTAAGTAGCTCTTTGCAGCAAGAGCCAGCAATGGCTGTTGTGACGATGCAGATGAACATTAAACACCCTGCTCAACTTAGTTTTCTCTGCCTTTTTCAGACCTAAAGCAGAGTGGAATATATCTCCCCTGAAGACCACAAAAGGCAGCAGAGGGCAATTCCACACTGCAGTCTAAGCTGCTTGTCTCCCATGTAGCTCCCAACAGTTTCTTAAGCCAATTTCAGAAATTCCAGCCTTGATTACCGTGGGTTAGCAATGGGGCCAGGCTGGGGCTCAGTCTAGACTATGGCCACCATAAGACATACATGCTCATTCCCTGCTTCTTGCCTTTCCCGTCCGTGCAGGGAAGGCAAAGCTCACTGGCTGCCTCCTGGGTGGACCAGTCCCCCAGTGTCTGCCTTGTCCTTTTGAGGATTGTTCCCTCCTCACTGGTGCCTGTGCCTTTCCTTTGCTTTCCCAGACGTTTGCATACATGGAAGCCTTCACATACCCCTTCCCACATATCTCCTTTGATACGAATGCACGGCCTTCCTTTTCTTCTTTTTTCCCCTTGGGGTACCATCATTGCTCTGATGCTACAGTAATCGCAGCAATAGGGAACGGGTTGCTCTTCCTTCCCTGTGTTCCTTTGTAGGCCCATGGAAATATTTTAGCAAGGAAGAACTGATAATTCAGCTTCATGTTCCTACACTGCAACTTAAATTGTTTAAAAAAATTAAGGGAAAGGAAGGGAAACTTTGCAGGAGTGGGGGAAGGGGTGAGAAAGCAAGGGGAACATGCTTCACCCAGCCTGGGCAGTATTCAGAAGGGTACCCACTGGGAGATGTAAAGGTTGAATGGAAGGTGAGCTTCTTGCATTCTATTCTGAAGGACCATCTATTCTGAAGGGCTTAAGGCAGTGTTGTCCAAACTTGGCCACTTTAAGATGAGTGGACTTCAACTCCCAGAATTCTCCAGAGAATTCTGGGAGTTGAAGTCCACTCATCTTAAAGTGGCCAAGTTTGGACAACACTGGCTTAAGGCATCTTGGGTCAGAAAACAGCAGTTTTAAACGGAAGCTGGAAAACTCAGCCACAGGGTGCATTTGCAATGGGCTGGGAGCGGGAGGGGATGATATCATCTGTCCCTGCAGGAAGCTGTGAGTGGCCCATAGTGGCAAGGGACCAAGCACAAAATGTAGATCTCCCCAGAGAATGGTTGTTTAACTCCTTTCTGGACTTTCCTGCTAAATATAGTGCTTTTCCTTCTTTTTCCTCCAATTGATGAGATGCTATAATCAATTATGAGTTTTCTGACCTTTACACAAGTACAATGTTCTGAAGATATCCAAAACTCATTAGTTGCCTTGATTCATAAGCATGAAGATAAGTAACAAGTGTACCTTAACCAAAATAGCTCAAATGATTAATTAGTTCTGAAACACACAAACCATATCAGTAATGACCTGCAAAAAAATATGATAAAACATTTCCAAGGTAGTTAAACCCAACATTTTGTTTGTTGCTTTATTAAATCAGACTAGAGTTATGATAATTATGTTTCAATTAGTTTTCTGTGTGAAAAAGCCAAAACACAAAAACAGGCACTTGTTTTTTTTTCCTATCATATCCTTCATAGAATTGAATTCTGGGATTAGAATCAAGATAATATAAAAAAGTTATCTTAAAGATCTTCCTGCAGTTTAGGAAAATTAAGATTGAGCCACATAAGAGTTAAAACAAGATTAGGATTTGGCATTTCAAACTTTCTTCCTAGTCAAATAAAACTGCAGAAGAATTTATCACAAGCATTTTCTCCTGTCATTTTCAAATCCCTCACAAACAGAATTGTTTATATTTTTCTTAGTGAAAAGTAATTGCATTCTTGGAAAAGGAAATTGAATCATGAATGGAAAATAAAACCCCGGGTCTGAAAACTATGTAATTTACCTGTCTTAAGCAGCTGATTGCATGGCACTGTTTCTACCATAAGCACACATATAAAATACATTCAATTCAGGGACAGAATCAGACAAATAGCTTTTTAATTTTCCATCTCCATCTCAATCTTCACACCATTATATTTGACTAGGAATGATGTCCTTTGTTGAAGAGAAACAAATATCCATGCATGTCCAATTTGTCTAGCACACTCCACTTGCTCCAAGTTGGGATGATAAATCCAGACAAGCCATCTCAGAATTCAGTTTTATTTGAGCATCCCCCCCCCAAATAAGTTATGCTTATAATATTGGCTAAATTTACAAACATACTACTGATTTAAAAAGCCAACAGCAAACTTTCCCCCCAGATTTACTGGGCAAGCATTTTCCATTTGGAGTAAGTGGTCTCAAAAGATATTAGGTTGTAAGCTGTGGAGGGTTTTAAAGGTGACAATCAATACCTTGAATTGCACCCAGAAGCCTAATAGTAACCAGTGTGGCTCTTCAAGTAGAGGAGTTACATTAGCAAATGACACTGAACCCACTACTACTGAAGCTGCTACATTCCAGACCAGCTGAAATTTCTGACTGATCTTCCAGGGAAGCCCTCTGTAGAACAAATTGCACGAGTGACTGTCAACAATGCCTCCTCATCTAAGGAATACCTGTAGCAGATGCACAAGAGGAAACTATTTAAAGAAGATACACAAAGACCTGCTCTGCGCTGGGAACAATCCCAGACCAAATATGGAACTCTACTGGTACTGATTGGATTCATTACCCAAAGCAGGTTCTTCTTGTTAGGATTGTCTAAGCCTGTTCCTCCCCATACAGAGCCTAACAGCCTCCAGGCACTAAGACAGAGCCTCAACTGCATCTTCTGTTTGCAGTTGAGTCAAAATGGAGATTTCTCAGGAGGGAAAAGTGGTAAAATTAATCAGGCAATGCTTTGAGAATATCCAAATTAAAAACCAAAGATCTAACACTTTCTGTTTATTATCTACACATAGAAACCTGCCCTGGATTGCTTCTTTCCTGAGTTCTGGAAATATCTTGCCATTCCACTTGTCTTCTTTCCACATAGGCAATCCTGCTCTATACCAAAGGATAGCTTCCAGCAAGCTTTTTCCTGGCTAGTTAACTTCAGTTTGGGAGAGGACTGGAGGAATGAAACCAAATGCCTTCCCTACAGGGGAAGGGATTTGATTACAATCACTTCTCTGTGTGTTCTGCTCTACTGAGCACCTCTGAAGCTTATGTTTTTAGAGAAGCCCATTAAAATATGGAGAAATCATTTTGCTACATGTTTCTTCTATCCTGTAGACTCCATATTCAGTATCTGTTAAACAAAAAGAGAAAAACTGATAGGATGCTTTTACCTACCTATATCCCTTCCAGGTTCATGACAGAAGGGTAGATGGAGTCAATCTCTATTTTACAAGCAAATAATTTACACCAGCTGTAAGTTGCTATAAATTCTATTATCCATCCCAATGTTGAGGGGTTCTGACTGAAGTGTGGGAGCATTTGGATCCTAGGAAGGCTATCCTAATCATAGGATTGTAATCTAAGAATGCCAAGTTAGAGATTTGAAAAAGAAAGTATTAACTTTCTATCCTACTCAGCTTCCAGCAGAAGCAGATTGTAACAATTTTGAATTGAATTATTCTTTAAACATTTTATTTGGTATTTCAAGAATAAAAATAAATCCCTTTTCATAAATAATGTTATTCCAACTATTTACTATATATGGCAATCTAGAAATTCAATATCAGCTTGAAAACAAAATATTTGCTTTCATGACAGGCAAAATGGTAAGTCAGAAATACAATATTGTCTTACCTCTCACCTTTAGCAAACAGTATCACTCATCATAGAGGGAGAATTATTTTCTGAAGAACAAATAAAAAAAAGAAACCTTGAAATTAATCTGCTCTGCATATGCTGCAGGGACTCCATTCTTCACTTGCCATTCTTATACACTGGTAGTGGATTTGGTGAAGAAAATTATCTCAGGCGTTCTGAGATGTTGTGGGCTTTTTATCTACACCTTGTCAGAGTTCTGCTGAGAGACAAAACTGGCTCTGAAGGGCCTATTCTTTTACAAAAGCAAAGTGTCAACACTACTCTAGATTTTCAATTTGGCCAAATATACCTGAAAGCAAAATAGAAAAGATAACATTCTGAAATCACTCACTAAGTAAAAAAATATCTAAATAAATAAACTATGTAAAACCCTCTCAGAGTATCACTGCATTTGTAGAATGAAGTGCTAAGAGCAGACTTTTAAGATCCATGCAACAACTGACCTGTGGACCGACCTACCTACCTACTACCTACCTATCTATCATCATCGATCACATTAAGATAAATGTGGTTACAATTTCTTGGTTGATTAAAAACCCTGATTGTGTAGCATTACTTCTATAGGGCAGTGATCTCTAGCCCCTGGCCTAACTACAGTTTGCATGACTGAAATTCGGCATTAACACTTTTGATTTTCGGTAGAATTTCCCACCTTTTTTGCACTAAAAAAGGGGAAAATATGTGTGCTGAGGCTCTGCAAGTTTTAGCATACCTATCTGTATTCTAACTGCCCAAGAAAGAAAGAACAGGCTGAAATTTTGCTGCCCCTGATGACACAGATGCATTGCTGGACACACCTCCTCCAGATATCAGAGACCAAAAGAAAAATAGTAATTTTAAAACATACAATATGCAGGCTCAAAAGTATTTTCTGCCCTGATGTAGGGGTTTTGGCTACATTCACATGAACATGTCTTCTGATTCTTCCTGTGAGAGATGGGTCCAATGCACACATTCCCATGGCCCCTTTGTGCTTCTTATTCCATAACAAATAGTTCGGGCTCCTGTCAATTGGTATGTATTCACCTATATATCTATCCCATTCTGCTTCTACATTTAATGAAGAGTTTTAATTTTTAAAAATAGCACACAGTTGAATCAACATTTAAAATGCAATTCAAAACCTATTTTTTAATCTCCAAATACACATATCGGGCAGAGCAATCCTACCTTCGATTATGAAGAGTTCTGATATCAGAGCATTTAATGAATTCTCAAACCATACTGGCAAAAGCAGCAGTATTTCCAGTTTTTGATTTTGATTTGCCTTCTACCTGAGAAGAGTTTAATTTTCTGTACAGTACTCCCTCAGGTTGAAACCAATGGGAAGCAACTAGCCCCAGCCAGTCCCAGCATCAGTGTAACTCAACCAGCAGTTGGAGAATTGCCTGATGGCCAGATTCTTGTTTCTCCACTGACATGGCACCTTTTCCCATGTTGGAATATTGGGGTGTTGTTGTGGACAACCACCACAGACTTTTTTGTTTGTCTCAGTTTTTTTAATCTAAAAATATCTACTCCCACACTGTTTACCTCTCAAATTATATAAGCAAGAACTTAAAGAGAAGCATCAGGAAATGTTTAGTCAGTTCAGATAAGGTCAGTTTGTATCAGCTTGCCAGCTCCTCTAGCGTCTATTAAAGGCTAGGTCTCATGTCATCATGACAGCATTGTGGCCTTAGGATGCTCTCCAACCTAAGATGTCATGTTTGTGCCTGAACACCACTTTGACCACTTGCTCCCATGCAGAACCAGCTGTACTCAGTGTGGCTGACTTGGAGATGTCTTGGTGGTGAAAATGCTTGGAAGTTGATGTAAGACAGGAAATGGCTATATCAGGATAGGTAGTCTTGAGTGTATAGTCCCACATGCAAAGAAATCTGATATCTACATACTTCGGCCCAACTGTGATTCAAGATTAAAGAAGGATCACAGCAAGCTAGACCAGAATTCATAATTATGAACACACAATTGAAGAGTATTAAACAAACAGTGTGAACATTTTTGTTTACCTTTTGGAGTATAGAGCCTAAAATGAAGGCATAATTAGAATCTGCATAGCAGATGAAATAAGTGAAGGAGTTATAACTCATCATTTTTCTCTTCAAGAAAGTTTGGTATTTCTTTTTCTGGCTTCCCTCTCCCCCTCCCCCCCCCAAAAAAAGACAATTGGTTCTGAGAACTCAAGGTGACTTTTTAGTTTTGTTTTCATTTAAAACTGCAGTCTAATGTGCCACAGTCCATCCTTCTGTTGAAAAGGAGAGTTTCAAAAGCCATTTATGATGTGATATGGAGGCTCAAGCATTGAAAGGAAAGGTGAAAAAACCCTGACAGATCTTTGAATGTCAACATTTATCTACAGATAAAAAACTGAGGCATGGAGATACTACTTGGCTTTTGCCCTCCAGGACCTTAGCCCAATCTTTTCTTAATATAAACAACACATTAAAAAAAAGTTATCTAACCAAGCAACTCATTCAGCATGCAGAGGTGAACAATCCTTTGGCATGGCAACTGTTACCCACACAAAAGGAATGTCGCCATTTTTATTTCAAGAGGTAGAATGGGATTCTTCACCACCAAATGGGTAAGACACAAGACTGGAAATCATTTTCGGCTGTTCCTACAAACTCCTTTGCTGAAATGAAAAATACTACTCACCAGAGGTCAATTATCTGCTGGAATAGTTTATTTTGCTGCTGGGTTAGGAAAGCATACAGCTGCTTCTTTCTTTTTTCTGCTTCCACAGCAGAAATGGAGGCAGCCAATGGGGGGATGGGGGAGAGAATCTTCCCTGCAAACTCCCAAATAAATTCTTGCATGAAACCAAAAGTGACATTAACTGTTGTCTCTCTAACTGCAAAATTTTGAAAGTATTTTTTCATTGTAAAGATACAACGTAAGGGGATATACCTATCTCAGAGTTTTTTAAATGTAGATAGTTATCACAGATGATAAATATACATGCTTCTGGCCAACTAGTCTTAAATAAATAATAAAAGGGCAGCTTCACTTTTTTTATCTTTATGTAGAATTCCAAAAGGAAGACAATTCTCCCAACCTTCTGCAATAGTTTGGAAGGGAAGTATGGGTACCAGAAGTAGTAGTGGAATGATTAAAAATTGAGCTCCACCCACTAATCCTTGTCTGCTAATGGCAGCTGTCTGTCCATGGAGAGACACTAGCTAGATTCTGCCATTCTCTTGGGCCAATTTAAATGCCTCAGCAGATAAGAGCTTTGGAAGAAGTAGTGGGGCCTCAGCAGTTTGCTTGCCAGCATTGCAGTTTGAGGCTTTCAAACATCGACTCTAATCCAAATTAGTAGGAATTTCAGAAAAGCAGTTTGGCCAAGTCACAGCTGGAATGATTTTTGTCATCCCTTTGCCAAATATAAGAAATACAAGTGTTAAAAATAAGAGACAGCAGAAGACTCTTGGCACTAGTAGTAGGTTCTTTTAAAAAAAAACTGATTTGAAATCCTGACTTAATTATGAAACATTCCATATTTTTGTCTATTCCATAATTTTCATACACTGGTGAAAATATCATTAAATTCCTCCCCCTCTCTTTTAAAAGATGAATATTAGGTTTTGTAAATCCAACTGCCTTTAAATTTTTGGCAGGTCATTTCCTGGTCAAAATTGGTGTAGTTAACAAGTTCAAGCTGAGATTTGTCACAATAATTCTGGGAAACACCAATATTCTGAAAATATATTAGAAAAAATTCTCAATGTCTAATCTAATGAATAATCAACCCTTACTGATTCCATACCTAGGAATACTATAAAAAATTATGTTCAAATTTAAAACTGTAGAAATATTATAATGTGCTACTCAAGTGATCTCTACTTGAAAGCCACCTTGCCTTAAGGATAATTTCTCATTTTCAACATATTTGATAAAGTAGACTTTGGGTTCATACATTTTAAAATGGTTCACCTGGGGATTATTGTCAAGCTATTTAGATATTGGTTTGTTCAGTGGTGCCTCCCTGTCAACATTAAAGGACCCTCCCATTTGATTTTACTTCAGCAGTAGGCGGTAGCAGGTTTCCTCTCCATCCTATTCCAAAAATGCCATAAGTGCAACATCGAATGGGAGAATTAGCAGTGTCGCTACAGCTTTTAACCAGTGTGGTCCACAACTTACACTCCAACACTATTATGCAGAGCATCCTGAAGCTTCTGCTCTCTTAATGACTCCAATTCATTTTTCTTTATTGTTCCTGTATGGAACATATAAACAATGCTACATCCCTCTCTCCTTTCTCTCATCGTCTAACCTTACAGATTAATCATTTAGTTGTCAGGCCAAAATCTGAATACGTATATATATTTAAAGCATATTTTACTGTTCTTCTGCTGGAACATACCACCAGAAAAAAAACTCATGCTCTTGGGCTTATCCTTTCAGAAATGGAGAACCTGGTGCCCTTCAGATGTATGGGCCTTTAACCTGCATTAGCTAGCATGACTAATACCAAATGATTGTGACTGTTGTTGTCTAAACTGTTCCCTGCTTTAAAAAATACAAGCCATATGAGAATAGAAAGGAAAGGGGAGGGGGAAGGTGAAGGTTTGTTCTCAAGTTTGCCTCCCATTTCTTTCTCTGCCTTTTTGGCCCATTCTTTGTTTGGCAAATTGTGGATGAAATGCCCTGAAACAGAAAGATGTTACATGCAACTGTCAAGGTCAAAGATCTTTCTCTGCAGTGGTCTGTCAGGTGCCCAGCTTAGGCATGTAAACCCTTGCAGAGCAAAGGGAAATTTTTTTAATATTCCTGAGAATCACCTCCAAGCTGGCATGTAGGCTTCAAAAGAAAGAACTATCAAAGAAGCCACAGCAGATACAAAGAAGAGGGGACTTTTTTCTAAGTTTGGCAGGAGATGCTGCTGGAGTGAGAGGCAATCCAATGGGACATGGAGCAGAGGAAGAAGCAGATGGGAGAGCCCAAGCCCAGACAGTCCACAGACAGGGGGAAAAACCAGAAAGGAGCCTGAGGTGGCTGAAGCCAAATTAAAATTTGCAGAAAAAACACATTAGACAGTGGCAGAGCAAACTCCACCTGGTTCAGGTGCTGGATAACTGAGCAAGAAAGTTACAGAAGATGGTAGTACTCCTAAGCCTGTAGATAAGTGGTCTGTTTGTTTTTGTGACTTCCAGTCAGTGTTGATTTCTGGTGATTGCCTGGGCAAGTCTCAGCAGTTTTCTTAGCAAGATTTCAGAAGTGGTTTGCCATTCCCGCCTTCCTAGGGTTGAGAGGGAGTGAGTGGCCCAAGGTCACCCAGCTGGCTTTCTGCCCAGGTGGGACTAGAACTCATGGTCTCCTGGTTTCTAGCCTGATGCCTTCACCACTACACCACCAAACTAGCTCTCAAAGAATACATATTTACACTTGATCTCTCTCTCCCTCCACGCATGCATACACTTATATACATAGTCTTATAAAAAACACTTTGTACTATGTTTGTATAGTAATAAATAGCAGTCTTCACTTGTTAGCTGTGTGTGTTTGTGTGTGAGTGTATCTGGCTTCCTATCCATTCCCAATTCCTTCACCTTTTTCTCTTCTGTATTATTTCTTCTATTCTTTTTCTTGCATTTGACCTGATTCTGCTTCTTCTCCCATCCATTAAGGGCAAAATTATGCTTTATAACCTGTTTTAGTAGCAGTTGAGAGAGAGGGACCACTGTTGTACATGAGTTGAGTTGACAGCACTCAACTTATTGTACCTTTTCCCTGTTCTTTAGGGCAAAATGGACTATATTGTGGGAGGGAGGCAGGACATATATTGATAATATGGATGCATCGTAATTTCTCCAACACTAGTCTTGAGATTACTCCATTTTATCCACAAAAGGTACTAGATGTGCAATTTTATACACATACACATGTTTGTGTGTTTCAGTAGAGAGCTTTTCAGTTAAATGTAATATGCTAAGGGCAAAAACTGTTTTTTTTTCTTCTCCAGGACTTCTAAACTGTATAGAAATGTCAGTGTTCCTTTTCCCCAGAAATCTCTCAAAAATTCTTCTGACCCATTTTTTAAAAATCCAAAGAGAAGTGACCATATCAGTACATTACACTTACTTCCTACTTGGTGGGATATGAACAATAGCATGATGGCTTGCAGGTTAGAGTTTAGATTAGATCCAAACTTGCATAGAGTAAATATGCTTTGGTAAAACTGGCTTTTGACTGTGCTTGTGGCACCTTGGCCAAAGAAGGGACAAACTGATTGTTATTATGTCCTTGCTACTAGCAGGTGTACTATACCATTAAGTCCATTAATCTAGTTTATTCTTTCTCTATCTTACTAAAAAGAAAACCTTGTAAAACTTGTGAAAAGCTTAACAGACTAAAGCAATGATAAGTGGCAGTTGAAGTTAACATCTGTGAGTCCATCTGGTTTTGATTGGGCCAAATGTAATATCACAATTTGGAAAATAAGAGAACTAAATAGTAAAACTAATAAAAAGGGAAGGATATAATCGATCTGAATGAAGGTGGTATGATTTTATGGAACTGATAAATTCATTCATATTGTTGCAAGGACATATGAAAGTAGGGTGTATGAAAATAGGAATCTGTAAGTTAATGATAATTGCACGTTACATTCCAATGAAATTGTGCAGAATGCTGCATGAATATAATTCAGATAAAATATTATTCTATTAGATGACATGAACTGCTGATGGGAATTACATGAGAGAATACAGTATTGTGTGACACTAGAGGTGTATCGATTTGGAAGATTAAATATGTGGACACTTTTGCATTCTATAAATGTTAGTTTGATGCAACAAGGAATATAGATCTGAAAATAAAAATCTGTATGAACATGCTAAAGCAAGGATGGTTGACAAAGATAGAAAGCTATGGAAAGACAAAGTTAATGGAGTTGGTATAAACTAGATTTGGTTATTTTGCTTTGCTTTTCTCTTATATTCCTTTAATATATTTTACTTAGTACATATGTTATGTACTTTGTATGATGTTCCTTCTCTAGAAAAGAATAGCATGATAGGTGCATCTGTAGATATAAATGGGATTTTTTAATCTATAGCAAGGCTAGACAAACCCAGAACTTTACCATTTTTACATCTGTTTCTCAAGTAGTAAGTTTCTGTTTAATTTCAAGAGATAGTTTCAAACTATCTCTTGAAATCAAAGAAATTAGGGGAAGCTAATTAAATATTCCATATGAAATATCCCACTTGAAATATGGAAACTTCTGAAATGTGGACAAAGAAGGGTATAATGAAAATGCATATTCCTGAAATGTAGGCGATACAGCCTCCACTTTGCTTTATAAAAGTGCCTTTCCTTCCCAGCTTTTGGAAGATGCAAGCTGTCTGTTATATAAAAATGTAACGTAGTACATCACTGTTGATACAATCATCTTATTTTTTAAAACTGCAAAATTCATGATTGGGATGTTGGGAGTTTCTATATAAAATTGGGCATGGGGATGCAAATCAGCACCATAAATAGCTGGTTTTATTCTTCTGCCTCACTGTCTTTTCAGCATTGGAAAGCTTTGTGTCTGTGCCTGTGCCTAAGAATACAGCAGGGACATCTGCCGATCCATCAGGTCTATCTTCAAAGGTAATGACTAAAGACAAAGGGATGGATGGGAGAGGGTGAAGCACCCAGGCATCTAAGAGTAATCTCATATCAGTCAAGAAGTGGTATATAAAATGTGTATAAAACAAAAATCTGGGGGGGGGGGGGGTTCGCCTATTGCAGCAATGAAAGAAGTGTCATGAAAGAAAATAATAGTCCAAAATAATTTAACGTAGCCTGGAATTTAACGCAGCCTGGAGTCAGCTTGGCTGTTAGGAGCCAAAACAACCTTTTGTTGCCAGAGTAAATGACCCATTTCTGGTAGGGAAGAAGCCAATCCACCTTTGAGAGAGACAAGAGGTCACAGAGAACTTGCGAGGGGATGGCCTCGTCTCAGGTATCTGTTGGTTTTAGAAACCAATTGTATGCATAGAGAGAGGTGGAGGTGCAGAGGGGATTTTGTCTGCAGTGGTGCTGCTGTTTTGGAAAAACCCCTCAAATGGCAATTCTTCATTATTTAATTTTAGGAGGACTTTTCAACCATTTTATTTGCCAGGCATCTGTCAGAAATGGAATGTGACTCTTTCCCTCCCGTCTCGTATTCCTGTCTATTTCTACTGTGGCCAGTATTTGTATTTTGTATTCTGAATGTTACTATTTTTTAATATACATCATTCCCTGAGAAGCTTAAAAACAATATTATAGGATTATCACACCATCCATTGCTAAAAAGAAAAACCCTTAAACAAGTTTACAATGATCACAAATGTAGGGTTCCCAAACATGACTGCTGAATACCTAAAAATCCAAGGTAGGAGTTATGCAAATAAGGACAGATGCCAGTTATTGCTAACTTAAGAAAGAACAGACTAAGGAAACAGATGTGGCATAGACCCTAGTAGAGGGGATGCGTCATTATTTCTAACAGTTACAACCTGACTTCCCACTGTGACATAAAATCGACTAACAAATGAGAGAGAGATAAAATAAAAGGAACACCCATAAAAATCATTTTAAAAACAGCAACACAAATATCCAAAACAACAGCACAGGGCTAACAGTATTTAAAAGTGATAGTAGATCCAAGATACAGATGAGCTTCAGATGTATAATAGCCACTCTGGATCCTTGGCTGGAAGGATGAGGGCGTACTGGCTCTAGAAATGGTGGTAAGAAATGATAATTACTGTGGCAGGCAACATAATTTTAAAATTCAGAACAAACTTTTCTGAATTTATTGTATATCAGTTACAAAAGAATAAAGGGAAATGAAATTGATCTTCACCACAGTAAAAAAAATGTAAAAGCCAAAATACCATTGTATTATCCCTAAGACTTCCAGATGCTCACAGCTTAAGAAGCCGAACAATAGTCTTCATTTTTGCTAGAGGTAACAGACTAAAAGGCTAATAGTGATAAAGGTTGTAATCAATTACCATTAGAACTTGAAGTCCTAAAATAAATTAAATAAAGGTCAAAAAAAAACCCTTGTGCAATAATCTGGTATAAACAAAGTTAATGAAAAAGAACTGTCCTTCACTTATGTTGTGGTTTTTGCTTTGAGTTTAAAAAAAATTAAAAACAGTATTTGTTCTCTGAAGCTTCTACATAATGTTGAGGTCCAGATGTTTTAATAGCCAAATACAAGCCTTGTGCATTCTTTGCTTTCGTTTTTTCTTTTCCAAATAGATTACTTTTGGCTGTCTTTTTTTCCCTTGGCAATCCTCTTCGTCACTCCACTGAAATATTTCTCACGAAAGGAATCATGACATTTGTATAGCAGATACTGGCTATCCAATATGTGAGAATCATGGTCTTCCTCCTATAAGGGATTAAAAGACACTGTGAAGACATGAAGCACACACTGCTATGTCTTGAGATGCCAGAGGAGCTCAAACTCTATAAACTATAACAACAATACTAGTTCTTTACTGTTAAAAAAATAAGGCAGCCTCACCCTGACCTGATTTTTTCTGAAATATTTGATTGCTGATTCCTTCAGAGATTGGATGATGACGACGATGACAGTAACACCACCACCACAATGGATTGGGTCCTCCTGCGTGAGCTTACCTGGCAATGCCTCTCACCCTGAGAAGACTTGCATGATGTTTCAAGATATATATGAGTTGGGTATGAAACAGTCATTTTAATTGACATCCTGCTGTACCATACCTTTCCAAAGAGCAGTTTAAATGACTCTTCATAATTTCAGAAGGGAACCTACGATACTTTCAGGGTTTTACATATTAGTGCATTTGTTTTAATGTCCTGTTGATAGGGTTTACCTTATTTTACACATTGTTTGTTGCTGTGAACAGTCTTTGGTGAGAGCCAAAATGCAAGGTAGAATTAATTCTATCAGTAAATACATAGTGAAAACATAAGTGCCTGTTAGTATGAAGCACGGCTCCAACCCAAATTATTGGTGAAGGCTTATAATGTTATGCTGAAAGCACTGCATATCTGAAGACACTGGCCTCAATTTAATAAATTATTGTTTATTAAAGTCCAGTTGTAGGTGAGCCTCAAGTTTGTATAATCACACCTTTAGAAACCCTTTTTTTAAACTTCAACACTCAAAGAGAAAAATAAATCAGAAAAAAAGGAAAAAAGGAAAAAAGGAAGAGGAAGCGGAAGAGAAAGAGAAAGAGAGAAAAAAGACCCATACGTTCATTCATTCATTGGATTTACATGGCTGCTTATCTCAAATACACGATTCTGGGCAGCTAACAGTATTAAAAAATAATAAAACTACATACACAAAAACTAAAGCACATAGCAGCTGAGAAAAAAATCACACGTCATGTCAGTGACAGAAAATGTCATGTCAGTGACAGAAAATATCCAAAAGTGGAATGGGGGATTTTCAGCAATTCTCTTTCCTCCTGCAGCCATTGCATATTTCCCAGCACTGCTTCAGATGTTGTGGGGAGGCAGAAGAGAAGTTGCTGCAAATGGATCCCTTGTTCTGGAAGTGATGCCTTCCGCCAGCAGAATGACATCCATTGGACACTATTCTAAATACTTTGCAAAGGACTATTTACCGAAGCAGTGAAAGTTTAGGTGTTGAACCAGGACCTAATTCAAATCCAGTATTAGCATCAGAAGTGCATTGGATGACTTTGAGCCTGTCACCAAAACTTAGCCCAGTGCCTCACAAGGTCACTGATCTGCTAAAAAAAAAAAAAGTGGGGGGGGGAGTGGTGTGGGCTTTGAGCTCCTGCAGAAAAAGTCATCTCTTTTGAATTGAGCTTAACATCTAAAAACTTCATGTACCCATGAAGTAGGTTGCTATGGTCTTCTTCCAGGATATTTCTTCAACTTCCTAGTCTATCTTACAGCCCTGGTTATTTCCTTGTGGCTCCTATCCTATATTAACCAGATCCAACCCTGCTTAGCTTTTCAAAGTCAGCCAAGGTTTGCCAGGTACTACAACTTGAGCTGGGTTCCTCAAGAAAAGTGGGATATTATGCTAATTAATAAAAAGTTAGGTTTCAGATTGATTTAAAAGAACTGTTTTATAAATGTCATAGCATTTGCCAATAATTTAAATTTAGCTAACTTTTTTAAAAATGTAGTTATGTACACATGCATAGCCCTAGAAAGAAGGCAATGGCAAACCACTTCCAAAATCTTGCCAAGAATGCTGCAGAGACTTGTCCAGGAAGCCGCCAGGAGTCAACACAGACTCAAAGGTACAAACAAACAAGAACAAGAAAACATGCATACCTTTAATAGGTATACAGTTATAACTCTGTACAGATTTCATCAGAATAATGCAAACTAGTTTTTAAAAAGAGATTAAAAGCAGGAAAACAATTAACATAATAACAGAATTTTATACAGGCAAGATTGCTCGAGACAAAAGTCCTTAACTGAATAAAAGTGAATTAACAAATAGGTGTTTTTAGCATTCATTTTACTGTTCGCTCTGCAAATACAGAGCTCATAGCTGCAGCCAAAGCTGCAAAGATACACTTTATTTTCCAGATATTGAGGAATTCAATTTCTGAAAGAACTTATATGTTGAAAAGCTAGAGTTAGCAGAATAAAGATTATGCGGGTAAATCTTTGAGAGAATGCAAGGCATAAAGGAAATTCAACCTATCCAACAAACATTCTCAAGATTTTAATGCATTTGCTCCCTTAATAATAAGCTCTTGTGCCTATTGATCTGAACAGCATCAGCATGGATAACGTTTTCAACATCAGTTTGCTTAAAATATAAATTATCTCAAAAATGTATGCCCTGAGATTTTAGTAGTAATACTACCAACACTAATTCTAACAAACAGAAATATTTAGCCTATATCACTAACACAAGGTTACAAGCTGATATGCTGGCCCAATTCATTAAGAGCGTCAATGGGAATGCATCAACATACAGAAAATGTTTAAATGACACCATCATCACAGCAAAAATAAAATATTATGATGGTGATATTGTTCCCTGCATTTATTACCTTGAGACCTGTCAAGTTTAATGCTATTTTTATCCACTGGAAGACAAAGAATATTAATCTCAGAATATTAATCTCTGCACGGTGAATTGTTAGGTTGCAACATGAAATAACACATACAAATAACCAATGGAAAATGTACATAGATTACCTGTTTTACATCCCTATTCATCCTGTTATGGCTAAGAATAGTCTTTTTAACTCATGGAACTTTCCAAATGCAGTTTCAAAACACAATGGAGGATGGACTTTCAAGATTTCTTTAGTGGGTTTTTATTAAGACGCTGGGATGAAAAAGCTCCAGTGTGACTAATAGGGACATGAAACAATAATGTTTTCATGTACATTGTTAGGGCATGAAAATATCTTACACAACATTTCCTTTTCCAGTTCAAACCAATAATTTAAAGTAAATATTGCCATTGACAACTGCAAAGTAATGCATGCATCTTGCTATTTATAGATCTATCTGTGAATTGTCTATTCACTGCTACCATAAAGCGCTATTTGAGCATGCAAAGCCATTTAATGTGGACTGGAATGTTTAAAATAGTCCCTCCTGTTCTCTTAAGACAGTGACTACAGAGTGTTTTCTTGTTGGCAATGCAACTCAATTTAAATGTGAAATGACCAAAACTAATTTACCGGTTTAGAACTCCATATTTACTTAAAATTGGGCCCTGAGAAGTAACTTATGAAATATAATAGCACATCATTCATCTAACATGTTATTATACTAGGAAATAGGAAAGACCATTTCAAACAAGTTTGCCCAGAGAATAAGGAATTAAAAACAATAGCAATTCCAGTTCCTTTAAGCCTTTTGCTATTTTATGGTTAACTGATAGTTTTTCAGGTAATTTTGCAACATCACAGTTAGAATAGATTTCTTTGTCAATGTATCTATGTCTACTCGTACCAATGTAAAATTGAAATACTTCCCCCCACCCCCCCCCCCCCACAAATGGCTAGAGCTGGAGAAGCTCCTTAACATTCTGGTACACTAAAAAGGAAAAAAAACCCCAACAAATGCTATTATTAATATAGTACTGAGAATAGGTGTGTGTGTGTGTGTATTTTCTGTGTTCTATTAAAGAGCTTGATACTGATCGTAGCATGAAAAATGGCATACCTTTACCAAGTTATGGTAAAGTTTTTAAAGTTTATGTCAGGAGTCCCAATAAAGAAATCCAACTGCTGCCAAATAGTTCACAATGAACTCAGGGGAACTGATTTTTGAGAATCCATGGAAAGGACCGCACTGTCATAAAAATAATAAAATGCTCTGTCTACTGAAATGAGATTATTCAGTGATGAATAATTCAAAATGGATTAATGTAAATAGTTTTTCACTTGTCTTAACTGGATTTTTATTGTTTCTTCCTCTGATTAATTTTTGGTCTTTTTAATAACCTATTAGATATGAAAAAGAAATCTGAAAGCTGGTAATAATCAACGTCTAGTAATGACGTCTCCATATGATGTTCCCCATATGAATCGTGCAGGAAGAGGGCTGTATGAATCTAATACATCCACCAGAAGGATGGTCTCTTCCTTTCCCCTCCGTTCCCTTTGAAGTTTCATTGTATGAGCAGAAACCAGCTCACACTCACATTAATACAGCAGCCTCGGGAACTGTATGTAAAGGCTGCCTTCAGATGACTTTCATGCTTTTAAAATGGATGAGGGGAGAACAGAAATTCAGATGAATATCAGACTCAGATCTGGTCTGTGCATCCAAACAAAGAGAAACCCTGACACATTTCAAAAAATATTCCAATAATTGTGATAACTGTCCTCTCTTCCAGAGAAATGAGGAAATTCATAACCTTTTAAGTGAAGGCAATGTGCCACGCTAAACTAAAAAAGTAAAATGAAGAAAATTAAACTAAAATGAAGAAAATAAAACAAAGGAAAAGAAAGGACTTATCCACTTCATTACGAACTTTTTTTTAAAAAAAATTATCAGATACTCCTCAGAAAGAATGAAATGAAACTAAACATTTCCTTCCTGGACTGTGTTCAAGTTCACTAAATATTTTGGCTTTCTGTTTTGATATTTATAAGCATTCACAAACTTTCTAAACTTGCTTTAAAAATATAGCTTGGCGTGGTAAATGCCTTACAACAGTGCAGTAGGAAAACCCATGACAAAGCTGACAGCTTCTTCCTTGCATGAAAGCCCATCCAAACAATTACCTCAAATTCCTTCACCTTTTCCATGGTTATCAGGTATCTTGATGTGTGGTTGGAAAGCGTCTGCTCACAGTTGCTAACGAGTTTCAGGCAAGGGTGCTGAGGTATAATCTCTTCTGTATATCTGGAAGGAATAAACAGTCAAAGAGCTTATGAACGGTAATATGTGAATCTGAAACAGAACCGCCAGAGGGGTTGATTCAAACTGAATTAGACTATACACTTCCACATGGTTCATAGCCTTATTAAATTTTCCAGAAACAATGTGTGCTAATTGCTTTCAGAATGCATAGTTATTTGTACAGTAGACAGAATGCAAAATCAGAGAAAGAAAGAAAGAAAGAAAGAAAGAAAGAAAGAGAGAGAGAGAGAGAGAGAGAGAGAGAGAGGGAGGGAGGGAGGGAGGGAGGGAGAGAGAGAGAGAGAGAAAGAAAGAAAGAAGAAATCAAAAGATAAGATGCAGGTGAAAGTTAGGTTGTAAATAGGATGAATATATATACCATATGGATTTTTCTTGCAACAGTCATTTAAACAAATTGTGAAAATCTGTCTGATAGAAGCATTTGAAAAAAGCCTGTCCATACAATGCTAAGCTGTTTTTCTAAATCTAACAAATATGTTTCTGCCATCCTGAGCTTATTAGAAGAAGTTACATATGTAATTAATTCCTATTTTCTAAACTGCAAACTCTTTACCAATAAATCCAAATTATTTCATTTACAATAAAGTCTAGCAAACATCCAAATTTCTTAGTGCTCACTGCCTTCTTTTCCAACTAAGAGCTTATAGCAAAATAATATACAAAAAGGGAAAATATCCAATTTCAGAATCTATTCTCTCCTGTTCTATATATTAAAATCTGAGAAGTACTATAATACAGAATATTCAACATTACTGATGTTCAAGAAGCTTTTTGAATTAGACATACTCTGGTTTGTACACAGGCAGCCAGTAGACCAATCTTCCTCTAAACACAAGATACTCTGCCGCAAATTTTAACAGGTCAAAGATTATATCGCTCAGTTGATAATTTGAAGAAACAAGGTTGTGATTTTCAGAGCTAGGAGATATTTTGAAAAGTAATTAGTTGGCAACAGCTATTGTTACTTGAATGTTTCACAGTAAGAACAAAAAACAAATATTTATTATCTATCACAGGAATTGTAAAGTTTTTTCCTAGCCTTACATTTAAAAAATGCACTAATCTGCCCAGTCTGTTCAGTCTAAGAAAAAATACATCTGAACAGAGTTTCTCAGCTAAAATTTGAATTTAAGACAAGTTAATATGCACTATAAGAAGAGCAAAATTGTAGCAGTAATGTAGAAATTAAAACAGAAAGGATCTGGAAAAACAAAACATGATTAAAGATAAACTTTGTAAACTTTGGTGGGAGATGGGGTGGGAGAGGAAGTATATTCCTAAGCAAAAGACTAACTTGAACTGGGAAATGATACAAGATTATACTTGGTGGAGGTTTCTAACTGAGGATTGCTGGTCAACATTTTAAAGCATAGCCTTACTGGGATGCAGAACAAATGTATAATGTGGAATCGGCTTTACAAATCCTGTTATATATAGGAGTGTGGACAAAACAGAACATACATTTTGCTTTGAACCCCAAATAATCAACTGCATTGCAAAAGTTCAGCCAAACCATTTCAGATCAGCCATGGTTTGGCAGAACAAAACCTTTAATGTTTTTGGGTCTTTGCCAAAACAAAACCCACAGAATCCCAAATATGATGTAATGGGCTAAATATGGCAAAACTGGTGTGCATCACCCCCCCCTCCCCTCTTCCTCCTCCTGTATGTCTGCTTGATCCTCCTCCCTCCCTCCATCCTTCCCCAGAGCCACTGCTGTAGCTCCAGCATGACCCATCCCACTGTCTTGCCTTATCATGGCCTTCCTTTCCCTGCCTCTCCTTAGCCACCACTGCCAGATTAGTTTCTGCCCTCACCTCCCAAAGCCACTCTTATCCAGAACAACTATGTTTCGTTCCACATCAGGAACAAAATGGGGCTGTTTTGTTCTATATATGAACCAAAACATCCAAAACATACATGTTTCAGACATGCATGACAGAAAACCAGCTGTTCCACATACAGAGCATGTTATTATCTGTTACTGCAGATCTTCAAAATCACAATGACATCTGGTAAGATTCAGATGAAGAACTCTAATTAACATGAGTGAATAGTCTTTTCGGCGAATTTTATCTATTTTCCAGAGATTACACCAAAACACACCACCATTTTCCATATGGGAGCAATAATTTAGATAAATTCCTAATCCCAAAGTTTATCTGAGAAGTATAAGAGATACACAGACCAAGCAAATGCTACATAAAAACTCTCTAATTAAAAACAGCACAGTTGAATTGGTTACTACTTTGGCAGAAGATTACAGCATTCAGCAAATGCTTCCAAAGCCACAGCTAGCTTTCTGTTCAGATTTGTGCATTCACAATCCAAACTTTACCTACCTTTTTTCAGTCATTTTTGCTGTTTCCCTCTGTGAACCAATTTTTCTGGTGGCTTCTCGAATGCCATATGGTGCTATAAAGGAAAAAAAATGCAAGACACATATTTCAGCTGCTTCTGCTGTATAACATAACAGCAAGTATTTTCTCTGTAGCCTTAATATACAAACATATATACATACATTTGGGGCTGTAACCCAATTTTTGAACCAACTATACTGAGTTTTTGCCCCCTATACTGAGGGGGCCTGTTGCATTTAAAGCCCTATCACCTGAGGCTGGATAGTTTAATAACCAGGTACTCCCACACAGACCGGCCCATCCATTCCGATATTCTACCCCATATCTAATCACTGATAAAGCCTGCATTGATGAGCTACCCCACAGAAATCTGTGCAGCAATAAATTGGCTAATCTTTTAACATAGCACAGAACTCTAAGCTAGAGAGATGAGGCGGCTTTCTCCAAATCGACATCCAGCTAACTGAATTTGATCCTGCTTCACTGCTGTCTATGCTGGCTGTATCTGAACACAATCCAAATCCATTTTTTAAAAAGAGGTTATTTTAGCCCGCTGTGGCCTGAATGACCTTTTATTTAGTCTTTTGCCACTTGCTTTGGGCATCTCAAGGGAATGGGAATGAGGATGCAAGTATTTCTAATGATAAAATGGTGATAATCTACCAAGCAATCCTTCTTTGCAACTGCTTTCTATAGAGGTTAGAATGTAGAGGAGGCACCCATCTGCTGGTATCCAGACCCCTAAGCTCCCCTGAGCTAATTGCTTTAATTAATTTCCTCACCATCAAGATCCACCAGGCTTTGGAAGTGATGGGTGGTCTGCCACCATGCTCCTCCCCCTCCTTAGGAAGGACTGTTCTCTTATTCATGCATCAAGTTTAAAGTGTTGTTAAACGTGCAGAACTTTGATGTGATTCTTTTTAGCTGGATAATATATGGGAGCGCTTACAAATGTTCCATTAATCTCAACAAACCCCAAACTGAAACCACTGAAATACTATAAAAAGCTCCATTGAATCAAGGACCAGTAGGCACTGCTTTTTAACATACATTTGATTCAGCATTTAAACTGTACTTTTTAAAATAATTTTATTGATGTTTTTAATAAACATAGTAAAAACTAATACAAACTAAACTAGAAGGAAAAAAAAAGAAAAATAAAAGTTCAGAAGGTGCAGAAAAAAGGAAAGGAAAAGGCAAAGAAAAAAGTAGAAGAGAAAAGAAAAAGGCAACAAAGACAATAATAAAGAAGTGGTTTCCAACCTTCATCACACCGAGCATAAGCTAATATAATAACTTTTCACTCTCTTTTAAAATTACAATTTAAAAAAAAAAAACAACCCTCTTCTTCCCACAGCCTAACCTTTATCTATGTGTAATCCAGAAATTGTTATCTTTTCAGTCCTGCTTTAACAAAAAATCCATTAGGAGTTACCAGAAATAGCAGACAAATAGTTTGTCCCTGATCAAATAGTCCAACTTTATATTCCTTCTTTCTGGTCTTCACAATCTTAACCTTTAAATCATTCCAATGGCAATGCAGGATTTGATCTTTGGCATTCAAGAGGAGTCTTCAAAGCTTTCACCAGCCTACTTTGTGAATCCCATAAAAAGGCATCATCCAGAATTTCTTGTCACAGCTGTTCCATGTCCAGATCCTTTTCTTGATTTGTCTTTTGTATTCCCATTTTATTAATCAAAATGTTGTTGTTTTCTATGCCTTCAAACTCTATAATGTCTATGTCAGGTAAAAGTTCTTTAAAGTTTTTCTCATTATCTTCTAAAAATGTATCCACTGAAATCTGTATCCTTTCTGAGTTATTAGTTATTAATATCTCAGTCTAGTTATCGAAAAACCTTTTAAGATAAGAAAAATTTATAGCCAGCTTAGCTATTTTAACTCTTTTCTGCCAGGTCCTTTAGTTCCCTCTAGTGTCCATTTGCAACCTTCATCAAGCCTTAGTTCCTAATATGGGTTTAGTTCCATTTCAGTTGTTTCCCACAAGTATATTATTTAATTATATACTTGTTTTTCAAAACTTACAGCAAAAATAACCAATATTCCAAATCTCTCTGGTCGCCCAATCTGTTTAAAACTTTCTTAAATCAAATTCCTTTTTTTTCTTTTTCTTTTCTTTTTCTTTTCGCTAATTGTACATTATTTAAAATTTTTAAGTCTTTGTTTAAAATTCCTTAAATCCAAAGACGGTGGTAAAATGTATCAGGTGACAAATTAAGCTTGCAGTTTTGAAGGTCTCTAATATCCATAAAGTGGTTAAATTGAACATTTCCAAATGTGATTAGAAAGTGAGTTTGACTGACTTAGTGTCCTTATTAAAGGCTCCACTGCTGCTGAAAGCGAAGATGTCATCTCCCTCGGCTCCTAGTGCTTAAACCTGCAGGACACCACTGTTTTATAGTCCCCTCATGAGGAGCTGCCATTCATGGGTGATCTCCTGTTCTCTTCTTCTCCGGAGAGCTTTGAAGGACTGGTCTACTCACCGGTCTTTTGTTCTTCACAGCAGTTATCATCTCCGCCTTGCTTTTTAACTTACATATGATTCAGCATTTAAACTGTACTGTTTTAACTCTTCAAATTTCAAAATTGTTGTAAAACTATTCTTACTTATTCTGTACATTCTGCTTTACAATAAGCTTAATATTTTAGTACATATTAATGTTTAGGTATTTTATATATAAAAGTGCTAGACGATCATTAATACATTTTGTTGAAAGATACTTTAGGCATTCCTATGATTCTAAGGATAATATTTTTGGAAGTGATTAATACTTTGCAATCAATATTAAAACATGAATTTCCACTTTTGCTCTGGGAAAAAAAACCTGAGCCTTTTTCTCCAAATAGTGCTATGACTCATACCTTTTAAATATTGCTCTACAAAAGGTATGGATTCAAAGTAAACATTAAAAATGGGATTTTGTTTCAATTTTTATGAAATTCACAATGCTTCACTACTTCAACAACTAATGCATGGTTAAAGAGGTTCAATTTAAACAAAAGAAAGTAATTATTGTACAAATAATTGTACAATATTAAGTCCAGATAGATATTCAGTTGGTATTAAATTCTCTGTGACTTTTCTGACCAACTTACATTTCTTAGATTACATAATCATACATAGCAAAGAGGTATTTAAAATATTTAGCATATTACTGACATTTTTCTAACCAACCCCAATTAAAAAAAATCAAGTCCAATAAGCAATGGCAGGAAGGCTTTGACTTTCTCAAAATTGACCAGAACCAGCTTCAAATAATGTCACTCCAGAAACAAAGGTATTCCCAGATACAAAATATAACACCATATATCATATGAATAAATAATACAGCACTCCATATCATACATTAATAGTTTATACTTACTGGACACTTGGAAATGATCAAGGAGAAACCAATATATTATGCAATGCATACCTAGTATTGCTATCAGCTCGCTTAATGGAAATTCCAGACGCAAGCATTACATTTGAAATTAAGGCCTTTCAGATGTACAAACTTTACTTTCATTGAAGGGAGGAATGTAATTAGAGAAAATGATCATTTATTCATTCACAGAAAAAAGCTTGTATGCCAATAATGTTTCCAAAACACTGAAGCAGGCTCCTGCTAGATTTACTATTACACAAAATACAGTGGTACCTCAAGATACGAATTTAATCCATTCCGTGACTCTGATCGCAAGTCAAATTGGTCGCATCCTGAAGCAAATTTTCCCATAGGGTTCAATGTAAATACAGTTAATCCGTTCCGCCCTCCAAATTTGGTCGCACCACGAGGCAAATTTCCCCATAAGGTTCAATGTAAATACGGCTAATCCGCCCTCCGAATTTGGTCGCTCCACGAGGCAAATTTCCCCATAAGGTTCAATGTGTCAGCCGGCGTTGCACGGCTAGGAAATTCCCCAGGCGCGCTTTAGTCAGTTTCACCGCTCGAGCACTAGCGCAGAAAGAGGAAGTGCTAATGAAAAGGCCACCTGGCGCCTCTTCACTAATCTGTTAACGCCAGAGGGCCGCGGGCGCTATGGACAAAGGAAAGAGCCGCGGAATTGAGGAAGAGCAATCAGCGCGCGTGCGAGGAAAAGCTCCCGCTCCCAGCTGTGTGCGGGACAAAAGCCTAAGGAAAGCAATGACCACGCCAAGGGCTATGGACAAAGGAAAGAGCCGCGGAATTGAGGAAGAGCAATCAGCGCGTGCACGAGGAAAAGCTCCTGCTCCCGGCTGTGTGTGCGACAAAAGCCCAAGGAAAGCAATGACCACGCCAAGGGCTAACAACAATTAAAGAACAATGGGACTCAGGCTGAACCTGCCATCTGGACAATTAAGGGGGATCACTGGGGCGCTGATAATCCGCAGCCTGTAAGGAGGGGAGGTATAAAGGAACCAATGTATTGTACCAAGCCAGTCCTGGCTTTGCTTGTAACTGTTGCGTTACGCTTGAGTAAACCTCTTTTGTGAACTACATGTGTCACGGGAGTTTCTCTTGACGAACGGGGCAAGATCTTACACAATGTAAATACATACGGCTCTGCATTTTCTTTGGAGCCATGCTGACAAGCACACCAAAAACCTTCCAAATGCCACAAAACACACCACAAGCCTCACCGAACGCCTCCTTGCTACCGCGATCTTGCCCACAGGAAGCCGCGACCACGTGGCAGCAGGGCAAATGGCCGCGGATCCGGTTCATAGCTTAAGGCGGAGTTCGCATGTTGAGGTAAATTTTTGCGGCCGGAGCTGGTCGTATCTCGAAATTTTCGTAAGGTGGGGCGTTCGTATCTTGAGGTACCACTGTAAAGCGTACCTAAATCCAATAGTCCTGAAAACTACTAGCATATTTTTAAAAGTTCAGATATTCATATTCTCATGTTTCACGATACCCAGCAAACTCTATAACAAGCTTATAGATATTTCCATTTTATCATCATCCCCATGGACTCCATTCATGAATCACAGATATTTTAGGTTTTGCATCTTAACTTACGGTCTGTAATTATTGCATCAAACTGCACTCCCTTCCTCCATATGGGTTTTGATGCATCAGAAACAAATATGTCAAGGTAGTACTTCTCCAAACCATACTGGCGAAGGTTGGCTCTGATATTTTCATCAGGTCCTCTCCACTTTTGATTCTTTCTACTAGCTTTGCCTTAGAGCAATGAAGAGGAAAAAAACCAATTTCATTTCATGTGGGATTAAAATAATCCCCAGTGTTTCCTTTGTTACTGCAATTCATTTACATTTCATTCAACTAAATAACATTTAGTAAGAATATTTCTCTGCACCTTAAATTGATCACAAGTGAATGCCAATTATGGTCCCATCTAATTCATAATAAAATGGTCACAACTGTTCAGTAAATACTAGAAAAAAACAAAGACCTGCACAGTACTATTTTCTACAGATAGTCCTCAGTTTACATCCATTCATTCAGCGACCATTTAAATTTATGATGGCACTGAACAAGGCAGACTTATGACTGGTCCTGAGAGTTCCAATCATCACAGCATCCCCACAGTCACATGATTGTGATCCGGTCACTCAGTGCCCAGCTTGCAGTTACAACATCGTAGTGAGCTGCAGTCACATGAGCGCAATTTCTGACATTCCCTGCTGGCTTCCCATATGCAAAGTCAATGGGGAAGCTGGTAGGAAGTCAGAAGCTGCGGTCACATGAGGTCCTTGCTTAACAACCTGCACAGTCCTCACTTAACAATGGCAACTGTGACTGCTGGAACTGCCGTCACTAATTATGTATGGAGGCAACATAACACATCAGGCAGAAAGTATAAGTCTTTCTTAGCACAAAATGTCAGAATCAAACAAAAAGGAAATTCTACAACATACACACATTGCTTAGGGCAGTGTGCAGAGAAATCATGAATAATTAATTTTCTTTTACTATATCTTATGAGAAAAACTCATTATTGCTGCTGGAAAAGGCAACAAATGAGGACTACCCAAATCAACACATTATAAGAAAATCAACCCACCACTTTGAAATTATGGCTGGGATTTTATGCATACCCAACATGCTCTTTGATAGTCACCCATCATTTCATTTTGTAGAAACAGCCACTTAAATTCCAATATGACTGAAAAATTAAACTGAAGAAAGGCAGTTCTCTCACTGGAACGATCAGGATTAAATTTCAACTGTATTTTCTTTTGACAGTAAAACTGTCTGTTGATCATGGCTCACTATAAGAAAGACTATGTGGGGCTGGTGAGTAAATGCTACTGCCTCTGATAAATTTCCTGGGTTCAGGAACTAACTAAAATTGCTACCACAGCTTACATAATTAATTAATTTGTACTAGTAAATAATGAGGAGGACATACCCAACCCATGTACTATGTTATAATCTATATCTGTGCCACAGACATATGCTCCAAAGTGTGCAGAAGCTATAAGAAGTCCACCTGCAAGCCAAAGAAAAGAAACAAAATATGCTTCTTACAATTCACCAAATATTCCAGAACAGGGTGGAGCATGATTTCATTAAAATATTCCCAACATACTTGGAGTGCCTGAATTTTTTGTCTTCTTTGTGTGGCACAAACTAGGCTATTGTCATCACAGAGAAACAATGATCTTCTGACAACTGTTTTAAGCAATCACCATGAATATTTATCTCTTCTGCCAGAAGTCTTATTTCCTCTCACTAGTGCAAATTAGTTTAAATATTAATATTTAAATGGTCTTTATAGCAAAATTAGTCTATTACTATTTGGTGTATACCTCATTTTGAACCAATTTATCTCATACAAAATGTGCTGGTACATGTAACACAAGCACCCTCTACTGTTTTGTTCAAGAAAAACAACTAACTGAGGGACGATAATGTCTAAAATCAGCTAAGTAGCAGCATTGTTTATACAACACAGCAATTTTTTAAAAGAAACTGGTGTATGATTAACTGCAGGATAAAATCTGAAAATTTTTCCAGAGCAAATGATACACGGGTAGCCTCCTTGGGATATTTTTCCTATGCCTCAGTGCAATGGATAAATAGCAGGGAAAAGAAAGATGCAATGCCATACAATTACAGACTGTAAAGGAATCTAAAAATGACCTTGGGGAAGGTATGAAAGAGCTATTAAAGGAGGGAAGGAAGACACAAGCTATTAAAGAGGGACTTGGAGAAGCAATTACACAGTCCAGAAATTGAAGCGTGAGAAAGAAACTCAAGATGACCTTGCTTTAATTTTCTTTAGTACAGGATGGGCAGAGAGAAATTGGAGAGGCTCTTGAGAATCAATTTTTATGCCCTACAACAACAGAGTAACATTTCTGGAATCCCAGCAGTGTCTGTTTCTTGAACTCGAAGGGCTGATATGAATCTTGAAAGTCTCTCCAAGTTTTTTCTTTGTCCCATCTTACATTAAACAAAACCAAGGCAGGGTTACCTTGAATTTCTTTCTTGTGCTTGCTTCAATCTCTGGGCTGTGCAATCCCTTTTCCAAATCCCTCCTTAATGGCCCATTCCTTCATTCACCCGTTAACATCTTTTTCTTATGTTCCCCAAGGCCATCTCCAAATTCCTTTACACAAAGCCACCTGCTCCTGAGTCCTAAACTTCTCTATTCCTCCCCAGAACATTCTATAGACCAGTTTTCTTCAATCCAGTTGAATGGGAATTCTGAGTTTCCACTGGAATGGACCATAATGGGGCAGGGGCATGGCTATAAGCTATCCTTGCTTTTTTTTTCTGGATGAATCACTGCTGAGAATTTAGTCATCAAGCAGGTATTCTTGAACTACTTCCAAAGTATGTGACTGAAAATGCTAACACTGCACTGTCTTTTCAAAGCCAATGACTGCTGACATCAGTTGCAACAGGAACTACATGAGTAAAACAACTGAGCTGAAGATTTTTTGGTAGCTGTAAATGGCTAAGCAGTAAAATGTCTGGTGGGACTGGTGTTGTTATAAAGAAGCCACAGAGCTAAACATGCTAGAGTTGTTATAAAGAAGACATGGATCTAGGAAACAAATCACACTTGGATTACCACATCTGGGTAACTCTGTTTTCTAGCAGGGAGGGAAAACTGTGCCCAACACCCATCCCCAGTGTTAACTCCTACTCCCAATATACTTCACCATTTCCATACTGGCTGGTGCTGCCGGGGAATTGTTGTTCAGTAACATCTGGAGCACCAAAGGTTTGTACAAATAGCATATTCCCAAAAGCAAATTCTTCTAACTAAAAACTTGGGAGAAGGCCAGATAAGAATAAATTTAGTGAAATAACAGCAAATATGAGCAGATTATAAATGTAAAACACTTCATTTCTTTTCCCTTGAAAAAGGCTGGAGGAGAAGAGAGAGAGAGGATACCTGTCCCCACAAAAGGATCAAACACAGTATCGTTTGGTTTTACTTTTCCATGGTTTGCCATGATAAATGCCAAGCAGGAATGCATGCTTGTGTTCCCAATAAAATGTCTTTTTTTAACACTGTAGGATTCAATAAGGTCCCTTTGTCCGTTGGCAATCTGTGGAATACATGGTTGGGGAGGCAGTGAGAGAAAAGGAACAAGAATGAATTATTTTGCACTTCTAAAACATACAAATGTTTTTTTAAAACATAGATGCATATGTTTTATCAGGTTAACATGTTGAACACATTAAAAAAGCAGCGCTCTTAATATGCCTTCCAGTCCAGAATATTACTTTTCTCTTAAAAACAATCAAGTCCAACTACTATATTGAAAATTATACAAGAGGGTGAATATCTAAGTTTTTACGATTCTGATATAATTTTGTGTGAGTGCACCTTCGTCAGTTTTGCCTCCTGGTGACTGCCCGGACAAGTCCACAGTTTTATTGGCAACATTTTCAGACGTGGTTTGCCCTTGCCTTCGTCCTGGGCTACGAGAAAGTGACTGCCCAAAGTCACTGAGCAGGCATCGTGCCTGATGCATGGTTTCTCGTCTGCTGCCTTTACCCACTACACTAAACCAGCTCTCTTGAGAGAAATAAACTATATTAAATGATCCTGATGGGACAGACTTCCTTAAGGATACCAAAAATGCTTTTCTGGATCAAGGTCACTGTTTTGATGCTCTCAGCAACTACAAAAGGGGGTTTAGCCAATTATGACCACATGTCCCTCCTTGCTCATAATTTGGATGGCATTAAACCTTGGTTTGGAAATAATAAAGGGACACTGCATATGTTTATTTTCTGCCTCAAAAGATCAGAGCCTTTGAGGAAGATCTGCCGCCTTATGCTAAACTATTTGTTTCACACTCATGCTGCAACATGCCCATCATCACAGTACTCCCTTTCAGAAAAGTTATGCAAAGCACAAAAAGGGAGTGAGAAATATTAATCCAAAGAAATTAAAGGCAGGACATAAGAGAAGGAAAGGACATATGGCTAAATTTGGTTTACACCAACATAATTTTACCATTCCTCTCCATACCTCTATAAGCTTAAAAAGCTTCCACCAAGTTCACATACCACCTTATACATTGCCTGTTATTCTTTAAGCTTCTCACTGCTTTATTTCTGAAGACTTCATCAACTCTATCCAATCATGACTTTCTTGGTCTTCCTCTTGACCCGTTCATTCATTCTTCATATACAGTGGTACCTTGGGTCACGAACTTAATTCATTCTGCGACTCTGGTCGCGACCCGAATTGGTCGCGACCCGAATGAAATTTTCCCATAAGGTTCAATGTAAATACGGTTAATCCATTCTGACTCCTACGAATTTGGTCGCCAACCGATTTTGGTCGCGACCTGAATCAAATTTTCCCATAAGGTTCAATGTAAATATGGTTAATCCGTTCTGAACCATATGTTGTTTTTTTTTAAACCACAAAAATATGAAACAAAGTACAGTACAGTACAGTATGGAGAGAGAGAACGCTAACCTTGCTTGAGGTGACTTCTGGCGTGGAGGACAGGAAGGCGGGTGGGGAGGTGGTTATTGTTTGGAGGGAGAGTCCCCCTCCAAAAGGACATCGGGGAGATCTCCTTCAGGGGTTTCCTCTCTTCTTTGCCTCTTAGCTGCAGGCTGAGTTTTGGAGAAAAATCTGTCTAATGTCACTTGTTTTTTCCTGCGCTGCATAACCCTCCAGAAGAGCCCTGTTTCATCACAGTTGAACACTTGCTGAGCGACGTATCCCTCTGCCTTCATGAATTCTGCGAATTCTTTCTTGTAGGCTTCTGCAGCAGCCTTGGCAGAATTGGAAGCCTCACCATGTCTTGTCACACTGTGGATGCCACTTCTCTTGCGGAATTTATCAAACCAGCCTCTGCTGGCTTTAAATTCTTCACTTGCTGCGCTTGTAGAGGGTTTTTTTTTGCAGTAAATCACTGTGCAATTTCCTGGCTTTTTCACAGATCATAGCTTCACTAACGCTATCACCTGCCAGCTGTTTCTCATTCAACCACACTAACAAAAGTTTTTCCACCTCTTCCAGCACTTGTGTCCTCTGCTTGGTTAATGTCATTACTCCTTTTGCCACATCAGCTCCTTTGATGGCATCTTTATTCTTCAAAATAGTCGAGATTGTTGACGTCGCCATCTTGTACTCCAAGCCCAGATCAGTCACATGAATACCACGCTCATGCTTTTCTACAATTTCCTTCTTCAATTCAATGGTTATTTTCTTCAAAACCTTATTCTTACCATGCTTGCTCTGCACTTTCTTTTTACCACCATGCTTGCTCTGCACTTTCTTTTTACCACCATGCTTGCTCTGCGCTTTCTTTGGAGCCATGCTAAAAAGCACACCAAAAAGCTTCACAGCCAGTGTCTGTCTGTGACTGCGATCTCACCTACAGGAAGCCATGACCATGTGTCACGGCAGGGAAAATGGCCACGGATCCTGTTCGTTACCCGATGCGGAGTTCGCGAACGGAAGCAAAATTTTGCGAACGGTGCTGGTTGCAAACCAAATTGTTTGTGAACAGAAGCGTTCATGACCCGAGGTACCACTGTATCTTTTTTTCAATCCTCATTCATTCCCTCTATATGATCAAAACACTTCCAAATATTTATTTCATAGTGTTTATTCACTCTTCTATTCAGTCCACATTCATTCAGTGCCCATTCATTCTTGACCTTATCACTTCTTGTCCTACCACCCACACTACTTAAGTTTCCCATTTATACTGCATTCAGCTTACTTCTATGTTTCTCTGACATACCCAAATCTCACTTCCACACAACAGAGTGGGGCGAAGCAGGTTCACAGTTATTTTTGCCTCTTTTAACAAGCAATAATTATTTACACAGGCCACATACTTCCCTTTATCCTTCTATCAGCATTTGCAAATCTTAAAACTTTTCCATTCATTTTCTGCTCATACACACGTTGAACAAGTCACACCACACAACAGAGTGGGACCCTAACCAAACCACATCCATGCTTTAATATTTCTCTAGGTACATTAGCTTCACCTGCAGCCTACAATTTTTCAACATTCTCACAGCATTTATTACCTTTTTTCCATGTTTTCTGGGACACTAACATTTCTAGCCTTATTTCAGTCCTGCTATTCAATATATCACTACTTTTCCCATATAAATATCTTGAATACTTCTTTTAGCATTTCCTCATCTAATTTCATCCTAAATAATTTCATTATTTCATTCTCAATTCCACTTGCTCCTCTGGAGTTTCCCTGTTTAGTGCTCTTTACCCACTTCCAAAACAATTTTGTATTTCCATCCAAAATGCTGCTGTTCGTCTGTTTTAATCTTAACTATTCCTTGCTCTGACTACATGCTTTGCAACTATCTTTTTTTCTCTATACATCTTATACAGTATCTTTTTCTCCCTCTTATTTTTTGTAGCAATCACTACATACGGGCATGTGTTTGTCATCCATAGTGTCTTTCACTTCATCATACCATCAAACATCTTTTTTCATACTTCCCATTAACTCCACATTCCTCTACAGCCTTCCTTAATATAATTCTTTTCACTTTGTTCCAAACTAATTCTCTCAAACTTTCATTGCAAAAAATAAACTCAGTCATGCTTTTACATTTAGATTTATTCTTCTGCCATGTGTACAGAATAGATGTATACTTTCATAACATACCTTAAACTAACAGTCCTTCTTCTAAGCAGATACTCACGATTCACAATTCTCATTTATTCTTGGACTCCAAAGGGCCCAATCAATTTTTCTGTTCTCTCTCATCTTATTTCCCCTTACTCAACAGAGTAATTTCCCCCCAGATCACATATATTCAGAATGTTGTTTGGTTTTTCCCAAAATTCATTTTTGGTTCTTTCATGATCACCATTCATTGGAGCATCATGTGAAACTATCACCTATCTATGGATTCCTACTTTCTTATGTATCCATAAAAACCAAGATGACATCAATTTCTACCTCTGACACATGTTTTAGTCATTTCATTCATAATTAAACATACATCTTCACTTTCCTGTCTGGGTGTTAATCAAACCATTCCACAAGATCAGACCCCCTTCAGTTGAATCTATTACATCTTTATCACTTCTCCGTTTCACAGACATACAATATATCTATTTTTGTTTATTTCATCCATAACGTCAAACTCTTCATCTTCTACTCCTCTCACATTCTAAGCTGCAATCTGCCATGATTGTACTGATGTTTTAAAAGTTGATAATTTCATTATCAATGTAATAAATTACTCACCCATCTCCCAAAGTACAAGCCAATAGGTTGTTCTGTGCTGTTGCCTAGATTAATTCCATGATCTTCTAGAAACCAAAATATATGATCTGGATTCTTTAAATCTACACGTCCTTTAAATGGTAAAAACTGTAAAGACTGCAAGGGGGGGGGAGAAGGAGAGAGGAGTTGGAGACAATGCATTAATCAACAATATTATATGTATGATATTGTGGATACTGTTTTCCTCTTTACTTTTATAACACTAGGTGTACTGCAAATAATTGAACATAACCACCACCAAAACAAAAAATGTGTACTACTTCCAAATCTTGCCTTCTCTTCTATTTGCTGGATTCTGTCCCCCTTACTATCAATTTTAATTGTGACTTAAACTACAAAGTAGTATTGGCTTCTAATTCTTGGCTAACTACTTGGACTTTTTTTTTTTTTTACATTATGAACCATACTACACTACTATTTTTATAAAATTATTTCCTTAAACAAATCTGAAAAATTGTCCTGCTGAATTCTGAAAATGTGATGGAGGGATGGGAGTTGCAAAATATAAAGAAGGTGGATGGCTGTGGTTGCCCACCCTGAATATGTCATGTCTAAGACAACTGTGCACCCAAACCTCCTTATTAAGGCTATTTTTAAACTCTTCAAAAGTGATAAGAAATCAAGAATGTTGACAGGCTTCATGAAGAGATTATTTCATAGGTGTACAAAGGTGGGAGGCTAAAGCAGAGCTTTGCAACCTTCCAGAAAGTTGGAAAGCATCTTAGAGGATATCCGGTGATCTCCCTGGAATGGAGAAGGATGAAATTCTTTTTTTTTAAGAAGAAACTTTAATTTTCAATGAAGAATAAAATATAAGGAAACAGAAAAAACCAAGAAAAGTTGAGAAAAAAAGAAATAAAATTAAAAGTGCAGAAAAGAAAAATAAAAAGAAGAGGAGAGAAAGAATAGGTGATTTCCGACTTTCTTTGTTGCAGATACAAATATTGAATACTTACATCTTTCACTCTAAAAATATAACTAATACAAAATACTTTTCTAATCCTAAAATCTAATAATTATCAAAAACCCAAATCAACATGGCATTTTACAATCCCAAGCAAAAAAAAGAAAAACAAAAGCAATTTCCAAACAGAAGCAAGGCTAACGCCCCCTTTTTAAATTTCAATACATTATGTCACTGTCTCCACCACTACCATTAATGTCCAATCCTAAATATCTGTATGTTTTTGTCATCTATGGGCATACAAAAATCTCACTAGTATTATCATATACTATCATCCCTTCCCAAAGATAATAAAAAGCACTTTCACATCACTCATATTTCCCAGCATTCCCTTCTGGGAAGGATGAAATTCTTCAGTCCTTTTTTTGTTTTATATTAAGGGTGGTAATGGGAGCAGGAAACAGCCAAGAAGCAAATCCTCCAAACTCTAAAAAATAGTGATTTGGGATCATCAGAGGGTTTAAAAGTCTCATGCTCATCCTTAAGAAAAAAACACACAAAATCTTGACACAAAAATTTGGCCATCTTCTCACCAACTTTTAGCAGGCAGTTACAGAGTGCTAGACAGCACAAATGGGGTGGTGGGCAGCTGCATGAGACCCAAGGGTCATTCGTCTCTGATGTACCTTATGGCCTAATGTAACATAGTCTGAAAAAATACAAGAACAGAGCAAACAATGCCCTCCTCAATGACTTGAAAAATGAGTGGAAGACTGACTCTTCTTGAAGAATTCTGAGCCCCAGATTAGGAAGACTTTAAAGTTAATTAAATTTTAATAGGAAACCAACAGGTAGGCAGTGATGTAGAAGAGAATTAAAACTCTCTACCTGATTAAAGCTAGACTACAGTATCCTGGCCCAACTGAAATGTGAAAAATGCTGTATCTACCCATCTCACAAACACGTGACTCTGGGCGGTGTATAACACAACAATTAAAAACTCCATAACAATCTAAGAACAATCAAAATGAACAAACATATAAAATAAACAAATAAAATAAACAAATACAACCCAAGAAAGCTAAATAAATACTGGACAAAAGTGCATAATTCTTTAATTATTAATTTCCTAAATTCTAGTTACAGGTACATATGCCATTCACAGTTGAAGGACAAATGTGAATATATCAGGAAGACTTAATGAAGCTTAGTCTGAGGCTTGATTATAGCCCTTGGAATACAACTGGGGGCATGAAATGAATTTGTGAACATATGAAGGCTTTGCAATGTGACACCACTGCCTCACTGAACAAAGACAACCTGGGTACACATCTGGCATTAGCGGACAGGACAGAAGTAATTGTGGTTTATGTCTACAACATGAAAAAAAAATGGTAACTTTCCAAAGCTATAAGTAATCAACATTGCAATGTATGCACTTGTATTATTGTTATACTTCCCTCAGCAATATTATAAAAGAACAGACATTTAAGCAATTGAAGAACTAAAATATTACTTACATCCATTCTTTGAATCTTCTCTGTTTGTGTTAGTGTTTTGTTAAAAGCATAGACTATTATTTTGTAGGTGAAGTTGGACTGTAAATATGGGACCTAAAATAAAGCAAGACAGTTTTGATTAGGGTATAATGCATATGCTGTGCAACATAACCAAACAAAAAAACTCAAGATTTTTTTCTTATACCAACCATTTTCTCTATTGGATAACTCTTCAGTGAAGAATGCAGTTCTTCTACAGACTTCCCATGACCCCACAGCTCAAATATTGATCTGAAAGCAAATAAACACAGGCATTCAAGAATATTTTTATCCTATTTTAATTTACTTCTATAAATTTACTTTAATATTTATGTAGATAATATTTTATTACAGCCAAAGGCCTGTCAAGTAGAATGTTCTATAATTTTATGCAATCATATAAAAGCAATGAATTATTACAAGAATATATATATATATATATTCATTCTTGTAATAATTCACATTATAATATATGGATCCATGCACATATATACCTTACATGCACATATAGACATTCACTGTTTAAAACTGTGCCAAGATGGGCAAAATAAAGTTAAAGTTGAGATCAGCTGACAATCTAAAAGAACACAAAAGTAGTGGGCTAGATGTTATTTCACACTAGACTCTGAACGTTATCATGTTAGATATACTGGTGTTGTTTTTCTTGGACAGCAGCAGTGAAACATAAAATTGATCTGATTGACTAGTAAAATGCAACAGGAAGGATATAATACACTTGGTGTGCCAAATCTCTACAGTATAAAAAACCCATAACAAATGGCCATTGTTTTCTATCATTCCTGTCCACAGGGCAAACACATTTTTTACAGGGGATATTTCAAAATCTATCCAATGATACTGTCAATAGGACCACACTGAATCTTATTTTTCAAAATGCTCTCCTGTGTTAGGGAAGTCAGAAAGAGAAAAGAGCTAGCAAGCTCTCCTTGGAGGCATGTAAACGGCTCTCTAATTTTCTTGGTTTGTGAGCCTAATTCTTGTTGATAAGAATTTGCTGCCTTGATGCCACTCTGGTTTGCTCATAACCCAGAGAAAGTAGAAATTCAGTGGAAAAAGAGAGGGAGCAAAGCTTTAGAGCTATAGCTTGCATCCACCTAGGCTGAATGTTATCAAGGAACACACATTTAACTAAATCTGCAGGGAAGAATTCATTCTTCAGCCAAGAGCTGGCAATTACTAGCCAAGCTCTGGTTTCTACAAATGTTGTAAGGCTGCATTTGGAACTCATTTAGATAACTATAGCCTTGTTCAAAGGAACCTAGCTTGCACACAAAGAACCTAGAATTGGACTAAAGGGCAAGTTGTGCACCATGTAAAACCTGTGCCTATGACTGAAAACTTGAATGGCAGCAAGTATTAACCTATCCCCTTGTGTGCAAAACACATACACACACACACACACACACACACTGGTAGCTTAAAGGAGCTCAGTGACTTTTCAGACACATCTATCAATCGATCGATGTGTCT
This sequence comes from Liasis olivaceus, assembly GCA_030867105.1. Lineage (NCBI taxonomy): Eukaryota > Metazoa > Chordata > Lepidosauria > Squamata > Pythonidae > Liasis > Liasis olivaceus. The sequence goes on along the minus strand of CM061349.1, from coordinate 240,016,025 downwards.
GAATAGTCGCTGAGCTCCTTTAAGTTAACAGCACTGCATGTTCTGTTTGGGCTTTCATACCCCAAGAAGAGTGAAATACCATTCTGAGATACTTGAAGCATCTTTTATTGACCATCAGTGGACTACTTATGCATCTTAAATCCATAGGGTTGTTATTTAATAATTTATTTGCAGATGCCCATCTCTGCAACACTCTGCAAGAGTCCTCAAGGTCCTCCTAAGGCCAATTTGAATATAGGACAAAAATACTGCATCACTGGCATACAAAAGGATTGGGGCAATTTGCTCCACCAAATGAGGCAAAAGCTGTAGCACTATATCTGAAGTCTTCAGTGATGGGGTTAATAGAGATGTTGAAAAGTAAGTGTGCCCATTTGGCACCTCTCTGTACAAGTTAGAGAGTATCTCAATCTGATTCTCTAGCTGGTGTTAGTAGACAACTTATTAACAAGTGGTAGCAAACTTTTGTCAAAATTTAATATATTTCCAGAGACTGAATCAAAGGCATTTCTAAAGTCTACAAAGCTGCATATAAGGAGGATTATATATTTACTTCAAGTGGCTTTGCAGCAGACATGAATAAAATTTCCAAAATTATTTCTGTACAACTTCAAGTCTTTTAGTGGTATTTGTACAAAGGGATACAATTAAAGCATGTGAGACAAAAATTCCTTGCACAGATTATCTCACATCATACCAGCCAAAAACAAACCTGAAGTCACTTAGCCTCATGCATAGGAACAATAACAGATGGATATTTTGCCTCTTTTTTGACACAGTTATAACAGCATCCTGGACAGGGCAACTAAATCAAGCATGACAGTCCAACACTGGAACTCATAAGCTAGTCAAAGCTCTGCTAGCACTGGCAGAAAAAAGAAAAAGGGATTTGGTATGGATCTTCCGGGTTGTGTGGCCGTGGTCTGGAAGTTCTGTTTCCTAACGTTTCGCCAGCATCTGTGACCGGCATCTTCAGAGTGCAGGAGCACAGACAGGAGCAGTTCTCTCTGTGCCCAGGATGGTGTGACCCTTTTGTGGGTATTTATAGAGATCTGGAGGGGGGGGTATGGGGGGTTAATGAGTGGCTGCTTGCCCAGGTGTCAGGCGATCTGTGTATCTTCCTGTGGGCCAGGCAGGAAACAAAACTTCCAGACCACGGCCACACAACCTGGAAGATCCACACCAGCCTTCGTATGCCGGCCGTGAAAGCCTTCGACAATACAAAAAGAGATTTGTTCCTGTGCTGGAGAATAGGGATGAGAAAGCTTAAAGGGAACCTTAATGCAAAAGGGAAGCAGGATCTCTCTCTCTCTCTCTCTCTCTCTCTCTTTCTCATTGTTATTTTTCATTTTAACAAACATCAATCCTTACTTTGCACATACGGTTCGTTTCATTAGTCCTCTAGCTATCTCTTCGGAAGGCAAGTCAAGAATCCAAAACGGGCTCTGAAGTCAGGAAAACAAAACAGTTATTCCAAGGAATAGGCACTGCAATCAATGACTTCATTATTTAGGCAGCTACAACTTTCTTTCTTTCTTTCTTTCTTTCTTTCTTTCTTTCTTTCTTTCTTTCTTTCTTTCTTTCTTTCTTTCTTTCTTTCTTTCTTTCTTTCTCTTTCTTTCTCTTCCTTCCTTCCTTCCTTCCTTCCTTTCTTTCTTTCTTTCTTTCTTTTTCCTTCCTTCCTTCCTTCCTTTCCTCCCTCCCTCCCTCCCTCCCTCCCTCCCTCCCTCTTTCTTTCTTTCTTTCCATTTATAAACTGCTTCCATCAAAACTACTATAAGTCCTATTGCAAAGGAGCAGCCACAGCCAGTGCAATAATAGTAACAGAAATAAAACATATAATTATACTAAGCATTATAATTAATATAATAATCCTGACAGCAGGCACTCTAGAGCATTCAAGCCTCAGAGGCCTTCTGAAACAACCAAGTTTTAATGAGCTTCCAGAAGGCCAAGAGAGTGGAAGCTACCCATGCCTGGGCATGGAGCGGGGCAGAGGGGGATAAACTGTGTGTTTGGGCTGCCTCCTGCTGCACATCGCAATAGGCTGGGACCTTCAGCAGGCATTCTCTGTGTCCTTGGATGGGCCAAGCAGAGTCTATATGAGATAGGTGATTTAAAGATTTTATTAAAGCTAGATAATCCATCCTACAACATTTTCCCCATTTTCATTTCTACAGTGGGGCATGAAAATCTGTGATTATCTTTTATCTTCCCTCTTTTGACAACAGGGGCAGTTGATCAGACTTTTCATGCTAATTTTCAGTATGCATCAACAAAGCTGCACAGCTGTGAATAACAACACTTTTTTATTTTTAAAGCCTCTATTCCTGCTCAGTTGTATCAGTGGTCAACAACAACAACAACAAAAATACTCCTGTAGTTCCTGAGATTGAGGAACTAAACTTTTATCTGCTCCCATTATGAATGCAATATGATAAAGCATACAGGGCCTTTCAAACTTCTCCTACATTTTCTACCGTTACATTATGCATGCTGTGAGGCACTGGATGTTATTAGAATCACAAAGCATACTGAACTTTATTCATGAATGCACAACTAAAAAGTTTGCAACTATGTGCAAACATAAGTATCCAGAGAGCAGAGCCTTGGAAATGAATGGGCTCCACGAGAGAGATGCAGTTCTGTGCGTGCACCTTCACAACCAAAGTGGCAGGCTGCCATTTTAACCTATCAATTTTATCCCTCTCCCTTCCTAATGGCTGCACTTATGCCATCTACCTAACTTCTCCTCTTGTGTTTTCATTCATGTTTTCCTCACTGTCTCCCACTGACCCAAATGGGGCAGAAGCAGTTGAATGTGAGAAGAGAAAGACAAAGCAGATGATGCTACACATTCAACTATACCTTCTGTTTGTGAAGAAGGGGACAGATTACACTATTTCTAGCTTTTGCCACAGTAGGTTTTAAATCTTGCTGTTCACAATATCTATTTGGCACTCTTCCTTTAATTACTAACTCTATCATATCAGGCCTGAACTGATGCTACTAAGGACAGCAAGGCCAAGGAGGAGAATTTCAACTTTCCATAGGGAGAAATTAATTGATAACCAAAGCAGAGCAGATGATGCGCTATGTTTTATTGGAAAATTCTATTTAAATCTCACAGCAAGATATATTGGCAGCAGTTGTCAAGATACACATTAGAGGAAACAAGGGGGAGTTTGGGGACATGTTGAAAAATGTGTCAGGAAGATGAACTACAGCAAAATATACTTCCGGCGCACATTGGAAACAATGCTTTTTTCTTGTTTGCTTTTTTCCCCCTTTTGTTTTAGCCAATAGAGAGCTGGAAGCCAATTCATAAAATATTTTAGTGAAGTACTTAAGGCCTTAACATTTTCCAACCCACCCAAAATTGGGCCAGATTTGAAACTGGTGGCCCCTGAAATTCCATCAAAAACTGGAAAGAAAAAGAGGCCCACATTTTACCTCACCCACTTACGGGTGCCCCAGGACCCAATAAAATGCAGGCTGGAAAATGCAGGCAACAGATTGCTCACTCCAGTAATAGAGGCACAGAGGAACGAGGTATTTTGCAGGAGTTGAAGTACGGTCGCATAAATGGCTTTAAGAGAACAAATGGCTCGTTTTCATTCCAGGGAATGAATCTATCTCCATATTCTGCGCAGCAATTACAGAATTCTGGAATTCAGGACTTTCATGTTCCCAGATTGTTCCAGCCTCTGCTAGAAGCATGGTTCACTGGCAAGGCAATACTACTCTCTGTAGCTGCCTTTCTTGGCCTACCTGCTCCTCAAAGGAAGTCTCAAGGGAAGATGATGTCCTCCAGACTTCCAGGGTTACTCACGGGACTGCCAGGACAGGGCCAGCTGCCAAGGATAAGGGACATTCTGTCACCCAACTCTGTCACTTAAGGGCGAGGTATCAATTCTCAAAGTTCAGACATGCAGCCAGAAAAACCTTGGATCCAAAAAAGGGCCCAATCCAAGTGCACACCTTTTTGTGGGCCTAACCTGCTTTTTCATGGCACTGAACAATTGTCAACATTTTTCATGGAACCACTTTTGTTCCCATATTACACTTTCCAAATGATTTTATGCAAATAAAACATTGTACCAATGTAATTAGTATAATATTCCTTCATGGTCTGAATATACTTTAAGACTTTTATCATGATTAAGATTAAAGCTTGGCTGTAAAATACACATTTCACAAAACAATCTCATAAAAAACACGTTTCATCCTGTATCTAATTCTTACCTTTAATCTCAGTTCCTGTGAACTGCTGAACCTTCCATCACAGAGGGAGAGCAAAGACTTTATTTCCTAGAAGAAAATATGATAAGATAAATCATTTTGGGAAACAACATTTTAACAACATCCCAAAATGTTAGCTAGCTCCATTATTGCATTATTACTGTTGATCCTTTAAAAAAAAATTACAATTTATGGCTGACTTCTTTAAATGTGACTTCAAGAGAGCCAGTTTGGTGTACTAGTTAAAGACAACAGGCTAGAAGCTGGGAGATCGTGAGTTCTAGTCCTGCCTTAGGCACAAAGCCAGCTGGGTAACCATGGGCCAGTCCCTCTCTCTCAGCCCCAGGAAGCAGGCAATGGCAAACCACTTCTGAAATCTTATCAAGAAAACTGCAGGGACTAGTCCAAGCAGTCACGAGGAGTCAAAAATTGACGCGAAGGCACCAAAAACAAAAAAAAAAATCAGTGGTGAATAATCCAAAGCCTGAGTACGCTTTCACTCTATAAGTCATACTGGACAACCCAGCATGCTAGTTGCTGCCATAGCCCCCTCCTCTTCCCGCCGCCACATCCCAGAGTGGGTACAGCTAAATATTACTTCCCTGCATTGGAAAGACAGGAATAAAGAAGACCCCTCAATACATTTACATGTTACCCCCAGGCAATTACAAACACAAAGAGACAAAATAGCCAATTGCTTTCCCTTCTGTGAGTATGACTTTTGAGGACTGGTGAAAACAACAGAATTACAATTCTTCCAACCACTTGGGTTAGTAGAGGTAATTTGGCAGGACTCTTATCAATTTCACCCAGCAAAAAGAAGAGAAGGCAAGGCAGTATTTCAGGTTTCCTGTACTGAACCTGACACAAGATCAAAAAAATGGGGGTGGGGGTGGGGGGGTGGAGCACACGCTACCAAATTGGAAGAGAAGCATTTGAGGGAGAGAGAATGAAGTGCAGCAGATGGAGCAGAATGCCCTGCATGCGCTGCGGAGGGAGAAATACACTGTTGATGCAGAGCGAGAAAAATTGGGGTAGGCTACCTTCCCAAGAGGTTGCATCCACGCACCCTCATCCATTCACACCTCCCAATATGTAGATGGTCCAACCTCACACAGGGGCAAGCAGGAAGTGTGGATTAGCCCTTACTTAACATCAGACAGAACAGTGAATCAGATGGGTGCCAAGGAAGGTGCTTGTAGTCTTGTTAGTGGAGTGGAGGATCTTCAATAGAAATCTGCATAAAGAAGCTGTCAAGAGTACTTCCAAGATTTGAGGTTCCTTAAATTCTATCCAACCCTTTCTCTCCTACTATAAACGGTACTGCGATCAACTTCTGTGTTGATATGTTATCATATAGGCATCTCACTTAATAAGACCTGAAAGACCAGGTTAGGGACAGATCGCCATGGAGAAAATCTATGTGGTCGCTAAGAGATTACAACGACTTGATGGCACATCATTATCACCCTCACTTAATATTCTGAAGCTATGCTCAAATGTCATGCACTACACAAGTATAACTTGAACAGAGATTCTTATGAAAATCTCCCCTCCACCACACTCCCTCAGGCGCTGTTCTTTGTATTTATTTTTGCAGCTTGGGGAAATGCTCCACGGCTCCTAGTATGAAACCTATCAGCACACAAAGCACCCGCTGCCTGGCGTGTCGTCATGTAGGATGAACAAAGGCCTAAAGGGCCCATTTTATTGTCTGCAAAAACCCAAGGTTAGAGGACTTCCGACGCCCTTCTGCAGTGCCGCGCCAGGATAAGCAAGGAAATTAATACGGCACTGAACGAATGCGCAGTTACTACTGTTCCGCAGCCGCAAACACGGGCCGCGCGCGCTCAGCCCCTGGGAACTGCCAAGTGGCGAAGGCCGCGCGCGCTCCGCGCCTAGGACTCACCGGCAGCCGGAATTCTACGTTCTGCTGCGCGAGCAGCAGCAAGTACTGCCCGTAGCCCGTTTTCGACAACGCCATAGCCCCGGCTCGCGGTCTACAGGCGCCTGTACGCGCGCGCGTGGAGCAGGAGGGGCGGGGCCAGTGCCGGGAAAGGAGGAAACAGGGCCCGAAGGACAAAGAGCGAAGTGCCGGGACTTGGGAGAAGGGGGTTGTTATTATTGTTATTGATATTAATAGCTGGCAAGGGAGAGGGTGGTGGCTACTATCTCAGCAAAGGCGAAGACGATGAGGATAACTACTACATCCTTACGAACCCTGCTGCCGTGCAACTTTTTTTGTTTGGTAATAATGTGTAATTTTTCAATAGATTCGGCTGTAGGACGAGTAAAGAAATAATCGCCGGCAGGGATAGTTGAGCCCAGTGAGGTTTATAACGTTCTTTGCGGGCTTTCATTGCAACATTTGTTGTTAACAGAGAGCTGCAGCTGGCTGAGAAGCAGACAGCTCGGTGGTTCCTTGCAGCTCGTTGAATTTGTGCCTCGGGGTGGGTGAATCGGTTCACGGCAAGACGGGATCCGCTAAACAGACTTAGAGTCGCCGGCGGTCAGCCTCCGAGCACGTAGTCTGGATTCAAGAAATCACTTACTTTTGTATGAAAGTAACCGGTAACCATAAATAAAACTTTGAACGGTCGCTCCACCTTAAGAAAGCGTCCGGCCGTGTGAGGAAAGCGCCACCCTTCAGCGAGGGTTATTGGGAGGGCTCCTCTGATTGGTCAACTATTTTCAGTCCGAGCAGGACGTTTTTAGCGTGAAAGCCGCTAAAGGCCAAATGCTGCCGCGCTTCAAAGGCAAGGGCTGACGTCTTTCTTGCAGAGGAATTCCGCAGCGCGTTGAGTAAGTACGAGGAAGCGCAGACTTCATTCTGGTGGTGGTAGCTGTGCCTAGATCGCCTTGCTCAAGGCACGGCGATGCATGTATGTGTTGTGTGCGGAAATAAATAGAAACAGTAGACGTAGTTCAGAAAATTGAGGCCGTCCTGCACTTATTTATCTCTAGCGTGTATAAGGTCACTTCCATAGAACTGATTTTACAATGTAGGGCTTAGCTGTTTTTTACTTATTTGGGTTGCGCCTGACATACGAAAAGGCTAGAGAGGGAGTCACAAGGACGAAGCTAGATGCTGTTTTAAATCCTCTTTAAAAAGAACTAATGTGGCTCATCGTCCACCACAAGAGTCCGGCAACATCCAGCCAGCCTTAGTCAGTCTCAAAAACCTACGCAGCGGTGGATTCGGATGGGACACCCCCCACTCAAAAAAAATCCTAGACTGGAAAGGCAAAAAACGCGACGTGGACACGTGGTTAATGTGTTGGGCTAGGAATGGAAAGTCACAGGTTCAAGTCTAACCTCAGCCACTTTCTCTCAACCCAACCTATCTCATAGCTTTGTTGTGGGAAAAAGTGGAAGGATGCTGCCTTGAGCCTCTGAACAAAATGGAAGAAAATATAACAAATAAATAGCTACCTGTCTACATGGACATGTCTATGAAGTCACCAGGAGCCAAGCTCAATGGGTAGGTGATTTGACTTTACACCTGAAAAGCAGGATCCCTTTGTACACTAGAGCAAGTTCTATTCATTTCAGATTATGGTACAAGCTTTTGTGGGGTGGGAGTTTCATCGGTGAAGGAAACCAGGCAGAGTTTATTTTTTAATGTAAATCATCCCATCTAACTATAACAAGTTGGTTAGTTGTCTTTTTCACTTCATAAAAACGTATGATGAAATTTATGAAAGAAATCAGACTGATGGAACATTCTGCGTAATCTGGCATACTTGTTCTTTGTGTTCAGAAATTTTCTGTGATTCCTTAGATTTCACATTAGTAAAATTTGTTAGAGCTCCTAAAAGATTAACTTCAGTTTTATTTTCACAGAATATCGTGCAATATAGTTTTGGTGGTTTCTATGATAATTATTTTTCTCTTCACATTTTCAAATCCAGACCCCTCCTCTTCCTTATATGCCACCAGACCTGTTTATGGCATGGAGGAAAGCAAAACACAGACTACCAAAGCAGCAAGAAGTTGTCATGGTGCTGTTGGAGAACTTGCAAGAAGTTGGCAGAGCTGGTCCAAGGACCATGTTGACTATCAGCAACGAAACCCATTCAGCAGTGACAACCCAGTAACCGTACGCACTGAGAGAGGGGATCCCGCTTACGGGAGACCACCTGAAGGCTCCAAAACTGAGCAGAGAGGAAAACATGCACATGCACACATAGGCAAAGAAGTGGAAGAACTATGCTTGGTTATACGTAGCATTGGAAAGAGGGGGCACGATGGGCAAGTGAGAATAACATTTAAATGCCTCTTTGATAGGTATGTGACTATATCCAATAAAGTAGTGGGTGTCCTCTTAAGAGCAAGGAAGCATGGCCTGGTTGACTTTGAAGGTGAAATGCTTTGGCAAGGAAAAGATGATAATGTAGTTATCACTTTGCTTGAATAAGATAAAGATTTTTCAACGATTGCATGATTAATTCAGAAGTGTATTAAAGCCCTTAAAACATCAAGATGGTTGCTTGGCTTAGGACATAATGAAGCAATTGTCATAAATTGAAAATAAGCTTAAAAGACTTGGTCATTAATTTATGCCTGTGCAGCAAGTAATATGTACTTATTAAAGGACTTCAGTGAACATATAAACCAGAAACGTATATGGTGAAAACAAGTGAATACATTTCATGAAACATGGTATTCAAATTGTAAATGCTAATTAAAAAGTTAGAAGTGATAATCTATTGCAGATGTGTAAGAGGGTAATTAAGACTTGTCTGAAATTAGTAATAATACTTTCCACTACATTACAAATTCCATATTTAAGAGCTGGTACCTTCAAACTTATATGCTGAGGAAAAGCCTTCATCTTAGTGGTACTAGCATTCAGATTATATATTTGACTATGACCCTGGTGTTTGACGAAATGGCAAGCTTCCTTCAGATGCTGAAAAAAATCTAGTAACTTATGGAGTCAATATTCTCAAATGCAGCTGTATCCAGGAATATTCAAGAGGTCTATGGGTAACAATTTTATTAAATATTTCCTTTTCATAACACTATTAACCTATAGTATGTTTCACAGTTCCATCACATAAATTATCAGCAGTCTCTTTATATTTGAACACATTAACATTTGAACATGATTAAAAGACAGGTTTTCCCATACCCTTAATGCTAAATGGAATGAGTCTTTTTTCAATAACTTTTACAAGCAGAAGTCATATTAAAATAAATACATGCTAAATTTTGAATAACTAGAATTCATGTTTTAAATTAAGAATAGAACATGGGTTACTTTTGGCATACTCTGAGCACTAGTCTACTGCATGCTAAAACACACAATGTCAGTAAGTGCTTGCTTGAAATCATTTTGCTGTAAGAGATCTGTGTGAATGCTTGCATATATAATTTAAAAAGTAAGGTTGTGAAAGTCATTTCATGCCAAGTTGGACAGAATCTACAAGTTCTTCATCCTTGATGATTAAACTATAAATTTTAATCCAAGACCCATATTGGGTAATTTGATATTTTATGCTAGACCCTACGTCAAAACAAACTATTGCATTATTTTAAACTGTTCTGTTACTCCCTAACTACTTTAATACATGCATTTAGATACCGAAGATTATTTAAAACTGTTCACATTCAAGCACACACTCTTACTCTAGTTCAATGTCTCACACTGAAAGTACAGATATAAGTCATACTCTGGACAATGGCTTGTTAGCCACTCTGTGCCTGTAATCATGTACACTTGAGTGATACAATATAGCACCAAGACAATACTAAAAAGATTGGGAATGTATTGTATAGGCACAAACCTTGCATTAAGACAAAAACAGTCAAAGTCATATACAGTTATTAAATTTCAGTGGCATCTCTCATAAGTTTCAGGGGTTATTTGCATTGGAACAGATAGGTGCTTGTGATCTTATACGTTGTTGCATTCAGATATTTGCCTGAGAAATTTAATGTACAGTGTTTGCTAACAACTAGTTCAAACACTATATAGCAGCAAAGTAGTTATTTTAAAAAGTCTAGCATGTTATCAACTACATCCAACCCTCTAATCAGTGCTCAAAGGTCAGAAAGATGGTACAGTTTAGAGCAGGCTTCTCTCAACTTGTAGTGCTTTCAGCCCTCAGCCGTTCCATCAGCTGCTCAGCCTGTTTAAGAGGAAATGCACATGGCTTATTAGTACCTTCCAGAAATTATAGTGTATCATTTTGAAGGCCATAAGATTGTTCCAAAACACATTTACAAAACAGAAAATCCATTGGGGCAACCAGGAATGGACTAATTCATATAATTAAGCAGAATTCACTGGGCTTAATCCAGATTCCTACACGATGGATGAAGGAACATTCATGTACAAGCAGACATTTTAGGGCAGGGGCCACCAACCCTTTTCAGGCCTTGCTTCCTCTCTTCCCTAGTCATGGGATCCTTATGAAATTGCTGAATCTCTTGGAATTTCAGACAAAATCGTAAGGGTTGGTGATCTTGCAAATTTTGCCCTTAAAAAACATTCAACCCTGGTATTTTTCAAGAGTCCATTTTTGGAGAATGTATTCACATGTATTACATTATTAACCTTGCTAAAGGAAATCAGGTTACAGACTTACCACATTATCACCAAATGTTCTCTGAAAGAACTTGCAAGAACTTATTGAAATTAGGAACTTGTTTCAATTTCTAGGGTAGATGAGAAATAGTGTGGACTCCAAACAAATGAAAGGGTTAAAAGCAGAATTTAGTTCTGCTACTGGAAGCACTCAGTGCTGATTTCTGCTGCCCTGACTATCAAAAAGATAGCTGATTACATTGTCCTCTCCATTGGCTAGAATCATCTCCTGTGCTCTTCTAGAAAGTCATCCTATACAGAAAAGATTCTTAAAGACACAGAGGAACACTTGTGGAACTGGGAAATGGCACATTTTCCCTAATTCACAGATGAAAATTTTCTACTGAATCAAAAGTTTTTTGCAAGTTAAATTTGCTCTTTCGTTTGACAGAAACACGTATGGATTTAAAAGAACGTGTTTCTTCCTTCACGTTTTTAGGGTAATTTACCCTAAAATGACCTTTTTTTCTGAATGACCTTTCTTCAGTAAGAACCACTGATAGCTAATGCTGATCAAGTTCAATGTTGGTACATTTTAGAACTGCATTTTGTGGAATGCTGATATGCTATGACAGTGTTTTGTTCGCTTTAAATTTTACATTTGAGAGCCTTATTTATTTTGAAAAATTTAACTTTTCTAAAGCAAAAGGGCTATTTTGGATGCAATAACTCTTGATTTTTTTTCTTGACATTCATGCCTAGTGAGACTTTATTTTCCTTTCACTATTTCAGTTTTTAAACAAATTCTTCTAAGCTAAGTTATCATGTGTCTGATTTATTCCTCCAGCAATATCACAATAGTTTAGAGAAAATAATTTAGCATTTTGCTATATGAATTACCATTTTAGCCTTATACATTCCAAGTCAGTCGAACAGATTGCTCTCCATTACTGTCTGTTAGGTTACATTTTAGCATGCTGCATCAAACCAATTAAAATTTATTTTTTATGTAAAACCTGAGTCATTTGTTAATAATTCATATCTTTATTTCCTGCTGGGACTCTAACAGATATTTGGCTGGAATAGGATATTTAAATATGAATTAAGGGTATGAATTAAGGGTATAAATAGGATATTTAAATATGAATTAAGGGTACTGGCTTAACCTCACAGAGTCAGGTGTATTCTGGCACTGCCTCAGTTACAATGAACAACAGGGTCTGAAAGAAGGATGGGGGTAATTTCAATGTCAAATTTAGTAAATCCTCAATTTAAAGGTCTTTGGCTGCAACAGACCATTTTTTTCTGGCCAGATTCCACCCCCCATTTAATGGATTAGTGGCTGTTAAATCAAGGTTTTCTCCAAATGACTCCATTTACATCAAATACATAATTACACAAATGTGGTAAATTGATGCAAATGACATAAATTCAGATTTAGCAGACATCCCCTCCCCAAACACTCCATTAAATTAAGATTTTACTGTATAAACCTTTTTCAGAGTTTGCTTAACATGCGAAAACTGGGGGGAATGAGGCAGAGCCAGCATGCATGCATAGGCCATGCATCTCTTACATACTGTACATCCGTCTTGTTAAAGAAAAACACCTAAACAAATGGTGGATTAAATGTAGGTTGCCACTTTATCCGTGGTTACCTGGACTTAATTTTGAATCGCTGTGGTTAAAAATATGCTAGTAAAATATAAGCAATTATCAAATAGCCATTGATAAACTGATGGGGTTACCTTAGATGTAATTCAGTGGGAAGTACTAAGTCAAATGGAATTATAATTAGCAGAGCTCTACAGTGTTTGGAATTGAAGGGGGAAAGGTGCTTCCTACTGCATATGCTGCATTTGTCAGCAGCTCTTTTCCAGAATCGGGCTGCAATTGTGGGCAGTAGTCATATTATCTCAGGAAAAGACACAGCTGCTTTAAAGATAGAGGCTACATGAACACTGCACATTTCAAAATACATTTTCCCCTCCAAAACAATGCACAGCCCTAGTAATTAGGTACAAGATTAAGGTAAATTTACAATATTCCTCAGGAGCACAAATCTGGAATAGCATAGGTGTAGCAGGTTCATAAAGGATGACAATTCAGTTCCAGTGAGAACTGTAAATGAAATATTTCATGTAGCATCAAGTATCCATTAATGAACAATGTGTGTGTGGGGAGGAAATCGCAGATTTATCATGAAACTGTTTAACAGCTTTTTCTAACAGCAGCAGTAAAAGTCATTAAATTAATAGTGAAATACTTACTGTGATAAACCAGTAGGAATTGATTCGGTATATCATTCGGGACAAGAATCCCAGTTGACTAGCTGGAGCCAGGACATGAAGGTGCAAGTGAGATATAGAACAGAATGGAGGCCAGTGAAAGCCCATCCTGGAAAAACAGAAGCGGCAGCAACAATTCAGATGCATAAAACAAGGGTCCAGGATCCTATGATCGAGGCACACTGATCCATAAAGATCTGAACCTTTGCAGCAACTTGACAGCTTCACTAGGAAATTCTATTCAGTCACTCATGTTTTTCACAAGGGCTAAATTATTCACCCTGTTCCATGCAACAAACTAGCTCTTTCCAAATTTTTTGTAGTCTACAGCACTTTACAGAAATTATTCATACTAATATTTGCTGCAATTTCTTTTCATTTGGACTTGCACAGGAAAGCTGGTGTTTGCTTTTGCTGACCAAAGGTCAGTGAAGACTTACAGCTTAGCAAGAACAGCCAGGGCACCATGATGCATATCTGTTTTGGCAAGCAGAAAAGAGCATCCTTTATCTGACTCCTCTATTAGTTTCCATGCTGGATACAGAAGAGGGATCATGAGGTATGTTGCTTCTCTTGTACCTCATGAGTTGCCATGGCTACCTGGCAGATACTTAAACACAAATCCGTAAAGGAGTTGGCTTCTTAGTGCACTTGACTTCTGGGACGTGATATTCAATTAGTGCTAGTTTTTCTTATAAAATGTTTTCAATGACGCTTTCAAGCAAGGCCTTTGAAAGCATCTGAAGATGTAAAACATTTGCCTTTTGGAGACTGGATTATCATGAGGCATGTCTGTGTACTCTCCTAATACCAAATTCAATGGAGCTCCAATAGTAGTTCCTATAATGCAATCATACAGCCTTGCTATTTATGTAATAGCATAGTAATGAGCATATTACATTTTTTTTTTCTTTCTGGAAATGTACCTTATATCATCCAAGTCAGTGCACTTACTCCGCTGAAGAATAGCTTTTCCAGCTGCCATCATTCTTTCCACTGTCAAAATGGGTCAGAGAGAAAAGAAGAGGGAGGAAAATCAGATTTCTGAAGTTCAGCAATTCAGTGCTAAAGATTTGTATTTCTAAATCCTGTTTAACTTCCCTGAGATTTATTCTTAAATAAACCCGCCTTAGATTCTGAGGACACCTAAAATAATGGATCTGCGCTTTTAATGTGTCACAAATTATTTTGTTTATATGTGTATTTGTACCCAAGTACACATTAATCAACCTTCATTAAAAGGATTCTTGAGAAGTTTCTAAAAGTTTAAATAAAACTATTCATGCAAACACGTATCTATTATGAAAAGAAACAAGAGAATCCTGAAATCCAATTAAGCAGAATAAAAGCAAGTTAAAATTTGAAAGAAAGTGTATCTTTAACTAGGTGTGGAAAAAGTGCAGGGGCAACATTAATATATCCTTGGGGTAAGGGTGGGAAGCATGCTTAAATGTGGGTACCCACAAAAAAGACCCCATACTTTAAAAAACTTATGTGCACCCAGATACTACTCAACATGACATGATTTACTAATATGTGTGAGCCCAGCCAGACTCTACAGAGGAGGTGGGCATATGGTGGCTCATAACAAACTCCACTGGTGTCCTCCACTAGGCTTCCTGTCCCATCTGACTTTATATTATCAGAGGGTCTTTTAATTTAAAAACCAAGTAGAAAGATAGCATTCTGCAAAGTACTTGCCTTTAGCACTATACTTATTTACATGGATGCTTTTGGGCCTCACAACAGTCCCATTGATATGGTGGAGAATATCTAGAGGAATCGTTTTAGCTCCTAATAAATGAATATTTTGTGATTTGCCATGCCCCTCATTGCAGCAATTCTACGAGTGAAGCTACCTTATGCTCCCATCAGTCCAAATGTGTCTCTAGCTCCAAAAGGGTTCTCCTCAATCCCTAAAAATTAAATACTTGCAACCACACCACCCACGGGGGGGGGGGGGGGGGTGTCTTGGCTAGCAATTACAAGGGGATGATTGTTAATACTTGGGAAAACATTCAGTTCTGAATTCTCCTGATACTGGTATCTAATCTTGCCCTTAACCCACTCATACATGTACAAAGCTGTAAACCAATAATATCAGTTTTAGATTGGTTATGTACCATCAAGTCAGTGTTGATTCTTAGCTACCACATAGATTATGCCCTTTCTCTGTGCCAATATTAAGAGAGGCAACTCTCCACTTACCTAATGATATATGCTCACTCTTAAGAGTCTTGCAATTTCCAATGTGGTTCTTTGGTACCACTAAATAATGATGAGGAGCTCCTGGTCTGATATCTCGGAAGCATACCAAATCTTCATGCTAATGGAATATTTGAAAAAGAATGCGTTATTGAAATTGCCCTACTGACAAACCGCGAGCCATGAAAGAAACAGCTTTGTTGGCAGCTATTGGAGATATCATTCCTCATGAGAAGATGCAGATGTCGATCCAATATATACTTTGCCATTTGCAATATTCATGAAATATTTTTCCTTATATTGGTTCTCAAGTGAACAGACAGCTAGGGTTTTAGCATAGCATTGGCACTCCCATTTGGATACAACTATTTTTTAGATTAAAGTATATCAACAGCACAGCAACAACTGACAACATCTGAAGGCTTATAACAGAAGAGAATATCTGTAGCTTAGAGCTGAACTGAATTACCCAACTAGGTAACATCATCAGTGTGAGTGAGTGCAGGGTTTGCTGCCTGTTTATATGCAGTAGCTTGCCCTGCCAGTTTTGGTGGGAGTGTAATTTCCTCCTTGCAAGGAATTGATTATTTTACCTAGTTGGGTAATGAGATGTCTGCAAGCAAATAAGCTCAGAGAGCACCAAAAGCTCCACTAAAGGCTTATATTTTGAGCTGCATCATGACATGTTTCAACAGCATCAGCAAGTCTGACTTGTTCATTAATATTCATTCACCCTAGCTCAACAGACAGGCAAAAGAGGTAGAAGTCAAAATGATTGACAGATGGCTGCATTAAGAAATGTAAGGAAATGAGGACAACACATTCCTAAGTTGCAAGTCAGCTGATGTGAAAAAATAGGAAGAAATGACAAGACAGTCAGAAGCAGAAATTTGTTAGGACAAATGAATCATGTTTTCACTCCTAAATTTCACCTCTTTGAGGATATTAGCTACCATATACCAGATATTGTGTGAAACTGTAATATAAATAAGCACTAGCATTATTCAATGCTATTAATCTCTGTCTCTGTCCCTCTATATATATATATATATATATATATACACACACGCATATACACATATGTATATACTGTGGTAGTGAAATGTAAAATCCACAACTGGATTTGGGCTATTGTTGAAAACTGAGAGATGCTGGGTGCTTCCAAATTAGGCTTTTATTGTGTAATCATCCTGCTCCTTTGTGAAACTTTGTTGGGATTCAAACAACAGCATCTTTATAAACCTCCTAAATTCACTCCTAAATTCACTCTGTCAATCATTTTGACTTCTACCTCTTTTGCCTATCTGTTGAGCTAGGGTGAATGAATATTAATGGGCCAGTTAATTTCTCAGCCCAACCTACTTTAGTTGATAGTCATGTGGGAAGAAACTGGAGGAGGAAGTGGTATATACACTGTCATGAGCTCCTGGAGGAAAGGCAGGTTATAAATTTAGCAAAGAATTAAAAAGATGAATGTTTTTCCATCACTCTTTTCATTTTTGTTCTATGGAGAGATGCTAAGGAGAGAAAAATGAAATGGTTGCATTTTTTAAAAAAATAGTGATATTCTAGAAACTCTCCAACTGGTACTCCTCTAGTCTTATTTACTCTTATATGGGAATAAACCTTACTGAACACAGTTGAATGTTGTAGTGAGTAGGATACACAGGTCTGCATTGTAGAATTCCATTCACTAAGAAAATAATCTCTGATGGCATTAAAAGGGGTCAAATTTGCACATGCATTAGAGTGGTGATTTATCAGCCACAAGAGTTCAATGGAATCTCAGTTTAAAAGTAGCTGCTAGGAATGTGGCAGGTCTAATTATAAGTAATATCTGAAAATCTGTCATGCTCTCTGCTCTAACTGACTTTCTGTAGAAGTACTTTTTATTCTTTCCAGCTCAAAAAAACACTGAAAGTAAAGTATGTAAAGAAGCTCAGAATTTTGTCTATCACCAGGATAACTCTCTGAAAACAAAACAGAATAGGACCAAATGTAGTGTGATGAGAAAAGCCAATATAGCAAAAATCAAGTTCATAAATGGGTCAGATCTGGCCACGGGCTGCAGATAAAACAATATGAGCTTCCATGAGGATACCAGGAATTGAGCTTGACTGGAGAAGAGAATACCATCCACTATCTTCTATTCTAGAAACCCTAAACCTCACTTTGCCCCTACAAGATGCTTTTCTCGGACATCTGCCCACTTGCTGGGGAAAGAAAGACAATGGGGTAAGTCATAGTAGAGAGAATTTCGCAGCAGGGAGCAGCCTTAAGAGTTTTACCTTCTGGAAAATGAATGTTTTTTGACTGGCCATGCCTATATATGTCACTGGTACTCTCACAAAATAATTATCATTGATCATTATGATAATGATCATTGATATGACATACTATCAAATAAGTATCCCTCTGCCCAAAAAAGTGTTTACCTCTGGAGCAAGGAGAGAAAGTGGTGTGCTTTCTATGACTAACCCTCTAATTGCTGCGCTACCCAGCAAGAGACAGCAAGCAGGCAGGCAGAGCAGAAGAACACTGAAAGATCCCAACTGGATCAGGCCACTGGCCTGTCTGGTCTAATATTCTGTGTCCCACAGTAATCTGCAGGATGCATTTGGGAAGCTCACAAATGCATCGGCTGGAAGGCAGTGACCCGTTCTGCTGCTGTTTCTCGCCAACTAGGATTCAAGGCATGCTGCCTACGGATCAGGAAATAGCGAACAGGCATGAGTGTAGTGGCCACTGACAGTCTGATCCTCCCTAGTCCCTTTTAAAACCATCCAACCTAGCCGCCAATGCCACAAATGCAGGCAGCGAATTCCAGCTTAAAAGCTCAAGACTGCCCAATTCCCATCGCGGTATCCAGCCCAGGAGGCGAGGGCAGAGGCACCCATTGTCTTATCTCCTGCAAAGAGAGTAGTTTTCCACCGGGGGGGCTACTGCAAAGAGTTGGGTTTTCCAGCGGTCCCCTAATGGGGGTGGGGACTCTCACACTCCCCTGCCTTTTTCCAGCCTCTGTTGCAAGAGGGAGATCAGGATGCCCTATTCGGCTGCTCCTCCTGGGTGGGGTTTTGCCTTCCAAAGAGAGCCGGCGGCATTAAGCGCCCCCTCAGCGCCCCTCCTTAGCCCAAGGTGACCTTCGGCACCCGGCAGTCAAAAGGGAGCCCATCCCCAAAGCCACTCGTCCTGTGAACATCGAGGAGAGATACGGGTTGGGGTCATGCGCCTGGTTCCAGCAAAGGGGGCCTCGCGCCGCTCCCTCGGAGGGCTGGGCTGGTTCTCCTCACCTCGCAGGGCAGCAGCTCAGTGCCCGTCTCCTCCCCGTGAGTGATTCGGCAGAAAATGCACTTGCTGTCGTAGCCGCCGTCCTCTTCCCCCGCCGCGCCAGCGCCGGCTATTGGCGTCGCAGCGGGAGACGAGCCCGAGCTCCCTCCTTGCTCGCCGGCCATCGGGGCCCTTATTTCGGGCAGACCTCCCGCTCGGTCAGCGGCCCAGGAAGCGGGAGGGCCTGGCAGCGCCCGCCGCCGGTCAGCGGCCCAGCCAGCTCCCCGCCTCCGCCCTTCCTCATCGCGCTAAGCTCGCCAACCTATGGAGTGAAGGCAAAGAGGCGGCCCCTCGAGGCGGCCCCTGATTGGACCTGGAATCAGGTAGCCGGGCGGCGGTCAAAAATCACGCTTCGCTCAGTTCGGGAAAAGGCGGCGGCTGAGACACGGGCGGCTCGCTTTACTTAATGGAACTACTCAAAAACAGCCCCCCAGGCTAATTTCTTGCCAAGTCCATTGGAGTTGGGCGAGGAAGGAAGGTGCGTGCAGGATTTCATCTTCATTCTCAAATGGGCGGGAACAGTCCACCATTCTTCTGCAGCCAACTTCCTGGCCTCGATTTATATTTTGCTACCTGGTGCAGGACTTCGTGGAAATTTTTAAATATGTAGGAAAGGAGAAAAAAAGTTCAAGATAATACACAGGAATGCTTAATTCCTTTATTTGAAAATGTTGCGGTAGCACTGCATTACATATATTCAATATCCACAGTTTTTGAAGGATCATAGAATTTTGATAGGACAACACTGTTTGGAATATATAACACATGTTTCTGACAGCTATAATGAATAAATTGCAGATAACAGGACCGAGATATTTCAGGTATCAAAAATCTTTTGCTTGAAATTTGAAAATCTCCCATCTTTTAGCAGAACCATATTTCAGAGACCCCAAAGTGTTTCAGTGTGTTAGATAATTGCAGCTCATTGTTACAGTCGTGATCTATCAGAGTAGCATGGATGGTCAGAATAACTATTGGAAAAAAATGCAAAAAGCTAATGTCCCAGGTCTTAGCAAGACTATTACTTCTGTGCTGGAATTAAGTTTGTACAGTACATGTGATAGATATATTTTACTTTGCTTTATGTACATGCTGCAGCAAGCTTCAGTTACCAGCATATTTCCCATTGCAACTACATACTCCAAAACAGATGTGTGTTCACCCTATGTGATTGTATACACAAAGTTTTCTAAACACTTCACTGTATCATGTAGTTACTTACATGATAAACTTAAGATTCAATTGCTAAATTCCCTTTTATTTCTGCACATAAAAGATAATTGGAAAGTACAATTAATTTTTGCAATCTAACCAGTCCATATGAAGTGAAAGAATGAAAACACAATTTCATCAACATTAGACTGATTCTAACATATTTATGTTCACTCATGATTATTCTCATGTTAGCTGAAAACAATGTCATCATGAATGGGACACATTGCTGAAAAGCACCAAGGTTACATAACTAGCTTACAGACTAGGTGGATTTTGCACAGATGCTTAGTGAAGGTATCTAAAACATGGCAGACGAAGAGTAGGATCAACATTTGCACAGAAGTACACCTTAAAAATTCTCTACTCTATGTCAACTTAATTTGATTTTTTTAAAAGAAATGTCAAGGGCCCAAATATTTTGATAGAAACTTTAGGAATAGAGTTTATCACAGAAGCACAAAACAGAAACACTTTTTGGCTTAAATTAACTTGTAGTCCTATTCTTACCAAATGGACAAATACCCTCAACTACATCTCTCGCTAAATCTTTGGCTACATGTAAATGTTGTTCAAATAGTTGTTGTTTTTTTTAACCAGAAAGAAATATAATTATTTTGCTAAAAAAGCAAAAATCAACACTTGGTTGAAAATCTTATTCAGGTAATCCAACTTTTTATTTAAAAAAAAGGTAAGAAAAGGAAGGGCTACAGGTATTAGACATGATGCTAATCTTTTTTTCTAGCAAAGGTTTAAAGTAATTTATAGGGAATTTCATAAAAGTCCATTTTCTGCTTCAAACTACATGGCTTATCTTTCCAAAGGCATTTCTACCTTGATAACCAATTAAAAACAGGATCCCTCTCTGAATATATCATCCAACTGAACAAATAATAAAGGGCACTAGCTATGCACCTGGCTGAAATAATTCAGAATAATGTGTTCTGTCAAAAAACAAGATCCCAAAACTAATTGGAACAAATGACTAAGATGTTTTTACAAAATTAAAAAACAAAATATAAAAACTCTTAAGAAATCAAATTATTTTTCACCACTGTTTAAGATATTACTTCAAATGATAAATCTTTCTAGGAAATTCTGACATTTGAAATATTAAAAGGAAAACAGACATAGTAATATACTTTACAAACAATAAATATACTTAAAAAAATCTCTAAGTGCTGTATACATAATTACTACTTTGTCAAGTAAACTACCACTTTAGGCTGTAGGATTTGGTAATGCAACTATTCCCTCTTTTTGGTTTTCACTTTCACTGAATAAAAATACGCAGAGAATGTACTATTACTATATAGCTCTATGTTTTTCCACAGTATTCTTTCACAATTACAAAAAAATGATACTGCTTTAAACAAGCTTATATACACGCGCGCACACACACACACACACATCACAGTTGTCTTCCATAAACATCTTGCATTCATATTGCAGGAATGGTGGCAGGACAAAAATAAGATATTGACTAAGTTGCCTTTTTCTTTTCTTTTAATATAAACCAGTCTTTCCCATTTTTGCCTTAAAATCTTGTGTAACCATGGAACAGCTTGTCTTCCAGAGCTATTCTACTGCAAAGCAATTACATTCCCATTTTCAATATCCACTGAGTGCTCAGGAAACCAAAGTCCATTTGTTTAAGGGAACAAGAACATCATTCAAAAGTCCATACTTCCACATCCTGTACAACAAAGTCTTCTTTTTTGGAAAGGATATCATTGTTGAATGTGTTGCAAGAGTTGCTCCGACCATGATATAAATCAGCATCCAACCATAAACCAAACTTGCCACTGCAAAGAAAAGAAAATTATCTAGAAAGATGCGTTTGTTCAGTTGTAAGCAAAAATGTTTGAAAATCAAGCAAAATGTTTGTTGGGGTTTTTTTGCATTTTAGTATTCCATTTATTTCAGTAGGAAGACCAAATAAACACTTAACTTCTTCAAGTGAAATAAATACAACTTAGTACAATTGGATGAATTCTGCTGTTAATTTATAACCAGAAACAAGTGATTCCCTGATAGCAATCATTGTTTTAAAAAAGGAAGACTGTGTAAATTTTAAAATATTGTTCTATATTTAAATATACGGAACCATACCAATGCTGCATAGGCTTCTAATGTCAACAGAATGAGGCAAGCACATTTGATTCTTTTATTTAATGGTCTGGACTATTTAATCAAAAGAACAGTTTCTTTATCCATAGTGCATTTACATGTCCATGAAAACCAGGAACTACAGGTAGTCCTTGCTTAACAACCATACATTCAGTGACCATTCAAAGTTATGGCAGCACTGAACGAATCGTACTTGTCTGTTCCCCAAAGTTACAGCTGTTGCAGCACCCCTGCAGTCATGGGATCAAAATTCGGGCACTCGGCAGCCTACTCGCAGTTATGGCTGCAGGGGTGCTTCAACCCCTCCCACCTATCTCCCCCATCTCTGCTCTTTTGCCTGCCCTGCACAGCGGCACTCCTCGGAAGTGGTGGTGGTTCTGGGGCTGAAGTGGAGGCTCTAGGGCCATCAGTAGTCTTAGCTAGCACCACCGTCCCCAGGCCTCTACTTTAGCCCCAGTGCTGCTGCCAAGGAATGCCGCTTCAAGCCCCACACTGCAGCCAGCCACCACAGCGCAAAGCCCCAGCCACCCCCGCTGCCCTGCACTCCACAGGTCTTACTGCCCTAAGTTTACCTTCGTTGTCTTCCTCCCTCTCATGATGCTTCAGAAGGCCTCAGCTTTCCGAAGCTTCATGAGAACAGCGCATGCAGCCTCAGGAAGAAGGCCTGGTATGCCAGCAGCTGCCTCGCACAGGGCCAGGTCGGGTGTACCTCATCAGCAGCGGGAAGAAGAAAGTGAAGGTCAGCTGGGCGCGGCAGGGCCTGCAGATGCAAGGTGGTGGGAGTGGCTGGGGCTTTGTGCTATGGTGCTGGGGTGGCTGGCCACAGCATAAGGCTTGAGGCGACACTCCTCAGTGGCAGTGGCGGCGATGCTGGGGCTGAAGTAGAAGCCCTGGGGGGGATGGCCACCTGAGATTGCTGAAGGCCCCAGACCTCTAGTTCAATCCCAGCACCACCGCTGAGGAGTATCCCTATGCACAGCGGCCAAAAGGACAGAGATGGGGGAGAGATAGCCGGGTGGGGGGGGGAGTTCCAGAGGAGGTAGTCCCTTACCTTACCGAGGCTCAGGGCTGGGAGGGACCAAGCCGGGAATGGCTTGGATCAGGGTGAGTCCTTGCCTAAAGACTGATGGAATTCAGTTAACAATGGTGACTGCTGGGATTGCCATCGCTAAGAGATGCGGTCATGTGACATCGTGCTTTACGACATCACTTAGCAATGGAAATTCATGCCCCAATTACCATTGTTAACCAAGGACTACCTGTCTACACCCAATCAAAGCTTTACTCATTGTGGTGGTTCTAGAAAGTTAAAAGAAAAACCTTTTTTGACGCATGGTAGGCTGGAAGGACACAGTTCTCATCAATACTTTCAGAAACGTAAATAACTTACTCTCCACCACCAAATTCTAAGGAAGTAACATCTCCATTGATAAAATAGGTGTTTTCTCCACTCCACATAAAAACCTATGAGAAATAAGGCATTAATATTAATAAGAAAGATACTATCATGCTAGCAAAGCTATATGCACATTGTCTTATTAGCAACTTGTTAGGAGGAACAAAAGATATATACTGGTAAAATAGAAAGCTACACATATTCCTTACACACACAAATTCCTACACATATTATGATCACTCGTTCAGTGACCATTCAAAGTTACAACAGCGCTGAACAAGTGGTACTTATAACTGGTCTTCAAAGTTCCAGCCATCGCAGCACCTCTGCAGTTACATGATCACAATTCAAGTGCTTGGCAACTGGCTCACACTTATAACAGTTGCAGCATCCTGCAGTCACATGATCGCCATTTGCAACCTTCCCTGCTGGCTTCCCACAAGCAAAGTCAATAGGGAAGCAGGTAAGGAAGATTGCAAGTTGCTCCCACCACTTTATCTCCAGAGGAGCCTGCAATGGAGTACGAGATCCCAAGGATCTCGTACTCCATAGCACTCCCCTGCCTGCCCGCACTCCATAAAACATGCCCATAATACCCCCCGCCTCTGCTCTGTAGCATGTGCCCACCTGCAGACATGCTGCAAAGCAGAAAATATTTATTTAGAAAAAAATATATTTGAGCCCACAAAGGTTCATCTCAAAAGCTACTTCATGTTTTGATAAATAATTGTTTTATTCCTTGTCATACATTTCATGGCAGTCATTTTGTGAACAGGCAAAATGTGATAGCTATTTTCTGAATGCATCTCATCGTGCACTATCATATGTGACTCCAATTCAAATGTTTGACTACTGAATTATCCCATCACTCATGGCTCACAAACTAGTATCATTGCATTCAAAGAGCATGCTAAACCAAAACTAAAAAAAAAAAAAATCAAAGGCTTAGCGCAATATATGAATGACATCGTTCTCCATATAAAAGTTTTAAATTATATCCAGAAACATACCTTGAAAATAGGATTGAATGTGTACAGAAAAGTTTCTCCAGTACCATAATAGTGGTCACTAAGTCTGAAAGCATGAGTTGCATATGCCCCAAATATCTGTCAAAATAATATGTAAAACAGATATAATTTTAATGTTGAGATAAAAACATATTTATGGCCAAAGTACTAAGTGTACAAATGAAAATTATTCTGTATGTAACATGACTACAGTTTATAGGTAGAGATGGAGATATGAATACTGAATTATCAGGAAGCAAGATCATGTAATTCCTCAGCTTCATTTCTCCATATTCATACATAAAACAGGCCAAATACATTAAAGAGCTTTTCATGCCACCTTGTGCATGAGGACTTGGCAACTTTTTAAGCTCCATCATTCCCAGTAAGCATAGGAATATGGTACCAGGTTGGAGAAGGCTATAGTAAAAGAAGCCTAAACCAATCTAAGTAGTTTTTACAGTGAGAAACTACTCACTAGTTTTACATACGTCATATTTTGAATTTAAAAAAAATTAGGCTAATAGAAGATTGGATTAGATACTTTCTTATGTACAAATCTTCTAATCCAACCTTCTATTAGCCTGTTTCTTTTTAATTCAAAATCTGGCGTATGTAAAACTAGAGGGAAAGAAATGCACAGATACAAAAGAAAATTCTGGGGAAAGGGAAAGGGAGCTAACCTGATTGTCCATGTCTTTGATGACTAATAAAACTGGACTATCAAGAGAACTTGATTTACGATACAGAGTTTTCAAGCTGGTTCCATGTTCTTGTGTACTATAGACAAGCTTCCATGGATATCCCTGCACTCGTGCTGGCAGGGACCGAGCAAGCTAGAAGAGAAAAGAAAATAACGTTTTTTTAAAAGGCAATACGTTCCTTTTCTCAGGTGTTATGAGTACATTTGCTGTATTTACTCAACAACTGAAGAGGTCTGTCTTATATTCACTGATATGAAGTAACTGAAAAAAGAATGGGCAGAAAATGCTAACGACTGTAGATGTCACTGCTGAAAAGCATGGATGCCTCTGAAGATTAACAGTGCTGCTTGCCTGGCGAATTTAACCCATTTCAAATACTTCTGTTTTCTTTCTTCCCCGTCATGCTAGCCCTTTCTCTGGTTTCATTCCTGTATGATTTTGTTCCCTGCCATTTCTCTTTCTTGCCTTTCCCTTCTCTTCCCAGGGGAGCCACTCATCTCATCTCACTCATGTTTTCTTATGTTTTGTTATTTGTGCTGGGAAAAGAAAAATGTTTCTGTAGAAGAGATTAGTTGGTACATACGTATGGGAGCAAATTGATTTTATAAACAGACTTTCTTTAGAGACAATTAACCTTGTGTTTTTCTGCTCATTTGTAAGGGTGCTATTGGCAAATGTATACGCACACAGAAATATATGCAGGTACAAGTGAAAACATTTAACACATATATTGGGAAGCAGAAAATCTCCAACACCGATTTTAGTTAAACTTGGCACATCTAGGTTGACAGCATTTGGAAACTCGGCATTGCATAGGATTTTTGTCTAAATTAATATATTTCTGTTTACTCTTTGTCTACTCTCATCTTTTTTTAAACATATTTTTATTATATTTTAACAAACAATATCAAGTAACATTACATAAATTTTAACAAACAATATCAAAGTACATTACATAAATTCAATATACATATAGAGAAGAAGAAAAAAGAAAATACCATGAAAAATCTACTGCAGTGAGGAGAGAGAGACAGGTACTGTACATATGACCATTTACATATACCAGATTATAGCCTATTGCTATTAAGATAAACCATAAAATCCATTCAGATTTGATAGAATTGTGGTTTCTGCATCTGATGTCTCACTAATTTAACTTTGTGACTTTTTCTATTGTAGCAGTTGAAGAGGCCTTGTTAATCCACAACTCAATTGTTGTATTATCTAGTTTTCCAGTGTTGCACAATTCTTATTTTGGTTGCTAAAATTAAATAATAAATTCTTTATTTTTAAGCTTATGGTTTGGTCCTATAAATAAATGCAGTAAGCCTAGCTCTGGGGAGCATTCAGTTATTTGATTAATGATAGTATTTATCTCTCCAAAGATTTTACGCCAAAAGGCTATAAATTTATCCCATGACCACAAATGAAAGAATGACCCCCTTTTTTTTAAATAGCATTTAATTGAAATTTTAAGATTACAAAGTTAAAAGAAATGAAAAAGAAAATTGAAAATACAAATTATAAAGAA
This sequence comes from Liasis olivaceus, assembly GCA_030867105.1. Lineage (NCBI taxonomy): Eukaryota > Metazoa > Chordata > Lepidosauria > Squamata > Pythonidae > Liasis > Liasis olivaceus. The sequence continues at coordinate 239,989,451 of CM061349.1, read as the reverse complement.
AAGGAAAAGAAAAGGTGAGATAAATAAAAGAAAAAGAAAAAAGACATGAAAAATAGATAGCTTCCAATCTATCTCTGGTCTTAGGAATAATATGAGTGTCATAGGTGCTAGTTTTTAATACGTTAAGTAGGAATAATTATTTGTCAAAACATATCCCATTACATTTATAATCTAATCTTCAAATCCCCATGTAAGCTTCGCCCCACCTGAAAGAATGACCCCTTTTTTTGACAACCTCTCCAACATTTTGAAAGAATAATTTTGATACATATCTGCCAATCTAATAGGAGTTCAAGTGCCAACAATATATAATCTTCCACTGCAGTTCTTGCACTGAAGCTGAAGGGAATCCACATGGTTTCCATAACTTCTGCCAATTTATCTCCTGTATGGGATTACCAATATCAGTATCCCAAGCTTCCTTTAAACCATATGGTGGATCTCCTATTTCTGATTGCAATAATAACCTATAAATTTTTTAAATTGTTCCTTTTGGTTGTTCTAAATAATGAAGTATTAAATTCTTGAAGTTGGTATAGGGCCATGTTGCTGAAGCTCTAATATTTCTATTACCCAAAAGAGATCTGAGTTGATAACCAAAAAAGCCACTGAGCTTATTCGTTGCTCAATCTGATTTTTATTGAAAGGTTCCCTATTACTTTAAAAATCTTTTAGTCTACAGAGATGATATTCTTTCAAAGATTTCATTTTAGCCAAACCATAATAATTATCCTGATCGATACATGTTATTAGAGGAGTTAAAGGGGAAGTATCCTTTATCAAAACTGTGTATTTACCCTTCCAAATTTGAAGCATTGTTCTAGTAAAAACATTTTCAATCTGTTTTATTCTAGAAAAATATTTTGGATGAAAAAAAAATTGATTTATAAACTTAGCAGGCTCTAACACAGTCTCAATCTGAATCCATTATTTAGAAGAGTTTTCCATAATAAATGGAATCATGTGTCCTAACTGTGCTGCTTGATAATATATTAACATATAGAGTATACCCCAGCCTCCCTGCTTCTGAGGTCTATATAAAATCCTTTTATTTACTCTCAGTTTTTGTGCATGAAAGCGGAAGGGTTTTGGTTTTTTTGGGGGGGGTTTTTTGCCAATGTCTTAAAGCCTGTTCTGGAATTACCACTGGGGGGCACTGAAATGAAAAGTTAAGCCATGCAAGAGTTATATTGAATACTGAAATGTTTTGAAGTCGTTTTTCATTTCTTTCATCTCTTCCATGTTGGTGCATAATTATTTGTAAAAATTTTATTAATATTTTTAATAATAGTGATGCCCAAATATTTTAAAGATTTACAGTATATACTATTGGAATCCCTAGAACTGTAGCAATTTCCTTTTGAGTTTTTGGGAGTGTATCAAAAAACATCAAATGTGATTTATGAAAATTAGCTGATAGTCCTGACACCTCTACAAATTCCTCTAGTTCCTCCTTAATATAGCTACCTGAGTAAGAAGCATTTGAGAGAATCAAGATCATATCATCTGCAAATAAATTTAAAAGACACATCTTATCTCCCATTTTTATTCAGTTAATCTGATTATTGGATCTAAGTGCTATTGCCAGTGCTTCTATAGCTAGGTTGAATAGTAAAAGTGATAAAGGACAACCCTGCTTGGTACCTCTTAAAATCGTGATGTGATCTGAATGATAAATGTTAAGTCTTATCTGGGCTTTAGTTGGTCCATAAATATTCAATCGTCTTACAAAAGCCTGCCCCAAATTCTAATTTAATTAATATCTGTTTTAAAAATTATATTTCCAGAGAATCAAAGGCTTTAAATATATCTAAAGAACATATGGCTAATGAAGATTTATTAATGTTACTAATTTGTATAATATTTAACAGTTTCCTGATAGCAGTAGATATATTTCAATTTGGAATAAAGCCAGTTTGGTCCATATGAATAATTTTACCTATAATCACTTTTAATCAGTTATCTAACAGTTTAGTATACAGCTTATAATCCATATTGAGAAGGGAGATGGGCCTATAAAATGCCAAATCCTGGGAATTTTTAACCAATTTAAGGTTAAAAATTATCTTAGACTGTTTCCAAGATTCTGGTAAAGATTCCCCCTGGTGCAAAGTATTACATAAAAATAGAAATTCAGGTATTAAGATCTCTTTAAATTCTTTATAAAATTCCCCTGATAATCCATCAGGGTCAGGAGATTTTCCATTTTGAATAGTGTTAAAGACTTCAGTGATTTCTGAAATAGAAAAGGGAGATTCCATAAATTGTATATCTTCTGGAGCCAATTCTGGGAATGTTAATCTATTTAAATATTATTTTTTTATTGGTGATGGATTATTTGAGGAATATAATTGTTGAAATGAAATTTGAATTGTTCACTTACACCTTTAGTTTTGGTCACAATTTGACCACTGCTATTTTTAATTGCATTAATACATTTTTTCTCCTTAGCTTTTTTCAATTTGTTTGCCAATATTCTAGAATTGTTATTATCATATTCAGAGTGTCTTTGCTTAGCAAAAATAAGCTGAGAGGTGTCTCCAAATCATCCAATTCTCTCCTTTTATTTACTATCTGTTTTTAAATACTATCTAATCCAGTTCTGTTATAGCTTGCTAATAAATTGTTAATTTCTAAATAAAGCTTACTTGCCTTTTGTGCTCATCTGGTTTATATACTCTCCTCTTAATAGTGCCTTCATAGCATCCCATCTTGTTCTTATTAATGTTTCATTTGTATGATTTTCTTGAAAAAAGTTTCTCAAAGTTTGAGTTAGCCTTTGCTTTGCTGCTACACTGTATAGTATTATAGGATTAAAATGCCAATTATAAGCAAATGGAATGATTTCTTCTAATTTGAGAGTGATGATCACTGGAGCATGATCTAAGTATTGGTACAATTTTAACTTGTTGCAAAAAATTTGAAAAAGTTTTAGATACCCATATATAGTCTATCCTAGAACACTATTTATGTCTACCTGAATAAAATGTATGTGCTTTTGTTGCAGGGTTCATAATTGTTCATGTATCTGTGTTTAGGAACATAAATAGATGCTAAAGTTAATGTTTTATCATCAAATTCCCCTTCTATAAATGTATATCTACCTTCCCTATCTTTCAAAATCTTTTGAACCTTGAAATTTATGCCAGCTTTGAAAAGAATAGCTACTCCCCTTGATTTATTAGATCCTTGTGCAAAAAATTGTCTATCAATATACCTATCATTCAACCTATTTGTTGTACATGAGGTTTAAATGATTTGACATAATTAACAATCCTTTTTCTCTTAATAGGATCTCCCAAACCTCTAATATTTAAAGAAATAATTTCACATTGTTCTCCCATTACCTACATTTTTTAAGAATGTCTCTAATTTCTCTATGCAGTTATCTCACATCCAGAAAATTATTAAAAGGTTATTGCTCACAAAACCTATCCAAAAGTTTCCTGATATTATAAAGAGCATGTACAACATTAGAATTATTTTCCCTGCATTCACACCCTCCTCTCATTCTCCCTCCTCCCGCTCCATCCCCCACACTGTACCATGCCTCCATATCCAACCTCCCTACCCTCCAATCCCACTTAGACCAATTGTGAAAAAATCACAGAGGATCCTTTAAGGATCCTCTTCACAGTCTGGGGGTAGTGGTGACCTACTGAGATTCCTTCTCCCCAACACCAGCCAATAAATTTCCAAATTTAATTACAATAGTTTCTTAGCCATAGTTTTACCCACATTATTATTTCATTTAATTCTTTACTCTTATTTAACTCCCTTTTTCCCCTTCCTCTAAACCTAAAAATTCAAAAACAGTAATATAGTCAATATAATTTCTTTTACTCTGCAGCTCAGTGCAGCATTCTTATCTAAACTTCAGCTTGTAGTTGAGTCTGCTTTCCACTGTTCCAAGGACAAGTCATAGATTGTTTCCTTCATCCCTTATTAGAAAAATCCCCCAACAAGTTGTGCATCTCAGTCAAAGTAAAAATAACTTTTCATCCTTGTGACATAAAAAAAAAATCATCTTGTAAGAGAATCCCCACTTGTGTTGAATCTCGTTCTGCAGAAGTTTTTCTGTCAGTGGTTTGAATTCCTTTCTTCGCTGCAATGTAGCTATGCTGATATTTTAGAAGAAGAATATTCTCTCACTGTCCCATTTAATCTCCTCCAGTTCATGTGACTTTCTTATAATTTTGTCTTTTATATTTGAATTTACAAATCTGACCAAAATGTCTCTAGGTTTCTGTGTGTTCCTAGGAGAATAAACCTGGTGAGAATGTTCAATATCTGTTAAGTTAAAATCAGAGTTCAGGTCATTAATTTTAGAGATAAGTAGTCAGATTGGCTGTTCCAGTCTTCTCTGACACTCCTTTGATCCTTAAGTTATTTCTCCTGCTACAATCCTGTAAATCTACCAAATCAATCTTTATTTCAGCAATGCTCTTTTGAGCCTTGCCTGTGTCTAAAGTATTGTTTGTAGCCATATCATAAGCTCTGCTGGCAACCTGAGCTAAATCTGTTATTTGCCATGACATTTCCTTAAATTGTTTATTGCTCAGACATACCTGCCAAGTCTTTAATTACTCCCACACCATGTTTATCCCATTCTGTCTTCAATTCTTTTTTGTTTTATTAATTATCCAATTACCTCCATATCAGATGTCTGTCTGTGGGCAGAGCCTTTTTCTTTCATTGCTTCTTCTTCATTGCTGGGAAGGGGTACTTCCTCAACCTGCTTCAGATCTTCCAATTAAGCTCTGATCCCCTTTCCTTTGCAGAATCTCCTTCCTTAACATCCTTTAAATTATTTTACTATTTGGTAAGATAGTTAATGAGGTAAACTGGCTATATTAAAGAAAATAGCCAGATTGGGGGAAGAGCAGAGAACTCAGCATACCATCCTTATCTGTGGCTAGCCATACACCCCTGTCTACTCTCACCTTAAATTCAGAGACAAATTACTTTTGGGCAAAGAAATTATATTGTTTATAATGAAACTTGAACTGTCTCACCCCAAGAATCACTTTTCTACAACAGAGCATCTATCTGATGTTGCAGTATAAAAAGCTAGATTTATTACTGATCACAAATTTACAGCATTAGAGACAAAAGTGATGAGGATGAAAAAGCTAATGAGGAAAGCATTTTTCATCCTTGGATGTCCAAGGCAGCATAGAATGGACAGAGATCCATAAGCTGAGTCCCCACAGTTAATAGCTAGCATTAATCTACTATATATAGGTAGTCCTCATTTAGCAACCACAATTGGGACCACCAATTCTGTCACTAAGTGAAGCAGTCATTAAGTGGGGAATCACGTGACCACAACTTTCCAATTCAAAACTACAAAACTAATCAGTTTCACACCTTTGGCTTTTGTTTGCCTCCTAACCACTCCCCTGCCCTTTGGAATGCTCACCCTGGGGCTGGGATAATTAACAAGAAAAGAATTAATGTTTCTATTTACATTCATTGGAGAGGAAGGGATTACAAGAAAGTAAACAGGCACTCAATGGGGAATACACTGGGATGTTTGTGTAGTTCACTAGTGGCTACCAGCACATTGACTTTGTTGTGTATTCCCTGTTGTGTGGCTGCTTACTCTCTTGTAATCCCTTTCTCTCCAATCTCTCCACTCTGCAAGGGGTGGGGGGGAAGAACAACAACAGGTAAGGCACAGGACAACACATAGTGACTATAATGGTGATCAAAAGATTGAGGGACAGCATCACCGTAACTTTGAATGGTCACTGAATGAGGCAGTTGGTAAGCGAGGACTACCTGTACAGTTTTCTTACTGGAGATAGAAAGTCCAATTCTTTTCATTTAAAGTGTGGCTCCAAGGGTTTGATTCTGCATTTTCAAACAAAAGGTAATCATGAAATTTAGAAAAACTGGCTATCCCATTATCCTTGGAACAGAATTCCAGTCTATGTTATTCAAAAGAGGAGCCTCAGTCTTACGCGGTGGAGTTTCAACAGGGCAGGAAAAACTGGAGGAATCTTAGGTGAGATAGGGCTACAGCAGTGACTAAAATTACAGAGATGGTTACGTCTCCTAAAATTAGTACAGAAGGCCTTGAAAATTTGGGCCAAGGCACACAACATGTAGAAAGCCCATTTCAAGATCAGACAGTTCATCTAGCTCCTGTACAGTGAGGCACTGAGGGGAAGATGAGGCATATGGGTTTTTTTACCTCTAAGGGGAGTGGTTAGTTAGCAGATGTCTATTAGATATCTACCTTTAATAAATGTAATTTATATATTGATGGTAATTCCTTTCAGGGATGGTTCTTGTTGTTTTCTGTGTCTTAGTTGGTCTGGCTGTCTTCCTGTGAATAAAAGGACTTTTGAGGTGACCTGATTGTGCACTCTGGATTCAAAGCAGAGTTACAGGGACAGTGTTGGGCCAGCAAAAACTACAGTGTGCAAGCTCTACTTTAAAACAAAAAACCTGGTGACATTTTAAGGCTAACACATGTATTATTTATTTGTGGGCTAGACTCCACTTTATTGGATACCTCTCTGGGGGAGATGGGCGGCATATAAATTTAATAATAGATAGATAAAAATAAATAAATAAATAAAATAATAAATGAGTTGCTTTTAAAATACCAGAAGACTCCTGTAGCAACAAACTAATATAGCTACCCATCTTGAATTTGAAAGTACTATGAGAAAGATGGTCACAAGTCCTCAAGTATGAGCAGTAAAAGTTAAGAAATCATATTCGCATTTACCTGTTCCACATGCATGTTTTCTAAAAGCGCACTTTGGTTTTTTAAGGTAGGCAAAGTATCATCATCATCACCATCTTCACAGTAGGTGCAGATGCCCTGTCGGCGTTTTGCCTCTTCCACAGTTATAATCTAGACAGATAAAAATGTTTTTAAATCCTTCTTATGGTAGATGAAAAGTTGATAATCTTTTTAAGGAGAAAACATATCCTATACAGGTTAAGGATGCATAACAAATAACCTCAAATGTGCCACTCACAGAAACACAAGGGATTGTTTTGCTGTAGAGGTGCTGACAGAACTCATGATAAACTTGTGCAAATAAAGTGTGATAGAATTTAATGAAGTTGTAACAAGTTGTGCAATGGCTTGCCAACCGCATTGCAGTGTAAAGATATAAAGGGGGTCAGGAAGCCTGCAAGTATCAAAAGCTTTGAGCTAAAGGAAGGAAATAACTGGATTTTCAAGTGTAGCATCAGTATCTTTAAATCTGCTCATAACGATAAAATCAAACATAAGAAATCTTCTATAAAATCATTTAAATTAAGTTGTTCTAAGACGTCTTAGACTTTTTTTCCCTTTCTTTTAAGCAACAACAGCTTTATCACTGATATCTGTAGTAGCCAATCATGTAAACAGTGACACAATACTGTAAATGGGAAAAATGACAATTATCAGGACTTAAAACTTAAATAGAAAGGTTTTAACTCTAGCAAAGAGAAATGTTTATACTATTGACAAAAAAATCAAGTATCTTTAAATGTACTCTACATATATACAAAAATAAGTCTTCTACAAAACTATAACAGATTCCTTTTTTTATATCTGTATACTATGAATATAAATATACATGAATAATATTTAAGGATGCAGCTTGACTTTTAGAATCCCAATGTGTACCTGTTTATACAAACCAAAGGTTAGAGAAATACCTAAAGTTAATACTTTGAAGTTATATTATGCACATGCCACTTAAAATACTTAATTTCAAATGTGGCTACAGAACAGAACATTCAGGTGTCATTCCTGAATTAAGAACATTTAAGCATATCATTATTAGCCTAGGACAATTCTTGCCATTGAATACAATGATGAGATTACAAAAGGTAGGCTGTGATCTAAATAAGGACACTCTCTAACATCGCTAAATTTTGTCAATCAATTGACAAGTGAGCATCTGACTGGCATTTTGACTTAAACCTATAAAGCTGCTTTGAACTACTGGAGGAGACTAATTCACTACTAGAATAAACTACCATAAAAGGTAAGGCTGTGGTATTTGTTGGCATGTATTCCATGGAAGTGTTCTATAATGAGATTTTTGTTTGAGATAGAATATTATTATGACCAAAATTTATTTTCTCCTATTTTTTTCATACAATACTAGTATCTATTCTCCAAAATGGTCATACATATAATTACGTCAGCTGCTAATTTATTTTATACTATGATCCTACAGTCTAAGTTTCACTTCATGTTTGAAACATAAACTGGCATTATTTTTAATCAGTTGATTTTGTTTATCATTAAGGTTTCTCAATATTGGAGAATTGTAATGTATTTAATTATTTACTTATATCCCACCTTTCAATTTCTGTAAAGTGTTCAAGATGAGTTACGTGAACAATAAAATCAGTCACTAATCAAAAGTACTGATTCAAACAATAATATAAAATAATCAGGAAAGCAGGATGTAAGAACAAAAAGGAAACCAATATATTTTCCAATCTGGAAAGAAAATATGAACCAATTTTAAGCAATTGCATTTCAAATACAGAATAAATTTTGGATTAAAGGTAATTCTAGCCCTCAACTAAAAATAAAACCTTCATAACAATCAAACGCACATACATGAAAAAATACTCCCTAACAGAAAAAATAGGAAAATGAAAGAAAATGAAAATAATCAGGATCTGAGGTTGCAGTTGTATACTCAGTGACTTGACTGTAAGTCCTACTAATCCGAAGAGGATTGATTTGAAATCAGCCATACAAAAGAAGAAAGAATTATATAAACCAGTAGTATGATCCCAAATAACCTGCCTTTTCTGAAAAAAAACTGATATGAAAATTATTTTGACAATTCAGCTTACATCCTCATTTACATGCTAAATAGATCTGTGAACTTCAGTTTCTCCTAAAGTTGCGTTTCCCTTCTGCATATGATCCTGCAACACTTCCATGTGCCTTTTATAATACAAACTGTTCAGTTCAGTTTTGTTCATCACTAAGGAACAAAAGAAGTGGGGGGAAAGTCAAGAGATTTCAACAGCTTTCCATACCTGCACAAAAGGTTCCTGTTCCTCCTCAGGCCTAGCACAGTACAGGATTTGAAAATTCAAGGCCATTCGCTTAACTCTCATTTTTTTAACCCTGTTCCTTTCCCAGCTTCACGTTTTTCTGCCAGTTTGCCCAGCAGAAGCTGCTGCTGCTGCTGCTGCTGCTGCTGCTGCTGCTGCTGCTGCCCGGACAAGCAGTGAAAGCATAAAGTCTATACTTCCTTAAAGAATTCACTTTCGTTTTCCCCAGTATATGACAAAGAGTAGCTTGGCAACATTACACACATCAGGGGAACTGCCACAGAAATGTACTTAAGCAGCGGCAGCAGCTAATTTACAGATCATATCCTGGTTACGGTTTTGAAATTAATTCTCATTCTCTGATTTGTGAGGACCAGGCTTACTCATTCCCATTCCAGGAAGCTGTAATGGGAATATGTAATACAATTCTGTCTCACTGATTTATTACTGGCGTTATTCTTCCAACCCAACTGATCGAACAGGCATTAATTAGCATTACTGAATATGAATATTTTACGGTCACTGACCAGAATTACAAACAAACAAAAACACATTAAAAATAAAGTAAATACAAAACAAGATAAAATATTACAATTGGTGGCAGGTTTGTCAGTGGATAATAAAAGTCTCCCTAATTTTACAGGCAATATAACAAAATTTAGCTACATTCAAGGAGACTTAGCATTATTTAAGAGAAATTATTTTCCTGACAATTACAGAAATGTTCCTGGTCTCATTTGTGAAAGAAAAAAAAATGCAAATATAAAAATGCCTACCAAATTGTAGGTTGTAACCAGCCATCAAAGTAAATAAACTTAATTATAAATGAACGGCATGCTGTTATAAGCTGCTCAATTGTTTTACTTGGCTCTTTTCTACAAACCACAGTTAATCAATCCTGAATAGCCCCATCTGTGATATATTATTATGGGTGCCCTAGTTTGTTATTTAACAGACCAGAATTAGAAACCATGGTTTCTTCAGCTGAGGCCTCAGCTTGTTTAGAGAGAAACAAACCAGTTTCTGGTTCACAAATCACGCTGTGTTTAAACTGCTCAAAGATATACTGTGAGTGGAGCCCAAGTGGGAAAGGTGGAAAATTATGCCACAAATTTTATTCTGGGTAAAATATCTGGCTTTAAATTAACTAATGTAAAGGCAGATGGCATTTCTCTGCTACCTTTAAGCAACTCCTTCTATATGAACCAATAATAAAACAATAATATGAAACAATATAGAGATTGTACTATGTTCTCAACTTCCTTCTTATACTTACGTCAGGGTTTTTTCAAGAACTGGCTTTGTTCCAGCAAACTTTAGTTGCTATCAGTAATCCAACAATGAGCATCTGTCTGACTCAAACATGTATCAGGAAGTTACAGATTTTATAAGGCAGAGAGAAGGATGGGTCTTCTTCCCATCACATCTAAGACACAGGTGATAAACTGGAGCTCTTAGATGCGGACAACCCATTTGGGTAACTTTTTTTTTTTGGTTGAGTCAATTTTCCCTTGAGTCAAGCTCAACTCTGGGTAACTTCATGGATAAATCCACATACTTTTCTTGGCAACAATAAATGATTGCCGAAGTGGTTGTGATGTTGAGAATGGCAGATTGTAAAATTAAAAGGCAACGGTTGTTATTAGCAATGTTAGACAGCAAGGATATCAAGTTTAAAGGTTTAGGATTTTATACATCTGTAGGTGTTATGTTTGTTGTACCTGTAAATATATCATGGCATATATTGCTTTTATTGCTTTGTATAATTTTCACTCTTTATTTTGTATTTGCTAACTTTGATTGTTCTTGGGCTCCGTCTTGGTGAAGGATGCACTATACGTTGTTTGTTTGTAATATTATATTGAGAGAAAAGCTCTCTATGCTTTCTTTTAAGTGTCTGGAAGGTGCAGGAGAAATTTGTTATAAGTCTCAGCTTTTACACAGTTGCTAGTTATACCATCTACCTTAAAATATATTTGCTGGTTGGGAATGCTGGTAGGGGAGTTGTAGTCCAACACATCTGGAGGGCACCTGAAAAGCTTCTGCTTTTCATATTTACTTACACTTGCCCATGTTCTGTAACTACTATGACACCCAGAGTACCCCCAGGCAAAACAAACCCCATCTATTCTTAGAAAAAGGAAGTAACTTCTAATAAGGCTAAAACAACACAAAGTCAGAGGAGTATTATACACCATGAAAAAATAGAGTCTGCCTCGACTTTGATAATGATTTATGCAAACATTATAACTGATCAAAGTTGTGCTACCAAGATACAACTTAACTCTACCCAACAGAATGAGTAGAGTAGATGGCTTAGCAACTTTTCAAGAAAAAAAATGCTGTCATCTAAAGCCTGCTTCCCTTTAAGCCAGAAAAAATAACATGTAATCGCACAAGAAAATATTCTGAAGACACAAAACAGACTGTTTATAAATCTAATATTTTTATTAGCTTGATATCTTCAATTTTTGAAAAAAAAGTCAATCATCTTTATTAATGTATTAGCCTGTTCTTTAAAAAGTCATTCTGAAATTACAGGAAGTTGCTTACATTTATGTATTGATATAAACAAGTCACTGGGGTGACTTTCATGGTCTTCCTCTTCAACTTTTTCACTTTCAATTATACATTTGTTTTGCAACTCAATACATATTCACTCTATATAACCTAATCACCTCAATGTAATTCTTCCATACTGATCATTCAATTTGTATTAATCCAATACCTGTTAACTCTCAATTCTATCAATTCTTGTTTCACCATAAATTCTCCTTAAATACTTCATTCCCAATTCACTCACCTTATCTATATGTTTCTCCTGGCATAAACAACGCTTACTCCCATATAACAAAGTCAGCAGAAGCATACTTTAAAAACCATTGTCATTTTTCTTGTAAACATTCATTCTTGGCAACATATATTATTCATATTCAGCAAATATTCTACCAAGGTACATAGACTCATCTATTTGCTCTAGGTTTTGCCATTTATATCTGATTGGCAATCATTCACATCATTATCTCAAAAACAACTACCTTGGTCTTTGATACATTAATTTTCAGATCCATTCTCCCTACTGCATCATACAACCTAACGTTCATTGCAATCATTCAGATTCTCAGCTAACAACAAGGCATCATCTGCATATAACAGTTACATTCACATCACCACTCAACACACCTGTAATGTTACCAAAAGCATTTGCCAAGCATTCCATTTATTTTCATGCGTGCTTAATTTTCATCATATATTGGTTTTATAGCATTCCTCAAACCAGCATTCATCTTATAGCATTCAGCCAGGTTCATTAACTTCAAATCTGGGCAAACATTCCCTAACTCAAGCCTTATTATATGCTTTCTAAATCAACAAATATGCAATAAACCTTCTTACATTCATTCATCGATTACCTCCTGAACAGCAAAAATCTTATCTACATATCTCCTGCCTAGCATAAAGGTCTACTGTACTTCCTAATTTTTTTTTCATCTTGTATCCTTTCAATCAGAATTCTGCCAAATACTTTCCCAGGGGCGCTTAACTAATTAATCCACCTATTGATTTTGCATTCACTCTTGTTATCTTTCCATTTGTATAAGGGAACAATAACATTATTACAATATTCAAACATAGATTCAGTCGCCACTCATATATGAAACAACTAACACAAGCTATTCCATATTTTAACATTTCACCAGTTACACCAACTACACCTACAGTGCTACCGTGTTTAAATACTGTCTCAACATTTATGACTTCCTTTTCATCATTTTTTTTTTTGGACACCAACATTTATAGCATAAATTCTAATTTCACTCTTCAGTGTGCTACCATTATTCCCATGCAAATTTCTAAAATACTATTTTCAGCTATTCCTCAACTATCCCAAATAATTTTATCCCAAATAGTTTCAACTCTTTTATTCTTAATTCCATTCATTCTACTGGAGGTTCCTTGTTTAGTCCTTTTTACCCACTTTTAAAATAAGTTTTTATTTCCATTAAAATTGCTCAGCGTTTTCTCCGCCTTAAAAAAAAAAAATTAACTGTTCCTTGTTCTCTTTGGCTAGGTAACTCTTTTTGCAGATATCGTTTCCTCACAATACACAATATACAGTACCTTACCTCTTGAATTCTTTTTTGCAGTCCTCTCTTACATGCATTTTTTCTCATACAATGCCTCTTTCACTTCATCATTCTACCAAGCATCCTTTTTTGTATCTCCATTAATGTAACTTCACAGCACTTCTGTGGCATTCTGTAACATAATTTGCTTCACACTGTTCCAAGCAGCTTCCATATACTATTTTCTTATGTTCATTTTTCATTAATTCAATTGGTAGGTTAATTTATCTTCTATTACTTTTCAGAGGAGACCTGTACCTTCTCTTCCTCCAATTGTTCTACTTAACTGTCATTTCTTCCACATCTTTTTCTTCCAGGTTCATTTTTCCCCAAATCCATTCTTGACATTCCCAAAACTGGTCTTGTGCATTTATATTCATTCCTTTGCCAAGTGTCACACAGGTAAGCTTATAGATATATCACACAGTCAAAACAATCTCTTTTTGAAATAGATAACTGAAAACAATCACCACTTGTATTCATTCTTAGGGGGGACGCGGTGGCGCAGCGGCTTAATGACGCTGAAAGTGCCGGCCAGAAATGGCTGAAAGCTTCAGCGGTTCGAGTCCAGCCTCGCGTTAACAAGGTGAGCTCTTGTTTCTATACCCGCAGCTTCTGCCAACTCAGCAGATCGAAAACATACGTGAGTAGATAAATGAGGACTCTCACTCCGGTGGAGGAAAAATGCTGGCAGCGGCTCAACAGAGAGAGACGGGACAAGTTGCCGGTAAAAGCGCGAAAACCGCGCTCGTCCGAAAAAGGGGCGCGAAGCAACGGAAATCCCGCCTCCTGTGCTGCCAGCTGGGCTGACGCTCTAGGAATTAGGCTCTGGCAAAGTCTAATTCCGAAACTAGAAAGATGCAATTGCCTTGAAAACCGCTAGGGGGCGGTCACTGCAGGGTCAGTAATGACTGTTAAGCAGATAAAAAAAAAAAAAAAAAAATTCATTCTTAAGATTCTGAATGGCACAGTAACTTTTTCATACTCTCTCATCTCATTCTCACCCATCAGTTCATGTCATCTAAAAAAATATTTTTTTCTCTCTCTCAGATCATATTCATTAAGAAAACTGCACATTTTTTCCCAAACTCATCCCTATTTTTTTTTCAATATTACCATTCATTGGAGCATAGCATGCAACATATCACCAACTATGCTATTTTCATAAGCATATACAGCAATCTAAGTAACACCAATACACACTTTCTGACATGCATTCTAGCCCCTTTATTCATAATTAAACCAGCACCTTCACTTCCATACATGTACTGATCATCTCCACTCTACAAATCAGGAAACTTTCATTAACATCTATTATATCATTCCCCTTACTCTTACATTCACCAGTTCAAGAGATACCTATTTTTCTTTCATTTCATTTGTTAATTTATGCTGTCTACTATTCATAAGTCATAATCTTTCATACAGCATTGCTATCACCAGATGTGCTTATAGATATTTTCCTCTGCCACACATCATGCTTTGGTCATCAAAGCTTTCATATAAAGCTTTTTAATAAGGAAATGAAAGAGGAGACTAGGTTTCCAGCCTTAGATATACCTATGCTATATGACTAGGATACAGGAAGTTGTTTCGTTTTTCAATATACCGACTTACAGATTTATATAATAAAAAGCAAAGTATATAACAGTCTTGGAACTACAAAAACATGTTAAGAATGAGACTGAAATGTAACTGATCAAAAAGGTAGAATAAGATTAAAAGGAAACTGATCAGAATTTTTGGGGGGGAGGGCATTTTCCCAACTGAAAGTCAACACTAATTTGACTGAAATTTATTTGATTAAACTCCTATCTTGAAATTGAACAATATTTGATACAGAACTTTACTTTTGGCTCTGGGAGTATTCATTCACTAAGCAAAAACATGTTTCAGTGATCCCAAATCTTGTAAGATGAATATTAATTAACATTTTGATTGTTGCAACAGAGAAGTGGCTTTATTTGACCTATGGCTAATTGGAAGGCATTTGGTATAAAACTATGTTAAGAAGATACTTATTAGTTTTTTTTAAACATCATCTCTGAGATGCACAATTGTAAGAAAGTAGTTTAAGAGCCAATATTGAAGCAGCATAGAGAAGTTGAGAGTCAAATCCTTTGGTATTGTCTCTACCTATGCATGATGTTGTTCGTTAAGTTGCCAGTTGGCAAATACAAGAACTATAAACTGGACAGAATAGAAACAATCCAGAGCAGTGTTTCTCAACCTTAGCAACTTTAAGATGAGAGGACTTCAACTCCCAGAATCCCCTGGCTGGGGGAATTCTGGGAGTTAAAGTCCATTCATCTTAAAGTTGCTGAGGTTGAGAAACAGTGATCCAGAGACTAAGAGGGGATTACATGAAGCAGAATCTGTTCATTACAGTCTGTTGTAAGCCTCAGATAATTGCAATTTCAAAACAAAAAACACTCACCTCCCAGCTTTTTGTTGACGGTTCACTGAAGAAATTGTCTATCATGTCAAGTTCTTCCTTTTCCACCACCACAAAACCTTGTTCCTTAGCATCTTTGCCATATACATCTGGTGACCACTGTACAAAAAAAGTGTACAGATGATCAACCCTGTCAAACAAACAAACAAAACAAATGTTAAAAGCTCTAAAAACAATACATTGGAGGATGCAAATTCACTCAATTGCTAATAAAGTTAGCATCTGTCTGGAGAAGGCTTTGCTCAAGTGTATCATACCCACCAGAGCCATCATTGTGGCATTTTATGCAGGACCTTTAGAGCTGGCCTTTGCCATTGGCTGGGGACCAACAGCTGCTGGGAAATGGCAGCCCCTGCTTTCTTGCAACACAAGATGAGATCGTGCCAGGGAAAGATCTTCCTAGACACAGCCATCAGCCGACAAGCAAACACCTTTCTCTTCCTTCCTCCAAATGCACTTTGGTCTCTACTATCAACAGTAACTAATGGATACTCAAGGCTGGGAGTTTTGCATGTGTGTCAGTGTGAATTAAAACAACCACTTATGAACGGTCATAAAGAGCAGAATATATCTTCTACAGAAACAAAGTAAGAGTGTCATATTAGCATACCACAAGTAGACCAATGTATTCTGACAATGTGAATCTAGCAATGTGAATCATCACCCCTCTACCACCATGCTTGGTATGAGAGGTTTGTATGAGAGGTTGGTATGAGAGTTGGTATGAGAGGTTTGTGCTGATATGCTGTGTTTGGTTTTCACCAAACGTGGCGCTGTGCATTATGGCCAAACATCTCCACTTGGGTCTCGTCTGTCCAAAGGACAGTGTTCCAGAAGTCTTGTAACTTGTTCAGATGCAACTTTGCAAACCTAAGCCATGCTGCCATGTTCTTTTTAGAGAGAAGAGGCTTTCTCCTGGCAACCCTTCCAAACAAACCATACTTGTTCAGTCTTTCTAACTGTAGTCATGAACTTTAACATTTCACATGCTAACTGAGGCCTGTAGAGTCTGAGATGTAACTCTTGGATTTTTTGCAATTTCTCTGAGCATTGCACAATCTGACCTTGGGGTGAATTTGGTGGGACGTCCACTCCTGGGAAGATTGGCAACTATCTTGAATGTTTTCCACTTGAATAATCTTCCTCGCTGTAGAATGAGGGACTTTAAATTGTTTGGAAATGGCCTTATAACCCTTCCCAGATTGATGGTCAGCAACAATTGCTTCTCTAAGATCATTGCTGATGTCTTTACTCTTTGGCATTGTGTTAACACACACCTCAATGCTCAAGACCAGCAAGCTCCAAAACTTCGGCTTTTCTAGAGGTAGTCACACTTGCTGAAGATCAATTGATCAAGGACATTTGATTAGCAGCACCTGGCTGCTACTTAGCCTCTTCACACCAATGGAAGCAGTAAGGGTGTACTTAGTTTTTCACACATGGCTTCTCCATTTTGGCTTTCTTTTTGTAAAATAAATGACAACATGGTGTAATATATCATGTGTCATTGTTCATCTGAGGTTGTATTTACCTACTTTTGAGAACTGCTAAGGACCAGATGATTTTTATTATGTCCTGATACGTAAAACCATAGAACTCAAAGAGGGTGTACTTTCTTTTTCACACGACTGTATCTATCAGCTAAAGCCAATCCATTCTGCTGAGCAAACTCTGCAGAAAGACCACCATGTTATAAAGAATGAATAACTTGTTAAGTTGGGCAGACAGTAGTCAACCTGTTCAAGGACAGATTCTCAGAAAAAGAAGGCTACTGGCCTAGAGAGATTGTGGGAAAGAGAACAAGAACCCACAAAAGTTGACGAAGTACAAATACTGTAATTCTTTACAGCCCTACCTGCACTTTTGACTACATTTGATAGCAGTGAACCGGAAGAGCTGCAATTCTATATATGGGCAAATAGAAATACAAATGCCAGTTTCTCATCATATTAAAGCATTATAATGGAATGACCCAGCGGTTTATATTGGCCCATTATGAAGCCTTATCTCTCATTCTCTATTTCCAAAGCTTAACTTAACATTCTTACGATGATCAAAGGCTTTCAGGTTTGAAATGCTAAGCACATAGAGGCAACACCAATCAAAACAACCAAATGACCTAGACTGCCAACCTTTACACAGTCCCTCTCCTAACACTAATATTTATACATAAATAAGCTTCACCAAGGCTTATCCTGGGCCATGAGAAAGCACAGGGCCCCAAAACACAAATCTTTGTTTTGCCCAGCAACACCATGTAGCCAATGCAAGGACAGCAGGGTATCACCCTTGCATGAAACTGTCAGCAAGGAGGCATCTCCCCAAAATATGGATTGAGTTTCAATGTTAGTCTGGCTTCTGCAGTTACTAGCCCAGAAGGATGAGGAGGATAAGAATAGAGCTAATAGTACTGCTACTAAGCCATTCCTCAATATTATATTATTAACTACTGCTCTTTTCTATTATGGTGTTTTGCTGAACTGGCAGATTTTTATTTTGGCAGATGCTTCTGTTTTTTTGTACTGTTTCTATAACTAGCTATCAGAGTTTTATTGTATTTTATAGTTGTTTTAATTCCCATTAACTGTAGCTGTTGAGAGGCTATAAAGAAAATAATAAAAATTGATCAGACTAAGGGCGTTCTGATAAATCTTTTCTCCTAGGCTCACATTTAATGCACAACTGTCCATTCATGCATACCTTAAAAATGCCCTGATATTATCAGTGACTTTAAAAGAACCTGCACGTTAAACCATATCAGGTCCTCATTAAAGGAACTGTGCACTTTAGTCTGCACTGCTCTGAACTATTCTTACTAAGGGCTACAGCTATGCACGTTGTCCCACACTTTGACTGAATGTCCTAATGTTCAACCAGAAGCATAAAAGGAAGGAAAGTTGTTTTTCTTGCAGAGTATCCTGGCAGATATATGAACTGCATGGATGGACAGCAAATTGGCAAAGGATGAAAACTGCAACTTTAAATCAATTGCATTACTTCAGTTCCTCTCTGAAATAAAATTTATGCCATTAATCCATGTCCAGTTCTTTATTCCAGGCTCCCTAATATTACTTCAGGAGCCAGTTTGGTGTGGTGGTTAAGGCACCAGACTAGAAACTGGCAGACGGTGAGTTCTAGTCCCACCTTAGGCACCAAGCCAGCTGGGTGACCTTGGGCCAGTCACTCTCTCTCAGCCCTAGGAAGAAGGCAATGGCAAACCACTTCTGCAAAATCTTGCCAAGAAAACTGCAGGGACTTGTCCAGGCACTCGCCAGGAGTCAAGACTTAACTTGAAGGCACAAAAATAAGTATAACTTCAGCCTTAAAATCCTTTGTAGCAGGACCTATGTTTCAATATTCTTAAAGCCTCACAAGGAGTGATAACCAAACAGAGCTATAAACCACCAACCTTCTCTTACAGCAAGCACATACAAATGTAACATAAATATATTTATACTCACTCTGAAATATTGTTAACATTCCCCATTGCAAGAAACACAATGAAGGATCTTCAGTCAGCTAGGTCAGAAGCAAGTGTATAACTGGGTCAATAGGAACATTTGAACAGAAGCCCTTATAAAGCTTTAATGATTATTGCTCCTTAAGGTACGTGCAAAAGATAAGGAGCATTCCGTAAGGAGGATACCTATTTCACAATCACAATGCAAGAGTGGTAAAGCCACTGATTAATCCAGTTTCATTGTCTGAGCTGATGTAGTACTATTTGGGAGCTTTCTGCTACATGTCTAAAGTCACAGATAGGGCAAAAAGATCCAACAGAAGTCAACAATCGCAGTTAGGACATATTACACGTTATTGCAAAGTAAGTCATATAAACAGCTATGTGATTAGTCAGCAAACCTGTCAGCTACCTGATGTCATTTCCAGAGTGCATGCTATATTGAAGAAAAAAATAACACTCAGGAAACCTCTTAAAGACTAACAAACTTTAGCCGAACTTTCATTGAGCAGAGTACATTTGCAAGATTTCATCAAGTGGCATTATTCTGTTGTAAGGGTTCTTAAAATCTCTTAACATTACACTGTAATGATGAGAGATCTGACATGTAACACAAAAAATGTAAAATATAACACATTAAGAGAGATGACATATAATAATAAGGAACACTTTTGAACAATGCTAAGATGACAAATGAAATATGAAACACACACACATCAACGGACATGCTGGGAGAGCTACAACTGGGGCTCTTTATAAATACTTTGCCACCCTATCAGTCAGTTACTTCTTAAATACTGTCCTTTTTTCTGCAAAGGTTTTCCTGGATGTATTTATTTTCTTTGAAATATTTTTATACTGCCTTTAAAGGAAAAGAACATCTTTTCAACATGTATTACAAATACCATTATATATTCATACACATAATATTACTAATACCATAGTAATGTATTAGTGTGTGTGTGTGTATGGTATTAATAATATTATACATATATACATACACACACATATATACAAACATACACACACAAATCTAAAATACCAGCAGCATTAAAATAAAAATATCCATAATGAATATAAAGTGTTAAATATAGAATTTGGAGTACAAAGTATAAAAAGCATTAGCATCTTCAGTCTTAATGCCCATTACAAGAAAGAAACCAACTGGAAGTGGTATTCTAAAATATTTATGGAGCTACTACAGAAAAGGCTTCAACTATTATACCCAAATTGATTGAGATGATTGGCAAGCAACTCTCACCTTTTCTAATTTAACTTTGGCATCATCATTTGTTGACTGAGGCCTATTTACCCATAACAGCGCTGTCAACCTGTTTTAAGCCCAAATTAGTCACAAGACCAAACATATTACTGCAGTCAGAGTAGCAAATGACTGTGAAATATCCAGAATCTTCTCCAGAATTCATTAGTATCTACTTGGCGGTAAATATTAAGTTTCAAATCCTGATATAACCATGAAGCACATTAGTGGCTTTGGGTCAGTTGCTGCTGTCAGCCTAACCTACCTTACAGAACTGCAAGATTGAGATGGGAGAAGAAATAACTCATATACTTGGCCTTGAGCTATTTCACTGAATATAAATACAATTTTTAAAAATTAAATTGAAAATAAAATAAGCATATTCCTACTCTAAGACAAAACAGAAATTGTTTAAAGAATTTGTATTATGGATTTCATTTTTAGTTTAGTAACTCATTTTGCAATATACCCACCCGGTATCAGTGGGAGTCGGGCAGCATATTAATATTATTATTATTAATAAGATATAAAAAAGGAAAATGTATTAAGAAGGATTATGAGAAAGGAAAAATGGAGAAAAGAGTGAGACATCAAATAAAAAATAGGCAACAGTCAACATGACTTCATGATACTTGTGAAATCATCAAGCAATATTTGTACAATCCATACAGACAATTGTAATAAACTGAGTGCTCTCAAGAACGGGAAAATTATTGCATTTTTTTCAGCAACAAATTGTTCAAGTTCATTTTAGCTGACAATAAATACCCCTTCAACAGAAGCATACATTTTGATAGATAGCCACTGAGTTTTTGAAAACACACATACACACACTTTGGAAAGGACCCAAGAACCATTTCATGAAGACCTGGAACTTACCTTTCTCGAGGGACAGCAAACCAGTACTCTGGTTGCTTTCGTCTTTTATGATATTGTTGATACATCACAGTTGGCTGGGAAATGAAAGACTTCCTCATAGGTGTGCCCACTTTAACACACAGAAACATCGGTGGGGTCTTGCTTTTTTCCTCTTTTGAAGGAAGCATATCTGAATTCAAAAGATCATTCAGTCACAAAACAACCAACATAACAGATTACAGGTAGTCCTTGCTTAGCAACCACTCATTTAACAACAGTTCAAAATTACAACAGCCTTGGAAAAAGTGCTTTATGACCTGTACTCACACTTATGACTGTCACAAACCACTGCACCACCCCCTGCGGTCACATGATCGCAATTTGCAATTTTTTTTATGACAGCTGTTAAGCAAATCACTATTGTCGTTAAGCGAATTACAGCAAAAAATGTCCATCGGGGAAGCTGGATTCACTTAACGACCACATGATTCACTTAATGACCATCATAAAATGGGCATAAAACCAGATCCAGTAACATGGTGACTCAGTTAATGACTGCCCCGCTTAACGGCCACTTTTCTGGCCCCTATTGTGATCGTTAAGCAAGAACTATCTGTAATAGCATTTACAAATACAGGCATACCAATAAATTTGATGATAATTCATCTCATCTAGTTCATTTATTGTAATTATTATGTTGCTAGTCAATAAAAATTGCAGAACTTTTAAAATAAAATAAAAATCATAGAAAATATAAATGGATTATTTTCTCTGCTCCACAGCTATAGGAGAAATATTGGAAAGAATATGTGAGAAGCCTATCTTAGTGGCTACTTCTTATGTCTTAGACCCCCTGTTAAAAGAAATCTTTTGAGGTCCATCTCTACTGTTCTTTCTTCTTCTTCTTCTTCTTCTTCTTCTTCTTCTTCTTCTTCTTCATCATCATCATCATCATCATCATCATCATCATCTATCTTATTTATATAGCTGCCCATCTCACACAAGGTGACTCTGGGCGGCGTACAACAATTAAAAAAATAAATACATAAAAACAGCTACATATAAAAAACAGTAAAAACACACAAAACAGGAGGGGATAAAATTAATAAGGGAGCCATCGTAAAATCCCCCTAGTCCCCTGGGAACCCCAGGCCTGATTACATAGCTTATCAAAGCTTCTTATACTTAAACGAACCTTTTGCCAATTAGATGGATTTGTTAAGCTTTAATCTGCCATATGCTATTCTTTATTTCTTACTGATCATGTTTTATTTTACAAGTTTTAATGTGGTTGTCATTCTATTGTTTAAAAAGTTAGAAGACGACGGCTGACTAAGGACTAAAACCCAAAATGCTAAGCAGCAAAAAAACAACCAAAGGAGCTCAACCCCCATTCTAGCCTGGGAGTAATTTACAGACAGTCAGAAGGGTGGGAGCAGTCTGATTCTTCGGGAGGATGCTATTCCACAGGGCAGGAGCCATCACCAAGAAGGTATGCTTCCTAGGGCCCACTAGATGGCACTGCTTAATTGATGGGACCTGGAGCATGTGCACTCTAGCTGACCAGATGGGAAGAAACATGGAGACAGGCAGTCCCTCAAGTAACCACACCCCATGCCATGTAAGGCTTTATAGGTGATAACCAGCACCTTGAATTTCCACCTTGAATTGCCAGAAGCCAACTGGCAATCAATGCAGCTCACAAAGCAGCGGGAACACGTGCACATATCGCAACACACCCATCATTGCCTGCACCGCTGCATTCTGGGCCAGCTGTAGCTTCTGAGTGGTCTTCAAAGGCAGCCCCATGTACAGCACATTACAGTAATCCAGTTGAGACATGACCAAGGTGTGACTGACTGTTTGAAGACCTTCCTGGTCCAGGAATGGGCGCAATTGATGCATAAAGTGAACTTGCACAAAGGCCCTCTTGGCCACAGCTGCTACCTTCTCTTCAAGCAGGAGCTGTGAGTCCAAGAGGATTCCCAGATTGTGCACCAGTCTTGTATGGGGAAGTGCAACCCTGTTAAAGACTAACAATGGAGCACCCCTGGAACCGGAGGAGTCATAAGAAGCCACCTGGTCTTATCAGGATTGAGCATTCCTCCCCATCCAGGCCCACATAGCTTCCAGGCACTGTTTCAGGACTTTGACAACATTGCTTGGTCAGCCTGTGATTCCATTATTTCAACAATTAAATATTTCCATTATTTCAACAATTAAATAAGTTAAAAAACAAAACAGTACCCTAAAACAATATGCTACTGCTTTTCTCTGTCACTGGCCTTGCAAAATCAATGAAATTAATTACTTTATAACACAAACACAAATTTAGCATATCAATTCATTTAAGTAGCATAAACAAAATAATGGAAAATATTCTAAGTACATAGTGGTTGCTCGGCCACGAAAACTGAGTTTTCTGAGAGAGAAAACTAATGAGCAAGTGCTGAAGCACTCATTCCCATAGGTTTCCAGACAGCTGCAGAATTTAATTAGAAATCTTTCTTGAAACTCAAGCTTTACAAATAGCTCACAAACATTACATCTGTTGCAAAAGTTATGTCTGCATCTTGATACATATCAGAGGTTGGTCTTCTTTCTTCAATAATTCTATATGTACAATTTTTATTATTAAATTTTTATTTATTTATTTATTTATTATTAAACTTGTATGCTGCCCATCTCCCCCAACGGGTGACTCTGGGCGGCTCACAATAACAAAAAAGAACAAACACACCAATCCCTCCAACAGTGGCTAAAATCCATAAATAATTAAAATACAAACATACATTAAAAATGTCCTAAAAACACCCTGTATATTTTAGCTCTAACACCTTCAAGATGCTGGGGGGGGGAGCCAGAACCCATCACCCAACCAGCCATCTCCAAAGATGTGAGCCCCCATCCGGCCCCCAGGCCTTCTGGCAAAGCCAGGATTTAACCCTTTTTCTGAAGGCCATGAGGGAGGGGGTACACCAGACCCCGGGAGGCAAGATGTTCCACAGGACGGGAGCCACTGCAGAAAAGGCCTTCTGCTTAGACCCCACCAATCAGAATTCCTTGACCGGTGGGGTCTGCAACCTGTCCCTTCTGCTGGACCAAGTGGGGCGGGCTAAAACAACCAGGGTGAGACGGTTCCTCAGATAACCTGGTCCTGTGCCATGAAGGGCTTTAAAGGTGATGACCAACACCTTGAATTGGACCCGGAAACAAACTGGCAACCAATGCAGCTCACGCAACAGCGATGTTATATGTGCCCTCCTAGGGGCACTGAGAACTGTCTGCGCTGCCGCATTCTGCACCAGCTGTAGCTTCCAGATAGTCTTCAAGGGTAGCCCCATGTAGACCACGTTGTAGTAGTCCAACCCGGAGGTGACCAGGGCATGGGTGACCCTGCGGAGGGCCTCCTGATCCAGGAAGGGGCATAACTGCCGCACAACATGAAGTTGTGTAAAGGCCCTCCTAGCCATGACTGCCACCTGCTCTTCGAGCAGGAGTCGTGAGTCCAGGAGGACCCCCAGATTACACAACGGGTCTGTCTGGGGTAGTGCAACCCCATCAAGAACCAAAGATGACAAACTCCTAGATCTTGAGGCTCCTTGTACCCACAGCCACTCCGCCTTACCACGGTTCAGTCGAAGCCTGTTGTCCCCCATCCAGGCCCCCACAGCCTCCAGGCACCGCGAGAGGGCAGTCACAGCATCACTTAAGACACCTGGGATGGAGATGTATAATTGGGTATCATCAGCATACTGATGATACCTCATCCCATGGTGCCGGATGATCTCACCCAACGGTTTCATGTAGATGTTAAACAGGAGCGATGAAAGCACCGAACCCTGAGGCACCCCACAAAGTAGGGGCCGGGGGCTGGACCTCTTGCTCCCTATCAACACTGATTGGGTTTGGCCTCGGAGAAAAGAGCTGAACCAGCACAAAACTGTGCCACCCAGCCCCAACTCCTGCAGCCGACCCAAAAGGATACCATGGTCGATGGTATCGAAAGCCGCCGAGAGGTCAAGAAGAGCAAAGATGGATGCACTACCCCCATCCCACTCTCGCCAGAGATCATCCAAAAGTGCGACCAATGCTGTTTCTGTCCCATAACCAGGCCTGAACCCTGACCGATAGGGGTCCAGATAATCCATTTCCTCCAGGATCCTCTGAAGCTGCCGCGCAACCACCTTTTCCACCACCTTCCCTAAAAAGGGGAAGTGGGAGACTGGACGAAAGTTGTCCAGAAGGGTGGATCTAGCGACGGTTTCTTGAGGAGTGGGCGGACCAAAGCCTCTTTGAAAGGCTTCAGAAACACCCCCTCCTGCAAGGATGAATTGACCACCACAGAACCCACCCTAAGGTCACCTCCTTGGTAGCTTTAACTAGCCAGGAGGGACAAGGATCTAAACCACAGGTAGTCGCACTGACAGCCCCGAGGACCCTGTCCACTTCCTCAGGGGCAACAGGATCGAACCGTTCCCAGATAACTGGGTAAGAACGCTCCCTGGGCAACTCCACCGGACCTGCTCCACGCTTGGCTTCCAACTGAGAGCGGATCTGAGCAATTTTGTCCATCAGGTGTTCAGCAAATTCCTCTGCATGACCCTGCAAATAGTCCTCTGCCCCCCCCTTTTCTCAGGAGGGACCGAGTGACCCTAAACAGGGCTGCAGGGCGACACTCTGAGGATGCAATAAGAGCGGAGAAATGTTGACATTTCGCCACCCTTACTGCCACTAGGTAGGCCTTAATAGCAGCTCTAACCCGCGTTCAGTCAGATTCGTCTTTAGTTTTCCGCCAGCGGTGCTCTGGACGTCTCTTAGCCCTTTTCAGCTCCCTCAACTCCTCCGTGAACTACGAGGAGTGCCGGGGGTGATGGGCCAAGAGAGGACGCACAGGCGTGATCCTGTCCAAGGCCCCAGCCGCCTCCTTATTCCAGGCTGCGGCCAGAGCTTCCGCTGGGCCGTGCAGCAAGGCCTCAGGAACAACCCCCAGCTCCCTTTGGAACCCGTGCGGGTCCATCAGTCGCCGGGGGCGGACTGCTCGAATAGGTCCCACCTCCTTGCTGAAGGGGGCAGCATAGGAGAATCCCACCGCCACCAGGGAGTGATCTGACCATGAAAGGGGGGATAATATAAAATCCCCCACCAGATCACGCTGCCACTGCTCCGACAAGAAAACCATGTCTGGAGTGTGACCACTGTCCCAGGTCAGGCCGCAGATGACCTGGGATAGGCCTATGGCTGCATATATTTATCCTGCATATATTTCCAGCAAGATTTATTATTATTAGCCTATAATAATATATATGGATTCCCAGCAAGACCTTAGAAAAAACTATTGTTACGACTAGAAATTTGCTAATATACGGTATGTATATAACTCCCAGAGACAGAGAAGTCAGCAAGAAATACAGTACTACACGCACAGACTTAACACATTCAGCAACTATCTTGGTCATTATCAATCTAACAGGAAAGGTATGATATCAACAATGTGGAACAGTAGAATCAGTATCTGAAGAAACATTTAAAAGCCTAAGTGACTGAAAAGTTATCTTTAGTTTTGGGTGTCTGATAAGCCCTTAGCAACAGAGAGGACTGGAGTTTAATATAGGAAAAACAAGATTGTGCAGTATAATGACATATTCCTCTACGTTGTTCAGATGCTAAGCAAGTTCTGTATTCTGTATTTCCCAGGCCCAATTATACTCAATTAGTAATGCAGCACAAGATTTATATATACAGGGTGGATCTTAGGCTGAATCAGAAATGATCCACTTTAGAAGGAAGGTGGACAAGTTTAAAACAGGGAGTTAGGTTAAAAAAAAAATAAGTACGGCAAACAGGCTTACCTTCGATGGGCACTTGGATTCTCTGCAATAGCCACAGTCTGATTTCAGAGTTCTTATCTAGATGAGATGTCAAAAAAGAGGTATCTGATCCTTCACATGTTTTTTTCTCTGCTGCTACTGAGCCAGCTTCCAGCAAAGACTCATTTCTTACAACAGAGGAGGATTCAAGTCCTGCCTTTTTGACAGCAAGAACTTCAGTGGGTTGGGATTTTGAAGAGCTCAGTGTGAGGTCTATGCCCACAGGCATATTGTTCTTTTCTTCCTTGATTTCATCCTTAGGCAAGTAATCAATAGACTGTGGTTCATCTTTATCATTACCAAGATAAAATTCAATAAGCTTGTCTTTATTCAACTCTTTATTTGCATCCAAGGTCATCTTTATCTTATTGGTTGGTGAACTTCCACCCTTGTTCATTTCAGGCATCACATCTAGCTTCTCACAGGACTCTAGATCAAGATCATCCTTAGAGACTTTATGCTTTGCCCCAGATGAATCTAACACTGGTTGCTTATAATTGTCTTTGTTACTTGCTTGCAACTGAACCTCCTTTTTTATTTTGCAATGATCCCTGTGAAGATCAACGGATCCAGCATCTCTACAACCTATTTTACTATCAGTCTGCAATGAAGTCTTGTCTAGCTCAATAAAGCCATCTTCCTCTAGAAGGGAACTGTCTTTGGTTAAGTCCAAAGTTACATTTGCTACAGAACATTCTGCAGTATAAGTTTTCAAAGTCATCTGTTCTAAAGACTCAGGAGTAACAGAGTCCTTTGGTGTTTCTACTGACCTGGATGCCACTAGGGAAGGACTTGCAGAAGACTTCAGGACTTCAAAATTTGAAGAGTTCTCTTTGTCTGAGTATATTAGTCTGGAATTCAGAGCAACAAAGCTGTCTATTTTCTGTTGCTTCTTTTCTTTGTTCATGGATTTAAATTTACTGAAAGGATTGATGTCCTTCTCAGAAGCAAGATCTTCCCATTCACCAGGCCTGTACAGAGGACAAAGATCCTTTGGAATGTCGCTGCCAGGACAGATGGTGGGATGTATATGGAGTATTAAAAATGGGGAACAAAATAAAAACAAATGAGAATGCAAAAAACACTTAAATAAACTTAAATATTTAAAATAATTAAATAAAATTCAAATATGACAACAAAGGAGACATCAACTGAAATGCACCAAAACAACTTCGAAATAACATGAATTAAGCCAATGACTTCCTTCAAAATAAAATGCAAACCAACTGAAATAAAGTAATTATAAAGTTGGAATAACTTTGGTGAAGGGTATGTTGTGGAAGTGGGGAAATCAATTCATCCTGAGATAGCTTATAGATACTTCAAAAGAAGAAGGGACAAAAGACAAGAATCTTGAGGAGGAAGGGAAGCAAACAAACTTCATCTCATCAGCTGAATCTTTTACTTAGTTCACAACACTGGAAAAAAATCAGCAGCAGGCTTAAAAGAGCCAAAGTTTTAAGATAATAATAAAATAAATAAAACTAAAATTTAATTATAGATTTATATTGCAGCCCAACTGACATATGACCCAATCATGAAATCTGAACTGTAGCAACCACTACAGCAAGCATATATAAAGTTTATTAAAAGTCTAGAATTTTACATCAGGTTAACTGCCCAATTTTACTAGAATCAAATAATCAAAGCCACCTAAAAAGTAATCATGAAAAAAGCTTCCAGCCAGAGGGAAAACCCATCTGCTTTCCCAACACCCATGCTTCTTGGTAAATGTTCTAAAAAGTGTGAGCATTTTTCTCTAGTGGAAATAATTATTGGATTATAGCTCTTCCTTGATGTCCCTTCTCTACCTCCAATGCTAGAAGTTAGCCTCTGCAATAGTAAAGCAGAAAATTTAAGACGGCTGATATGTCTGCTTGTTTCCTGTTGTCTTATGTTAAAAATTTAGTGGATGAAGCAATTAATGAAGAAACGTTGGTGCTTCTATTTAAGAAATTTGACACCAAAAAAGATAATTAAAAGAATCATTAAGGGAAAAGGTAAGGGAATAACTAAAATCACCTTTTTATATAATTTTCACATGCTAGAACTAACTAACCTAAAGAGTACAAATAGGAAGACCCATTCAAAGAGCATGGGGGGTTTTGGTGTGGGTTTTTTTTTTTCCCCAGAATTACAAAACAATATCTTCCTATTACTGCAGGTCATAAAGTTATCCTGGATTCCTTGTTTCTGCTTATCCGTGTATTGAATGAAGTAATTGCAGGAAGCTACTCCCATTCATAGGAAGTGACTTCAAGATCTGCTTTCTGACAGGAGGATCCATCATACATTTCCTCCTTAGAGCCCTCAACAAAGAACTTGTAGTTTAATTAATACTACAGTATGGATTACTCAAGACACAATGTCATGCAGAAATTAGACCACTAAATCTGTACTCTGTACTATCAGTTTGCTACGTCTAGAATGTCTTTGTCATTTCTTCGTTTCCTGCTATTTTGCAGTTTTAGTTCTCTTTAGAACTCTTAACCGCCCAGTTTTCATGCCCTTTCTGGGAAGTAATAAAGTTCTGACTCCTCCTGTTATTTTACCTCCTTTTTTACACAGGTAAAGCACTTTGTAAAACAAATTTTCATGTTAACAGTTACACCATTAGCAAAACATAAGTAACTTATTAGGAAACAATTATGTAATTCACAAAGCATAAAAACTTATTTTATAAAGTTCTCTGCCAAAAAATTATATTTGGGCCTAGGTTTGCATTGGCATTCTACACTCTTTTCTTGTCAGATGGTGTTTTGCTCCACAATTCTTTAAGGTTCTCCTTTCCCTTGCCAGCTGATTGAACACTGTATCCACCTGATAATGGTCAAACACACTCAACAAAGAAAACACTTCTTACGATGGAAGGGCATCTTTAATCTTCATGTGAGAGATGTCATTGTAGAGGGCAATCGAAACTACCTCCTCCATGGGACACATGAGCCCATACTCTTCACAGCCATTCTCAATGATGACAGGGTCTGACTTGTGAGGGTCAAACATGAACGTGTTGGGAGTGACTAACATGACCCCTCCAACTACTCCCTTGAAAAACAAAATAAAAATAAGTGGACAGTTAGTGCATAAAAATGTTACAACATGCTGACACAATGTACCCTCTGTGTTTTTTTATACTCCCTTTCCTCTCTAATGGAATTTTGTTTTCTTCCCTAGTGCTCAGTTTAGAGAAAAAAATCTCACTGAAATTGAACCAAGATAAAAGATTTTCAAAACACATCTATCTTCAGCAGACAAGGCCAGAGTTATAAAAAGGGATCAAGGTATTTAACTTTCATCCTTGGTTGCAGTGAAAGAGGAGCTACAGCTTGTTAATTAACTAGAGTCAAAAGGGAGATTCACAAGACAGTCCAAAACTTTTTCTGATTTTGGCTGCAAGCCCTGGCTTTAATTGACTTAGTTCTAAGACCTAGGATTCCCAATAGGAAATCTGAATAGTTCTCTGACAGAGAAGCAATTTAAATGGTTCTATTGTAGAGCTTAACTACAAATAGCATATATACTCGAGGAGAAATACGCACATAGAATTAGGTAAAGAGAATATGGTTAGAGGACAGTATGAGAATATAGATGGAACAGTTTAGGAGGGAACTGAACACTCTCTTCTCTTCACAGCAGCTTTCAGATCACTTACTTTTCCTTTGCTTACATGCACATACAAATAATGGGTTGAGATAACAAGGATGGTAAATACTTTTAGGAATCTTAATCACCCCAAAGAAAGTATTTGAAGGTTTCTTTCTCAAAACAATTTCAGCCTAGCTATACTTTGTCAACAATTTTTACCAAGGAAGCTCAGAACAGACACAGAAGGAATATAAGCTTTCTATAAAAATTAAATATATGATATCATTTAAATGCTACATCTATGACATAAAGACTTCAATTAATTAATAAGAATCTATTAAAACAGCAACACCGGAGGCCACAGTTCAGCTCCTGATTTCCAAAGGACTGCAAGAGATGGTAAAGTGGTGGCATCACCACAAGAAGAAAGATTGAAATATTTTGGCCCTTTTTTGGGGGGTACTAAGAGTATTAATTATTAGTATTAATTGAGAAAGCTAAAGAATACCAAAAAGAAATCAGTATGTGCTTCATTGATTATAGAAGGGCCTTCCACTGTGTTGATCATGTCAAGCTGTGGAATCTACTTAGAAAAATGGGAATCCCAGAACATTTCATTGTCCTCGTGCCAAACCTACACACAGGTCAGGAAGCCACAGCATGGATAGGAGATGGTGAAACAGACTGGCTCCAGGTTGACAAAGGAGAGAAACAACATTGTATATACTCCCCTTATTTATTCAACCTGTATGTTGAATATATACTGAGGGAACTGGATTGGAAGATGAGCATGGTTTTAAAATTGGAGGAAGAAACATCAGTAACCTGCACTATGCTAACGACACTACTCTGATAGCTGAAAATGCAAATGATCTGCAAGCTCTAGTGACAGAAGTCAAGGAGCACAATGAAAAAATGGGACTGAGATTAAATATAAACAAGACCAAACTAATGACAACAGGTACAACAACCAGTCTTAGAACTGACAATTAAGATACTAAAGTGGTGGAAAGTTTCTGCTTTTTAGGATCAATTATCAACAGTAAAGGAACCAGCATTTAAGAAATACACCACAGACCAGCACTAGATAAAGTAACCATGAAGGTCTTGGAAAAGATGTTCAGATACTGGGCTGTGCCTATACCTACAAAGGTCAGAATCTTGTATCAATGGTTTTCCATGTAACAAACTATAGAAGTAAAAGTTGGACTTTGAAGAGGCAGGATAGAAAGAATGTTGACAATTTTGAAATTTGGTATTAGAAAACACTCCTGAGAATACCATGGACAGCCAAGAAAACAAATAAATGGATCATCGAACAAATCAACGCAGAATTCTCACTTGAGGCACAAATGACCTGGCTAAATTATCCTACTTCAGAGACATTATGTGAAGACCTACCTCTCTGAAGAAGGCTCTAATGCTGGGAAAGGTAGAAAGAAAGAGAAGAAGAGGGCGACCAGCAGCAAGGTGGATGAATTCAAGTACAGTGTTGATGGGTGTACCACTGGAAGACCTGAAGGACCAGGTTAGGGACAGATCATCATGGAGAAAATCTAGCTACGTGGTCACTAAGGGTCAACACCAACTTGATAGCACATAAACAGAATGGCCTTTTACTGTCATCTCCACACTTAAAAACCACTCCAAATAGCTCCAAAATTGCCATTTGGGAGCAAATTATGTGGGGGGTGGGGGTGGTGTGGTAAAAATGAGAATGACAGTAGCATGCCTTCCAGAGGCATCTCTTCTGCCCATGCAATCACACTGAACAGGGTCAACTCTCTCCAGGTCCCATTTACTCTAGAATGCCATCTGACAGGACCTAGAAAACAGGCATTTTTGTTTCTTGACCCTATGCTTTGGAACATCCCTCCCACCTGGGATTCAGGAGACCAGCTAAGCCTTTGTTTTTCCATCTCAATCAAGAGGTTAGGGTTAGAATATGAATTCTGCAGTCCAATCTACCATATCTAAAATAAACTATTCCTTACTGATAAAATAAGCAGCAAGTGGGTGGGGGTTCTTAAATTATTTCAATGAACAATTTTAATGGTGCAATCAAAACAAGATTATCAGTTAGTGCCATTTATATTAGGGACCTATAGCATAGCCTGACTTGGTTACCTTGATAATCTTTTGAATCTTTCTGCAAGACAGATGCATTATTAAGATGCCTGTTTACCTCATTAAAGATCTGGTCCTCTTTACCATCTGGTGATCATATTTCCAGATTAGTATACCATTTGGCATTCTACTTTGTAATTGGTCTTTCACATAGGAAGCAAATCTGCTGGCAAATAAATTATCCAAATTCTCTACCTTGCCATCTGTGAAGTAACGACAGTTTATTTTTAAAAACTTAAACACCGGTTCATCTTCCTCTGAGGTGGACGACATAACTCTCTGAAGTGGTCGGCAAGCCCTTCTTGCTAAATCAGCATCCTTCAAAAATAAAATTAGACAAAGCAATGGCTTGGATCTTAAGATAGGCTTTCATTCGTGCAGGTGAATGCAGTCTTTATTAATCTGTCCCTCTACAAAAATCATGAATACTCATCACATATTTGATACCATTTCCAAGGCCTGAGAAAATGCTTGAGGAGCAGAGAGTTCTTAGGACTAAAAGGGTTATAAGGAAGCCCCACTCCCTGAACAGAAGCCTGTTCTCTCCATGAAAGGAATATTAGGTCCCAAACCAGTATCCATAATAGTTATTACTGTTATATTATGTATGCTTTCTGTAAAAACAGTGCTCTAATAACACAGAACTCATCTTCTGTTTATTGTGCAACTTGAAAGAGCTTTAGTCATTGCCAGAAACAGCAGGGTATCTATAAACTTGTTTTTGTATCAACTTTGCCTGTACATAAAAGGACACCACTGCAGCATGGTTATTTCCCCTCTACTGTTGGATAATGCTGGAAGGATAAGGCCACAGAGGAACTGCACCTTTTTATAAATTCCAGCATTGCCACTCTTGGGAACTGGCACAACGCTAGCAGGAAATTAGAATGATTACAATGACATCTTCGTTTTTGTACTGACCTTTCAGAAAACTGATCATAGTGGAAGTGACTACTACACAGGGGAATTAAGAAAGAACAGAAGAGCAGGGTGGTGGTACAGCTTTAGTTTTCCCTCCCCAGAGATCTCAGCTGTATCAAATCACTGGGTTGAGGAAAGGCATCAATCTCAATACAGCCAGGACTGCTTGGGGAGAAATGTTGTACACATGTGTGTGCATGCCCAGATGTGTACTATATATGCAGGCCCTGACCTGCTATCTTGGCAGAAAATAATGTATGCCCCAGTGTAAAGCAATCCCAATGCCATTGCAATTTTGTTAATGAACTCCACTATTTTTAGGAAATAGTGAAATGGACAGTTTCCAAAGACAGCTTATGTGCTTAATCAATTTTAGTAAAACTATTAAAACCCCATAAAATTTTTCTGGAGAAACATTTAATTATCCTAAAATAATATTATAACATAAGCTTTCATAGAGTTTACTTTCACAAAAGCTTGTATCATTCATATATGCACATGTGCACACACAAAGAGGCACACTAGCATACATGACACAAACTATAAAAGTTTTACTGAAACATATTCTGACTCTAAAAGTTAACCTCAATTCAAACCTTCTGGAAATCTTACCGGAAGCTTATCATATTCTGCATCTGATGATGAAGGTGAAACAGGAGCACCAGAACTTGAGGAAGTTACTTTTGAAGTACCTGGCACGTACAGTACCTAGGCCAAAAAAAAAAAAGTGCAACATTAACAAGGTAAATATTATGACAACTATTAAGATTAAATATGAATAGTAGAGAGTTATTTTAAAGCACCATCTACAAATAATTACTGGTTACTGGACTTCATCTTCCTTTTCAGCCACCACTGAGATGAGCACGAGAGGTCCTCTAGCTCCGAAGAGCATACTACAAATAGGAGGAGTAATGTTGACTCTGTTTTGTAAGCACTACCAGATGTTTATGTTCGGCTTTTCCCAAGGTACAATAGGCAAATGTTGTGTCCATGCATCAGATGTTTGCTACTGCAACAATAGCACTTGCAGAATTGAGCCTGCAAGGCCAAAAACACATGATTTGGGGGGGGGGGGGGGAACCATCCTGCATTCAAAAATCCCTCATATGCAAAATAGTTGAGGTGAGGTGAGGTGAGGTGAGGTGAAGTAAAGTAGAAGAAAGACATGATGAGCCCCCAAACAAGCATGCTATCACTGAAATGGTCAAAAGCAAACAGGATGTATGCTTAATCATGTGTGCTACTCACAGGGAGGATCCTGCTAAGAAATTGTGTAAGCTTTAGAAGGTTCCAAACAAATTCAGAGCAGACATATAAAGCAAATCACAAAGTAAATCACAGAGACCATAATGGCAAATCAAAGTTTTCATAGTAGAGGCAAACTTGAAGCTGTTGTCCTCCACCAGCCATATACCTAAGCTTATCACGTCTATCATCAAAAGTTCTTTTGAAGTAGTTAGCACAAATCAAATCTTTTAAAGTGAGATTTCCTCTTGTCACAATTACCTGGCCTGGAACAATTGTGTGTGTGAAAAGCTTATTGAGTTCCACAAGTTTATTTGGAGTGATGTTAAACTTCAGGGCTATGCTGTTTAAGGTGTCTTGGCTTCCAGCCTGAGATGGGGAGAAGACAGAAAGTTTAAATTTCAGAATATATTTCAATCAATCATGCCTCTTTAAAACAAATATCTGGTCTAGATTTAGAAACCACTGCACAAATGTTTTTCTTTGGGACTCAGAATAACAACCTATTTCAGATGTTGAGTCCACAAAATAATGACATCAGAAATTTCCACCTACAGCCCAGTGGCCGGTTATCTGTGCGGTCACTGGTGGATGACCTTTGGTCCCCTCTGTCCTTGTCCCAACTGATATTGATTAGCAGACTGCATGAAGAGCAATCATTTGGCAGTAGTCAACATGAGAATGCCTCCTTATGCCCCACTTTCAACCATGCAGATGCTGCTCCACAGCCAACGGGGAACAGACTGCACAAACCACAGAAACTAGATCACACTAGGGAATTCCTTGTTGAGGAAGGATTTTTGTGCATAAATGTATGTGTGCACATGTATGGCCAAAAACATCTTCTGACTTACACTTATGGCCCAAAACAATGAATTTATACTCTAAACCTTAATCACTGAGATAATATGGGATTCTTATTATGTTTTGGTGCAATAGACTAATATGGCTATCCCTCTAGAAACAGATTTTGAACAGCATTGGGTGAAGCTGCAGAACTCAGTGGTTTTCTAGTTCAATGCAAATTCGATCCAGTCCATTTTCTACTGGGTTTATATGCATAGGTATCATAGAGTAAATAGATTATTCACAGTTGTTTTTTCATCTAACACCCATTCTAATCCAGAAATTCTGAAATCTGATAGATAATGTTCTCTAGTCTTATATTTGTCCTTTCAAAATTGCCAAGAGTGGTTCTGGCATACGGACACATAAACATGTCTAATCTCTGCAATACTTAATGGAAAAATTAAATCTATTGTTTAAAAAATATAAATTAAAGTGAGGATTTAACAGTGGGAATTTAAGTGAAAAACAAACTGGAAATTTAAGTAAAAACAATGTGAAATATTGTTGTCTACTTGGGTCTCTGCCTGCATCATAAAGCCAACTATTTAACAGTTTAAATATATTAGAGGACCCTGTAAAAGACAAAGCGCATTAGCTACACAGTCCCGTTAGAAACAGACACGATGAACTGTATTACTATCCTCCTTATCTCTAGATAAATACATATATATTTTCACAATGGAATTTTGGTGGATAACAAACAACAATCCTAGTAAATAAATAAACATTGTGCTAAAGATCAGAGGGGGTTAAGAAACACAGACACCCCCAATTCAAGAATTATTTATGGAAAATATTTGTGAGGTTGACTAGAATAGCGTCTCCCCTTCAAAACCATCACATGTGATAGCTACAACACCTCATTTGCACATTCAGGCTTTTTCACACACACAGATTCACCAACTGCCATTCTCCTGTGTCCCTGTGACCCTGTGGGCTAATACATATCTGTGCAAGCTGAGTAACATCCTGTTTTGCAGCATTTCCTCTGGGGATATAGGACAGGTGGTTTCCCACTAGCAGGAACCCCCCCTCCCATTCTAACTCCTAATAATTCCCCCCACGCTGCCTTGCAAAGTTGATCTGAGTAGCACAGTGGCATCTTTAATATTATTATTTTTTCCTCATGGCAAAACCTAATATGGTTAGGAAAATATAGGCATTAAGCCAGGAGGAAGGGACGTTGACTGACACATCATTTTTAATACTTCCCTGCTTGTCATTTGAAAAGAATGCCATTTTCCTCTGAAAGTTGACATGGCAGCAAGATCAGGATACTCACAGGATGCCACAAGTAAAACTGTTAAAAGTTTGGGTAGCAGAAAGGGCACTGTGTGGATGTGCCTTCTACACACAGAGTCTACATGTCTATAAAAGTGTGCTTTCATTTGCATTACATGCAGGGAAATGTAAATGGCCTATGATAGAAAGAAAAGAGCCATTATCCAACTATTTGTGAAATCAACCTAATAATTCAAGAAGAAACAGGAATGGAATGGTTCTTAATTTCCTAGTTTTACTTTGCAAAGTAATTTCACTAATTTTGCAGCACATTTACTTGGAGTAACACAGGCATAAAATGTTCTTGTTAAGAGAAGATCAGGCAAATTCAACATGGATAATTCAATCCACAGTTATTTTCTGTGATTGTTAAATACTGTAATGGAATTTATAAGTTTTATTTACAAATTAAAGATGAAAACGATGACTAAAGCCAAATAATATCTGAAGGTTCTTAAAGAACTGAAATGTGAAATTGCTAATTCTTAATAATGTCCTTCACTAAATGCTTCTGGATCAACTTTGTCTGATCCATAGGTACCTCTGCAATGATTAATACAATGCAGTTTTTCCTCCCTGCCTGTCTCTGAAGATCCATACAACCACTCTGTGATGTGGCCTAGGTTATTGCGTGCCCTGGGGTTCCTGGTAAAATACAGGACAAGTTCAGAGAAAAAAGACAAATGAGAAAAAAGAGCCAGTGCATGGTTAGATATCTAACCTTTCAGCCATCACGAATAATAAGCAGAATACTTTTCCTACAAATACCTTCCAAGAAATGTCTCTTAGCTTTTAAAGGGAAGATCCACAGTTAGCCCAAGGCAACAGTATTTTTTCTTCATCACATGTGAACAGATTTATCAGGATGTGTCCATGTTCAGAGAACATAGAAAAATGAGGTACGAATGGACCTAGGCTCATCTCCAAAAAGAAACAGATTATTGTTCAATGCATCCATATGAACTATGGAATGGAGACATCGGGATTTTAACACTGACCCAAATACCTCAACCTGCATTTTAAAGAGGGATTAAATCAACCCATTTAAAGAGGACCAAAGCACAGCATTATGTACTACTGCTAAAACACCTACTGTTCATGGATGGTGTCAGTGCTGTTTGGGCAAGATCACCAATGACCCTGAAGTGTCAGCAGATGACAAAATATGTTAAGTCTCCCATGAAAAGTGCTCTCCTACAGCTATTATTTGGCCCAGAAAGTAACACTAAACAACTGGAATGGCAAACAGCAGTTGGCAAAGTAGAGATTACTAGTAGGAAAATGGTACAAATTGAAAAAAAGCTAGACCTCTTTACAGAAGCTACAGTTCTAAAACGGATCTCATATATTGTCAGGGAAAATCACACACACACAGTACTCAAGAAATGACACATCATATGCTTTGATTTTAGGTGCTCCAGTTATAGTCAGAGAAAAAGATTCTCTCCCCTTATTAGCTGTTCAGATGAACTTAAGATAAAGCTATTATGTAAGCAATTTAGTGACATTTCAGATATACAGATTAGTGAAGGAGTGGGAATTCCTACAACTCCCACATCCAAAAATTCCCAGTCAAGTCTTACCGTGTACTCAACTGTGCCATGGGGTTTCCGAGAGACCTTTTTTTTTTCTTTCATCTCAGTGGTTTTGGTTTGATTATCATCTGAAACAGAAACCAGGGCAACTGTTACCAATGTTGTACCACATTTTTCTGGTGACAAATTGCCATTAATTGACAACACAACTCATAACCATGAATTTTATATTGGAAACTGTAGTCAACACATTGAGAAAAGGCCTTTCTTGTTTGTAATATAAACTAGAAGAGACAGACTAATCCCTCAGTCATGGGAGCTCACTGCCGACTTTTGGGTCCCTTCCAGCCCAAATGTTTTACAATCGTATTAGAGAGGGGACTCGAAGTACAGACACTGTTCTGTGATTTTGAAGCCTGCCCAATCATGGTTTTAAACGGCTAGGAGACCAACATACATAGAACAGCTTCCTCTCTTCAAATAGAAGCTGAAAGCAATGGGGGGCAGGGTGAGGTTGACGGCCCTGTTTCCCTTTCATACATTCATTAATCCTTTGAAGGAGAAAGCCCAACTACAGCTATACTTTTCATCAAATCTGCCTTCAGTTCAGAGTGGCACCTCCACAACTATTTCTAGAAGCCTCCAAGCATTTCACACATGTTTTTGTTCAATGTAACTAAATCAGGATTTAAAAATCTACTTGCCTACTCTCCCATGAAAAGGATTGCCTCTTGGCCAGTATAGGTAAGAATGGCTTTCAATAAGATACACCAATATGCGTTTGGTGTATTGGCAGGCTGTAATGATTCATTCTAACCCGATGGACACAGTGGAGAGACACATCTTAACAATAATGATAGCAATAAGCAAATCCCTGCTAAGATAGAGACACGAGAATAAATAGGTGGAGAGACTGATTATACTAAGCAGACCACAACTATTGTTTATGCTGACTGGCTTAGCTCTTGGTAAAAGTGTTTTCCAACCCTACTTCCTGAAGATTTAGTGAAGAAGCATGCAATCTTTTTAACCCAGGGGACTGCACTGCATTTTAAAACTATTTTGATTAATGGTTACAGGGTGTGTAGCCAGTGATCCTTTAGAAAGAAGGTGGGTTTGATGAAGTTAAGAGACAGTAAGCTTTGCAGAACCTTTACCCATTTATTTTGCCCCTTATTTTGTCTTCCAAAAGCAGAGGAGGAAAAAGTATTGCTGAAGTTACAGCAACCTAGCAATCACAAAAATGGGTTGGGTGGAACTCATGCTGCCTGTGTGACCCATAGACCCACCCCTATTCTAAATTTATACACACAAAGCATATCCTGTGTAGCAAAGCTTCTTCCTTTGAATATTTTAGGCAGGTTCCATGTGATCTTTACCCATCTATTTCTACCACAAAATCAAGACCAAAGGGCATATCACAGTCTATCTTCTCTATGTATCATGAACTGCACTGAGGTAAAGGCAATAGGATAAAGGATGGGATGCAACATTTATTCCATGCAAAGAAGAATATGAGAAGGATTGGGGGAAGGGGTGGGAGGAGAGAAAGAAAAACAAAGGACAGTTATGTCCATAGGAAAGGAGCTCAGACTTCTTGATTTATCTTGCTCAGTATTATTGGCCTTCACTGGCAGTATCTCTGGAGTTTCAGGTAGGACTCCTTCCCATCTTCCCATCATCTCTCATCTAAGGCCCCTAGAAGTCTTGGGCGTGGCC
Source organism: Liasis olivaceus (assembly GCA_030867105.1). Taxonomy (NCBI): domain Eukaryota; kingdom Metazoa; phylum Chordata; class Lepidosauria; order Squamata; family Pythonidae; genus Liasis; species Liasis olivaceus. The sequence goes on along the minus strand of CM061349.1, from coordinate 239,949,113 downwards.
CAAAATTGCTGCTGAATTCTAATTTTTAAAGGGACAGAAAGAAGAAATATACATTCATTTTAATTCAATTAAACTGAAATGGAATGGAATGAAATCAAGCTTTTTGTCCTGGCTCCACATACTTTTTGAAGCATGGCCCCCAACAGGCCCCTCAGTGTATTACTATATACTGAACAACAGAGCATTGATTCTGAATTTCTATCCAAATGGAAGGTTTCTAATACCACCAACCAAAATATACTGTCTATTATGCCTTTTCCCCCTTTAACAAACTTTCTGTGATAAGAAAAGATGAAAGAAGAGATGGTAAACCAGGGGAGAATTATAAATGGAAGACAGATAGATTGAAAAACCCCATTAAGCAGAATGACTATATGATAAAAACCTTGTCTTTTATTAAGCAACCCAATTCCAAAGTTAGTACTTAACTTAACTTTCCAATAATGGCCCTTCCCATTTGAAACATACACTTCAAAATCAGCAGAGGGTATTTATATTAAATGGTATTGTATTAATATACGCAAGAGTTGTTTTTCTGTTCAAAATGTTATAAAGAGAAATCTTTCACTAAATCATCAGAAGATTTCCAAATCCCCTTTACTCTGTCTAGTCTGAAAGTTTTCCAATCTACTCTCTCAGTGTTGCACTGTATTTGCCCTGTGCAATATACAAATGACAGGAATTTTGGTGGTTGTTGCACACTAACAACTGGTAAGGCTGCCTATAATCCAATGACCAGGAAAAATGTTACACAGCTGAAAAGTTGTGCATAACCTTGACCAGCTTCTTTGCCATCATAATGCTGCTGCAATCACTAGCTACTGCTTCTGGCAGAGAATCACAGTGAGGGCTGAAGCTTAAGACAACAATGCTTCCTCCCATTTCACAGATTTATGTCAGTGGATACAGTCAGCTCTTGCAGAATTCTTGCATTCCACAGAAAATATTGTCAAATTTTGGGGAAGAAAAAAAAAAGAAAGAAAACAAGATTTGTAGGCAGAGGAATGCCAGCAGACTATAGGTAAATAATAATAATAATAATAATAATAATAATAATAATAATAATAATAATAATAATATAACAACAACAACATCTGCCTATCCCAGTCCTTGGGAAGGACTCAACAGGTGGATAAAAATGCCAAATCCAGTCTAAACATCTGGCTGACTGTGTGACCAACAATAATAATAATAAAATATAAAGACCTGCAAATAGAAGTAGAATGACTGTGGCAAAAGAAAGCAAAGATAGTACCAATGGTAATAGGCACCTTGGGTGCAATTCTAAAACATCTGGAGCACCACTTGAACACCATCGGCATTGACAAAATCACCATCAGTCAATTGCAAAAGGCAGCTTTACTTGGAACAGCTTACATCCTGCGACAATACCTTTAATATTATTAAACAACATCTGTCTATCCCAGGTGGACAAAACTGCCAAATCCAGTCTAAACATCTGGCTGACTGTGCAACCAACCACAAAAATAATGGATAGGATAGGATAGGATAGGATAGGATAGGATAGGATAGGATAGGATAGCTTTCAACTAGATTTTTGCCAAGCCTCTTGCCAGGTCAGCCTGACCTGAGTCAAAGCAAGCCAGATTCACAGAAAAATTAAAATAAGCCACATAAAAGCAGAATTGAACTTTTCAGAAGATCAACTAGCTCATTTTCTCCAAATCTGAGAAACGTAGGAGAAAGGAAGGAATGTAAACCTATCCCTTCCTTATTTTCTTCTGTTGAAGCAGCAGTAGAGGAAAGATCTGTCCAATGAGCGGAGGCATAGCAATAAGTGTCATTCTCATATTCTATTCTCTACTTTCTCAGCTGCAACATGAGTGCATTCCCTTATAGCAAAGAAACAGAAGAATTCTAAGATTCTTGCTTCTGGCAGTTCTTACAGTAGAGGTTTGCACTGGTTTAGGAATTACCAGACATGATTAATAAGTGGTTCTCATATTATCTATGTCCATAATGTATAGTATTAAAATAGTTCTCTTCTGCTTTCAACACACATCAAAACAAGCACACAAAAAACCTGGATAAGGGGCAATCAGAACACTTATTAGGGAAGTCTGGATAAGCATGTCTCAGCTTAAAAAGAGATATGAAAGAGCCTTTTGCCCGTCTCTGGCTCCTCCCTTCCTGGCAAATAGACAGGAAGTCTTCAATTAATTAAGGTTTCCTATTTGATCTCAATCAGGAAACAAGAATAACAGCATCAGAACAAACTAAGATATTTTGCTGTTCAGTTATCAGCTTGACAATCAAACAACTTTCTCAGTAAATATAGAACTCTGAAGTTAGGTCTGGTATATTGAGCATATAGTTTTGTAAGCTAAAAGCAGTTGAAAATGTGGATCCTCTTCCAACCACAAAAGCAGCACTAATCACTTCAATATTTTAGAGTCCAGAGGAGAAAAAAACACAAATTTATCTCTATATTATCTACATACTATATTATCCATATATTATTATTTTGCATGTCACAGAAACAATAGGAGACATCTGGTTATGCTTACAAGATCCTCTCTTCAAGCTTTGCCCATTATTGGAAAGACCTGTGTGCCCAAATAATGCCATGCTCTACAACAAGCAGCACCAAAAGTAATCTGTAAAAGCTGAATTTCACTTATGCTGCATGTTTGTTTATTTTAGGATTGATTGCATTCTAACAGTTTGCAAGCTGGAATAGATCACAATCAGCTCTTTCAGCAAGATCAGATGGTGGCATATCTATTTATTCTCCACCTGCTGTTCCAAGCTTTTGGTATCTTCTGAGAATGAATGCAACCAATCCTACTCTTAATTCGAGATTTCCCAGTACTAAATTAGTGCAAAATCTAACAGGACTCAGCAAAAACCTGCTCTACAGCCATTTTTAAGGTAGCACAACCACCTTGGAAAATTATAGAATCACTAATTCCTGCTATTGTGAATTATCGTGTATAGATTTGAGCTTTGCATTCAATATCACAGTACATCTCCTTTTTCTTTCTACATATTTTGGTGCGTATCCATATACAAATACACAAAATCAATGCTCCTAACAATTGAGGATAATACTGCACAAGTTTGATGAAGTGGATTCCAATCCGTGGTTGCATATGCCACAATAGCAATACAGCATATCCATTCCAAACTAAGCCTCCCTCCGTGAAGGTGTTACACCAATGTAACTCTGATAGCTTTAGACATTGCAGAATTCACTGCCACCTTTATGACAATATTCAAGTACAGCTTCCCTCTAAAATGGTTCTAAAATGCACACCATTGGTACAACCCCTCTCCTGACCCACTTCACTCGGACAGAGTTTGTACTAAAAACATCTTGGAGAAGATGCTGTCCAGTGGGATATGTAAAATGTGAGGGTGGTTGCGAGTGCATTTCAACATTAACAACCATCATTAAAATGTGAGATGGTGGGAAAAGATAAAAGTAAGGGTGATGACTTGTAGTTCCCTCAGCAAATTATGTGAATAAGGCCAGATAATTATTGGTGAAACCATGGTCTGAAAGCATCTACAAAAAAAAAAAAAAGAATCCTTACAAAGTCTATTTGCCTTTCAGAAGTTAAGTAACATTTTTCTACTCCTGGTGCCATTTTCTTGGCAACAAAATGCTATTCTGTTATTTTGGGATGAATGGATGGATTTGACTTCGCAATCTAACCAGGATTTCCTGGTGGTTTTTCAGACAACTAATAACCAAGGCTGATCCTGCTTAGCTCTTTGAGACTAGCCAAGGTCAGCTACATGCTATCACTTAGCTAAGCTCAGGACATCATTAAAATGACTACATTCTGCAAAAAAAGGGAAAGTGTGGCTTTTTAGCTAGGCTGGGCTAAGGTAATGAATGGTATGTCAGATATGAAGACAGACCAATATATATGAGTAGAGCCACTTTTGTGTAATGGTTAACATTCTGGGTTAGGACTGGGGAGATCCAGGTTGAAGTCTACCCTCAACCATGGACTAGCTTCTGCTGGTATACAAAAGGAGAAAAAGCCTACGTCCTCAGGTCTGTTTGGTAGGCTTGCTGTAGCACCTAGTTATCCTAGCAGGGTCTTCTTAAGGTCTTAGCATTCATGTATTTAGGCCCATGTTCAAAAACATCTATTTACTAGCTCTGGATCTCTTATAGTGCATATTCTTATATAAAATCTTTATATGAATAACAGAATATTCTCAAAAACAGTAATATGTGTCATGTTTCCTCTTATGATTTACTGTATTAGAATTCCCAAGTGCTACTCTCAGAAACTGATTTTATTCATGTGGTCTATGCATTATTCACAAACCATAATGGTAATCTTGTAAAACGCAGAGCTGTCAAATCGATCAAGAACACAAGAAGGTCTTAAATAGAGAACAAACCAAAATATTAGAAGGGGAGGGGTCATCCTCCTTCTTATATAATAGTAGAGTTCACAGTCACCCAATGAAATTGAATGATAACCGATTCAGGATAGACAAAAGGGAATCATTTTTTTTTTTCACATAGCCTTTCAATAATTTGTAGAATTCACTATCACAAAATTTAGCTTGGATGGTTTTAAAAGGGCATTAGATAAATTCACAGAGGACTAACTGATTATTAATCATGAGGGCAAGATATTTGCTATAGGACTGAAAGCACTCTGAAAACCAGCTGCAGAAGAAATGCTATTATATACATGTGGGTTTCTTCTAGGCATTTAGACGGCACTCTAAGAAGGGACCATTAGACAAAACAGGTTTTCACTCTGATCCAGCTTAGAGCTTTCTGAACTGCTATTATATCCATAAAAGGAATGTAATATCTATTATAAAATCAGGGTAATTTGTTAATGCTACACAAATACATGTGTATGAATCTATGAGTGTAAACATATCCAATACTTTAAAACAAATGTACACCCACAGATTAAGAGTACACATCCTCAAACAGTCCTTGACAAGATCAATATAGTAATAAACCTTTTCTAACATTACTGAAACATAAAGAGCAACTTATAAATCTAGATGATCTTTAAATGTTCCACCACGACTCATGGAAGGAATATTAATGAAAGCAATACAATAACCACAAAGTTCAGGTCACAACAATCAAAAGGTGTTTAATAGAGGATATGTAGGGCTCATCTACACACACCCTGCTTACTTGGCACAAAGACACCTCCCCTTCCATTTGTTGAGGATGCATCCTCACAGCCAAGTCTCCTTCTTATAGGCAACCTTCCAAGATGTTCTGGCAAGAAAGTAATGGCACCTCCCATCCAAACTATCCATGGTGCATGGACTTCCTGGGGGAGCCATGGAGAGCTGACATCCTGTCTCTGGCAGGACAGTGTTTGCAAGCATAGTCAAGGCTGGATGCTGGATCCAGACCAGCAAAATCTCTCTGGAGAAGGAGAGATTGTTGAGGTTATCCATGTGACTCCTTACAGCTGCTACTCGTGAGTAAATAGTGGAAACTGCTGTTTTAGCAGTTGGCTTATGAGTGGAGCAACTGCGAGTTGGGATTTCATCAAGCTCACACTCGCAAAGCAGCCTTTATGGATGTTAAGCTCAACCAAGCTTCATTTCTTAATCACTTTTTTGGTTGTTTCCCAGAGAGATTAAGACTCTTCGGATGGGCAAGGTTTTATTGTATTCATTGGATGAGTCTCCTCCTCCTCAGAGAATGATGGTGTAAATGTGATTTTAAAAGCTTTGAAAATATATGTTTTTTTGGACTATGCAGAGAAAGGGTGCTTAGTATATGGACTTTAGAAAGTTAACAATGGATAAAGAGGCCAGAGGGATTTGGAATTATAGCTTTGAATTAATTAGAAGATAATTTCTTACAGGAAATTGGTGATTGCTTTGGCTCTTTAAGATAAGGAGACCTTGAAGGTTGGACACTAGAGGGAGCTAGAGAATAAAGAATATGGAACAGATAAAGAAACTGAAGCAGAAATCTATACTGCATCTTTTTGAATACTTTTCTACTAAACTTTTTAGAATGGATCAATTGATTGACAGGTTGGACAGAGTGTGTTGTAATGAAGATACAGAACAAGAACAAATTGCAATGGATGTTTATGAAATTGACTTGAAGGGGTACTTAAATGTATCACAAATGGATCTGGTGGATGATCAATTCCCTAAAGGAGATGTACAGATACTAAACCAGGAAACGGATTTGGGTAATTTTTTTACTGGATATTCAAAACAGCTCTGTTAAGGTTTTGAAGGACTTTATTAGAAGTGACAAACGAAAGGATAAACTCTACTTATTGGATATACAAACGAAATTCGTTCAGGTTCAGAAAGATTTTTGCCTTGAAACGCACATGATCAGCAAATTACCTATGGGACTCTTTTTGAAGGGGCTATTAAAGAATATTTTTAAAAACTCAGGGAAGGAATACAAGGTGGGCTTCTTTGATCAGGGCTAAAAGAGGAAAATAGTTATATCTGGTTGCCCGTACTGGACTTTTGCTGACAATGAATGACTGATGAAGTATTTGGATTTTGTTTTTTTTAACCTAAGAGATGAGCTATGGAGAGAAGAGAGATGATGTTGTATTTAGAGATGGTGATAAGCTATTAAAATTGTTTCTACTTGCTGGGATGAAAGGGGAAGTTACTTCTTTCTTTTTTTTCTTTTTCTCCTTTTTTTCTTTTTTCTTTTTTCTGATCCTCACTCCCCCCTTCTTTTTCTTTTGTATTTTTTTTCTGTTGGGGTTTTTTGTACTGTATTGGCTTTTAATCTTTTCATTTATAATTTTTAATAAAGTTATTTTAAAAAACAAACAATCCATGGTACATGGAGGAGGCAGCCTGAAGTGACGCAGTCAAGGGTGGTGCTCAGCTTGTCTACAATTGGCCTAGCAGGTCTGCTGTGGGACCAGCCCTTCGGTTGGGTCCCCGGCTGTGATGGAATGTGTCTACAAAGGGGGAGGTGATGTGATGGACTACAGTAACACAGCAGGTTCTCAGGAAGGAAGGAGCACATTCCAGGAAGGGGGGCAAGACAAGAGGCAACACAATCCAGAGCTGGATTGTGGGAAGAGGAAGAGATTTAGGACAGCCACTCCCTAGAATCTCCCAGGGTATATCCACCAGGTTAGAGTAATACAGATTTAGTCCCACAATTTAGCCTGTCTATATGGTGTAGGCAATAAAAGAACTGAACTTGGCTGGACAGTTTCTCTGTCATTCTTGGGCTGGGCCTGACACCGCCCTTGGTGTCTGCTCCACAGTTTTGCTGTTCCAACTCTGAGGGAGACTGGAACCCTGGTTTCCCCTAGCCACCCTGAAATTATCTCCAGTTTAATGCATGTTGCATTGAAGGGATTCAGCTGTTGCATTGCAGCAGAAAACTTGTTTCTCAGCAGCCCCTGATCCTGGAGAAGCCTTGACTCCTCAGTTCCTCTTCTCAAGGAAGGTTCTTTTAAAAAGTTCCCTCCCTCATCGAATGCAGCCTATGGCTCCATTCTATGGTACAGCTATGGCTTCCACCTTTACTGGGTTTTTTTTCTCTTCTACCCTTTTGAACATAAGAATCAGTAGAATTAGTTTTCAGATTCCAGCTCCAAGGCTGCACCTTGGCCACACAAATCCAGATGACCACTAGATGGCAACCAAGAGGGACAAAACTAGTACTCACTGCTGCCACACAGTGGTCAATATGTTGGTAGACTGACTGGCCTATATGTGGATCTACCAAAGAGCACCCCAGAGCTGAACATGTCTCTCACAGATTTCAAGACTCCCTTTTTTTCCAAGTCTGGCTTCAAGAACACTTATGAGACACTTGCATCTGGGATGCACAAAACCAGGTGACCATGATGGGGGGGGAGAGGGGGGGGGAGGGAGAGAGAGAGAGAGAGAGAGAGAGAGAGACTGAGACTCTTTGCTGCCATCTAATGGTCATTAGGTAGACTGCCTGCTGGAGAAAAAAATAGAAAAAAATGTTTGGACCTTACAAACTGGGGTGGCTTTTTCCACAGTTGGTGACATTTGAATTTCAGCCAGTAAAAGTGCCAATCATTACCCTTTCAAACAATAACAAAGGAGGAAAAGAGTTGCATAGCCCTGTTCTGGAGATGCATTAAAGTCATGCTGAGGGCCAGCTCCATTAATGCCAAGACAATTTCCTTCCAGCTCTGAGACAGGAGGAAATCATGGCAGAACAGCAGTGCGGATGAGCCCACAGTCCTCCCATTAAACTCACCAATGCTGTAGTATCGTTTAAGATCAGTGCGCCTAATATCCTTTGGTTGACTGCTCTTTTTCTTTTTTTTCTCATGATCCTCCTTTTCTGCAGAATGCTTGTCATTTTCTTGAGAACTGTTTGTTTGTTCTAAAATGATTTTGCTCCCATCACCTTTCCCAGTCTGAGTTTTACATGTGTGAGTTCCACAGGTGTTTGGAGGCGGCATATCTGCATTTTGTTTAGCAAGCTTCTTCTTTTTCAGACTAGAGGAAAAAAGGAAGAAATACAGACAGTTAGTATACAGGAAAGAACAGTGGGATAAAAGTAACATAATTACATAATAATTGCAACTTAATTCTGGTAGATTATCCGCTATTAGGTAAACAGCTCTTGCTGATGCAATTCCATCCCTACAATCTTCTGATTGTACTGCTGTATATTCTTCTTCCTTATATTTGATAATATCAAAAAGCTAGTTCACATTTGAGGCCCTACCATGTGGTTCTCATGCCAGCAACCCTCATTCCAGAAACTGTGAAACAGCAAGGATAATTAGTATTCTATCCCTGGTATTATTTTATTGCAGCTGTGTAATGGATTGAATTCACATTGGAAGAGGTATTTCAGAATGCATGGGGATGCTTGTCTGTGACTCATTAAAGCAGCCACATCTGTTTCCATGACTGCTGTAGCAGGAACCTCCCCAAAGCAGCTTACATAAATCTGGAAAAAAATGATGCATCTATTTTCATTAACTTTCATAATAACTTTCTATTTCATAAATAGAATTTATATGATTAAAATATTTGACTTCAAGCGTGACCACTTCTGTTTATAAAACAGATATATATCTCTTTCAAAATCATGTTAGTCACTAATATGGGCTTTTGGAATTAAACAATAATTTGCCTTGTATGTTGCACAATTTAAAAAAGAAATTGTACAGATGATCTGTGCTTTGTATTACTAGGCTACAATTACATACCCACTTACCTGAGAGTAAACCTCGGTAAACCTCATGGAAGTAACTTCAGAGAAGTGATAGAATATATTATGAATGCAGTTTTGAATCCACTGGGCCTATTAGCAGATGCACCATGCTGCTAATAAAATAAAATAAATTCAGAGCAATCTGAATCTACGTTCAATGGGAGACCCCTATAGGCCGTATACATTGAAGGCAAGAAACGTCAGCATGCTTTATACTGTAGAGACATAAGGAATCACAGACTGAACCTACCATGAGACTTTCTCCAACAACCCAAGTTAAAATGTCGACAAGCACAGCAGAAGGGGAAAAAAATGCACATTTGCGCTTATAGTCAACTGAAATAATATTGTGTCCTTACCGGGCAAAGTAGCCTTGCTTTCGTTCTTTTTTTTCTTCCTTGGTCTCCATAGCAACCAGTAAAACGTACGAGGCAAAGAGGCAAAGGATTCCAGTTAGTCGCTCATCTCCAGAGTCCCTGTGCCTATAATTGAGGGAGGGGAAGAAGAAGGAAAAGTCCATAAACTAACCTGTTGGCAACACCTGACTTTATTTGCAAAATTACAGCACACAATCTCACAGCAATTACATTTTAACCCAGGAAAGCCAGTCACATGTTAAAGAGCTTATTGTACCCAAAACAAAAAAAGAAAAAAGAAGAAGAAAAACAGCTGTCAGGGCTCAGTTCATTGTATGGAAACAAATGTTCAATCTCAGTTCCTTATAAGCACAAGTGATACATGGGAGTTGCTTTTATGAAGGCATCTATGAAATCTGCTATCAAATGAATGAAAGGCTTATAAACTAAAGTTACTTTACAAGGGATTCAATCCAAGTCCCACTGCAATTACCTGAACACACAGCATGATTATTCTTTAAGCTTATTTATCTTGACAATTTATTAGGTACTCTACAGCTAATAATTCTCAGGAAGATGTAACCAACACTAAATGGAGTTTAGTCTTAAATTCATACAGTATAATCTGTCTGACAACTTGTGTAAGATAAAAAGTCTGGAAAGAGCAAACGCTCCGAAAGAGCTGTGGAATTTTGATGTTTTGGTTTGCCTGTTGTATTTTGACACTTGCCCCCAAAAAATGAATAAACACACAAAGCATTCAAAGCTTCTGAATTCAAATATACTTCTTTCCATGGGATAGAAACAATTTTTCTATTAAACATTATAATGGAAAGGATCTACTCTGCCTGCTGGATCCTTTGTAGTTCCAGTCATTATCATACTACAGTCGTGTGAAAAAGAAAGTACACCCTCTTTGCGTTCTATGGTTTTACATATCAGGACAAAATAAAAATCTTCTGGTCCTTAGCAGTTCTCAAAAGTAGATAAATACAACCTCAGATGAACAACAACAAATGATGAACATATTACACCATGTCATCATTATTTTACAAAAAGAAAGTCAAAATGGAGAAGCCATGTGTGAAGAACTAAGTACACGTTCAATAGCTTGTACACCCACCTTTAGCAGCAATAACTTGAAGTAATCATTTTTCTGTATGACTTTATCAGTCTCTCACATCATTGTGGAGGAATTTGGGCCCACTCTTCTTTGCAACATTGCTTTAATACCTTGAGGTTTGCATACATTTGTTTATGCACAGCAATCTTGAGCTCCCACCGGGTTGAGGTCTGGACTTTGACTGGGGCATTGCAACACCTGGATTCTTTTCTTTTTCAGTCATTCTGTTGTAGATTTGCTGGTGTGCTTGGGATCATTGTCCTGTTGCATGACTCAATGTCAGCCAAGCTTTAGCTGTCGGACAGATGGCCTCACATTTGACTCTAGAATACTTTGGTATACAGAGGAGTTCATGGTCAACTCAATGACTGCAAGGTGCCCAGGTCCTGTGGCTGCAAAACAAGCCCAAATCATCACCCCTCCACCATCGTGTTTGACGGCTGGTATGAGAGGTTTGTGCTGATATGCTGTGTTTGGTTTTTGCCAAACGTGGCACTGTGCATTATGGCCAAACATCTCCACTTGGGTCTCATCTGTCCAAAGGACAGTGTTCCAGAAGTCTTGTGATTTGTTCAGATGCAACTTTGCAAACCTCAGCCATGCTGCCACTTTCTTTTTAGAGAGAAGAGGCTTTCTCCTGGCAACCCTTCCAAACAAACCATACTTGTTCAGTCTTTTTCTAATTGTACTGTCATGAACTTTAACATTTCACATGCTGAGGCCTGTAGAGTCTGAGATGTAATTCTTGGATTTTTTGTAATTTCTCTGAGCATTGCACAGTCTGACCGTGGGGTGAATTTGCTGGGATGCCCACTCCTGGGAAGATTGGCAACTGTCTTGAATGTTTTCCACTTGTGAAGAATCTTCCTCACTGTAGAATGAGGGACTTTAAATTGTTTGGAAATGGCCTTACAACCCTTTCCAGATTGATGGGCAGCAACAATCGCTTCTCTAAGATCATTGCTCTTTGGCATTGTGTTAACAAACACCTCAATGCTCAGGACCAACAAACTCCTAAAACTTCGGCTTTTATAGAGGTAGTCACACCTGCTGATGATCAATTGATCAAGGGCATTTGATTAGCAGCACCTGGCTGCTACTTAGCCTCTTCACACCTATGGAAGCAGTAAGGGTGTACTTAGTTTTTCACACATGGCTTCTCCATTTTGGTTTTATTTTTGTAAAATAAATGACGACATGGTGTAACATGTCATGTGTTGTTGTTCATCTGAGGTTGTATTTACCTACTTTTGAGAACTGCTAAGGACCAGATGATTTTTATTATGTCCTGATACGTAAAACCATAGAACTCAAAGAGGGTGTACTTTCTTTTTCACACAACTGTAAATTTAAAAAAAAACACAAAAAAAACCAGGATGTACCTAAGAGTGGCCCAGGAATATCAACTTCAGCCTCCCTCAATCTGAAAAAGCAAGAGCAGCTATCTTGACCAGAAGGAAAGGAAGGGGAGTAAGGAAGGATACAAAATTTATTTTAAGGCAATATCTTCATTCGACCAACTGCTATTTTACAAAATAGCTTAAACATAGTACATGTAGTCCTTGCTTAACAACCATTCATTTAGCAACCATTCAAAGTTACAACGGCACTAAAAATCTACTTATGACTGGTCCTCACGCTTACGACCGTCACAGCATTCCCCCCCAGTCATGGGATTGCAATCCTTGCACTAGGCAACCAGCTTGCACTTACAACAGTTGCAGCATCCTGGGGTCACGGTGATTGCCATTTGCAACCTTCCCAGCTGGCTTCCAGCAAGCAAAATCAATAGGGAACCACATGATTCGCTTAATGATCACATGATTCACTTAACAACCGCTGTAAAATCAGGTGCAGTCATGTTATGCTTTGTTTAACAACTGCCCCACTTAATGACAAATTTATGGTCCCTATTGTAGTCGTGAAGTGAGGACAACCTGTAAAGCATTTTAACTATACTTAACCACCTTGCCTGATGGAGAAATCTTAGAAACTCAGCAAACTCACACACTACTTTATAAACCCTCTGCTGGCTTAACAGAAGTATTTCCTCATTATGGATTTACTTCTGCATTTCCGGGGATGTCTGAATACTGTAAAACTCCCACATTGGGATGGGAGTCAAAGGTAGATACATCTGGAAGCATGTGGGTTTAACACATGTGGGTATATATTCAGATTTTTTAAAAAAATTAAAAAGCACAGGTACATTTGTGGCTTTACTTCCTTGGCTACAACCAGAGCAGGTTCCTGGTAGCCCAAAAAAGAGGTCTGAAGGTTTGATATCTGGAAGCTGCAAGACTGGCAAAAGAGAAGTTAGAAACAATGAAAATAGAAGATTAATCTCAGTATTATTATTTCCAAAGCTGGAATATAGAAAAACAGCCTTTTTTTTTTCAACTAGAATTTCAGATTCTGAAAACTGGGGTACAGCTGGATTCTGCCCCAAATCCCATGTATGTAGCTGAAGAATAACCACTAACCTCGCAAGGAGGGACACTCAGGCACTTGCTAACAGTATGAAAATACATTGCAGTATCTGTTAAATACTTCTATAGCATCCTCAAACATTTCAATTCTACTTTGTAGAATTGTAGCTGACTGTATGAACTGCATAAATTCTTATGGCCCCCTGTGGTGCATCTAATCAGCAAAGGCATGACATCAGTTTCAAGTGAGCAAATCTGTGTTATTATTAGCCTGCAGTTTAAGAAAAATACAATAGTTGTCTCCAAATGAAAGAAGCAGAGAAATGCTCCGCTGCCAGCAACAATCAGAGTGTGCCACAGCTGACTGATTTCTTTCTTCAGGCAGAATGCACTCACCTAATTAAGACTAGGTGCTCATGAAAAACTGCTGGGCTAATGAGAAGTCAAGGAGTAAGAGTAGCCTGGACACCTCACAGAGAGTTTGTTAGACAACTACTTTGAGAAAAGACAAGAATGGTGCTATTTCTCAATGCTGCAATTAAGGTAATTTGTCTTGAAGATAAGAAAAACTCAAGGAGACAAACAGCTTCCATAGACAGACAGACAGAGCCACTAAAGAAAGTACTGGACTGAGCATCCCCCCACCCCACCCCATTAAAGAGTTCCCTTGAGCATACTTGATTATCTTAATTACAAAATCAAACTACCATATACAAAGCAGGAATCTGTTTTCCTGCCACCATTGTTTTGCAAGTCTTGGTGGGTAAATCCTAATTCACTGAACTGTGCACAATTCACATATGTACACAAATCAGATTTATGTTCTATTATTTATTTTTTCTTCTTTATTTTTAGTTTCAAAAACTAATATGCTGCCTTTTTCCCACAAACATTAACTCAAATTTACAAAGCATCACCACAAAAAATAACATGGAAACAAATTAACATTTTTCTAAATCAACTGTAAAGGGGACATAACAATTTCATTAAAATAACTAAGCAGGAAGGCATAATCCACAGTATGGTCGTCTTTTTCTTTTTAACAGGAAAAGTATTTCCAAATTTAAAAATCAATTTGCTGAGAGGAAGCTGCATTTGCTTTTACCATTCCAAGATTTCAGGTCATGGGAAACAAGAACTATCTTCACTTTTCCCAGTGAAGATACAGTAGTATGGAGAACAATTACACCAAAGGAGAAAAAGGCAAGACACTGGACATCAGGTTGTGCAATGATCAATGAAGCATCTGCTTTTAGGCCAAAAGTAACTAACTCACTGTTATACTATTCTTTATTTTCTCTGTGTTTGGGAGGGTGAGTGGGTGTGTACACATATGTGTGATGTGCATGTGTGTGTGTAAGAAAGATATCTCTTATCACTACCAAATATAGGTTCTGCTGCCAAACAGGGCTGGAATTCTGCTCTCTGCTGGCAAAGGAGTTTTAGTCTGTTGCACCTGAAGACGTCAGATTGGCAAGCTGTTTTTATTTATGTTATTTATTTATTTAGTAGATTTCTCTCCCGCCCATCTCCCCCACAATACTCTTTTCATTTTACTATTTTCATTGCTATTTCTTTTCCAAACCTGATACTGGTATAACTGTACAGCTCACCTTCTCCTGCCTCCAGATGTATTACAGATATCCTTGGGTGTTTTATGGATCTAAAGCTGAAATCAGTGGCTTCACAAAAGGTGAACAGCAGACACACAAGTTAAACAATTACAGATCTTCAAGATGACGCTGGTTTAAAATGTCCTAACCGTGTATTCTTAAGCAATCCCTATTTCCTTGAGCACTGAAATACCCCAAGGCTGTAATTTCTGTATTTTCTAAACACTCATATATACCAGTTATCTGTCACAGCAAAATGTCTTTTTTTAAAAATTAAAACATTCAATAAGCTGTTTACATTACAAAATCCCTATCTAGGGAGCAACTGCCAAATTAAGAGCTTTATTTAGCTCTCTTGGTACACACATAAGGAGTCTGAGAAAAATTATTTGTTATGAATGCTTAAAACATTTCAGAAACAATCACTTGTAGTTAGTAGGTAGAATGTGGCATGAAAAGCAAGCATCCATGTTGTTGGTTAATAGTCTAACTAGTCAGGGTTTGACCAATAATAAATATAAGTGCAACAACACTATTTCACAATTTATGATTGTTATCTCTTGGGTATGGTTAGATGAGCATGAAATTGAGCAAACTGAGGGAGGCAGTGAAAGATAGGAAGGCCTGGCGCAATATGGTTCATGGGGTCACGAAGAGTCGGACACGACTTAACGACTAAACAACAACAAATGGTTAGATGGAACTGTAGTCAAATAACATCTGGAACTGCTGTTTAGATCAAGGATTTTCAAGCTTTGTGGGGTTAGTTCACTCAAATGCAACCAATTTTTATTACTAGAGTTTTGCCTCTTGATTAGGGTTCCAGGATTTTTTTTAACAGATTCTGTAACCTGAAAAGGTTTGAAAACCCCTGGTTTAGATCATTGTCTAGCTGGGCCATTATTTACCTTTTTTCACACCTTCCTGCTGTTTTTAGGAGATAGACAACTGTTAGCTCTATATGCCCATACAACTTGGATCTCCAATTTGGGCACTATAGTACCAGCAAAGACCTCCCCTGGTGCCCAGCAGGTTCCTTATCCCATCTGATTCTATTTTTTTTATGATTCTTTTAATTAAAAAAATGAAAAAAATACCATGGTACAAAACAAAGCACCAGCTTCAAGACTAATCTACATTGCTAATAATACCACTTCATCCCACGTAGACCTAGAAGCATTTTTAGAAAAGAAAATGGTTGGCTAGTTGTAGGCCAGTACTTTGTCTGGAAATATGACCATCTACCGAGAAAAAGCTAAAGGTTAAGGAAAAAAAAAACATCCTGGATGATTAAACTGCTCCAATTCTGAAAAAAACAACGATTAGTTTCTTCTAATATAGTAAATCATAGATTGCTCAACCATTCATTGTTGAATAAACCACAATTAGCTATGTTCATACAAAATGCCAAAACAAACTATGGTTTACAAACTACATGAGTTGAGTTCATAGCACTCTTAAATCATAACAAAAAAAGCCTAAAAGGCCAATTAATAAGCACATTGAGGCATCTTATCACCAATCACATACAATTTTTTAGCCTTAATAAGCAGCCAAGATTTGTCATTAAATGCAGCATATATTCATTAAGTAGGAGGTTTTTTGGCCTTCCATCTCATGTAAACCAACCTGTGGCTTACTTTGACATGCAAATTCAGCCATACTTTAGGTTATGGCTTAGCATCATGTTTTAACTCTATTACTACGGCTTATTTAACCAACCAATTTTTGTGATGTGTTTTGCAGCCTGTTTGGCTTGAGAGAGAAGAGCAAAATGTATAGCAACTTAATGCTGAATTTTAACAAACTTCTAACAACCAGATAACTCAAAACATGCACACTTCTGAAATAAACAGCCAAGAAGAGCAGCAGAACAGGACTGCGACCAGCATTTAAACAGCACTCCAGCCTCCAGGAACACTGGCATTCAACCCTGACTACATGATTCACTTGCAGCTGTAGAAAGCACTTTAAAAACTGCCTGTAACAAAAAAGCATCAAGCAACAGTTGCCAACATTCAGCTTGAACTGCAGGAATCTAATCCCACTGGCTCTATTCAAAAAATAGTTGAACAACAAAGCCTAATGCATGACTAGTAATGTTGAACTTTAACCATTTACTCTGGGACAGGGTGACATCAGGAAGTGTACCTTCAGCTTTGCCAAGGGTGGCCACGTGTGGCTCTCAGCCAGATTTCAAAAGCCATCTGCAAATGATCAATTCAGACATTTGGTAAAAACAATCTTTCATTTCCCAGAAAGCCTGCTGGGTGAAGAGGAGGGGGAGGAGATAGAGAAGGGGCATAAGGCGGGAATAATAAGGTGCCACACGCAATGATCAGACAATCCTCCTCCCTTCTGCTCCAGCTCTGCGCACTAAGTTTCAGACTTACCCTCCACTGGTGTGCTGTGCCTGCCAGATTACCACCAGAGGGTAACCTTGATCTATTGGATGCAAAATCACATCAGTTATCATCATATAACCCTAGTTAGTCAAAACATCTTCATTCCACTGAATCCCAACCAGGGATCACCATGCTACAGACCACTGACGTCTATACTTTTGATGATCTCCCTTGCTTGCCACCAGTTTCTGCGGTGGAAATTAAACTATCATCCGGACTCTGAAACCGAACTAGGCATCTAGGGAAGATCTTCTCCCAGCAGAACTCTTTAGGGACTTGGTGGGACCCTTGCAGGCAGGACTGTTCTTATATAGGAACAATGCTGGTCACAGTCCAGCAGGAAGGAAACTCTCCATCATAATGCAAATACATAAAAAAGGCAACAAGGAGGACCCTCAAAACTATAAGCCCATAAGTTGCATTGACTTAGTGGCCAAAATGTATACCAAAAATCTCCCAAACAAGATAGAGAGTTGGTTCACTGAGAAGAAGCTATTAGTGGAAGAACAAGCTGAGTCAGACCTGAATGTCTGACTACAGATAATTGTTTCAGACTACATCATCTTATACTAAGGTATGAATCTGAAGGCAAACAACTCTTTGCATCCTTCACTGATTTCAGTGTAGCATTTGATTCAATAAATGATTCTCTAGAAGAAACTGGCCAGTCTAAACATGAAGTCTAGACTCTTATATCTGGTTAAGGCCCTTTATACAAACACCTACCTGAAAGTGTGTTCAAAGACTGATGGCGCCCTAACCCAGAACATATTCACCTACAAAGCTGTGATACAAGGGTGCATCTTGGCACTAATGCTCTTCAATCTCTATGTCAATGACATGCCAGGATTCTTTTTCCCCTGATTCAAATATGCCTCAGATTTCTAACAATACTGTTAATTTTTTTAATGCACTGATGACATTGTTCTGACAACATATTCTCAAGTTGGCCTGAGAAGTCTTCTCTGAAAACTATCTACCTATTGTGTTTTGAATTTGTTGAAAATTAATAAGGCCAAAGTGGTAGTACTTGGCAAGACATGTAAAATATAATTGGCATCTGGATCTGAACCTACATAACAAGTTAAATCCTTTTCATACTTAGGTGCGGTTTTTTTACCAACACAGGATTGTGGGTAGACCACTTCAAAAGATGTGCAGCCAGGCCTAAAGTAAGCTTTAATATGCTATTAAAAATGCTCAGTTATAAACACCCTGGCATTCTGATTCCTGTACTAAAGGCACAGAAGGCCAAAATCATACTGTACTAACCTATGGGACAGAACTGTGGGGCCAACTAAAACCCTTCCTACTCATACAAAAACAAGAGCTACTTCTTAAGACGTATCTTGGGAACTGATAAGAACACTTCAGTCTCTGTGGTCAGAGCTGAATTAGGCATGCAATCTATTCGAAGCCTTTAATTATTGGTGGAAGACCCTATAAATATAAATGGAATGAATGAATGAATGAATGAATGAATGAATGAATGAATGAATGAATGAATGAGGATCCTTGTAGATTACCCCAATTCTGCCTAGAAGAACAGCTAGGCATGTTTCTGACCCCCACTTGGATAAACCGTTTTTTTAAAAAACTATGGTGCCACGTGGTCTATCACATTCATATATATTTTCAGTTGGACAACAAGCCAAGCAAATCTTCAAGCCGCAAGTCCTGGATGTCAGTGCTCAAACTGACAGAGAGTTGTTTATAAGTGCTAAATCTCTAAAATGGTTGGCCAAGAGCAAAAGGTCATTTAAAACAGAAAAATACTTGATTATTGGCATGACCAGGGAAAAAGAATGGCCTTTTCCAGGGCAAGATTCAAACTGCTGGACTCCATAGTAAAATACAGGCATTTCTAGAAAATACCATGTTGGGAAAAGAAGTTCATATGTGGTACACCAGCTATAAAAGTGATTGCACATATATTTATATGTCTCAGCAAGGGCCTGGTATCTATATCCATTACAACTTAAAACAGTTCACTGGGACCCTAACTTTAGATTATAGACGTACTTAGTAGCAATGCCAAGTGTATAGTTAAGGCTGCTCAAATGAGAAATCATTTTTAGAACAGACTGGATTGCTTGCAGAGGTGATGAACTTCATTTAAACATATTTTAATGTGGTGAAATAATTGTATCTATTGTGTTTTATTCTTTTTGATGTGATATTATGATTTGAGTTTGACATTCTTCTGCCTTATCAATAAATATAATCTTATTCCTCTTCTTTCCACTGGGCTTTCAACCTGTGTATCTTGGGAGGAGGTTCTTAATGTTTTAATAATGACATATGCTACCCAGAGTCTCTGGATTAAGGAAGGCAACAAAACCTGTAGAAAATAAATAAATTCACCAGACGGTTCTCTTTCCATTCAGCTGTTGCACCTGTACTTTCCCTGGATAAAGCAGATCCAGCCACTGACACATATACTCAAAACTGGTCACTGTAATACTGGACACTGCTTTTGAAAAAAGTGAAAAAAAAAGTCAGGTGGTGCAAAATGTAGGCCATGTTGATTCAGTTACTCCAGTTTGTTCAAACTGCACTTGTTGTAATTTGGAGCACTACTATTTAGGAAGCCCTTGAATGGTGCATGATCCCTCCACTCTATTCAAGGCAAGTAGAGATAGCAGAACACAGGATTAGCAGCAAGCATGATCACTAATTTCTAGAAATTCCTTCCTAAGTACATTTAACAGATTCCATCCTTAAATTTTAGGCATTCTCTTCAGATTGTTTTTTTTTACTTCAACAAGCTTTTAGCTTGTTTGTCCTTGCTGCTTTAATGCTTTATCTTATTCTTTTCATCCTGCTTGTTGTATTTTAAATGGATATTATTGTATTGTTATTTCAGGGCCAGAAAGCAGCCAATGATTATTTTTGTAAGTAAAAAGTTATCTTTGTCAGCTGATCTGCATTGGTAACCCAATGAACAGAAAGCAGAACTCAGAATCTATTTCTCAAAACATTTTTTGTGTAACAGCACTTCCAGATGGCATTGTTTCCACTGATCCAATTCCTTCAAAGAGTCTTGAAATCAGCTGTGTGATTGTTTTCACTTCTGTTGAACTAAGAAGGCAATCAGTGCTCCTTCCAGATGACCATCAGAAGTGCAAAAATCAGCACTCCAACTTGCAACTACAGCAGCTTCAGAAGAAAAATCTCCTTGCCTCCATCTGCACAGAAAAGGTGAAAAGTAGATAGCTGCACAAACATAATCCATTTTCTGGATATGCTATGCGCTTTTATCAGGCTATTTTAAAAAAGAGAAGAAAACTCTGAGCAGTTGGAATGAAAGGAAAGCTGCCAGGCTGTCAAGACTTCAATCTGGCTGCATACAAATTCCAAATGAAAGCTGTGGTGATGGCATGTCACCACAGCTTTGTGAACAGGTGCTCAACCCATGACTGTAGGATGCATGTAGGATGCATGAATGTAGGTCCTGTACGTGTCTGTGTCTGGAAGGGAGAAATAACGGCTCACTTAACCCTCAGAGGCTGGCTGGTGGGATGAGGCAAGAATACGGTACAGGACAGTAGTTCTGATTTGTTTTTTACTGGGATTGTGAAACTGACTTGATGGATTAAGATCAGGTTTTCTGAAAGGAGTGCCTGTGAAATCTACTACAGAAAGCAGGGCAACAAGAGGTGGATAAGAGCAAGAATCCCCACACCCCACAGAGGTTTTACAATGTGAGCTGCACTGCAGATGAGTCCAATGAGGATTGGCTCAACAGTCCAAGGAAGACCACCTTGGATGAGCACAACTGTGTTGAGGCCACATCACTGCAAAATCCATGTAACATTAACATGTACCAATATAAACCTTCAATAGGTGTAAAGTGAATACAGATAAACTGGGGGACAGGCGAATACACAGGGTGCCTCCTTACCAAAATGTATCTTATCAGGAAAGTATATAAATTGTTCAGGCCAAGATTATATATGGCCTTCTTTTAGTTCTAATTGGGTCCCAAGCGGAAAGGCAATGTTTTGTTCAGCTCATTCAGTTTATACAGGCAATAACTGTAAAGGATACTCACAACTGCTCCTTGTAATACACACTGCTATTGCAATGCAGCTTTGTTTGGCACAAACCTCACTTGGCATCAGGGAATGCTAGAAAAAAGAATTAAGAACAGGCCAAGCCTTTAAGGAGACTGTACCTAGCATATTCTGCATATACCACTGGAAAAGGTCTCAGAACCATAAAGGGCAATAAGCTACAGCTGGAACCTTTGCAGCAGTTTCTTGCATGATCACTAGCACTGCACAATCATTCTGCACAACTATGGCATGCCCTCAAGAATACCTCAATATGATAGTAGCAATGTACCTGACAATCCAAACCTGCATTACAGCTTCAAAACAGACCCTGCCTAGTTGGACTGAAGCACCAGTCTAGCATAATATGAAGCCAGCTATTATTGGTTTAACCATGGTTATAGCTATAATAACTATGGTTACACCAATAATACTTAGAATTTATATTTATATTATTAGTATCATAACAATAATATAATAAACCACAACAATTGTATCAGAATAATACGTTAAGCTATAAGCCACCATTTACAAATCATAACCTTGGTTTACAGAATAAGTTAAGCAAGCTGTGTTATGGCTCCACAGCAGATGTGAATCCAGCTTTGTGAAAAGTTCTCCCTAAGGATTATGGAACTGGGAGGAGACATGCCAGTCAAACACCAGATAGAACAGATGAGTTCCCAATTCCTTTCCACATGCCAGTGGATTCACATACAGGTGAAATTCGAAAAATTAGAATATCGTGCAAATATTCATTTATGTCAATATGGCAACTCAAAAGGTGAAACCGATATATGAGATAGACGCATTACATGCAAAGCGAGATATGTCAAGCCTTACTTTGGTATAATTGTGATGATTATGGCGTACAGCTTATGAAAACCCCAAATTCACAATCTCAGAAAATTAGAATATTACATGACATCAATAACACAAGGATTGGAAATAGAACAATATCGGACCTCTGCAAAGTATAAGCATGCATATGTACTCAGTACTTGGTTTGGGCCCCTTTTGCAGCAATGACTGCCGCAATGCGGCGTGGCATGGATGCTATCAGCCTGTGGCACTGCTGAGGTGTTATGGAAGACCAGGATGCTTCAATAGCGGCCTTCAGCTCCACTGCATTGTTCGGTCTCATGTCCCTCATCTTTCTCTTGGCAATGCCTCATAGATTCTCTATGGGGTTCAGGTCAGGCGAGTTTGCTGGCCAATCAAGCACAGTAATCCCATGGTCATTGAACCAGGTTTTGGTACTTTTGGCAGTGTGGGCAGGTGCCACGTCCTGCTGGAAAATGAAGTCAGCATCCCCATAAAGCTCGTCTGTGGAAGGAAGCATGAAGTGCTCCAAAATCTCCTGGTAGATGGCTGCATTGACCCTGGACTTAATGAAGCACAGTGGACCAACATCAGCAGATGACATGGCTCCCCAAATCAACACAGACTGTGGAAACTTCACCCTGGACTTCAAGCATCGTGCATTGTGTGCCTCTCCATTCTTCCTCCAGACTCTGGGTCCTTGGTTCCCAAATGAGATGCAAAAGTTGCTCTCATCAGAAAAGAGGACTTTGGACCACTGGGCAACAGACCAGTTCTTTTTTTCTGTAGCCTAGGTAAGACGCTTCTGACGTTGTTTGTTGTTCAGGAGCGGCTTGACAAGAGGAATACGACATTTGAAGCCCATGTGCAGGATCCGTCTGTGTGTGGTGGCTCTTGATGCACTAACTCCAGCCTCAGTCCACTCCTTGTGAAAGTCCCCAACACTTTTGGGGCCTTTTCCTGACAATCCTCTCCAGGCTGCGGTCATCCCTGCTGCTTGTGCACCTTTTTCTACCACACTTTTCCCTTCCACATAACCTTCTATTGATGTGCTTTGATACAGCACTTTGGGAACATCCAACTTCTTT
This sequence comes from Liasis olivaceus, assembly GCA_030867105.1. Classification (NCBI taxonomy): domain Eukaryota; kingdom Metazoa; phylum Chordata; class Lepidosauria; order Squamata; family Pythonidae; genus Liasis; species Liasis olivaceus. The sequence goes on along the minus strand of CM061349.1, from coordinate 239,926,041 downwards.
TGCAATTACCTTTTGGGGCTTTCCCTCCTTATGGAGGGTGTCAAGAATGGTTTTCTGCACAACTGTCAGGTCAGCAGTCTTTCCCATGCTTGTGATTCCTACTGAACCAGCCTGAGAGACCATTTAAAGGCTCAGGAACCCTTTGCAGGTGTTATGGATTCGTTAGCTGATTAGAGTGGGACACTTTGAGCCTAGAATATTGAACTTTTTCACACTATTCTAATTTTCTGAGATTGTGAATTTGGGGTTTTCATAAGCTGTACGCCATAATCATCACAATTATACCAAAGTAAGGCTTGACATATCTCGCTTTGCATGTAATGCGTCTATCTCATATATTGGTTTCACCTTTTGAGTTGCCATACTGACATAAATGAACATTTGCACGATATTCTAATTTTTCGAGTTTCACCTGTAAGTTAATAAGTGAACTGTCCTTTACAAACACAGTGAATGGATTCATGTGACATTCTAAACCAAAAACAGATCAGATTTTGTTAATGTGTTGTGCAAACCTAGCTGTTTCTTTTTCTCTTTCATCCAAAGTTAAAGGACCAACACAAACAAGTACTTTTCTCCCAGATCCATTCCACCAAGAAATTCCTATTTCTTAAGGAAAATGAAGTAACTAATGACTGAAAAACCACAAAAAGTGTAAGACAAACATAAAACATACTCACCAGGTACATGTGACAGAATTAAAATGGACAGAATTAAATATAATTTAATGACAAATTAAAGGCTGTTTGATGAATCATTACTGGGCAAAAGAGTGAAGCGTGGATGGGTCTGTAACTATCTGGTTTTGTTCTTACTATGAAAGCTACAACTGTGCCCTTACATAATATGTAATATAATGTAATGTAATGTAATGTAATGTAATATGTCAGTCAGAAAATGGGATCATCAGTTCCATTCCTCAAGCCCTATGTTTTTCAGATGGACTGCAGCCTCAGAATTTCCAGACCCATCTGGACTGTTAAAATTATGACAGCAGAAGGGTTGAACTAGGAGTTTAAACAAACCATTTTCTTTCTCTTTTCTTAAGTGCCTTCCCACTATCCTATTACAAGTTATCTTGTCTTGAAGTGCCCATAGCACAAGGACCATACACATTCCTTAAATGATCAGGATCCAAAGCTCAATCCTGAGTCCTCAAAAGGAGGTGCCCATCAAAATTGATAAGTGTTGGACTAGATCACTGGCACTGAACTGTAAGTGTTGTTCCCACTACAGTTCACAACTTCCTTGACCACTGCCGTTGCTGGCTGAGACTGACAGGACTTGGAAGACAGATCCACAATATATGGTCAGCTCTAGGATGAACCTGATGAACCAAACATAAAGCAATTTCATATCAAGCTACTAACGAATATACCAATGTCTTCTCTTATGATTACGGGCTTTACTGACTTATTTTTGCTTAAAGATGTTATATAATGTATGTTCATTAGTACGCATGCCTCATCTGTGCTTAGCAATAATTGTGACAATAATTGCACAAAGATAACTCTAAACAACTTTCCCCTCCATGCTAACTTGATATTCTTGAAGTTGTAGTCCAACAGGTCTGGAGGCTATCACGGTTGAAATACTGCGTTTGCATGGGATTGCAAGTTTTCTTTTCCCAGGAAAATATATTAATGATTACAGTGGATAAGAGAAGGTTATGTAATTTTAATATAATTTTTAAAAACTATATAGGGAAAAAAGTTCAAAAATTAAGGTTGACAATGAGACAAAGGCCAGGATGAGTTTTTTTTTCAGACTTATTAACAAAAGAGTTTAGTAACAGTTGTAGGGAGAAGGAAAGTAACAGAGTAGGCCTGTGGTTTGCATATTTTTGGAATATGTAGGGAGTACCAACACAGCATTTATCTTTGACTCATTAAAGCAGCCAAATCACTTTTCATGATTGCATGGCTGCAGCACTATTCTGTTCTGAAACACTTCTTACAGATTGAATCTGAAACACTGCACAGACCTATAAAATAGCGTGGTATAATATAAATACAACATATTGCAAGACAATCTTGCATGTATAGATTAGCCACAATTCTATTTCAACCCATTCTAAAATGTTACTGAGCAACATACAGTATTATTTCTACCACCAGAGCAAGAAATAGTTCAATTAGCTTCATCTCACTAGCCCTAAGTAATAGCAAAGCTATAATACATGCATGCCTTTCAGTAGACAGAAGATTGAAATACGGCCTAACAGCACCATTATCAAAGGATAAAACCAGTGTCTAATCACTTCTGCATTTTGACTATGAGCATTTTCCAGGAAATGAGGTCAATTTCCTTAGGGCAGCATAATTGCTTTCTGCCTCAAGGTCACTGCAACTTGATTAATGTAGCACTGGCTAGAGAAGCACAGGCCAACATATTCTAGAAATGACAAAGCAAAGACCAGGATGATACTGATTTGCAGCAGCATTTCTATGCTTGTATCCTCGTCTCTTTCCTGTAAGCTCTGAAAATCTAATAGTCTACCAGAGACTCCAAAAAAATATGCCAAGCTATTATTTCTTTCCTCCACTGCAGACTCAATCACCCCAAAAAACACTGCCCATATTGATCCTATAAAGCAGCTCTGCTTCATTCATTTCCCCACAAATCGCTAATACAGAAGTTATTATCCATATTTCACAGATGAAGCACAGAGGATCGAAGGCAACCAAATGGCCATGAGATATATAAATGAATGAAATTATATACCAACTTCCACTTTGTAGTTTATTTTTCATGGCACATACAGATGCCTTCTCTTTTTACCTCATGGCCACTGCTGGAACCCACTTGCCATTTTACAACTAGAAATAAGAATGGATTACAGCATCTAGCTAATCTTGGGGTGGGGTGGGGGGAAATAAGCATGATTGGACCTGGATAGCATTTGGACAGGAAAACATGAAGAAACCCATGGTTGTAGGCAAGAACAGCAAGTTGAAAAAGAAATCCTAGAAGAAGAAAATGGCAAATCATTTTTATGGTGTTGTCAAGAAAGTTATATAAACACATCCATGAAGTCACCAGGAGTTGCACTCAAATCAAGGGAGACTTTACTTAACCTCATTTCACCTCCCATACTACTGCTTTGAATATAATTTGTATTAAGAACTTTGATTACAATCATAAAAACTAATACAAACTAAACTTAAAGAAGAGAAAAAAAGAATAAAATGTGCAGGAAAAAAGAAAAAAAAGAATATAATAAAGAGAAAGAAAAGAAATATATAAAGAAGTGACTTCCAACCTTCATCACAAGTATAAACAAATTTAGTAATTCTTCACTCCCTATATGGTTACAACAAATATCTCTTCATCCCATATCCCATCCCTTATCTATAGGCATCAACACGAACTTTATTTGAGCTCCACATCCTGACACATTGGTATTGCAAAAGAACTATTGTCTCTTCCTGGGTTCCTGCCAAGCTTTTTCAGAATCCTTCCTATCTATCTATCTATCTATCTATCTATCTATCTATCTATCTATCAAATGTGTATGACATGTACATTTCTACTGTTTCAAAAACCAGCAATACTGTTTGAATTACAGAGTTGAGGAACGTTTCAAGAAGCGGGGTGGCGGGGATATTAATTTTGTTTTCTTATTCCACCATCCTGAATCTTTACCTTGCTATGTGTTATAATACTAAAAGCTCAGTGCTGCTGTTGGCTATCAGCCCAGAAACTAAGTGCTTTATTGCTATATGGTGGAACAGAAAGGTGTTCTCTTTTTATTATTATTTTCTCATACAGTATAGTAATCTTAAAGAGGGCAGGTTCTTCATTGCCTTCCAATCCTAATCTTCTCCCATTCCAAGATAGTCTTTTCAATCTAGTATTCTTCAGATGTGTTGAATATAATGGGTGATGCAATCCAATGCTTTGTTTCCCTTCTGGTATGTGGGTACACATGAGCCAATATACGTAGTAACCATTTTGTGAAAGTGCTCATAATTAAACTCTCAAATTTCCAAATATGACCAGTACTGTATTCCTATAGATTCCTGCTTTACTAATGTCATTGGATATTTACATACCAGTTGGGGGGGGGGGAATCCAAATATATTTCCATGTACAGGTGAAACTCGAAAAATTAGAATATCGTGCAAATGTTCACTTATGTCAGTATGGCAACTCAAAAGGTGAAACCAATATATGAGATAGACGCATTACATGCAAAGCGAGATATGTCAAGCCTTACTTTGGTATAATTGTGATGATTATGGCGTACAGCTTATGAAAACCCCAAATTCACAATCTCAAAAAATTAGAATAGTGTGAAAAGGTTCAATATTCTAGGCTCAAAGTGTCCCACTCTAATCAGCTAATGAATCCATAACACCTTAACACCTTTAAATGGTCTCTCAGGCTGGTTCAGTAGGAATCACAAGCATGGGAAAGACTGCTGATCTGACAGTTGTGCAGAAAACCATCATTGACACCCTCCATAAGGAGGGAAAGCCCCAAAAGGTCATTGCAAAAGAAGGTGGATGTTCCCAAAGTGCTGCATCAAAGCACATCAATAGAAGGTTATGTGGAAGGGAAAAGTGTGGTAGAAAAAGGTGCACAAGCAGCAGGGATGACCGCAGCCTGGAGAGGATTGTTAGGAAAAGGCCATTCAAAAGTGTTGGGGACTTTCACAAGGAGTGGACTGAGGCTGGAGTTAGTGCATCAAGAGCCACCACACACAGACGGATCCTGCACATGGGCTTCAAATGTCGTATTCTTCTTGTCAAGCCGCTCCTGAACAACAAACAACGTCAGAAGCATCTTGCCTAGGCTACAGAAAAAAAGAACTGGTCTGTTGCCCAGTGGTCCAAAGTCCTCTTTTCTGATGAGAGCAACTTTTGCATCTCATTTGGGAACCAAGGACCCAGAGTCTGGAGGAAGAATGGAGAGGCACACAATGCATGATGCTTGAAGTCCAGGGTGAAGTTTCCACAGTCTGTGTTGATTTGGGGAGCCATGTCATCTGCTGATGTTGGTCCACTGTGCTTCATTAAGTCCAGGGTCAATGCAGCCGTCTACCAGGAGATTTTGGAGCACTTCATGCTTCCTTCCGCAGACGAGCTTTATGGGGATGCTGACTTCATTTTCCAGCAGGACGTGGCACCTGCCCACACTGCCAAAAGTACCAAAACCTGGTTCAATGACTATGGGATTACTGTGCTTGATTGGCCAGCAAACTCGCCTGACCTGAACCCCATAGAGAATCTATGAGGCATTGCCAAGAGAAAGATGAGGGACATGAGACCGAACAATGCAGTGGAGCTGAAGGCCGCTATTGAAGCATCCTGGTCTTCCATAACACCTCAGCAGTGCCACAGGCTGATAGCATCCATGCCACGCCGCATTGCGGCAGTCATTGCTGCAAAAGGGGCCCAAACCAAGTACTGAGTACATATGCATGCTTATACTTTGCAGAGGTCCGATATTGTTCTATTTCCAATCCTTGTGTTATTGATGTCATGTAATATTCTAATTTTCTGAGATTGTGAATTTGGGGTTTTCATAAGCTGTACGCCATAATCATCACAATTATACCAAAGTAAGGCTTGACATATCTCGCTTTGCATGTAATGCGTCTATCTCATATATCGGTTTCACCTTTTGAGTTGCCATACTGACATAAATGAATATTTGCACAATATTCTAATTTTTCGAGTTTCACCTGTACATGTTGGACTATTAAGAATTAAGGGAATAAATTTTGGTCGGAACTTTTACTACTGCTTATCTCACCAGATCAACATAGCTACATAATTCTTTGAAACATTTTTATGAAGGTTTTTCACATTCAAAACTTATAAGAAAGAGTATACTTTAAAATTCTAGAAAATCTTTACTTTGATTTAATTTAGATCGCACATCTGTGGGCTTCCTTAAATGAATCTGTGTTTCATTTTCTAATTAATTTAGAATTGTCTTTTTGCACATGCTGATTTTAAAGTATGTGAATTTATTATATTGCTTTACAATCAAAAGATCCACCTCAAAATGCCTTTAAGTATTGTAGAACTATATAAACGCAATCACTTAAAGCAAATAAAAACCAATTCATTGACAAAGATGTGCTATTTAAAATCATTACACAGATATAATTAAATCATAGTAATTGCTGGATATAAATACTACAGTTTAAAAAGCTCTCTATTTTCTCAAATAGAAAATAGAATAGAAAATGAAAAAAATGAAAGAATAAATCCACAATCTATAATTACACTGACGATATCAAATTCTGTAAGCACAACAGAATGTTGAGGGAAAAATTTAAAAAGCAGTGGACATGAAATTAATCTGTGCAGGGACAGACTAGCTGAAATATTTTTGTTTTGTGATTATTTATCAACATATATCATAAATAACATGTCAGTCTGTTTCCCAATGTAGGTTATCAGCATTATACTAGCTTATCCCCAAAATGTTCTAATAAACTTGGCAGCAGGGTGCAGTCGTATACATATCAGCTTTCAGCTAAGCTCCACTGAAGTCAGTGAGATATATGCATCAAATCAAGGTAAAAAGGATTAAGAGTTTTAATATCATTGGAATACAGAAAGGCATATCAGAGCTGTAACTTTTAACCAGTATTACATCGTTGGTATTTGTAATCCATTTTGTCCCTTATTATCCATCCTGTTTTTTACTTTCTCTGAAAAAATGCAAACCAAAACCAAAATGTAACAGGTAACAATAGAATAACCTAATCATACCACAACCTGATTTAACCCTGTAGAAATAATTAAATCAATTAGAAGAAAAATAGAACAGCTAACTGAATAATACCTGTGGACTCTAATAATTTTGTAATCAAGATCAGGGGTGAGAGGAATAAATATAATGCTAAATGTACAAATAGAAAAAGCAGTGGAATGAATTACTCTTTTCTGTCTAAAGAAAACTATACAGTTCTTTCAGCTTAGGAATAGTTACCTAGTCCTGGTTCATCAAGGTGCTGAACATGTCATGCTTAATGCATCTAGTTCCAAAACAATGGAATAATTACATAATCTCTCCAGATGTTGCTGATCTACAATTCCCAGTTGCTCTGGCCATCAGTGAAGACTTTATAGTTCATGAACATCTGGTGGACCTTGTTAATTGAAATACATTTAGCTGGAAGTAAACAATATTGCTATATTGTTTGAAAAAAAACCTGTTGTACTAATTAAAGATACATTGTTTCATTCCAACTCTTGCAAAAAGTATGCTTACTGAAGCTCCAAAGACAGAGATTATATCAACAAACCTTCTAAAACTGGAAATAGAAATATCCAACATAATGCAAACGCTTTCTATTATATGTGTAATATAGTGTGTGTCACCAACAGTGCATTCTGACATGTATGATAACTGGAGAGTGGAGCACAGAACTGCACAGATCCTAATTTTTAAAAAATCCAAAAATTACCCATTTGTTCTTAAAGACCTGGAAACCCATACACACTAAGTAGACATGTCTGTTAAATATATATTGCCAGATATGGAACTAATCAGTCTTCCCTTTTAAATTTTAAACTACCTGAGTTCTGGTGAACACACTAGACAACATATGCATCAGTGCAGTAACATTAGCAAAAACCATCTTTAACAGTTCACAATCCCCAAACTTGTTCCAAAAAGGAGAGTCATAAATGGGGTGTGTTTTTTCAGAAGAAGAAGAAATGCATTCTGGTTGGATACAGATGTAAACAAACCCTGAAAAGGGAGGGGTGACAGCTCAAACTGTACATTGTAATGGATGGATCTTTTCCTCCAATAAATGCAATATGCAGGCAATTCCACCTTCCGCTATTAGCTAGACTAAAGACCTCATAAAAGAAAGGAATGTGACCTCTTGAAACACCATCCTGCAGGTATGATTTGCTAGTTAAGCACGAAATCAGCGAGTCAGCACATCGTGCGGGGAAGTGAACTAAGCGGCCCCGGCGAGGAACGGGCAGTGGCCACACCCACACCCTGAATCAGCACCCTGAACTCTGGCTTCGTCGCCTCGGGCCGCCAAGCTCGAAAGAACGAGCTCGCTGAAGACAGCCTTCAGAACAAATACGCCTGCTCCTCAAGCCTCCGCCGACGTACCGTGGAGTATGTGCTCACTCCCCCCGTGCTAGGCGGGGGGGGGGGGAGAAGGAGCAGCAACGGATGCAGCATTTCTGCGAGCCGAGAGGCTGCTCCGCTTTTCTCTCCCCCGCCCCTCAGCGCTTCACGCACCCAGGCTGGAAACAGGCGCGCGGCTTGCCCGCCTCCGGCTCGTCTGTTGCAAATACCCACCGCTGGAAAGCGAGAGGGTAGCTCTGGTCTCCTCAGCCCAGGATCGGACGTTCCTGGCCGCCGCCGCCTGGCAGGTTCTCCGCAAGGATGCCAAAGAGAGATCCCTCCATGATCCCCAGGAAGAGGCGGAGAAGCGAAGAGCAGCTACAGCATCCGCGGGCGGAGGGAGGAAAGGAAGCGACGCCACGGGAGAAACGCTCGCTAAGGTCCCCGGCCAGCCGCCGCCAAGGGCTGCGGTTTAGCCAGCCGTCCGCCTCGCGTGGCTTCCAGGCGCCGTTTGGCAACGCGAGGCCGGCAGCGGCGGCACCATGCTCCCTCGGCGAAGGCAGACGCAACTCCCCGGCGTAGGGTCTGCGCGCGCGCACACACCCACACACTCCCTTCCCTTCCTTTCCTTTCCTTTCCGCGGTTGGTTCCGCCGAGGGAGCCGCGCAGAATCCGCTCCGCGGGAGCCAGCGCCGCTCGCCTGCCGGCCTGCCTCCCTCTGAAGCCGAGCTCCAGCTCCGCCCACGACGCAGCCGTGTGACCTTTTCTCTCACAGAAATGTACATTTTTAGGGAAGGGAGCGTGGAGTCGTCTCCTCACCCGCAGGAATCCGCGCGCTAACTTTCCTTTGTCATCCTGCACCAACCAGTTCCTGATTCATTCCCTGCTCTGTGAACCGTGAGCGAGAATGTTGTCTGGAGAATGAATTACAGCGGCTTAGTAGCTTGTCAACAGGTTTTAGCCAAAACAATGGCCTTGTTTTTCGTTTGTTTCAAAGATGTTTTCCAGCGTAAGCACTGCTTTCAGCGTTTATTTTTGGTGCTGGTTTAAGACAATAAACAGCGAGGGTTGCTCTCTAGACAGTGTTTCTCAACCTTGGCAACTTTAATGTGTGTGGACTCTGACTCCCAGAATTCCCCAGCCAGCATTGTGGCTGGGGAATTCTGGGAGTCAAAGTCCATGCATCTTAAAGTTGCAAGGTTGAGAAACACTATTCTAGAGAATTCGCATTGATATTTTAGATCTGTTATTGCAAGAACTGCTTAAAATTGCAAAACGGCAGTGTATTTAATTAAAACATATCTTGATTTCACAATCTGGTCTTGCTTCATTGGTAATATCTAAAACTCCTGAATTACTATCAATATTGAAATGTTTGGGATAAAAAAAATCTTTATTATTTTTATGAGCAATTACAGAGCCTAACTAAGATGGTTCTTAGTTATTTGCAAAATATTTGGAATACAGTAGAGTTGTAATAATCATATTAACAGATCAAAGGTTAAGGACTTAATATTCTTCATGCGTCCTTGTATGATCTTTCATTAAACTTACAAGTTTAATTCAATAAAAGTTTATTTTTCACTTTTACTACACGCCACAGAAAATGTTTAAAAGGGCTTTACTGTCAACTTTAGTACATTGGAAGTGCAGAATGGATAAGGGAACACTTATGTGATGTGGGCTTGTCACACTATTATCTCATGTTGATGTAAAACCTGTAGGTTTATTCATACAGTGTTGCAAAGTACTGTATGAATAAACCTATAGTACTATTCAAGTATGTGAATGCACCTTTCAGTTATACAGGTAGTCTTCAGGTTATGATGGCAATTGGGACCAGGATTGCCATCACTAAGTGATGCGGTCATAAAGTGCAACATCATGTGACCGTTTCCCTTAGCAATGACAATCCCAGCAGTCCCGGTTGCCATCGTAACCCCAAGATGCATGGGTCATTAAGTGGGAAGCAGCAGGAGTCCCAGGTAAGGAGTGCAGGGGGGTGGGGAGGCCCTGGGAGACCTGGTGCAGGCTACATATGAGCGCAGGGAGGCTGGGGGAAGGAGGGCTAATGCAGGGAGGTCGGGAAGCAGGGTGCTGCACTGTCTGGGCGTAGGGACACCATGAGGCTTAGCGGACCAACCTGCGACCTTCCCTGCTAGCTTCCTCATTGACTTTGCTTGTGGGAAGCTGGCAGGGAAGGTTGCAAATGGGGAGCACGTGACCGCGGGGTACTGCAATCATTGTAAGTGTGAGATGATTGCCAAGTGCCTGAATCTCAATCACATGACCATGAGAGTGGTGTGAAGGCCAGAACTTCAAGGACCGGTTGTAAGTACCACTCATTCAATACCATTGCAACTTCAAATGGTCACTGAATGAGTGGTCAGTAAGTGAGGACTACCTGTACTGTATAGCAGAAACTTGGAATGTATTGGTACTTGAAGAAATATAGATTCACCAAGCCAGGGAAACAGCAAAAACAATTACTTCATTGTTGGAAGAACAGTGCAACACCAGATTTACAATCTTGGATCACCAATTGTCAGTCTTTCGAAGTAGGCCAAGTCAAGAAACAGCCAGGAATGCTACTTTATTAGCATAGGATATAATAACAGAATCTTGAAAGCCTATCCAAGTTTCTCTTTATCCCATGTTATACTAAACAAAATCAAGGTTGGATTATCTTGAGTTTCTTATTATTTATTGAATTTATTATGGATGCCCAATCCAATAATCTCTGCTTGCTTCTGTCTCTGGACTGTGTAATCTCTTGTCTAAGTCCCTTCTTAACAGCGATTTCATATCTTCCCCAAGATCAGCTTTAAATTTATTTATTTAGCAAAATAAAAACTAGGGAGGGTCCCTTCTGAGCCACTTGCCTCTCCCACATTCCTGTTGCGGGCTTAGCTGCCTTTTATCTGACTGTTCCCTTGGCTGCATCTCTTTGCCCTGTCCCCCAAGGTCATTCCCACTTATCATTACCATATGTAATTGTAGCAGATTACTGAGGCCCCTAGGTGAAAGGCTGGAGGTTACAAACTTCCAGAAGTCATCTGGGTCTTCACATCCTGGTGCTAACTCCTGACATGGAATAGCAAATGCCACAGGCATCTTATGGGGAGCACCTTATGTAATACCCACCCTCTAGTGTGTGAAAGATGTAGGGTTCTCAAATCCTGTGCTACTTTCCTGGTGATTAAACATCAAAATACAAAAGTTGAAATCTCTAAAATGCCATATCCTGCCCATATAAAGGTGGGGTGATTAGAAAATTCAGCCCTTTCTCACCTCTTTCAGGGAGCTAAGCCAATCTCATGGCAGATAAGCAAAATTCAACTTTAAAAAAAAAATGATGAGATAAAGTGAACAAAATCCCTTTATTAAGTATTAAAATGCAGACATTCAATGTGAAAGAAGATAATTATGGAGCTGCCAGATCACAGCTGTACAGCTATTTACAAATTAGTTACAAAAGAAAAAAAAATCCAAAAGAAAATGCCATATTCAAGGCAGAGCATAAGATGGCCACATATTGCATCATTGGGTACTTCCCTTGGTGCAGATATCTTATTTGCCTGTTGGCAATTTCTACTTTAGCAAGGTTTTCAACTGCACATCAAAACTCATCCACAAAGTCACCCCAGTTTTTGAGTAATAAGCTTTCAGCCCCAAGATACGAAGCTGCCTATTTGGCTGTGGGACTTGTCACGAGGTTTATTATTATGTCTGAGGAGAAGCCTCCAATTGTAGGTTGATATACAAGTTGCACTGAGCCAAAAATACAGGGAATAGGTTGGAATGTCCATCAAACTTTTTTGGAACAGGAACTCAGCATTTTTATCATTGTGAGATTTATGCTTGCAATCTGCTTATTTGTGTCTGCATATCAGCGAGTACAATAGCCATTTACATCATCTGGTCTTTCAGGATTTGGTTTTACTGGTATAACACCTCCATTCTGAGCATCTAAATTGAGCTTGGGGAGCTGGAAGCAAGCTTTCATGGTCCAGTGACAGGAAACTGTAGAAGGTGCTGAAATGCCCAGCAATGAAGGTGTAAGAATGGGGACGGGGAGTGTTTGTGCACCACGTTGCCAGCACAAACAGCAGGACTAAGGTGAGTGTTGTGTATATGCTTGCACGCTGAATTGCCAGCACAGTGAGAGAGGGAATGAACTGTGTGTATGTTTGCATAGCAAGTTCTTCTAGAATCAAGGGAGGAACCATGAAGTGTGGTAATGTAGTCTAAGGTCAGTGGACCGTTGAAAGCGGTGTTCTCTATTACATGGGCTGGAACAAGCAAGAACTGATCTAGTTAGGAGCTGGATGTCACAGAGTTGTTCCCATCAACTGGGGCTTACTTCCAGCTAGACTCACACAATTGTACAATCTTTACCCAAGCTGTTGTGGCTAATCAGGCTGTTAACTCTGTCAGGTCTAGAAGTACTGTACTTCTAACCTTGTGAATCACCAGCCTCTGCTTGGCACAGTATCTTTCTGCCAAGGTGGGTGGTCTACCACATAGCCTGGCATTAATGCAGGACCATCCATATTGGTGGAAGATTATCCCAGCAATGCCACCCCTGAACCTGTGGAAGTGCAGGGCACCAAATATCCTCTATGCCTCAATCCCCTGGTGTCTCCTCCTCAGAGGCTGATTCTGTCACTTGGGGCCTGACATCCTAGTGTAAATTCTTGGCTATATGTTTTACTTATTTCTACAAAAATACCCCCTAAAGCAAATGTTCTCCTGCTTCAATTCTTGTAACTTCTCCACTTTCTTGGAATTTCCATCATGTTCATTAGAGGCTGCCCAGCAGATGGAAAATCCCATTCTTTACCAGCCTTTCACAATGAACTTCTGCTTAGTTCTACCCTTTGTTTTAAAATAACAAAAACTTTTCTCTGTCCAGTGAGTCTAGCATGCATGCCAAATTCACAACAGTAACATTATGCTTGTGATTTCCTTTTTTTTCTTCTCCTTTTTTTCCCCTCCCCTCTCTTCATTTATTAAACCAAAACAATTTTTAAAAAAGAGCAAGAATATGGTTGGTGTGGGTTTCTTCACCATCAGCTTGCTGGAAAAAAGATATCTGCTGGATTTCTGCTTGCTTAGTTATTAATAGTGCAGATTCTCAATTGTGTGTGTGGGGGGGGGGAGAAATTAGGGATGTTGTATCTCAACATGCTCAGGGGAGGTGTCTTTTACATGCCCTAAAGTTGAGGCTTGGCCTTGAAAATCCAGTCCACAGCTGGAATCATTTATATTCCTTTGCAAAGCACAGCAGTGCTTAAAAAAAAAATAGTAAACCCTAATTCACCATTCAGGATCAGATGAAACAGTCATAATAAGCCGTAAGAAAGATGATTTATCAGAAACCTTGAAAAAGCCAAGGGTATAGGAAGACTGCAGGGTTTTTTTCCAGATATTCTTCCTTCGTTCCTTTACTGAGCACTGCAACAAGTATTGCTCTTTACATTAAATTGTTTCCTGGAAAAAAAAAAAAAAATCAGGCCAATGGGCAGAAACAAGAAAAATTTCCCACATCTTTAGCAGAGAGAATTGAATGAGGAGTGTGGTTGGGAAGTACAGCTTATCTCTGAGACAGGAAACAAAAAGTGTGAAAATAAAACTACACTTCAACACACCTGCTAGAAATCCAGAAATTCTATACACCGTTGTGCACATTCAGTCATTATACAATTGTTTCATCTTCCTATCTTACCATTCCTTACATTGCTCTAATACTGTAGGTTTCTATAAACTAAATTGGAAATTATCTCAACTTACCTTGTTGAAAGCTGTACTGAATTCAGTGAAACTTCCTTCTGAGTAAACCAGCGTTATATAGCTGTGATATGAACTTTTTATTTAATATACTTCTAGCACTATGTATTGTATTTTTAATCTGTGGATAACAAAAGTTTTCTGAATAGTTTACAGATAGATAGATAGATAGATAGATAGATAGATAGATAGATAGATAGATAGATAAAGACAATTAAAAACAATACATTACAAGAAGAAGCAGAATTACATAGATAATCTTTCCCTGGTCTGGAGACGCTGACTGAAGAAATTGTCCCAGCACACATAATCTGTATGTATTTTGTGTGTGAGTGTGAGTATTATCTGCATAAAGCACAAAACCTTAGCATAAGTATTATTGTTAAGCAGTGTACTTTCAAGATAAATGATTTGTATTGTTTTTGTGTGTGTCTTTTTGGTATATCAACATTAAGCAATGATATATATCATTCACACCTAATTCTTAAAAAAGCATTTTATGGACAGTTAGTAGAGAAGCTACTGACATTACTTCCTGCAGGATTATATTGACAGCCAGCATAGCTAATGCATGTCTAGCTACTTCACAGCAAGCCTTACTGATTCCATAAATGACCAGGTGTAATTTTGCTGGGATGCTTTTTCTCAACCTGCTCTGTTTCATGGGCACTGTGATGGAAGACATGAGTGAGGAGGCCCAAGGTCATAGAGAGAGGAATCTCAAGCTTCTCAGCCCGCAGCCGGAGCGTGTGAAAACTAAGAGGATGAGACTGGCACCACCCTAAGGAATTCAGAGTGTTTAGTTGTGGTCGTTAGGGGTTAGAATTAGTCTGGCAAGATTCTGTCTAGTAGGTGTAAGCTAATAAAGTAACTGAACTGTTCCTGAATTGTCCCGCTACGTTTCTTGGGCTGAACCTGACAGGCACTTTGAAAAAAATCTGCCTTAACATTTATTCATTAGAATTATGAATAATTCTATTTCCATTCAGGAACTCAAGCATTCAACAGGAATAATTCACCTTTCCATTCAGGAACTCAAGCATCACCTCTTTCCTCCTATTTTTCCAAAAATAACTCTGTGAAGTAGGTTGAACTGAGAGAAAATGGCTGCCCCAACCCCCAAGTGAAGCGTGATGGCCAAAGGAAGTCTTGAACCTCTACTGTAGTTCTAGTCCTCCACCTACTACTATCATACTACCGCTCTGGTAGAGGTACTAAAGGTGTTTTGATAATGTTTGTAACTCCAGAAAAGGAATCTTTTGAATGTTGAGAGCATATTGTGGCTACTCTTATCCATTCACAAATGGGAGACATGGCTGGTAACAAAAGTTTTCTTTTTCAGAAAGAAAACTCTCACGGCCTCTAGATTCTCAGAATGCTTTTAAGCACCCTAATTTACTTTATTTATTTTTTCCTAAGTAGGGGGACACAGCAAAATAGCATCAGGTTTCATGTACTTTTTATTTTCTAAGAAATATTTAGGGCTGAGAATTATCTGAGAAATGTATTAGTAAATAAAGATAAGTCCTAAGACTACAGTTTTAACAAATAGTCAGGGAAGACGGGGAACCTAAAAGGTGTCAAGGGAATGGACTGCAGTCACAGTAAAGCCAGACAGCGTGATGTTCCTTGCCCTGCAGTATAAAATCCCATATGCTTTCCCAATGCATTATTGAGACAAAGACATAGAAGTGAGTTCTATCCAAAGTGACGGGATTTTCTAAACCAGCAATACAGTCCTGGGCATGGCAACAGGCAGAACCCTACTAAGATTAGTGCAACTTATTCTGTGATATGTGGGTTTAGACCAGTTTGTTTCTCAACCTCAGCAACTCCAAGAATGCTGGGAGTTGAAGTCCACACATCTTAGAGTGGCTGAAGTTGAGAAACGCTGGTTTAGACTGCAGCCTACAGTTGTATTAGGTTGAGTGGATGTCGAGTAGGTTCTAGGCTCTGAACCCCCACGAACGGTGAGAAACCCATAGAGATATTTCAAGATCTGGCCATAAATGAAACCAAAGGTAAAAGGCCTTGGCTCTGTGGCAATTTATATTCTGCAGACTGGTGCAAACAAAGCCCATCATTCGTTCCCTTTTTAGTTGAAGGAGTGTAACTTAGCCCCAAGACGCAGTTGTGAAGGTGTTGGAGTAGGATGGGGGAGGGGGGCAGGCTCTCCTCTACTCTCAACCATGGAAACTCAGTAGGCATTCCTTTCTCTCCACTCAGCCTAACTCACAAAGTGGATATTGTGGGGAAAAATGGGAGAAGCCGGGACAATGTATGCTACCTTGAGCTCCTGAATAAAAAGCAGGATATACATCTAATTAATAAATAAATAGTTTACATTTTTATATTGACTTTCCTGTTGTTATAAGTCTTTGTACTGTGCATTTATTGGCCAGAGCACATTTATTCCTTTACTATACTATTCCTGTTTGTTTGTTCATTTTGCATCCCAGCTTTCATTCATGCAAAAGTTCCTGGTGGTATATGTAGACCTCCTCTTCAGAATAAATCAAAATATAGATTGAAAAGCTGGAACAACTAGTCCTACGTTAGAACAGTAGGTTACCGAATCTTCAGATCAAATAGGCTTGTAATAATGTTTTTTTCCCGGAGATATATAACAAACATAAACTTAGTACCCGACTTCCCTGGTGGTCTAGTGGTTAGGATTCGGCGCTCTCACCGCCGCGGCCCGGGTTCGATTCCCGGTCAGGGAAAGGTTTTTTTTCCTTAGCTATCCACAATCAATCTAGCTAATCACTGAAAGGTATTTGAAGACTTTCTCTTTGTCTTTTAAAACAAGGAGCGGAACAATTCATTTCACTCATCCTTGGTAACACGGGTACGGTTTCTTTGTGCTGCAACTCGGTTTCATTAGTGGCTAGATGAACAATCTCTGTCCTGTAACGTTATTGTTCATTATTACCTGAAAATCGGTTTTGTAGACTTTCAAGAATGAATGTGTCCTCCTCACGCTTGGATTTCAAACTCCTGGTGGAATACATCTTTTACAACTTTCAACAATAAATAATTAACTCCATGAGATTGATTAGATATTTATTAGACATATCTAAGATGTTAAGGTTTATATAGAGGACTGCAAACTGCCTTAAGATGTCTGTTTTGCTAAACAGGAAACAATAACCAGCTAAATCCTGAGTTCACGTTAAATTGTTTTATATTTCCCTTTCAATAGTACTATGGAACAAGATTACTGTATGGGTCTCTGTTACTTTAAGGCAATGTTGCTCAACCTCGGCAACTTTAAGAAGTGTGGACTTCAACTCCCAGAAATCTGGCTGGGGAATTGCTGGCTGGGGAATTCTGGGAGTTGAAGTCCACACTTCTTAAAATTGCCGAGGTTGAGAAACACTGCTTTAAGGCATTGTTCATTTTTCCTCAGCTTGCAGCATAGCTAGGGAAAAACAACAAAATTAGTCAGCTTTAACAAATGGGTTTGTATTTGCAATGCAGAATCAAAGCCAAAAAAATATTCTGGTTATATAAACTATCTTGTTATAGTTGAGATGTAAAAAAAAAATCAGATTGGAGATTACAGATGTGGCAACCATTTTCAATTTTATTGATCGTCAGGGTTCATTATAATCCATAATGATGATGAAATCCTTAAATTATAACTATATGATATTTTGCCTTTTTAAAGAGCTGTAGGTTCATGTGTACATTACCTGCCCAAAGGAAATCCCACTAAATTTAATGACTGCCTTTCGCAGTGGGTGGCTGTAATAAATCTAATTAATAATAACAATGGGATATAATTCCAGGTAAGAGTACGATTTTGGTCACCCGTTCACCTAAACACCAGCAACCTCTTAGCCCACAATAGGAATAAGTAAAAAAAAAAAAAGCCCCCTTTGTCTGATAATTGCATGACAATGCCAGAGTCAGGATGATATCAAAGACTGACGAGGTTAATTCTCAACAGGGCAATGATTCTAGAAGCTGAATTTCGAATCCAGGCTTCCCCAACATGATGCTTTCCAGATGCATGGGTCTATAACTCTCATCATGCTCCTGTAGCACATCTTGATCATGATGGTGTCCTTTTAATAACAACAGCAACAGTAATAACAACAATAACAATACTAATTTATTAAATGTATATGCTGCCCGCCTCCCAGTAACTCTGAGCAGTTTGCAGATTGTTAAAAACATTTAACACAAGAAAACAACACAAAACAAACAACAAAGATGGCAGAGATAACAAACCCAGATGGGGACAAAGAAAAAGAAGAAAATGGGCTTCAGTCACTCTTGCCGAAGCCAGGTCTCCAGGACCCTTCGAAACGCCAGGATGTTGGGTGCCGTTCAAATCTTGGGGGGAACCTCATTCCAGAGGACAGGCGCTGCAACAGAGAAGGCGCACTTCTGGGGTCCCAATAGGTGGCTTGTTTAGCTGAAGAAACCCAGAACACACCAACCCTGCCAGATCAAATGGGCTGGGAGATATTATTCAATTTGAGCCCTGCCAGTGTGATGCCTTATGATGGCATCACGCACGCCCATGTTGCTCTGGAAGAGCTCAGAGGCCATGCGTATTCTGGGGTGATGGGTGTCTATATATACACATATACAGTGCTAGCTGAAGGGTATATGGTGCCCCTTGGCCACGTCGACTGATGGTGCCCCCAATGCAAAGATTTGCATTTTTAAAATGATTTGGAAAAAGGGGTGGTGCTGGCACCCCTTAAGTTTCCGCATCCTAGGCCAGTGCCTGCTCGGTGTTAGCCTCAACCTGGCCCTGCACTTACATATTTACATAGCTTGATCTCTGTGGCTTGTCCCCCACAAGGAACAAAGTCACAGCTCTTTCCTGCCTCCTTGCTTGCTTCAACTTATCTTTGTAAAGGAGGGTTTCTCACTATTACACAAAGTGTCCCACTCTGCATGTTCAGGACCCAAAACATCACTAAAGCAATTTGTCCAATTCCTCTCTGAACGCAGGCAAAAATCATCCAGCTGAGCAAAGCTTGTATTGTGTGTCATACTCTTGTTCAGCGCGTGGAGGCGCCCAGATACCCTGGGAGTCCTGCCTAAGTCACGTTTCCTCGGCTTTGTTTTGTTTTGTTTGAGGAGAGGGAAACTCCCACGCCAAACTTTTGTTCTAAACAGTCTCTCCCCATCCTGCCTGCGACTAGAATATCTGTGATTCGGGGTGTTGTGCTTTACCCTCCATAAAAGGATTAACAGAAACAGGACTTTATTAGAGTCTCTATTGTAGGAAATTCCGTAACTGATTAAGAGATGCAGGAAGCATTTAAATACAATGTGCAAGTCAGTGGAGCACAACTTTCTGTGTAAATAGTCTTGTGGCACTTGAAATGTGGCATAAAGCCTCCATTTCCCTGGAGGAGTTTTGAATCTCTTGCTGATGTAACCACTGTAGAGGCTCTTTATGCTTCTTTGCCTTAATATTTTCTGGAATTAGTGGTCATTTTGTGATATCCATGAGACCCCACCTGGGACTGCCCTTCTGGCTTTAAGCTCTGAGCTCATGTTATCCAAGTATGTCTGCTATTCATGTCCCTCCATTTTGACTAATAAATCAGCTCCAACTTCTACATTTCATACATCTTTTTTAATGTACCGTTTACTCTGTCTGCTGGCCAAATGTCCTGCTTCTCGCATCTGCCAAATAACTCTTCAGAAACTGGGTTGGCGGCCATTTATTAAAGCCTGCCTGAGCTTTAACTGGATCTTGCTGACAAGTTTTGTTTCCTACATTCTTATTTGTCAATGACCAGAATAAGTTTTGGGTGTTAATATACAGTTGCAGAGCAGTCACTGTTGCCCAGTTACAATTTGCAATTCAAAGGCACAGCTGAAATTATATATTTGTACTGAAAACAGGAGGCCTCCGGGAAATTTACGGTGGCATCTATGAAAGTTTGTGCCATATTTTTGTTGTTGTTGTTCAGTCGTTAAGTCGTGTCTGACTCTTCATGACCCCATGAACCATATCACGCCAGGCCTTCCTGTCCTTCACTGTCTCCTGGAGTTTGCTCAGTTTCATGCTCATTGCTCCAGTGATGCTATCTAGCCATCTGTGAGAGTCAGGACAAGAGGGGTTAAGAACTTACTCTCATCACCAGAGCAACGAGGAACAGATAAGAGGATGAGACTGAACCCTCCCTAAAGAATGCAAGGGAGGTTGGGAGGGTGACCCTGGAATTTGCTCTCACTCTGAGAAGATTTCTGTAATGGGAGTAAAACCATTAAACTTTGCTGGATTGAATCTGTACTGTCTCCTGGAGTTTCCTGGGCTAATCCTGACATCAATCTTCTCACACCATCTCATCCTCTGCCATCCTCTTCTCCTTTTGCCTTCAACCTTTCCCAGCATCAGGGTCTTTTCCAAAGAGTCCTCTCTTCGCATTAGGTGACCAAAGTATCTGAGCTTGAGCTTCATTATCAATCCTTCCAATGAGCAATCAGGGTTGATTTCCTTTAAGATTGACTGTTTGACCTCCTAGCAGTCCAGGGGACTCTTAAGAGTCTTCTCCAGCACCACAGTTCAAAGGCATCAATTCTTTGGCGCTCAGCCTTCTTTATGGTCCAGCTCTCACAGCCGTACATTACTACCGGAATTCTACATATTTTAGGCTTGAAGATGCCACACACTTCTTCCTCATTTTACATTGCTGCAGATTAATACTTTAGTTTTCCAGGGTCACAGTCTATATCAGTGTTTCTCAATCTTGGCAACTTTAAGATGGGTGGACTACAACTCCCAGAACGTGCTGGCTGTGGAATTCTGGTCTATATTAACAATTGCATAAGTCCTTGGCAGGGTGATTTTTTAAAAAATGATTAAGTCTTTTAAAAATTAGTCATGAGCTGAGCTTGAATGAACAAGAGTTGTGCTACCGGAGGGACAGGTGTGGAGGGGAAGCGAGGACTCGTGTTTCCATCACAGCTACAGTAAACTTGCATTTCTCTGAGCAGCGGCGCTGTCAGTTCAGCAAAATTGCAGATTTTTCGCAGTTTGTAGTTTGAGCCTCAACTCAGCCGAAGAATGGGGTCCGCCCTCTTCTTCTTTTTTTCTGAAGGCAAGACGCAATTCTCGGGAGATGGGCGAGAGCATCAAGAATGTAGAGGACGGAAAAAATAGAGGGTTTTTTTCTCTCCCAAAAAAGTATTTTTTCAAGACTGACCTTTTTTATGGGCAAGCCAATAGCAAAACCAAGTGCGTGTTGTTCAGTTGCCGGAATTAGCCTCGTCAGCTTGGTGCAAAACGGCATATTCGATTGGAAAGTCATTAGGTTCGGGAAAATAGACTAATAAATATATTTATGTAAGGAAACAGGACAAAACCTGTGGATCGACTCAAATTAACAGAACGTTCATTTAAAGAAAAGAAAGAAGCGTGACGCGTAGATCCCTGGTGGTCTAGTGGTTAGGATTCGGCGCTCTCACCGCCGCGGCCCGGGTTCGATTCCCGGTCAGGGAATGATGTTTTTAAATTTATAACTTCCTTATTAAAAACAAAAAAGGCCTCTTTTCCCTTTTTTCTGGGCAGTAGTGTATAATGTATAGCGTGGGTTTTTTCCCCTTACAAGATAAAAAGAGGGGATGACAATTAATTTGCATCACATTTTTATTCAGATAACATGTTCTACTATATTTATCTGAAATGAAATCTACTGCCCCACTCAGTATAAATTTTAAAATGAGTTATCTTTAAGAGAGGGTTCCCCTCCTATTTTTGGAATATAGGGAAAAGTTAAATGGGCCTTTTCTATTTTCTATCTTGTCTTAAATTCATGATTATCTTCCTTGGGGTTAATTTACTACTTTCTCCTCAAATCCCCGGTAGTTCTTAAAAACAACACGCCTTTTGCTTCTGTTTTGTTCATTCTTGGTCAGCAGTGCAATGAAACATAACACCTGGGCAAGGTATTACTGTATGTTTTCAGCCTCCTCACTTTTATTTTTAAGCCTCCCTATTCAATAATGGCACAGCAAGCAAAATGTTGCAGCCAAAATTTCTGCTGTTTGTGCAAGAGTCATCACAGGAAAAGAATATGTTCAATTTTTGTTGTTGTTCAGTCGTTGTGTCTGACTCTTCGTGACCCCATGAACCATATCACGCCCGGCCTTCCTGTCCCTCACTGCCTCCCTGAGTCTGCTCAGTTTCATGCTCATTGCTTCAGTGATGCTATCCTAACCATCTTATCCTGTGCCGTCCCCTTCTCCTTTTGCCTTCAATCTTTCCCAGCATCAGGGTCTTTTCCAAAGAGTCCTCTCTTCACAATATGTTCAATAGTTGTTTGTAAGTATATATAGAAAGGCAAAAACAAAGATAAGGATAAATGGATGGATGGATGCAATGCTATGTTACTTGCAGTTCTGTCTCCAGTTCTAGGTTCCAAAAGAAGCTTTCATTGTACACAGTATTCTGGGTAAAAGTCTCATCTATGAAATCATCACCATATCAGTTTTGCATGATTTTTGCATGAGATCCAACAGAAACCATGATCAAATCCTAAATGATGTCTCTCTCCATGGGGTTAATCAGAAAATCTCCAGATTTTTTATGCTTCCAAGGGACAAAAATTGTGAATGAGAAGTAGAGATCCTTATGGATTCACTGGAACCTTGATTGTTATGGTTCAGACCATATTTATAATGTTTTCATAAGGATATTGTATTAAAACCTATCTTTGTGAATTGATGCACTGTTTCTACATACACTATGTTAAAGCTGAGAACCAGGGAAAGCCAGTGGTGGTTGGTGATTAGAGTCTAATATGCATGGAGCTAATTGGGATACAGAAGTAATTTTTTTTTAATCGACAGTATACCTGCCCTTTTATGCTTTCCCATTTTTATTCTTCATGCTAAGTTGTATGTATTAATGGCACACTGCCTTTCAGTTCATTGGCATCCCCAGTGCTTACAAGTGAAACATCATGCTTTCAGGTTTTTATTGTATATATGTGTGCTTTAAATCATATATACATATTGCAATAAAAAGTTTATGTAAGCAAGACAAAAATTAAATGCACAGCATATAGTACTAAAACACCCATAAACTTAACTTTAAAGGCCTTCGCCTTTTATAATAACGCAATATGGAGAGGCAGCCCTTTCAAAATGCACAAACCAGGCAATCTTGCTTCTGAGAAGGTTTGGTAGCTACCAGTTGCAGCAGGAGTGAGCTAACTTACTCATACAGTACGCATACCATGGCCGTTTTTTGTTCCAGCTGAGATGTTCAAACTGTTTTCAGAAGTACCCGCTGCAGAGCACATTAAAGTAATCTCAGAAATTTTTAGGGCCTGTTAACAGATTGGCAAGATTGGCAAAGGCTAGATTCTAGGTTCCCTGGTTACCATGTATTTTGTACAGTATTATGAACAATTATGGCTCTTATTATACCAGTAATAACTTTACTTGGCAGTGACTTTTAAAGCCCAAGGCAGGGAGGGATCTTTCCCTGTTCTCTTCTTCCATAGCATAAAGGCAATATTCTGAGAACAATTTGCAGGACCTCTATTAAAAATTATTTGAATATTCCAGAAGGGGGCACACCAGTCCCATAATGCAAGCTTCTGATCTGCTGCCTCCTTAAAGAAATCTGTTCGTTTTTTTCTTTCAAATCACATGGATTTGGCATAAAAATTAAGGTTTGGTTTGGGGGGAGTCAGGTTTCCTCCCTGACTCTTATGTTTAAAACATTTTATAAAATAAATATTGTATAAAAACAATGAGGCATTTGTGTGATTAAAGAACGTAATTCTTTAAAAATGCACTGTAAAGGAAATGTTAGTTTGGCTGCAAGGGTCCTAAGATATATTCTCTTATATCATTGTATCAATATATCTTATTACATAAGATAAATTCTCCAGTGAGGAAGAGGGAACCTCTCTATTTTATTAACAGGACACAAGCTGGGGTTATTAAAATTATCTTAAGTAGTAGGACCATCTCATCCTGAGTTCTTGGAGATCAGCTACTGTGCCGTGCAGAGAAGGACTTCTGGTCAGAAATAAGCAGATCATATCTTCACCAGTTAGCTATCTATGCCTGGTAAGATATAGGACTGGCTTGAGCTTCCTTTGAAGATTATTTCAAAAACTATAAGGTGACTTGTAACAACTCAACACAACAAGTAGTCTTCAAGGTGCCACTTTGGGTTGTTTTGTTTTGGGTTTTTTTGCTATAAAACCACAATATAATTTTTTGCTATAAAACCACAATATAAAAACACAATTGCCACTTTGAAAATTATTCAAAAAATTCAGTTGGTTCAGATAAAAACTAGTACTTTAAATTACAGTGATGGATAATCTTGAACATATGCCACTGTTTGAGAACTTTACTAGGTACCAGTCCATTTCAGAGGGCAATTGAAAGCACTGATGGTACATTTCAAGCTATATATGGCATGAATCCAAGTCTGGAACTTATTAATTAATAATAGGGACCACATTTAAACATGGGGAAAAGTTTCAACTAGGCTTTGTATATCCAGAATCAGAGGACAGGAAAGAGGTTTTTAAATAACACAACTTTCAGGAAGATTTGTGCCACAGAATCTTGCATTTTACAAATGAAGCACGGCTGCAGGTTTTCACATTAATGAAGTCGTGGATTCTTAGTCCCAGCTATTTTGGAAATCTAAAAGGATGCAAAAGTGCAATTGGAAACCCCATAATGAGTATCCTGATGAGTCCAAAACTGGCTTCTTTTTTTGCTTAGACACTATTTGGGAGGTAAGGGGGGGGGTTGTAGTGGGTTTTGTATTTGGGGTTTTTATTTCTGTAAGCCACCCAGAGTTGCCGTGAGTTGGGCGGCCATATAAATGGCATGCATAAACAAACAAACAAACAAACAAACAAACAAATCTATTTCTATGTTGGAATTTTCTTCTCTGAAAGAACTTTAGGAAATGATCACTTTGAAACTTTAGGGAACAGCATTGGCCCATACTTCATTGCAGTACATCACAGGCTTGATCTATGGCATCTCCAGTTAAAGGGATAAGTTGGCTGACAATGAGAAAGTGTTCTGGACCGTGGAGTCAGCTGGTGTAAGCAACACCAGACTAAGGCAAGATCCCCATAAAGGACTTACAGCAGCTGTTGCTGAGGTGATGCAAACTTGTCTTCATTGTTATTTCAGCATAACGGTACTTGGGTGTCCCTAGAGGGCACTTACAAGTGCTTATTAGAGGATCCTACCTTAAGTGAACAAGTAGACCAGGCTATTATAAAGTAGCTTCCTATATTTTTAGTGAAACCTTTTATAAATACCTACAACTGTAACCAAGGTGTACCTTTTATAGCTTTAATAACTGCATAACGTTAGCATTTTATACATGGTTGTGAAGTGCTTTGGAACCTTTTGGGATAGATTTCAGAGATGTTCCGCCAACATGCCTGCCTACTGTTGTGCCTTGGAGTTTTTCACTTTCACCTTTGGAATTTCTTTGGAAACAATGAGGACTGGAGACAATGACTCTTTGCAGTATCTGATTACCGAGCAGCAAGTTTAAGTATGAAACTAGCCTAAAAACCTGATCCCTTCTCCTCAAATCAAGTATTAATGCTTTTATTCCCCCAGTCCACTAATAGGATCTCTCATACTTGCAAACCTCTTCTTCTATTTAGCTGCAGAAATGTAGATTTCCATTTCATTTTCCAGCTACAGTATACTCCAAATCCAATCATTACAATCTTCCCCAAAGGGGTCAGAGAAGTTTTAGCTAGTAGCCACCAGTCATTGTAATATATTAGTTCTCATTTCTGAGCATATTGTCTACCTATAAAAATGTCTGTCAACTTATATATCACTTTTTAAAAAAATCTTTGTAACTCATATTTTTATGTAGCAAAAATACGAAGACTGTTCTTATTAATATTCTTTCATGCTCACAGTATATGTGAAGGATAGGCTCTTACCTCCAGCCAAGTGCTCAACATCACTGTGAAGAAGGCCTTTCAGGTGCCAGATGTGTTCCGCAGGATGCAATTGCATGGAGGAATCTTGAACATATACATCTGTACATTTGTAACACTCCTTTCTTGTTGAAGGCACATCCACAAGAGGCCAGTGTACATACTGGTAGGAAATTCAGATGTAATTCTACTATGTGCTCCACCATTCCTTCTGAACAGCTCTGTGCTGTGTGCTGTTGTCATATAAAAGTGTCTATGGAAAAGCCTAGCTACCTAGAGGATCCCCTAATGCCTACTTGCTTAGATATCTAAAAATCCAGATCACCTGACTTGGCAGCGGTTTGAAAATCCCATTGCAAGGATTTTTTAATTTGCTTTTCTTTTGTGAAAAGCTCAACTATGTAGAGGCGTGTGAGAAATGAACACACATTTGTCTTTAACTGTGCGTAGGCATGAAAAGTGGAGATGCAAAATCAACAAAGCTGTAGTGTGTTTATATTACAGATGAATGTTGGGCAATGTCCAGTTGATTCAAACTCCTTCAAGTCCCATTGTGTATTTTTCCAGAGACAGTTAAGTATGTTGTGTTTTTCCTTTTCCCAAAGCTTGAGTTAAGCATGGGCTTAAATCTTTCTCACTATCACTAAGACGACTTTACAGTAATTAGTGTTTGTTCGAGTCTTAGGTAATACTGATATTTCTCTCATTCAAACTGTAAATTCTTTTATTCAAAATAAAATGGTCTGCTTGGAAAATAAACTTTCCATTGTTCTGCTAAAGTATTACTTTACTTTTTTGTCTCCTACAGTTCCTACTTCTGTTTCTGGGTATCCTTGGATTTCAACATAGTGTGAGAACTGGTCAGTGTTGAGCAAGATAATGCTTGGATTTATTGCTAAGGTTGCTTCACATAATTGTCAGTGGCCTGCAAGCAACGAGTGTCATAATCCTCATATTCTCAGAAAAACACATTGTGGGTGAATAGTGATTTACTAAGATGACTCATCCGCGTATGGTTGACCAGATCCTGGCAGAGAATACAGAAACATTTAAAGGTCATGTTAATTGGAGTAGACAAATATATTTTTCCTTCATGCTTGCTGCAGCCTGCAGTATTTTGTTTTCAACTTTTTTTTTCAAAAGGGTATCTTATTCATATCTTATTTGTGCTTTTTAAAAGAGATGTTTAAATGAAAAAAAAATTCACACATTACAGCCCAACAAGAGTTAATACAACAATATAACTGTTGTGAAAGTCAATTAAAATATATGGATCTAACAAGCTTGCACACATTTTTAGCTTCCAATTTCTATGCCACATTTGCTGGACAGAAGGAACAAAACCAAAAATGATTTACCTTTTTTCTTTTATAGGTCATACTGCAATGATTAGTTCAATATTGTGGTGATGATCAATTAGACTTCTCCAATCTAGTGGCTTTGATGTGTTGGACAGCTTCCCAAATTCCCAGTTAATTTGGCCATCTCTGTTCCCGAACTCCATGACCTGACTGCTTCCAATATAGGTGAAATGCAAGTAACGCAACAGCAGAACTAGACTTTATTTGTCGGAGAGGGATGGATTTGTTGCTGGTTGTTTAATTTTGGAGTGTTGCAGAAAAAGTTCTAGCCCTGTCACGCAAGCCAAACTTTCACCACTATTTTCTTAACAATATACTGAATTCTTGCTGGCATGAGATAATTTATCTACAAGGCCTAATAAGAATTGCTGGTATTGGTTATCATTCCATCTTCCATTTTTATTTGTTCCAACCCAGCAGAACGTCAAGAAGAAAAGTATGCAAGCAGGCCCAAGACTCGGTCCACCTGTTAGCAGGATAAAACTTTGAAAACTGAGCAGAATGGAACAAAATTTGGTCTGAGTGAAGTAGGAGGAGGATTGAGCTTGAAAATGATCCAAATCTGACCAGGGTCTGCAGAGAAAAAGGATCCACTCTGATGCATCCCCTGTGCAATTGGATAGCAGCTTGGAACGGTTCCATGCTGAGCGCCATCTCTCCTTATCACATGACCCAGGATGGAGCATATGCAGCTCACCCTGTGCTTCCCAATGCACGCCTACACACCAACAGACACAACACACTAGTGCATTTCACAGGAGAAAAGATGGACAACTCCCATGGCCACAGCTGATGAAGGGACTGAAAGAATTCCAGAAACCATGTTCTCCATGCTTTTCCTAACACTGATATGTTAGGAAATGATATGTTGGGAAGAAATTATGTTTAGGGCTTGGACTCTGTCCATTCATTCGTCAGCAGGATGGCTCCAAAAATAAACAAGAACCAAATTTGGTGCAGTGGGAGAAGCCAACAAAAGGAAGATTGAATTCCAATGCATCCCTCGGGGAGAGGGAATTGGGCAGATGCTCAGAATGCTGCCAACTCCTCCACTCTAAGCCGCCCTCCCTCTTCCTTCCTGGTCATATGGAGCACACGCAGTCTGCCCCATACTTCCCAGTGCACAAGAACACATACAAATTCAACACAAATGCAACACATATCCATCCACCTCAAATAGTCTGTGCACATAGCATGTGCATGCAGAGAACCTGTTACGCGGTTACATAGAACAAAATACAGAGGCCCCTTCTGGTGACTGTGGATAAAGCTTTAGGGGAAAAAAAATCCAGAAGCCATATTCTGCACACTTTCCCCACTGTTTAAAAATAATTCCTGGCTCTTTCTGGGTGTGATGGAATGAAATTATGAAGGCCAGGCTCAGAGAGATAAACATTTTCTTAGCTCCCTAGAAGAGCATGGGAGGAACAAGAGGATGAGACTGGCACCTCCCTGAGGAATTCACACTGTTGTGGCTGGCTGACTTTGGGAGCTGGGGTTTCAGTTTGGGAAGATTCTTGCTAGAGGTTGTAGCTAATAAACATAGCTGGACTGAATTTGCACTGTCTCTTGGGGTTCCTTGGGCTAGGCCTGACACTGGGCCACATATTCTTCCTAATAGATAAAATAATTAGTGACTGTCTATGTCTAGAGTAGAAAACTGTAACCCCTATGTTCCAGAACAATTCCCAACAGCTCCAACCTGCATGACCCATCATAAACAATTATGGGACCTAAAATTCAGCAACATCTGGAGAGTCAGTTTCCCCACATGCTCCTGTGAAGTTGGGTAGTTTGGAAGTCAGGATGAACTGTAAGTGAAATTATAGTCTCTTAATTAACTTTGTTATTGTACTAATCTTTATTACTGTCACTGACCAGCAAAGTACTAAAAGTATAATGAGCTGAGAATAAGATGCAAATACCTAATATTATCTACAGTAAGACAGAAAAAGGCAAACTATGAAACAGGAGGATATCCCAGTGTAGATAATCTTCTCCGATCCCTCTCAGGGTTCCTTAACTGACTTAAAAAAGCAGAAATGTAGTCCATCACTTCAAGTAAAAGCCCTTAATGTTGGATGTAACATTTTTTGTAACCATAGGTTGCAAGAAACATTTTTATAGCTTTCAAACACATTGAGAACCCTGACCTGGGCTCTTGGAAGATTTTTTTTTCTTTTTTGATTGGCTCATCCACTGAGAACTACAAATGTGAACACTAAATACTTTTTTTGCTTTGCATGGCTACTCCTTTGGGCACAGATGTAATCGTTTTGATGTAGAAATTCTGAACAGCTGCAATTCCCACAATGGAACACACTGGGCTATGAAGGATAAGTATCAGCAAACAATTTCAATCAATATAAAGACAAACTGGAAGTGATGCTAAACTAAAAGCAGAAGATCTAAACCAAGTGTTGATCATGGGGCAGCCCTGCAGTGAAGATGAGGACAAGGGACTACGTAGCAGAGGGAAATTGGAACGAATCCTCCCATATCCTTAGCCCAGATCAAGCTCCTTGCAGCTACTATTTGCTCAGAGAAGAACAACTCTTATTATCAGTGACAGCAGCTTTCCTCCAGAAGATGCAAAAAGCAATCTTGGGGTAGACTATTACAGGAACAAAAGTTGCAGCCCAACACCTGGACTGCAACTTTCCCAGTCCAGATCAGCACCATTGTAGCTTCCACTTACATCAACAACTCAACAAACGTGCACTAGTTAATTGTGTGCTTATCACTTCTTATTTAGCTCCAAGTTAGTCTTGATTTGAACACTAAACTGTATTTAGCATACTTTCACCACACATTTAAGAAACTAAATTGAATGGAACCTTAAATGAGACAATACACTACACATACTTTTAGTTACACAACACAATGCAACCTCTCCAGGAAGCTACCACCATTTGGGTTTGCATTAACTTTTAACACATTCAATCTCTTCCCTTCCAGTGGTCACATCAAAACAATATCTGGAAGTCAGTCAAAAAAGGACTTCATTTAATTAGTGATACATAAAAACTTTTGCATAGAAAAAAGGGTTAACAAAATAATGAACAATTTGCCCCTTCTCCCAACTAGGAACAGTATTTTTAAAACAAATATTTTAAAAGTACATTTGTATAATGTTTAACATTCTCAATGTTTATTGCTTTCTCCACACAGCAGAGAAATGAAGTGCATAATACATGCTGTGCTTTTATTTTACTTGCCCTCCCCCAACATTAACTCTAGCTCTTGAGTCAATGAATTAAAATACTTATGTTATTTCATGTTGCTGTAATAATAATAATAATAACAACAAAGCAAAACATTTTATAGTACTGCTTGTATGGGTAGTTAAAAAAACATAACTTACATCCTCTGGGTTGAGAACTGAACCCGTACAAAAAAGAAAAGAAAAAAAGAAAGAAAACCAAATAGCAGTGACAAAAACCAACCCAAAGGTTCCTGCTGCTGATATTACAGCTCAATCTTTTACAATCTGGTTCCCTCCAGATCTCCTGGACTAAAATTGCCATAATTTTTCAGTAAGTATGGCCAAAGGGTAAAGTATTATAGCTATTTAATGATACCTCTTTCTGTGACAAAAAAAGACTTTCATTTTGTCTGAAAGAAGCTGTTTTCTAGCTTGCAAAGATGAACCAGACAAATCAGCTGTGACTTTATCAAAATGTGTTGGTATAAAATCGATGGTCAACTTGTGCACACTTGAGTATAACTTGACACCAACGGTTTTACAGAAAGTAAAGGAGGCTTGTAATTTCTTAAACCACGCTGAAGGTTTAGCACTTTTATCAAGATTACATTGCAAACATTTGATAGATCTGCACAATGAAGGTAAACTAGATGAGATTACGTATATACAATCTCAGCAACCTTGTTATTCTTAAAATTCAACCCTGCACACAGCTTGGTGGGGTCCCACTGATGCTGAAGGACTGCCGCCTTACTGTGTGCGGTTTATTCAGAAATTGTATCCCTATTCTGGATCTCATTATGTGATTCCAAATCTCTCCAGCATCATTTGCATGCTCGCATGGTGGTTTTGCCTTAGAAAAGATGCAAAGGAACACATAAACACACCGCCTATTCGGAAGAGGGCAGGCACTTAAGCATTTAGGACAGGGCTTGTCTTTCAGGAAGACTTTCTGAGCTATAATACATCACCTCCCTGGCAAATAAAAATGCATAGCAAGAGGATTAATGGCGACACAGGACATCATTTGAAGACCACGGTCATCCAGTATGAGGTCTGATTCAAACGAAGTAGAAAAACACCTCCATTCTGACCAATCTTATGGCAGATTCACTTGCTCTTCCCCTTCTGTGTCTTGAGAATCCATCCGGCTCCATGAGCTACTAACCACCTACGCTTTGTGCAAGAACTTTCTGTTCTGACTGCAGAATGTTTGGGGCAGGCTTTGAAGGGAAAACTCAGAAAGCTCCAACTTCAGTGCCCCAAGGTCGGTAGGGTTTAGTGTTTCCATTACTGCTGGGCGGCTGAGAGTTAGCGGTTGCCGAAACAGACAAAGGGGGGCTAAGCGCTGTGGCGGCTGCCACTGCTGCTGCTGCTGCACTGGGGGGAAGCATTGGGAATGCTCCAGCAAAAGACAGAGGGAAACTCTGAGCTGCCGCTGCTGCCGCAGCATGCACGGTGGCAGAAAGTGAGAGGAGAGAGGTAGAAAGTGGTGGGACGCAAGGAGCGACACTGCCTGCTGAGGGCACTCTAAGGGTGGAATCAGCATGCGCGAAAGTGGCAGTGAGTAGAGCCGAGCCGTGGGAAGGCACTTCTGAGGCTGTGGAGAGTCTGCAGGGGGAGACATCAGCGGGGTGTAATCCGTTCTGCTGCAGTAAAGCTGTAGGGAGATGGTGGAAAGCAGCCGCCCAGTGATGAGGGTGCAGAGGATGGGGATGATGCGCCATGGACGAGGTCATTGCGGCAGCTTCCCTCTGAGAAGCACACGAGCTGAGATGGGAGACCAGTCTGACTCGGAGTGGGTCCGCCGTGTCCAGACCTTCCACAGAGCTCAGGTATCTCGCAACTTCAGTTAAACATTCTCGAAACCCAATGCTAATGAAATCCATGGCCAGAGCATGAGCGTCAAAATAACCTGGAACACAGAGGAAAAATACACTTAACCATCAGATGCTTCTTTGGTCTCTCATGTAAAGCACAGCCTGGAATACGTACTTTAGCTCTGAAACAAGCTGTTGAAGATGGCTTGTAAATTAGCTTGGTAAAGTTGTCATCACAGTGATAGGTGTTAAAAAAATATATTTATAAATATTTGATTATTTAAAATGGAACTTCTACTAGTTCCATTTTTACTACTAGTTACACTTTACTAGTTCCACTTTTGACCCTCTTACTGATAAAAGCCCACATCTGCATCAAATACTTATGAACACTATTAAGTTGAGTATTGAGAAGTTTGGCTGTATAATCCTGCTCCTTATGTCCCAGGGCTGTTGTAAAGATAAAACGAGGGGAGATCCCCAGTAGGCTGCCTTGGGTGCCCAGAGAAAAGGTGGAACGTGAAGGCAATACAAAAAGTAAAACAAAGCCTCCACACTTACTCAGCTGTAGTTCAGGTATACTACTCAAGTCACTGGGCTATTTAGAAGGCACTGAGTTGTACAAGTTAAGGTGCTGGACTAG
The DNA here is from genome assembly GCA_030867105.1 of Liasis olivaceus. Taxonomy (NCBI): domain Eukaryota; kingdom Metazoa; phylum Chordata; class Lepidosauria; order Squamata; family Pythonidae; genus Liasis; species Liasis olivaceus. Next base: position 239,893,237 of record CM061349.1, on the reverse strand, counting down.
TAGTAAGAGGACACAGAGTCAGGTTCACTGAAAGTACTACTGGATGAGCTACACAACCATCCTCACAGGATTGTTGTTGTGGGGAAAAATAGGGGGACGAGTGCTAAGTATGGTACCTTATATATGTGTTCTTGAAGGAACATTGGGATGTGAGCATAATAGCAGCAGCAGCAGCAGCAAATACAAAGCAAATACCACCACCAGTAGAATAATAGAGACTTTTTACTCCAAGGAGCTTTCCTCTGTAGTGAGTTGCTCCTTCGTGTTTTTTGCTCATGATTTGTAAGGCCTTAGTAGTCAGATCTGATACTTTCAGGGGTTCTATCTCTTCCTTTACACTCCTCTAGAAAAGCTTAATAGAGGGTATCGCTGCTTTTACACAAGTTCTACACAGTTTAATTGGACTTGCATTAAATGTTTGCATTGAATCTAAAATAAATTATATTATTATTACAATCGCACGATTTTTGCAATCATCATCACTGTCATCTAAAAGGCATTCATGTGTTATGTAACAGCTTTAATTGAAATTGCTTAACTGAAGGTCACATAACATATTATTTGATTATTTATGCAACTGCGGGGAAGTTCAGGGTAAACCCAATATTGGTGACCACTTTCATAGCTTTAGAATTTGATACCACAGCATGATGAGGCAGCTGCCTCAGATGGCTTTAAAATGGGGTTAGATAAACTCAGTGATGAGGAAGTAAACAGTTGCTAGCGACAATGGCTATTTATTTACTTTCTTATTTTCTTACAAGGGCTTGCATGCTGCTCCAATCCTAAGGACTCTGAGGGGCTTGCCTTCCCCACTAAGAAGTTTAAAGTTCAGAGTAAACAATGCAGTAATAGACAATGGCAAAAACTTTGCCTGTGCCAACTCCTAGAAACCAATCTGATTCTGCACGGCACTTATGTTCATAAGTGTATCTTTCCCAACCTAAAATATTCCCGTGGGCAATATTATTGATTTGGTAATATCAAAACACAAGCAAAGCAACCTGCTCGATCAGGGACAAAACAATACATGTTTTTATAAAAGGCTGGAAACCCTTTATCGACTTTTTGCTGAAAATGGATAAAAAAGTCTTGATGATTTCTGGGTTTTCTGATTGAAAAGGGGTGAATGTGGGAAGAAGTGAACTATGGGATGTAACCTTGATAGGGAGGAATGACAATAAGTTTGATTGTAACTGCTGTATGGAAGATTGGAAGTTGTTTCTTTAACTATTTTTTTCTTTTCTTCTTTATTGCAGTTTTTCTTTATCTTTTCTCTCTCTCTTAACTTCATTTTCTATTTTCATGTTTATCTTTTACCTGTTTAAAAATTTCTAATAAAAAAAACAACAAGCAAAGCCACATTTTTATTACGGCAATAACAAAATTACAATGGTTCTCCAAAAAAGGTAATCCTGAAAGAGGTGACTACACATTATTGATATTAAAAAACTGGGACTTAAATGGTTCCCAATAGCTTCCTTTAAACAAAATATAAACCCCTGAAACTGAATTGAGTTACCTTTCTTTGTCAAGCTGTACTATTTTTATGTACTAGCTACTATGTTCCAAATCACTAACACAGGCCTAGTCATCTTTTATGTAAAGCATCAATAAGTGTACTATCATGGATTAGGACTATGTGTTAAATTTATTTAATTTAAGAGGATACACGGTCTGGAGGATCATAGATTCTGACCCCCCCATTCAGAATTGCAGCCTTAGGTTTCTCTCCCCAATAATACCAACAAAGAAAAATAAATAAAACAAATCAATTTCTTACTTGTACACAATTCTACAGCACGTTCGTTTCTTGTTTTTAAATGCTCCTGTTTTTATATTCTAAACATGCAGTTCTTTGCAGCTTGCTCAGGAGTAAGACCAATGGAATTTCAGATATACATACAATGCGCTATCCTTTTCCAACATGGGAAAAAAAGCCCAATAGGATCATAAATGGCAAATGGAAACTAGTAATACAAATCTTTGCAACCATTTATGTTAGCAAGAATGGAAACCACATGAATAGTTGACAAACAGCCATATTTTCCAGAATGTCATTCCCAATAAAAATGATTGCTGCCCAGACTGATCAAATTCATAAATCCCCTTCCTGACAGACAAGCTACATAAGAAAATATAATTAGCTTGAAAATACCCATTTTTGGAAGTACAGTAAATACTGCACAGAGATTATATATTCTTCACACTATGTATCTTACGCAAATTGTCAAAAGGATATATTATGTGTATATCCTTTATGTATAATAGTTTTGCCTCCACTCTACTCCACTCCACTCTAAGATTTGATTAACTCTTATCAGAAACAAGACAGGATTGCATGGTAGAGAGATATGATAAACTTTATTTTATTTATTTTATTTATTCATATGTCAAATTTGTCACCGTCCATCTCATTGAAACAGTTAAAATTGATTAAAATTACAATATACAATACTCTTAATAAATAGAAAATAAATAGATCCAAGATAGATCCAAAGTTGCAACAAACAAAACTAAAAACTGGTGCTTTCCTAAATAACTGACTTATGAATCATCATCATTAATATAGTGTGCAGAGTGTTTAAAGCACTTCACATATTTAATTTTAGGAATTTTTAAAGCATTTCCAAAACTGTTCCCTAAATCAAGGAGAGCCACCTACTTTATTCTCTTATTAAGCCACATTCTGTACTACATTCCCAATTCCACAAGAGAAACATGCCAGCCCACAAAATAAGCACCTATGGTGGACTTTTTTTTTCTTTTTCCCAGTAATATTGGGTTTCCTCTTTAGCTAACCCACACCCAGAAGATCCAAGCTTAGATGTTGTTCTGGTTATGAACGGCAGAGTCTAATTTTGCATGGAAAACATTCTTTCTATAACAAAGGGCAGTGCATAAACAATACGGAAAGTTTCCTCTGGATCCACTTCCCGTGGTATAGCAACTGCATAATGAATTTTAAATTTGGTTTTGTTTCGTGCCTCACAATAGTGGCCGCAGCCCTCTTTGTTTATGTTTGGGGTATTTGTTTTGTCTCCCTTGTGCGATTTCAGTGCTCTTTGGAAACCCCAAACAGATCTCTGACTGGGCTGCCTCTGAATGGAGCCTTCGCTCTCCCACAGTGCTATGAAAGCCAGCACAAGCCCAGGGTCAAGTGCTCCTTTTGTCCCGGCACTCCTTTCCCACGAGTCCAACCCTGCCTTGAGCACCAATTTCCACTCCTTTAATCCAGAACTGCCAGGGGTGTTTGCAAAGGCTTCCTCTGCTAACATGAGAAGCAGGATCAAAATCAGTTCCTTACCTTTCCCGCCTGTCGCCTGGAGCATCTTCAAATGATCCACTGTCATTTGCAGGATTTCTGCTTTTTCTAATTTGGCAGATCCCTTTGAGATAAGAGGCACAAACAATAAAGGCTTAAAAGTACTGTGTGCTTTGATTTGGTATCCTCCCTTTTGAGCTCCATCTTATGGTTTCAATTTTCCCAACCATTAGAGCATTCTCAGTTTAATTCTTCCACAGAGCATCTGTAGTCCAGACTTTACTATTACACACAAGAACTATATATCACACTGCCTAACATGACATAAATAATGCATTCGCTTCTATAGAGCACAGAGAAGTATAGACAATGATAATATGTAAGAGTAAAGCTATATACCTCAATGTCAAACTCAGCAGAATCAGTACACAACCACAGTGAAAACATTTGCAAAATCCACTACAAGGTTCTTTATATAACCAAATGGGGGAAAAAAAAGGGAAAGTGCAGAAAATCATGACAACCTTTCCTGGTACAGGGAAACATCATACCAAATTGTTCCCAGTAGTGCTCTATGAAAAGCAATACCAAAGCTAGTTTTACTGATGTACTAGACAACTCGTGATCCGTTGGGTCATCATTTCAGAGGTATTTCCTTACCTAAACAGAGAAACAGAATGACCAAGGGCAAAAAGAACAATGGGAGTGCGAGGGACTTGCAACTTGCCGGCTTCCCCACTGACTTTGCTTGTGGGAAGTTGGCAGGGAGCATCAGAAATCTTCCTTCCTCCCTCCATTTCCACATATAATATAGGCTTGCACCATTTGTCTTCGCCTCATGACCCTCAGGAGGGCCCTGGTGAAGCCTCCTCCTCTTCCTCCTCCTCAGCTGACCAGCAGAACTGCCTACTACTTTGCTGGGGGGAGGTGGAAAAAAGGGAGCCACAGACCATGAGGAAAACTGCACCCCTGCTCCTCATTCTGCCATGTCCCCAAGGGCCTCCTCCCTCAAGGGAGAAAGAGGGCTCACCCATCAACCACAAGTGCCCCCCAGCCACCCCTACCTCCTTCCCTCAATGCCCACAACCGTTAAGAAATTTCAAATTTCTGCCTCGTTTCCTAAGCAACCAATCACTGCTTGCCTGCCAGATCTTACTGCCAGCTGATTGGGCGCAGGGGACAGAGGGGGTGGGAAAGAGGTTGGGGATATGCCCATGATGATCACGTGATCTGGGCTGAGCAGCAGCATGGCAGCACAGCAGTGCTGAAGCGGCCACAAATTTCCAAATTTCAATCCCACTGGAATAATGGGTCCTGGATTTTGGATGCATTCTGTAAGTTAGCCCATTTGAAGTACCTTGGTTCAAAAATTGTTGCCCTGTGACCCACCATTTCACCCAGCTGAAGGTTACAGACCCAAGAGTTTTAGCAGTATACAGATGATTATTTTAAAAATGTATTTGCAAATCAGGAATTGGAATCCTATTCATATGAATCTATAATATGGTGAAACTACATGTTTTAGTTCTAGCGTAGTCCTGTTTTCCTCTTGGGCAGAGAATCAGGCGGAAGTTCTAGTTAGCCTGTTTCCATATTAGCCGATTCCCCCTGGGAGAAAGAGCGATAGCAGATTAACAGTGGGCGTGATCAGGTGCATGTGTGGTTGAAGTCCTGCACTTTTTTTACATGCAACAGACACAAAAAAGAGGTGGGGCTCTGACTACATATTTGTGGTTATCACCCTTTTTTACACCCTCCCCCATCTGAGATGCATCTAGGCATGATGATGCTTTAACAATCCCTTACCACCCATCAGCTTTTTCACTACAATTAATTATCTGCTTAATATATATTCAGGTTTAAAGAAATAGGTCTCATAGTGACTTGTAAAGATTGAGCCCAAGAGATAGTATCCGAGGCTTACTGTAGTCCAAGGAAGTACAACCTGAAGCCTTGAGACCGCAACTGTAGCCCCTCCCAAACCTGCCACTAATCTGTAATTATTAAGGCAAAAATAATTAAAATACATGGGGAGTTATATTATTTTAAAACTTGATTTTATTTTATTTTTCATAATTAAAATCTGTGTTTATCCTGATCCTGCTGCTTTTTTTAGAGTGTGACCCTGGCATTATGTTCATAGGCTGAGTTGTAGCCCTCAGTTTGGAAAAGGTCCTGCAGTTGCAGCCTAAAAAGGATTTCGATTTAAACTCACTTCACTTAAAGTACAGTAGCTGTTTACATATTCAATTGTGGCGCATCCATGAATCAAATAATGACCTGCTGTTCTAATCTGAACACCTTACATGGTGTTTCAATTCTACTAACACTACTAAAGTTTGCTTCTAAATAAAAAGGTTCCGTATGATGGAAAAGGCTTTGAAGGTTTGGCTGAAAATCTTAAAAAATACTTAACTATATTACTTACATATTCACATGATTATTAATACTTGCTTCCTATTCAGGAATATGTAAGCAAAGGAATGTATTATTTTCAAAACATCTAATCGTACAAAAAGCTCCCTTGGATGAAGTAATTCTATTTATTCATCTTAGGCTGCCTGGTAGCAGTTGTCTTTCAAATCACCAGAGATTCAATATTTTTAATTAGGAGTGTCACAGAACGAATTTGGAACTTTAAGTATACAGTGCATCTGGCCCACAATTAAATGATCAGTGCAGAATCCCACCCCCACCCTCTGAAAACAGAGATCATGATGCATTGTGAAAGTGCAATAGGTAGGATACTGTACTGAGATGAAAAGGCCAAGGTCAAACCCATACTCGGAAACAACTTTTCTGGAATAATCTTTTGGCTTTTCCCCACTGCTGATCTGAAGTGCTACCCACCTATCCCTGCACCAGCAGAAGACTACACTGGTGTGAAAATTGCAAGCCCCACTCCCAATCAAATCACTGCCAGTCATCATGGATAACAAGTGATAAAACTGAACAGGGTTGAAATACCTTGGGCTGCCCTTAGACAGTGTTGGAACAAGGGGGGAAACACAACTTTAACACTGGGACATAATTAAGCCAGTCTCATTTATAGGATGAGATGATGGAACATCTTGGGAACACAAGAAAAGGAAGAGGTTGTCAGGGCATGTTTTTCCAGAGGTCATGTGCAAGTTGGGAAAGGCCTTTAGATGAACATTTCCTCTCTAACCAGTAACTGAAGAACTTCCTAACCTGAAATGTTTTGGACATTATTAATAATGTACTGTAGTAAAATCAGTTAATGAACTGGTTCCAAATAACTCATTCTTGTTAGTGATGGACCTGAGGATGCCATTTAAAGTTTATTCTTTCTGCTTAAGTATCCAGTACCTATTGTTGTCTCCTTTTATTGTTCAACTTCATAAAGTTTCAGCTGAACTAGTAACTTTCTCTTCTAAATGTAACTGGTAATCATGCAAGTTTGCTAATGAATATTCAAGTAGTACCCCCAGTAGAGAATGGACATGCAACTTTTCTTTGGAAGAAATTACATCAACTTTCCATAACGATACAATTAAAATAATTAAAAACAGCCATTTTAGATCAAGATGAAGCAGCCATAATGACCTGGCTTCAGGTCATTTGAAAATTGATTTCAAAAGGGTCTTTTTTACATTAAATTTTACTTTTATAAAGTTAAGTGTGTCGGTGGGTTGGGGGGGGTGTGTGGATGGGTGCTGGTATTTAGTTATATTAAATTGTTTTCAAAATTTTACTTTCCTCCATATCCCTCGAACTACAGTTGTCCTGTCCTCAGTATTAATATTTTTCATATAGTGCAGAATTATAGTTATTTGGCCCTGAGTAGTTTCCAAGGGCTCTGGAAGCCTTGTTTTACAATGTTTGCAGTTTTCTAAAAGTAAATAATGCAATGGGACAAATAACTGTTAACTCTTGTCCTACTTTCTTTGACTGGCCAAAAACACCCCCATTTTCTCATGCTGCCAAAACCTGCAAAACAGACTCCGTTGCAAATTGCTCAAGGTACAGTGTGGCCACCAAGAATGTAGTTCTATCTATTTATTGTTAATTTTTTACATCACTTTATAATCAGTTTACTTCCTCACATCTACATTCAGTGTATAATCTGTTCTTTAACCACAACCCATCACTTTCTACTTGAGTCAAAGAAGATCTTATTTATACTGAGTTACTCTACAGCTTAAGCTTCATATTTACCCACTAAGTGAAATAATCTAAAGTAAGTGTTCTGAACTGAAACACACATATTTCTAATGGTAGTTTATATATTTTCTAGACACCCTGGCAACTTTAAAGGTTAAGTTATAAATGCCTAGAATATCCTTCCCTAATCTAGTGACTTTTAGATATCTCAGAATACAAGTCTATAATCTCTACCTAGCATAGCAGATGAAATATGTGGACAACACCAGGTAAGGGAAGTATGCCTTAAAACAATTTTTTGCAGTTCCAAAAGGACCCATTAGCATGCAGGTTGTCCACTCTGTATGACGTAGCATTTATTTTTTGTGGGCAAAGGCAGCAAATCTATCATTAAACCTATACTCCAAAACATTTACAGATATTTGTGTTGTAAACTGTTTAATGATAGAGCTCTCAAAGTTGAAATTTCTGATTTATTACATCTTAAAGATGAAAGAAACCCTTTTTCTCTAATGTAGAGACCTCTATTTTCTGAGGTTTCAGACATAACCAGAATTGGATGAAGTACCAAAAACATCCTAAAACCTATGCTATTGTTGAAGATTACCATACTTGAGAAATAATTATTTTCTCTGGTTCATGAGCTAATGTTTATCAAGAGTTTTTTTTTTTCTATAAGTAGCATAAATTGCCTCTACCACCTAAGCTGATTCCACATCTACCCCTAGACCAGCATGCTCACCTCTTCATGCTTGTAGGGTTTGTCTGTAGGCTAATGACCAATTATTTGGGGAATGGGTGGGATGGCGGGGAGGTAGATAAAAGTTGTACTTCAAATCCAAGTTATTTTATCCATTATGATGATCCTATGAATTTAGTAAAAATCTTTATTCTAGTTATAATTTTTGATTGTGTATTTAGCAATGTTTTTGAAGAAAAGTACATGGAATTTCACTGACATTCAGAAATTAATGGCTAAAAATGAGTTTCTACAGATTGCATCAGCTTTTGTGAGATGCCTGGACTAATTGTTTTTAGGGTTTTTATAGTTAAAGGTCAGGATAAAACTATGCAAAATAAGAAACATTTTAACATTTCCCATCCTGCTATGAATCTTTCAAATCAGCATATTTATATAATACAGCATATAATGCACATATCACAGCAAAATATTTCCTTCATTTTACTGCTGGGACAATTCTGCAAGTAGAATACAAGTTTTCCCTCGTGATCATTTTGGAAAAACTTCCATTTAAAATATTGGTTTTCTGGGTCATTTCAAAGAAATATAACACAAGTCACACATATTGCATCAGAACTCTTTTTCTGTGCCCTTTCTAAAAAATCCAGCCACTTATAATGACTGTCTTAAAATAATAATTGGGCTACTTGAGCTTGCCCAATTAATGGAAAAACACTCCTCTATTTTTCAGCTTTGTGGAGAATTTTGCTTTTCATAGTTTTGCCACAACAAAGCATTTTAGTGAAATGCCTGCTCAGCCAGATCAGGGCACATCCAGTCCTTCATGAGCTCTGTGAAAGACCCAACATGACCAGAGGACAAACAAGTTACTTTATTTATTAGGCTTACTTGTTTTTCAAAAGCAGTCGGTACGAGTCGCCTCAATTCAGATAAGCTGTTATTTATACGATCCCGGCGCCTTTTCTCTATAATCTATTTCCAATAAAAACAAAAAGCATATGCATATAAGCTCTAAAGCTATAGGAAGAGCGAATATTAACACAACAACTGCAAATGTTACATTACAAACACTGTGGAAGGAATTTCTTACCCCTCTTCTTTTCTTCCTGGCCATAATCTGAGATGTTGTAGTAGGAGAATTTGACCGGATCACAGAACTGGCACTGGGCCTAAGAAACAGTGAAAAGGCATGTCAGGTGCTGGTTCCCATTGGTGCATTGTTTCTTACAGAGTTAATCTCTCCCCACCCTTCAAATGGATCCTTTAACCCAAGCTGAAAACAGCATAAATCCAACTTTAACTAATTCCCCCTCATCATTTCTTTTAGACTAGCAAGCCACAAAGTGTATTTTAAAAAATAAATTGTTTCAGGCAGAGATTAGGAGATATCCTTAAATAATAATTAAGCGGATGCCAATATTCTCAAAAGAACACTACTATTAAAATTCTGATCATGAGAGTACTCAAAGCTGCTGCTGACAATACTTTTTGTATTAGGATACAATTACGTGAATACGAAATGCATGTGCCTTCTTTCATCTGTGAATGGCACATGTATGGCAGAAATAATAAGAATATTGATTATTTACAAAAGGTACAGAAATTGTGGTCTCAGAAAGATAAGAGTCCTACTCTGTACATTTTACTAAGCATTTTAAGTACAGCAAAATACATAACCAACGCAAGGTGAATATTTTTGACAGAAATCACTTCTATGTATGAAAAGAAAAGGTTAAGAACAGGATTTCACTTAGAAGTCTGAACATTTCAGTAAAATCTGTGGAACTTACTTTTCAGTTTACACATGTTCAGGCATAAATTCTGCATTGTAACTGATGAAGATATGAAAGTAGTTTGTTTGAGGAATTGTTTGAGGAACTGCTGATGTCCATCATTTAGCAAAATGATGCTTAAAAAAAACTTTCTACCCATTTGGCATTTTTTGGTGCCGTTTCCATTAATGTCAATAATGCCATTTTGTCCTCTGCTTCTTTTAGCCAATAATAACTAACATGAGTACACTGCACTGAATCTAATGCAATCTGCCTGAACTCACTTGTGAGCCATACTAATTTATTTCTCTCCAATCTGACCGTTGTGACACAAGTTAGCATTCTGAATGGATAATGCAGTACATTTTACTTTTAAAGTGAAAAATGTAAAGAGGCAATAAACATACACATGACAAATATATAATATGGACAAAGGCTAAACTTTTTTTTAACTTCCCATCTATTTAGAGAATACTGCAGGCTCTTGTGCCTGCCTTTGTCACACATACACACCCTATTATTTGTCTCCTATACATTTAGCACAGTTCCTTTTTTGGCTTTATTCAAACAGTCATACTGAGTGGATTAAGTTTTCCCTTAGAACAAAGTTCCTAAATCCACTTACATTTACCTTCTGACTTGACTACTCTAAAGTGGGTTTAAAACTTCCATAAAGTTAACTTAATTAAGATTAATTGTCCAGTTAATCTGCACTAGCTAGTTTGATGTGATCAGGTGTGAGTTACCAACCTGTGCAGCAAATATAACCATACTGGCTAACATTAAATGTCACGTGCCTTGAAGCAAGGAATCAATAAAGATTAACTTCAAATGCATTATTAAAGGTAATTGGATTAACTACATAATGTTAGGCAATGATCTAGAAGTGGAAAGAAATTACTATCGCAGCAAACCCAGAAAAAAGACATTTTACCAGTTAAAGAAAAACCACTGATTTCATAATTTACTGTAAAAGTAATTTTGCTACTATATGTTCTCAATTGTTCACAATATCACAATAATCACAATATATTAAAAAGCCCTACAGCACTGTGTGCACAAAGTACAGCACTTTTTAACTGTACTGTTTTCAACAGAAAATAAAAGAAACATAACCCCATTTTCTGTCCTGGGAACTGGTAATACTTAAATATCTGTAGCTAAATAACCAACTAAAATTCTTAGGTTGATTGACAGCACTCTTGTGAATATATCTTGCTGTGCCTTAATAGGTGCCTTTCTTCAATCACTGGATCACAGACATCTCAGAGTCTAAGGACTGTGAGACAAGCACTAGAACATCGTGCAGTGATAGATGAGTTGAAGCACGCCTTGTTCCACTTATCTAGACAGCATCCCTCTTACTGGAAGCAAAATGTAATCAGACTGAGATTCTAACTCACTCTAATAATGGAACCTCTTTCTTTCTCTTGAATTTCTTACCACCCATCCTTTCTAGCAGATAAACCCAGAGTGCTTCCAGACATATGAGTCCAACTACTGTAGGTCAAAAGGCACTATGGAACAATCCACTGGATCCTTTATAGATAGATACATACATAGGACAAAAGATGGAAAAGGCAGTTGAAAAACAGAAAAGCCTTTAAAAACAGAAGATAAAAGTATGAACCCCAGGCAGCCTGCTTTGAAAGCATCTTCATCTCCCGGCAATGTGGTTTCTAATACCACCCCTCACTTCTCAAGTCCACTTCTAGAAATTCCAGCAATACACATCACTTAAGGTTTGTGAGATATAAATTCAAATGCAAGGCTTTTTTGACATCACCTATAAACCGTATGAAAGAAAAGTCTTGCCTTTTGCTACAGGATCTTGCAGTTTCACATTCGAGTAGATTCTACTTATTCCCTTGCTACTACTGAACATGTTAATTGCCTTCTAGTGCTACCTCTTCCTGTTGCTTTTTCCCTTTAATTGTTCCAAAGTACATTCTAGGACACCCAAAGCTTCCTCTTTTTCTAATATTTATAGAGCTGGCTATGATAAAACTCCTGTTGCTACCTGACTTCTTCCTCTGCCCAAACAACAGTCTTACACAGGGTATTCATGAACATCTGCATTTGGAAGTCCGGCTGAAACATGCCACCAGAAGGTAAGTGAGAATGTCAGTCAAAGTATAAAGAGAAGAGTGGGTATCTTAACGTGGGAACCATGAAGTCAGAATACAGCATCAAACAGCCCAGCGGATGAAGGCAAGCGCGGCCCTCGCTCACTGTCCCACACATCCAGGGCTCCAGGGACAGCCGGGCTCCGTGACGCTGAGCTTGAGGCACTGGCACTCCTAAATCCCCTCCCTCTTGAGCTGCAGCAAAGAGGCACAGGCTAAAGGTTTAAAGAAAAAGCCTTTCCTTACCCAGAGTAATTATTTTCGCTCCCTACGTCTATAGTCTCGTCCATATCACTATCTGAGGTAGTGTCCTCGCAAGGTCGCTTCATCGTAGCCGAAGGAGACAGTCCAGCTTCCAAATCAGGAGATAAATAGCAAGAAGTTGAGGTTGTGAATAGGCTTTTTTTTTTCCTTTTCGGACAGTCTCTGGATTGAGCCCGCCTATCCCCACCCCCCACCCACCCCAAGCCGGCGCCAAGAAACCGAACGGATTTCTGAAGCTCTTTCCCACGCTGCAGCTCAGCCTCAAGCTCCAGGCCCCGCCCAGCCGGCGAAGTCACTCCCCCTCTCTCCGGGCGAGCCACTGGATTGAGAAAGCGGAGGGGTGAGTGACAGGCCTCCTTGCCAAGCGCTTCTGTTCCCTTCTTCATTGGCTGAATGCGCCGAAGCGGTGGCAGCGCCAAGCTCTCCCGGGTGTCTTGGAAGCGTGGGAAAGCCCCGAGCGTCTCTCGCGCACAAGGGAGACGGGAGGGAAGAGGGGGTGGAAGGACGGCGGGCTGGCGCTGGCTGGGAGGCACCTTCAGGTCTGCAGAGCCTGGCTGGATGGGGACAGCTTGGGCAGGAACTGCTCCAAGCGATTGTGCCTGCTGGCTGCCTCGCGGATCCCGTACGCGCAAAGCGGAAGCGTGCCTTCGGCGAAGCAAAATGCAAACAGATTTTTAAAAAGTCGTTCCGCGCAGACGGTTGGCGTGTCTGCCTGCACTTTTGAAGTTCTAACCCCAGAAAAAAAAGGGGCATGAGAAATAAACTGTGGTCCGGCTAGGAACCATTTAATACCTAGCTAGCTTTTCTTATGCGAGCATCTATTTCTACACGGGAAGCACAGAATAAAGCAAGAAATGGCAATCAAAATTTCCGGAGAGAGACTAATATGTACACACACACTTACTTACACAGGATTGGTTTGTCTACCCTTCCTCATCCCTTTTTGATCTTTACCGAGTGATTTGGGTCAACGTTTCTTTCCCCCACTGAACTCTAAGCACCACACATCTCAAAGTATGAAAAGAGAATGACGTGACTTTTAAAACACCCCAAGGCCATTCTTTCTCAGAAGCAGAGAAAAACTTAAAGCGAGAAGGCAACAGTGAGGTCTCTTTTGGAGTACTTAATTTGGGACCTGCGGAGGCTTTGAAAGATTCTACAGGATCTTGCAGTGGGAATGGCTGTCTAAAAAAAGCAGTCCAGCGGATAAATGTAAATATCTAGAAATAATACAGTTGTCTCTTCCAAACAAGTAAGGTCTATTTGCAGGCATCCTTAAGAAATATTATTATTATTATTATTAAAGGGAGACAACGATCACATAAGAAAAGCCAAGCTGCATTAGCTTATTCTACTTTCCGTGTTTTAAGTATTTCCACCGAAGTCGAAGTCCCGTGTCTTGCTTTAAAGATGCTTAGGCTTTCTGGCTTGTTTTCAGAAGTTTGTTCTTTCATCGGAAGCATTTTCCACCTTGCTGACGTCTTCCTACTCTTTCTCACAGCTTGCACTCTGTTTTGGTGGGCAACCGCTCACCCCAATTGCATTTAAGATCACCTCATCCGGAATCAGGTTGCTTTGAACTGGGATCTGGATAGGTACCACTGACAGGTGGGCCCCCCTCCCAAAGTAGCAGTCGTTCACACGAGCAAGACAGGGATAAGTCATGGGGAGGAAGAACAAAGGGGATAGATTATTATTTTGTGCCGCTGTGTTGCTCATTTGTTAAATGACTGGTGTGGTCGCCAGCCTTGAGCTTCTCGGAAAGAAGGTGGGGAAGAGTGCTTTAAAACGTGCTCTTGAAAAGAAGAGGAGGCAAGGGAAAAGAAGAGAACAAATGAAGGGGGATAGGGAACAACAGTTGAAAGGAGCAAAGAAGACCTAAAAGAATAAGCAGGAAGTGGAGGGACACGTTGCGCCTAGGGAAGAGTCAAGAGTCCCGGGTGCTGGCTAAATGGAGAGGTGAAGTGGAATATTAAGACCGAAGGGCAAATGCAGGCACTGTGAAGGAAAAGGCCCACACTGGGAAAAGCAGGAGACCACAGGCTTGTTGCAGACAGCCTCCCCGTGTGAATACAGTAGAAACCTGACCCGTTTCAGCTTGGCTGGCTTTGGAAATGCAGCCTGCAAGGCACTACTGCCGCTGGGCAGCCTGCCTGTCTTCCGGCAGGCCTATCCTCTGAAGGGGTGAGTCCCCTCTCGCCCTGTGCGTAAACTCCTCCACCTTCTATTTGCACGCTAGCTTCCAGCCCTGGCAATGTCAGTTGCTTGGCTTTCACAAATAACCAGTGAAGAGATCCTGGATGCCTTCAGAGGCGTTGCGCTGCCGGCTCTATGAAGACGATAAGAAGCCAGCAGATTTGAAAGCTGGAAGGCCTCACAGCTGGGAGGGAGAAGCGCAGGAACATGAGCTTTGGGCACCATTCCTGAACAGATCCTGAGCATTCCACTGAATGGATGACAAAAATCCGCCTGCTGTTCAAGTCTTTTGCCCACAGAGCAGCTGGATATAAGACTGGGGTGTTTGGAAAGAGTTGCACCTTCCATTCCTTGACTCCCAGGTGGATTCTTCACCCTTCTCCGTTATTCACGGCAAACATCAAACATGTTTCTTAGTGAAATTGGGAAGCTGGTAGGAAATTCATTTTTTCTACCTTTCCACAAAGCTGATAAGAAAGTTGAAATATATTGCATCGATTGAAATGATGTTATATAACACACACAAGTACATACATATGCATTATATATAGTGTATAGATATGATGAAAATCATTTTTAAAAATGTAACAGAATGGGATAGTGCGGCACCACATTCATCTGGATCAAACTTTAGTTGTCTGCTCAAATTTCACTCGCTCTAAGTCCAACATTTCCAAATTTGATAAGAAAGCCTGTTGGTCGATGCACATAAGCTACCTCTTACCTTACCTATATAGTTGGTAAGAATATAAAATGTAATTACCACCTATCCCCTTCCCTGGATGATGGGGGATGAAAAGGGAACATAAACACGATCTACAAGCACTGCTGGAATTCACATTTTAGCTTTAGAGAATGGCATGTAAATCAGCGTAAACATTGCTGCGCTTTTAAACCGCCCTACTAGTTCAAAAGACTCATAATGAAAAGTTACATAACTGAATCCAAATTAAATCTCCCTCAAAGGAAATGAAAAGTGTTTCAGGAAACTGGGTCCCACAGAAGGAACTTGCATAGAGTTTCCCCAATTGGGAGTGACTTTCCAAACTGCTAAAAAGAACACGAGAACGGACGAATGCCTCCGGGGACGACGGAGCGGTGAGGCGGAACGAGCGCCTCGCTCCTCGCTCCTCAGCGCCTTTCGGGCAGCGGGCGCGCGGGGAAGAGGTCTTGCCGCGGCTTCTGGGACGGTGCGGGGTGGGGCTGCGCGCGGCAACGCCAGCAGTGGGTTTGAAGTGCAACAGAGATCAAATCCCCTCCGCGTTTGCGCGGGGGGCGCGTGCCGGGAGGAACCCCGCGGGGAAGCCAGAAGAAACAATTCTAGATGTATCTGAATAAAGGGAACTGGAGGTACATGGAGACAGGCAAAAAGTTAAAATCGAGGTTAGGGCGCGTGGGAACGAGTGGGACAATCAAAGCTTTTTTAAAATAGCAACGCTTATGAGCTAGAAAATACGTTTTTAAAGGAGCGAATTGGGCGTCTGGTGCTGCTGCGCGTTTGCCAGATGCCTCAAGAGAGAAACCCCGTAAGGCTAACGTGGAAGGGCCGGCGATATCGGAGCGCAGCGGTTCCAAGGAGGAAATCTGGGGGGATGAATAAAGAGCTCTTGCGGCGCGTGGAGGTGGTTAAAAGTGAGAAATACCGTTTGCGAAAATATTAAAACGTGAAAAAAATGCGCGTGCGGGCAATAAATTAAATGCGAGAAACGTACGGGGGAGGGGTGCGAGTGCGTGCCCTTATACTTTAGAAAATAAAGCCTTACTAAGTTTCTTTTTCATCAACGCCCCAGGCTGTGTAATTATATATAGTGACATGTTGCATGTCGCTCTTTCATGTGGCTGTTGTTACTGTGTAAAGGCACTGTGGGATTTCATGCTTCATTGCCTCTACAGGAACATCCTTTTCATGCTGATGTTTGCAGAGTTACTAAAAAGCGCACCGCTACTCAGACACAACAAAAGCAACAGCCCTCCCCCCCCCCCCCCCGCAAAAAACAAGCGGTAGTTCTCAGGGTTTTTCAAACATCCTCCACAATGGACTGATTTAACAACTGGATATACACTCTCCTAACAGTATTACATTTTTTTTTCTGGGACATATGGTGGGAATTTGTAGGGAAAGAGTGACATTTTTTGAACTATAAATTGAAAGAATGAAATATAAATCAAAGGCCCATGTTAAACGTTTTCCCTTTTCCTTTTGAATTCCAGTAGGTTTAAAATGTTTACTAAGCCTATCATCCCAAACAGATTTACTCGGGAGTAAGTAATTCACTGGGACTTCTGCAAAGTAAACGTAAGTGTGTGTGTATTGCCTTCCAGTCATTGTTGACTCCTGGCGATTGCCTGGACTAGTAGGATTATATTATAAAGGCACATTACCTTAGACTCTGTTATGACTGCTATAATATTCTTTTTATTGTTGTTTGTATGTTCAAAGCAAATTGAGTATGTCTTCAAATTAATACAATTAACTGTACTGTTTGGAATCTTGTAAAGATTAAAAAGTTCAAAATAGCAGCACAAGCGGTCTGATTTCCTTAAAAAAATATGTTAATCATTTATTTATTTAGAAATCCAACTCTATTAACTTCTGTAATGATTATTTCCAAGCACATATAATAGAACTGGGGGATTAAGACTTAGATATCATTTTTGCCACAGCTACTTGTCACTGCCATTAATATGCTGTTTCAATTAATATCTATCACTTTTATCTCCTTACCTGAATAGTGTGCGTCTTGACCTGTTTCGAGTAGGCTATTGAGAGGGTTAGCAAACTAAAAAATAGTAAAATAATATTGCCTGCAATGGAAAGTAATTATTAGTAATAGTGGTTGTGTTCTGGAGTTCCTAAAACTCAAAACTGTGTAAACTCAAAACTGTGTTTTGTGGTAACACAGTTTTGAGATTTTAAGAACTTCTGTATAACTATATATCACGAAGATGCCATAATGACAATACTTCTCAGACTGTAACAATTTTTTTTCACCTGTCCATCATCTCCCTTATTGTTTGGCTTATTTTCAAAACATCATCTTTATATTAAAACTGTCTAAAGTATACTAACCCTATCAAATATTTCTAAGGCTAGATTTTATTGATTGTAATTAAATGATTTGTCACTTGTGTTTATTATTATTTTGTGAATGTAAGAATCAAGGCCGGATGCCTAAGCCCTTCTATTTGGCATTGAAATAATGGGCATTGCTTGTAAATAAAACATAGGATTGAGTTATGTGGCCTACAGTACTGATTTAGAAAAAGAATGCCATAGAATAAACACATATACTTGGAAAGTATAATAAACTTTGTTTTCAAATAAATGTAGTGAAGATTTGGCTTTAAATTCCACTAAAATTAATGGAACATGAGTGCTTGTGAATGGCAGCCTAATTGTAAACTTTATTCAAAAATAAAGTCAAACACTCAGATTTGAGCTATTTTATATTCAAAGAGGAGGGAAGATGAAGTAAACATATGGGGGAGATAGAGCAACAGATATTCCAAAGGAATATATCATGTGCAAACTTTTAGGCAGAACCTATTATTTTTTCCTGCTTGGTTCCAGTTTCTGTTCAGTTGTGATTAACTTCTGCCTGGATTTTAAGTTAGGACATTAAAGATCTGTGATAGGCCTAATGCCTGACAATTATGTAATTAAAAGGAAGAAAAGTTTTATGATTTTTAAAAAGCTACGTTATAATAACCAGTAATTCTGTTTAAAAATATTCCTGAGAATTAGGCTTACTTGGAAACTATTTTGTGAAACTTATGCGGAAATAGGTAGTGGGTACATAATGATGGAAGACATGCCAGTGGTGGCATAGTTTACATGAATGAATGAAGCTGCCTTTAAACTGGTTGGATTATTGGTCTATCTAGTCTTTTGCTAATTTTTCCAGTAAGGAGAAAGCTGAGCTGAAATGCCAGAAAGTGATACTTCCTTGATGCAAAGTATGTCTGAGAATGTATCTTGTTATCAAGGGGAAAGTAAGATTAGAATTCTTTGTCCCTGATACCTAATTATAAGGCTGTGCACATGCTTCAAAAGTGATTCAGAAGTGCTTTTGATTTTGTGCAAGCATAGCATGTGTTGGAGGCTCTGCCAAGCAGGCTACCTTTATTTCAGGCATCAGCACAAGCCTGAAAACAAAGATGCTGCTGTTTTAAAAATCACATTGAGTTGGTCCCATAAAGCAGCAGCATTGTTTTATCAGGCTCATGGAAAAGCCTGAAAAAAGAGAATCTGCTTAGCAGTTGGGTACTGTGCTTATACAAAGTCTAAAGCACTTCTTCCCAGTGATTTTCAAAATGTATGGTATGGTGTGACACAGTTCAGATAAAGGCTTAATACTTCCATGGGAACCAAGCAGAATCAAAAGTAATTGGTAGAGATTACCTCAAGTTGCAGATGATGTGTAGTGATTTGGGAGCAACAGCCGCACCTTGGGTCTTTCAAAGTAAATATTTCATACAGCTTGCCTGGATGCCCAGAGATAGTCTTCTGCCCACAAGTGAGGTATAGTATTGCAAAATTCTGTCATTATAGCCTTCCTGTGGAGTTGACTTCTTGATCTGGCCTATATACTGAAGAGTTGGGCAGCTAATAAATTCAAATGAATAAATTAGAGAGGCTGACATCAATCTTGCAAACCTGATCATATTGAACTTCTTCCTGCTACTTATAGTTCAGTGAATTACGAAGGTGCCTGTCTGAGCCACTCCCTAATATTCTCTGTCTATTGTGGACTTAAAATATTTTTCACCCCTCATCACCCTGGCAATGGATCTTGCATATCTCAGCCAAGGTCATCTTCCTTACTCTCTACAGTAGGTGTAGACCCATCACAGTATCTGAATACAATATCTTTTCCAAGGCTTTCATTGCTGTTGTACCAAGTGCAGCATATTTCTTGACTGCTGGTTCTTTTACAGCTGAAAAACAATCCTAAAAAGCAGAAATTCTCCACCACTTCAATTTCTTCATTTGTCAGTTCTAAGGCTGGTTACTATACCTGTAGTCATTAGTTTGGTCTTTTATACATCTTAGTCCCATTTTTTGTTCATTGTGCCCTTTGATTTCCTTTAGTAGAGCTTGCAGGTCATTTGTATTAGTAGTAATAAACTTTGCTACGACCACTGACCAATTCCAAAACAAAAGGGGCACAAATTCTAAGGCAACAAGAAAAAAACATAGTAAAACTTAAAAATTATAAAGTTGATATGATCAAAGTATGGCACATTTTTCAAATAACAAAACAAAATGTCACATTTAGATAAATTGATCAGAGTAACAAATATAAATAAAATGGATCCGCGTGGCCTGGAAATCTGACTAGATGGGGAGTTATTACCTGCAACCAGGAATTTTTATAAGGACAATATAGCAACATTGTGTTAGGAACTCCTTCACTACAGGGGCAAAGTCATTGCTCTAATGGGAAACGCCATAATTTCCTCTCAAAAACAGCTGTTGGACATTAAACCCTGTCAGGGTCCTTCTTAATTTGAGATGCCTCATTTGGCTTAAATATCAAGCCAGTTTGAAAAAAAGGTCAGTGGCTGCTCAAAAACACATCTTTGGGTACGGCAGCCAGGTCTGACTGGACTTTCAAATCCTTGGTGTGCTGTTTAAGGGCAGATGCTGAATGCTTATAACGGAACATCAGGATTGCACTGGGTGAGAAGCAGTTCATTTGTATTTTGAGATATCAGAGTAGTGTCATCAACATTGCACAGATTATTGTGTTTCTTCCTCCAGTTTGAAAACCATGCTGATCTTCCTTCAATCCAGATTCTGTCAATATATTGTCTCGCTCTTTGCAGCCTGCATCCAGTCTGTTTCACCATTACTTCCATACTGTGGCTTCCTGACCTGTCTATTGGTTTCGAATGAGAACAATGAGATGTTCTGAGATTTCCATTTTCCTAACCACATTCCACAGCTTGACATGGCTGAAACAATCAGAGGCCCTTCTAAAATCAAAGTAGCACATACTGATTTTCTTTATTATTGGTAATAAACAGCAGCATAGTGCTGATCTAACTTCATCTTCTAGTATTAGAAGTTCTTGTAAGTAGGGAATATCTTCTATGGTATTTCTACTGTACAGAATTTCAGTATATTCCTTCCATCTTTATTTGATCTTTGAATCAGTTTCCGTCTGTCCACTGGAGTTCTTTAGCATGCCAATTCAAGGTTGGAACCTCCTTCTGAGTTCAGAGATCTTTTAGAAGACTTTTCTTGTTTTTCCACATCTGCTTTCATCCTCAGTATCTTTACAGATGTTGTAATACTGTTTTTTGTCTCTTCTAACAGCTCTCTGAAATTCTTCATTAAGTTTTGTCCTGACATCTTTGTCTTTCTGGGCTTTGGCTTTTCTTCTCTTCTTGACTATATCTGTTTGTTCTGAGATCCAGTTTGCTTGCTTTCATCTGTTTCTTGGTCTTTGGCAATCTCTTTTCACACTCATCCTTAACATCTTCTTTGATTTCATTCCACAGGTCCTTTGGTTCCCTATCCATGAGGATCAGGACTTCAAAGCAATTCCTCATGATGTTCTTAAAAATGGTGGGTATATGCTCACTATTGTATCATAGAAACTGGTTGGCTTTCTTCTTTTGCTTTAACTTGACTTGGAATTTGCACATGAGCAGTTCATGATCTGTTCATGATCATGAATTCCTGTTAATAGGTGAGCTCTTATTTGCTGTTGTAAGTGAGCTCTTCTACGTTACTTGTATAAATACTATAGTCAATTTTATTTCTGTATACTGTATTTCATCTGGTGATGGTGTCATTTTGGTTGCTATGTTAGCAATGAAGAAATGATTGGATAGGCAGAAATTGTCGTCATTCTCCTGTGTCATTTTGGTTTTCTAGCCATAGAATCCAACTACATTTCCCTCCTCAATATATCCAAGTTTTGCATTCCAATCTCCAACCACAAGCAGTCCATCTTGCTTGCATGCTCTGTTGTTTACAGTTTGACCTTGATCATAAAACTCATCAACTGCCTCTTCTTCTGCATCAGTGACTGGAGTACAAACTTGAATAATTGGATACTCATCATATTAAAGGTTTGTCAGCAAAGTCTAACTGATATTATTCAGTCATTGATTGCATTTTACCCAGGTACTCTTCTTGTTATATCCTTCCTGACTATGACAGCAACACCATTCCTTCTTTGTTTTTTTGTGTCCTGAGAAGTAAACACTATGATCTTCTGACTGAAAGTATCCAATTCCAGTCCATTTCAATTTGTTGGTGCCTAACATGTCAGTGTGTAATTGACTGATTTCACCTTGTTAAGCTTTCCCATGTATGTGCATCTTAAGTTCCATGTTCCCACTGTAATTCTGTCTTTACAGCTTTGGATTTTTAGTTGGTTTGTATTTTTTGTCTTTCTGGCCTTCCAGGTTGCCTGAACACACAACCCACTATAGCACAACCAGTACAACCAGTACAATCAGTATGATCCCATACATCAAAAACATCTCAAAAGCAACCAACTGACTACTACAATCACTTGGCATCACTGTAGCACACAAACCAACTAAAGCCCATCAAAACATCTTAAGCCAACCAAAAGACCCAGTAGCCCAAGAAGAAAAAACAGGAGTCATCTATAACATACAATGCAAGGACTGTAACAGCCACTATGTAGGACAGACAGACAGAAGACTAGCAGAGCACATCCACGAACACCAATTAGCAGTCAGAAGACATGATGAAACCTAATCTCACAACACATGGACAGACTCAATCATAATTTCAACTAGGAAATTGTAAGCATCCTAGACCAAGGTAAATCCAAACATGTTAGGGAATTCCTGGAAGCTTGGCATTCAGACAAATCAGCCATCAATAGATACATAGAGATAAACCACATTTACACACCATTCAAGAAAAAGTAAAAGCCTAGGAAGGAAACAAAAAAGACTTCAGCTCATCTCCTCCAGCAACCTACATTCAGATAAGCAGGGATCAGCACCAGAAAAACAATCAGGCAGAAAACAAACTGTAATCGAGGAAAACCACACCTTCACCAAAACTGGCAGGGCAAGCTACTATATGTAAACAGGCAGCTTATCCCACACTCACATAGATGATGTTACCTAGATGGGTAAAGAAATGTCTGTAAGCAAACCACCCAGCTCAGAGAGCATCAATAACCCCACAGTTCAACCCTGAGCTCCATATATTCTCTTCTATTATTCCTATATCCTATACCTGCTGCCCAGTATAGGTGCCTGATTGCTTTAGCTGGGCAGCTGGGATGACCTTCATGCTCAGGTGACCCTGCTGAGACTACACTCTCCATGTTCTTTGCTCCGCTCTCCCAGGAGCATCCCTCGTCACAGTGAGACAGCATAGCAGGATTTGAAGGGGGAAAGTGTTACAATATAGCAGTAAAATAAAATGGAACCATACAAAATAATAAACAAAACATATAGCATATAAATTGCATGTTAGGGATATACATATAAATATTGTAAAGTTCCCATGTGATTTAGAAAAATGAATCATAAGAGTCCTGACAAAGAGCACTGAATTAACAGTATTCGGTTTCATGGTCATCTGTCAGTGCTGAGGAGAAAGGGAGTTTCCAAGTTTCTGTTAGGGACTACGACAGGGTTCTGCTCCCTATCATCTTTAGGTTTAAGTGGGCTCTTGACATTTAAGCTACAGAAGTAAGGACTGATATGATATCCATAGGTGACCTGTAACTCATCTCTATGCCTGCAGTTTAAATAAGATTGGGGCTAGTATAATCTTGAGAACATATGAAATTCTGTAAGTAGAATTTTGGAAATATTATCTATCCACTTACCATAATTGGAGCTCAGTGTGAGTAAGAAACTAAAATAAACCCTATGCAAATGTGTGTGATACAAACTGATATCAGCATTCCAAAATGAATTATTTCCATATGACATCTTTGTGTAACAATGTAGAAACGGAAAGAAAACCTTTGCTTCTGCAGGAGAATGTGTAGACATTGTAGGAGGAAAACTGCGTTATTCTATAATAAACAAAAATCAGAAAGAGTCTGGTAGCACCTTTTAAGACTAACAAATTTTATTATAAGATACAAGCTTTTGTGAGGTGCTGCTCACTTCATTGGATGAGATGAAGATGTGAATCATTGTAGTGACAGTAGGAAGTGAGCTATGAATGAATGCATGAAGAGAGTGTTGAAATTAAGTTCTGGAGAGGAAATTGATAGAACAAGTCATTTTGAGATCAGCTATAGTGCTATTGTTAGAGTTACATAGTATTTAGTATAGTATATTTATCATATTCCATAGTTTAGCCTTTTCTGGCATAATTTCTGCAGTTTTCCTCAAGAAATCATACACGGTGCTTCTGGAGATGGAGGACTTTTATTGCTTCCAATCAGAATGCACAGTATGGTTATGTATTTATTTATTTATTTTAACAGACTTTTGTTTCTAAGAAAAACAATATAGAAAAAATCAGTGGAAGAAATGGGAGTGTTATAAGTATAAAGCTGGGAAAAGGTTTATTTCAGGGAGAGTACAAAATACCCAGATTCTGTGGAGATTACATAATATTTTTCTATTGATTATTATATTGTTATGCCTTTGATATTGGTTTAAACTCTGCTGTGTTGTGATTTTTATTGATTTTATTGATTGTTTTGATTGTACTGTGACTACCAATACTACCACTAAAAATAATAAATGTAATTACATTACTTCTCATTTCAGAATGATCTGTCACACTCCCTCCTTGCTATTCTTTGGGTGTTAAATTTAATTTAACTTCAGGGAAAATCTGTGATTAACCTTTGATAAACAGACATTTTGTTGAGAATTTTTGTTGATTTTTTATTTTCTCTGGGTGGGTAACATAACTTTTTAATCTGATGTTGGTTTTTAAAGGCATTTCTTCATTATTATTTTATGATGTTTTGTCAGTCACCTTGTGGTCTTATAAAAGTGGGTTAAATTATTCTTTATATGGTTGATGATAAACAAGAGAGATATGTGTACTTTTCAGTTCAATTAAAATGCCTATAAGGATTTTTTTCAGTACAACTAAAAAGGAGCCATATGGGACTGAACACAAGCTTGTAAACTTGTGAAGCTATAACCTACTAAAGGTCAACTACATGACACTGTCACATAACCTGAGAGGGAATGATTTGTCTTCAGAGAATATAGTGGATATATGTTGGGCAGAAAATGTTACAATGAAGTAGTTGAGGGCTGGGGATATCATGAAAACCACTGTGGAATTTCCTAAAAAAAACCAAAACCCTAAAAATAGCCAGCCTATCTGTGCAAAGTAAGTTCAGAGTCCCACAGCGAAAGAAATTGTCCAAAGACATAAAGCTGTAAATGAGAGTCAAGTGGGAGTTGTAAAAACAGCAAAGACCAGATTAGGTGGGCCCCAGCAAATAATTCATAAAATCTTATTTCCAACTTCTTAGCCCAACTGCATTCAAAATCTGAGTTTGAACATTTCTTTCCTTTTTTTGAAATATGAAAAAGATAGTAAAAGGAGGAGGGGATTTCCATCCAGTAAGAGAAGGAGATTGTTAACTTCTTGCACCAGCTATTCAGTAACAAAGAACAAGCTGGCAAGGACCAGTCAGATAGCTGACTTTACATTTACTTTTGTTCTGCGTAGACAGATTTGCAAACATATCCCATTTCATTTAGGATCTGACTTGTACCGGAAAAAGATAGAAAACACCCTTTGATACAGAAGTTTTGTGTGTATTGGAAATAGCAAGCATGGAATGGAGGCATCTACCAGTTAACTTTAAAAAAATCACTATGATTGTTCCTTAGCTTAATTTTAAATCAGGATGAAAATGTGTTTTAGAGGTAATTTAAAATCTAACTGTTGCAATATTTAATTACAATTCCCTAGCACAGAAAAGCCCCAGGGTTAATCAAACTGGAAATTCATCTCTGATGACTCTGAATAGCCACATGAAATTGTTCACTGAATTTTGTTGAATGATGATACAAAGGAAGTTGAGAGATGACAGCATTCATTTAAAATATGTCCTTCATATTTAATTATTTTAAATAACAATGCAGTAGTCATTATATTAGTATTTCAGCCACTGAATATTCCTAAACAGCCAAAAAAAAATCCAATTAAATTATTCAGGATGAAAAATATTTTGAGCTTTGCCAGGAGCACCAACTAAATACTTCTTTAAATATCACAACACAAAGCAGCATGAAAATGTGAATTGTCACATTCAGAATCAAAAATGGATCATTGAAGCCAAGTTTAAATATTGATTTCACAAATCATACTAAATACATTTGTCCTCTTTCCTTTCTCACCTTTTCCGAACCTAGACCCAATGATTAAGTGTTCTTATATAGGTATACAGGTAGTTCTTGTTTAGCAAGTGCCTTGTACAGCGACCGTTTGCAGTTACAATGATGATAAAAAAGTAACTTTGCGACCAGTCCTTGCATTTATGACTTTCGCAGTTCTGTAAAGCTAAGGAAAGCTGAAGTGAGATCATAAGCTCAATCATGGTTTCATTTAGTGAACTGCTTTGCTTAACGACCGAGTTGCTGGTCCAAATTGTGGTTACTAAATGAGGACTACATGTACACACTTTTGTAAATGCAGGTACTCAGTTGCATATACATATGTTAATTTTCTTTATCAATATAATATCAGTCTAACATTGTCATTATCCATCCATTATTAGAATTTTGCTATGTGATCAGGTAAGTAAAGCTGTTGCATATTGCTGCAAATACACAATTAGTTGAATAATTATGTTAAGGTTAGAGTATGCATGACATGAACAAGTGCCATGGATGTGTTCCACAGAGCAAGTTGTTTCTTTAAGAATTAGTAGCAGTCATAAATTTAAGAAAATTAGATAGAAATTAAGGCATTGAAACCTTCAGTGGCTTGTATACCAAAATGAAATGTTCATTAGAAATGCAACGTATTGGCTCAGAGTGAGTCTGCATCAATTCATCTTGGGAATAATCCTGTTTGTACCAGGATGCAGTTCTACCTTTCTTTTGTAATCTCCAATTGTACAATAAACATATTTTTACAAAGTCATTCTGAAATTTCATGGATACATTGGTTCCGAAGGATTCATGTTTTATGCTGCTATAAATTGACCATGATGTTTTGTATTAAATTGTTTGATGTCAAAATAATTTGCATGGTCTGAAAAGCTCCCAGTTTATTTCAACCTGCTTCTTCCCTGTTTCTTCCTGTTTGAACATTTAACATCATCCATTAAAATTACATTATTACCAACAGATATCCAATTTTGTATTTTTATTTTGTTTAAGAAGTTTTGTCATCAAAGAATAGCAATGTACAAATTGCTGATTTCACAGATTACATTTGATCTCATAGTTTATCATTTAACAAGTTACATGTTCAGCTTTAGCTGAACTGTACAAGCAGCTGTACTGCTTGATTTATCTAACTTCTCGGCTAGCTGTTCCCCAACCTTGCATCCTTTAGTTGTACTGGGACAGCAGCTCCCACAATCTGCACACACATTTGGAAGGTGCAAAATTTGGAAAAAATGGTCTAGGCTAAATTGTCATAATACAATGATTTGTTGATATACACAGGCGGACTGAGTTTGGAAAATTTATATGGCTTTGGGTAATCCAGTGTCAGCACCACTCCAAGAATAATAACAATATTTTACATTATAGAGCATATTTCAAGAATTCAAAGCATTCTTACATGATCCATGTAAAGTCAGTCATTATTACTGTTTTAATCCTATTTTGGAGATAGAAGGCAGAGACTGAAGATTAGTGTTTAATTTAAGGGCCAAACCACACACTGATAAGGAAGAACTAGTACCCATATTTTCTTTTTAGCTGAAGAACAGGATCCTCTGAAATTGAAGAGACTAGCAGTGCTAGAGAATTTTTGCCTTTCTTCCCAGCACTGTTTTTCTAATCTAAATTGCACTCCTAAAGTAGCTGAAGCTTTTTAAGGACAAGTGAGTATTTAAATTTTCATGCTAAATTGTGGCATGAAGACTCCCAGAATGTTTAACTGTACAGTATCTTCAAGATTCTTCCTTTTCTTTCTCCACAGTTAACATGCTATTATCATTAAGTCACTTTTGCTTCTTCATGGATTGTCTCAGTAACAATCTTAAGCTCATATTCATACTCATAAGCTCATACTTGTGACATCAGTGATAGTATCAAAGCAACCTGTCTTCTGTCAACCATTCTTTGATTAGATTCAATCTTTCCATGCATCAGCATCTTATTCAATGATTCTGGGCCCCCATTATCTGTTTCAGATAATGGGAACCATTAATTATCTTAAATTATCTATTTAAGAGTTAACTTTATTATTAGCACTTCCGGTGAGCAATCTGGTTTTACTTCATCTAGTATTGAATGATTTGTTTGTCTTTTGGTTCAAGGTATGCTCAACAATTTTTTTCAGCACCACAATTTAAAACCTATCTTTTAGTTATGATGAATAATTATCATAAATAATAGTACTGGCACACCTTATCCTCCCCATGAGGCAAATGCTGAAGAGGCATAGAATTAGATCAGGAAAGAGTTCACACATTTTCTTCCAGTGCCAGTGTTCTGACCACATTTGAAATCTTGCAGTGGGATGTGTGTCTGTGTGTCTGTGTGTCTGTGTCTCTCTGTGTGTGTACATACACACACACACATGCATGCATGCATACGTACATACACATGCGCACACACATCCCCCATTCTCCTATTTTTATGATGTTCCTTTATATTGTTTTGAGAAGATGAGATGGCTGTGGAAGCCATGAGTTGGTGGAAAATTGAGGAATATTAGGGATCAGAACTTGTAATTTCATTGAGGTATCCTCTGCATTTCTCTGTCATTCAACCATAAAAGCTTATCACAAATCTCTGTCATCCCATGTGACTTGAGCCTAAAACTAGCAGGTACATTTATGGCAGAGAGTAGATTTCAAGCGGACACATACTGATTGACACAACTGAGATTTTCAGTATTTGTATGTACAAAGACCTTTTAAAATACTGCTGATAACTGCAATTAAACAGATTTGTGGCATAAGGCAAATTATACATGTTGACCACAAAGATGTCAAAGGCATCTTTCTAGCTACTCAAGAGAGAACATGCTGGAATATGAACCCCTCGTCTCACCAACACTTCTCTTTTTAGTATGCATATCAGCCTGCTGGCAGTGGAGTGCTCGTAGCTGTACTTTTAGGCTGATTTGTGCTATGTCTCAAGTGCCTTCCAATTGTTCGCCCTTGTAGCTCTCTGCACACTGCTAACACAAAGTTCTGTGATCTTTCACTACTTTCCTACACAAAATTATAGCACAGGTCATTTTGCTTCCAGACTGATATTGCTATATTCTGTTCCTTTTGGTTTCCCCAAATTTGCCTCAATTATATCAAAATCTGGGATATGTTTGTTTTTTTTTCCCCAGCCAGGTTATTTTTTCATTTGACACAGTGGGGTTTTTGGTAGTATGTTTACTCAGCCATCAATTGCTACTTTTTTTGAGCAAATGTATATTCCTGTCATGGGGCTTGTTCTAAGGCTCATTAAGATATCTCACTCTGGAAATTGTCAGTTTGGAATGGAACTGTCTCCAGACTAAACTGATTAAATCTTTTACCCTGTGCTATAACGATCTTTTCAGTTTCTTCCAGTCCTCTAAAATCCATAGATTATAGCTCCAATGCTAATCTACATTTTCCTGATGTTATAATTTATGTTTTAAAAATCTGCTTCACCCCTGCATTGTATCATGTGCTGTTTCTCTTTCACACTTTCCCTGCCACCCAGAACCATTCCTTGCCTGCCTGTTTGTTTGTTTTTTTTACATTTTATGTTTAATTGGCTTTGGGTTTCTTCCATGTTTATCTCTTGTCTTAATCTTTAAGAAACCCACATTTTGGCTCTTTCCAACAATGACAGAAAATAAACACAGTATACTCATGAATCATGATTTCTTTCACTGCTTAGTTGAGAGGGGCACATACTCCAAGTGGCAAATCTCTAAAGTCCATGAACACATTCACTGTGATTCTACCTTCTCAGATGAGTAAACCACATGGTCAGAAGTAGGTAGGCCATGTCAGCTAGACTAGGTAAAAATGCTCATCTCTGAACTCTCCTCAAGGTACCAAATATATCATGTCTCCTGTGGATTATTTGAATGCAAATGTTATTCTGTAAGGGACACATAGGCTTTTGTGCTATGCAATGTTTGGTGGCATTTTTCTTTACATGAAATATTATCATGGCCTTGGTCTACTGTAGTGGGCAACCTATTACTAACCAGGGCTGCATTTTTACTTCTAATTTTTTGCTGCTTTCTTTCTTCTTTTTAGGTGAGGCAAGAGTTACAGTTGGAGGGGCAATAGTGCATTGATATCCCATGAATGGGAAGGACCACAATATTTTGTGGGTTTTTGTATTTCATTCTGCTTGAGCTAGTGTGTGTGTGTGTGTGTGTGTGTTTATTTTTGAGTTAAGCCTATCTGGCAGCTTATACTTTGTTTTTCTTTTGTTATATGCTGAAAATTAGTGGGAAATTGCAGTTCTGTTTTTCAGCAGTTTGTTGCTGAATTTTGGCAGCATGATTTCAGAAGGTTCTGAAGCCTGCAAAAAAAAGCAGCTGATGGATTATAAGTGGCTTGAAGGCCATGGTTTGCCTAGCTTACTCCTTTAGTCTGAGCAAGTGGTAGCACTTGGCCAACTTAATCTGGGCTCAGAAGTTAAGTAGGGCTGGGGCTGGTTAATACCTCAATGGGGAATCTCCAGGACATTCCAGAACTGTAAACTAGACTGGGAAGTGGAAAATCATCCAGAAGATGGTAATGAATGGCCAAACACAACTGTACCGATACGAGAAAACTGGGTAGATGTGTCCATATAAGCACTGGGAGTTGAACTCAAACTTTAAAGGTATTGTTACTTTACTTTAAAACAACAATATTCTTTTTTCCCCTAAGCCTCTAACTGTAACATAAACTTGATGTAGCCATCTCTGATCTTGAACAGATGGCAAAACCAAGTTTTATTAAGCCTTCCCAGCATTGCTACTTGCTTTGAATAGGTGATAGGTTGCACTCAATTTAGTAAATCAAAAATTTTGCAATCTCTTTTCAAATGCTTTTCAAATTTTTGACCCATCTCTGTGTGATATCCTAAGGAAATCGTATGATCAAAAACAGGCTGGGCAGCCATTTCTGAAATATTATAGGGCTGCTGAAAGAACAGGAAATGAGTAACAACTTCTGACACTTATTCCAAAGCCATGCATTATCTATCTTTTGTTGATTTTTTTCCCAAATCAGCATCAACCTATATTTTCTGGCCAGACTGTAAAATTTATACTTTTTCCGTTCATTTTAGAAAGGACCTATGAGTTTTTGATCATCGGGCACTTTCAACATTAGAGCTAACAACTGTAAATTGTTTAGCTATTGCTACTTTTTAAGGAATGCACAAACTGTGCAGCCCAATTCTGAGAGTTTTCTATAATTGCATGGAATACAGAAATAATACTCTGCTTACAACTTAGGCTTGTTCACTTATCTAATTGCCCAGTCATAGATAGGGTTTCTCTGATATTGTATTCCTTAAGACTTTCCAGTGGCATTACTAAATGAGTCCATGAATATCTTCTAATTGACCCCTCACCTCAGAGTCACCTCTTTTTTTGGGGGGGGGGTGTCAATCAGTCATGCTATATTTGCAGAGGTATTGCAGGGTGCCAGATTCAGGATCTGACATTTTACTGAAGTGCTTCTTAGTCATTCTTAGTCACAGGTTCTTGCTTGTGTTTTATTTTTTTTTTTAAATGCAATCAGTGGCAATTTTGTTTTCTTGATAGGTGGATTCCAAGAATTAGACAAAGCTCTTTTGATTTTGTCACCCAAGGGGTGAGAGGAACAGTTTACAGTAGCTTAGCTGTTCTTGTACTTTTAACACTAGCCATTCTGTTGCTGATGGTAAGAGCAGAGGAGAGACTCCAGAGTTCTCACTGCTGCTTCTTTAAACAGTACATGAAGGAGGCTCATAGACTGGACTAGCAAAGAAATAATGATAATTCTCTGGATTTACAAACTACTTTAATGCCCTTCCAAGAAAAGAATAAAAGATTTATTTATGACTATACAGTACAACAAGGAGAATGTCTAACATTGTCAGTGAATATTTGTCAGGGAAAAACAATTACCTCCAAGAAGATTAAACATTTTTTAAATTGCTTTCTTTTTGGGCTTACCCACTTGGAAAATCGTTGTTCCATATAAAATTGTTCCATATAATATTATTTTATTATGAGCCATCAGTATGCAGCAGCTTCCTATACAAATTGGTCTCCTTTTTAAAGCATTGCAAATATTCCCAAAGAAAATCTCATGTTAGTTCCAAAAAAAAAAAAAAAATGTCCAATTTGCGTAATGAGCTCCTAACTTCAGAATAGCTTCCATGAAAAAATAATGTAAACATGTTTCCTTTGGCACATATATTAGATTAAAGCTTTTCAAGCTCAGGTTGGAAAGTCTGATTTAAACTAAGAAATGTTCATATGACTATGGACGTCCACGAAGAGACAGTAAGGGGAGCATGCAATAGAATGTCATAACACAAACTCTGTCCCCTTTGTAGTTATATTGTGACATGTAACATATAAGCATGTGATGTCACAACCCAAATTTTGTCATTTTGGCAAAGATTGTGTGAGTGTGATATTCTTGCACATATTTAATTGTGAAGTGGCTGGAGGAGATTTATAAAGGTCTTATCTTTCATTGTGTAAATCTCCCTTCCATGCTTCAGTTAAATTCCAAGGGAAAATGTCATGAGGGAATTCTTCCATCAGAGGCTTTTTCAGTATAGTAGTGTTGAATTTTTGGAGAATTTCTCGTTCCTCTGGAGATTTTTGGAGAAATCCACCCAACTTTTTGGGTGAAAATTTTCAAAACACCTTTTGTGTCCTTGGTAAAGTGGAAACAAGGAAAAATTTTGCACAACAGTTTATGATAACAACATTATGCTTGAAAATTCTATGGGTAGGCTAGATCTACAACAACTGTGACAACTACTAAGTGGCAGCAGAGAGATACCGAAGCCATAACTGCTGCCACTGAGTGGTCACCTGAATTTTTGCAACACAGATCTGGTAGGTATGATGAGCAATGTAGTGGAAACTCTGCTTTTAACCTAAGTCATAGGGAAGTTTTGAGATTTCTTTTAATGAGAAGTTGCATGGAAATGTTTTAAATAAATAATCTACTTCATGTGGCAGGACCATATGAATGAGGAAAATCCAAGTATTTTTATATCTATAATAGTTTCAAGAAAATATTGATTTGAACAATGTAAAGATATTACACAAAATATTCAGGATATATGAAGTTTCAGAGAGGCAGGGTTACCCATTAGATATATTTACATTCAGATTAGCAAAAATATGTGGATGTGCAAGATCTGAATAGCACAAGCCATGGTATTCCCTGTGATACTTTATGGAAGCAAAAGTTGGACTTTGAAGAAGCCAGAAAGAAAGAGTATTGATGCTTTTGAAATTTGGTGTAGGAGAAAATTCCTGAGAATACATGGACAGCCAAGAAAACAAACCAATGGATCATTGAACAAATCAACCCAGAGTTCTCACTTGAGGCACAAATGACCAGGTTCAAATTATCTTACGTCAGAGACATTATGCAAAGAACTACTTTCTGGAGGAGGCTCTAATGCTAGGAAAGGCGGAAGGAAAGAGAATAAAAGGATGAACAGCAACAAAATGGATGGGCTCAGTTACAACTGAATACACTAGGTAAATAAAATATATTAGGAATACTGTACTATAAAGACACAAAAAGGAATGCAGTGGTTTAAGAATGTGGATGAAAAAAATGTTTAAAAAATAACTAATGGTGTAATCCTCATTCACTAAGATTCACTGAATTTCACAATTTGATTATGACTTAGGACTGTAGGCAGCAACAAAATACAAAAACAAAACCCTACTTCCTGTAGAAAAAATGCCCGTCTCTATGTTTAGATCCTGGCTTGGGTGTCTGGAAAGTAGACTGCTTGTCACAGCTGTTGTTACCTTGTTTTATTCATCAATATGATAAAGAATGAGTGGTGCCTATCTTTTACCTCCTAAAGGCAGCATTCAGATGAACAGTCTAAGGGTCTGGGTCAGAGAGAACAAAGGAGTTCAGGTAAGGTCACTTGCATACATGGCACTGTCTTTATAGGCAAGTTTCAACCTACTGTTTGATTGCAAAGACCCAAGCAGAGGAGAAAAAGAAAAGATGTTCCCACAATGGTTTAGTGTTACAGGTCACTCAGGGCAGAAGAGAATTCACTGAAACATGGAGAGACGGGGAATCCAATTAGCTTCCAAAAGAAGCTTCTTTGTGCCACAGTGAAAGAGCTCACAATGTCAGCTGTAATATACGTGTTAAATCCTGTTAGGGTCTAATTATACAGGAAATTAATGATGTAATTAACAATTCTAAGTCCTCCCTCTTCTTCTCGTCCTTCTCCTCCTTTTAAATTGCATCTTTTCTTTGGGAACAATTTTAATCCGTGGGCAAATCCTCCGTGAGGTACGATGAACTGAGACATGGCGACCGATTAATGGTCACCTGGTCAGTGAGCAGCATGGTCAGCCGGGAGCCTTAGTCTACCAGTCCACTTCAATCATTACATCACGCTGGTTCTAAAAACCAAGCATGAGCAGGTTTAAGGTATGTTCTTTCTCCGATCACAGTCTCAATAAAAATTACGTGGCAAATTGATTATGACTGGGGAGGGAGAAAATTATCTTGTGCTAATGGAAGGGGTTTTTTATAATGTATATATGCATTTTTCTTCATCTTAATTGCCTCACTAAGGGACGGAATTTTACTGTTATATCACAGCTCCCATCCTCTGTGGCACTGATGGTTATTCCATGCACAAAATGTACCTCGAATGTAATTTAAAGAAATGAGTGACGTGACTTTTAGTCATGCCAGTAGCATAATGTAGTTAAGCCACCAGTTTCAGATTTCACTGGGCAAGCCTAATTGTATGGTGGACTTGCCATACTCTGTATGAGAACAAGCATTTTGTGCTATGTAAATCAGATGCTATGACACGTAACGAGGAATATTTATTTACTTATTTATTTAAAATATTTGTATGAGTGCCCATCTTAGAGCACAACTCTGGGCAACTCACAAGAACAATAAAACCACAAAATAGTAAAAAAAACATAAAAATGAAGACAAAAAGCCCAGCGTCTAAGCCATCCTCCTGGAATGCCCCCAACAAATGATCTGCAGGCTCCCATCTCACTCTACCCCAACATCTGGGGGAAGAGTCAGCTCTTCATGGCTTTCCAGAAGGCTAAAAGGGTGGGGGCCTGTTGGATTGCCAGTGTTCCACAGGGTAGGGGCTGCTACAGAAAAGGCACACTTCTTAGGTCCCACTAGTTGGCAATATTTAAGGGGAGGACCTGAAGCATGCCCATTTTATCCAACCTGGTGGGGCAGGCAGATAACCTCAGGGAGAGATGGTTCCACAAATAACCTGGAAAAGTGATAAGACAGCTGAGTATATCTATGAGTCTTCACTGTGTCACAAAAATTAAACTGAATAATGCCAAAAGCTAGACCTTTCTAGCCTCTTAAACTTACTTTTATTCTTAAACTTATAATAATAGCTAACAAAATCACAAGCATGTAAAATTAGAAATAACATATTTTAAAACCGTAATGGAATAATACATTAGTGTTTTCAAAGGAGAGATTATAAAAAGAAAGTATATGCATATGCATATATTTACACATATATGCTGAAAGCAATGTGGTTCATTTTTCTAATACTGTATCTCAATGTTATTCTAAAACAAAAATGCATTAACCCCCCTCCCCATGGTATCATAATGATATATGTCATTGTGCAAATGAATAAAGAGAAAAAGTAAACATAAACACACCCAGACCCTGGAATCAGCCATTTTCCACAAGTAAAATCTGTGATCTGTATTCAAGAGAATGATTGAGAAGTAGGGCTTAGGTCCAAGGAAAGTTATCACAAGCAGCAGAATCCTCTAAGAAGTAAATTATGGACTAAACAGTACTGCATAGATAATCCCTTGGAATTTTCCTTTGATTCATGCAACTTCCATCACAACAAATCTCTTTGCAACCCAAACCACATGAATTGGATATCATTTAGAATTAAACATGAAAAAAACAAAAGCATGTTGGCTGAGATACCAGTTAATTCAAGCAAATTCAACATGAAGGCTGTCTTCCTGCTATAGGTCTCATATTTGTGCAGGGAGGAGGGATCCTAACTCATCCTTAAATACTGCATGTTGTAATACGGTACAACTCAGTTTCTAACAGCTAGGGGCAGTTAAATAGTAGAAAAGAATAAAAAAGTAAAATTCAAGTAAGTTTTGTCATCCAGAAAGGAAAGAGTCCGCATATGCTAATTGTCTTCAAACTCTTCCTGATCAAGGGACCTTCCAGAATGATGAGTGGACAGGACTAAAGTGGGACAGATGGGACAGAGACATTGGGAATTGAGTGGTTCTGCCTTATACAATAAATGCCTTCCTGTTTAAATAAAATACCTTTTGATCCAAGCAGCCTTACTATCCAAGACAAGGTACATCGATTCCCCCTTCCGTGCGGTCCTCACAACAGCCTCATGAGGCTCATTATTCTGAAAAAGGAAAATTAGCTCTCCAATAGATGCGAACATGTATAGCTCAGGATTGAACTGTGGAGTCCTTGGGGTTCTCTGAGCTGGGTTGCTTTCTTGGAAATGTTTCATTACTCGGCTAGATAACATTTTCAACATTTGCAAGAAAGCAACCCAGCTCAGAGAACCCCAAGGACTCCATAATTAGCTCTCCATTAGTCAATGAACTAACTTCATGATTGATCCAGATCTCAATCCATCTCCCTTGGTCTTGAATCAGCATTCCATCATTGGACAACACTGGCTTTCATTATTATCATTATTGTTACCAATATTATCATCAATTCCTTCTCCTTCTCCTTCTCCTTCTCCTTCTCCTTCTCCTTCTCCTTCTCCTTCTCCTTCTCCTTCTCCTGAACCTGTCAGGTTTAGCCCATGAAACTCCAGGAGACCATACAGATTCAATCCAGCAAGGTTTATTTGGCTTAGCCTATACAGAGAATCTTCCCAGACTGAGAACAGTTCCCAGGGTCAATCCGTAAACACTCCTAGCATTCCTCAGGGAGGGGCCAGTCTCATCCTCTTATCTCTCCCTCGCTGTTCAGGGGATAACAGTACATGCTTGACCCCCCTTGCCTGGCCGTTCTCTGCCCACACTCTCACAGAACCCTTTTCTTTCCCTCCTGCTTCCTGCCCCAGGAACCCACAAACTGAAAGCCTCTAATAGGGAAAGACAACTGAATGTGAACTACTGTAATGCAGTGGTCTGAATCAGCAGTGTTTTGGGGCAGGTGGTCAAAAAAGTCAGGATGGGGCAGTTTGATCAAAACTCTTCCTCTTTGTGACTTTGCTTACGCTGTTGCTTTCTTTGTGAGCATGGCTTCAATCATGCCGTGTGACTGCCTTCCTTTTGATACCTCCTCATGGACACTGCTGGTTTGAATTTTGAGCTAGCCATTCTCTCAAGCCAACCTATCTTGCAGGACAGGAGAGGTGACTCCTATGTGTGCTATCTTGGTCTCCCAGAGAACAGTGAGATATAACTGACATTATTATAAATGAATAAGTCTGAACAATCTCTGGTGGGACAGGGACAGGAATATGGGGCAACATTTTGTTGCAGTTCTCACCTGGAATATATTTATGTCTATGTATGCGTACATATCTGTGTCTGTATGTGTCTCTGTGTATAGAAATTGCACATACTTACCTAAGTAGTATTGAACTCATTAACTGAAGAAAATAACTGGTTAAGATTTTAAATGCATCTCTGAGGAAACTTTGCATAAATAAAGTTCCCTTCTCTCCGTTTGAGTAGTCGCACCTCTGCCGCCAAAGCTTTTGACAGGAAAAATAAGCAACTCAGAATAATGTGCTGCGTTTCCACTACATGGGAAAAGAGTTGCTATTCAATTCTTGTATTAAACTCCAGACGGTTAACAAAGGAGTGAGACATGTCTAGTAATTTTTTTAAAACGTAGAAATAAGCCGTGTTAATTAAGGAGCCCTTCTTTGTCTTCTCCATGAAAGTAGCAATGCTTTTGAACGAGTGGAGATGGTTTCACTGTGAATTTGTGAGGTTAGCAATACAGCTGGGATGCTGAGTCTGCGGGCTGGCTGGAATGAGTAGTATGTGTTTGATCAGTCTCCTTACTTGTATTAGGCAGAAACGACATGAAAGGAATATGGAGGAAATGTGCAAGAAGGCCGAGCAGGTTCTGTGGGCCAATTCCAAAAGATCTGGTTTTCAGGGACAATTTATACCCTCACTTTTTGCTTCAAGCAGTTTAAATAAAAGGTTTCTGCTTTTATTTTTCGATTTGCTTACAGATTTCAGGATTTTCCTCTACAGTAATCTAGGAAGGAACACTGAACTTTTTCAGCATGTGCATAATCCACATTTTTAGCAGCTTGTACTTTGAGGTCGTAAGTACATTTCATTATATCAGCCTTACCACCCCAGTGCTCTCCAGATGTGTTGGACTTCAACTCCCATCCATATCCATCACAGGGAGTAGGCAGAGAAAAGTGAGTTATGTAAACATGGTAGGCATTACTATCTGGGCTTTTGTTTGGGGGTACCTTCACTCGCTCTTTATTTGTACACCCGAAGTAACAATATCACCAGCATTTTTACCAAGACCTGAAGAACTTCCTGCAGGCAACTTGGATGCTTTGTCCCTCGGTATCATCCTTCTCCATTGCTCTGCAGATTTCTTAAACCAGCACCAAATATAAAATCCATGCTGGTCAGGGAATACATACTTATCAAATAGTATCTCTTCTGAGCCAAAACATAAGTAAGTGCTCTGTCTATAGATAAATGTCCTTCACCATTTTTTTACACTCTATAAATGTTAATCAAATTAAGCAACTTCCAATGGAGGAAAGCTAGTTTGTTCCTTTTTCGATTGTCTTCCATGCAGGGAGCCCATAATAGAAAAACTGTGGAAGAAGTGGATATTGAAGGAAGAAATCTTCAAAACAGCATTAGCAAATGGATAAGGACACTTTTTCACTCAGCTTAAAATTAGCTGCTTTATATTGGAATTAGGAGATAATTATTTTTATTCTGAATTGTGGGGGGAGAGAATTCTTGGAGCCATTGTTGTGGCTTTGCCCAGAAATGCATTGGTTTCAAATAGTTTTTGAATACAAAATGGCTGCTGCCATAAAACATAGCCGCCTGGTTTGGCATTTGGGTGGGGTAGCTGGTATAGTGGAATAAACATGCTGAATATATACATTTATAAAGCCCATCCCATTTATAGTTTACTATGACACCCTCATGCCCTGACAACGCTAATCTTCCCCTTTGCTGTACAATGGGGTCCTCATCCTATCTTCAATCCTTGAGTGAAAGAGCCTTGCTGTTACTAACTGTATTGATATAACATTAGTTTTTCCTCCTTTAAAGCAGTGTTTCTCAACCTTGGCAGCTTGAAGATGTGTGGCTGGGGAATTCTGGGAGATGAAGTCCACACATCTTCAAACTGCCAAGGTTGAGAAACACTGCTTTAAATCAACACTTTTCACACAGTCTTAACTGGTGAAAAAATCTGTAATGCCTCACCCCTTACTGCCATGGAAATAAAGGCAGTGAGCAGTAGCAGATGTGATGAATGTGTGAATTAGGCATGCTGGGTGGTGTGGACACATATTTCTCCCTCTAGTTACTAGCCAACCTTCACATCACACATTTCTCTCCCAGCTTTTGAACTCTCCATGGGCCCTTTGTTTCTTAGCTTCCTTTCCTACTGGTTACATCCTCACACCCATTTTTGAAGCTAACTTTTCTCCAGAGCCCCAGCATGGAAGAAAATATAGCAATGGTATACTCTGAAGTGACCTGACCTCTGTTATTTTATTTGGGGAAGAAGAGAAGGCATATTTGTGAGTTCTGATATAGCAGTATTCTGAAATGTAGGGACCTTCATCTTTGGGTGCCATACTGTTGCTTTTTCCTCCCTGCAATGGCCAGAAAATAATGAGAGGGAGAGGGACTTTTATTACTTATTTGCATGTTTCCCTGTCTTCATCAGTTTCAATCACTTTCCTGCCCTCCAAGCTGACCCTGCATCTAATTTGCATGCAGATAGTAAGGCAATCTTGTAGGACTCTGCAACAGCCCAGATGGTAAAGGTAAATAGGATTCTGATGTGATCGTGCATTGGTTGCTTTATCTTAAAGCAGGTGTATCTTTTCCTGGGATTGCCCAGATACTTTGGTTTAATACATTCCTGACAGGTGCAACCATGCATTCTTCAAATCACATTTTGACCTTTGAATCCAGATTGCTGCAAAGCAGTTTCAGTTTTCCTGCTGAACAGGACCTGCTTAGTTGCATCCTCATGGCAGAATCTGTCTCCCTGGGGCTATTTTTGCCCTGATATTTACCTACATTTTTTTTCCACATTATTTTAACCTGGAAGATACCTGATGGGAGGAGAAGCAGAAAAACCAATCAAGAAAAGCATAGGGAGTTTCCTGAAATGAGACCACACTCTTCATGTTGGAATGCTTTCATTGGTCCATGTTCTTCCCCACTGACTGCTGAGATGCTGAAAGGGACAGCAGCAAAGCCAGAGGAGGAAGCTTTGCCTGGGACAATACCCCATTCACCAATCAGAGCATTCAGCAGTGATTTGGAACAGACACAATAGAGGCCGGATAGGGATTGACAATGGGGATAAAGCTGGGCATTGCTTTGTGTGTCAGGGACTGGTAAAAGCACTTTAGGTCGGTCATGGGGAAAGGCCCACTCAGTAGGTGAATAAATCCTCCAACATTCTTAAGTGTTTCTCCAACATTTTAACAAGGCAGGCTTGTTGCCGTTATAGGCAATATAATAAGGTACATTCTATGCAATTTTAAAACCTGAAATACTAGAATAATCCATAGTCTTCTTTTAAAAATAAGACTACAGTGGTCATGCTGAATAGGTATTATCTGAGTTCTAATGTAATACAACTGGAAGGTATCAAACTGGGAGATAAATTCTTTGCTGGGATGGATATATCATTTTGGGAAGCCTGGGCCTGTAAAGCTGGGGTTGAGGTCCAAGAGTAGCTAAGACACCAGGGCCGGGGAACGGGGCAACTGTAATTGTTCATAAGACTCTTGCAGTGACAAGGATCACTGCTCCAGGGGTGAGTGGTTGTATGGAGATGGACTAAATTCAAACTGCTGGTGATAACCTTTAAAGCCCTTCAGGATACAGCACTGGGATACATTAGGCAACACCTTGCCAAAATCAACCCTGCCTGTCCCATCTGGTCATTTAGGGAGGGCCTGTTGCAGATCCTCTTTCCTCTCAAGGTTCAGGGGGAACCTTGTTACTTGAGCCACAGCCTGTGTCCCTTAGTATCTACCCAGCTGATTTGAACTTGCAGGTTTGGCACTCTGGATTCTTTCGATTAAACAATGTTATCTATTGGGGCCCCAGAAGTGGGCCTTCTTTGTAGTAGCACCTGCCCTCTGGAATGAGATTCCTCCAAGATCTGGATGGCCTACACTCTGCTGTTGTTTAGAAGAGCTGTGAAGACCTGGCTCTTCACCAGGCCTTTGGTGAAGGAGAGTGAGACCCCTTGCTTCATTCCATCCGGTCTGTCGTTCTTGCCATCTTTTATCTTCCTTTTATTGGTTTTATTGTAATTTCCTTATTTTGATTGTTGTGAGCTGCCCAGAGTCATTGGGAGTCAGTGGCATAGAAGTTTAATAAATCATTATGATTGGTCGCACAGTCAGCCAGATGTTTAGTCTGGATTTGGCATTTTTATCCACCTACCAAGTTCTTCCCAAGGACCTGAGATAGGCAGATGTTGTTGTTTGATGGTGTTAAATGTATCATCACAGGATATAAGCTGTTCCAAGTAAAGCTGCCTTTTGCAATTGACTGATGGTGATTTTGTCAATGCCGATGGTGTTCAAATGGTGCTCCAGATGTTTTGGGATTGCACCTAAGGTGCTTATAACTGTTAGTACTATCTTTGCTTTCTTTTGCCATAGTCATTCTACTTCTGTTTACAGGTCTTTATATTTTGTGATTTTTCTATTCTGCTGTCTCCAGGTATTGCAGTGTCCACTATCCAGACTTTTTTGTCTTTCTTATCAACAATTGTTAAGCCTGGGGTGTTGTGTGGCAGGTGCTTGTCTGTCTGAATTCTAATGTCCCAGAGCACTTTAGCTTCTTCATTTTCTATTCCTTTGTCTGTTTTTGGTCCCACCAGTTCTTGCTTGCAGGCAAATGGCATTTCTTGCAGATATTCCAATGCACCACTGTTGCTACACCCTCATTCGCCTCATCATTGTTGTTATTATTATTATTGTTATTTTATGAACCTCTCTCCCATGGATGTACAGAGGCCCCTACTTTGGAAGTGCTTCAAAAACAGGTCAAAGCAGTACTGTTCCAGGGGTTGTTTAGGCCTTGGGTTAAGTGAATGCTGTATAGGTTTTTTTTTTAATGGTTGATTTGCATATTTATTTGTGTATGTTTTTAATGCATGGGAAGACTCTATTATACCCTTCCCAGAGTCTGCTAGGGTGAGGACAGGCTATAAAACTTGCATAAATAAATAATAAATCAATACAATTTTGACTACATAACCAAAGCCTTTTAAGCAACATGTATAGATAGAGCAAACTAGAATGAATACTGTAGAAAGAGTATTGTGCAACCATCTTCTACCCTTTTTTAAAACTTTGGACTGCTTTCCTTTGATTTTATTTTTATGTAATTGTATTTATATTACTTTCTCCTATTCAATATATTTGTACTTCATGGTTCTATTGCCCCCAATAATAAAAAAAAACCTCATATGTAATCAGGAAGTATCTTTATTTAGGATGCAGATATTGTTGTCAATTTTGGAAGCACTCTCACAGCTGCCTTCCAAATGGTTTCAGCATGTTGAAAATCCAGTTGTAGTTATGCTGCATAAAACTATATTTTGATTGATTGATTGATTATGTACCATCAAGTCATTTTCGACTCCTAGTGATCACATAGATAGATCTTCTCCATGACAATCTATCCCTAATCTGTTCTTTCGAGTCTCCCAATGGTGCATTCATCGCCACTGTAACCAAGTCCAGCCACCTTGCTGCCGGTCATCCTCTTCTTCTCTTTCCTTCCACCAAAACTATATTTTACACAGAGATATTCATCCAACAGCAAACATCCACCATCCACACTGGTCTCTTAAGTAGCAGGGACCTTACTTGATTTATGGGTCCTAGAAACATATTTGTTTTAACTATTTTTCTCTAAAATAACACCAATATTAAGAGCTTTGTTAGATCAACCACAGGACCAGTATGAATTTCCTATGGCTTCTTTAGGGAAATCTCAACAGTCCCATTCCTGCCAAAATATTGCAATAAAAAAATAATACAGAGCTACAGTATTTGCCATGGACAATCCACATTTTTTAAAACCAGCATCAGACTCCTAAAATCAGAAGGGGACAAGTGCAATTAAAGACTAATATAACCATTCTGGAATGCAGGTAAAATGGAATAATAGCCCTCGGTCAGCTCTTTAGGGATGCACTTGACATTTAAATATACAGACCAGGATGTAACATGTGAATGTGGGCTGTTGTTCTGGGAATTCTGGAGGGTCCAGCAAATCTTACCTATTTGAAAAAGTGCCTGGCTTTGTATAATCTTTGCCTGTGTGTGTGGTGTGTGTTTGTGTAGAGAGAGAGAGTTTGTTTTATTTTGTTTTTGAATGACTTTCATGATTAAATTAATAAAACCCCATAAAAATATCTGTATGCTTTCCTAGCAAGGTGGATGGACTCAATTATATCAGTGACAGATTGTCATAGAGAAAATCTATCTATGTAGCCATTAGGAGTCAATGCTGACTTGATGGCACATAATCAGTCATTCAATCATGCTTTCCAAGTTGTATTTACAGTTTAGCTGCACTTTATAAACAGAAGCATGCGTGGTATTACAGATATTATTCTACATTAATTTGGTCTAAAGATGCCTTAATGACTGTTAAGTAAAGATGTTCTCAGGTCACGTTTAACTCCTGATGACTTTCTGAACATATCCTCATGATTTTCTTGGCAACAGTATGGAAGTAGTTTGCCTTTATCTTCTTTTGGATATATTTCAGCTTCCTAGTCTAGTCTACACCTATGGATTTCTCTGGAGTTCTCTATACTATCAGGGATAGCCAGGCCCAACCCTGCTTAGCTTCCAGGCTGACTGAGGTCAATTTGTCCATGCGGATTAAGTGGACATGCAGAAAATTTAGCAGGTGATAACTAACCATCATTATTGTTCCATTAAGTTCCCAGCCCCCACATCAAACCACATTTTATCAATGTCATTGCAAAATTGTCAGATATTTTGAGGG
This sequence comes from Liasis olivaceus, assembly GCA_030867105.1. Lineage (NCBI taxonomy): Eukaryota > Metazoa > Chordata > Lepidosauria > Squamata > Pythonidae > Liasis > Liasis olivaceus. The sequence goes on along the minus strand of CM061349.1, from coordinate 239,849,199 downwards.
TAAGAGCAGGGACATCTGTGACTATACTACTGCTGAGTTAAGAAAGAGTGGAGTGAGATAAGACTACAGTGGTGTACATGCAAAGTAAATAGGAAGCATAATAAATAACAAAGGAAAGTTGAATTGTCAGCTAATTATGAATAGAAACAACCATATCACACCCAGCCAAGTGCTAACTTCTTAATGTCAACATTCATTTCATATTCTAAATATTGTCACTGATTTTCAATCAGGGGTCTTCAAATAAAGACTTCTCAAATTCTAATAAAGGACTGCTGAATGCTCTTATTATTCAGATAATTGTCTCAGTAGAAGGTAAGATCGCTCAAGTCCAACTATGCTGCCTCATCATGATGGTGAAGATGTTCCTAGAAGGGATGAGTGAAGAAGGCCAGAAGTGTATGCAAAGGGTATACACTTTCAGCAGGATCTCCCAAGGTTTGAAGGTCAATCCAGCTGCCCATCTAAAGCAAGCAGACACCTATATGAAGCAGCAGTGATACAGGAAGATGCTGGAGGTGGATGATTACTTTAGTGACAACAGCAAAGGCATCATTTCATACTGCTCATGAGAAGGCAGTGGTAAACCACTTTTGTATTTTATCAAGGAATCCACATGGATAGACAATATAAAGTCAAGTCAGAAAGAAGTTTTGATGGAGGAGCAACATCTACTGGTGTGATAAATCCATTAATCTCTACTGTGCTTCACCTATTCATTTGCAAATGCTATATAATAATACTGCAGTAAGTGCTGCAGAGCCCTATAGATGCAAAAATTAAGCTTCACACAACTCGGTAGTTTTCAGAGATCTGTAACCATCTGACATGATTATGGTGTGTGTTCAGTTAAGAATGTTCTTCTTGATTTAGTGTCATGTGCATACAGATCATTCTGAAGGTTTTTTCCATAGTCAGATAATAACCATTGCAATAATATTTGGGCAGGGCAATCCCATCTGAGTTCCAGTGTCAACATCTCTGAAGAAATGTACTGCCCTGCTGAGTTCCTTCCAGAAAGTCAGAAAAATCACCTTTTCTAGGCCACTGTCTTCTCACTGATTCTTCTCTGACCTTTTAAATCATTTCCTTCCTATTGGCAAATTGTATGAAGAAAATGTATGCTGGTTTTCAAAGCTGGTATAAATTAGATTCTAATATATGACCATGTCAGAACTAAGCAGGCTTTTGACCAAGCAGATCCATCATTCTCTTTGACACACCCCAACATACAATCCTAAGTCTCAGGGTGTGTTTAGGTGAGTCAGCTGGCAGAGTGTTGCCTGCATAATTGTCCACTGTCCAGTCAGAATCCATCTACCATCAAGGGTAATGAAAAGGTTCCTGTGGCTCATGGGATCTCTTTCCAGAAGTATAGGACTATAGTAATATAATTTATCACCATGAAGGAACATATAGTACAGACCTTATTGCATGAAAAATACTCGTTTCATTATTTGAAACTTCCATCAGAAAATTATTAGGTTACAGAAATCTAGTTGTATTATATATACCAGGTGCCAATAACAGGGATTTTTCCTTAATCAATATACCACAACAAGCAAGAATTGTTAACATACTTATACAGTACATAAATACCTTTGATTGAAAAAAAAATGTTATATCTGCAGATTATGGCTATTACATTTGGACTGAATGTACAACCTATTTAATAAATACTGAACAAACCACTGTTCTTAACTTAAATCACACCTCAAGTTCATCTGACTAACCAGGGACAAACTAATTTGTTTATATATTTAGAAGATTTATAAGCTTTCCTTCAGTGGAGTTTCTAGAACACTTTACAAAAACAAATTCCTAATTTTTATAATGGCTTACAGAAAAAAGAAGAAATAAATATTATTTATTGTACTTAAAATGTTGTCTTGATTCACCTGATGCAACCTAATGATATATGTTCCCTGGGCAGGTCAGAGAAAATTTAAATAGCAAGATAAAATATAATCTCAAAAACAATAAAAGCAGCATCATTTTTATTTTTTATTTCTTTTTTCAGAGAGCAGTAGAAACTAAATTATTCATGCATATACAATAAAACTCGAATCACAAGAAATCCAGATTGCAAAAAAACCAAAAACCAAAAAAAAACACCAGGTTGATTCTACAACAAAACTTTCTGGAGAGGCTTCTTTACTCCCAAAGTGTTGTAGTCCTCTTCCTAACAGTTTTACTTCATTGGCAGATACCCTCAGAAGAGAAATGCTAAAGATGATTTCAATAACTGAAAAAGCATATAGTATATGGGAGACGATGAACATGTGGCTCGGCTTCACCGTGAAAGACTTGAAGATCTCCTTGAACTCAGTGGGCTAACGTCTGAGTAGGTTGGGCATAGAATTACATTGGTTAAGCAAGTAATCCTGGAAAGAATATGGCAGAATTGTTTTAGTACAGAAAGTAAGTTACATCGAAGCATAGTATATTAATAAGCGGAAGTGTAGTACTTTATTGAATTTGCCCACTAGGTGGCTGCCATTTGTGAATGGAAAACTAGATTTGTTGACTGATATACAGGTTATACCTAGCAGTTTGTTCTGTAGCTGCTCTAACATATATTTTGGATCAAATACTTAAATATTCCATTTTGGTCATTCGAGAAGAATGTAAAAGTTGATTATAGAACACTGTAATACTGAAAATAATGTATTTATAGTTATATATTTGGGACACTTAAGCAGTAGACCTGGGCCAAGAGAATGTACTTATTTTAGATTTGGCTATACAGCCTTGGTTAAAATACATAGAATTGGAAATAGAAATGGGTTGAGATAGTATTAAGTTGTATTTGTTTCACAAAAAATATATCTCAGTTTTCAGAGTTTATATTAGAAGAAACACTACTGTGTTATACATCCTTCCCTTTGACGGTAAACCAAAAATCCCTTTGCATACTTTATTCGCAAGAAATTAAAAAGAGAACTTTAACTTATGGTTCTAAATTTGTGAAAAAATATAGTCATGGATTCAGGTACACAACTTCATATTCTTTCTTGCTTATCAACTTAAATGTTGCACATTTCTGAAGGGCTGACAATTTCTTATACAGCATTTGTAGAGTGATCTGAGGAAGGTAAAATATTGCAAACTTAATGCTATTGCCTTCACCTTCTCATTAAATATACTGTAATGATACAAGTAAAAATAATCTAGTTGATGGTTATCTTCACAAACTTATTATAACATTTCTTTAGTATGGGGATTAAAGGGAAGCCATGGAGGTTTTCATGGAGATATTCACAAACAGGACATCCGTTTGGTGATCATCCTTGCCCATGTTTGCCTAGCAAAAATCAAACATTTTTATTTAACATGGTTTATGGAGAGAATAGTTGACTTGGAGCATCTAAGCGACCTTATTGATGAATATTTAATATCCATTTGCAACTACCAAATAAACACTGTATTCTTATTTTCAAAAAAGAATTTGAACCAGGCCAGAAAAATAAAGTCCTAGGTGAAATGTTGTACATAAGATTGGTATAAAAGTATATAAGGTCTGTATTAAACAGAATTCATCACCATGGAAAACAATGTGAAGCTTTAAGAATATAGCAGAACTCCTGCAGGATCACACATATATCTTTGCCCATTACATTAGAACATTTCTAGGCCAGCCTTTTCCATAAAACTATTTTAATAGTAGAATTCTTTAGCTAAAAACACTTACTTTACATGATAAAAACCTTGTGAGAGTCACTTCTTCTCAAATAAGCAAAAGATCCATTATTGAAATATTTATCAGGAAACAGGGCAAAATCATTTATTGTCTGCCAGAAACAGCTAGTAAATCACACCAGACATCCTGCATAACCTAATTATGTAACATATAAATCATCATTTAATATATTAATTGCAAATTGAAGAGCAAAGCAAATGAAGCTAAATCCTGTAGAAACTGACAGCTCTTAAAAATCTACCCCAGGAGAGAAAACTGGATGATTGCACAGAGGAGAATTTAAAAAAATGAATATACTGATTTGCACAAAGCTGAGACATAGTTTGTGAACTATATCCCAACTGAATTACAAACCGTGGAGGTATGTTCATTCAACCTGGTAAGCCATAATCAAATAAACCACATCATGGTTTGCTACAGCATGTAAATTCAGCATAGCTTGACATTGACAAGGGTCAAAACAAATATTGAGGTAGTGGGAAAATATCAGTAGGATGCATTTTCAGTCCAAACTCTGAATCAGTTCAGTTTCTTTCTTTAGGGGCAGCTCATAAACCAAGGATGGACAACTTGTGCCCTCCAGAAGTAGATAAACTCCAGCTCCCATGAGTCCTAACCAGCATGCCATTTTACTTCTTTGTTGGATTTATTGTATGTCAGACAATAAACAGGGCAAAATCATTTATTGTCTGCCAGAAAGGCAGGCACCTTCAGGACCTCAGGATGGCATATATGACACTCCCTCCACCAAATTTCCTTCAGAGCAGCCCTGTGAGACTGGCTAGGCTCAGAGACAACGACTGGATCAAAGTCACCAATGTGTTTCCATGGCTGAGGGTTTGCTTAAACCTGGTCTCTCCATTATACCATGTGCAGAACACTAATCACTACCACACTGACATGGCAAGGGCCATCAGTCAAAATTCACCACATGCCACCCCCAGCAGGAAATCCAGCAATTGCTTTCTTTAACTTGTCCCATATTGAAGCTGTCAGGATAGCACCACTTGGCCTCATTACTGAGATAGAAAAGAGATAAGTTGACAGGACAGTGCATATTGTACCACCTCATGGATTTGGAGCCAGTTTGGTGTAGTGGTTAAGGCTTCAGGCTAGAAACCGAGAGACTGTGAGCTCTAGTCCTGCCTGAGGCACAAGGCCAGTTAGGTGACCTTGGGCCAGTCAATCCCTCTCAGCCCTAGGAAGGAGGCAATGGCAAAGCACTTCTGAAACCCTGCCAAAAAAACTGCAAGGACTCGCCCAGGCATTTGTTAAGAGTCAACACTGACTTGAAGGCACAAAAACAAGCAGGCATTCGAGGAAAGTATGTTAAATATTTTGTCTTGCTGTACCCTAAATAAGATTTTCTACTGAGCAGGGGTGTCCTTAGAGTGTGGTTAAAAAAGTCAAGATGGGGGTCACAAAGATGCGATTGAAGCCCCACCTGTTTTTTATGTACACTGCGCAATACACATGAAAAACAGTCAAAACTTTGATTGCACTGTTGTGGCTACCATCTTAACCTTTTTTGACCATAACCAACAAAAGACACTTACGTTTCTTTTTCAAGTTTATATGCTGCTTCAGTCATAAAACAGAATCTAAGCAGCATACATGCCAATCCCTTTAAAATATAAAAACATCATATACCCTCAAAACAAACAAATAATGAATATATATTTGTTGACATATATATATATTTGATATATATTTGTTTGAATATATTGAGCAGCTGTATAGCGTCATGGTTAGACCACCACCCTTTGACACGGGAGACCAGGGTTCGAATCCAAGCTGGTTCCTACCTTACCCAGACATGATCCACTCCTACTGGCTAAAGAAACTAACAGCAGTGCATGAACGCCTAGCAGCACAGATGAACCAGCTGTTAGCAGCAGGCTCCCACCCAGACTGGCTAACACAAGGAAGGACAGTGCTGATCATGAAAGAACCCACAAGAGAACAGCACTGTCCAACTACCAGCCAATAACTTGCCTCCCCACAACATGAAAAGTACTATCAGGCATCATAGCTGCCAAGCTACAGGACCATATGGGCCAGTACATGAGCACAGCTCAGAAGGGCATTGGGAACAACACCAGAGGCTCAAAACCCGTTGCTCATAGATAGAGCAGTTGCCCAAGACTCAAGATCTAGATAGATCAATCTGAGCACAGCCTGGATTGACTAAAGGAAAGCCTACGACTCAGTTCCATACACATGGATCTGTGAATGCCTGGTGCTATACAAAATCAACAGAACATTAAAGACCTTCCTCAAGAACTCAGTGGGACTGTGGAAGACAACACTGGAAGTCAACTCAAGACAGTTCGCACAAGTGGCCATCAAGTGTGGCATATGCCAAGGTGATGCACTGTCCCCATTGCTATTCTGCGTAGGCTTGAACCCCTTCAGCCAGATAATCACAAGGACTGGATATGGATACAAGTTCAAGAGTGGAACTACCATCAGCCACCTCCTCTACATGGATGACATCAAGCTGTATGCTAAGAATAAACAAGACATTGACTTGCTGATCCATCTACAGTGGATCTACAGTGAGGACATTGGGATGTCATTTGGACTGGAGAAGTGTGGCCAGTAGTAAAGAGAGGGAAGGTAATTAACACTGATGGGGTGGAACTACCAGCGGGCCACATAGCAGACATACAGGCCAGCTACAAGTACCTTGGTATCCCACAGTCACATGGGAATCACGATGAGGAGGCAAGGAATACAGCAATATCCAAGTACCACCAAAGGATAAGACAGGTCCTGAAGACCTAGCTCAATAGGAAGAACAAGAAACAAGATCCACACCATCAACACATATGTTCTGCCAGTCATCAGATACCCTGCTGGTATAGCGAGCTGGCCAAAGGAGGACACGGAGGCTGCCAATGTGAAGACCTGGAAGCTCCTCACGATGTACGGAGGTTTCCACCCCAAGACCAACACCCACAGACTACACCAGCCAGAAAGAGGATGGGCAGGATCTGGTGAGTGTCAAAGCCACTGTCGTGGATGAAATCCAGAGCATCCAGGAGTACATCAGTAAGATGGCACCCAAAGATATGCTGCTGGGAGAATGCCTGAGGCAGCAGCAGACATGGGAGGAAATTCAAGCAGAGGAAGTGCCATGGCAAGACAAAAGCCTGCGTGGGATGTACCATTGACAGATAGCTGAGGTAGCTGACATTGAGAAATCCTACTAGTGGCTGGAAAGGGCTGGACTAAAAGACAGCACTGAGGCACTGATCATAGCAGCACAAGAACAGGCACTAAGCACCAGATCCATAAAAGCAGGAGTCTACCACACTAGACAGGACCCAAGGTGCAGATTGTGCAAAGAGGCCTCAGAGACAGTCCAACACATAGTGGCAGGGTGTAAGATGCAGGCAGGAACAGCATACACTGAATGGCACAGCCAAGTAGCTGGCATTGTGTACAGGAACAAGTCCAGATGGGAGATTCCACAGAAGGACATGGAAAATAACAGGGTTCAGATCCTGTGGGACTTCCAGATCCATATGGACAGGCAGGTATTGGCCAATCAACCAGACATTGTGGTAGTAGATGAGGACCAGAAGACAACGGTAGTGAAAGATGTACCAGTGCCAAGTGACAGCAATGTCAGGAAGAAGGAGTATGAGAAGCTGGAGAAGTACCAGGGCGTGAAGGAGGAACTAGAGAGGATGTGAAAAGTCAAGGCCAAAGTTGTCCCAGTGGTGGTAAGAACACTCAGGGCTGTGATTCCTAAGCTGGGAGAGTGGCTCTCACAGATCCCAGGAATGACATCAGAGCTCTCTGTCCAGAAGAGCGCAGTGCTAGGAACAGCTAAGATACTGTGCAGAACCCTCAAACTCCCAGGCCTCTGGTAGAGGACCCGAGATTGAGGAAGACACATACCATCCATAGGGGTGAGAGGGGATCTGCCTGCCTGCCTGCCTGCCTGCCTGCCTGCCTGCCTGCCTGCCTGCCTGCCTGCCTGCCTGCCTATCTATCTATCTATCTATCTATCTATCTATCTATCTATCTATCTATCTATCTATCTATCTCACACCAAGGAAAATTCATTCCAAATAATTAAACTCCACTTACTGTAGGGGGGATCCACCTCTCAATTACCCCCAAAGGAAAAGTCAAGCCTTAACAGCCTTTCTAAACACCAATAAAGCTTAGATGCAAGGCAGACTTTTTCCTCTCTCACCCCCAGCCCCACTATTTCTCAGCCCCTCATGCAGAGTGTTTATCAAATGTGACTTGGGGATGGGGCAGTAGCTTGTTGTACTTTTGGGATTTGCTGGAGGGAGTATAGTAAAATAGGTTAAGAGTACAACTGCACCATGCATGAAAAACAAGGTTGAAACCTGAATTATTCAAAACAGCCTGTAGGCACTTCACTTGAACATGCGTGACCAGTGTGTACTCAGTGAATGACCTGAGGTCACCATAGCCTTGTCAACATCAGAGGCTTAAAATGAGCAATACTGTAGTGACATTGTTAAGAGGCACTTAGTTATAGCCCAGAAGAACAATGGCTTTTTCATGCGCCTTTGACAAAGTTAACATTTTCATGAACAGTTTCTTCAGTGTTTCTAAGCAGAGGCCTAATTCTTCACCATAGAGTAGTAGGAAGAGTCCCACTACTGAAATAAATACTGCTGGTCAGTCTAAGAATGGTGAATACCCTTCTATATTACCTTACAAACACCAAGCCTTCATTTCTTCTTTCTTTCAGGGAGGTCTGAAATTGTGATTGTATGTTATAATGACAATCCCACAATATAGCAGATAGAAGCCTATTTGCTTCTCCTACATCCTTATAGTATTCATTTCACCAGCCCAAGGCTCACTTAGCTTAAGAGCACAGGAGAAGCTTCCAGAGCCCCCATGAAAGGCAGTTCTAACAGTTTTTCTAGTTTATGCTTTCTTTCCAAGGTCTTCACTGGGATGGAAATATCAGGCCATATTAAATAAGTTATTAGGAACACAGAAGTCAACTTAATGAGGAGTTGTATGTTTAGTCCATCTACTGTACCTCAGAACTGTCTACACTGGAAACAGCAATCCAAGGTTCCATACTGGAGTTTTTCTAGGATAAGAGATTGAACCCAGGACCTATTGCGTGCCACGCATGTGTTAACTGGATTCCTTGATTTTCATCTCTGGATGTCATAGTGTATGCTTTCAATCACTCTTCTTTGGTTTTTGACTGCCAGAAGATGTGGTTACCAAACACAAACAGCTACATCTATGCTTCTTTAATGTTGCATCTGAACTGGGAAGGCTAGCTTATTAGCTATGCCCACTGGCAGAAGCAATCCTGCATGATCATTTGTAAGTAAAACAGACTTCATTACAATTGTGGCCTACCATGTTTGACTACAACTTGCAAACAAGATGGTTAAGTTCTTGCTGCACTTGGATTGGCTTTTTAAATTACATACCCTCTAACCTTTGGTCTAAAATACTGTGGAATGTCTAGAGAAAAGAACCCGGTTGAATTTGGCTATATTGCTTAGCTGTTCATATATCTCTAACTCCTGAGAAAAGAGGCTACAGAAATGGGGAAAACAAAAGAAGGGCAAGGAAAGGGAATGGTAGCATTTTAAAACTTTCAAAAAATGACTTAGAAAGATTGATGGATAAAGAAAGAGAGGAAATCTGGAAATAACAGGAAAATACGTTTCATATTCCAAGACATAGCACTGCTTTGAGATCTCAAGCAGCTTGTAATGCTAAACTTCTAAGTTTTTATAACTCTGATTTATCCTCTTTGGCCTGATCCATACATTACTGTAGTATAGAAGCGTGGGAACTGCTTCTTCTGTGTCATCTTCCCATGTTTTTGTCCCAAACATGTCTAGATAATGAAACTGTGTGGGTGAGGCTAACAGAGTATCTGTGGCTGAATACTTGTGGAAAATATTAGTGATATGAACACATTCTTTTTTAAAACAAGATTAATTTTTAAATGCTTATTTATTCCCACTTAAGCAGGGTTCCTCAACCTCAGCAACTTTAAGATGGGTGGACTTCAACTCCCAGAATTCCCCAGCCAGCATGGCTGGCTGGGGAATTCCGGAAATTGAAGTCCACCCATCTTAAAGTTGCTGAGGTTGAGGAACCCTGCACTTAAGGATGTACCTGCACATTTCATATACATTTTGACAATTTTATACTCTAAAGTATTTGGAGTACACTGATATTCCTGTAGCACAAACTGGAAGGCTATAGTTAATTTGCATGCCAGTGGAAAAATAAACTCTTGGAAAGCTTGCAAAGGCAAGGCATGGACATTTGCTGTATTACTATATCACTGTATCTTCAAAGGCTGTTTAACTAACACTTTCAAGAATACAGCTGAGGCAGTAATCTTGTCTGCACCTCTGCATTGTGTTTCCCCTATTGTAATTGTGTTGCCTTCACCTGGGACCAGCTCTAATATTAGGTAGAGTGGGTCAAGTGCCTTAGCCAGATTTTGGGACTTGTAGTAGCAGCCTTCTAGCTATTCTTCCGTATTGGAGGACAAAGCTGTGCATGCCACATAGTCACTACTAACTTGCTACATCAGGTGTAGTATGTGTGTGTGTGCACCTTCAAGTCAGTCGTGACTCCTGGCGACTGCCTAGACTAGTCCTTGCAGTTTTCTTGGCAAGTTTTTTTGGAAGTGGTTTGCCCTTGCCTGCTTTCTAGGGCTGAGAGAGAGTGACTGGCCCAAGATCACCCAGCAGGCTTTGTGCCTAGGTGGGACTAGAACTCACAGTCTCCCAGTTTCTAGCCTGGTGCCTTAACCACTACACCAAAGTGGCTCTCTTTTCAGGTGTAATAAAGCATGCAATTCTGTCTCCGGTGTTGAAGTGACATTCACTTGCCAGTCTAACTGGCATCTGTACCCGAATAGGGAAGGGGGCTACCATCTTGTCTTCTGCTTTTATGTATTCCCCCAGTGACGTGGCCCTTCCTCTAATCAATGAGGCATTCTGTAGAGCTGGGTCAGTTTGTGCCAAAGGTACAGTGCACCAGGTTGTGATATTGTTTAGCTGCAGGGCCCGCTGCGTCTCATGATTCAGGTGTTTCCTAGCTTTCTGTAGTCTGAAAAGATCAGGCTTTATATCATGAGTGGATAACCTTCTGGTGGCCAGAGGTCACACTGAAAGTATGCAGACAAACAAAGCCTTCGCGTGTCTGAGGGGAAAATCAAGGGTGACAAACAGCAGGGCAATGACATAAAACGGACAGGGGCTTGCTACACGTGCAGGCTGGGCTGGGATTCTCTGCAGCTTTGGCAGAGGATCTTGGCATGCTTGCACTGCATTTAGAATGCAGCTATCTGTATCCATAGCATCCCACATCAAAATGGTGGAAATAGAATTATTTATTTTCAGCAGTCATGTTGCTGAGATATGGAAACACCAGCTGAAAGGATTTAGAGGGGTGCATCTGTGCTTGGACCACAGGTTGACTCTCTCTGCTTTACATTATCTGAGGAAAGTTTCTCTTGTCCTGGTAAACATCTAGCTGGAAAACTGAAGTGCCAAGCTTCAAGAGCCTGCTTAAAAATGTGTATTTTTGAGGAGCAATGTTGTTCGTTAACCTCAGGGTTGATAATACAACTAAAGTGAAATATTTTTTTGTATAGACAGGAACATAACTTTTTAATTTTGCTATTTGCAATAATCTCCCTTTAAATGCTACAGATGAAACCCCACAAACCATGATATGACCAAAAATATTTATATTTGAAGCAGTACATTCTTGAGGCAAAAAGAAGACACAATCTGTTCTTAATGTTTGCCTTCCTCTATCCTTCTACTGAATATATGGCAGTTGGATAATTGTTTCCCTGTGCTCTAACTAGACTGGAGCATTTTTAAAAACCCAGTTACAATAAAATGATCCATCCTGGCATATTGGGTATCTCCTGTAACTTATACTCACAGTCCACTAAACATTTATGCAGTCCCATCTACGTTCATGGCAAGGCAGTTACTTGAATTCATCACTAGTGATGCATTTGTTTGTGCGTATGGATATTAAATCCACCTCCTTGGAAAATATGGCTATCAAACAAAGCAGTTCAATTGTTAATAGCCAATTGTCCAGCATCTTAAGGGCTGTAAGTTGACTAAATTTGTCTTAAGCAATAATGTTTGAGTCCAGTTGTCATAAAAGGCTTCTATATGGATGTCCAAAATGAAAACTGAGATACTATTGGCACTGTATTATATATCTGGTATGCAGCCTTTTCAGACTTGGTGCCTCAAGATGTGATGAACTGCAGCTGTCATAAAACCTCAACATGACATTGGGTTGGGGATTGTGGGAGCTGAAGTCAACACGTCTGGAGGACACCAAGCTGGGAAAGTCTATGGAAGGGAATACTGCTAGTAAATATTGACAGCAGTCAATATTGGTGAGATAACACTGAATGGAGGAAGCATCATTCATTATATGTATCAAAAATACACACAGTTTCTCTGATTCTATTATGTCCAATATTGGACATTCTATTGGACATTCACCATAGTAGAATCCTTGCTTATACCTGTAAACTATGTGGTGTTAAAGCTTCATCCTTGTTCTATATTCTGAGTAAAGCAGCATCACTTGTTAAAAATAATTCTTAAAAAGGTGTGTGTGTGTGTGTGTATTAATTTTTATGTTCATGAATCTGAACTTGGTGATCATGGGGAGGGACGGTGGTAATGGGAATGCTACGATCACTTTCTTATGTACTAGAGTCACCATACTGTGCTGTTCTTTAAAATGACTGTATTTGTTTGTCAGTTGCTTTGTAAATTATCTCTTGTATTAGCCATCTGGTTTCCAGTGTTCCCTATAACATCATGGTTTGCTAATGTACAACCCACCACTCATCAACACATTAATATCCTAAAAAAATAGCAGAGAAAGTGAACAGGCCTGGAATAAATTCTCTGAACAGATGGGAAGAGATATGATACATATTGTTCTACATAATATTGCTGATATTCATTGTGTGCTGTCTGTATGTTATAATTTCAATTCCAACATTAAGCTTTCAGACTGCCAATCCAGACTATTTAACTTCCTTCTCTATTGTGTAGATCCAGATTCATTTAGTTCTACAATCATCCAATCCAACTAATTCAGGGCAAGTATGTGGAGGAGCAGGAGCAACCCCAATTTTATGATAGCCCAGGCCCACCCTCAAGACCTGTGCTGCCTGAGGCAAAGTTACAAGCCCCTCCCCCCCCAATTTGCTAAGTACTGAATTAAAGTTCTGTAGGCAAAAAGTTGCTCCACGCCCATCCTTGATTTTCACAGCACTAGAAGTCTGTTGCCTGAGATAGCCAGCTCATGCTGCAGAATAACGGGGCCGATGCTGAATTATGAAGCAGTAATTATGGAGCAAGATCCTTAATAGGTAGGGGAGAGAGTGTAGAGGGTAGACCGAAGAATTATCCGCAATGCTGTCTTGGAATCAATGAGCAGTTGGTTCCCCCCATTGCCCAGTTTCCTTTGATTGGAGTGAGGCATCCTGTTGAGGAGTAAAGCCCTGCACATGCGTGAGAGATAACTTCAAAGCAAGATAAATGGGGCAAGACGAGGCCTTGGGAAGTGTTCCATACATAGCCAATGAGAGAGATAGAACAACTCCCCCTTCTATCCAGTCAGAAAGTTAAAGGTGCACTGTAACTAGCTGCCACCTGTTGATCCCAAATCCAGTAACTTTCCTTGCAACCAATATTGATTCAAAAGAAAGTTCATTTATTGAGAATAAGTGTACAGATCCAAAGCATTGCTAAGACTGAGCAAAAGCGTCCCAAAAGCTGTTTTCTTACTTTCTCCCCCCCCACATCGCCCTTAGTTTCTCCCCCCCTTCATCGCCCTTAGTTCTTGGTCTTCTGATTCCCTTGCTGGTATGTCCTTGAGCATGCCAGAGCCTGTGATAAGGAGCCATCTGCTTTAAACGGTTTCTCATTCCTACTCCCCTCCTCCTTTTACAATGGCAGAACCGCAGCATGTAATAAAGCCATTTTTTAAAACTAGCCATATAATAATCTATTATGAAATCTTGCGAGGATTCTGACATGCTGCCCCTCCACAAAAGAGGATGTCAGTCAGATGATTCCTCTTCTTCACTCTAAAAAAGAAAAAGCAAAGAAAAACATAATTCTAATTGTTAAGGCTTTGTCGGATAAACATCATAAAAAGTTTTAACTAAATGTGGAGCCTTTACATGTTTCTTGTCAACCCATTCAGCCATTGATTTGGGAAAATGTTTCCACTGAATTAAAAATTGAACCCCCCCCCCCTCCATGCTTTCTACTGTCCAGGATCTCTTTAACTTCAAAATGTTGTTCTCCTTCAACCATCATTGGTTTAGGAGGTACTGGGGAGGGATGCCATTCAGATGACTCTTTATAGGGTTTAAGCAGGTCGCAGTGGAACACTGGATGGATTCTTTTAAAGGTAGCAGGCATCTGTAATCGTAGTGAAACTGGATTAATTACTTTATCTATAACAAAAGGCCCTACGAATCTTGGAGCGAGCTTTCTGGAAGGTTGTAATGCTTTAAGATGCTTGGTAGATAAAAGAACCTTACCTCCTACTTTCCAGTCTTTTTCTGGGGTTCTCTTAGCATCTGCAAATTTCTTGTACATTGCTCTCGCCTCCTTCAACGACGCAGCAATCTGAGGCCACGCTTGTGTCATTTGTTGGACCCATTCATCAACTGAAGTGACTTGAGTGGATTGTTTAGGTAGTTCTGGGATGGGTACAAAGTCCTGTCCTGTAGCTATTTTGAAAGGGGTGAGGCCAGTGCTTTGGTGCGCTGCATTATTATAAGCTACTTCAGCAAACGGTAACAGTTCATCCCAATCGTCTTGTTGATAGTTAATGAAGCATCTCAAATATTGTTCTAACACTGAGTTCAGACGTTCACATGATCCCGCCGTCTGGGGGTGGTACCCCGAACTCAAGCCTTGCGATGCTCCCAGTAGTTTTAGGAACGCCCTCCAGAACTTGGCAGTAAACTGGACCCCGCGATCCGAAATTATTCGTTCTGGGACACCATGAGCTTGGTAGATGTGTTGTATAAATAACTTAGCCAGTTTGGGGGCTGATGGAAGGGATTGGCATGCCACAAAATGTGCTTGTTTGGAAAAAAGGTCTGTAACTACCCAAATAACTGTCTTTTTGTTGCTTTCAGGCAGGTCTACAATAAAGTCCATGGAAATTTGCTTCCAAGGAGCCCCAGGGCTTGCTACTGTCTGTAGAAGCCCCATTGATTTGCCCCCCCCTCCTTTTGGCCATTGCACATGTGGGGCATGTAGCTACATATTCCCCTACATCTGTTCTCATTGTTGGCCACCAAAATTGATGCCTGAGTAGATGTATTGTTTTCACAAAACCAAAGTGCCCAGCTGTTCTGCTGTCGTGACTTCTTTGCAAGACCCACTTTCTAGTGTCTGCAGGGACATACAGCTTATCTTGCCACCACCATGCCCCTTGTTTGTTCACTAGCAATTGGCTGTTGCTTTTAAACCAATCATCCTGAGCAATCTGGGCATTTAATTTTTTCAACAACTCTCCTTCTGGTTGTTCTTCACCCCTTTTTTTCTGAGCTCTAGTGACCACTCTTAGGGCTGCTTGGGTACATGGAATTACAGGAGCGACTATTTCCTCCCACTTGCTGTTGTGTTGGGGCAATCAAGATAGGGAGTCTGCCAAAAAAAATTTTCCCCCAGGAATGTACTTCAGGGAGAAGTTAAAATGATGAAAATATTGTGCCCATCTCATTTGTTTGGGTGACAGCTTCCTCGGTGCAGTCAAAGCTTCTAGATTTTTGTGATCAGTCCAAATTTCAAAGGGATGGGGTGATCCCTCTAATAAGTGTCTCCAGCAAACTAATGCCCAGTGCACTGCGAACGCTTCCTTTTCCCACACCAACCAGCGTCTCTCAATTTCTGAAAATGTCTGGGATATGTACGCACATGGAAATAGCTCCCCCCCTGCCCCCTTCTGTAACAACACAGCTCCCACTGCCACATCTGAAGTGTCTGCCTGTATGACAAATGGCTGTTCTGGATCAGGGTGCTTTAAGATCGGTTCAGCCGTAAACAGACGCTTTAAACTTAGAAAAGCTTCCTGGCACTCCTTAGTCCAGGCCAAGGGGGCTCCAGGTTTTGATGCCTTCGCTTTGTCCTTACCCTTGGTTTTCAACAAATCGGTGAGTGGGAGTGCTACTTGGGCAAAGTTAGGTATGAATTGCCGATAGAAGTTAGCAAAGCCCAGGAAACTTTGAAGCTGACGCCTGGTTTTGGGAGCCTCCCAACCCAGGACGTCCCTCACCTTGACTGGGTCCATTTCAATTCCCTGATGCGAAATTCTATACCCCAAATAGTCAATTTGCTGTTTATGAAATTCACATTTGGAGAGCTTGGCATACAATTGAGCCTCCAGTAGCTTTTTTAGTACCTTCCTGACCAATTGTACATGTTGCTCCATGGTCTCAGTGTAAATCAGGATATCGTCCAGATAAACCAACACCCCCTGGTATAAATGCTCTTGTAACACCTCATTTATAAGTTGCATAAACACTCCTGCCGCTCCTTTTAATCCGAACGGCATTATTTCATAACGGAAGCACCCCAGGGGCATGTTAAAGGCGGATTTCCATTGATCTCCTTCCCGGATTCGCACCCTGAAGTACGCCTCCCTTAAATCCAGCTTCGTGAAAATTTTCCCTTTGGATAAATGGGCCAACAGGTCTTTCATTAAGGGGAGTGGGTACCAGTTGTCAGCAGAAATGGCATTTAGCCCTCTATAATCTGTGCACAAACGTAGGGAGCCATCCTTCTTTTCTCTGAAAAGCACCAGTGCAGCAATTTGAGAATGCGTAGGTACAATAAAGCCCCTCTTTAGATTCTTATCAATGAACTCCCACCATGCTTCCAACTGTTTGGGTGTCATTGGATACATTTTCTTCCTTGGAAAGTTAGCCCCCAGCTCAATCTCTATGGCACAGTCACTGGCACGATGGGGGGGTAGCTGATCTGACTCCCTTTCGCTAAACACCTCCTGCAGGTCTCGGTATTGCTTGGAAATCTGGGTTGCAGCCTCCACTGCCTTTTCCCCACTCACAGCGCCCATCTCTCCATCTGACAATGTTTTGGTAATTCCTTCAACTTCCACTCCCCCCTCCTTTGGGAAACGCAAGATCTTTTCCTCCCAGTTCACTTCTGGGTTCTTCCTTTTTAACCAGTGCATGCCCAGAAGCACTGGGTTGTATGCCATGGGAGTCACTAGGAATTTAATAGTCTCTCTATGGTCCCCCATAGTTAGCTCAAGCTCTTCAGTACGATATTCCACCCGGCCCTCCCCCCGCTGGGGATCCGTCCAGCTGGGTAAAAATCACAGGGGTTTTGAGTCTCTTTAAGCGCAGTCCCAAACCCCGGGCAAGGACAGGGTTAATCAGATTTCGGGAGCAGCCAGAGTGTATCAGCACCCTTATCTCTGCCCTCCGATTCGTCCTTACCACCCTTAGTTCCACCCAAATTTTAATGGGACTCACCCCCATCTCTTCGCTCTTTGAGTCCTCCCGTGAGCTGCTTTCTTTCTCTGGAAGAGCAGCCGCCTGTCAGAGAGAGAGTGGAGCTAACAACTTCCGGGTTTTGCTGCCACCGCATGTTGCCGCTTTAGCCCCCGTCTTGCTGCCTACTGCCACTGACTCCTTGTTGCCGGGCTTCGAAGACTTCGGCCCCTTCCGCTCCGCCTTCTTGCCTCCTTGCTCCATCTTCGCTTTAGGGCATGGAGCAGCAAAGTGCCCGGCTCCCCGCAGTTGAAACAGACACGCTGGCTCTGGCTACTTTCCGGCGCACTGGTCTTCGCCTTGGGCGCCGCCTTCTTTGTGCCGGGTAAGGGCGGAAGTCGGGTTCTTGCTTCTATGGTACGCCATTGCTCCTCCACTTCGCCGGCCATAGCGACCCATCCATTAAAGGTTTTGGGGAAACCCCAGCACACCATGCGCTGCAACAATTCGGGTTGAAGCCTCTCTGGAAGAACTCAATCAGGAGCTCTTCAGGCACGTGAGGCAGCCTTTGAGCCAACCCCCGAAATTCATAGGCGTACTCTGATACCGACTTGGACCCCTGCTTCAGCCTTTCCAGGTCGCGTCGTGCTTTAAGTGCCACGCACGGGTCTTCAAAGTGCGTGCAGAGAGCCGCCATGAAATCCTCTAATCTCCTTAAAGCCCAGTCCTTCGCCCTATGCAGGCCAACCACCCATTCTGCAGCCGTACCTTCAAAAAAACTGGACACATAGGAGACCTTCTCCTCCTCGCTGCGAAACAGACCCCCATAGCCCTCCATGTAGATCCGAACCTGGGTGATAAAGCAAGCAAGCTGCTCAGCAACTCCCCCGAATTTCATGGAGATGCCCTGCTGCTGCATTGGGCTCTTCTTGGCTCTGCTAGGTGTGAGATCCTCCTCCTCCTCGCTGGAGGTCTCACCTTCGGCTGACTGCTCTGCCGCCTCCGTACCTCCCGGTGTGGCTGGTGAGTCTCGCGTGGGGGGCGTAAATCCCCCTCCAAGCAGTTGATCTACCGCTGCCTTTAGCGCTCGCATATCATCGGATAGGGACCCCATCTGCCCTTCCAATTTCTCCATGCGATCTTTCATCGAAGGGCCCCGTCCCTTCATCGCTGTTGCCTTCAGCCCCGCTCGGGCTTGGCGCGATGGTTGCACCGGCTTCTCCTGGGTTATCACCTTCACTTCCAATGGAGGACGGACCGGTCTCTCTTCTTCTTCCTCAATTACATCGTCAGCCATCCCGCTGCTCGTGAGGCTTTGGACTCCCCGCAGGGCAATCTCCCTGGTGGAAGTCTGCACTGGGAGTCTTAGCAAACTAAGTGTTTATGCAACTTATAAATGAGGTGTTACAAGAGCATTTATACCAGGGGGTGTTGGTTTATCTGGACGATATCCTGATTTACACTGAGACCATGGAGCAACATGTACAATTGGTCAGGAAGGTACTAAAAACGCTACTGGAGGCTCAATTGTATGCCAAGCTCTCCAAATGTGAATTTCATAAACAGCAAATTGACTATTTGGGGTATAGAATTTCGCATCAGGGAATTGAAATGGACCCGGTCAAGGTGAGGGACGTCCTGGGTTGGGAGGCTCCCAAAACCAGGCATCAGCTTCAAAGTTTCCTGGGCTTTGCTAACTTCTATCGGCAATTCATACCTAACTTAGCAGTCTTAGCAAAATGTAACGAACTGCCACCTGTTGATCCCAAATCCAGTAACTTTCCTTGCAACCAATATTGATTCAAAAGAAAGTTCATTTATTGAGAATAAGTGTACAGATCCAAAGCATTGGTAAGACTGAGCAAAAGTGCGCCAAAAGCTGTTTTCTTACTTTCTCCCCCCCACATTGCCCTTAGTTTCTCCCCCCCTTCATCGCCTTAGTTCTTGGTCTTCTGATTCCCTTGCTGGTATGTCCTTGAGCATGCCAGAGCCTGTGATAAGGAGCCATCTGCTTTAAACAGTTTCTCATTCCTACTCCCCCCCCCCCTTTACAATGGCAGAACCGCAGCATGTAAAAAGCCATTTTTTTAAACTAGCCATATAATAATCTATTATGAAATCTTGCGAGGATTCTGACATGCACCCAGCTTGCCCCACATCCTCCCATATAAGACATGAAAGAAATTCCCACTGAGCAACTGTTCTCTTTCATGATGACTCATCTTTAAGCTTTTGTCCAATCTGAAATGAAAGGAAACTTTGTAAAACTCTCCACGTAGCTGTGCCAGCATGGCTTTCCCACATAAGATTAACCTGAATCTCATTTGCAAATGGATACAGTCCTTTGGATCTGTTCAGGATGGAGGTCATGTGAATGATTGTCTTCCTGTTTTATCATACAATTACTAAAATGGTATGTGGGAGCAGGGGAGTTTAGCAAAGTCTTACCATAGCTGGAAGTCTGTATTTTGTGAATATTGGAATCCCTAAGAAAGCATTCCCATATCTTAGTGACATGGGGGTGGGGTGCTATGGACAGAGGCAAAAAGTGTAATTTCCTCCACAATAGCTATTCAGAACTGAATGAGTCTCCCTGCCTTCAGTCTGAATTGGCTTTATGACATTGTCATGTAGCCAAATTTGATTCAATGTGTAGCATTCTAATAGTAATCACATTGATGACATGATTCATTCACTGGCTGATCATCTCTGGAACTTCTGGTTGGAATTCAGGGAAAGGGATGGAGAACAAGCAGGGAAACAGAATGTCGCCAAAGTCAGAATAGCAGAAAGGAAGGAAAACAATTTTTGTCTACAGAAAAAAAAAAAAAAAAAGGGGGTTGGGGTGGGAGAAAAGGCCAAGGAGGGTGGGATGTGTGTGTGTGTGTTTTAAGAAAATATTTTGAGCCTCTAATACATTCCTCTTTTTGATAGGCTTCCTTCCATTTCAAAATAGCACATTTGAAGAATGGGGGGCTTCTGATGTGATTAAGTCCACAACGTGTGAAAGAGAGGTTAACCCTTTGCCTCAATGGAAACAACACTGCTGAAGTAGTTCTTTCCTCTTGAAAGGTTTGCTGATTTGGGGGGCAAAGAGCAGATTCATGGGGCATTTTTTGGTAGGAAAATGGAATAGAGGAAAGGTTTAAACTCCTCCCTGATCTGGGGTTCTGTAAAAAGAACAGAGAATGGGGTGCCTAATGTGAAGTCATGGGAGTACATGATATTAAAAATTTTGTGTGGAGGTGCACAGGTTTGTCAGAATTGTGCATATCATCAAAAACTTAGGGAAGGTTTGTTACTTCTTCCCTGTTGTGTCACAATCTCCATCTACATGAAAGGAGTTCCTACTAGCCCAGGTGGGAACTTTCCATTGGATCACATGTTGGATATAGGACCAAAGCATGAAATAAGAATGTTAACCATTTCTCATAAGGCAGTATGATTGGATCTTATTACTCAACCTAACAAGTTGCCTTATTAGCTTGAAAATCAGAAAGAATCAGGTAGCAGCTTTTCCAACTGAGAAGTTTTATTAAAAGGCTTATTGGCCTTTGAACCATTTTCAGGCTGTGAACAACCAGATATTTTACTTGGTCCACAAAACCATTTATCTAGAAGCCAGCCTTATTAAAGTTAGTAATCTTGTGTCATATTATATATACAGTATTTAATATTATGTACTCTTTGCTATTAATCACAACTTTGAATTTCCTTTATTAATCCATAATATCTTCCCACCCTAGTCTTAATACAGTTCCTTAAAATCCTCATTTCACCTATGTGACTGCAATGTTATTATTAAGAAAAAGAATGATGACTTAGACCTTTCCCATTAAATATCAGTTCTGAACATTTCTGACTAGCTGGGGTGCACCCACATCTTGTACTGTACAGGCCAATGTAGATGTTACATAAGCTGTCCTTCAATTTACACACTTTTCTTGATGTGATTCTGGTTTTGGCTCAGTTCTGATGTCATTGCTGACTCCAAGTTGCCTAACAAAAAACTTCCAATTACTTACCTTAATTTCTACCTCTCTTTACATTAACATCTCAAAGAATTCTATTTCCTTTGTTTCTGACTTCTTCCAGTTACAGATCTATGAAACTAAAACCCTACTACCCATTTTTCTTCCATCACATCGTAAATTCCTACCAGTTTGCATCAGATTTTCTGACTTGAGTGCAACCAACTGGATTACATATAGATGAAGCAGAACTATTTTGCTATAACACAGGGAAAGGAGAAGAAAACATTTAACATTCCTTTAAGTGAAGGGCTTATACCCACATTTTTAGAGACGTAGTAAAGGCCATTCATTCAGAAATATTTGTTTGGTGATGGAAAGAGCTGCATGTCTTTGTGCCTTGTCATTTAACTACATTTACACCGCTGGAAAATTGTGACATTCCTGAAGGTAGAGTGTAGTTGGGAGCAAATACCAGGCCCCTAACAATCCAGAATTTTCATATTCCATAGAAATCTTCAAAGGCAAGATGCCCTCCATGAAATCGATTCCTTCAGGAGGGGCAAGCCTACCCAGGTACTTAGGTCTGAGCAGGGAAAAGGAGATCTCTCCCTCCCCATCCACCCCAACTTTTATTTTATTTTTTATTTGTTTTGTAGCCCCAAGCTACAAAACATCAAAGACACACCAGGGCCTCCCAGCAGAGTCCTCATTAGAAGGAAAGCACTAACTGCCCAGCATTGTTTATTTATTTGTAATATATCAGTGACTATGGTTTTATATCATCTGTTTTTGCTTTTATGATTTTTATTATGAATGGAGAACTGAAAAATGCTGTCGTGTGTGTGTGTGTGAATGATATATACATATATTTGTTGCCTTCACTGTAAACTGGTTTTATCATGATCATGCAGTTGTGTTTTTATTGTGTTCATATTATTTTAATTACAGTTGCACACTATCCTAGTTGTACAGATAAAAGGCAGAGAGATTTTTAGAAATGTGAATGCAGATTAAAGAACATTATTGCATGCTAAGACTTAATGTCAAATTAGGGTCTGCAATTGCTCAGTTCAGCTCTGACAAAAGATAGAATGGAAGGAACCACAAAAACCTGATTTTAATTCTAGGGATGGTAAATAAAAAATCCTGCATTTTCCCCCAGTCTTCAATAACAACAGGCAGTATGACAGTAATATGATTCATTAAAGGAGGTGATATGAGCAAAACTTTTGTTCCTGCTTTATTTTATTTTGATTTTTGAGAGTTTGCATTTTAAAATAAAAAGAGTTATTATTTTCATTATTATCACTAATGCCACTTTCCCTCTTAAGTATACCAAAAAAAAAAAAACTATATTCAGTTAAAACATTAAAAAAAACACTGATATCCAGAGCTGCTTCTGGATTAGGGATGTCTGCAGGGAGATAAAAAATCAAGATGGCAAACATAATCATGTGATCAAAGCCCTGCCCTTTTATATGTACATCACAACCTAGCAAGTAGAAGGAACGCATTGTGACACATGCATAAAAGAGCAGGGCTTTGAACCCATGGTTGTGACTGCCATCTTGACTTTTTTGACCTCCCCGTGGACACCCTTGTTCTGCATCTTTTGCTCCAGCCATGAACACATTATTCCCTTTTGCCCACTGCTATCCCCTGCTTCATTATCAGCCATGTTTTATGGTGAAAAGAAAAACATATATAGCAACAGGAGACTCAGAGAGAAAAGAGCTCTGGCATGGACACACCGGACCTGTGTGGATGCAATATTCAAGCACCCTGGCTGGAAAATTCATTAGCAAATCAAAGTTACATTTGTGACCATTTGCTCTGGGTGGAGTCTGCCTGGTACCGGTGGACCAAGGGGACATGCTGTAGATACCTCCTCACTCCATGACATCACAGGCATGCATGCCCAGAGCAAGGCCTTCTCGTTTGTGACTCCTTCACTCTGGAACAGCTTGACCCTAGAGGATGGCTCTCTCACTATGAACATCTAGGAGAGCTGGGAAGACTCTTCTGTTTCACAGAGCTTTGGGGCATGAGGACAGCCAGGTTCTGGGGGGAACTGATCAAAATTGGGTTACCGCTGGTTTATGGTGGAGATAAGGTCTATCCTGAGATTTTATGATGTGATGTTTTTATGATTTCTAAATGTTTGTGTTCCACTGTTTCATTGCTTTTATCGTTTTATTGTTTTTAGGCTGCTGTGAGCCACCCTGAGTCTTGGATGGACTCAATCTATCTATGCAGTATGGTACTCTATCCATGCAGAAGAATGGCATTCTGTAAGACAAAAGAGGGAACCTGTATCCCTCCAGATGTTACTGAACTCTTAGGGTCTGGATGCTGGGAACTGGCAACATCTGAAGGCCAGAGGTTTTCCCCACCCCATAGCACATAATTTCAGTGACTTTTCCTTCGGCACTTGGTTCTGCACGCAAAAAACTCAAAGACAAAAGGAGATTCTAGCCTCACTTTCTCTTTATGATGTTGGATTTTCAACATTTTATGATTTTTAACCCTTGAGAGCATTCAGATATTGTAGCAGCTGCGTTGAGCCCTTAGAGTGAAAAGCTGGAGGACTCAGCATCCTCTCCCAGAAGCCTTCTAAGAGCGAATTTGCACACCTTAGCTCTGCCTCCTACTTTGGAAAAGTGACTTGATAATTACTCCTGCTACCACCTATGTTCCTAGAAATGCTTTTAGTTGGGGTCCTTCCTCCTAATCTCCAGGTGAGATAGAGCACCTATAGTCTTTGTGAGTCACAAGTAAGTGAAAGGGAAACATTATAGAAATGAAATCAATTCTGTAGCACTACCCCCTTTATGTTGGCATATGTGACTAGGGAAATTGGTCCCCCCGCCTCCACTTTGAAAGATAGCTTAATCTCCCAAGGTGTAAATAGAATAATTTTTTATTAAGGTAAAGAGAACATAAATTGGGGATATAGTAATCAGCAGAGACAATAAAATAGACTTAAACAGTCCCAGTTAAAATAGAAAGCAATCTTACACAGTATTTCTACCTAAACTTGTTACCTATTTCTTAGAGTGACATGATCCCTGACGTTTTCTTGAACTTTTTCCACCTTCTTGTAGATTTTGCTTTTTATTAGAGGCTTAAGAGTTTCCTCCCCTCTTCTCAAGCTTAGTCCACACTTCTTGCTCCCTTTTTCCTGGAGTTCAGGCTGCAGCCTTTAAAAGAACCAAAGCTCTTCCATTTAGAAAGGGAAGGATTGGGGGGAATCTGACTTTATATATAATGATCTCTCATGCAGATATAGATGGGGGAAGTCTGCCTGACAAGATGTATGTTGGAAATGCCTGAGCTGTGAATGAATGTGGGGATGAGGATCTGATATACATCCTTTTTAGATATACGAGGCCTGTATGTATGAACTAAAAAGTGCTTCAAACATTTTCTGCCTTCCACCCAAGAAAAGACAATTTTCTGCTGACTGCATAAATTGGCATTATAGCTGTATCTGGAAGAAGACACAATGCGTTGTGGCACCTTGGAGACTAACTGGCTTTCATTTTTTCATAGCTGAAGGGTGGAGCACTTGACAGAGAATTCCACATTGGAACCCAGCAAAGACAACCACTGTCAATTTAGCTGACTTTGTTGGGGAGAATTAATATTTTCCAGGGCTTTATAGCTCAACAGGAATGTTTGTAATTATGTCGTACTGCGTTTGTTAGTAAGGACATATGGAAAGATTAGCCTTAAGAATCTTACTCATGATGTTCCCTAGAGGATTACACCACAGTTGTTCCTGGTGTCTTTCCCCTCCCCTCCCACCACTTTTATTTCTTTTCAATACATCAAAGTTTAACATGCAAAAAAAATTTCCCCTAGAAGTATGTGAGCACCAATAGATTCTAGTAAATGTGCTTTGTTTAAAGAGTCAGGAAATGTGGAGGAGGCATCTTGGTCATTTATTCATTCTTTGATTTATTTTAAAGGTTCCAAAAGGCAAGATCTTGTGAAGGGATGCTTTTGGACAAACATATTTGCTCCTGGATGTAATTGACTTGCTATTGAAAAATATGAGAAGATGGTCAGACTGGTATGAATAAAACTACTTCAGTAGCACTAAGTTCACTAAAAAGAAAGAAACACAATTCTGCAAATTGTGGTAGGTAAAGAAGAGTGGAATTGAGGGAGGCAGCTTTTTGGACAAATAGTTGAGTTCCCATTACACTAAAATAATATGGCATTTAAATAGAAGACACGTATTCAGCTATTGTGATCTCAAGTGCTGAAATGAAACAAACATGTATTAGTTATAACTGGACAAACTTTTCTTTATGGAAGACTAAAGCTCTCTCCTTCCCTCTCTCATCAAAGTATCTTCATCATTTTGAAGTTTCCGCTTGAACAAAGCTAAGCACATGAATGCTGTTTTACTATGTTTGATTCCACCCAAATCCAGCTAAACAGAATCTATAGCTGCATATGCAAAGCATATGTAGACAGACTTTTTTAGGGTGATGCCCAGAGTTAGATTAGAAAACCCTGGGAATAAATCAGTTCTACATCTGAATGGGCAGTAGAAGGTACTGCCAAAGATGGATGACAGCTAACCATAATGTGTAGCTTTCAACAATACACGTATTTTACGAGCAACATTTGGATACTGGGGCTTGATTAGAAAAATAAAGGCATGATTCAGAATTCATTCATTTCCCCTTCAAAGAGGAAGGGTGTGGGGGAGAGAGGACTCAAGAGTGGAAGAAAGGCAAGGGATTGTAGAACAGTGAGTAGAGTGAACTGCAAGTTACTACCACAAAAAGGCATTTCCTGCACTTGAAGCCCTTTCCCTTTCTAACTTTCTCCTTTTTTTTACTCTGAACTATCTTTTCTTAAAACATGGAAAAGGGATCCTTCCTCCAAGTTTCAATATCCACTTATTTTTTTATTTAAATACCCATGGGCAAAGTTATGAAGTTTCCTATATAGTATAGCACATATTGCATAATTTTAAACAAGGTTCTCCAGGCTCAGGAAGTTCAGTCTTGAAGTAGAGATCAGTACTTTTGCAGACATTTTGCCTGGAGTTCCAGTAAGGCTTCCTCAGAACAATGGCCCAGAAGTGGCCATCGCCTCGCAGTATTTATAGTCTGTATGGAATTTCAATTGTGTGGGGTTGGTTGATGATTGGATGCTTCTTGGAAAATCACTAATGCTGTCATCTCAAAGCTTCCAAGTCAAAAGCTGAAGTGGAAGCATCCTAACAGTGCAAATCAGCTATAGGAAAAAAAAAAGTTCTGTTGCTTTTTCTTGAGGATAGAATTGGGAGAGAAAATGAGCCAAAATATTAACAACAACTTTATTTAATCAGTTGAATGATCTGAATTGTATTGCTATGAAAGAAGGGGGAAAAAATTACCCCATCCACTTCTCAACCCCATACATATTTTCACCAATTTATCTGCAACATATGATGTATTACATAGGCTGAAAAATTCTGATTCCCCTGGATATTGGTACAAAAAAACTAACACATTTGTGATGGTTGAACTAGACAATCTTCCATGATTCTATGATTCCTCTGATATAGAGATTGAACTTAGAGACATATTAAACATCAGCAATTTAATGTATGGCTCATTTAAGAATTTTCATGTTGCCTAGTAGCTAGTTCATGTTGACAATAGGGTCAAATGTGTTATTTTACTTCAATGCAGTGTATATAAAGATTATTTTACCCTCAGAAAAGCAACCTGAGAAATAATGATGTGCCCCCAATCATTGTGAGCTTCAGGGTCTCCTGTCACTATTATTTTCCTCAGTTTTTCAATCTCTTCAGAAAATGTTGGTTGAAGTACAAGTATTTGGTTTATATCTTCTGTAGTGAAGACATAGAATGAATTTCTACAGTCTCCTTATCCTCCTTTCATGATCTCTCCATGCTGGCTGGGGAATTCTGGGAGTGGGAAGTCCACACATCTTCAAGTCGCCAAGGCTGAGGAACCCTGCCTTAACTTCCTTGTTTCCCAATGGTCCAGCTTCTTCCCTAGCTTCTGATGTATATAAAGCTTTTTAAATTGTCAGTCTTCATGTTTTCAGCAAAGCACTAGCTGGACTGAATCCTTATGATCTTCTTGTATTTTTGTGCGTGTATTATATTTCTTTTTGTTTTTTCCTTATCTGTGCCAGACTTCCACTGATGAAGAATGCTTTCTTGTATTAAATTGTTTTCCTGACTGTGCTACTTGTTCATAAAACTGATGATCTCTGGATTTCATGGTACCTTTTCTGACTTACGGAACACCAGTTTGCTGAGCTTCCAGTGAGGCTGTTTAAAATCATGCACATACATTTTGAAAGAATTTGATGTTCTTGATTTCCCTTTCTCATTTTAAAGGAGTTTTCTCTCCTGAAGTAAAATGTAACTGGGCTGGAGTTCCTTAACAATTCTTCACTTATTTAAAATACTATAATTTTACTTTATTACCCCATGTTATAATTTTATTTCAGGTGAGGACTACACCTATCAGTGGTATAGCCCCCAAAGTCCTCCAATGGGTGGGCACAAAATTGGGTTGCTTTTGGGGGGCTTGGAGGCAAAATAAGTATTTTTAGCCTTGCAGATGCCTATAGCATCCATTTCACCCATTCAAACAAACTGTACCACAAGAAGCCTTGGCCTGTTCACTTGGAGAATAGTCATTCACATGTCATGCAAAATCTGGTGTTGCTCCAAGCCAAAGAAAAGGTATGCATACCAATAGAAGAGAATATCTGTAGCCCAGGGTTAAACTGTGGAGTCCTTGGTGCTCTCAGAGCCTGGTTGTTTGCTTGTAGACATTTCATTACTCAACTAGGTAACATCAGTGTTGTTATCTAGTTGGGTAATGAAACATCTGCAGGCAAACAACCAAGTTCAGAGAGCACCAAGGACTCCACAGTTATGCATGTCTGCTTTAAATGGAGGGAAAGTATCAGTCAAATTAGAACACAAAGGCTAGGTAAGCTTAAATGTTCCCATCCCAGCTGCTTTGATTCTGGAATCAAAAGAAAAATTCCAATGTGAAAAGTGAAAGTAGAGAAAAAAAAAATCTCCTTTGACTACTGGGAAATATAGAGATGAAAACTGAGTGAAAAACCATGCAGGTATGAGGAGATTAGAGAATATTCTTTCTCAAGCCAATGGGAGAGGGGGGAAAGAAGGAAAAAGGCCTTTTAGGCAGAGATCCCTTTCTTGCCAAACTGTGACCTTGCATGTTTATTAAAATAAGATAAACAGTCGGTTGTGTTCACTGATGGGCTATCTTGGAGTCCTTTAGACCAGGGTTCCTCAACCTTGGCAACTTTAAGATGGGTGGACTTCAACTCCCAGAATTCCCCAGCCAGCAAGGGAGTTGGAGTTCTGGGAGTTGAAGTCCACCCGTCTTAAAGTTGCCAAGGTTGAGGAACCCTGCTTTAGACTGTCTGTGGGCTCAATCCCACTGAAGTTCTGCATTTTAAAATCATACTGATTATGAAGGGAAATCATGAAACAGTTAAATCAGCAAAGCATACTGGTTTTGGGATGTTGTGTCCTCTTTTATTCATGCAATTGTCTGCTTCATGGTCATTTATTGCAATTTCAGTCAACTGGTTTTCAAGGCTGCACCTCTTCTGACTTTATAGAATAGGGCATAGACAAATATGTGTGTCACTGAAGATCTGGTGGAGAGGCTATTGCTGAGACTGTTTCCTGTTTGGCTGATTCATTCCCACAGCCTCTTTCACTGAACTGTAACTCAATCACCGTGTGATAGCCATAGATGAAGGGAGTGATAGAAACACACAGGCAAACCTCTTTCCTTTTAAATGGCAGCCTTTCACCCCATCATTTACGCAGTCACTCCTGCTTACAGCTGAGCCATCAGAAAGCTGGGGGACAAGAGGCAAATATATCTTCAACAGTCTCCAAAGGAATTCTCCATTATATGCCCATACCATATATGTTGCAAGAATGGGTATAAAAATGAATAGCAGTTACTTAATGACAATAGCTCTCATTCTCTCTCTGTCTCTCTGTGGTTAAAAAAGCAAACACACCAGAGTCATATTGTAATTTTCATTTCTTCCCTCATTGTCTACAGAGGATTAATCCCATTGAGAAAGGCCCTTAGAAAGATTGATTTCCATCTGGAAATGAGCATGTGACAGCCAACCTAGTTTTCTGCAAAGTTGCTACTCAGGAAGTTGAAAGAGAGAAAAAATGAGAGGAAGGGAGAGGGAACACAGCAGACTAATTTGTGATACCAATTTTGGAACTTCTTAAGACAGCACAGAGAAAGAGGTTTCTTGCTGAAGTAAAGCTGATCTGCTCTTGTAGGTAAAGGGCAGTTAAGTCATTTTAGATTCTGATTTAAATAAACTTGCTGTAAAAAGCAATGAAGCTGTTTAGATGGTAATGTGTATCATTTTCCTATTTCTCTGAAAAGATCTCTGTACAGAATGCTAGATCATTCGGCAGTTCCACCAATTTAAAGGATTGATACAATATGGAATTTTTGAGATTCAGTTGTAGCTGCCCCAACTTGACCTCTCTCAGATCAGAACTCTGATCCTAGAACTCCCAGAAGTGAAGTTGGTCTGGGGATTCTGGAAGTTGTAGTTTCAACATATCTAAGGACCAGGTTTGGGAAGGCAGTATTAATGTCATAGATGTAAGTGCAGTATGAATGGCCCAACTGCTAAGACCACTTAAAAAGTAGAGGGAAAAATCACCTAGTCCTCATATATAACATACACTATGTCATTCATTAAGTTTGTAATGTGGAAAATGGTACATGAAATTGTAAATAAACATTTTGATTAATAACCGTATACATGACTGTAAGCACCATGCATGCAAGATTCATGCTATAAATGTGACAAATAAATATGCAGAGCAAAGTGCTATATCTAAAATAAATTAGACATAAATTTGAGCAGTAAAATTCTCTGTAAAACCAGACTTGGGTGACATGGGCTTTTCATCTGGAAGTGAAATGCAGTATTTATGTACTCAGAGGCATGTGGGTTTATTAATTAAAAGGGGACAGTATTTATAACTTTTATTGTTATTCTTTTTAAAGAAATATTTTATTTCTTGTTCTGAGCTGGAGAACACTTAGTCTGACAACAGTAGGAATATAAAGGGTATCAGTCTCATAAAGTAAAAAAATAGATTAAAACAGATTTAGAAGCTTCAGAAATTAAAAAAAAAAAAGATCATTGCCTGGTGCTGAAATGCCATCCAAGAAGATACTAGGTATTTCTTTCTGCAGAGGACATTCCTTAACTGGGGCACTGATAAAATCCCCTCATCCTAGCTATCCATCACATCTCAGTTGACAGGGTTAGCAGAAAAGTTTTCCAAAGAAAACCTCAAGAATTTAGGCAGGACTTGAAGAGAGATGATCCTTTAGATTTGTTGACCCTAAGTCATGAGTTACCTTAATTTTTTTAAAAAAATAGAACCTTGAATTGAGCTTGGAAACATCCAATAAAGGTGGCAAAGTATTGCAGATATATTCTGAAGTAACTCAAATTTACAAGCCATGTTCTAGACACCCTACCAGAAGATACTATGGTAGTCCCAATGGGAACAGCATAGATCCCAGAGCATAGATCTGTGGAGCAAGGCTATTTCTGTGCAAAGAAGGGAGATCCTATCCTGCAAATAATGTTATAAACCTGCATCACCCTTTGGTGGAAATTTGGAGTCAAACACTATACAGCTGATAAATATCTAATGAGTATTCATTTCCTCTTAGTTGTATGTGTTTTCTTTCTCATATTCTAGGACTAGTAGAACAAGGCATATTGTGACAAATGAACTCATCTTCTGTGCCAGCTTGAGTCCTTGTTTCTCTCAGGCTTCTGCTTAAAACTCTCGTGTCAGCTCTTCAAAAACAAAAAACAAAAAAATTGAAGATTTTGGCCCCACTCACTCCAGGAATGTTTGGGGGAGAACATTGGAAGCCACATTTGGATCATGGATTGCCCTTATCTTCACAATGCTGAGTATTGATCTGATGCCAGTTTCTGTTAGAAGGGTAGGTGGCAGCCCCCATGACTGACAGGTGGCATGTCAACTCTGTAATGAGAAGTGAAAAACAAAAACAAAACAATTAAATGGAACAGGTGTAATCATTTGCCAGAGTAGCCATTATTTTTTTTTTCTATGTTTATTTCCTTTTCCTTGATTATGCCCTGCACAAATTCAGCTTTGTTGAGCAATGGAACACATTACAAAAACAAGCAAGTAAAATCAGTGCTTGGAATGTAATTGCAAAATACCCTTGGGAGATTTAAAGTAAATTAGGGTCCTAGGTAAATAATAGAAACCAGAAACTCCCATTTTGCATCCCTAGGGACAGTTTAGTTGACCCAAAATAAGCTAACAGTGTTTGGAAACAGGAAGGGATTAGCATATAGGAGCATTGTTAAGGAACAGATGACCAGATTAATGCATTCCGCATGCTGTCCTAAAGTGCGAATCACCGCCATATCTACAAGTTGAAACTGCAGAGCTACTCTGATCCAAAGCAGAGCTTGTAATTTTTTGCTTTGCCTTTTTGAGAGGAACTGCTCTGAAACAATGGGACAACCATCATTCAGTTCTAAGGGACAAGAGCGTTTCTATATACCATGCCTAATGGGGAATCTTGTCAGCTAGATCAAGATGACATTTGAGGTAGATTCTGACAGGAGGCACCGGACATATTTTTAATTTTTCCCCTCCCAGTGAAGTGACTATTACAGAGATGGACAATGTGTGGCCTTCCAGATGTTTGTTTGTTTATTTGTTTGTTTATTTATATGTATTTCAGATCTGGTCACCGCCCATCTCAGGAGGAAGCAGAGACTGGACTGCAACTCCCGTCACTACTCACTTTTACCACTCTGACTAGGATTGATGGGAGTTGGAGCTAAGTAATGTCCGAAGCCCTTACCCTTGGTCTGGAGCAGTGGTGGACAATCCAAGCACCAAGGTCCCAATTTAATTTGTGTGTGTGTGTTTTGCAGTGCAATAATTGCAAAGTGAGTAACTTTGTGCCACACATTTGGAACAGTGGATGGAGTTTTTAATATTTTCTTAACATGATACTTTTCATGTGTTTCTTTCCTCAGGAAACTGCACTGCTAGTTTTGGTAAACACAGCACCAAAATGCAGTATCACTGTGAGAGGTTTGCAATACATGCACACATGCAGATGCGCTCACTCACAGGAAGATCGTAAGGTCCCTCCTGAGACCACAGCTTGTCTGTCTATCCCTTGGCCTGGAGAGGCCTAAGAGGTCCCAAATTCTGTCTCTGCTTATCCCTGAAGCTCAGTGGATACTCTTGGACCAGTTAATGCCTCCCAGCCTAACCTACCTCACTGGGAGTTTCTGGGAATAAAAAAAGAGGAATAACTACGCTGACTTACTCAGGGAAACAGCAGCAGACCCACATTTTCAGAGGAACTTTCTTCCCTTTAAACAAGCGAAGCAAAGCTAAGCAATTGATCACTGGATTGAACATGAACATGAAAATGCACCCCTTCCCCCAAGCAGGTTGTTGGCTATAGCTTCTCATGTCAGATCTCATCATAATCTCTTGTGACAGGCCATCAGCTATCACTTCGTGGGAGGATGCCACATCTTAGTTACTCTTAAGCCCTCAGTCCTTGAAGACAAAAGCCTGGAAAAATTAGGAACACGTTTTTTCTCCAGCTATTTACACAATATGCTTCCTGATGGAGTGTAATACTTTTTTTTTTTTTTTTAATCTGACTGTCTTCTTCTTCTCCTTCTTCTCCTTCTTCTCCTTCTTCTCCTTCTTCTTCCCCTCCTCCTCTCTTGCTTCCTCCCACCCATCCTCCTCCCCTAGGAGAAAAATATGGCATCTTAAACTAAAGCACACTTCAGTCAAGCTCCCTGCGCATTGCTCCCTGCCAGCAGCCACAAGAGTGCTTTCATCTTGGCTTCAAAGTGTGGAGGGGGAGGGCATGGTGAATGTAAGAAAGAGAAGCAAACAAACAAATGAAGAGGAAAGGCAAGGGGGAGGAGGAGTGCGGGAGCCAAATAAATAAATAATATGTTCCACCCCACCAGGAATTGCTGCCTGCTGGAAAATTGCAGCATGCATTGTATACACCAGTGCAAAATGGTGATCGATTGAGACATGTGTGGGTTTTTTTTTTTTCCTTTCCAGGCAGGAAAAAGGTGTGTGGGGGTGACTCATGTGTTCCTCATCACTTGTGGTGCTCACACACATGTCTTTCATTGCATTCATACATGCACAGGGGAGCTGCGGCTCGCTGGAGCTTCCCAGCGTGTGCATGAGCATCAAGGCAGACGAGTGTCCTTGGCATATGCTGCTCTTCCCTACTGTAGAGCAGCCTTCTGCAGCCCATACCCTCCAGCCATGGTGGACTAACTCACACCAGACCTCTATCTGGGGAGGAGGGAAGTTGCAGTTCAGCCCTGCAAGAAGGAGTTGGGGTGGGGACACCAGTGTGGGCTCTACATGTTATTTACTATTTCCAATGCTGAAGAATCATCTATATAGGGGGAAAGTTGTATTTGAAAGGTTCTGCCCTCCCTCCCTCCCTCTCTCTCTTCCTTCCTTCCTTCCTTCCTTCCTTCCTTCCTTCCTTCCTTCCTTCCGTGCTGGTAAGATTCTTGTCATCTCTCACATATTTTATCCCCCGAAAAGGCTGCCCTGCCCTATGTTAGTAGTGGAGGCTGTGCCCCTGGTGTGCCACACTATCAGTGGTTCCCAAGGCTGCCTAGCCTGGGAAAAGCTGCATGGATCCGTTCCAAAATCAGCATTACATGCACTATTGTTCTTACTCTCCCTGATTAGAGTGCACACAATGAAAACAACAGCAGCAGCCCCGCTTTCTAACCCTCCTCCCAACACAAGGCTGTGCGTTGGTAGACTGTCTGATTTTCTTTCGCTGAGTCTTCATAAAAATTAACTCATTCAGTGCTACCCAGTTTTCAGTTAGTAGGACTGGCAAGACAATGTTTTAGAATTGTTCAGGGCTGGGATTGTTTTCAGTTAGGATCTGGAGACAAGAAACTGATAGAAACCCTTGAGTCAGGAAGACTGAAAAGACTGGAAATTTGGGCCAAAGTAGGCAAAAAAAAAAAAAGGATTGTCAGTTTCCCATTATTGCAACAAGGCATTGCATGTTAAAGCAAAAGTTTCATTTGTGTATAAAGTAGGATGGTGAAGCACTGTTTTTATAATGGGAAGAAATTGGGAATTGAAGTATTATTTGCCCCAGTGTACACTATCATCATGTCAAAACTAGAAGGAATTAAATCCTTTCCTTTCTGATCCAGGCTTAATTAAACCCATCAATAACCACATTAAAACATTTTTAAAAGGGAGGTCTACAACTCCTCTGGTCTACTGATCTCTGATAACAGGCAAGGATCTTGCCTAAAGACCAGTCTCAGAGGTCAAGGGCTGAAGTTTGCAGTTTGGAGCTTTCTGGATACTGGATTTCAGATGGCTCGATACTGTTCCGATGAAGTCTGGTCCAACTATACAATCCATAATGAACATAATGGCTGAAAATAATTGGAATAGAGTGGGTGGCCCATATTTAATAACAAAGAACGCATTATATTACTGCATTTTTGCTAAGAGTTAAGCAATGCTTCTCCATAAAGCAGAGGGAAAGAATATAAGATTTTAATCAGTTCAAATGAAGGAGAAAGTGAAATTACCAGATTTGTCAATAAAGACTGGGGGGACTTTGAGTGCATATCTCTTAAAAATCTGGGTTTCGCATCCTGTATATTTAGCACTATTTGTGGTGCCGAACTACGCTCGACATCCCTTTTCTCTTGGCAGGTTCCTCATCTTTAACTATTACATGGCAAGCAATAAAATGCAATCCTTTTTCATGCTGAAAATAGCTGTACTTAAATTAATTTTGTTGGTGCAGAGGGTTTGGCTTACTTTTTGATGAGAACTTATAAAAATTCTTAAACTTCTTCATACATGGGAAAGGAAGATTAAGAAAATTGAATACACACACACACTCCAAACAAACCCAGACATGCAAAAAGGATAGGGGTTCATTTGCCTGGTTGCATTTGTTGACACTTTGATCCCCGTGTAGATGCTCCTGCAAGTCCAGCTAGGATTCTAGAATCTTATTCTAATACTATTCCAAATAAATCCTTATTGGGCATCTGATGCAGTTATTACAAGAGACACTCATCTAGAACTAGCTAGTTTTCTAAACACAAGCAAGCCAATGGCTAATGCCACACAACTGCACAACTGCCATGAATACCTTTCTTCAGCTGGATAAGTCATCATACTTTTCTGTTTAACTGAAGATACTCATTGTCACTATTGGTGCTTGAGAAAACTTAGTCAACCATCTTTTTTCAAGTTGAGACCTACCCCATGAAACAACATTTACACAGATTTATTTCTTCTTAACTAGACATTTTATCACAGATTGGATGGATGTTGCCTTCTCATTATTTTCATGTCCCTTTGCCACAATTGCTTCTGCTCTGGCACAAAATAAGTTTTAGCAGATGACAACATGAGGTGGGTTTACACATCATCATCAAGACATCACAAGAAAGAGCCCTAATTAATAATACTGTGCTATTCCATGTGCTGCCTCAAATGATGAACCAAGGTCCCAAATCATCTACAAAAATAAATGGGACAAGATTTTCAGGGAAGAGGAGTGATATGATTGAAGTGGCTTGGAGAAGTAATGTCTGGATCCTCAAGGATCACTAAGTTAGAAAAGCAAGTGTGAAAACAATCACTGTTGTATTTCTACAGAAGAGGTTTAAGAGTTCCATACCAATGTAGGTTGTGAGAGGAGAAACTTACAAAAACAACCAGAACATACATCTGAATTCACATTTCCCCCTTCAGAAAAGTTTGCAGGCCATAGACTTCTTAAGAACTTGGCAAACTTTTAATTTAATAAGAAGTACAAAAGGGTTCAAAGGTAATTAAAATAATTTTAAAGAGAGTTCCCTGATGTACAAAACATATCTGTCCCGATCTGAAGCAGAATTAAATCAGCATATGTAAAATCTACATATACCATACTCTATACTTGTTGAACATACCTAAACCAACTTTCTGCTTTTAATTTCTTTTTTAATATATTTAGATTACACCCTCCAGTATCCCCTGTCATAGTGGCTACTGTGCTATAATAAAACATTTTAAAGCTTTCAAAGGGATTAACCCTTTGCATGATTTCTTGTCATCCTTGTTCCAAAACTCAGAGCAACATGGGCTGAGTTTGCCCAATACTGCTGACCCAGTCAGTCACTACCTGGGGGAAATACTCCATGCACCAGCAAGCTGAGAGGAGTGAATAGGAGATTCAGATGGAATCAGATTTTCCCATTCTTCCTTCTCTATTTGCCACCTTGTTCTGGTCCTTTCCTAAGCCAACATAGCATACAGCTCCAGGTACTGGAAAGACTGTGAATGAAATCTCCCTTTGACCAACAAGATATTTGGACCAGTTACACTCTCTCTTAGTCCAACCTACCTCATCAGCTTCTTGTTAAGGGGACAAAATGAGAAAAGATCTCCATGTGTTCCCCTTTCAGCACTCAGAGGAAAGGTGGGACACAGACAGACAGAATGGAATGCATGAATGAATGAAGAAATGGACTCATTAAAATAGTTTATTTTATTCTTGAATGAGCAACCTTGGGATTCCTGACAGTTTAATATAATCTACTATATAGATTGCATGGAGCGTAGAAAGATCTCTCTTCAGGAACTCTGGGACCAATATTGGCCAACACTTTTAGTATTGGATGTACTGAGTTATGATTGCTTTAAGATATGATAGCTCTTTCTATCGCTTTTCTTATAGCAGCATTTATTACTATAAATGGCTCTATGTAAAATAAAGGTTGAATGTGCTTATTAGCTACTGTAGATGGGGATTTCAATTGGGATAGTCAACTTTTTTTGGCTACAAGCCAAAATGTGTGTGTGTGTGTGTGTGTGTGTGTGTAGCTTTCAAGGGCTGTAAAGGCATGATGATGACACATTGATGAATTGATGTTTCTAGAGCAGACAAGGCCAAACTTTTTGGCCCATTTTTCCAAGGGTTTTTTTGGGGTGGGGGGAGGGGTTGGTGGAAAGGTTATTTTGAAGGGCAATAGATGTGCTAATTCCTATAGAATCTAAAAACACATTTCTCCCATATCTTTGGCTAAAAATAGACACAAAATGGCTCTCTGAGATTTCCATATTTTGCTGTCAAACTTTGGTGACATAATAAGGAGGTCTCTGGGACTGCAAAAATGGGATAATGCTTTTTAACATACTTGTTTGTCAACACACTTACAGATTACTCAGCTGTTCACTGGGCAACCGAAGTTACTGTGCAAAATTCAGACAAAACTGGAGTAATGGAAAATAAAACAAATATGCTGATAACTATACAATCTCTATAAAATAAATGCTGAGAGCACCAAGCTGACTCACATTAGCCATCTTGTTGCCACTGACTTTTTTGCTTGTATGTTTAAATTACTGCTTTCTATGATTAACTCTTACAACTTGGAAACAAGGCACTACAAGTGTGTTTTGAAAGCGGTTACCCATGCAAATCTTCATTAAAAGATCTCCGTGTCAAGGCTTCTGGACAAATTTAGGCCACTAAATGCTTCCACCAACCTCCCCCGCCATCCATCACTCACATTACAATTGGCTTTCAAGGCCTGTCTAGGTCATATTATGACTCCTTTATTAGTGTTTAAGGTCACTGGGATACAAGCAAGTGCATCCTATATCAGGAAGTGTGGTACGTCTCCAGAGTGAAATATTTGGTGTTGAGTCGGAGCTATGGCTGTGACTCGGAAATCCAGGGAAGTGAGTTAAATACAGACAGGCTCCAGGCGCCGCATGGCTTCCAGCAGATAGAATGAAGCAGAATAATAGAGGCTTTTCCTGCTATTCTCCAAGTGAGGTTGTATTTCTGTCAGACTTTCCCATTGAGCTCCTGGAAGCCATTCTCCATTATGCCCAACTGACCACAGGTTGTAATTCCAAAGAAAGTGCTCCCAGAAAGGCGGCTACATAGCCCTGGAACGTGACATGGTGTGATCTCATATTGGTACCAGGGGACTGCTTCTGCAGGAAGGCAGATTAGAAGCATGCAGTGTACCCATTCTGTAGGTGAGTGCTAGACTGTGTGTCTCTGGGTGGCCATAGAGGAGATTTATTGGTGTGCTTATTGGCACTGGGCTGTGGCTAGACTTGGCAAGCAGGTGTCGGTTTTCTTCATACCCTTATGCGCTCCCCCTGGCACAGAATAATGCACCACACCCCTGCAGTGCCACTAAATGACTTAATGCACAGATGCATAAGACTCATACACAGATTTATTCATGTGTGTGTGGGAGGAAAACCACATTACCTAAACAGAGTGCAGTTATCTTTACTTTACACAGAATCCCTCTCTCAAATGGCAATCTCGCTGTTAAAGTTTGTAGAAACTAGGTTTCTACTTGACCCATTCTCAGTGAAGTCCAAAGTGGCACCATCAGAATATTAAAAAAGCCCATATTGGTGGGAGAGTACCTTTCCCCCAGGTCCTCCTCACGGGCTTCTGGTGAGCCATTATGGGAACACAAAGCTGGACACTAGAGGTTCTTTGGTGTGATCCACCATGGCTCCTTCTGATGCTTTTCAGGCATTGACTTGAATGTGTGAGGATCTGCAATTGTATACAGATGAAGCTCTATTTGTTGCTCCCATTCCCTGTGTCCATGCCTCCTGCCCTATTGTTCTCAGTCTCCACATCTTCACCTGAGAAGAATATCATCCTTGCCACTGCTCTTTGTGCAATCTGGAATTATGGTTTATTTGGAATCTGGAGCACTCAGAGAGCTGTGCTTCTGTCTATGCAATGCGTCCTTTCAAAGGCTTGAAGACATCAAGGGACAGGAGAGTCAGAATGCATGGGTGTAGGCCAGCATGCAAGCTCACAAGCATTCACACAAGGCTTAACCAGGGCTAATATCAATGTTGCATCAAAGCTACTTTGCCTTAATTTTGCCATTAGAAGTCATAACAAATAGGAAACCATAATGGTACTTTTTGAAAATGTTCTAGTTTAGAATTATTAAATTTCTACTAGAAAACTGGACTGACTAGGTACTGCAAGTCAGGACTCCTTGTTTTTGCCAAGTGGATCCTACCCCAAATGGCATTCTGATGATTATAACAGAAATCTCTTACAGGTTTTTATGGAAGTGAAGTTGTGCCATCTGCCAAAATGTGCTCTGCTATGGCATGGACAGCAAAGTTAAATAGTGTCCACTAGAATCCACCTTGCTCTACTCAAAAATCTTCTGCAAACTTCCAGTGGGGAAAGATAAATACAGAAAAAATCTGTTTCTGAAAGCTGCATACAAAAGGGGGTACTTAAAATTTTAAAAGAACTTTCATTAGAGAAAATGCCTATTTAAAAAGCAGTGAGAAAGTGTTGTATAACAAGCGGTCCTTTCTTAAACTTCATTAAGAAAAAGGTTTCTTGGGGAATTAAAAACTATGTACGTTACTGTAGTTGTACATACTGCTGTAAGCTGGGATGGAAAACTTTTGAAGGGTGACAGACAAAATTAAAAATAAATAAAATAGATGTACATGAAAGGTCTCTATGTTAAAAAATGGACAGCTACTGATCTGCTAACATGGCTAGTGAAGCCAACAAGACTTGGACTGATCTATATATACCAATTAATTTCTGTCTTTAATGTCTGTGTTTAGCAGCATAATATGGATTTATGACCTACTTTCTTGTGAGGATCATGAAGACTCAAAATTTGATGACCAAGATCCATATAGGATGATATAAGGTCAAAGATACAGTATTAGTGTCACATTCATAGTATTACCCAACACTTTTATGACAATGGCCATGTTTTCCAATTCACAGGGGTGCTACAGGATACTTTACTTTTAATAAATGGAACTTTTAGTGAATTTGCCATGGCACACAGTTTGAGAACCACTCAGGTGCTGCGAACCAAGAGAGTTTGGGAACCTCTGTCATAAGGCCTTTCCCCACTTGCGCCTAAGCACAACGCAAACATGCTCTGGCAAACTTTTTCCTGCCATATCCCCATCTCATCTCACCCAGTTCCATACCATCCAGCAGTAGCCACAAGGAACATAAAGCCTCACCCATTATCTTGCAAGAAGTCAAAATGACTGACAGTGACTGGAACAGAGTCAGGATAGGGGTCAGCAGTGGGGAACAAATGCTATATTACTAGAGTTTTCTGCCAACTCAAAGGTGGATGGAGATACTTCAGCTCAGCAGTGGGGAAAGTCCCATAGCCATTTTTTAAGTTTCCTCTTTCAGTAGTTTTAAGAGATGTTCCAATTTTATAGACGAGAAACTGAAGACGGAGCAAGGACTTGAATTTTGAAGCTTTTAGGAACAAGTATTTATAGCTTTTTGCCACACAACTTTTGTTAAGAGGAGAAGCTGTGCAGTTTAGGGGCGTTAGCTGTTCAGAAAAGACACAGAGAGGTGGTGATTAACTGGAACTTGCCTTTATTTGCAACTGTCCTTTTAAGATTCAGGGCCAGTGCTTGGAAATGAGGTCTAGCCGCCATCCTGAAACTTTAGTTCCCCTCAGGACAAAGTGCAGTCCTGAAGGGATGAAGCGGGAAAAGAATTCCAACCTAAGCTTAAAGTCTTTTAAAGATGGTCCCTGGAGATTATGCCAGCCAGCAGAAGATTTGGAGTCTCAGGCTCCTCTGCTGCAGAGAGAGGTTGGAAGGGTTTTCACAGCAATAGATCATTCCAGAAGAAAAGTCCTTGAAGGTTCTGAGCAGTAAAATAAATCAAAAGTTCTTCCAGCAGTTAGCTAACTTGCCACCCTTCTCCTGCCATCTTGGCCTATTGGCTATTACAGAATGGGACTCCTCCCTCCAACTCTGTAGCAGCTGTGGCTACAGTCATTAGCTAGCTTCTCAGCCAAAACCCTGGCACCCCTTAATGATTAAAGCTGAGTCTCACTCCAGAGGAGTCTGCTGCCTCATGTCACTTCACTTTTCAAACCAGGGTGTTGCCCTTCAAAATATCTGAAAGCCATCAGATGGTCTATCCCTGCCTGGATATATACAGTATATATCAGGCTGAAGACCCAGAGGCAACTCTGACCCCATCAACCAATTGATATCAAACCTAGCTGCTGGTGGTTGATGGCAACTTGTCATTTCTGCCCACCTGCTTATGGATCCCAAAGCCCAGGGAAGTTGTACAGGCCCATCTGTGTTAATTGCTGACATTTGCTCTTGCTCACAGAAACTGGGCAACGTTTCTTTGCTGAAAGATGCTTGAAAGATACTTTATCAAAGGAAACAAATGGTACAACATAGATGTTTAATGATTTCCATTAACTTTGTAGCTCTGTGGAAGTTGAACTTTAACAAATATCTTGAAACAATTAGAATTTGATAAATATCAGAATTAAATATAACATAGTTTTAGATGTTTTGACCTTTAAGGACAGCTTTCTTTCTTTTTTTAATTCC
Organism: Liasis olivaceus; assembly: GCA_030867105.1. NCBI lineage: Eukaryota > Metazoa > Chordata > Lepidosauria > Squamata > Pythonidae > Liasis > Liasis olivaceus. The sequence continues at coordinate 239,807,446 of CM061349.1, read as the reverse complement.
CAAAAAACATCCAGTTTGGGGGAGGGGGGATGTACACTTTAGTTTTCAGATACCAAAACAACGTGCTGGGAAAAACAATAGTATTATGCTATTTTTTTTAATATTTACTTTTAGTTTCTTTCATTCTTCTTAAAACATATAGTCCAAGAACATAGTATAAATAATGCAAACATTAGATTGGGCATTAGAAAGAGGTCACATGTTGCTTCAGTCTATTTGTGGGGGGAGGGGATTCCCCTCTCATAAATCATCATCATTATCAAAAATAGTTAATGTAGTATAGTGGTTAAGTAATCTAGAACCAGAGAGACCTAGGTTCAGTTCAGCATTTAGCCATTGAAACTCACCTATTTTACTTAACCCCAAAGTGCCAATAAGCAAAAGAAAGATGGGCTTTCAATTCCACCCTATTTGATACTGTGACATCAGTGCATTGCTATCTTAGCCATATGAACCTTGGAAGCGGAGAGACAGTCTGGTACAGTGGTTAATATGCTGTAGTAGAACCAGAAACACCCAGGTTGAGTCCATACTTGACAGGGTGAGTGGGTCAGTCTCTTATCTCAGCCTACACAAGGTGGGTTACGTACCTCACATTGTTGTTCTGGAGAAAAATTGGTGGAAGGCATGATCTGCATGTGTCAGCCTTCCCAGGTAGACCAGACAGGAAATGTGATCAAATGAGCTAATTCTACTTTATTGTTAGGCTACCTTAATAGAATCTTGCAAGTCTGAAAGTACAATCCTCCCACCATCTCCTTTACCCCTGAGAAATTAGGGAGGGTCTTTTCTGAGGCTCTTGTTCCACCCACTATGCAGCTGTGGACTGTGCTTCCTCTTATCAGACTGTTCCCTAGGCAGCATCTCTTTACCCAGTCTCCCAAGGTCATTCCCACATACCATTACAGCATGCTATCTAGAGCTCCTGGAGAAAAGAGCAGGATATAAATCTAAGAAAGAAAGAAATAAAACACATAATTTTAATCTTGCCCTTAACATAGAAGGAGACTTTCAAAATGAGATAGCAGCAAAATGTGCAGAGTCTAAAGAGAGTTAAAAGGGCAAGGTGGGTCAATATCATGATTAGAATCAAAATTAATATCTCAGTCTGACAGAAAGAGAAAGATGCCTTCTGGGTGAATGAGGGTGTAAATCAGAGATCTCAAATTTATGCCCCATGGGCTGCATGCAGCCCTATAACTCACGTCCTGTGTCCTGCAACAGTACATAGGAAGGAGTAAGCCTTTTGGCTTTCAAAGTCTACCCCAAAAGGAGGCATTGCAGCAAAGTAGATGGACAGCCTGATGAAAACAAGGAAGGAGAGGAAAAGAGGGTGCTGTCTCCCCTGGGGTCCAGAACGATTAAAAAACATCACATTCAGACACTCACAGCAGGAGAACACCTGCTAGACGTAGGGCAAGAGCTTCCCACTCCAGCCAGGCACTTATGGATCTTCTCAGGCGGAGAAGAAATTACTTCTTTCAACCCACCTTGCCAAGCACAAGCCATACTTTCTTCTCAGTCTAAATGACTGGTATGCAGTTATATGAAAGTGTTTTCTCCTGAAAATGTGTCAGAGTAATCAAACAAGTGGGAACTAGAAAGAAACAAATCAGAGATCCATAATGAATTATGTAAAGAGGTTGGGAAGGGAAGTTGCTCTCCCTGTAATATATTTTGGAAGGTCAGAGGCAGTCAATCCTTCATTTTCCCCTTAGCTACTACCAACTATATGGATGTCATGCTGAAAACTGCTCAACTAACCATTGTTGTTTCTATTCTTAATACCAACCTATTATATTTATAAGAGAGCAGATACTCCCACAATGGGCTTAGCATCTTTGGCTCACATTCAAGGAAAAACTGTGGTAGGTCATAATCATATGAAAATGCATTTCTGTGTATCTCTAGGCATGGACCCAGAGCTTGTCCAATTATCTATGGAGTGCTCTCATATATTTCAAAAGTTATTTCATTTCACTTTGTAAGTCACAAGTCTCAAGAGCATAAGCATTACATATGCTGCTTCCCTTTATATACTTGTTGTTTGTGCCAACTTACAAAGAAGGCCCTTAGGGAGCTGTAGAGATTGTAGACGGACACAGGGAAAGGAGGTGGACACTGTTTAGCCTTAGCATGTAAAGTAATGCTACTGTCTACAATAAGTTCAGTGGAGATGCTGGAATATTTGTACAATGTACATAAAGCAGTAGACCTTCCCCCATCTGTATTTGAGTTACTGCAGTGCATAAGGGCACAGCGCCCAAAAAATCCTTTCATGGTACTTCTAGGAAGAGCATCCATTGAGGTAAAAACTGGTGGTTTTCAGGACCAAAGCAGCTATCCTCAAGCTGGAACCTTACCAATATTCCTGTAATGGTATGTGGGAATGACCTCGGGAGACAGAAGGAAGAGGAATGAACTGACAATGAACTGATAAATGAAATCTGAGTCCAAAGGAGGGGTAGGGTGGAGAAAGCTTCTCAGAAGGACCCTTCCTAGTTCTCTGGAAAGTAAAGGCAGGGAAGGGGGGAAGTGCTTTCAGACTTGCAAGTTTCTGTTACTGTAACTTTATAATAAAGATAATACAGGTAGTCCTCACTTAACGACCACAATAGGGACCGGAATTTAGGTCGCTAAGTGATGTGGTTGTTAAGCGAATCACATGACCAGAAACAATTTTACGACCTTTTTTGCAGCATCATTAAGTGAATCACATGGTTGTTAAGTGAATCATAAGGTTCCCCATTGATTTTGTTTGCCAGAAGATGTCTGGGAAGGTTGCAAATGGTGATCACATGACCCCAGGACTCTGCAACTGTCATAAGTGTGAGCTGGTTGCCAAACACCTGGATCATGATCATGTGACCATGGGGGTGCTGCAACAGTTGTAACTTCAAGCACCAGTTGTAAGTCACTTTTTTTAGCACTGTTGTAACTTCGAACGGTTGCTAAATGAACAGACGTTAAGCAAGGACTACCTGTATTATTACTCATGAGTTTCGTTTCCTGTCTGGACTATCTCAAAGGACTGACAATTCTAGATACATTTCCATCATTCCATCTCAAGAGAACACCAGCAGAGGAAGGCTGAACCAAGTCAACTGGAGGGTTTCATGGCAGATGAAGATGGTGAAAAGGACTCTTAGTTTTATGTCTTCATTTGAAAGTCCAAAAATACAAAAAGTTCAGATTAGAAAATGTGAGGATCCACATTTCAGTAAGTACTATGTTTGTTTCATATGTGTGCGATCTATCAAAGATGGTGTTTTTACTTTGTCCATATTTCAGAGACTACTAATAATACTTTCTCAGTTTTGCTTGAATAGAGTTTCAACAGGTTATCCTATATGAATTGTTGGAAGTCCACTGAAATATCTGTGTTATTCTTGGTTCTTTGTGATTCTTCAAAAAAAGAGGATTTTAACTGTAGATACCTGAATCTGGAATAAATGACTGTGTCTGTTGAAACCATTAAAAATACCTATAAAAGTAGTGTACATTATACATAGACTGCAAACATTAAAATCAAACAAACAGTAATTAAGATCATTTTTTTAAACATTTCTAAATATAAAGTGGGAAGGGAGGTAGTTGCATCATTCATCATTAGTCATGAAACAAACAGTACCTAACAGCATCTTGTGCCATTTGCAGAAGCACATCGGAAACCAAATCAAATTGAGATAAATGCACTTTCTGGAAGGAAAATGTCCTAAAATAATACTGTGGTTGCTTAAAAAAGTATCTGCATTGAAGAAGTACATCCTTCAGAAATGATGTGTGGATTTGAATGAGTTGAGAAATTCTCATTCATTGTGAAATACTGATCTGATGCCATAGAAACACGATTCTGAAATCTTGAGGTAGATTCTGTTTTGGGGGCAAGGGTAAAATATTTCTAATTTCTTTAAAAAATGCTGCAAAACTTCACATCATTTACACATTTTCATCCCGCTAGTGCCCTAACTTGCCTTCAGTTTGGGTGTCTCCTCCTCTAGAATAATCATACGTGTGATACCAGTCAAGTGGAAGTCACAGTGATTTTACAATGCTACATAATCAATCATTACTGAATGTATTATGACAATGTATAGCCAAGTGGGAATGAGGGTAATAAAGTGAAAAATTCACTTCATTTTAAAGGAGGTCCTGAAATTACTGAAAATAACATTCACCAATTAACCAGGGAATGTTCTTCACAATCAGTGAATTCACAACCAGTGAATTGTTTGTTTTTGTCAGCAAAATGCCTTTCTGAGAAGCACCTTAATTCCAGTTCGTCTCTATGTAGGATCCTGTAACAAACAAAATAGGAAATATTAAACTTTTCTCTTTGTCACAGCTACACAGCATAACTAAATTTCTCAATCACCTCAGTTTGACACAACATTGTCTTAAATTGATTTATTCAGTTGTAAGAATGAGCAAGCAGGACTGCATACTCTATAACCATTTAAACCAATGTTTCTCAGTCTTGGCGACTTTAAGACATGTGGACTTCAACTCCCAGAATTGAAGTCCACACGTCTTAAAGTCATGAAGGTGGAGAAACACTGATCTAAACAATGAATTCCATATACTCCTCAGAGTTATGCTGTATTTGCAGGATATGAAGAGGCACATCCTAATGGCCTACAACTTTATTCTATGCTAGAGCTCACAAGAATGGGCTCCCTGTTACAAACCACTGTAAATTTAATGTACAATAAAGAGCATTCTTGATAGATTATGGGTTAAGTCAATCAATCTTTGGTGCTTGGATAAAATCCCATATTATGCTGATGATGTTATATTTAGTTTTCAACCCAAAGGACTCTTTAGAACTGATAATTGAATATATACAGCAGAACATTAGCTAGATATTGGATTAATAAGAATCAGACTCAGATGATGACATAGAAGTTATCTGAAGAAGAAAAACAGTCGTTATAGCCAATTACAGGTTTCAACATTTCTGTCAAAAAAATTAAGTGTTTGGAATTTGTTCAACAAAAAAGGAAGAAAAAATAATTCAAGAACATTTATTCCCAGACTTGGAAAAGTATAATGGTACACATGTTATGATGGAGAAAGTTGAAACTGTCCTTGTTAGGAAGAATTGTGATGGTAAAAATGAACATTATACCAAGGCTTAATTTTTTGTTTCAAATGATTGCAATAAGAATTGAAGACAAAATATTAAATGACTGGCAGAAACTATCAACTAATTTATATAGTTTAATAAAAGATGTAGAGTAAAACTCAAGATCCTTCAGGACTCAAAAGATCAAAGCAGACTGGCAGTATCAAATTTCAAATTAATTATTTGCTTAACTTGGATAACAGGTTGGATTACAGCACCTTATGACTGAACTTCTATGGAAGGAAAAAGACTTCCAGATGGTCTGCACAAATATCTTTGGTTTGATACAAATAGAAAAATACAATCTATAAGGGATCATTCAGTATTAAGTAGCATCCTAAAAGTATGGGATAAATAGTGAAAAAGAATTAATCCAGATTTATCACCTCTTGTTTCAGTAGTAAATATCTATCTTTATGATGCAGAATATACAAAGACATTTTATCAGTGGAGCGATAATGATTCCTACAGATTTCAAGACTTAATTATTAATAAAATAAAGATGGAGTCCTTTGGGATTCTCAAATTCAGAATGGTCAGAATCACCTTGCTGGTTTCTCTATCTACAAATAAGCAGCATAAACCTAAAGGAATTACAAAAACATGGTGGAACACTTAGAAATGTGACAGAATTCAAAAAGCTTATTACACAAAATTCTGATCATTATTGGAACTTATTTATAAGTTGTTGGTGAAACATGATTTAGAAACTGAACAAGGTAAGGATTGTAGGATCAAATCAATGCAGAATTTGAACAGAATAATTGATATGCAACATTGGGAATATCAATGGAAGAAAAATATGAAATTTATAGTTAATATTACATTTAGAGAAAATTGCTATAAAATGTTATGCCCATAGTATATTACTCCAGTTTTAGTTGCCAAAACAGACAATTCATTTTTCTAAACACTGTAGAATCATTCCTTCACATTTGATGTTAATGTTATAAGGCACAACAGTTCTAGAAAATTATTCATAATGGAAAAAGAGATTTTAAAAGTCATTTTTTCTTTTTAGCTCACTATCTTTTTACGGAATATTACTAAATTTTATCTTCCTACAAAATACACTGAATGGGCTTTTCACGTGGTAATAGCTGCTAGGATACACTGTGCTTCTTATTGGAAACCACAGCTAATTCCTTCCATTGAGGAATGGCAAATTAATTTATGGGAGTACACATCAATATCAAAACTAGCTTCATGTTTACAAAACAAATATGATATAGAATTTAGCTCAATGTAAAAAACATGTTGGGATTATAATCTTAGAAAAGGGTTTGTTTACATCCAAAGTTTGGGTTTCTCCTAACATAAAACTATAATATTTAAGTATTTATTTTCCTTTTCATCTGATTTGCTATTTTTTTCTTCTTTTCTCAATGTATAATTTATAAATCAAATTATACTGGCTTCTTCTTCATCATCATCCTAGCATTTTCCTGCAGGTGCAGGTCTGCTTTTCAGATCAATGAATGCCATTTCACATGATCAAACGCAGCAACCAGATCCAACTGGATGATGTTTGTGTCTGTGTTTACTGGCTATAGCTATAAATTACCAATTTATTTTAGCACTAATTCCAAACTGGCATATTTTAATATGTAGATTTATATCATTGTCATTTCAATTTTTTTCTTACCAATTTTACAGCGCTTATAAACCTCCTCTTTATTTTATTTTTTCTATTTTTTCCAACTTCTTTTTCTGATTGTAATTGTAAATTTATCAAATGATAATTAAAACTTATAATAAAAAAGGAAACAAACCCAAAGTTCTTTTGTCATGCAATGAAGAAAACACCATCATATGCTATGTCAGCTAGGGATGATGGTTCAGGAGTGGGAAAAACATGTAACCTCCAAAAGTTTGATCATGGCCCTTGAAGCTTCTGTGATAATGATTACAGGAAATAGCACTGTTTTCTGATATTGTGGGACAGGACACACAAAAACTGTAATATATGCCCTAAAATAGTCCTAATACAATTTTTAAAAAAGAACAAACAATTCCCCTCCTGAAACCCAGTAAAAATGGAAAAATTCAGGTTCTGCCTGATTGTGTGATTTATTTATTTATTTTTATTTATTTATTTAACTTGTCCCCGCCCATCTCCCCACAATGGGGGACTCTGGGCGGCTTACAAAACTAAAATCGAAAATACATAATTGAAATTATAAAAAGTTTAAAAGTTATAAAAGTTATAAAAACCAGAATTTACAGAAATAAGGATAAAAATAAAAAGGCTAAAAGATCCAAGAGGCCGATAGAGGCCACACCAGGCCGCTAAGGGGCCAGCCAACCCCATTTCTGGTATCCTCCCTCCCCGTCCCAGGCCAGGTGGCAGAGCCAGGTCTTCAAATCCCTCCGAAAGGCCTGGAGTGAGGGGGCCTGTCTCACCCCTGGGGGCAAGATGTTCCAAAGGGCGGGGACTACAGCAGAGAAGGCCCGCCTTCTGGACCCCGCTAGTCGAAGTTCTTTTACTGCGGGGATCCGGAGCATGCCCTCTCTGTGAGATGGGGTGGGACGGGTTGAAATCGTGGGGGCGAGGCAGTCCTTCAGCCTGACTCATTGTGCCTGATCATCTTGCCCACAAGTCCTCAGAAAGTCCAACGCCTCCCCATCAAAAGGTTACCCAACCTAGTTATTGTGTGTGTGAACGTGTATACAATGTAATTAAACGTTCCTATTGGAAGTTTTAATTACATGGCCCTAAACTATTGCTAGTGCGACAAACTCTGGTATACTAACCCAATATTGACAATAGATAAATAAAATATCTATTTATAAAATAAGCTGGATTCCTCATATTTAGCATGCTTACATCATAGTTAACTGAATTCTGATAGCATTAAATCCTCTCCTCTTTCTGATCAGTTTTCATCTGTAATTACTTAATCAGAAAGAGAGAAATCATTACTCTTGCCATGCCAGACTTTGATCTTCCTTGATTGCCTCTAGTCAGTTAAAGCCTATTCAGATAGCAACATCCCTCAGATTATGGTTGGATACCGTAGCATTAGATCAACCACATCAAGAACCTGTTTCCAATGCTCTACATGCAGAACAGAACAGCTTCCTTGTGAAGAGTACAGATCACCTAAGTTCTGCATCAACTTCTGTAAGACTATCAGTAATCAGCACCAAATGCACATTAAACTCTGTAACACATCTAGAGAGTACAGGTTAAGCATAAAATGAGTTCTCCCAAATCCAAATGCCAGACTAGGGCTGAACTCCTACAGTATATTAAATGTTTGTCCCAGAAATGTTTTCTTCATCGAAGTGCAGTTGTTCTCACTCCTGAAACACACAGTTGCCTCCTGCTGTTTGAGGCAGGTGTGCATCTGTCAGCCCAGGGCTCTGTTCTTCCCCTCTTCCTTGCCCAGGACTTCTCATCATTATTTCCTTGTTCTCACCTTTGACTTGACTGGCTGAGAGCCTTACAGGTGTCACCTTTTCTTGCCTCTCTTTCACACCTTAATTTTAAAAAAAAGCAATGCACCACAGCTATTAGTGACCTTCTGATAGGCTCTTTGGGTAAATGCTTCAAAGTCAAAGTGATTGCAGCCCAAGATTAAGAGGGAACCCTCACCTGTCACTGAGTTCTTCAGATCTGTAACATTCAGCCCTGAAAGTGTGTGAGAGCTCTTGTGTTTATGTTAATGAGTCACTCAACTAAGTTTTCATTTAGCTTGTTTTTAAAGAGTTTGATAAGCTAGATTCAGCCTTTCATTGCATGAATCAGTGATTAACTATAATCACTGTGTGCGCTAAATCTGACTAGAGCAACCCAATCCTGATTATTCAGATATTTCCCTACGTCTTTTCTAGCATCTTAGAAATTGCTATATGCAGCTTGTCAAAATGACAGGTTGATACCTTTGAAGGTATCTTGAACCTTTGTAACTTGTTGCACAAGATATTTGATATGGCTGTGCATGCTTCAAAAATGATTTGAAAGAAGTGCCTCAGACCTCACTTGAGCACCACATTTCTGCTATTCACTGAAGTAGCCCATCTTTCTGTGCAAGCCTGGGAGAAAATGCCGCTGCTAATATTTACTATGTCCATAGTCATTCTATTTTCATTTTTTTAAATGAATGAACACCTGGATGTTACAAAACACGTAGCTGCTTATCCTCACAAGGTATTATTTCTCAGTAACAGCAGTGAGAGATGGTTAAGTCCATAGGTGGGTTTTCTACTTTCGTTTCAACTTATACTTCTGAATGCCAGAAATAGAATCATAGAGGTGGAGTCTTCCAATACAAACCCCTGCCCGGTGCAGGATCTCTCAGACCATCCCAGACAAATGGCTATCCAATCTTTTCTTGAAAACCTCCAGTGATGGAGCATCCACACTTTCAGCCAGCAAGCTGTTTCACTGATGATTAGCTCTAGCAGTCAGGAAATTCCTCCTTATTTCAAGTTCAGATCTCCCTCTGTAAAGCTTCCACCCATCTTACCCTCAAACTATGGAAAGCAGCAAATGCTCTTTTGTTTTTGTTTTTTTGCTGGATTTCTTTTTAGTTTCCAAAATGGAGTTTCTTTGTGGGACATCCTATGAAACAAGAGCTTAGCTTGCTTTACATAATGAAAACTGTGCTGTTTAATGGGATTTTGAATATTGAGTGTTCTATAATCTATGAAAAATTCTGCTTCTCTTTACTCAGCATTATGTGGCAATCACTTTGCCAGCTATGGGGAGAGAGGTTCTCATTTCAAACTAGTCTATCTACCAAAATTCCATTATTCTTTGAAATACATACTTCTCTAAATTTTGCAGGGCAATCCTCTAGAAACGAAAGAGTGGATTAAAAATGAATATATTAGTGAAAATAATATCCAAAGAGTATTATAATAAGGACAATGTCTTGCAAAGTGTTATATAATTTAGCAACAGTGCATATAAAATATGTTTATTAAGAGATACACTTCATAGATTTTGTATGAACTTTTTAAAAAATCTCCAACTGATACGCAGATAGGATAAATCAAATTTCAGATTTGAAACAGAAACACACAGAACCCAACATGAATAGATTGGTTCATCCCCAATTATCTTCCATGCATTTTACAGGTTTATGTACAAAAGTGAATTGCATGGAAGACATATGTTGGACACCAAGAGTTCTTCTGTCAGCCTCCTCAAATTGTCCATACTACCACGAATGCTGTGTTTGAAATGTCGCCTCTCAATGCCCCTCATGTAAAAATTTAAACAAAAAAGACAAATGGGGAATGACATTTAATATATACTGAAGAAAAAATGTAGCGTTCTTTTCCTGTCCCTGACAGAAATATTAAATTTTGTCACAACTTTATTACAGCATTTCTTTGTTTTTACTCCCAAAACATTTCTCTTTGTTTTATGGAAAATATAGATCATGAGGAGTTAGAAATGCCAACTTTAGATGCTGAATTGGTTCCCTGCCCTTTAAAGCTGTGATGGTAAAGATGTAGATCTTATAGGGTTTTAATTTGTGTAACACCTTTAATATGCTTTTGAAGAACCTTGAAGTAATTACTGAAAATAAGTAAAGTGAAGCTATTTGAAAAGCTAGTTGGCTCTAACATAATTTCTTTGGCATAGTAAGTGGTGTTTGTGGTAATTTTGCCGCCGTTTAGACCAGGACATTAACAAGAGTCATCTGGATCTAGTGAGCTTTAGTCTCTTCAAAAATGTGGGTGGAGAAATGGAAGAATGGCTCTGATTCTCTTTATAAATATTCACTTCTTTGTATGATATTCAAAGGATGCTGAAGTTGTGAAAAGCATGTTGGTGTAACAAGAGGTATCAAAAATATATCTTTATCTGATGCTCATTTTTCTTTAGGGTGATACAGCATATAATTTTGCTAGTATTATCTCCCATGCCTAATTCTTGCCAAGGAAATTATTCATATATTACGAAGAAAATAATCAAGTTCTAAAATAAGCCTAGAGAAAAGAAGACTAGCATTATTCTTTTAACTTAACAGCAAGACCATGAGTTCTGGGTTCACAAACAAGTATGAAGCAACAATGACTATCAATTTCAGCTGTTGTGTATCAAAATGATATTTTTGGATTCATACATAAGGCAGCCTGGTCGTCACTAACTACAGTACTATTCCGTTCCTTGGCCTTGGAATGTGGACAAATGTACATCTTTTGCAATCACTTAAATTTTACACGCTCAGTTGTAAGAAGAGGCATTTTCTAAATCATCATGTAAAAATTAAGAGCAGATGGTGACTGTATGTCTGGGGCTTTTAAACATCAAAATTCTGGCCCAAAGACCCCTTACATTTGGTCACCCACATCAATTACGCCATGAAGCAAACACTTTCAGCCCCCCTGCTGAACTCCCAATCATAATAAAACAAGGCCAAACAGTCTGATCCTTTAATTTAGAATACAAAATTCCAAATTATAATAACTACTCCAGGACCAGGTTCTTTTAGTCAGAATATTATGCTGCCTTTCTAAAAATTAAGTGTTCTTATTATTTTCATTGTCTTTTTTATGACAGATAGATTCATTGTTGATTATTTTATATAAATATTTCTACTGAAGAATTCTTTAGCCTTCTTTTCGGACATCACTTTGCACTCCTTCAGAAGGAAGAAGAACATTTAAACTTTATTGTTTTAATTTATTGTTTAGCGGAACATGATAGTACTGCTTCACTCCTCATGTGGTGTTTCTAAGCATTTAAGCCTGTTGCTAAAAAAAAATGTGAGAGTGCATGGAGCAAAAGGTTTCTTTGAATACCTGGCCCTTTGGTTGATTAGGACATGCGTTTTTCCAGCATTTTCCATAATTGTATCAATATGGGCAGAGAAGGGACACACCACCATATTTATGACTAGGCCCTACTTGCTTTCAGGTAGCAAGTGGCATTTGCTTTCTGCTTCTCCATGATCCAAATTATAGTCTGGTTTTGACCATGTGCCAGATGTACACAAAGCCAGCAGATGGCTTTCATTTGCAGGGTACATCCAACCCACCTCCTTTCTAAACCTTCATGCTGGAAGAATAATAGACACATGTCTCCAGCAGTAAGCCTGTCATTAGAGAACATGATATTAGCACATTGCTCTATATTTCCTCTTTTAAGCTTAATTGAATGTTGCAAAAGTAGAGAATCTAGTTGACTATTAACTTAATAATATGTGGAAGCATAAAAATCACAAGCATGCATATATTTAAAAGAGCAGATATCCCAAATCAATTTTTTACCTCAACCTAATTCTTCACCTTGCCCCACCTTCACTTAATGAAGAAATAAAAGACTACAGATTGGTTTTCAATCTAAGAGTTTTTGGGAACCTTTATATTAAGCAAATCTAGGCAGTATCTTTTTATACTGGCTATTTTATTCTGTTTTTATTCTGAAATTTTGTTTTACAATTACTGTAAACTGCTTCAAGATTTTTCTCTGATGAGAGTTGCCATGTAAATACTTTTACTGTTTAAATAATTAATATAAATAACCAACCAGCTTGGCAAGAATTAAAGCATGAACTAATTTCTTTATTAACCATAAACAGCCTTTCCTTCCATGATGTCAACAGAATAAATCAAAGCAATTGTATAAAAAGGAAGAAAAACCTTTATTCTGCTTAAGGTCAAACGCTGGTTCTGAAACTGAGTTGAAGTCGCTGAAGTGAAGACATGGCCGACTAGGAATAATCTAATAGTGAAAAATCAGCAGTAAATTGGAACTTCTTTGATTTTCTTTAGATAGGGCAGGTCTTACTTGAGGCAAATTCACTAGGCCAATTCAGTTGTGCTGTCTGTTAGTGATTTATTGTTTTAATATATATAGTAATTTTATTAAAAATTACAATTAAAAGATAAAAACTAATACAAACTAAAAAAATAAAAGAAGAAAAAGAAGAAATAGAAAGTGCAGAAAAAAATAGAAAAGAAAGAAGAATAAGAATGTAGTAAAGAAAAGGAAAATAAATATATAAAGAAATGACTTCCTCCTTCATCACAACAACATAAACAATTTTTGTAACATATCACTTTCTCTTAAAATACAACAAATGATCTCTTCTTCCCATATCGCATCTCTTATCTATAAACAAATCCTTAAAGCCTCGTTGTTCAGTCCTGGTCAGCAAAAGTCCATTAAGGATTACCAGAGATAACAACATATATATTTTAACCTTGATCAGATAAACCAACTTTATATTCCTTCCTTTTACTTTTAACAAACTTGATCTTTAGTCCCTTCAAGTAATGTTTTAGAACTTGGTTTCTTTTCATTTTTTCTTTGTCCCTTCTCACAAAATTCTTCAAAGCTTTAACAAGTCTCTTCTGTAAATCTAATGTAGGAAAGTTATCCACGTCACTCTTTTGGTTTGTTATTTGTATGTCCCTTTTAATTATTAAGACATTAGCCGGTTTCATTTGTATGTCCAGCATAGCATCTTTTTCCATATCATTCTTGTAGCCTGTCATTTTTAAATCCACTTTCAGATCAGTCTCAGTCTTGTCTGGTAAAACTTGTTCCTCTTCCATAACATCTATTAAACACAGCTTATTTATAAGGGCACACACTCTTAAAATTAACTTCTAGGTTCATTGTTCAAAAATATCCTTCAGTATGTCCAATGCTAAAATATTTTGCTCCATTCTGTATTAGTAAATCAAATTTAGGTGTTTTTCTACTTTAAATGCAAACTTTAACTCCTTCTGGTTCCCTCTAGTGTCCAACCTTCAAAGTCTCATCTTATCATGTGTGTGTGTGTTTTTTAAAGATAATTCAAAACAAAAGCATTTTCCCACAGGAAGGTTTCTTATAATTAATTCCAAAATCTTATTTCAAATCCATCTGGACCCTTAGTCCATTTGTAATTTCCCAAAATCAAAGTTTTAAACACCCTTTTGCTATTTATTCATATATATATATATATATATAAATATGTATATGTGTGTGTATGTGTGTGTGTGTGTGTGTGTGTGTGTGTGTTCCTTAAACTTGTATTTAAAACTTCTTTTGCTAAGGATTGAAGGAAACTCACCCGGTGCTGTAAATCAATCCAAAGGTTCCTAATAGCTGAAAATTGATCCAAAGTTTCCTAATAGCTGAAAAGCAGTTAACAAGCAATTTCTGAAAGTGATTAGAAAAGATTAGTATGCAAACCCAGTGCCTTTTGAGGGTGCTAACCACAGTTTGAGCAAAAAGATGGCTATTCCCTCATCTCCCAGAGCTCTAATCCTGCTAGAGACCACTGTCTTGTGGTCTCCTCACTAGAAGCAACTGTATGGAGCTCAAGTCCTTTTCTTGTACAGAGGAATTACAAAGAGCTGGTCTACTCACCAGCTCTTCATTCTGCCGTGGTTGTCATCTCCACTTTTAGTGGAGCTGTCTTCAGTTTGCCATTTCTTCCCTGGAAGTTTCCCTGCTTGCAATTTATTCTCGAGTCCCAAGAAGGTCCAACAAATAATATGTAAACTTTTATCCCAGTTCAAGACACATGCTGGAATCTATTCTGAATGGTGATGAGATGAGGAAAGATGGGAACTAGGCATGTATTGGGCCCAAGTTCTTCCCAAATATTTGTGTTTTGAGTGAAAAACAAACCACTTCCAATAGCTACTGGAGCTTGCTTTGAGAAGAACTCCAGAACAGCAGTCCTTTGTGATAGCCGCGTTGGCTCCTCTTACCAAATTACTGAACAATACCAAGGCTCTCAAAAGGCTATTAATATTAATGGCTGTTGACACATCTCTGTTTCTGTCTGCTTCCTTTAATAGGAATGAAAAGACATCCATCACAGATTTCCATGGGAGCAAATTTGCAAAACCACCAAAACAGACTAAGCTCTGGCACAGTTACCAGTGTTGAATAGAGTCAACTGGTGTCTGTCTTTCTCTGGTCAAAAATCTAGATGCTAAGAATGGCTGTGTTCACATGACCCAGTAAACCACAAACTAGCCAACCCATATTTGGCTGTGTACTTTTGGTTCAGAGAAGAGGATGGAGGAAACCATGGTTAAGTTAAACACAGAAAAGCATATTGTGTAAATGCAGTCTGAAAGACACATTTTTCCCACCCCCAAAGGAAGCCATTCATTCATTACATTCAGAAAAGTATACATCGGCAATTGCTCAATCTTCAAAAAATTATTTGAGGGAATTACAAAGAAAAAGAGACAGGGAAACTTAAATGTTAGAAGTTTAATTTAAATAAAACTTAATTATATCTATCTATGAAAAAAACAGCAGGTTTCTTTAATTTTACAGCATTTGGCTGAGAAGTATAGTGCTAAGCCTTTGTTGATTTCAACTCAGCTTTTGATTTTGTCCTGAGGGATAGTTTATGGGGGAATCTGGAAGAATCTATGATAGGTTGTCAGCTTCTTGCCCTTATTTGGGGTCTATACAAAAACTTCTGCTTGAAGGTTCATTGTGCCTCTTGGGGCCATCTTATGTGCTCAGTTTTTCAAGCAAAGGGGCAAATCAGGGCTGTATATTCACCCCCCTTTTGTTTAACCTCTACATCAACTCGTCGGTCTAAGCAGTTTCTGATTCTAATTTCTACCACACAATGATGGCTAAGATGCCCTGCTCCAGGCAGATGATGCAGCCATTGTTTCATTCTTCACTCTGGGGCTGAGAAGAGCCCTCCAGACTTTTACTTCCTAATCTCCTGAAGAAAGGATCCTTATAAATCATTTAAAGATCAAGGCTATGATCTTTTCCAAGCATTCAGTAAAATAAGGTTGGAAAATCAATGGACATAAAATAGAGCAAATGAAGATAGCTGGGTGTTGTATTCCAGGAGAGACGCATGCTATAGTCTACCCACCTGTGTCCTTAGTTGTCTGTGTGTGTGTGTTTTCCAAAATGGGAGTTTGTATATTCCCTCTGAAGTTAGAACTGCCTTTTTCAGTGTAAGGCAGTTACCAAGAAGTTATATGATGCACAATCTTTTGTCTGCAAGGACTTCTCCTTTCTGAAGGCGATTCTAATTTCTTGAGGGCTGTCTTTGTGGTGTCCCCAGTGTCACCCTTCAATTGGAGACAGGGTTTAGTTTAGATTTTGGATCAGTAAGATCACCCCTTGGCTTAAATCAGCATTTTTCCCTGAGGGTTTGTTCCCACTGATGTTGTTAGATGTCTTTTACTCAACTTGAAAGAAGAGTTTGGATGTGAAATTACAAAATACTGGCATATTTATAAAAGACCTGCACTGGAGGTTACCAAAGCTGAAGAAGTTGTCAAGCAGCAAATAATGGATATTGATTTCTAAAGAGATAATGCTAGGAACTTCCCTCGCTTTGAGAAGGAAAACTTCAATAGACCTTTAGTCCTGGCTAAATATTTGTATAATCATGCTTCTGCAAAATAGCTTAGGGCCTTTACCCACTGTTTTCAGCTTACATATTCAGCTTACAGAAAAACTTTGCCCTATCATTCAGGAGCAGCTGAAACTGTGGGTCACACCTTGCTCTACAGCTGATTTTATGATGATACACATCGTCTGTATTTCGTTCTACTTCTAAATAAATTCCCTGGCAGACCAAATTCTATATTTCATTTCTTCTCACAGACCATAATAATGATGTCACTTTTAAAGTTGCCAAATTCTGTTTCACAGCTTGTATCATTAGGAAACAGGTAGTGAAACAAGGCAATTATTATTCAGCTTGACTAGAAAGGAAAAATGTAATTTGGCAATACTATTTAAATTTGTATGTAATTTCATACTACTCTATTTTGTAACTATGTTCTTCTTTTACACCTTGGCAAAGGAGTTTTATAATGCTATGATTAATCTAAAGTAGTAGTAATCTAAATTTAGCACTCTAGTACTTGCATTTTATTGCTTTTTTTTTTTGTTTTCTTCAAAATTTAATTAAAACTTTTTATTTATCAAAATGTGGTCCCCAGAATTGTACACAGTTCTCTAGGTGTGGTCTCACCAGTACAGAGTAGAGAGGAATAAGGACTTCATGCTTCTTTGATACGGTTCTTCTTGTAATGCAGCCCAGAACTATGCTAGCTCTTTTAGTAGCTGTTTCACTAGGCTGGCTCATGTTCAGCTTGGGGTCAACTGAAGCATTCCTCATCTTGTATGTGTGCCTTATATTTTTCCTCCTTAAATGTAATACTTGGCATTTCCTTCTGTTGAAAGACATTTTGTTCCTCTCATCCCAGATTTCCAACCTGTCTGGATTAGATTGGAATTTCATTCTGTCTTCCTGGGTGTTGGCAATACTCCCAATTTTGTGTCCTCTGCAAATTTGATAAGCAGCCCATCAGTGCCATTACCCAGATCATTAATAACAATTTTGAATAACACCAGCCCCAAGACAGATTGCTACAGGACCCCACTGCTTACTGCCTTCCATCTTGACGTACAGCTGTTAATGCTGGCTCTCTTAGCCAGCCAGTTGTGCAGCCACCCCACTGTAGTGCCATCCAAACCACACTTTAACAGCTTGTCAATGAGAACATCATTTAGAACCTTGTCAAGGTTTTGCTGAAATCACAGTAGATTATACGCACGACATTCCCCTTGGCTGCTAAGTAATAAAATATCATAATAAATCATAATAAAAATATGATCTCACATCTTACTTTTCCTGGTGACAGTTTGCTTCGTACCTTTTACTAGCAGAAGAAAACTTTTCAGAGTCAAACTGCTCTTTAGTATCTACCTCATTTTTTTCCTTACTCAGAAGTAAGCACGGGTGGGGAAAGATGCCCTTCCATGCAATTGATAATTCAAACATTGATTGGGGGGATTTATTTAATCCTTCTCCTTTCGCAGATTGGAGATCAGTGCCTGCAATTTTTGGTGCAGACAGATCCATCCTCCTCCTCCCTGGAAGCACTAATAATGAAGCTAAAGCTTAAATATTTTGTACACATAATTAGAAGGTAAAAGTCATTGGAGAAGACCCTGAGGCTTGGAAAAATCAAAGGCAATTAAAAAGAGGTTGATAGAAGACAAAATGATGAGATCCTATCACTTTGAGTATACAGAAATTCAAAGAAGCAATTATTAACAGACAGTCCTTATTTTAAATACATATTTAAGCCTCTATTTTAATTTATGCCATTAAAACCGATTCAGTTGAAGAGAAAATT
Source organism: Liasis olivaceus (assembly GCA_030867105.1). Taxonomy (NCBI): domain Eukaryota; kingdom Metazoa; phylum Chordata; class Lepidosauria; order Squamata; family Pythonidae; genus Liasis; species Liasis olivaceus. The sequence goes on along the minus strand of CM061349.1, from coordinate 239,789,220 downwards.
GATAGAAGCAGAACTCAATTATTTATATCTTAACTAATTAAAAAAATATTTTCCCAAAGGATCCAAGATAAACTCACTTAGGTGATATAAATGATACACATGTTTCCCAAAATTTAGCCACATCTTAATTCTAAATCAGATTTATGGTTACAAATAACCCCAGAGTATATAATGAGATTTCTTTATGATGTTAGGCTTGCAGTTTAAGCTTCCCAATATACAGGTAGCAGATAACAGAAAACATAGATCATCTCATTTGAGATTCAGCTGGAGCCCCTCCCTAGGGGCCAATCTCCCCTTTGCCCCACAGAAAAGTGGAAGAGTTGGTTCTTGCTAGCCCACTGCTGATCCAGGGCAAGGCAGGGTTTTCCAGGGCTCAGGTGGAATTAAACGTGATCCAGATGTGCTTGCAACCTTCTACATCTCAGAGGATTGAGCAGCTGTGTGTTGCCACTTCAAATTTCTAGAAAGTCGCCCAGTCTTTTGTGACTAGAACTTCCCAACTGTGGGTTTGTCCTGCATTCCTCCCTATAGGCTGATATAATTTGGCTGCTTTAGTAAAAGGCAAAAGATTTATACGATCTGAAGAGAAACCAGAGTATTAGTAATTGCTGCAAGGAAATAGAAGTACTGGCATTGCATGGCTGTGGCTGGCAGCAACCAGAGATAGCCCATGGACTAAGCAAAATGGCTCCTTCTGCCTAGAAAATAAAAAAGTAAACAGTATGGGCACATATACACACTTTGTCAGAAAACCTGTAACACATTCATTGGTGACACAATCAGGAGGACACAACTTGTAGAATTCATCTTTCTCTCCCTGCTCAGATTGACCTGAGCAGCACAGGACAGTGGGCTTTCAAGCAGTCCTAATCCTGTTAAGTAAACACAGATCTCGAGAGTACCATACCCATGTTTAAAAACAGGTCTAGCGCTCTTTCAAAAGAGAGCTAAACCTGTGTCTATACAGATCCCGTGTAATTCCTGACTGGCATTTTCTTAAGTCAAAATGGCTTCAGAGGCCATTCCCTGTGACTGGAAGAGATGCAGTACACTCACAGCAGCCTAAACTGGCCAACAGGTCCTGAGCAAAGCCTGACCCCGGTTGGTACAAGTAGTCCTCACTTAGCAATCACAATTGGGACTACCAACTCCGTCGTTAAGTGCCACAGTCACTAAGCAGAAAATCATGTGACTGTGACAGACTTATGACATCACTTCCCATTCGGTCATTAAGTGAGTCACCACGGTTGTCAAGCGAAACATCACATGATCGCAACTTGTGATTTTACTTCCATGTTCTCCATTAATTCTGTTGTTGCAAACCAGTTGGGAAGTATGCAAATGGCAATAACATGGCTGTGGGATGCTGCAATGGTTGTAAATGCAAGGATTGGTCACAAAGTTGTTTTTCACACTGTTGTAACTTTGAATGGTCACTAAACAAGGCAGCCGGTAAGTGAGGACTACCTATATGATTAATCATATTGTTGGCAAAACATCCTAGATGGTGTTCACAGCAAAAATTGCAGAAGAGGAAAGCAGAAAAGGAACAACACAACTATAAATCTGAAACAGCTCAATATAACTTTAAGCAGCTCTGCTATGGATCAAAAACAATGTCAAGGACATGTGCTAACAACAAGAATTAATGTGCTAACTTCACACCAGTTAGATAGATGTGAGGATGGGTTCTCTGTAGGAGTGAAGCAGGGGTAAACTAAAAATTTGCAAAGCAGAAACTTTGTAAGCAGTTTCTTTTACACATTGCTGCACTTCTGATGATGAAAACTCTAAGCAGGCAGATTTACCTGGAAGAAAGGAACCCTTCAATTGTCAAATCAAATCACATCAAATCCTTTATTACGGTCACTGATCAACATTTTCTACAGTTCTATAGTAAAAGTTACATCACACAAAGCAAGAAAGAAACAGTAATTAAATTATTCAGAAATTAAGATAAAGTGAACTGGAATAAAATGTGAATGCAAATGCTATAATGCCAAAAAGCTAAATTGCAAAATTATTAAATGCTAAGGCACTGAAATGCTAAAATATTGTCCCACCTATTCCAAGAACATCCCATTCCTTTTCTTCTTGTCTTGTCTTTTTCACACTATTGCCTTATCTAGCAGATCACCAAACAGAATTTAGCCATTGATTATGTAATATTTGGTTCTCTATCTTCAAGTAAATATCTGACATAAAAATCACTGGAATTTTCAGGAGATTTAAAGATGATAGGAGTTTTACAATTAGAGGTTAGTGCAAAAGCAAACTCGAGTCACACCAGAGCACTACGAATCTCCTCCACATCCTTCTTCAGGCAACGAGCAAGCCAAGCTTCCTTATGCTCCAGCTCTCATTCCAACTCTTTATAAAAAGAGCAGTATAGAAGGGCACATGGCACAGATTCCACCATTTCTATTCCACAGGGCTGGTCTAGTGGAGAATTTTCTTTTATTCATTTTCGAAAGTCACTGAGAGAAGGATGGTGAATGTGCAAGAGTAAATAGCTGTGATATTTCAGATAAGTGAGATGCTCCACATTCCACCATTTTAGGAATATTAATCTGATTCCTGGTTTTATACTATATTTGTGGGATGTTTGCTATGATCTACCACCTGTATCAATAAATCTCTGTCTCAGTACGATCTTTGATTGTTCATGCCCTATTTCTAGCCACAGTGAAAACCCACAGTGGAGGAGTTTCCTCACTGCTCCTTGAAAGCAAGTAGACTAGTAATGGATTGTTAGTATTAAAGTAGTAGGCCTTATGGAAGAAAAATCTACTTAAACCAATGGTTGAGTATTCTTAACCAAGCCTTGGTCTTTGTCTTGACCAGGCCCACCACTTCTTGCTGCATCTGGGATACAAAAGCATTGAAAAACTTAACTTAGGAATGTGGATTAAGCAGAGGAGTTGTGCCAAAGATTTGATGACAGGTGGAAAGGGAGGACACACTAACTGTTTAACTTTCTTGGTATCTGCAACAAAAATTACAGTGAAAAATTGCAAACAAATATACCTAGGCCTACATGTATATGAAATTACTTTTTCCAGCATCAGAAAGATTGGTTCTTCCAACAAATCTTTATTTTCAAGAACATATGCTAGCAATAATATAAAGTCGAGACAACACACTTTTCAAATTTCACCATAGAAATGTATGATGAATCATGTGCTCTACAGCTTCAGTGATCATAGATTTGAAGGGGATGGATTGAAGCTGATTGCTGGAATGAGGAAATAAATTAAATAATACAAATATAGGCTGTTGAGTCTGAGGGAAAGAAAGAAGCAGACGATTTACAAGGTCACAATACATGAAAGTTTTGTCCAAAATTAACAAAAACAAGATACTCAAAAACTCAGACAACATTTGATTTTAAGGATATGCCTGCTGGATCTTTTGGAGGACATGTCCTCTTTTGCCAGACAACTGGTAACCCTATGCACAGCCCTAATAAATACATATAAACATTTTGATGAACAGTATCAATGAAATGCTGTGATATGTCTATATCTACAAAGATCAAAATCTTGCAAGTCTTCCCTGTGACACTCTATGGAAGCAAATGTTGGACTTTGAAGAAGCAGGATAGGAATAATATTGATGTTTTTGAATTTTGGTCTTGGAGAAGATTCCTGAGAATACCATGGACAGCCAAGAAAACAAAAGAATGGATTAATGAACAAATCAACCCAGGCACAAGTGACCAGGCTCAAATTACCCTACTATGGACACAAGCTATAATGCTGGGAAAGGTATAAAGAAAGAGAAGAAGAGGACAACCAGCAACATGATAAACGAACTCAGTTGCAGTGGCAATGAGTACACCACTGGGACACCAGAAAGATCAGTTATGGATAGATCATCATGGAGAAAATCTATTTATGTGGTTGCTAGGAGCTGAAAACAACTTGATGGCACATAATCATCAGTGAAATAACATTAATTGCACACTTAATCATCATCCCCATCATCATCATCAGAAAAGAAGAGGAGAAAAAAAGAAACAAAGGTCTGGAAATTAACAACTCCAAAGACTTGGACCATGTTGCTTGAAAATCTTCTCTCTGCTCCTGTGTCCTTATTATGAAGTAGTGGATGGGGTTGAAGGGAAAAAAATTGTTTACATGCGGAACACATTTTTTCTAACGATGCTTACTTTCCTCCTATCTCATAAACCAGAGGCCCCTAACATAGTCCACAAAGCCCACCAATGGGCCACTAGCCCAAAAGAAAAAAAAAGTAGTGCACCTCTTTTCTAAGGGCCTATGTGGAGTGTCCACTGAGGAGACCAAAAGATTCGCCCTCTGTTTTCTGCATTTTGGCCATGCGTCAACTAGGCATTATAGGTGACAGGACGACTGGGGCTGCAAATGGAAAAGCCTTGAGGATAAAAGCTTTATGGTTTAGTTGTTAAAGTGCCATAAGAGTCATTGCTTTTGCTATATCACATAACATGGCCAAGCCTCTGGATGTGATTCCTTAATGTTGTACTTCCCCTTTGAAAAAATACTCCCTTCTTTTAAACTCCCAATTATATTTTCTTATGAGCTGCTGAGCAGAGCTGTGATACCCCATGATGAGATGCCCAGCTTGTTAGTTCTGCTTGACCTCCCACTTGACTCTTATTACACCTCGCCTGAGATGAAGGCCCTGAAATGCTTCCAGGTCTCCACTTGGGAGTGTTGAAGTGTTAGCCCTGCAGTCCGCTGTGCAAGTGGCGGGTCAAAGGGGTGCATGGGAGGCAAAGGGCAAATTCCTGCCAGGACAGATAACTCTGCAGCAATTGCAGGCATGCTGAAGCAGAGGTGAAGAGCAGGGTCAAGACTTTTGATAAACAGAGTGAGTATTTTGGAGGGCCTGCTTATATGCCTAAAGACAAAATGCTATAATGGTCCCTGTTTTGTCCAAGTGTCAGCCATGAAAGCTTCCTCCAGATGTCAACAAGCGGCATGGCATAGATATACAAGGACCAGGCACAAATTTTATATCTATTTACAAAGCTGGTGTAATATTTAGAAATACCTCCCCACTGAATATTGTATAGCCCAGGTCTTGCTAATCCTTTACTGTACTAGATAAAAACACAGTACAGGAATCCAAACTTATATTTTATCCACATTGGACTATTGTAATGTGTTTTATGTTGAACACCAATAAAAGTAGATTTATTTTCTACCTGATCTGTTGCTACTATTACTTCTACTAGTAGTATTTTGTTTTCTGTCCCATGGTATCACAGAGTTTAAGCCCAGTGATCCATTGACAAGCTCATCTGAAGATGTCATCTCCACTATCAGCACCATCACCCACTCTTCCCAAAGAAAAGAGAAATGGCTTCAGCCATACAACTCATCACATGCAAAGGGAAAATATGCATCAGAAAGGGAAATAAAAGAGTGAACAGGTAAGAAAAGAAGTGAGGAGAGAGGCAGAAAACTGTCAATCATATGAATCCAAGGGGAGAAATACCAGTGCCAGCTCGTATTGGAAATATGTAAATATAAAATTATAAAATTGTAGTCAGATCTACAGAAACATGTTTTACAGGCCTAGCTTTCTCAGAAAACATATAGGACACTAAGTAGAATGTGGATAGTTACACAGAGTTCCCATGTCTCTGTATCTCATAATAATACATGTAATATACTCCAAAAAGCTGTATCATCTTGCTTTCTCACAAAGATTTAGGCATGTAAATCTATTCATTGCATTGATCTGATTCCCTTTTATATTCAACTTAAATTAAATACACAGCAGAAAAGATGTCCATTGCTCCCTCTCTATCTGTCTCTTTCTCTCTCTTGGGCTATTTAGATTTTTCTAATATTATTTTCTTTGAACCCAATGAGCTGGTTTCCTTTTCCAACTGAAAAGACTCTCTGTTGTGATCATTGTGAAATGCCATTCTTTCTCATGGACCTGTCTCCCAACACCTGGCAGCAGGGCTATGGGACAGGACACAGCTTAACAATGGGCTTTCACAAGGTGCCAGAATGCTTGTGAGCCAGTATGGCCTTCCTACTCAGTGTCACCTTCTGGGTGGTTCCACTTTTGAATGACAAGAAAATGAGGGAGGGGGTAAGAGGGAGGAAGCTACAGCCCTACAGATGTTGCACTGCACTAATCAGTGATGGGAGAGGAAACAACTATCAAAGGAAACAGGAGAGACAGAGGAAATGAGGAAGGACAATCATACACACACACACACTCTCTCAAATGCACACTTAGTGGGGGAAGTCCCAACAAGGTAAACACATAAAATAACTGAACAAACAACAAAAACAAACTGAGCCTGTTAGGCATATAGGAAACTGTCTTATGCCAGATAAGATTATTTGTCTGTATCTAGCCCAGAATCGTTTTTCTCTGACTTACTACCTAGGTCTCAGAAGCAATCTTGCATATCAGTTTTCCAGCTATTTAGCTGAAGATGCTAGGACTGAACTCTGCATATACTGGTGACTTCCACATGCAAGCAAATAAACTGGGTTAATGACTAGTTTTTACTGGCTCTTTGCTATAAGTGAACATTTGGTCTTACATAGGATACCATTACAATACCCCAAAGCTAGGTTCATAGCAACTGTCCATGCTGTTGTGAGTACCAGCTCTATACCCTGCACGATTGACATTTCCCAGGGTTTCTTATATCTCTAACTGGCACAATACCAGATTAGAAGCAAAAGAAACTGGTATATGGGTGTGCCTTTCAACTATATACTAAGCTTTGCATATCTATAACAGGAAGACATAACTAATAGGGAGAAGCACTGAACTGACCTTCCTATCTGGTGACCTACCAAGTCAAATGCCTCCACAGCCATATAATACAACCAAGCAGGGGTTCAAAATTGCCTTGCTTTGCTAGCTGCGTAGGAGTCCAACCAAAAGTCCATCTCAACCTACACTAATATGTAGCATGACTCTGAAGCAGTAAGAATGTAAGATGTGACTGTGAAAGGTCATGGTTGACACTGGGGACTCCATACAATTATGGAATTTTTCCCATCTATTCTATCATAATGAAGACACAACATTGCTATTGCAATCCATATATTCCCTATCAGCAACAGAGGTTGTGTAACTCAGTTGCACATTGGTGAATATCTTTATATATTAGTAGCTTGTACAGACTATTTGGGCCATTTACATAGCAGACTATTTGATGGGAAATTGAGCAACCAACACTATCCTCTGCTTCTTTGAGTGAGATGCTGTTCTGTTTTAATAAGGAGTAGATTGTAATAAAAGTTAATTAAAGAGAAAGGGATATTTGTAAAATGGTGTAGGATTTATAACAGTCAAAGCTACCTGAAGCTTACATTTCAGCTATAGAACTGAGATCATAACCTTTTGCGTTTTCCAAGCTCTTTTCTTTAAGTATGCTTTCAGTGTGTTCAAATATCAGCCCTATTTCTGAGGTTTAAATAAAAAAATTGTGTAGCCAAATACACCCATTCCCAAGCCTTATCTTAACGAGCAGCAAAGACATGTCTAGCCCACTATCTGCACCTTGCAAAAAGAAACAATGAGGAACTAAAGCAGACAGCAAGACAAGTGCCAGTGCCAACGTAACACCCTCCCCAGAGAATGGAGGGAATGGAAGACTGCTAATCATCACCCTGCCAGGACCTAATCGTCCAGAGGTAAGCTCCTGCAAGAAGCAGGAAGGGTGTGGACAGGATCTGAGTTCAGCTGCAGCTCAGCTAACAGGGACTGTTCTCACAGGCTTTGATCTGCTTTGGCAAATGGGATGCTGTGCAAGTAGTTTCAGAAACACTGCACTGAATTGGAATTTGTTTATATTCCATCAAGATTTCCAGTGAATGATGTATCTGCCAGTCCGGTGTGTGGCCATCGTAAAGAGACCAAGCTATTTTTCAGGATTGTGCCAAGTGTTCAAGAGTTGGTGTAACTATCAGTTACTTTACTTCCAGTCAACTCATAACGGACTAGCAAGTCTGCTTCTCTGTGCTCAGAGATTCAAAGAAGTCTGAAGTGGGAGGTGCACAGCTCTTCCTAATTTAGTTTTAATTCTTCATTCCATTTGTGATCTTACGCACTATTACATGCAAAAGACTACAGGTTCGGTCCATGACATCTTCACAGTGGGAAAATAAGCTCTAATGAACACATGGCTGTGCTGACTATGGATAATGAAAGTTATAGTCAAATATTTCTCAAGAGAAACAGTTCAGGGAACCCTGGTGTAGATAGTGCTGAATTACAAAGATCCATAATATGTTTCTCTATGAGTCAATTTCCTCAAGTAGGGTGTAACTATAAACAACTTACTAGGGAGTGGACTTTATTCATTTGCTTCTACTGGATCATTATATTTTGCCCAAGGCCCAGCAAAATTATGTATGCTCTAGTAAGATCAAAGCATATTCTAGACAACTCATTGGCATTGAGTTTCAGAAGTGGACCAACGTTCTGCATCTTCTGCTCTCTCACTGTGATAAATTACAATTTTCAATATCTAGAATTTGTTGACATTCCCAACTGGCACCAGTTGCCCCATTATATCTGGTAGGTACAGGTTTGGAAGGCTGTAGTGGACCAAACTTTCCTCATCTTCACAGAAATATGGACAGACTTCCTTTCTTTTTGCCATCGCTGTAACTGAATTCTTTAAAGCACAGTACCATAATAACATAATTGCTCCTGGCACAAATATGACAATAACTCTGCTAACTGGTTGGGTGTCAGGAACATGCACTGTTGTTCAGAGGTTTGAAAAAAATGAATGAGAAAAAAGGTCAAGGCTGAGATTCCATGACAGATTTCAAGCCAAATGAATCATAACATTATTTCAACCCAGCTTTTAAGAGAGAAAATTAAACTCTTTCCTTTCCAAAAAGTAATATTGTGATTCTTTTCCTTAAATCTCTTTTTAAAAAGGTGCAGGTGGCAGTTCAGGTGGACAGTGAGGCATTCTTCATTTGAATAGAAGAGTATAATTTAGCATTTGCAAAATAAGTGTACAGTTAGTATTATCATCATGTAAGCAAACACAAACTGAAACACATATTGAACTGGATTCCTTCAGATGGATTGTATTCATTCCTGATAAAATAATGAATTGGCTTTTTAATTTTGATTGCTGGAGTTTCATTGCATAATGAACATAATCTGCTAGTAAAAGTATCTTTATTATATTTGGTTTCCAGAGAATTTTATGTCATGCTTATTCTTCTAATGAGATTCCCCGCAACCCTGGGCTAGGATTGAAAGCTAAAGACTAAAAAGAAAATTATGGTGAACATTTGAGGAACACTGTACAACTGTCCTCCAGTTAAACTGTTGTTTAAAATGTTGACTGCAAAGCATGCAAATTATTTTCATCCTTTAGAATCATAACAGCAACCATTGGTTGATGCTTCCATCGGAATCAGGACCTGCCCTACCAATAGGTAGAGTGAAGTAACTATCCCAGGTGACAGATGTTCAGAACAACAGTTACATCTGGGATATTTCCTCCCCTCCAGCCATTGTTCCTGAGATCCCCAGCCATTATTTCTCAGTTGGAGGACAGTTGTTCATGCTATAAGTAAGCCTCAGTGTGCTACAGGATGCTGACTTTTCCTAGTGTTGAAGTAACAGTCAGCTGCCAATTTGGTCAATTTCAGTACATAGCATGGAAGAGGATGTCACTTTGCCTCTGAAGTAAAAGGTCATGGGTCAGTCCTTGACTAAAATAAATGGCAGCTTGTGGTCCTGGTTACCTGCATGAACTTCCCATTATTGATATGCTATGCTAATTTACCTTTAATGTATAATTTCTAGTTGGCTCTTCTACATTAATTTTCAGTCATACAATAATTATACAAAGGCTACACCACACAGAATATGAGCTGAACATCCATATGCATCATTAAAAGCGACTAGTACAGCTTCTCCAAACTAGTACCCTTCTGATGGGTTAAGACTGCGATTCCCAGAACCCCCAAGATTGGCCAGGCTGGCTAGGAAATCTGGGAGTTACAGTTTGGTGGAGAAGTGTACCTATGCAAACAAAAAGGGTAACATTCATATTGCAGGATTTAAAGCTTGTAATAAATACTGAGACTGCAATCTTACCAACATCCACCTAGGAGTAAATCCTACTGAATGCAAAATGGTTTACTTCTGGATAGAATCAGAGGCTTGCACTGTAAGTAAATATAGTTTTCTTATTCTACATATGAATGTGTATGCTGCTATCTGATTCTGAAGCTTAAAGTACATGACACAATGATGTAAAACTATGCAAACAAGCAAGCTGTGGCTGAAGCTAAAATCCTGTGGCTCCACTTTGCTTCTGCTTTGCATTCTGCCTTAGACCCAACCCTTCATTGTTCCCTTTCTGCCCTCCATGTCCAACAGATCGACGAGACTGACCTGCTTCATGGAATTGTTGGAACCACTGGGCAAACATGTACATCTGAAAGCCCAGAAAGCACTACGTGGTGTTAAGACTAAAATTCAGATCAAATCAGTCAAAGGTAATTCTATGACACTGAAATCCAGTGCACTTCCTGAATTAGAAACAGTAAAATAAATGGGAACGAATAAAACAGTCAGAATTTTCTAAAACACTGGAAAGGTTTTAAAGGTCATTTAACTGTTTTTGATGAAGGAGGAGATTCTGTGCATATCCTCCACGTGTTAAAAGGATGCAAATATAGATGTTCTGTAAATTTTTATTAATATTTACTGAAATAGATGCCTCTTCCATGTATTTTGGCTAAATCAATAAATGACCATCTTCCATGAAGCAGGTCAGTTTGTCTGCAGACAAACGTATCATCTTTTTTCCTTTCATGCTCTCACAACTAACACTTGCTCCGGTTACTGGCAAAGTCGAAGGAAAAGGACTCTGAAATTTCAGTAAGCTCTGAGGCAGGTTATCACTGTGCTTGATAGGGGATCATGGAAATGTTATAACAGGGACCCAAGACTGCTGTAAATGGACAGTTTAGGCAATTGTCTCTCAGCTGCTCTGATTGCTTTCAAAGACATGGGACCTGTTAGCTCCCTTCCCAAACAAAGACTCTGTAAAAAGTCACACCAGTCCTGAGACGGAGGGGGTGGTGGTGGTGAAATATCTTTTTCTCTGAGCAAAGCTGTCAGAGCCATTTAAGCCAAGACCTCTGCAAGCTGTTTTCCTCTGAGATGGCTTTTTCCTGTCTGCTCCCAAGTGACTGAAAGGTTTAGATAAGGCAAAAAAAAAAAAAATGGCATTCAATAGGCACATAACCCCAGACTTGAAGTCAACATGGAAAGCTATACTTTTGTTAACCAGCAGCACAAAGGGAATGCTGGTGATGGGGCAATGGAAGGAGGAAGAAAGCAGGCTTTATATTTGCAGTCCATCACAATTTGTCTCATCTTATCTTCTTGAATGCATCAATGCTCTTATTATGTTCACATGTTTAAAAGGTATTTTCACAAGGCATCATAAAGTGTCACCATCTAGCAATTAATCCATCAACTCCCTAAGAATCTAATGTGATCATGGGTATTATTTGTCAAAAAAAAAAATGCAATGGAACAATAATTCGGATTTAATCAAGAATTTTGGATTTCAGTTATCAGCAACACAATCCAAAGAATTTTGGTAGTACTGTTCTAGGGTCGCAGAAAGTTACCTTTACTAGATGATTATAATTCCACTTAGTTCAGCATTACCTTCAATATCCTTCCCCAACCTGAGGTTGTCCAAACATATTAGACTACAACTCCCATATCATCCACTGCCAGCATATGCCATGATTGTACTAGCTGTGGATGATGGGAGATATAAATCAGTAAGACAAAGGAAATCAGGTTTTCCAAGATTGGCTTGCACTGATTGGATGTCAGCCCTTTAAGGTAGGCCAGGACAGGAAACTAACTGCAAATTTGGCTGGAAGCTATATTTTATTCATATAGGCCATAGTAACAGAATCTTGAAAGGTTGACTTTGTTTTTCCTTCCTTCCCTTTTATATCCCAATGAATTAAAATAAGCCAGTCTAAACTTCTTTCTCACACTTTTTCTGTTTCTTGGGCTTAAAGCATGCTTTTGTTTTTGCATACTTTCTGTTTCTATTTCTGCATAGTTCCCTCAAGGTCATTTCTGTGATTCTCTACACCATAGTAGCTCTCCTTGGATTTTTAGACCGAAGTTCTTAATTGGTTTTGCCAAAGACTGCATTTTGGATCATCACAATGTTAAGTATGTGCTCTTGGTCTCTCGGTGCCCTTCTTCCAAATGCATGAGGATGCAGCATGGACCTTGGCCACATTGGGACTCACCTGTCAGAAGGGCACAAGTTTGGTTAAGACTATGAAGGTAGAAGAGGAGGCAACATAAGGTGCCTAGAATGGATCAGAAAACTGAAAACACCTTATAAGAGTTTTGGACATTTGGATCCACCATATGTATTACTCTACTTTCAGGCTTCTCACAAGTGTACACAGGAATGTCATACAATATTTCATTGGTGTAATAAGGTCTTCACAAAACACGGGATTAGATTAATATTAAGGAAGGTATGGTGGATGTAATGTTGAGCCATCTGATATGTAATATATGGGTTGGGAACAGAGACTTCAAGGGAAACAATACTGTGCAGTGTGTTTATAATTAGCAGTACATTCTTTCCTGTTGTCAAGATGGCATTCTTCAACAAACCTCCTCCTCTCCTAATTGACGGTTTGAAGCCTCGCTATAGTAAACCATGAGACGTATCTGTGGATTCCATGTTTACATACCTGAAACAAAAGACCTCAAGCTCTTTTTTGAAGTTAATTAAAGCTTCACTGGTATTCAAAAATTTCTGGATGAGTCCACCTAGATAGAGGATACAAGTAATCTCTAGTGCTTCTCTCTGTGATCTTTCTCTGACAAATCTTCAAGGTACTTATCCAAATAGGACAGACATCAGTCACAATGGCATGAAGAATACAAAAAAGATGATTGGACTTAGCACACTTTTATGGATGAACACTGTCAGCTGTCCTTGCCTCACAGAAAGGATTTCCATTCTCCAACAGTTAAAAGTAGAAGGAAGACCTTTTCAGCTGAAAAGATCTGGCCATTTTAGATCTGCACCAAGGATATTTCATTGTCAGCTCTTCTCAGTTATATGAATGGAGACTGGTAATGGTAATTCCAAACAGAAAATATAGAATTTGCTTTCCAAAACCTGCACAGTAATATTGTTCTTTTTAAAAGCCATAGACAGTGCATGAAAAAAGTAAACTAGCAACATTCACAACAGGCAGTTTCCAGAGAGTCTGTATTTTATGGCAAAACCAGCAAAAAATGTTGCATTTTTTATCAAACTCTAACAAATTTATTATGGCATAAGCTTTTGTAATGTATAGTCCACTTCATCAGTTTTATTTATGTGTTAGATTCAGGAGCTCAAGGCTCATAGTTGCCTGGTTGGGTGAGAACTTAAAGTGTAAAGTCAAAGGGTAGTGATATACAGAAGGTTCAGATAGTGATAATTACCTTATTAACAGAGACCATTTACCAAACAAACAAACAAACCCAAATATGTATCAGTTACAGCCATCTACCTCCTCCCGTTAATAAGCCAATGTGTGTGTGTGTGTGGGGGGGGGGGTGTTGCACATTACATTTAATCATGCCCAAGACCTAGCAGCTCCATTCACGCAGCACACTAATCTTGTTTAGTTTTGACCTTGGTTGGTGTTTTATGGCCTTGTACATTGTGTAAAGCGAATGCTTTGGTTAGTTTTGATTTAATGAATTAAGGAGACCCAGGAGGTAGATAATACAGTAATCAAGCTACACATATCTAGCTTGTCATGGGCAGAACCTTGCACATAAAGCTGCAATCCTAAACGTATGAACTTGAACATTTAACTCCATCAAAACTGATAGGATTTTCAGAGGACTGTGGAATCAGTCTGCCTCATTCACTGAATGAAATGCAGGGTCTAAATAGTACGTTCTTCTACTTAAATCCTCCCCCCTCCCCCCATTTTCCCTCTGGCTGCTGCATTTTTTCTTCCCACAAATATTCCTCAAGGGGAGAAGATACAATAGTGCATTGTTTCTCAACCTTGGCAACTTGAAGACGTGTGGACTTTAACTCGCTGGCTGGAGAATTCTGGGAGTTGAAGTCCACACATCTTCAAGTTGCCAAGGTTGAGAAACACTGCAGTAGTGGCATAATGACCTTTGATTGAAAGCAGTAGGAACTCACTATCTGGAAGGAGTCACAGAAGCATAGTTAGGGATGGGAGTGTTAATATGAAATACTCTGTTATGGCTCCTCTGGGAATCTAAGACGTGGGACATAGTCCCTTTCTTTACTCCCCAGAATTATATCTTACTTTATTACCATTCTGTGCCCTCCCTTATTTTTTCTGGTAATGTCACTGTTGACAGCCTATACTCCCAGGATCAAAACAGCTTGAAGAAGACACTCCTGGGCTTCAGTTTTGTAGCATTTTTTAAAAACTGTGATCAAGAAGCATTTTTGATACTTCCCCATATTGGAAACTGGGCTAATGCCAAGCCCGTTTCAATGCTACATAAAATAAAAAAGATAATAGTGGAGAAGAAAAATCTCACAAGAAACTTTGCAATGCCATCTTTTAGGATTTTTTTTTAAGGGTTGTTTTTTTCTAAAAAAAAATAATCACAATAAATCTTTTAAGGAAGAAAGAAAGAATATATTTGCATAGTGGTGCTAGAAAAAAATCATCTCCCTCATCTTCACCTCCATATATGGAGAATTACAAGTGGTGGAACCAAAAAGGGCAATTTCATCACTAGGTTTTGCTACTTTCAGTAGTCCTCCCCTTTCCTTAGAGATTCTGCACTTACTAAACTCTTTTTCTAGAATAATTTTTCTTTTCTTCTATCCTTTCTTTTAATTCCCTTTTTGACAGTAGTTATGCTCTCATCTGTCTTCCAACGAGATTAAGAGGAACATTGTACTGACAAGAAACTGTTCCTTACTAGCTCTGCATTAAAATACCTTGCTGGGCTCTTTGATGAAAAAGGACCCCAGATTTCTGAGCAGGAATCATTCAGAAACAGGAAAGATTTTTATCACCCACAAATGATGCTCCTGAAACATACTTAGTTGACCAAATGCAGTGCAATGTTGTTTTCAGGAAGAATGACCAATTCAGGTCTCTGCCACTCAGCTGACTTGGTTCTTTTTCTGAACTTTGTGCATTGCTTTGGTATCGCCCTCCCAGACTCTCCAAACAAAATCTGGAAATGTGGCTTGTGCTGAGATTATACTCCACAGCCTGGCAGGCAATTTATAAAAAATAATCCACCACAACTGGACTGCAGGAGGTCCATAAAATTGCATAGCGAAATGACCAGCTCTGTATGCCATCATTATCCCTGCTTGTTGCTTCAGATGCTCTTGATTGTGAAGGCTAAGCAACGCTTTCATAACTAAAATTTGGTTTTCTGCAAATTTTCTGATGAATTTCTGCAAAAGGTCTGGAGCTGAAGCCCTGAAAGATTGGCTATCTCAGCATTTGGAGTTGCCATATGAAGGGCAACTATAGGGAAAAAAATCAAAAGCAATTTTAAAAGAGCTCTGCCTCTGCGCAGATTAACATAATTATAGACATATTCTTGTGGTAAACTTAATCATTAGAACTACTTTGCTTGAAATAATATTTCCTTTATAGTAAGGAAGTCAGAAATAGAGTGGTTATGATTCTTTAATTTTGCACCCTCTGCCTTAATGTTCTAGCATTCAAGGCATGGATTCTGCTTATCAAACAAGCCGACTGAAATTGCTGTTACCTACATTCAACTTTCTAATGTTAATGTTCCTTTAACTGGATATGTTTACGAAGCTTTAAGTTGGACCTAGTAAAATATCAAGGCATTATATAATACTTTGTGTGGCACTGTGACTAAATCTGACTAAATATTCAGAATATAGCTGGAAAGCTATTGACCAGTCTGGCTAATTGGTAATACAAGGTCAGAACATTTGCCTGAAACATTATAAAATCTGGGCACTTTCATGTTAAGTTTATAAGTCAAGGCAATCATACATAAAAAATCTCATCTGGAAGCAGCCCAAATACCATTAATGCAAATCTACTTTGCTTCATTTTCAGCCTATAATTCTCCAAGAGGGATGAGCTCCCTCCTTTGAGTCTAGAGCAGTGTTTCTCAACCTTGGCAGCTTCCAGATGTGCGGACTTCAACTCCAGAATTCCCCAGCCAGCCATGCTGGCTGGGGAATTCTGGGAGTTGATGTCCACACATCTGAAAGCTGCCAAAGTTGAGAAACACTGCTCTAGGGAGTAAACTGTTTTGCACATCACCTTTAGAAATAGCATGAGCATTCCTTCCTTCTGCACTTTGGGTGCAGCATTTGCTTAGGCTAAAATCATATTCTTTTGAATTTTGATCTTAACGGTAATGTACCAGTTACACAGACATTTCAAGGCATTATCAACAGCACCTAGAGAAGAAAGGAATACATTCAAATGAAGTGCAGGCATTATCATCAACACAACGTTGGAAACATCATCTCTGCCCACCAAACTTTTTTTTTTTTTCTGAAATGATGCGAAATAGATGAGGGATCACTTGGTGTCATATTTTCCATTTCTATTCTACTGCCATTATGTAACTAAAAAGGCTAAAGCTGGAATACTCACTTTGGGACGGCCCATGTTAATTACCAACAGTATTGTTTCTAGTGACCCTGGGAAATGTTGTGCTTTTTATATATAGACAGATCAATACAGATTGTTGATATTACATTACCTTCTGTTTTTAGTTCTTCCCTGTTGTTCAAGCCTTACTCCCCCTGCTTTGGCCTGGCTTTTATCTCATTTTGCAAACTGATAGTTTTGTTGCTTGCTGATGCTTAATAAATAAAAAAGCAGCTGAACTGAGTGTGGCATATATGCTTGCTCTGACCTGGAAACTGTATAGGGATTGACTGGGAATATGTTGGGTGCAAATTAAACTGGAAGTCACTGATAGTCATCTTCCAACACATAAAAGGGAGACACTTCCCTGCCAGGATGTTCTACTTGCTATAATTATATGAACACGTTCAGTCTTTAAGCTCATTTAAAGACTTGTGCAAGAAATTAATTTAGCACTCTGTAAGCTATCTGCCCCACTTCCATCACCTTTCAGGATGGAGGGAGGGAAGAAAGGAAAGTGGCAGGGGTGTGTGTGGAAATTATAACTATTGCTAGGATTGACTCTAAAAAAATAGCTTTAACTAGGCAGGTAAAATATTGGCTTGGGAGGAAGGGTTGCTCCTGGAGGAATCCATGGTGGGAGGATGCTTAAAGGAATGAAGTCCAGCTAAGTTCATCTTCCCTAAACAAACACAAGGCATTTCAATTTTAACATTGTCCAACTGTCTTTAAACCTTTAAGAGTCCGGTACATTTGTAATAGTGCCAGGCTTTTGACCAAGACACTTTGGACTCTTACTCAGCATTTCTTGGAATGACTGTGTGATGAAGTGTGCTTGGTCAGTCCACCGAGCACTGCAGAAGGAGAGCAGCATTGCAGCAGAGAGTCCACTGTGGCCAAAATGGGCAGTTAAAAAAAGCAAATTTGGGAGGATCTGTAGATTGTAGTTCTCACAGGAAGAAAAGAGTTCCCATCTCAGAACTGTAACATTTGCATAAGATAGATCTAGAAGCAGAGACAAACTAGCACTTGTGATCATATTCCCTCCCCCAACTTGCTATGCTATAAAGTCCAGCATAGCATTTATTTAGTTCTTATATAAGACCATGGAAGTGTTTGTGTGTATTTTAAGATTCTTGATTGGCACTGTTCAGTCTAATTAGTGTGTGTTCAGATAGCAAGCATAAACTCTCTTTCACTTGCTCTTTTGCTATTGTTGACACCTCCCCATGCCAATGCCCTTGTTACAGCTTAGCCCAGTGTTGTCCAAACTTGGCCACTTTAAGATGAGTGGACTTCAACTCCCAGAATTTCCCAAGCCAGCCACTGGGAGTTGAAGTCCACTCATCTTAAAGTGGCCAAGTTTGGACAACCCTGGCTTAGCCATATTCAGTAGTCACAGTGAAGCTCATGGAAATTATGGATAAGCAAAAGAATAGATTTCAATATTCTTCAGAAATCGAATACTCCTTGCTCAGGAAAGAACCTTGTGGAAGATTTTGTATTCTGTTTGAAAATGTATGTGAAACTCAGTAGAGAAGAAATTCTTGTTCTCCAGATGATAGAAGGAGTATGCATGCTATGCTTTCTGAAATAACCTTTTCCAGCACAATTTAGATTTTTTTGTTCCTCCGAGGGATTGCTGTCTTCAATCTGGGTAAAAAAAAATGAACCATACCACTTCTATTAACTCCAGTCAGCCATGCCTCTTGCTGTCCACCCCCTTTCTATTTCATAACAATATTTATATCCCCCACCCCCACTCCAGTGTGTCTTTTGATGCACTTGAGGTTGGAGCTCCAGCCAATGACATTTCTGTAACATATGCCACCCACAGAAAGGAGGAAATTCTGTAGCTCTGCCACAGAGTGTTTCATCTGAGATTTGGAACATTTGTTTATGACAGCCTGCTCTTCCAGAGGTATTGGAATACACTACCCATTACCAAGGGATGCTAAGTAGCATCTAATCATCTCTGAAGAACTCCAGGTTGGAAGGTGACTAGTTCACCATAATGATGCTAACATGTTTGTGGTCAGCACATCAGGACTTTTCTCAGCTGCTACTTCAAGATTCAGAACTACTTTGGTTACATATGTCATGCACCAGGACTACACAGCTTATGACCCACCAAGCCAAGTGTGGCTCACCATTGTGCCCTGCCAGGGAGTTCAATAAACCTCTTCTTTCATTTGGGAATCTGTTAAAAGGGGGCTATGTTGGAGTTGCTTAATTGCATGTTGTGCAAATAATTTAAATAACTAGCCCTAACTTCAGATACAAGTAAATATAAATACGGAACCCAGAATCTGGATTCTGATTCAGTTTCCTCAATATTGCTTCTCATCCCCCACTGTGGCAGTCATTTTTTGGAAAAGAAACTGGTCTTGTAAATAGGTTTCTCCTACAGTGAGCTCCCTGCTGCTATTAGATGAACAAACTCATTTTAACTTTTTCCTCATCTCATCAGCCATGCATACTTTACACATTTGTTCTTCTCAAGATGGGATCTTATATTGAAGTTCACACAGAGGAATGCTAAATAATTTAAAATATATATTTTAACAGGCTCCAGCTGAACCCTGGCAAGACCGAGTGGCTGTGGGTTAATGGCTCCTCTGTATCCGGGACGTTGTCATCGTTGGTTCTGGATGGGGTGGCACTGCCCCAGACAGACCCAGTGCGTAATTTGGGGGTCCTCCTAGACTCACAGCTCCTGCTCAAAGAGCAGGTGGCAGCCGTGGCCAGGAGGGCTTTTGCACAGCTTTGGGTTGTGCACCAGTTACGCCCTTTCCTGGATCGGGATGCCCTACGGACAGTCACTCATGCCCTTGTTATCTCCCAGATAGACTACTGCAATGCGCTCTACATTGGGCTACCCTTGAAGAGTATCTGGAAGCTTCAGCTGGTCCAGAATGCGGCCGCGTGGGCAATTTTTGGGGCCCGAAGAAGGACCCATATAACACCTTTGCTCCGTGAGCTGCAATGGGTACCGGTTTGCTTCCGGGTCCAATTCAAGGTGTTGGTTATCACCTTTAAAGCCCTACATGGCATGGGGCCAGGTTACCTGAAGGACCGCCTCGCCCCCACGACTTCAACCCGTCCCACCCGATCTCATAGAGAGGGCATGCTCCGGATCCCCGCGGTAAAAGAACTTCGACTAGCGGGGTCCAGAAGGCGGGCCTTCTCTGCTGTAGCCCCTGCCCTTTGGAACATCTTGCCCCCGGCGGTGAAACAGGCCCCCTCACTCCAGGCCTTTTGGAGGGAGTTGAAGACCTGGCTCTGCCATCTGGCCTGGGGCGGGGAGGGAGGATATCAGAAATGGGGTTGGCTGGCCCCTTAGCAGCCTGGTGGGGCCCTATTGGCCTCTTGGAGTTTTTAGCTTTTTATCTCTGTAAATTTCTAGCTTTATAACGTGTATAATTTTAAAACTTTTTAAACTTAATTATGCACTGTGATTTTAGTGATTGTAAGCCGCCCAGAGTCCCCCATTGTAGGGGAGATGGGCGGGGACAAATCAAATAAATAATAAATAATAATAAAATATGCATATTATATGCACATAAGATGATGTTTACAGGGAAAAATACAGTCAGTGCAGGGCTGAGACTGGCAGACCTTCTAGTTGAGAGATCTGTTTAGCACCTTAGTATTTTACTAGTTGCTTTATGTATTTGTTAAAGCAATTACGTACATTGTGGAACTACAGGCTGCTGGATCTTACAGATGCTGATTTGAATGCAGGAATTTGTAGTGGGGTCTGTAAATTGTAAAGAAGCTTTCATATTACTGAAAAAGTAGGAACTGAGTTATTTGAATCATGTTATGATAACCATGACAAGACTAGTAGCTGTCCCAAACTTAAAAATCATATTGTTCGATATCAAAAAATATATTGTTCTACAGATTAACTTCCTGCTAGTGTTAAGTATTGGTTGCTTTATACAAAATGGATTTAACTTATTAAATGTATTTTTATTGGCACTTAGACCTGATCACTTTAGGTTCTGGCCTTTTTTCTTCCTGTTCACAGCACACTTTAAATAAATAAGTAAGTAAGTAAGTAAGTATATTTATATGGTTGCCCATCTCACACCCATGATTCTGGGTGGCTAACAGTTAAAAGAATCTTTCCAGCAACATTCTTCTACAATGTAATCTAATGAAATCATCACTGGGTTTGTTGAATTTATATTGGTGCTTGATCTCAGATATACTTTTCCCTAAATTCAGTTTCATACATTATTCCATTACAAGGTGATTGCATACATTAACAACTAAAAAAAAAAATAAAAATAGTGCTATCAATCTAACAAATGCTGAAATCAATAAATGTCCAGTTAAAATTATTGTGACATTTCAAGTGTGTTTAAGCTAGAACTATTTACTTATTTACCTATTCATTTTGTGTCTACCACAATTGAAGAGATTCTTCATCAGTTTAGAATACAAAATATAAACACAAAAAACTCCCTGGTATAATGAATAAAATGACAACGCAAGTAAGACAGTAGCACGACCAGAATACATTGATAAAACAAAAAGAAGTTAAGCAACCAGCAATTAACATATAAACATTTCCAGAACCAGTAAAGTCAATGGTAAGACTTTATACTCCAGATAGTCTTTGTCTTTGTTTTGTTTTTAATAGCTTGTGGAAAGCCAGCTATGTGGGAACTGATCAACTTCCAGGGAAACAGACTGTTCTGAAGCTTTTCCACCTTCTTCACTTTGCAAAAATGAAGGACCACCATCAGGTTCTCATGGGAAGTCCAAGTTAGACAAGAGAGAACTGGTTGGAGAAGACAGTCATGCAAATATTTTTCACCAAGCCATGTAGGGCTTTAAAGCTTAAAACCAGCATGTTAGCAAACAGCAAGCAGCATTTAATCCCTTCTAAAAAGCAGATACGATTGTTTTGCCTTTTTGCATTAAATAAATTGTATTGCATTCTATTTTGTGTGTTGGCATCTAGGTTCTTTTTAAAAGAAACAGACTAATAAACATGCACTGCTACCTTAAGCATTTGGTTCACTCTGAAGCTCCATTCACAGGAAACTATTGTTCTGATCTGAGAATGTTTTAATATGCTAAAAGCTATAATATGACAAAGAAGACACGTTAATTCTATGATCTGATCCAATATTGTCTAGATACCTCAACATATCATCCTAATATTTCCCCTAGAAGGAATTCATCCATAGAGAAACCAAATGAAAAGGAAATGGGAAATTTGTTGGTGCTGCCTTTAAAAAAAAAAAAAAAGGAAACATTCAAGCACAACCTAATGCTGGTTTACTGTGTCAGATGATTCTATATCATATAAAGGAACATCTTTAAGAAATTATGAACATTTTGGTGGTTTGGTATGAACATTCCATTTCTGTTTGAATGAATTAAAAGCTGCCTTTTTAAGAATTAAAAGGAATGGCTTTGATTTTTTTTTAATCCAGTCTTCTGTTTTTGTTGTTGTTGTTGTTCAGTCGTTAAGTCGTGTCCGACTCTTCGTGACCCCATGAACCATATTGCGCCAGGCCTTCCTATCTTTCACTGCCTCCCTGAGTTTGCTCAATTTCATGCTCATTGCTTCAGTGATGCTATCTAGCCATCTCATCCTCTGCCGTCCTCTTCTCCTTTTGCCTTCCATCTTTCCCAGTATCAGGGTCTTTTCCAAAGAGTCCTCTCTTCACATTAGGTGACCAAAGTATCTGAGCTTGAGCTTCATTATCAATCCTTCCAATGAGCAATCAGAGTTGATTTCCTTTAAGATTGACTGGTTTGACCTCCTAGCAGTCCAGGGGACTCTTAAGAGTCTTCTCCAGCACCACAGTTCAAAGGCATCAATTCTTCGGCGTTCAGCCTTCTTTATGGTCCAGCTCTCACAGCCATACATTACTACTGGAAAAACCATAGCTTTGACTATGCGGATCTTTGTTGGCAAGGTGACGTCTCTGCTTTTTAATATGCTATCTAGGTTTGCCATAGCTTTCCTCCCAAGGAGCAAGTGTCTTTTAATTTCATGGCTGCAGTCTCCGTCTGCAGTGATCTTGGAGCCCAAATAAATGAAGTCTGTTACCTCAAACTCACATATTATCTACTTCATTAGAAAGAACAGGAAAAAGCAATTTTTAGCACTTTTATGTTTAACATTTTATGTTTCATTTTTGATGGAGTATTTCACATTATATAGTTGAAGATTAATGCTCTTCAACTAAACCAGGAGTTCCATTGGTAATGTAAAATCCTGTTGGAGAGGTAAAATACTGTTGTGATTTCAGGTACTGATACGCAATTCCCTGCATGTTTCCTTGCTTAAGTTCCACTGAGTTCTTTTTGCAGCACTGCTATTCCACTGAGTGTTGATGAGAGTATTGCCTAAACAGGAAAAACTACCCTCCCTCAATTCCAGTCTCACCTCTACCATAAACTCACAATCTCAGCCAAACACCACCATCTCTCATCTGCAGTACAGAAATAATACTAATAGCTACTTTGCAAATCTGTGAAGCTGACTGAGGAAATTCATTACAGTACGCTGCAGCACTTGAGAAAATACTATATAGATACTACAAATTCTTACTGCTCCATCAGCTTTATGCAGCTTGCAGCCACTGTTGCTACATTCAGTGTAGCTCCGTGCCGCAAAATCCAATGTTTTCCACAGAACTGAGATGTGTGGGGAGTGGCTGTAGCAGGGTTTAGGAACATGATTCATCTACTAAATGCTGTGGCTGCTCTATAACCAACTATGAAGCCCAGTCTGGCATCCTTTCCAAGCCAAAAAGATACTTTCTGTGTTAGAGCTGGTCACCAATGCAAACTCTTGGTAATTACTTATCTTCTCAGTGGCAAAGCCTGGTGGGCCAGCTATGGTCTCTGCTTCCAGATGTTCCTCTTTAGAGGAAGTGAAAGAGTTCACATGTCCTTCTGGCCCTGTGACAGCACACCTCTGTCATTCCTCTGCACTCCTACCTCCAAATTCACTTGCCTGTAACCCTCTTTATCAAGGCTGTGATAACAGACACTTACTTGCTGAATCTTGACATTTTATCAAATGTCCATATTTAATATTTTGCAAAGAATGTCCTTTGGTTGGTCCCGTTTGTCTTCAGAAGGAAAAAACACACAATTAGGGAAGCGTTATCTGTTCCTGGGCTAAGAAATGTTCACAACAATGACCTTTTGGAGTCATATTTCAGATATAGCTAATATGCAAGATTCAAAACTAGGAAATTGGGTTATTTTCTTTTTTTAAATGTAGGGTATTGTTTAACTCTCTTATCTAAAAATGTGTGATGACGAAAAGTCAAACAGTGCTTTTTCTTAATGAATGCACTAAATTCAAAAGAATGGTACTGATATGCCATTTAATAATGGTGCAGTGTGCAATGAAATAAAAAACGGAACGGGAACACTGCTTTTTATTGATCACGCCAGCCTTCTGAACTGACGAAGTTTTGTTGTGTTTTAATTATATGACTTGGCAAATAGGGCTAAGAACTGTGATTTTTCTCTTTCACATTGTTAGAACTCAGGGTCATTTATAAAAACTAAATGTGGAGAGATTAAGCACTGATAAAAGGAAATACTGTTTTGCACAATGTATCATTACATATTTAAATTGCCAAAACCG
Source organism: Liasis olivaceus (assembly GCA_030867105.1). Lineage (NCBI taxonomy): Eukaryota > Metazoa > Chordata > Lepidosauria > Squamata > Pythonidae > Liasis > Liasis olivaceus. The sequence goes on along the minus strand of CM061349.1, from coordinate 239,764,920 downwards.
GATATAGTGCTGGCTGTTAATTTCAATGGTTTTTAAAAGGAACTTGAGAAATCCAAAAAGGGTCAGGCAATCAGTCTTGGGACAAACATGTTGTTTCTAAAATCATAGGTAGCACGCCTTGAAATCAGCTGTTAGGGAGTGACGGGGAGGATGGCTGTTGTCCTCCTATCTATATTGGTGAGCTTCTGGAAGTCACCTGCTTGACTTGCAGGCAAGGACAGGAGGGCGAGAGCCCTTCTCTTCCACTGATCTATCAGGGCTGTTATGTTCTGCAATTGGTTGGGTGCACCTTCTGGCTTTCTTACTTAGTCCAGTGCCACTGCTTGAGAGTAGAAATGTTGTTAAGGATGCTCTGTTCCCACCCAACTTCCCCCATTCATGTTACTGTAGTTCTATTCTATCTTTCCTGTTTCTTTGTTTGATTCACCTTGTTTGTTTGTTTGTTTGATGTCTTGTTTTACCTTATGGTACAAGAAAATGACCGGCCAAGGTAATTGATCTATGGAAGGACATGACGAGTAACCCAAAGTGTGTGTGGGGCAAAATGGGCTACAGTAAATGGGATTTGAACCTGGGTCTCCTCAGTCCTAGCACAGCATCCAACTGTTATACCACATTCACACACTCCAGAAATTGTCCCTGTGTGCTCTAGTCATACACACATTGTGTGGGAAAAAAATATTGTATGGTTTGGTTGATTTGGTTTGGAATGTGGTATGAACTCATGTATGTTATTTAACAAACCATAGTTATGCGAGTCATGTCATTATTTGTGAATCTAGTAAACAACTGAAGTGCTATGGCTCTAGATCTAGGAAAAGTGTGTACTGTGTTACAATCTCCTCAGCCGCACCATGTCAGCAGGCAATTCTATCCAGGCCATTTAAAGTTAAATTGCTCCTGAGAAAAGTTTGACCTCATCATTGAGATAGATATGAGAGCACTACCCACCCCCCAAAAGAATGGTCTCATTGATGCAAAGTTGCTTTGATTTGTAATTATTTTTTATTTTGGTTAGTCAACTGCACTACCCCACATGATCCCCACTTTAACATATGCTGTAGAAGGTAACTGGAAAGTATTTGCTCTAATTCATGCTCTCATGTATTATATCCCCAAATCATTTGCAACCCTTTTAGAATTACTTCCAACAGTCCAGATGGAAACGGTAAACACTGATGTTTCAGCCCCCTAAGTATTCTTGGTAGTTTCCACTACTTGCAGCATCAGAGAGTTTCAGCAGCCACGCTGGCTCCTAACATCATATTACATCTTATGTGGAATGATAAATATCTGCAGAGACCAGAAAAATGCATCCTCCATTTTACATGACTATATAACATTCTGGCCTTAGAGGCCAAATAAATAAAAAGATAACCTGCATTAAATCACATTTAATGTGGGAGGAGTCTGTTTACTTTTTGAAGATCACACATTCATTTTCACTATATACCACAGACATCATCTTTAACATCCTTATTGTATAATGTAGCAGAATTGTCTGGAATGAGGGAATACTATGTCTGTCTCTTAATTATAAATAGGAGTTGGTATTGTAATGATTAGACATTTCCTGTTTTCATTTTTAAAAGTTCACGTGCAGTCTGCACCTATATTCTTCTTCTTCTGCACTTCATTCATAAAATAACTCTAGATTTTTGAAGACTGTAATAAGGGAGAAACTTTAATGGAAGGCAGGCAGGCAGGCAGGCAGGCAGGCAGGCAGGCAGGCAGGCAGGCAGGCAGACAGGCGACCTGCAGGAAAAAAAACCTATTTTATTTTGAATTAGCAAATGTCAGAGTCAAAACTACCTGTGGTGTCATTTTGTTGACTTGCAAAAGAAAACTCTGAGTGATTTCAATTATTAAAGATGATTAATTATAAGATTAATTAATGAATTAATTGGATTCTGCTAAAATTAAGTCATTCCCATGGGAGAACATGAAGCACATGGTTAGCACTCTTACTGAAATTAGTAGAATTTAAATGTCCATAACATTTCTTGGATTTCACTATCCTTTTTGGATCTTTGTCAGTCCTGATTAGTGAAATCAGTTAGGCATTGGAAGAATTGTATGTTTTCTATGGGCTTGAAGGAAGCAGAGTAAAACCACTCCTGAAGATACCTAGTTTAGATCCACTGGTTTCTGTTATCAAATGTCAAAGCCATGCTTGTACATGATGTTGGAGCACATGGTGGCTTCTCAGCTCCAACTTCACACAGCACTGGATAAAACTAATGATCCAATCACATTTTAGACCTAATTTAGGGTTGCAGTAATGAAAAATTGTAGCTTTCAATATAACTGACAATGATATACTTTGGGACTATTTATCTGGGGACTTAGGAGTCGTGGTGTTAAAGTAATTTCAAGTCTTACATAGAAGAGCAGTCTCAGAAAAAGATGCTGAGGGACTTATCTTCTACCACATGGCCATTAGCCTTTCAGGGGGCAGAACATTCCCCCCCCCCCCCATACTGCTTTGATAACCTCTATGTAAAATTACTGGGAGATTGAAATGCTGTTAGTATTCGTTTTACATTTTCAGATGCCTAAAAATAAACAAACACACATGCACACACAATCACCATAGAAACACCTAGAATATGATAAAACTAGCAAAATTAAACATGCAGTAGTGAAAAACAGATTGTCAAGCTTGCCAGATAAATTTCAGCTTTCATTTTCATCTGCTTGCCGCTAGGAGAGAAATGAAAATAAACAAGTCAATATTTGTTCCCATTAGAGGTGCTACAGATGTTGCAGGTGGGAAAATCAGTGGTACTCAATAGTGACGTATAACTGGCTTTTGGTGGCATTACAATTCCTCTGAATGACATTGATTGTGATTTCTCTGGGATTCGGAGCTAACTGAATGGGTGGCTGCAGTCAAGGGTGTTTTCACCAGGTTAGGCCAATCAACCTATTGTGCTATATCAAGAGAGGACTAACTTTGCCTCAATTCTCTGCAAACTTCCAGGATGCATTAGTGTGATGCACCCCACGAATGTTTGTCTTTAAAGGAAGTCCAAACACGTCAGCTGGTGATGCTGAACTACATTGTCTCAATCTACTTCTGGAGGACATTCAGTTGTTTCATGAAGTTTCTGTAATGGTATGTGAGAAAGACCTTGGGAGACTGGGCAAAGAGATGCTACCAAGGGAATGGTCAGATAAGAGACAGTATAGCCCGCAGCTGGATAGTGGATGGGGCAAGAGGCTCAGAAGAGACCCTCCCTAGTTTCTTGGGCTATAAAGAAGATGGGATGGAAGACTGTACTTTCACACTTGCAAGACTGATGTCAGCCTTGCAGGGTAAACCAGACAAGAAACATGACCAGATGAGCTAATGCTACTTTATTGTAAAGCCACATTAACAGAATCTTGCAAGTCTAAAAGTATGATTCTCTCACCATCTCCTTTACAGCCCAAGAAACTAGGGAGGGTCTCTTTTGAGCCTCTTGCCCCATCCACTATCCAGCTGCAGGCTATACTGTCTCTTATCTGACCATTCCCTTGGTAGCGTCTCTTTGCCCAGTCTCCCAAGGTCTTTCTCACATACCATTACAGCTTCTATATCTTGACAAGTGTGCTATAGCAGTTCCAATCCTAAATGTAAACACTGGTTGGGTTTAAAGGACTGCCTTTAAAGAACCCTGAAGATGTTTGGGTTGAAGGGACTGCCATCAAGATATGCAAGAGCAGTTTGTTGCCTTTGTTACATTCTATTCAGAGTCAGTTCATTATTTTCACTGCTAGGTTTTCTTCATCTGGATTCTAGTACTGGGGGAGGGGGGAGGGAGGGAGTATGGCATCCGGTTTGCTCAGAGCTCATTTTTCAGTAAGCAGTTGATTAGAAAAGGAGGAGAATTGGCTTGTGGAGACACTTGATGCAAATTTGCTGCCTGAACAGCAGTTGCGGTAACTGTGGAGATATTTCCAAAAGCCACACCAGAAACTCATGGAATATGGCATTATACAAACAATGTCACGCAATGTCACAGCACAGACACATGTTTAGGGTTGTGGGGCCAGGCTAAGCAGGACTAAGGCATTTGCTATAGATCATTTCTGGTCTCCATTACAAGAAATAAAGACTCTGCCAGATGAAGGATAGGATCAGTTCACTGTCTTCCACTAACAGGGGTGCTTCCAGACAGAGAGCTTCTTTTGTCACATAGTCAAATTAGATATTCCAGCTTTCCTTCCTTGAAGGGTACTCTATAGTGAGAAGAAATATAGAATAAGTGGTGAAAAAGCAGAGAATACAAATAGACATCAGTGACTCCCTGAATGAAGCAGGATAGTTACATGATAAAACCCTCATCTGGACTCACTGTCTATTGATACGAATACCTTTTGGTCTATCTAAGCCAGCTTTAGACAACTTCTTTTCTGGCACGTCCTTTATTACATACAGTATACATATCACCTTTCTTCCAACAGTGCCTGCTCCTATCCTGTTCCTTCCTCACAACAATCTTCTGAAGCAGGCTAAACTGAGTGAGACTGACTGAGCCAAAGGTATCTAGCGAGCGTTAGTCCTTAGTGGGAACTTGAGATAGACATTTCAGAGCCAAGATTAATGTGACCTGTCAAATTTAGACAGACAGCTCAAGTTTGTTGTTATGTAAATGACTGAAACCACATTCAATCATAGTCAGAGATTACTGGCTCCTACTACTATATGGACTATTGAATCTTCAAGGTCCTATCATGGTCCTTTATTATGTGCCTTCAAGCAAGTTAGGTAACTACTAGGGGGAGTGCTGGCATCAGAGAAACTTGCCTGATGCTATCTTTATCATTTGGGGGGATTCCAGCTGAAAATTATTATATTTAGCCAAGGTTCTAAAACAACTTCCAGTTTAAATCCCGTATCCCACCATAGAACTATATTTAGTTTTATTGCTTCTGCCATAAAAATGATTTCTTAGTACTGTTACTTTAGTAGAACAGGGAGTTGCCATGTGATATTTTAAAAGAAAAGCTTAGCTATACACCTAAAACAAAAAACAAAAACCCACCCATGAAACTACTCTACTCGCTTTTATTATGACACAAGTGATTGTAGCTGGAATCTCTGCTCTTCCTCACATAATTTTGATATATTCATTCATTTCTTAGATTTATATCCTGTCACGATTTTGTACAATTCAAAGTGGTGTACATAATGCTCCCATCTCTTACTTTCCCACAACAACAACTCTATGAGATGGGTTGGGCTGAGAGAATGTGACTGGCCCAAAGTCACCCAGCTGGCTTCTATGTCTAAGAGAGGACTAGAACTCACAGTCTCCTAGTTCCTAGTCCAGCACCTTGACCACTACACTTGGCTATCTGGATATTATTTCTTGTTCTACATGGAACCCAGAAAATGTCTGTATATTAAATCAGACCATTGGTTCAGCTAGGCCAGAATCATTAGTACCTTGGACCTTACCATGTTTTAGGCAGGACTGTCCCCCCCCCCCCCCCCCCAATCCTATCTGAAGATGGCAAGGACACATTGTACTCAGTGTGTGCTCTTCCACTGAATCATGACCAACTGAATGGGCAGTCGGCAGGATAAGAAGAAGCAACAGCCTCACTCTAATTCTACACAATTATACAGAGCTACTTGGGCTCTTCCTGAGCCATCAGTATCCTGTCCAAAGGCTTGATCCTTGATGGCCAAGGAGAAGTTTCCTGCCTGCTTGTTATACATGCAGGCTCTGTGCACATCACTCAGTTCATTGGAGGGGGGGGGGGGGGAGCTGCAGCCATGAACCTTCTCTGTCATCATATTGATTATATACATTTGTTGTTTTCTGCAGTTTTTCTTCCTGGAGCAAGTGGCATTACCAGATGGCAAGAAATCCTCAGAAAGGAAGCAACTCAGAGGATAAGAGTAACAAGCATAAACAAGAGATGGAGAAGAGATTCTGCACCCAAAAGAATGCCGAGCCGCTCAGATAAAGCTAGTCTTCAACAAATGGGTTCAGTAATTTCTAACAATCATTTCACATAATTTAGGTTGATAAATTAGGAAAAGAATGGGTGACTTGATATACTGCAGCTAAAATTTTGATCAGTGATAAATGTTTCTGCCAGCTGAGCAAGAAGATATAAATGACCAGATTACCAAATGGTTATACATGCATTCCAATCAATTAACTTTTGGCATATAGCCATCTATTAATCCAGCTGGCTTGTTAAAATGGAATATAGTTAGCTCCCCCCGCAAAGATCCCTGCTTTTAGGGGAGCATCAAAAGACCCAGAATCAATGCAGAGAGTCAGTTAGGATTTAAAAACAATAAAAATGTCCCCCCACCCCCCTGGCTTTTACTGTTTCCCACATACAGAAATGAAAGTCGCCCACCGTCTGACCTTTCCTGATTATTTTTCATTCGATAGTGCTTTTCAGTACACCCATTCATTTCTTTGGATGGTCATATGTTTGTTGTGAAGGGACATTTTTTGTGGGAACTAGAAACAAGAATGCAGCCCAATTCTATTTGTGTCTGTCAGAGAGGGAGGGGGAGGGGGGCATTTTTATACTTACCCCAAACATGAGGAGAATAGTTTCCTCTTTAAAACTAAAGAGAGGGAGTTATAGGAAGAATGCTAGGTTTTCACAAAAAAGCCCATTTCTGTTGTTGTTGTTGTTGTTTTATATCTAGCCTGTCTTTGAGGATCTCTATTATATTTCCTGTCCCTGATTCTCAAGATCGTATCCTGCAAACAGCCAGCTGCTTTGGCACGGCAGGCACTGTGGTGAGCACGACGCTGGGAGGTAAAGCATGTGTGCGTGGGGAGGACGGAAGCCTGGGAGGCAACACAGAGGACTAACTTGCAGCTGAAGCTGCTCGTGGGTTAGCAATGGCAGTTAAAGGTCCTGTGAAAAAGGGCTGGGTGTCCTTCTGCTGGTTGGCCAGCTTCCAAACAAGAACCGTTCACAGGCCTTTTCTCATACTGCCTGTTCTAAAGAAGCTAAACGGGAACAGAAAATGAATTGCTTTTTTTTATTGACCTCAAAGAGGTCCTTTTATGGACAAGGCCTACGCCTGTCATTTTTATTTGATCCCATTTGAGAAGCTGACCTCTGCTGCCTGCGGGGTCTGCCCTTCTGCAGGACCAGGTGACATTCCCAGCCAGTGTGAAGCTTGGAGGACTGTTCCTTCTCCCTTGGGCTTCAAGTTCACCAAAGGCAACCTCCAGACAAATGGGCATTCAGCCTCCAGCAGGGGTTACAAAGAGCACCAGGAGGCTGGGGAGCACCGTGATTCAGATCTAGAGAGAGATCTGTCTGAGTTCTACTTGGGCCAACTTTCTGAGGCAACTCTTACACAGACAAATGATGCTACGTTTCCACTGCCTACACTTGTTTGTGCTTCCCCACATACACAGTTAGACATGGTCAGGATCTACCCTGAAGCCTTTTTCATGTATGATAGTATTTCTTCCCAAGTGGAATTACTGCTCAGGAGGTACTCTGCAATGTGTACAGTGCAGCACTTGTTCTGTTTAAAATGTAAAGACAAAACACATATCACTGCCCTGTGTTGTAAGGGTGGGATAAGAAGTTGTTAAAAAGACTGTCTTTTTACAACCTATAGCAATGCAGCAGTGGTCTCCAAATTGTTGCGGTATTTTGGTTTTTCTTGAGTTACCTATGGTTGTACAGATCTGTGATGAAGTGCAGTTTAATTGCATGCATGTTCACAAGTACATTTCTGTTCCAGGTCTACCTGCAGGCAGGCAGGCAAATTCTGATCATCTACCCAGTCACTGATATAAATTGGATTGTAAGCTTCATTAATTTTTCTTAAGAATGCCTGTTCCTGATTTAAGAATCTAGACTTTCAGAGAACTTGATCATAATCCTTCTTAGTTTCACCATATCTTTCAACTACATTGTACTCAGCAGCTTGGGGGAAAGTGGATTTCCCTAGGGCTACGAGGCTGCAAAAATCCAGGTGTAAGCAAAGAGTAGGTTTTTGTATCGCTTTGCTGTTACTTAGTGGATGCCCTGATCTATGCAGCCAAGATATGGTAGCTTTAAGCAATAGAGTGAAATATAAAGAGTTCTTCTGCCTGAAACAGTATGGGAAACTGCCTGGTGGGTCAATGGGAGAAAAGAGGAATCTGAATTAATAAAGGACATAAAAAGTTCTTTCTCATGGCTGACTTAAACTACTATTCCCCAACCCCTGAACCAGCAAAAGTTATTCCAGGTATACAGTTTTCTATCCCCACTTTCAATCCCTGTCTTGCCACAGGAATGGGTGCAAATGGCTCTGTCCTTTTGAACAGCACACAGGACACATTAAAAACAAAGATCCTTGGGTTCCCCTGGCTTTCTTTCTCTCTCTTCTCAGCAAATTTCATCAACTTGTGAAAAATTTCTGCCAATCATTCTTCTTAACACGGGATGGAACCAGGATGGAGAGAGGAGGTGAGTTTTTATAGATGGCTAGATGGTTTGTTTGCTCTAGTTTGGTGCAAATGCTTTTTGTTGATGCATTCAAAGGGAGCCTGTGAGGCTCAACCCTCTTCTAAAAGTAATCTGATGATCAGGTAAAATCAGCTGATTGTTGGGCTCTCTTTGAACCTGCTCATGCAAATCAATTTCATCAAACCACAGTGGATCATCAGCCTCCTTTTGCATTGTTCTAGAAAGGTACTAGGCTCAAGTTAGAAAGTAATCTGAACAACAGCTGGTAGGCAGAGTAAGGGTGATTCCAGGAAGAGCAAGGGGAGAGACCACACTCCTTCCGACCCTTCCATCCCTTTTGCACACCACTATCAGTCAGCTGCTGTTCAACCTGATCCAAGTCTCTGAGCAGAGATTGTCTCAGAGACCTGATGGGCCCAAGGTGAAAGGCTGATTTGAAGGAACTGGCCCACTGCTTAAAACAGAATTATTCTAGAAGGTAGCGCCCAGAGGCTGGAGAGGAAGGGATGTGCTCCCATCAGCTTGAAGCGGCCAATAGATTCCAGGCTGATCCCATCCAACCCAGTGGTCATCTCATTGTTACATCAAATGATCTATGAAACACATCAAATTGTGCCCATGGCAAACCTGCCATGGTTTGTTGTCTACCTCAAGCCATTACTGTATTTAGGTACTTTAATAGCAGAACAGCAAAGAATAATGTTCAACTGCCTCAGGTATGGGTTGAGGATGAGACGAAGGCAACGTCATGAGGACAACAAATAGAAGTTACCAAGGCATGTTCATGCTGTGGTTGGGTTCAAATGAGGAAAGTCACATAGTAGACATATAAAGGACAGGCAGGTGAAATCATGAAAAGGTGGTCCCTTCTTTGAAAATATGTGTAAGATTACAGTCAATTTATTTGTTTGCTTACTGCATTTATCTCCTGTATAATCAGTCTGACCCTTAGTGGATTACACAAAAGAAAAAAATCATCCACGGTAGGCGTAAAAATATAAAAACACATCTCAGTAACAAAAAAATGCTCTCTGGAACAGCATGGACTTCAGCATCCCCTGAAGGCAGGCAGAGATGGGGCCAGCCTGATCCCCACTGTGACAGAGCTCCAGAGGCCTGGCATTGCTCCTCAGACATTTTCCTGCCGGTTTCAGCTCCCTTAACTTCCCAGAAATGGGTCACTAGGAATAACTTTTCCCTAGATGACTTGATAGGCTGGGCTGATTCTGGCTGGATCATAACTGATTCTAAATTAGGGTTGATTGCACATTTATTTTCCTTCCTCAGCAAATACAGCATTGAAGGGTGATTGTCAATAGGAATGTGTTTATCACTCATTATTAATTCAAGCACAGTGCTATATAAGCCATTATACTGCCATGAACCATCAAATGGTGGGTTATCAATTGAATTGTTTTTAAGATTAAGTAGGATAGAAATTATGTAAATATAATAAAAATAAATAAAAATACTATATATTTGCACAATACCTTCATATAATCAATCTCTTACTAGACTAGACCACTTTGGACTGCAAGTGAAGACTGAATATTTGAATGCTGTCCCAGATTTATTTTTTTTTAAAAAAACACCTCTGGAATGCAAGGATTTAGCTAAAGGGAATGCTTTAGCCAAATCCTTTCTGTTATGACATACTAGTTTTGAAAACATAACTGGTTCTATTTTGAGAGATAAGCAATGCAGTTCAGCCACAATTTTAAAAATGTATATGTGTGTGTATGTATGTGAGAGAGCAATGTAATGCACAGTAATGTGCAAAAGTGCACTATATTAGGGAAATCTGTACCCTAGATAAAATTGTAGAGAAAATGCATATGTTAGAAAAATGTATTTTAGTACAAATTAAAAAAACAAACAAACCTGACAGCAGCATCTGTGACAGGGTGTCAAAATCTACAAGTTCGCAGGCTCAGTTTTGTGACTGACATCCCACTCCTTGTGTATGTGAGTGGATACTGCATGCATATACAAAAAGGCAGGGCCTTGATCATAAAACTGCGACCACCATCTCGTGGGTGTTGACCCTGCCCTCTGAACGTCTGTGAATCTCAAGTTTGGCACTCTGGACTTGATATATTAGCAAAAAGAAGTGATGGACAGAAACTAACACAGATGGATTTTCCCTTCCCTAATGCCAGGTCTCCGCCGTTATTTCTTGTCTTGACAAACATCTTTCTTTCTTGGACCATCCCACAGGTTTTCCCCGTCTTCTGCTCATTACTGCCATCAACCACCAGTCCCCCAAGCCCCAGAGGAGTTCAGGAAGGACAGGACTCCTGCTGAACACCCGCCTTCCTCTATCGGTGGGCTGGGGAGTGGGCTTCTGTACTCTGACGGCACGGGGAAAGAGTTCTCGAGCCCAAGAGTCTGCGGCATCCACTGGACGGGGGCATTGTCTCTCAGGAAGCTGAGGAGAGACGGCTCCAGTGGGTGCATCTGGCCGCTAATGAGCTTTCTGGTGGCAGCCCCATTCTCATCAGCCCCATTTGTTTTTACAGGCTGGCCTTTGTTGACTTTAAGCTTGGGTGGCTCTTTCTTATTTTTCCTTGCCACACAGTACAAACATTCTCAGGCGTTAAGCTTGCCTTGCCCTGGCTGCCTCCTGTTCATCTGAGACTGTGGGGGAGCTAAATTTAAACTTGATTGATAGCTTTTAACCAGAGAAGGTCAGGATGCTATTTTCCTGTAAAATGGTCTGCTGCTGTTTGTGTGCATTTTCTCTCCGTCGCTCTCGCACTGGTGCTTTCTCCTCTTAGTTTGTTTGTTTACCGGACTTTCTTTAAGGAGCTACAGTTGGTCTTCCAAAGGAAGTTCTCCCCGGCCTTTCTCCTGAAGGGCATTTCTTTAAAAAAAAACCTTTAGTAAATCTTCAGGAGATGCTTCCTCTGTCTGAACAAGACTAGGAAACAGAGTAACCAGCCAGGCTCTTAAAACTACTGTAGCTGATTCTGTAACAGGAAGCCTCCAGCTCTCCTTTCTGTGGCAGTGCATTCTCCAGGAACAGTTCAGACTTTGTTTTCTTGCATCAGTCTTCACAGAGTGAAACAGCTGAAAGGTAGCCATGGCTGGTCTTCTCTTTTTCCCCCCAGACAGGAGATGAATAACCAAGTCAGGAATAGGCAAGATGAAGCCTGCCAAACTTAATTTGTCCCCAGAGCTCCTCACCTCTAGGTGCCACCAAATTCCCTGCCCCACCTGATCTGTTTTAAAAGATTATTTTAATTATAAATAAACAGGAAGCTAGCAGAGCATAGCTTTTGATCTCATTTTTATTCGCAGCAATGCCTTTGGGCTCCATGAAGATCCCGTTGATATGGCAGAGATTCACTTGTGTCCTGGCCCAAAAGGATGGCCTATTTTTAAACTAAATCAGATAAATACATGACAACATTCAACCTCTTTACCAGAGAACTGGAAATATAAACAGAGCAACAGGTGTTTTTCTTCTTTTTCTTAGAGCAGAACCTAGCAGAAGTCACATGGCTGCAGCTGCCATCTTGCCTTTTTTGACCCACTCCCACCCCCAGTGGAGACCCAAGATCCAAGTGGAGCTGCAAATATCTATATACCTGTAGAGAATAAGGAAGATGACATTGATGGAAATCGGCAGAAACCGTTACTTAGGCAAAAAGGGCTGACAATGTTTAAGTCCAAGATGAGATACCATTTGGAAGTGGCTCGGGCAGACACCTCCCTAATTCACTGGAGTATCAGAAGGAGGAGGAGGTACAGCACAATTAGATTTGCAAGATTCTGTTCTTGTAGCCAATGTCAATAAAAGGAGTTTTCCTGTGGAGTTGATTTCCTGGTCTGGTCCACTGATTGGGCTGACAATGTAGTCCCTCTTAGCTGAATGCCTGATCTAGGTAAATTAGTAGCAACTATTATTCAAATAAGAATCATTATTGTGTGGAATAACCAGCTTTACTGTGGGAGAAACCTTGACTACACCTAATGATTTTGCTGTCATTTTGATTAGAATAATTTGAACAGATGCCAGTGAAGGAATGATAACATGAAGGCCCTGTTTTTAGAGCCCCTCAAATACTTGGCAGAAGAAGGAGAAGACAGCACAGTCTTTTTTAGTCAGATGTAGTTCTGGATTGTGATTGGCTCTTGGGCAGAATACTGACCACTGATTCAACTTTTCTAAGGTTATGATTCAGAGCTTGCTTGGGAAAAAAGCCCCATAGAACATTTTTGACTAGACATGTGCAGATGGTGCCACTTGCATTGGAAGATGAATTAAGGATTGCATTTGGTATGACTAAGGCATAGCTTGATAGTTTTTTCAACCATCCATACATCTTGGAAGTTGTCCAGAGACTCTGTTAGCTGACAAACTGGGTGGGTTGGAATGTTATTTTAATGAGAATCTAGAGCAGTAGAATGTAAAGTATTGGCTATGTTATTCCAGTGATTCATATTCTCACAATGTGCATGCATGGGATATTGTGGCTCATCATAGTTTTCATACAGCTTACAGCTTATAAAACAAATAAGTTGTGAATTCAGACAGAACCTGGTATAAAGAGGGTGGAGAAGTGTATGTTGATCTGGCAGACTTCTGCTCTGATGTGAGAATCTGGAATAAGTTTTCAATCTGGATGTTTCTGTATAACGTCCTTAGATATTTTCAGTTTTTTCTTTTCTTTTGTATCTGATTTTCTAGTTATTGGAAATTCAGATTAAAAGTGCCAAATTTTATTTTATTTTATTTTTTAGATGCAGGGACTTGTGAAATGAAATGTAAATATCTATGAAAAACTGGGAAGTACCTATGCTACAGGTCAGGTCATTTTCCAGTATAAGTCCTTGAAAACATATTTGTTTTAATATTTGTATTTATTTATTTAAGCAATTTAAGCAATTTATATGGCTGCCCAACTCACTCATGGTGACTCTGGGCAGCTTTCAGAAATAAAAACCCCAAATATAAAACCCACTACCCCCTCCTACCCCCTGGCGACAACAACACATTTACACCAGCCATTTGATGGGCTCTGTATCAACCTGGGATCCCCAGGCCCGTTGGCAAAACCATGTCTTCAGGGCCTTGTGGAAGAGTATCAAGGTGGGGGCCAGTCTTATCTCTGCAGGGATGATATTCCACAGGGAGGGAGTCACCACGGAGAAGGCCCTTCTTCTTGGTCCCACTAGATGGACTTCCTTATGGGGGGGACCCAAAGCATACTTTGCCTGGGGAGGACCTATAACATACCCTATGCACGTGGTCTGCTTCTATGCTAAGCAATATGTTTTAATGTTTGGCTTTTATCACAATAGTTGAGCATAATTAGAGAACCCACATTGTGTAGTGGATTGCTGCTGGGAAAAACTGAGTTCAGATTCTTCCTTAGTGGTGAGGTTCATCATAAGCTCTTGTATATGGAATGGAAAGGAAAAAATGGAGCTGTTCAGAAAAAGAGTGGAATAAGAATGAAAGAAGCAAACAAATAAACCTATGAGATAGCTAAATGTACTTGTTAATAGATTATCATTAGTCCCACTTTAAAGAAATTGATCCAAGAGTGAAAAGCATTAAAGATGCATACTAGATAAGATAAGTGAGTTTATATTTGACACTAGGTGAAGGCTCTGTTATAAAACCACTTGTTTTGGATCTGTTAGACACTTCTGAGAATGTTTAATAAAGGCGCTCTGTAATTGCCTTGCTAGTCAATGTGCAGTTCGTGAGTTGGAATATTAATTCAGTTGTTCTGGATCTGTATTATTATTATTGCAACATTTGCAACATTTGGAGCTGAAATCAATTCTAAATATTATTACAATGCTGTGTATTAAATATGTTCTTGTTTATTTATAGTTATTGATGAATTTACAGAGAGTAAAAAGCAAATCCAAAGAAAAAGATAGAAAAGAAAGCAAAAGGAAGAAAGAAGTGCAAGAAAAGAAAAAAAAAGAAAAAACCCTCTAAAGTTATGAAATATAACAACTTCTGAATATATGTATGTTTTTGTTTATAGACTCTATTAAGATATCAAGAACAGTAGACTTTTCAGGCTTGGAGACTAGCCAAAGGAGTGATTATACAACACTGAAGGCACATCCACATTGTAAAATAGCGGGAAAGGAAAGGCTAACTCGTGGAAGATCCACGTTCAGTCCTCTACAAGGTCGATCTTCCCCTGGCCTGACCACACAGACAAAAAGAACAGCTGGGCAAGAGAGACAGCTGGTCTTTCTGACAACCACAATCTTTATCACAAATCATCATGGAGGCACAGACTCTTCCAGCTGGATGGGAGAAAGCCAACTGAAGACCAACCTCTCATATGCACTAGAGTGTTTGCAAAGGTGGTTGTCTTCTGTTTTGCCAGGGAAAACACTACTTTCAAGCCAAAATTCCTTGAGCTAGTTTCAGCTTACCACAGCACCAATATGGAGGTTCCATTGTGTGTATACGTGTCAGCCGTTTCAGGTAGGCAAGGTCAAGAAAAAGGTATGGCAAGGATTCCAGGAACACTCTTACTGTTTTGGGGTAAAATAACAGAATCTTGAAAGCCTGTTGAGTTTCTCTCTGCCCCATCTTATACCAAACAAAATCAAGGCAATGTTATCTTGAGTTTCTTTCTCACATTTTCCTCTTTCTCAAGACAGAGCAATCTTTTCTGAAAGCCTCCCCCTTTAACAGTTTGCTAATTACTTCCCCACTTTCAAGGCCAAATCTCCTTTCCTTCACAATATGTTGTCAGCAGACAGTAAATGGGCTTCTTTGAACAGGGGCAAGAAACCTGTGAATGAGTCCTAAATGCAACCTGACTGTTGGCAAATGATTGTTGATGTATCTAGTTTGTGAGCATTTTAGTTAGAGGGTTTGTTTTGCTTTGTTGTCATAAGAGGGCAAAGAAGAATGCTTTTGAGCACTATGTCTGTTTTTTGGAGTTGTTCTGTTTATATTTTTAAGGGTCTCTGCCTTTTTAATTTTTATTTTATGAATATCAATATTGGTACATTGTATTGTTAACACTACTGTATGTGTGCATACTTTTTCTTTTAGTTAATTTATAGTAATTGGTCATCCATTCATCCTTTTAGCACTCCTGTACTATTTGCAAATTGAAGCATGGAGAAAAAACAGAGAATTGAGGCTGGGAAGCAGCTGGGATTCCCCACCAGCTGCTGAATTTGCCTTCAGGAAGTCTCATATCTGAAAGGTTAACAACTGACAGGTGGTCTGAAGATGGCATACATATAGTCTAGGTTCCTGGTGGGAGCGGTTGGGTGTTTTTTATGTGAGTATCCTAAATGTGTGTACCTTCTTTATATCTCAAAAGGTCACTACTTCTCCGAAAGGTATGCGTACACATAAGTGACTCACTTTGAGAATATAAATAGGAATCAACTGTACCTGCCTGGTGTAACAAGTGGTTATAATCATGGTCTGCAGTGTTTTGAATTACCTTGTAACAGCTAGAAAATAAAGGAAAGAATATCCCTGGTCAGCATGATTTATTGCATTTTTCATGCCTAGGAGCTGAAGGCAACATACATAGGCTACTCTTTCTCCTCACTGATCCCCACCACAAGAACTCTGTGACGTAGGTTAGGCTGAATACGAATGATCCAAACTCAGCTATTTAGCTGTGTGAGCAAGTGAGAATTTGAACCTGGGTCTTCCTAGTCAAACTAACACATCAATCACTATACTAGCTTGGTGTTGTCTACCCTATTACTAGCACTGTGAGCTTGCGAATACCATCCATTTGTTTTCCTTTATTGTTTTACGAGTCTCACATATAAAATCTATCAGGGCCCTGATTATGACATGGAGGGAGGAAAAGAAACTCTAGCTAGAGAAAGATGTTTATTCCAAGTCTTGAATTTTCTGTTGGATTCTACATAAATGTTATTTTGATTTATATGTTATTACTTAACTGCTGTGCTATTGATAGGAATTAGAAATTATTTTGCCCTGGTGCCCTTAATTAGATTAGTGATTTCTCTAGGCTCAACTGGGTTTAAAGAGGCACTTTGCTCTCTACTTTCTTCCAATCTAGAGCTCTGAGTTATGGCATAACAAGAAGCTCATGTGGGAGAGAAATTGGTGATCTGTTCAAATATGAACATATCAATAGATCTAATTGCAATCATCTGGCCTTTTCCATTTGCTTGTGCATGTGTGTGCTAATGTTGTTTTATCCTTGAACACTTTCCATGTTTGTAGTTTATGTAATAAAAAGGGAATAGCTCATTCCCTGAGGAGATTAAAGTAAGATATGAATTGTATAAGAATTTGTTATTAAAACAGCCTTCTCCAACAGTGCTTTCCAGATGTGTGGATGACTCCCATCCTTCTCCATCAGTGTGGCAATACAGGCTCTAGGTAATGGGAACTGTGCTTCAGCACGTCTGCATGAAACGTGGTAGGAAGTGCTGATTATTAGTCATCAGTTTCTGTTTCAGAGAATCCATTTCATAGTTGGTGACAGAAATGTGCTTTATTGGACAAACTGACTCCTTCAGAAAGAATGGTTAGGCTTTTCTTTTACAAGATTGGTTCATCTAGCAGTAAGATCTTTACATTTAATGTAAATATATATCTTCCTTGAGATTTAGAAATATAATTCTTTTTCCTAGATATGTTTCATTGGTTGGTCATGTGACCATTACTGCTCTGCAACATTCAAAGACTACACTTGAGCTGCCTTGAGTGACTAGGAATATCAGATCTGGGCTGCAAAGGAGCCCAGGATACCACTGAATGGCAGCTAAGAGATGCAGAAAACTACCATCCAGTGATTGCTGAGGGTTTTGGAGCTCAGAGCAGGAAGCCCTACACTTGATTACAGTAAAAATGCTGTTCTTTGGTTACAACTCTTTATTTTATAGCAGTAATGCACAGGCTACAACTCTATGGACCCGTGTACCTTTCCACCATTTGGGATGTGCTCCTCTTAGCCCTGCCAAATACTGCTGCCTGATGGTCATTTCTAATGTGACAGAAGGGGAAAATATAGAATCTATTAGTAGTGATCATATTTACTAAAAACATCCCCCTCACTTTTTGGAATATAGTGACAACCACCACTCAAAGGCCGAGGGTGGCCCCCCAGCTTTGCACACTCTTCAAATCATATATGATAGATGGAGATGGAGATGGATGGAGATGATGGAGCAGGAGAATGAATGAATAGTGGGCAAAGCTGAGCTGGAACTAGGACACAAGGACACCAGGGTTTAAAATCCTGCCTTGCAATCAGAAGCTTTCCTGCCATTAGTAGTAAGGGAAACAAATCTAGTGGTTCTAGGAATTGTTTATTGTTTGCTTCTCATTGCAGATAATAACCATATGGGCATTAGCCCAGCTTGAATCACAGCAAGAACAAAGGTTGATACTTCTCCCATACAGTGCTAATCTTCCTGTGCTAGTTATTTAATAATTAAAAATCTTGAACAACTGGCAAGTGTTCACATCTAGTTTTTGGCCTATGTGTTACACAAAAGTGCCTTTATGAAGATAATGTGAAAATCATAGCAAGACTTCCACCTAGTTGTGGACCTTTTGTTAATACATTTGAAATTGGTTCAGTCATTTTAAGCTCTAGTTTAGATCTCTTTTTAAAACTTTCATTCAATCAAGAAAATTGGCTGATGGTGGATTATTACTTCCTGCAATAAAAGTATGAAAGTGTGTCTGCTACATTTTTGCAATTATCACTTAAAAACAATGGAAGGTCTATTGTCATAATCAAAATAGTTGGTCATATGTAAATATAATTTTTTCCTGAAATTCCTCGTCAGTTGTTCCAGTGTAGAGTTTTCTTTATACCATTAGTCTGGTACTGCTGTATACAGTTCCTACAATAGGCATGGACTTTCCTTTAGTTTGATTAATTTATAAATTTGTGCCACACTTTCTTCTCCTTGACAAAGGCCCCAAAGTGCAAAAAACCTCTGGTAAAATATAACATGTGACTTAGCTTTAACATCACACTAAATCCTTGTGGCTGAAAAGAAACCACAACAGTCAAACTGCTTCTTCCTAGACAGCCTCCAGACTTAGTTGTCGTAAGTATCTTCTGCCTCATTTCACAGGAGAACATATTTAAATGTGGAGGGAGAGAGGAGTTGGAGGGGTTTGGAGTTTTCTCCCATTATGAAAAGAACATTTTCCCCCTGCATTCTCCTCTTTTTTTTTTTTTTTTGGTCTTTGAAAGGTTCCTTAAGCTGTGCATACTGAGAAAAATAAAAACTCAAGTTAAAAAATACTAGAAATAGGCAACTTTTTTTAGCCAGTGGAAGAAGTCATGTCAGAGACATTAGTGATCATTGCCAAACATATTAAAAAGGAGATAGCTTTGCATCATAAAGTACAATATAAGCAAATTTCAAAATTACAACATGTTAACAGCATTAATTCTATATAATGGGTAAATTCAAGCTAGTTTCTTGTGATTCAATATAGCAGATAAACCAAGCTAGTCCAACATTAAAAAGATCCCTGATGCGAGCACCAAAGCTGATGTGGTAAGGCCATGCTACTGGGGGAAATCTGAACTGATTTTAGTGGAACAGGAGCTCATGAAACTAATATTGACTGACCAAGGTTTAAAATATCTAATATCAATTCATAGTAATTCGTACTTATTATTCATGACTAGAACAAACTAAATTGATATCACTTAGTATCAGTACTACATGACTGATATTGACAACTGTTTATAAATGCAATAGACCACATGTATGGTCTGTTCCTGCTTCTTTCCAATTTCATCTTCCCAAACATCTCATGAGATAAGATAATTGATCTAAGTCTTCCAGTCACTCTATGGATTGAGGTGGTATATGAACCTGGGAGTTGAAATATGGACATCCAGAGTAAAGCCTGATGACCTAAAAATGACTTCTAAACTTTTACCAACACACAAGATTTCCTTTCGTTTATTTTGATAAAAAAGAAAAAAAATCCTGCCAGTATAAATGCTTTCTCTTTCCTGAACAGATAATGGTGTCCCTCTTCCTGCTAGGGCTTGTGGTCTCATCATCGGTTCAGGAAGTCATTTAACTCAGGTCATGTGGTTCAGTGGCTGAGTCCTCCTCTTCACCCTTTGCTTCATTTATTGGTCACGTTTGCTTGTTATAGTCTTCCTCTGTTCAGAGAACAAACAGGAAAAGGGGGCTCTATTTTCTGAAGGAGAAACCTCCCACTGTGCTTTCAGATGAAAGCACAGGCAAGAATGGCTGGGCAAAGCTTTGAAGGGGTTGCTCAGTTTAAAGGAGATGCAGTCGAATTGAATTGAATCCTCAAATCAAATCTATGCATCAATTTAAGGCATTGACTCAAGTGCCTTCAAACTGCTTTTGAGAGATATTAAGCTGATTTTGAAGATTCAGTAGATTTTCTGACTCTTTAGAATCTCAAATACTACTGCTGTTCTCCTTTAGTATATGGACAGAGCTGAGTGGTGGGTTAGCTCTTTGACATAAGTAGCTGGCCCACAAATTTATCATCTTTACAAATACTAACGGGGTTTGTGGAGTGCTGCTTTGCAGTTTTGCAGCTCTCTTTCTTCTGCTAGAATTTCTTTAGATGGGTTTGCTTGAAGAGCAAAAGAAACCTCAGATGTATTCTTTATGAGAGCTGCTCTTGCATAGTGTGCTTGCTGTTAGACTAGTGTATATTATACAATTTCTTTATATTAGTGTATACGTGCACAATAGTCATAATGCACACATTTCTTTTACGCAAATGGTATATATCATTTGCAGACATTTTCTGAATCGTACAACCTTACAAATCTACCAGAAGGAAGTTCAGTAGGACTTCCTTCTAGGTAAGTAGAGGTTTGCACAAACTGTTGGATGGATGTGAATGGTTGTGATCCATATTCTCTTACGTTACAAACCAGAATGCAGTATGTGCATTTAAATTACTGATGGACATCCTTCAACAGCAAATGCTGAATGGATTGACATTCCATGGTGAACCAAAAATAGGTAAATTGTGCCATGGCTCAATATGATGTGTAAACATATCAATTATGGCTTTAGCTTTGTTATTAAATCATAGTTTAAAAATCATGGCTTACTGCTATGTATTCCTATATTCATTCAGAGAGGTAAACCACAAGGGATCTATTCCCTGTGTGCCGAACAACCACATATCTGTATAGCAATAGGGTAAAGCAATAAAGACAATTCAAAGATGATATATGCTCTCATCATAACAGTAACATGAACTTGTTTCTTTGGCACTGTTGACGAAGCTGTGATGATCACTTGTTTCTGCTTTTTTTCCCCCTTTACAAATTCTCCAGATTCAAGAATCCTTTTGCACACAGTGTCTTCAGAAATAAATTTATAATACTGTACAGTCAGGATTCCCCTTCATGGATCACTGCCTTGTTGTGGCGAAGGGGCTTGCGTAATTCAGTGAAGCCATGAGCTATACCATGCAGGGCCACCCAAGATGGACAGGTCATGACAGAGAGTTCTGACAAAATGTGGTCCACTGGAGAAGGAAATGGCAACCCACTCCAGTATCCTTGCCAAGAAAACCCCATGGACAATGTCAAAAGGCTAAAAGATATGATGCCGGAAGATAAGCCCCTCAGGTCGCAAGGTGTCCAATATGCTACTGGGGAAGAGCGGAGGGCAATTCCAAGTAGCTCCAGAAAGAGTAAAATGGCTGGGCCAAAGCCGAAAGGACGTTCAGCTGTGGATGTATCTGGAAGCAAAAAGAAGGTCCGATGCTGTAAAGAACAATATTGTATAGGTACCTGGAATGTAAGATCTATGAACCAAGGCAAGCTGGATGTGGTCAAACATGAGATGACAAGATTGAACATTGACATATTGGGAATCAGCGAATTAAAATGGACGGGAATGGGTGAATTTAATTCAGGTGACCATTATATCTACTACTGTGGGCAAGAAACCCTTAGAAGAAATGGAGTAGCACTCATAGTCAATAAGAGAGTGGGAAAGGCAGTAAACGACAGAATGATCTCAGACCACTGATGCTGAAGAAGCTGAAGTAGACTGGTTCTATGAAGACCGACACCTTCTAGAACTAGCACCAAAAAAAGATGTCCTTTTCATCATAGGGGATTGGAATGCTAAAGTAGGAAGGCAAGGAATAATTGGAATAACAAGCAAGTTTGGCCTCGGAGTACAAAATGAAGCAGGGCAAAGGCTAATAGAGTTCTGTCAAGAGAACAAGCTGGTCATAGCAAACACTCTTTTCCAACAACACAAGAGACGACTCTACACATGGACATCACCAGAGGGTCAATACCGAAACCAGATTGATTATATACTTTGCAGCCAAAGATGGAGAAGCTCTATACAGACAGCAAAAACAAGAGCAGGACCTCACTGTGGCTCAGATCATGAGCTTCTTACTGCAAAATTTAGGCTTACATTGAAGAACGTAGGGAAAACCACTAGACCACTCAGGTATGACTTAGATCATATTCCTTGTGAGTACACAGTGAAGGTGATGAATAGATTTAGGGGAGTAGATTTGGTAGACAGAGTGCCTGAAGAACTATGGATGGAGGTCCATAACATTTTACAGGAGGCAGCAACTAAAACCATCCCAAAGAAAAAGAAATGCAAGAAAGCAAAATGGCTGTCTGATGAGGCTTTACAAATAACTGTGGAAAGAAGGAACATGAAAAGCAAGGGTGAAAGGGAAAGATATAAGCAACTGAATGCAGATTTCCAGAGAATAGCAAGGAGAGATAAGAAGGCCTTCTTAAATGAACAATGAGAAGAAATCGAGGAAAACAATAGAATGGGGAAGACTAGAGATCTCTTCAAGAAAATTGGAGATATCAAAGGAATGTTTAGTGCAAAGATGGGCATGATAAAGGACAAAAAAGGCAGGGACCTAACAGAAGCAGAAGAAATTAAAGAGAGGTGGTGAGAATACACAGAAGAACTATACAAGAAAGATCTTAATGTCCCTGATGTCCATGCTGGTGTGATCAATGAACTTGAGCCGGACATCCTAGAGAGCGAAGTCAAGTGGGTCTTAGGAAGCATTACTAACAACAAAGCTAGCGGAGATGACAGTATTCTAGCTGAGTTATTTAAAATACTAAAAGATGATGCTGTTAAAGTGCTGCACTCAATATGCCAGCAAGTTTGGAAAATGCAACAGTGGCCATGGGATTAGAAAAGGTCAGTTTACGTTCGAATTCCAAAGAACGGCAATGCCAAAGAATGCTCAAACAATCACACAATTGCACTCATTTCACATGCTAGCAAGGTTATGCTCAAAATCCTACAAGCTAGGCTTCAGCAGTATGTGAACCAAGAACTACCGGATGTACAAGCTGGGTTTCGAAGAGGCAGAGGAACTAGAGATCAAATTGCCAACATTTGCTGGATCGTGGAGAAAGCATGAGAGTTCCAGAAAAACATCTACTTCTGCTTCATTGACTATGCAGAAGCCTTCGATTGTGTGGATCACAACAAACTCTGGCAAATTCTTAAAGAGATGGGGGTACCAGACCACTTTACCTGTCTCCTGAGAAATCTGTATGCAGGCCAAGAGGCAACAGTTAGAACCCGTGATGGAACAACTGATTGGTTCAAAATAGGGAAAGGAGTATGACACCGCTGTATACTGTCACCCTGCTTATTTAACTTATATGCAGAGTACATCATGAGAAATGCCAGGCTGGAAGAATCACAAGCTGGAATTAAAATTGCAGGGAGAAACATCAACAACCTCAGATATGCAGATGATACCACCCTAATGGCAGAAAGTGATGAAGAACTAAAGAGCTTCTTGATGAGCGTGAAAGAGGAGAGTGCAAAAGCTGACTTGAAACTCAACATTAAAAAAACTACGATCATGGCATCTGGACCCTTTAATTCCTGGCAAATAGAAGGGGTAGAAATGGAAGCAGTAACAGACTTCATTTATTTGGGCTCCAAGATCACCGCAGACGGAGACTGCAGCCATGAAATTAAAAGATGCTTGCTCCTTGGGAGGAAAGCTTTGGCAAACCTAGACAGCATATTAAAAAGAGATATCACCTTGCCAACAAAGATCCGCATAATCAAAGCTATGGTTTTTCCAGTAGTAATGTATGGCCGTGAGAGCTGGACCATAAAGAAGGCTGAGCGCCAAAGAATTGATGCCTTTGAACTGTGGTGCTGGAGAAGACTCTTAAGAGTCCCCTGGACTGCTAGGAGGTCAAACCAGTCAATCTTAAAGGAAATCAACCCTGATTGCTCTTTGGGAGGATTGATAATGAAGCTCAAGCTCAGATACTTTGGTCACCTAATGCGAAGAGAGGACTCTTTGGAAAAGACCCTGATGCTGGGAAAGATTGAAGGCAAAAGGAGAAGGGGATGGCAGAGGATGAGATGGTTAGATAGCATCACTGAAGCAATGAGCATGAAACTGAGCAAACTCAGGGAGGCAGTGAAGGACAGGAAGGCCTGGTGTGATATGGTTCATGGGGTCACGAAGAGTCGGACATGACTTAATGACTGAACAACAACAGTCAGGATTAGAAGGATCTTTCTTTTTTCTTCATGTATTCTTTTCGCTCCTTACATTCCAAATGGAATCAAGACATTTTTGTCCAAACTCAGCTTTGAGATTGGGAAGAAGACCAATTAGACCTATTATCCATGTCCTTCTCAAAGCATGAGACGTAAAACAAAGCTTGAAACCAGGCAGTTTTTTTCTTATTTTATAAAATAATGGCTTCTTCAGCAATTATTCTTGTTTGAGTGAGAGCGTTTTTGCTCTTTTTCTGCTCCTTATTACATATTCTTTATTGTTACCTTTCTTACTGTTTAAGGGCAGGTAGTGGAAAGAGATCATGGGGTCACGAAGAGTCGGACACGACTTAACGACTGAACAACAACAAGTGGAAAGAGACTTGCTAGTTGATCACCCCAAAATGTGCATCTGTTTCAAGATGGTATTGTATCCTCCTGTTTAAAGCAAACAATTAGAAATCTGATCAGCTAGATCATTCCAATAGAATTGCAAATAATTGACAGGCCCCTGACTGAAGCTGGAGAGACAGCACTGTCTTCAAACCTACCCTCTTAAAATACAAAGTTAGCAATATGTTTGTAGAGCTTGGGCAAGGGTTGGGGAGGATAGTCCCACAAGATGTTTTGGGAGTGGTTTGCATTATTGAGGGGAAGTAACTCCAAAATTACAACAAAGCTACAAGTAGCCATGGGGGTATCCCTGGGTTCCCATGAGAAACTGCAAATGTTGCTTATCTGCGTCATGCCAGTGTTCAAACCGGAGGCCAAGGCAGTTTAAAAATACCAACAGTGCCACAGATTTCCCAGGCCATATATAGTTCACACATCTCATAGGAGCAGGAAAGAGTTACAAATAAACATGGACAGTCTCACACAACACAGAATGCAGCAGGATAAAAAAGACACGGTAATAAAAGTTAGTAAAATAACTTCAATGGTGCCAGCTCATTAGCAGGGTCTATGGTTGCCTGTCTTCTGCAAAAGCCAGAAAGAAGACAGGAAGGAAGAACTTGTTCTTGATAATCACAGAAAGAGAAAATTACAACAAGTCTTGTTTTGTCAACAGAAGAGTTCACTGATGTATTTCAGTCCTGATTTGCTCCTGACGGACACAAAGGTTAAGATAGCAACGTTCTCAAGGCATCTCGAGTTGAAAGATTAGGGAAAAGAAAAAACAAAACATGGTAGCAATCTCACAATAATCCTTAGTGGGTTTTGTGGTATTTCCCAATTACTACAAGCAACAGCTAACTTCAGTGCAAAGATAAATATAAGTTTTTTCTCAAACTGCAGAAGGCTTAATTTAAAAAAGAGTTACATTTTAGAAAGGAAATTAATAAAACTTAAAGGAAAGAAACAGGTTTCCTTGCAGTAGTGGAACAGGATATTTATCAAATATGCATTTTATAATATGGAACACTATATTCTCAGAATATTAAAACAATATTTTGATTGTATTTTAGACAACTTCATTTTTTTTAAAACGGGGGGGGGGGGGAGTTAACATCTCTCCATGCTTTCTTTGGTGAATCTTAGCAGTGTGATTGTGCCTTTTCCCAAAAACTGGCTTAACATTTGAAAATGCCCAAAGGATCTGACTTTTAAACCATTCATGTCTGGCTGTGATGATTTATACTTTCATGTATTCACAAGCTTCCGATGTGAAAATGGCTAAAAGGGAAACCAGACAGATTCAATAAGGCCGTTATTAGAGTTTGATCTGGAATTCTACATTCTACTTCTGCTGCATTCCATGTTGGGAAAATCATCATACATTACACTCAGGCTGAGCAGGGGTTTTAACTCTGACCTGTTTCCAACATTTCCCCTGCTGGGCCATGTGGACACTAATTTCCAAAATCCCATTAGCTCAGCTCGAGTAATTAATCAAAATATGAACATTTCTCCCATTTTTTTCATGTTTATAAATAACTCCTACTATGGGGGGGGGGGAGGATAATTCAGCCTTGGGACAAAAGGAAGAGGGAGAGGGAAAGAAATCATATTGAGTCATTTTTACTCATTATGTATTTTCCTAAATAATGTGCATATTCACATACATGTCATATATCTTTTGGGTTGGCTTGGGGAGTTGGGGGTAAGTGGCACAGTCTTGTGCTGGTTCACCTCCTTCCTCCAAGGCCAGTCCCAACCGGTGTTGATAGGGAGCGAGAGGTCCAGCTCGTGGCCCCTCCTTTGTGGGGTGCTGCAGGGTTCGGTACTTTCCCCACTCCTTTTTAACCTCTACATGAAACCACTGGGCAAGATCATCTGCCACCATGGGATGAGGTATCATCAATATGCAGATGATACCCAGTTATATATCTCCATCCCAGGTGATCTGAATGATGCTGTGACTACCCTTTTGCAGTGCCTGGAGGCTGTGGGGTTCAGGATGGGGAAAAACAGGCTTCGGCTGAACCCTGGTAAGACAGAGTGGCACTGGGCTGGGGGCTCCTCTGTATCTGGAAGTTTACCATCTTTGGTTCTGGATGGGGTCGCACTACCCCAGACAGACCCGGTGTGTAATCTGGGGGTCCTCCTGGACTCATGACTCCTGCTCATGTTGTGTACCAGTTACACCCTTTTCTGGATCTGGAGTCCCTCCAATAGTCACTATACAGTCTCCTGTATAGACTATTGTAATGGGCTCTACATGGGGCTACCCCTGAAAAGTATCTGGAAGCTTCAGTTGGTCCAGAATGCAGCTGCATGGGCAATTTTAGGTGCCCCAAAGATGGCATGTTACACCTTTGCTGTGTGAGCTGCATTGGGTCCCAGTTTGCTTCCGGGTCCAATTCAAGTGTTGGTTATCACCTTTAAAGCCCTACATGGCATGGGACTGGGTTACCTGAGAGACCGTCTCATCTCCATTATATCCACCCATCCCACCCAGTCAAGCAGAGACAGTATGCTATGGACCCCGTTGATGAAAGAATGACTGGCGGGGTCCAGAAAGAGAGCCTTCTCTGCCATGGCCCCACCCTATGGAATACTCTCCCCCCAGAGGCAAGGCAGGCCCCAACTCTCTTGTCCTTCCGGAAAGCAGTCAAGACCTGGCTCTGCCAACTGGCATGGGGTGAAAAAAGGGGCAACCAACCCTGGGGGTAGCTAGAACCCTGAAGATGCTCCCATATGTTAACATCTTATTGATCATCAACATCTTGGAAGATATTATTATTTGTGTGTTTGGTTTAATTCTATTTTTATTCTATTTTTATACTGTTTTTATTGTATTTTAATTAATATGTATTGTTTTATTGTGAACCACCCAGAGTCACTTCTTCATAAGATGGGCGGTATCTAAATTTGAAATATAAATAAAATAAATAAATAGAACATACTGCTTTTTGCTTTCAGCTTTGTTTTCTTTGGTGACATTTTGCATGACTTTTTGCACGTCAAGAGGAATTGAGCATGGCTTAATTACTTGAATTTACTGATTGTTATGTAGTATTTTATTGTCCATTGACCTTATGAACTCATAATTTATAGCTTCATAAAATATTTTACATTATAGGGCAAGAAAATTACTTGTGCTTATATAATCTGTCCAATTAGTTGACTTACCTCAATGTGCCCAATCACCAAAAATCCAATCAATCAAGCACCAGCCACTCTCTAAGTCCTGCACACTCCAAAATGTGTGGTACTATCTTGGTCAGCACCATTATCGACAGAGCTGGAAGGGGACTTACCCACCCCCAATCCTTCTGCCCTCTTTTTTTCACCTCCTCCATTTGGTTTTGGGAAGTTACAAGGAAGAGAGAACTAGAATACCTTGACCAACTACTTTTTCACAGGGTCACTCTAGAACATCCTCTCTGCCTCTGCCTCAAAAATGAGAAGAGAGAGTTCCTCCAGGTCACCCTTTCATTCCTTTTTAAAAAGTAGAAGTGACCCAAGGGATTACATTTTGCCCCAACTAGATCCATTGCTATTAGTCTCCTCTAAGCTAGTGTTTTAAGGTTAATTGATTGGATTAGAATATTTGCATGACTCATGACCTCCCTTGACTAGTTAATCATGTTATGTGAACAGAGTCAGGAAGTGCCGAAGTTGTGCTAAGTCAGGATTATCCTTAGGATGGTGATACATTCCATAGTTGCTATGAATCAATCATATATTTGGTATGTTTTTATCTTTTTTTAATAATATGGGTTTCCAGAATCATGTACGTGAGATGGGCGGCCATATAAATCCACTAAATAAATAAAGGTACAATTCTCCCTCTCCCTGAAAAGGTAAAGATTTTTGAATACAACCTTGATAGTATTAAAAAAGTGGCTTCTCTTTACTGAAAGGGAGCAAGCAGGAAAAGATACTTCAATCCCCTCAGCCTTTTATTTTTTAAAAAACAACACCTTGTTTTGTCCTAAAAAAGAGAATACATGAGAAAATTTTAAAAATTCTAATGCAGATAGCCTGGCAGCTCTCTTGCATGTCATATAGACTTACATAGCCCATGTTTAGACTTCCAACTGCACTATAGTTGAACTCCGCTAAATTAGCCATATGTGGAAGGCCACATTCTCTTTTTTTCTACAGGGATAACAGTTGCTGGAAGGGATCCCAGTCTACTGCAGATAGCAAGGTCACAAGAGATGTTTGTACCTCTTTGCCACTTCTAAGGCAATCAAGTTACATATTCAAATGCATTTCCGAACATACAACCATAAATGTAGGGAAGCTATTGTGATCCCTTTCTTTTCCTTTTTACAAATAAAGTAACTTAGCAACCTATTAGTATTTTAATGAATTTTGCTGCTATTGAATCTCATCAAATTGAATTTAAACTGATTTCATTGTTTCTAAGAAATAAAGTATTATTATTTTAATACACAACTTGACACACTATTGAATTCTGTTTTACTGAATAATTGGGACTTCTGTTTCTTACACCATATAAAGGATTAGGTGGCACTCAGTGTGGGTTACATTCTTAGTAATTAGCAAATGAACCAAATTAAGCAAGTTAAAAGAGGACCATCAAGTCAGAATACATTTTGCCTGAAAATTAATTTCATATAAACTAATCAACCCAACATGTTCATTGTCTCTCATCATCATCGTGTCATTAAGCTGTCAACTTTGGTTTGGCAATTTTCACTGATGTTCCAGAATACACTTTGAGTCAGTAGAATCTTACTGACATGATTTGTAGAAAGTCCTAGTTCTAAAAACAAAAGTCAGCTGAAGAAGGATTTATCATGATAGGTCACTAGTTTGCCTAAAGGTCAGCCAATTTTTGTTATCTTTAGCAACAATTAATGCCACTGAAAAGCTCTTCAGCTTGAATCTTGTGCTTTTTTTTTTTGTTTTGCAATTACCCCATATGTTAAGTACTAAGCAATGAATATGATTCACATTGAATCATTCTTAAAGCATTGCTATAATCTTCCTAATGTCACCACTGTGACTTGTTAGTACATGAGGCTGTCCGTAATGCAGGTTTTCTACGTGCCAGTTTATCAAAATATAAATTCCTTTTGGTGGAATCATTTGTCTGCCAACAGTCTTCTGAAATATTCTTGGATCTTTATGTGTAGGAAGAAATATCTGGCATATTAAGGAAGCTTTCAGAAGGAAAAAGAACACTTACAAAATGTGCAATGTCCATTTGGGGAAGGAAGAGGCAAAATGGAAGGCTTTACTGGATTTAAAGAAGTTAAACTTTCTGTACAACGACATTCAAGACTCAAAACAATTTTGATCATGTTAAAGTTAGGGACCTTAGCAGAGCCTATTGATGCAAGATGGCAGTGTAAACAATGACAGACACAGAGAAAAAATTTACTATGGCTCAATCTTCTGCTTATTTGTAAGACTATTTGAAATGTCTTAGGATTTTAAAACAGATTTCCCCAACCTGGTGCCTCCAGAGTTGTCAGACCGTGTCATCCAGAATTCCCAGGCAGCTTCCTCTTAAGATACTTAAGAAAGTTTTCCTTGAAGGTCATTGGTGTCCTATTAAATGTATCCCTCAGTCAAAGTGAACCTCTGCCAACAATTGCCAATTATAAGAGCATAAAACCTTTGGTCTGGATTCCTGCCCTTCTTGGTTGATGGAAGCCTCCAGGGATGGAACTAAGAGCTGGGTTGGGTGGAGGGAAATACATTCTTGAGAGATGGGATGAAACTGCCTGCTTGACAGAAGCTGTAGTATTCTCCTTCCTCAAGAAGCCATCATTCAATCCAGAAATTATGGATGGTTATGGATCAGTCTCCAACCTTCCCTTATATCTGGACTATCTAGATTATCTGGATCCATTTCAGTCCAATTTCAGGCCTGGGCAAGGTATCAAAACAACACTGATTGTGGGTGATCTCTACCAAGCTCAGTATGAGGTAAATGTGACCTTCATGGCATTGTTTGATCTCTCAGTGACCTTCAGTACCATCAGTCATGGCATTCTTTTGGACCATTTCTGAGGTTGGGAGTGGGAGCGGGGTGTCACTGTTTTGCAATAGTTTTCTCCTTCCCAGAGGGGTAGTTCCACTTGATGGTAATAATAGGGGAGAGATCAAACCCTGGGCTCCTCAGTTGCGGAGAGACACAGGGCTCAACACTCTATCCACTTCTGTTTAACATCTACCTGAAGCTGCTGAGTGAGGCCTCTCATTGACAATGGGCTGAACAGGTAATGTCATCAAGGTGCTGTTCTGGTGCCTAGAGGCTGTTAGGGCCTGGATGGGAAGGAACAAGCTTAGGATCAGTCCCAGAAAGACAGGGTAGCTTTGCATTTAGAAGCCATCTGATTCCAGAGAAATACTATCCTTAGTTCTAGATATGGTCATGTTTCCGGATATAGAACTGGCTTAAAACTTGGGGTGCTCACAGCTCCTGCTTGATGAACAGGTGGCAGTGGTGATGGAGGGCCTTTGCACAGCTCCATCTTGTGCACTAGATATGACTCTTCCTGGAACAGGAAACTCTCCTCATGGTCATTAATACCTTAGTCATCTCTCGTTCAGACATCTCTCGTTGTACAGTGGCAACGCACTGTACAAGAAGCTGCCCTTAAAAAGCATTTAGAAGCTACCACTGGACCAGAATTCAGTGAGTTATGGGCACATTTAATTAGCTTGAGGAGCTGCACTGATTGCCAGTTAGCTTCTGGGAGCAATTCAGAATTCTGGTTGTTGCCATTAAACCATTTATAGCTCAGGACCTAGGTTTCTGCAAGGCCCTTTATTCTTAGTATCTGCTCATCCCAATACATTCTGGTAGTGTGGGCTCCCTGCATATCCAGTTGCTGAGGGAATGCCATCTTCAGGAAGCATGGAAGCAAATCTTCTCAATTGCTCCCCACTTCTCTGGAACAACATTTCCCCAGATATCCCGATAGCTCCTATCCTATTGGATTACAGGAAACCCATTGAAACATGGTTATTCCATAAGGCTAGGGTAGGGGTGGGAATGTTGCAATATTGTTTCTTGTAACAACAGAATTTATTTAATTTATATGACCAATGTTCCCAGTTCTATGCGTGTATGATATATGGTGTTATTGATAACTTTTTATTTTATTGTACTTTTATATTTTAATCAAACCAGTCAATCTTAAAGGAAATCAACTCTGATTGCTCATTGGAAGGATTGATAATGAAGCTCAAGCTCAGATACTTTGGTCACCTAATGCGAAGAGAGGACTCTTTGGAAAAGACCCCGATGTTGGGAAAGATGGAAGGCAAAAGGAGAAGAGGACGGCAGAGGATGAGATGGCTAGATAGCATCACTGAAGCAATGAGCATGAAATTGAGCAAACTCAGGGAGGCAGTGAAAGATAGGAAGGCCTGGCGCAATATGGTTCATGGGGTCACGAAGAGTCGGACACGACTTAACGACTAAACAACAATACACTGAGAGAGAGAGAGAGAGACAGAGAGACAGAGAGAGAGAGAGATGAGTTATTCATGCCTGGCGTGACTTATAAGCCTAAATAAACACTCCTTTCAACTTCTGCAGGAAGAAACACTGAAGTCCCCAAAACAGTACCCTCATTCTCCCTTTGCACTGCTCAGGCCCAACACCAGAACTCTGCAGCGCAACAGGCTGAGAGGCTATAGAAACCATGTCCCAGTTGGTTTCAACCCAGGATATCCAGGAGGTGGCGTAGAGTTCTCTCCTTCTGGACCTGCCACGTCCTGGTCCCAGCCAGTGTACAAGATCAGCCAAGGAGTGACAAATCACCGGGTAAGGCTTAAGTCAAGATGATTTCCCCAGATTCCTGCTAGCTGGAATAAAGTGCTTGGCTAAAAGCCAGAAAGACCTTTCCTTTGCAAAGGACATGCTGCTGTGCTATGTGTACAGAATAAAGTTACCTAAAAAAAAAGATACTCAACAACAGAATGCTCTACTGAATATTATGAAATTTGAACTTTTCAAGTTACTACTACTATTAATTTGTCATTCCACTTCCAGAGATTCTGAGAAGTTTATAGCATTAATGCTATAAACTTCATTGTATTTATTTTTGTTTTTAAACATTCAATCTCATGTACCATCATGATCTTACTTATACCCAAATACCTTTCTTAAGAGTCACGTTCTTATGGCTCTCTGAAAAGGTAGTAATGAGGTAGTGGTTTGAGTATCTGGAGGCAAGGTGTTCCAAAGAAGGGGGGCCATCACCAAGACAGCTTGAGTCTGGGATCCCTGAAGATGGCATTCCCTTAATAGTGGAACCCTTAGTAAGTCCTCTCTCCCAGGGCAGATTCAATTTGGAAAAGGTGTCCATGGAGATATACAGGCCCTGAGCCCTGTAGGCTTTAAAGGTAACAGCCAGCACCATCCAGTGCACCTGGAAACGAACTGGTAGTCAATATAGTTCCATAGTGGTGGTGTTAGATGGATGAATCTCAGTGCATCCATACTTACCTAGGTTATTGCATGGTGAGTCAGCTGAAGTTTCTGTGTTGACTTCAGAGACAACCTCATGAAGAATTAATTGCAATAATTCATCAGCATAAAGCCTCCTGACCCAGGAAAGCTCACATTGGCCTACAAAACATAATTGTGCAAAGACCCTCCTGGCCATAGCCTCCACCTGTTACCCACCTGCTATACCAGATTACAGGCCAGCTCTGTCTGGGAGAGGACTATCTTGTCCAGAGTCAAAGATGGACTCTCTCTGGACTCAATCAGCTTTGGTCTTGGTAGAATTCAGTTTAAGCCTATTTTCTCCCTGCCCATATCTAACAGCCTCCAGTCACCAGTCAGGGCTTCCATGTTATCTCCTGTCTGCCTGGGAGATATATAAGTGGGTAACATCAGTATCAGTAGATGATATCTCACCTCATGTTGGCAGATAACCTCTCCCAATAGCTTCATATAGATGTTGAAAAGTAGTGGGGAGATCTGCAGCATAACAGAGTTGCTGAAGGCTTAAACGCCCTCTCCCCAAATGGAACTATCCCATGGTCAATGGTATAAAAAGCCACTGAGAGATCCAGCAGGACCAAGTTTGTTGTACTCCCTCCATCCTGGTCCCACCAAAGGTCATTAGCAAGAGCAATCACACCAGGTTTTGATCCCATATCAAGGCCTGAGTCCTCACTGAAAACAGTCCAGATAATCTATTTCATTCAGGGCTCTTAACTGTAGCCCAACCACCTTCCTTAAGAAGGTAAGTTGGAGGCTAGTCAATAGTTGCTTAAATTGACTGGGTTGAGTGATAATTTCTTGAGGATGGGACACACCATCACCTATTTCAAGGCAGGAGGCACCACCCCTTCACTTAAGGGAGTGCATTTACAACTTCCTACATCCAGCTCCTCTCACCTCTCTAGCTGCTTTCACCAACCAGGTAAAGCAGGGATCAGGTACAGGTGGAAGATCTAACAGCACAGCCCTGTTTACTTCCTCAGGATCCACAGCAAAGAGGGCTATTCAGATATTTTACAAAGTTGTTACATTCTGAACTTAAGAATTTTTCCCTCCACAAAAGTTATTCTGAAATCTAGGACAACTTGAGGTTACTTTGTGATTCATATGCTTCTTTCCCTTATGGTTAGTTAGAAATTCAAAGAAAGAAAAGATCTTAACACATTCAAGAAATATTCTTCCAGATGATTTTCTATTAGCTGCTGGGAACATATATCATAATGTGCTAGACTGTAGGATACAAAAACATTGCCATTTTATTGCTGATGAATGCTGATAAAGTGTTTTCAATTATTTTTATATGAAATCGAAACAGAAATGCTCCCTGTGCATGCAGCATTACAGTATGTTCCACTGTGCTCTCTGCAACCTGGGCAGAAAATTTAATTTTTTATAAGTTACAGATGCTTGCAAAACACTATCTGCCAACTGTGATTCCACACAAACGCAGACACACACAGACCCAGATGCACCATATTGCAAAAAAATAGTATTTCTCCTAAGAAGACCATCCATTGCTGTAGTAATTGTTATATGGGATATGTAATGTGTTAGAATCACAGGTAAGCAGAGTCTTAGTAGTAATGATGTCCATCACTGGCCTTAACCCACTTGAATTATGAATTTATTTTTTAATGACATTTCTTCCAAAGCTCTGCATTTCCACATTGTGTGGTCTAAGTGCTGGAGCACTTTCCTTCTTCAGGGCCTGGCTGCCTCATTTGATCTATAGAGGACACAGAGGTGGCTGTTTCACTAACGTCCCATATGGAAGGTTACAGATAACCTAGGGAATACTGCTATAAATAAGCAACAACTATGTCTCTTGGGTTGCTCATCAATTAGCTTGATATCAGCAGAGAAGCTAATGATTAAATGTGATGGTTGCTATGAATAAATCTATTAGCCAATTGTCAGCTTTAGTTCACATATTACAAATAAAGTCTCCTTTGACTCCTGGGGACTTCATGGGCACATCTAGGTAGCTTTCTCTGGCAACTTTCTGGAAGTGGTTTGCCACTGACTTTTTCCAGGACGGTTTTATTCTTTCTTTCTAGCCCACCAGAATATGGAACAGAAATTATGGGAAGAGGCTCAAGATGGACAGACATACAGGCAGACGGACATCAGCAGGATAACTCTCCAAAACCAAACCAGAACAGAACCAAAGGTGGTGTGGTACGAGAAGCCAGCCAAAGAAAGACCAAGTTCAAAAATAGGCTGGATCAGATTGGTGGTTGGAGAGGGGGAAAAAAAAAACCACAGAAGAAAAAATTCCCAATGTCTCCTTCCTGATGGGCGTGGCAATTGGGCAGTGGCTTGGAATGCTACTAATTGCTCTCCCTTCTCCCTCCTGGTCGCACCTGGAGTTGCTGACTCAATACAAGGGTACAGCAGAAAGACAGACACAGTGTGTTACTTAATCACACAGAAGAAAATACAGACCTCCTGTGGCCTCTGCTGGTAAAAGGTTTGGAGTGAATTTCAGAAGCCAGGCCAGCTCTGCTTGTTTCCCTTGCTTTGTTCAATTTCCATGTCTAGCCCATACCCTAAAATTTTCTTTTTTCCATCCATAGATTAGCCAGGTCTAGCAATACTCAGCTTTGCAAAATCTGCCAAAGCTAGTTTGGTAGTGCCATCTAGCTAGGCTTAATCTTTTTACTCAGGAGAATGCTATTAGAATCTGCATTGATTCATAAATCTGCAATGTTTTTTAAAATATTCTATCTGCAATAGAAAAGAAAAAGGTGCAGAGCATACTAGAGATCGCTGTTGTAAGGCAACACTGTAGGAGAAAAAAATAAATGTTCTTAGTGAAGATGTCCTTTTAAGGGAATTTACCTCATCTCCAGCATTTCAGTAGTTTACATGGCAAAATACAATTCCCTTTTTTTAAAAAGACTTTTCATTTGCTATGGAAAAGAAGTCAGCACAGTAGGAAATCTTCTTGTTGATATATTCACATTGGTGACTTTTTAAAATTTAATCAGGAAAGAGAATAACCTTACAAGTATGATTTACAAGCCTGGGTCAATAGCCTCTGTAAGGCAGCAGCTCAGCTGTGTTTCAAAAATACACTTTTCTAGAATTATCCTCCCATCAGTTGCTTGTAGCCTGCAATACATACCCCATCTATTAGTAAATCAAGAGTACTGGCATTTTATCATGTTTAACAATGCTTCACTTCAGTTTTGTTTGCTTATCATGATTCAGAAAGGCTGTAATAAAAGTTTTCTGTTACTTCCTTTTTTTTTTCCAGCTGCCTCAAATCCTTAAAACAACCACAAAGGGAATATGCTAGCTAAAAGAAAGCAGAACTCTCAGACAGGGGCGTCTGCAGAGGGGTTAAAAAAGTCAAGATGGTGGCTGTGTCCATACAGTTGAATTCCCACCTTTTTAACACTCATTGCAACAGATGCAAAATAGGGATGGGGCTCTACTGGCATAGTTGTGGCTGCTATCTTGACTTTATATATATCATTTTTATTAAGTATTTTGATTACAGCAATAAAATCTAATACAAACTAAAAGAAAGAAAAGATAATAGAGAGAAGGAGTAAAAAGTGCAAGGAAAAGAAAGACAGAAAAAGAAAAAAAGTAAAAATATAATAAAGAAAAAGAAAATAAATATGTAAAAAAGTAACTCCAACCTTCATCACAAGTATAAACAAATTTAGTAACTCTTCACCCACTCTAAAGTTACAAACATTTATCTCTTCATCCCATATCCCATCTCTTATCTATAAACAAATCCATAAAGCATCATCTCTTCAGTTCTGGTGTCAGCAGAAAGTCCATAGACGATAACCAGAAATAACAACATATCTTATTTTAACTTTGATCAAATAAACCAACTTTAGATTCCTTCCTTTTACTTCTAACAGTCTTAATCTTTAGTTTGTTCAAGTATTGTCATAGGATTTGATTTCTCTTCATTTATTCTTTGTCCCATCACACAGTTTTTCAAGACTTTAACAAGCCTTTTTTGTAAATCCAATAGGAAAAAAATTATCCAGGTCACTCTCTTGATTTGTCATTTGTATTTCTCTTTTAAATTTTAAAACCTCAGCCAATTTCTTTTGTAGATCCAGTGAAACATCATTTTCTAAATCATTCTCTTGGCCTGTCACTTGTAAATCCACTTTCGATACTATCTATCTTGTCAGATAAAATTTGTTGTATATCTGACATTTTTTCAATAATATATTTTGGGCATAGGCTATCCATAGAAGCAGACATCATTACTGACATCGTTGATATTGTGGCTACTATTTTCTGATTCCATTCTTTAAAGTCTCTCCTTCAATGTTTTTATTGTCATAACATTTTGCACCATCTTGCAGGCCTGTATATCTTTCACCTACCTAAACTCTTTTGTTCCCCTCTAGTGTCCAATTTTTGAAATCATGAAATTATTTATCTATGTTATGCCTTAAAAAAAACAAAAACAAAAACAGGATCTATTTCCCACAAGAACCTGTTTGTTTTTTATAATTAATTCCAAAATCTTATTGTAAAAATTTCAATATTCCAATTTTATCTGGACCATTAGTCCGTTTATAACCTTCTAAGATCAAAATCTTATTTAGCTTTTTACTATTTCAGATTCTTTACGTTCTTAGGCTTATGATTAAAATTTTCTTTCATTCAGGATTAAAGGCAGAGTCACTTGACATTTTCAAACTTGTCATTCCAAAGGTCTCCAATAGCTTAAAAATAGTTAATGAGCAATTTCTGAAAGCGACTAGAAAGCGAGGTTTGTGAACTTAGTGTCCTTTACAGTCTCTGCCATGGAGACTTTTCCAGTACAATCCCAGTAAATTTCCCAGTACAATCCCATCACCTCCTGGCACTCAAACCCATGGACAACTGCTGTCCTGCAGTCTCTTCACAGGAAGCAGCTGTCTAGACCACATGTGGGCAATCTCTCATCCTCTCTTTACCCTAATCAAGGAAGTATACACTAAACAAGAAGAAAACCCTAATCAAGGAGAAAACTACACCCCCACCCAAACTGGCAGGGCAAGCTCCTAAATCTAAATAGGAAGCAAACCCCACATTCACTCACACTGATGATGCTACCTAGTCGAGTAATGAAATGTCTGCAAGCAAACAACCAAGCTCAGAGTGCACGAAAGACTCCACAGTTCAATCCTGAGGTACATATATTCTCTTCTATTGGAGACTTAGGTTCAATGTGATTGGCCAGTTTGGTAGACTTTGAAGCTCATAGGCTAATCTTAGTACAGTCAATGCCTCTCATTCTAACCTGTCTTACAGGTTGAATAGGAATTATGGGATCAAAATATAAATCAAGAGGGAAAAGACTTTAAATACTCTACTATTTTATATATTGTGTCCAAATCAACCATTCTTAAGAGTCAGTAGAACACCCAAATCCTACCAAATGAATTAAAAGTGCTGGCAAGTATCGCATATCTATCTCATGATAAAATGAGGATTGGTCTGAGATACACTTCATAATTGTATTTCTAATGGATATTCACTTAATAAACAAGTGCATAATACAACTCAACGATATGGGTGAATCCCAGATCTAATATGTTTGAACTAGGCTGTCTAGATGACAACAGAGTTTCAAAAATAAGTAGATTTGCTAGTTTTTTTTACTGGCCTATTCCTGTCATGCCATCCATCAAAGTTATCAGGGGAAGGGTTTTATTCTCCTCAAGAACGGCATGGTGAGAAAACACTTTAGCAGTTAAGGCTTGGAACTCAGCCAGGAAAAGTGATGGCAACCCTACTGTTTCAACACAAGCCATCAAAGCAACTTTCCTCCCATTTTTGTGGCTAAAAGAGCTTGGCTCATACATTAATCTTTATGCTTCATAACCAGTTTCAGGTTTGAGAAAATGCTATCAGTCTGTTGTGCATGATCACTGGCACCCTCACATTACCAGTGACAAATAAACTGTTGGTAGAGAAGGTTTCAGAATTAAAGAGTGATGCACAAAGAGGCAAAAGAAAGAATTCCAAACCACCTTTGTGTGGCAACACTGGGAAAGAAAAAAGGGGCCAAAAGAAATGTGTTGCAGCTGTAATTTTCCAGTAAACCCTGGAGGAAAGAAATGCAAAACGGCTGCTGTTATGCAGAGTCCTTTCTGCTTTTTTTTTTAAACAACAGGGGAAAAAATCCATAACTCAAGAATTGTTTATTTATATTGCATTCTACAGAATAAAGTGGTTGACATTCCTTCATCATATCAAGTGTGTGAATTAAAATGGCATATATAAGAAAAACAAACTTCTTCATATGTTTCCTAGGGGACACCAAAAAGGATGGGACAGGTAATTTAAATTTTAGTGAATCTGGCTTCCAAATGTGAAGATACAATTTGAACAGATGAATTAGAGGCTTCTCTGCATTATCTGGTCTTCTGCTGTGGAAGAGAACAGTGCCTTTGAAAATGTTCAAACAGCTATAAAACATAAATGGTTTTCAAGAAACTGTTGACTGTATATATGTTCTTACTTGCATGTTCATGGTAAATACGGTCAACCCCTTTTGGTTCAAACAGAAATTAATCTTGTAGTCCAGATGCAGAAAGCAAGACAGCAAGGCTAAGGCAAAACACCATGTCTGAAGCAACTTAAAAATCAAATACCTTTTATGAAAATACATACTGGCTTTTGGGCTTCTATTGATTTATAATTCTGAATTGTATGAGATTATGTGATATTGTACTACACCCAAAAGAAAGGCTATTTGTTTTCCCCATATTATTTAGCTTTAAAATGGGAAGCTTGTATTAGAATTGTGGAAAACGGAACAAAAGAAAGACCAGGTTTTTTTCCCCCCTGTCTCTTCTGGAGGGAAAGCTTGTTGTTTTCAATTCACAACTCTTTTCCTTTGGGGTGAAGGCAGTACTATATAGTTTCCCTCACCATTAACCACAGAATAAAAAATAATAATAATAATAAAAGCAAGAAAAATGACCCCCCAAGGAGAAGGAGAACACCCTGCCTTGTGCACCTCCACCTCCTTTCCCCCCTCTTGCCTTGCCCTTGGCGCAGCCCTCGCACACAAGCCTCGCCTGCCCCGCACACTTGCACCGGCAGGACAGGCAGCCGGAGGCAGAAAACAAGGAGAAACAGTGCAACGCCCCCCCCGCCTCCAAATTACTTGCCCCGTGGCGCCAAAAGGGGGGAGGACTCCGTAGTAATAAGCATTCATGTGCGGTTGGCCAGACCAACGCTGACCCAACCTGCGTCAGCTTACCCTGGGGACACAGCACGCTCGCTACTGGTGCACTACAGAGAGATCATTTCTCTCCCCCACTATTTCACTCCCTTCAAATGAAATCACTTCTTCTCTTTCCCTGAGCTGCATAATTTCACCTTTCAACCCTTTTTGTCTACAAAAACAGGCTTTGTTTTAATAGCCCGATCGAACCACACACACCTCCTAATGGGGGACGCATCTTCTCAAATAATGGGGTGGGGGGGTGGAGGCTGCTCAATCTCAGGGAGGAGCCTCTTTCACAGGGCAGGGGGAGTAGGGAAAAGGCACGCCACCTAGGTCTCACCGCATTACCACTTTAAAGGCAGGGGACCTCGAGGCACCCACCCTGTCTCGCCTGGCGGGATGAGCAGGTTCCCTCAGAGAGACATGGTCCTCCAAGTATCCTGACCCATGCTATTCATGGCTTTAAAAATGATAACCAGTACTTTGAATTGCTTGGTATCCTGTTGGGACGACTCAGGGAATTGGGGGTGGGCAGCACGGTGTTGTGTTGGTTCACCTCCTTTCTCCAGGGCCGATCCCAATTGGTGGTGATAGGGAGCGAGAGGTCCCATCCTCGGCCCCTCCTCTGTGGGGTGCCTCAGGGTTCGGTTATCTCTCCGCAGCTTTTCAACATCTACATGAAACTGCTGGGTGAGATCATCCGTCATCATGGGATGAGGTATCATCAGTATGCTGATGATATTCAATTATACATCTCCATCCCAGGTGAGGTAAGTGATGCCGTGACTACCCTCTCGCGGTGCTTGGAGGCTATAGGGGTCTGAATGCAGAACAATCCAGCTGAACCTTGGTAAG
Source organism: Liasis olivaceus (assembly GCA_030867105.1). Classification (NCBI taxonomy): domain Eukaryota; kingdom Metazoa; phylum Chordata; class Lepidosauria; order Squamata; family Pythonidae; genus Liasis; species Liasis olivaceus. The sequence continues at coordinate 239,724,016 of CM061349.1, read as the reverse complement.
ACGGAGTGGCTGTGGGTTAATGGCTTTTCTGTATCCGGGACTTTGTCATCGTTGGTGCTGGATGGGGTAGCACTGCCCCAGACAGACCCAGTGCGTAATCTGGGAGTCCTCCTGGACTCACGGCTCCTGCTCAAAGAGCAGGTGGCAGCCGTGGCCAGGAGGGCTTTTGCACAAATTCGGGTTGTGCACCAATTATGCCATTTTCTGGGACAGGATGCCCTTCGAACGGTCACTCATGCCCTTGTTATCTCCCAGATAGACTACTGCAATGTGCTCTACATGGGGCTAACCTTGAAGAGTATCCGGAAGCTTCAGCTGGTCCAGAATGCAGCTGTGTGAGCTATTTTAGGGGCCCGAAGGAGGACCCATATAACACCACTGTTTCGCGAGCTGCACTGGGTACCAGTTTGCTTCTCGGTCTAATTCAAGGTGTTGGTTATCACCTTTAAAGCCCTATGTGGCATAGGACCAGGTTACCTGAGGGACTGCCTCTCCCCCATGAGTTAATCCCATCCCACCCGATCACACAGAGAGGGCATGCTCCGGACCCCTTCGGCAAAAGAACTCTGACTAGTGGGGTCCAGAAGACAGGCCTTCTCTGCTGTAGCCGCCGCCCTTTGGAATATCATGCCCTTGGGGGTGAGATTGGTCCCCTCACTCCTGGCCTTTCGGAGGGATTTGAAGACATGGCTCTTCCATCTGGCCTGGGGGGAGGAGGGGGATCATCAAGTGTGGGGTTGGCTAGTCCCTTAGTGGCCTGGCGTTGCTGCCTTGAACCATTGGCCTCCTGGATTTTTTCACATTTATTTTTGTAAATGTGAATTGTTATAGGTTTTAATTGTATATTTATTTATTGTTTTAATGTGCTGTGAGCCGCCGAGAGTCCCCCATTGGGGGGAGATGGGCGGGGGACAAATTTCATAAATACATAAATAAAAATAAATTGCACCTGGACCTTGAATTGCACAGCCCTTGCATGCACACCTTGCCTGCCCCGTTCCCGTGTATTGACAGGTGGAAAACAAGGAAAAACAGTGTGAAACCCCCACCTCTACCGAGCTTGAAATTACTTACCCCACAGTGCCAAAAGGCAAGAGGAAAGCCATAGCACAGAGCATTCACATGAAGTCACTCAGCCAAATACTGACCCATATTGTACCAGCTTAGCTTAGTGACATATCACACTTACTACCAGTATACTATAGATACATCTGGGTCTATTCTTCTCTCTTTAGCTATTTCACTCCCTTCAAACAAAATCACTTCTTCTCTTTCCCCGACTTGCATTATTTCATCTTCCAACCCTTCCCATCTACAAAAACAGGCTTCGTTTTAATAGCCCGATCCGACCACAAACACTTCCTAACGGGCGACGCATCTTCTCAAATAATGGGGTGGGGGGCGGAGGCTGCTCAATCTCAGGGAGGAGCCTCTTTCACAGGGCAGGGGGAGTAGGGAAAAGGCACGCCACCTAGGTCTCACCCGTTAAAGGCAGGGGACCTCGAGGCACCCACCCCATCTCGCCTGGTGGGACGAGCAGGTACCCTCAGAGACACGTGGTCCTCCAAGTATCCTGGCCCGTGCTGTTCATGGCTTTAAAAGTGATAACCAGTACTTTGAATTGCACCTGGACCTTGAATTGCACAGCCCTTGCACGCACACCTTGCCTGCCCCGTTCCCGTGCACTGACAGGTGGAAAACAAGGAAAAACAGTGTGACACCCCCACCTCTACCGAGCTTGAAATTACCTGCCCCATGGTGCCAAAAGGCAAGAAGGAGGTTATAGCACACAGCATTCACATGAAGTCACCCAGCCAAATGCTGACCCATACTGTACCAGCTTAGCTTAGTGACATATCACGCTTACTACCAATGTACTATAGATACATCTGAGTCTATTCTTCTCTCATTAGCTATTTCACTCCCTTCAAACAAAATCACTCCTTTTCTTTCCCCAACTTGTACTTTCATCTTTTTCCCCTCTCTCCTGGAGGGAAAAGTTGTTGTTTTCAATTCACAACTCTTTTCATCTGGGGTGAAGGCAGTACTATATAGTTTCCCTCACCATTAACCACAGAATAAAAAAAAATAATAATAATAATAAAAGCAACAAAAATGACATCCTTTGGAGCTCCGTTTCCCTTGTATCGTCTCACTGTGATCTTACATCTCACGCATAGAACCTTATACTTCGTTTCTTTTCTGACTGAGGACAAGAAATATTGGAATTATTTATCGCAAATACTTGCATGTCACTTCAGTTATCTAACTGTAAGCAGTTTACAACGACAACATGCAATATGTAGCATTGCGATAATTAACACATTATCAAAACTGATCAGACATATCAAATCATAAATACACTCAACATGAAGCCCAACGTAGCCATGAACATGCGGACAATAGCAAAACCACCAGACTCATCCCCAAACCAGGAACGCTACATCTCCCATTACATCTTGCCTCGCTCTCCAAACACATGTTGAAAAACCTATCTTTTTAAATATATACTTCCAAAATAGTACAAGTAAGGGTGGAGATCTTACATTTACTTGAAAGAATGAAGTTCCCCTGGAAGGGAGGCCTTGCACAGATTGCTCACCCAGGCATTACTTCAATTACTTTGCTAACTTTTTATTTCCAAATGCCCAATTGCTTTAGAACAGACAGGAACGTTCTCCCTCCTTTTCAGGGGCCAAAATTACCAACCCACTCCTTACGAGGATGTCCCTGTGATTTCATAACCAAACCTGTCCGCAGAATTTTCCCTTGCCAGCTGCCATGGGCCTCAGCACCATCTCCCCGTCTCTCCAGCCTGCTCAAAGAAGGCCTTGGCAAAGAAGCGGCGGCTGTTCCAGGGACAGCTGACGGAAGGGCGAACAGAGCGGGCCTGATTCCCGTTTTGCTCTGCCTGCGGCTGCAGGTGCCTTCAGTGAAGGGGAAAGTGCACTGGGACTCAAGCGGACTCGGAGGTCTCGACCTCCTGAAGCAGTGGCAGCATCAGCGGCAGAGAATCCCTTGGTCGGCCTAACCCCACTAACCCTGGCCAAGAGCGCCTCCTGTCAGAAGAGAAAGGCATTGCCTATGGATAAAATACCAAGGGGGGAAACAGGCCTGCCAGCTACTGGCGTTTGCAAAATCTTGGACGAAGGGAGGCGAAAGGGATGCATCCGATTTTACAGACCATTGGTGGGTGGGTAAGATAAGTAGTGCAGGGTATATGGACATTGTATTCTTTGCGGTGGGAAAAAGTGAGGGGGAAAGTTATCCGTAGGATGCAGTGCTCGCATGCAGCCACCCATGCAGAGACACACCTAAGCTTTTCCAGCTTAGCAACAGGGACATGCCATGCATACTGCCACACAACTACAGATACAACTGCCAAAGGCACTTTCCTTTTACTTATTTCACTTGCTTCCCATTGCATCTTCTCTTCCTCCTTCCTGCTTCCTAATTCTTGTACTCACACATACACACCCGCTTTCACTTCGCCTTTCACTTTGCTCGCTCTCCTCACTCAACAACCTCCTCAAACCACCCTCCACCCACACCCAACACGCTCCCTCAAAAACACCATCCGCCACCCACGCTCCCATCTGCACACCCAGGGACAAGTGCCACCGACGCCCCAAAAACCACCCGGCCCCTACCAAGGCAAACGCGTGCACCCCCAGCCCACACAACAGGCCACCCCCCAAGGAGAAGGAGAACACCCTGCCTTGCGCACCTCCACCTCCTTTCCCCCCTCTCACCTTGCCCTTGGCTGCAACCCTCGCACACAAGCCTCGCCTGCCCCGCGCACTTGCACCAGCTTAGCTTAGTATTGTACCAGCTTAGCTTAGTGACATACCACGCTTACTACCAGTGTACTATAGATACATCTGGGTCTATTCTCCCCGTCTCGCCTGGCGGGATGAGCAGGTACCCTGAGAGAGACGTGGTCCTCCAAATATCCTGGCTCGTGCTATTCCTGGGTTTAAAAGGAATAAGTTATAATAAAATAAAAAGTTACCTGGACCTTGAATTGCACAGCCCTCGCACGCACACCTTGCCTGCCCCATTCCCGTGTATTGACAGGTGGAAAACAAGGAAAAACAGTGCGGCACCCCCACATCTACCAAGTTTGAAATTACTTGCCCCATGGTTCCAAAAGGCAAGAGGAAAGCCATAGCACACAGCATTCACATGAAGTCACCCAGCCAAATGCTGACCAATACTGTACCAGCTTAGCTTAGGGACATACCATGCTCTTTACCAATGTACTATAGCAACTTCTGTGTTTGCTTCTTCTCTCTACAGCTATTTCACTTCCTTCAAACGAAATCACTTCTTTTCTTTCTCTGACTTCCACTTTTTCATCTTCCAACACTTAACATCTAGAAAAAGATGTTTTCTTTTAATAGCCCGATTGAACCACAAACACTCCTAATGGGGGACACATCTTCTCAAATAATGGGGTGGGTGGTGGAGGCTGCTCAATCTCAGGGAGGAGCCTTTTTCACAGGGCAGAGGGGCTAGGGAAAAGGCGCTTCACCTAGGTCTCACTGCATGACATTAAAGGCAGGGGACCTCGAGGCACCCACCCCGTCTCGCCTGGTGGGATGGGCAGGTACCCTCAGGGAGAAGTGGTCCTCCAAGTCTCCTGGTCTCGTGTTTTTCTTGGCTTTAAAAGCGATTGGGAGTTGGTTCCTCCCCATCCAGACCCTCACAGGCCCCAGGCACTGCGTAAGCACGTGAGTGGCGTCGCCTGACCGATCAGGGATGGAAATATATGGCTGCATAGAGCGCCTCAGGGCTTGGGCCTCTTGCGGCTCCTTTTTTATATCTACCTGATACTGTGAAACCAGGATAATCTGATACCGCGCTCTGGCCTGCCTAATGACCTCATCCAGCGGTTTCATCTACTGTCGATTTTAAAAAGGAGTAGCGGGGGACCCTAGTCAGTCAGGCAATGCCATTCAGGCGCTTACATGGTGCCTGGTGGCTGTGAGGTTCTGGATGGGGAGGAACCTGCTGTGACTCAACCCTAAGAAAATGGAGGTTTTGGCCACCTGGATCCGGAGAGGCGTCCTCTTTGACTCTCAATGGGATAGCGCTACCCCAGAGCTGGTGTGCAACTTGGGGTTCCTCCTGGACTTGTAAATCCTGCTCGAGGAGCTGGTGGTCGCTATGGCTAGCGGGGCTTTACAGAGATTCATCTTGTGCATGAATTGTGAACATTGCTGGACTGGGAGGCCTTGTTCACCATCACTCACAACTTGGTCCCTTTGCAGCTGGATTACCATAATAGGCTGTACAGGTAGTCCTCATACAGCGACCACAATTGGGACCGGCAATTTGGTCGTTAAGCAAAGCAGTCGCTAAGTGAAACCCAACTGTGCTTATGATCTCACTTCAGCTTTCCTTTGCTTTACAGACCTGCAAAGGTCGTACATGCGAGGATTGGTCATAAAGTTACTTTTTCATCATTGTCGTAACTGCGAACGGTTGCTAAATGAGGTAGTCACTAAACAAGCATTACCCCTGCACAGGACTGTCCTTGAAGACTATGAAAAATTACAACTGGTCCACCTTGTGGTAGGCCTTCAGTTCTGGGCACCTTACTATTGGCCCATGTTAACCACTGCCGCGTGAGCTGCGTTTACTTCCAGTCTTTTTCCAGGTGCAATTCAAGGTGTTGATTATCACTTTTAAAGTCATGAATAGCACAGAGCCAGGATACTCACAGGACCACCTCTCTCTGAGGGTAACTGCCCATCCAACCAGGCGAAATAGAGCGGATGCCTCCCGGTCCCCTCCCTTAAATACTGCTGTCTGGAGGGTCCTAAGTGGTGCATCTTTTCCATTGCTGCTCCTGCCCTGTGAAAGAGGCTTCTCCATGAGACTCAGTGGCCTCCACCCACCCCCTTTTTGGCCTTTCAGAAGACCAGGAACAGCCAGTCCTTCCCCCAACATTGGGCTAGGGGGAGACTGGAGTCCAGTAGATGTGGGGGGAAAGTTGTTTTGTGGGCACTGTAGGGCATCCTGTTTGTTGTTAGTACCGTTCTTGGTTTTTATATTTGTTATGCTGTGAGCTGCCCAGGGCTGTTATAGATGAGATGGGCAGCCATATCAGTCTCTTAAATAAAGAAGATAAAGAGAAGACAAAGCGGAGACGATTCCAATGAACGAGGAATTTCCTCCGGGCGTAGAAGAGACAGTCCGTTTTTGTTCGGTGTGTGCCAGCTGACTGGGAGGGGAAAGGGAAAGGGAAAAGGAGAGAGATCCCTTCAAGTTTCCCTCTCTTTTGATTATTTTTCTCACAACAAATAACTTAATAAGCCTGACCTACTCAAACCTTCAGAGATCACACCAATCAGTGTGCTGTCCAAGGAGATGCTTGACATCATCTTTCCTTTCCTTCCCACCACTTAGTCTGGTCTCTCCTGAGAAAGGACCCCGTAGAGCTGTGTTTGCTTTCCAGCATTTCTTGATTCTCTCTCTCTGCACTAGTCTTGCCTTCCATGGAGTTTCCCTCCCTGATACACCTGCCCCAGAGTGCCTGGGCCGTATTTATGACATTTTCTTCTATAGGTCTCACCCAGCAGAGCAAAAGCCATCAGGACAGTCTAAGTCCAAAACCAGCACAAAACAGATACGTGCTGTCAATCGGCCAAGCCAGACTGAGCTCCATGCCACAATGTAAGAGACAGGTTCTAGTGGGTATCCTAGTTTCAGAGGTTTTAGTAAGAAGGACTCTCAGTATGATGATGGAGCTATTGGAATTGCCATTGTTAAAAGGCAAATTCCCAGATTCTTAAGAATGGATCCCTTTCTTTTATCAGTGGATCTTTAGTACTGTATGAGGAATGGCCCTCACGCACACCTTATGAGGATGTCCCTGGGATTTCATAGCCGAATCTGTCTGCAGAATTTTCCCTTGCCAGCTGCTGTGGGCCTCAGCGCCGTCCCCCCCGTCTCTCCAGCCTGCTCACAAAGGCCTTGGCCAAGAAGTGGCAGCTGTTCCAGGGATAGCTGATGGAAGGGCGAACAGAGCGGACCTGATTCCCATCTCGCTCTGCCTGCGGCGGCAGATGCCTTCCGTGAAGGGGAAAGCACGCCAGGACTTAAGCAGACTGGAGGTCTCGACCTCTTGAAGCAGCGGCAGCAGCAGCAGCAGAGAATCCCTTGGTTGGCCTAACCCCGCTAATCCTGGCCAAGAGCGCCCCCTCTCAGAAGAGAAAGGCACTGCCGAAGGGGGAAAACAGGCAATTGGCCCGCTGCAGTAGTGTCTGTGAAGTCTTGCACGAAGAGCAGCAAAAGGAACACATCCGATTTTGTAAAGTGTCAGTGGGTAAGAAAAATATGTGGGCAATGTTTTCTTTGCAGAAAAAAAAAGGTGTAGAAACCAATCCACCCTTATGAAGCCTCCATAGCAGACAGCACTCACATGCAGTCACCCATACAGATAGAAACCACAGCCTTTCCAGCTTGCCAAGTGGGACATGACATGCTTGCTGCCAGAGAGCTACAGATAGAACTGGTAAGTGGGCTTTCCTTTTCCTTATTTTACTTGCTTCCCATTGCATCTTCTTTCTCACTCCCAACTCCTGACCCTGTACTTTCACTTCCCCCTTCACCTCGCTTGCTCACTCACTGCTATAGAACCCCCTTTTTCTGGAATTGGGTTGGCACCCTCATGGTTGCCTTCCTAGAAAGTATTATAGACTTGGGTGTTGCAAAGCGCCTTTGGGGAGTGAATAGTCAATATTGCATCTGCAGCTTTTTGGCCGTTCTGTGCTGTTATTGGTTTTTATGATGTTTTTATATTTTTCATGAGGTAAACTTCCAGGAGTTTTGTTTTTTTTTAGTTCAGTGGAAGGAGGAGGAGGAGGACGATGACGACCAGGACCCTTTTTTTCCCAACCACTGATCACCTTCTGCTGCCTACGTCTGCCAACGCACTCACTTCCAAGAAATCTTGCTTGACCAAACCAACCAACCAGACCAAACCAAACTACAAATGCTTACAGACACCATACACATCTTCCACGAAGTGCTCTTCTCAACAACCACCATAATTGCTTTCCATCAACCATCAGACAATTTAGAATGTTAGCTGACAGACTTTGCATCAGCTCTTTGCATGGTGACAAAGATTTTTACATGGCACACATTACATTTTTCAAACATTTTTCAGTTAAAATAGGATTTCCCTTTCTTATACTCTGAAAGATTTTTCTGTGCTAGAGGTTAGAGTTTTAATTTGTTAAACTTAGATTACTATTAATATAAAGAATTAAGAATCCACCTGAGTTTAAGGGGAGGAAGAAGAAATGATGTTAAATGAATATGGTTGGCACACTGACATAGAATTTTGGAGCAATGTCCAGAGGCCGCTGCAGAAAAATGAGCAGAAAGGTTTCCAAGTGTAGCAGTGTTCACTTAAGACATTTTTGGTTTTTTCAAGTGACCTCATACACATTGGTTGGAACAGACCTAAACTAGATCCTTTGAAGTCAACGGAATTGAAGTTAGTTGTCTTTGAATAAGTTCAGCCTTATTGATCAGGGACACTTCTGGGTTTAAACAGGCCAGCCACGTCTGTACCTGGCTCCAGCTCCCAGCCAGCGGAAGATGAGTCTTCCCATGGGACTGTAAAATCCAGTCTAAAACTCCCAAACTGTACCACTCTCCTCAGCCCACAGTCATCCAACCTTTGTTCTGGAAGACCAGGAGGTTCTCCGGAGGCTTATAGAGCTTCCCTCAGAGTAGAAGAGCTTCTCTGGAGCAGAGGTTCTCCATCACTACGTCCTCAGCATGCACTGCACAATGAGAAACTGTGTTTTCCAAAACAAGCCTCAGAATCCACTGCAACAACAACAAATCAACATGAAACTGGTTGTCTTATGGGTGGAAAAGATTAAAAATATCCCTCTACAATTTCACCTATTGTTGGAAAAAAACAGAATAGAAAAATAGTAACAACTACTAGAACAAGTACATACATTTATTATTTGCAGAACATAATTCAGCATCATAGTTGTATATTTCATCTTTATCTTTATTTTCCCAATACTTTATTTAATACCTTATGAATATTAGACAAAAATAGAATCACCATGAGAACAAGTAATAGTATCACCTGAACCTTGAATTACACAGACCTTTCACACGCGCCTTGCCTGCCCTGTTCCCTTGCACTGACAGGCAGCAGGCAGCCGGAGGCGGAAAACAAGGAAAAACAGCACGACACCCCCACTTCCAAATTTCTTGCCCTGCGGCGCCAAAAAAGGGTTGCCCCTTTTTGTAGAGAATCCATAGCACACAGTGTTCACGTGCAGCCCAGTCAAACGGTGACCCAAGCTTTACCAGCTTAGCTAGTGGGTGTGCCACGCTCACTGCTAATGAACTACAGACAGAGCTAAGATTATACTTCTCTCTTTAGCTATTTCACTCCCTTCAAACAAAGTCACTTCTTTTCTTTCCCCAACTTGCATGTTTTCATCCTCCAACACTTCACATCAACAAAAACAGGCTGCGTTTCAATAACCTGATTAAACCACAAATAGTATCACCATGAGAACAAGTCCTAAGCACATGAATCTGTGTGAATTACAATATATTATATTTTCAATTTACAGAAGTAGAAACTCAGCCATTGCTACACATTCTCTGGGATCTCCAACAGACACAGTCAAGAGTCTTTTGTTCATTTAACCTTATTTAAGTTAACATTCTGTAAACTCTAGCCTACTGATATGTTAAACAGGATATTTGACTTCATTACATGAAGTATTTGCAAGTTTCCCCTAGCTATCCTAGTACAACTTTTCAAGGATAAATAAAAACCAATAGATTTATGGACTTTAAAAATGTTTGTAATGATTTACTTTGTTAAATTTGTTATAGGCACCCACTTTATTAGACCCTGAGTGGCTTACAAAATCCAGAAACAATAAAAACAATTACACACACATAAACTGATACTAATTAGGATCTTCTGGATTGGATTGTCCTTTACTCTCAGTTTCTTGTAAGAGTTTGAGTTCCAGGAAGAAATAGAGGCCAAAATATAAACCCAATGATATAATTGAAAATTGGGAAAAATTTTCACCCCCATCTTATGGGAGAGTCATAAAGCAAATAAAGAAAATTGAGAGGTTTGACCCTCCCATAAAAATGTTCTTAGTATCTTATGAATCTGTTTAAAGTTAACATTCCATGAATATCTGTGAACATTAAACAGTTCACAGATATTAAAAGGAATCCCTGTAAGAATATCAGCTTTGGAATAATATTCATTTGAACAACCTTTCCCATAGAATCACAGAGATAAATAACCCAGATATCAATATTAATCTGATATAAAGAATTAAAAATATTAACTTTGGGTGACAAAACCATGTTTCTGGGTAGAGTGAGAGGAAAGATCAGCTCAACCAAACCATGTCCAAAAAATGTCCTGTGTGCTATTTGAAAGTTTGTGAGCGTGCAATGAGCCGTGCAGCAAAGAATCCAAATGATATGAGTATGCATGAAGTGTATCTGTTGGTACAACAGTAATCCTGGATGTTTGATGACCGAAGGAAGTGTGATACAGTACTTACTATGGATTATTATTGTTGTTGTTGTTGTTGTTGGTCACACAGTCAGCCACATGTTTAGACTGGATTTGGCATTTTTGTCCACCTAGCAAGTCCTTCCCAAGTCTATCCCTACCTGGGATAGGCAGATGTTGTTTGATGTTGTTAAAGGTATCGGCACAGGATATTAACTGTTCCAAGTAAAGCTGCCTTTTGCAATTGACTGATGATTTTGTCAATGCTGATGGTGTTCAAGTGGTGCTCCAGATGTTTTGGGATTGCAACTAAGGCGACTATTACTATTGGTAGTATCTTTGCTTTCTTTTGCCATAGTCATTCTACTTTTATTTGCAGGTCTTTCTATTTTGTGCTTTTCTCCAGTTATTTCTCTTCTATTCTGCTGTCTCCAGGCATTGCAATGTTTGCTATCCAGATTTTTATGTCTTTCTTATCAACAATTGTTAAATCTGGGGTGTTGTGTGGCAGGTGCTTGTCTGTTTGAATTCTAATGTCCCAGAGCACTTTAGCTTCTTCATTTTCTATTCCTTTGTCTGTTTTGTGGTCCCACCAGTTCTTGCTTGCAGGCAAATGGTATTTCTCGCACATATTCCAATACACCATTGTTGCTACTTTGTCATGCCATTGTTTGTAGTTAGTCTATGCAATCTTCTTGCAGCAGCTAAGTGGTCTACTGTTTCTTCAGCTTCTTTGCAGAGGTGGCATTTGCTGTCTGTTGCTGTCTTCTCAATTCTGACTTTATATGCATTTGTTCTTAAGGCTTGGTCTTGTGCAGCCAGAATTAACCCATCTCTTTCTTCAACTTTCCCGCTCTTAGCCATTGCCAGGTCTCGTTGTTATCTGCTTTGCCTGCTAGCTTTTTTGTGTACCAGCCATGTAATACTTTGTTTTTCTATGTCTCCTTTCTATTCTTCATTTGGTCTTTCTTATAGGCCAGTTTGGTTTCTTTGGTATTCAGTAAGCCTTCATGGTGTACTAGCTTCAGTGCATGCGGTTAATGGTGAGGGAAACTATATAGTACTGCCTTCACCCCAAAGGAAAAGAGTTGTGAATTGAAAACAACAACTTTTCCCTCCAGGAGAGAGGGGAAAAAGATGAAAGTACAAGTTGGGGAAAGAAAAGGAGTGATTTTGTTTGAAGGGAGTGAAATAGCTAAAGAGAGAAGAATAGACTCAGATGTATCTATAGTACATTGGTAGTAAGCGTGATATGTCACTAAGCTAAGCTGGTACAGTATGGGTCAGCATTTGGCTGGGTGACTTCATGTGAATGCTGTGTGCTATAACCTCCTTCTTGCCTTTTGGCACCATGGGGCAGGTAATTTCAAGCTCGGTAGAGGTGGGGGTGTCACACTGTTTTTCCTTGTTTTCCACCTGTCAGTGCACGGGAACGGGGCAGGCAAGGTGTGCGTGCAAGGGCTGTGCAATTCAAGGTCCAGGTGCAATTCAAAGTACTGGTTATCACTTTTAAAGCCATGAACAGCACGGGCCAGGATACTTGGAGGACCACGTGTCTCTGAGGGTACCTGCTCGTCCCACCAGGCGAGATGGGGTGGGTGCCTCGAGGTCCCCTGCCTTTAACGGGTGAGACCTAGGTGGCGTGCCTTTTCCCTACTCCCCCTGCCCTGTGAAAGAGGCTCCTCCCTGAGATTGAGCAGCCTCCGCCCCCCACCCCATTATTTGAGAAGATGCGTCGCCCGTTAGGAAGTGTTTGTGGTCGGATCGGGCTATTAAAACGAAGCCTGTTTTTGTAGATGGGAAGGGTTGGAAGATGAAATAATGCAAGTCGGGGAAAGAGAAGTGATTTTGTTTGAAGGGAGTGAAATAGCTAGAGAGAGAAAAAGCAACCATGGAAGTCTCTCTAGTATACTGGCAATGAGTGTGGTATGTCCCTATGCTAAGCTGGTGTGATTTGGGTCAGTATTTGGCTGGGTGACTACATGTAACTGCTGTGTACTATAGCCTCCCTCCACCCTTTTGGCATGGTGTGGGGGGGTGTCGAGCTGTTTTTCCTTGTTTTCTGCCTCTGACTGCCTGTGAGTGCAAGGGAGCAGGGCAGGCAAGGCTTGTGTGCGAGGGATGTGGCCAAGGCCAAGGTGAGAGGGGAGAAAGGAGGTTCACGTATGCAAGGCAGGGTGATCTCCTTCTCCTTGGGAACAGCATGTTGTGCGGGCTGAGGGTGTGCGTGCTTGCCTTGGTAAGGGTGGTTTTAAGGGTGTCGGCGGCGCTTGTCCCTGGGCGTGCAGGTGGGAGCGTGGGTGGTGGATGGTGTTTTTGCTGCCTGGGGAATTCTGGGAGTTGAAGTCCATATATTTTAAAGTTGCCAAGGTTGAGAAACACTGTTCTAGATAACCAGCTTCATTTATGACCCCCTGAAGCTAAGTGCCCACCACTCTCTCAATAACTTTCACTAGAAAGGGAAAGCTGAAGACTGGACAAAATTTGTCCAACGTGATCAAGTGCAAGGATGGTCTCTTATGAAGCTGGGGGGGTGGAGGTGGGCATCAATGCCTGCCTTAAGGCAGGCAGAACCACCCTTTCTCACAGTGAGGCATTAAGTACTACTTGGACACAACCACACCCCACTTGTATGAAGCCTTGACCAGCCAGGAGGAGCATGGGTCCAGAGCACAGCTGGCAGAGCTCACAGCAACAAGGACTCTTCCACTTCTTCAGGACTGACTGGCTCAAACTCTTCCCAGATAACACAGCTTGGACATTCTTTGGTCATTTCCATAGGACCAGCCCAGCCAGAGTCCAACTCAAAGTGAAGTTGAACCACTCCATCCAACAGATGCCAAGAATAGTCTTCACAGCAGCCCTAGAAGGGACCTAGCTATCTCAAACAGGGTTACTATTTTTGGATGCAATAAGAGCAGAGGAACGAGCTTGCTTCGCCACTCTTATCACCATAAGGTAAACCCTAATCAAAATGCTTACCTATGCCTGGTTGGCCTTGCTCTTCATCTTTCACCAGCAGTGCTCTACCTTCTGCCCTTGTATAAAATGTAATGTCCCTTTTAAATATTGTCCACATACTGTTTTCACAAGGTGATATTTCAAAAAGTAGGGCTTGAGTGGAGAAGTTGAGATATGATGTTCTGAGGCTTTCTTTTTGAAGTAGAACTGCCAGGGAACATGGAAGTTGCAAAAATTAATCAGAAGTCTATCAGTGGTGCCTTCTTGGCCTTAGCCTAGAGCCAGTCCTGATTCCAACATGGGTCATTCTCAGAAAAATATGCAGAGATACAGCCAATTAGCATGATGTTTCTGCGGCTCTCCTGAAATTGCTGAAGTTTAACTCCCAGGAGACATATGTTGATGAAGGCCGGAGGTTATACTTCAACGTGCGGACAGTTTTGGGATTGGTTTCTTCACTCTTGATTTACAGTAATTAGTAAGAATTACAAGAATGAAAATCTTTTACCAGACTATTACTGAGAGTTGGGTGTCGTACATGCTTTATAAATTATTATTATTATTATTATATTAATATATTCCTTTTTATGGCCAAAAGAAGTATCACAGAAGAGCAAACAGGCACATTTCTAAAGTTCTTTTCATCAAGCTAGACTGTAAAAGCAAAACAGTTGCTTTTTAGTTGTAATTAATTTTGCTCAGATTTGTTAGCCTAATCCAGCATTGGGAAACTATTCCCACACCTCACACCCCAATAATAGATTTTGATTTTGCTGAACAACTACCAATCATGGAACTGGAATCCACAAATGCTTATAATACAATAAAATCATTAGTCTTTTAAGGTGTTGCAAGATTCCTTCTTATCGCAGCCCTCCAAATATTGGATTCCATCTAGTACCGAGGATGCTGGAAAATGAGTTGAATCATACTCTTTACCCCTGAAGTAGGCTTCCTTCAAAGTAAACACCCATAGAACTGGTTGAGATGAGCTTCAGGGAACACTGAAGAAATGCAACTTCCCGCTTTTAACAATCACTGCAAGGTGGAAATATAAGTATTCTGAGTGAGATGTGTTGACTTGGCAGTTTACTGTGCCATGTAAACCGAGACAATTGGTCTAAAATTGTTCTTTATGGCCTGTGTGCGCTTGTGCCTTCAAGTCAGTTTTTAACTCCTGGCGACTGCCCAGACAAGTCCCTGCAGGCAAGATTTTTCAGAAGTGGTTTGCCATCACCTGCTTCCTAGGGCTGAGAGAGAATGGCTGACCCCAAGTCTGACTTCATGCCTTAAGAGGAACTAGAACTCGCGGTCTCCTGGTTTCTAGCCTGGTGCCTACACCAAAATTTTACGGCCTAGTGTATTGCAAAAATGCAGCTGCCTGTGGTTATTCCATAAACTGCAGTTAAGCAAACCATGCTTTCTAGTTTAGCACAGTCTGAGGATCCTGATAACACTTCCTCCTGCAGTTCTTAAATTACCCTTATGTAGAGACTAAGCAAACGGGCTCCCACGAGAAGCGGCTCTGAATTAAATCGCGCCAAGGGAACGCTCCGCGGCACGAACGAGGGCGAACTCGCCCGCTTCCTGGGATGACTTTCGCTGGCGGGGACGGAGGTGGACTCAAGCGATGGAGGCGTGGCCGAGAACCAAGTCAGCGTCCAGCGGATTGGAGCACGCGACCGGAAGGGGAAGGGGTCCCGCCTCTTTTCCCGGCTCAGGGAGGTGGTTGCGGTGCTGCTCGCAGGTGCCGTTGCCTCGGACGTGATGGGGAATTTGCTGCAGTTTCTGAAGTTGGTGGGGCAGCTGAAGGTAGGGAATCCGAGCTGGGGGTGGTGGTGCTTAGCTGAAGGCTGTTCTCCCCACCCGTGCAGGGCTACGGTTGCCGCCTTTCTCCGCTGGCCCCGCCGCGGAACGGGCTCCCCTTTCGGACCCCTTCGGAAGCCGCCCTCCGATCCTCGTGGGTCCGAAGCAGGGACCGTGGGGCTCAGGACACGCAAGGCACGCTAGGCCTTGGAGGGCTGCAAGGCTGCGGTCCCAGGCTGGGGAACCAAACATCCCTGAGGAGGAGGGTCCTGTTTTCCCGGTTGCCTTCCCGACCTGTTGGAAGGCGCGTCGTTGGGATCTAAGTGTACGGTGGTGGAATACAGGTGAAACTCGAAAAATTAGAATATCGTGCAAATGTTCATTTATGTCAGTATGGCAACTCAAAAGGTGAAACCAATATATGAGATAGACGCATTACATGCAAAGCGAGCTATGTCAAGCCTTACTTTGGTATAATTGTGATGATTATGGCGTACAGCTTATGAAAACCCCAAATTCACAATCTCAGAAAATTAGAATAGTGTGAAAGGGTTCAATATTCTAGGCTCAAAGTGCTCCACTCTAAGCAGCTAATGAATCCATAACACCTGCAAAGGGTTCCTGAGCCTTAAATGGTCTCTCAGGCTGGTTCACTGGAATCACAAGCATGGGAAAGACTGCTGACCTGACAGTTGTGCAGAAAACCATCCTTGACACCCTCCATAAGGAGGGAAAGCCCCAAAAGGTAATTGCAAAAGAAGTTGGATGTTCCCAAAGTGCTGTATCAAACCACATCAATAGAAGGTTATGTGGAAGGGAAAAGTGTGGTAGAAAAAGGTGCACAAGCAGCAGGGATGACTGCAGCCTGGAGAGGATTGTCAGGAAAAGGCCATTCAAAAGTGTTGGGGACTTTCACAAGGAGTGGACTGAGGCTGGAGTTAGTGCATCAAGAGCCACCACACACAGACGGATCCTGGACATGGGCTCCAAATGTCGTATTCCTCTTGTCAAGCCGCTCCTGAACAACAAACAACGTCAGAAGCATCTTACCTGGGCTACAGAAAAAAAGAACTGGTCTGTTGCCCAGTGGTGCAAAGTCCTCATTTCTGATGAGAGCAACTTTTGCATCTCATTTGGGAACCAAGGACCCAGAGTCTGGAGGAAGAATGAAGAGGCACACAATGCACGATGCTTGAAGTCCAGTGTGAAGTTTCCACAGTCTGTGTTGATTTGGGGAGCCATGTCATCTGCTGGTGTTGGTCCACTGTGCTTCATTAAGTCCAGGGTTAACACAGCCGTCTACCAGGAGATTTTGGAGCACTTCATGCTTCCTTCCGCAGACAAGCTTTATGGGGATGCTGACTTCATTTTCCAGCAGGACGTGGCACCTGCCCACACTGCCAAAAGTACCAAAACCTGGTTCAATGACCATGGGATTACTGTGCTTGATTGGCCAGCAAACTCGCCTGACCTGAACCCCATAGAGAATCTATGGGGCATTGCCAAGAGAAAGATGAGGGACATGAGACTGAACAATGCAGTGGAGCTGAAGGCCGCTATTGAAGCATTCTGGTCTTCCATAACACCTCAGCAGTGCCACAGGCTGATAGCATCCATGCCACGCCGCATTGCGGCAGTCATTGCTACAAAAGGGGCCCAAACCAAGTACTGAGTACATATGCATGCTTATACTTTGCAGAGGTCCGATATTGTTCTATTTCCAATCCTTGTGTCATTGATGTCATGTAATATTCTAATTTTCTGAGATTGTGAATTTGGGGTTTTCATAAGCTGTACGCCATAATCATCACAATTATACCAAAGTAAGGCTTGACATATCTCGCTTTGCATGTAATGCGCCTATCTCATATATTGGTTTCACCTTTTGAGTTGCCATACTGACATAAATGAACATTTGCACGATATTCTGATTTTTCGAGTTTCACCTGTATGTTCGTTTATTTCGGTTAGGTTTTATTTATTTTATCAAACTTGCATGTCTGCCCATGACTCTGGGCGGCTCAGAACAGGAAATGACAAAACCAATTAAAAGGAAAAAAGATGGTAAGAAGGTTTTTTATTCCGCTTTTAATCCGGGCGCTGAAGCTCCTATCCACAGCAGCCCCTAATCCAGTTTTTCGGTATAGCCACCTTTGTGAGATAGGTTAGGCTGAGAGAGAGCGACTGGCCCCAGCACACCCAGTGCATTTCCGTGGCTGGGGATAGGATTGAACTTGGCTGTACCCAGATCTAGCCCATTTAACTATGTATTTTTTTCTTACTTGGGGTAACCAAGAAATAATATACTTGGTTTCATTGCACAAAGAAGGCCAGCAACACATGAGCACCACATAGGCTGGTGCATGTGCCTTGGAATAGTAGCTGCATCACCCACCTAGAGGGCTGCAAGTACTTATCCTCAGCTGATATTGATAAAGTAAACAGGGTTTACTTTACTAATGGGGAGCCATTAGAAAATCCCAGGCTGTAGGCTAGATTGAGAAGTCAGACAAGCATCCTGGAAAAAGGCAGAGAGAAACAATTTATATACTTTTAAGGTTCTTATGATGTGAATGGGTGTCTGAGCATGGGGGTTACAATGTTACATAGAGCCCATGATATGATTATTATTTGTGGAGTCTCTTCTGTTGGTGGTTATCATTTGTTTAGGCTGCCTGGGCTCCTCCACTGTTGCTTATGATTTATATTATGTGATTGCATTGTTTTTAAATGTTATGAGCTGCCCAGGGTTGCTATTGTGAGATGGCTGATATATACATTGAATAAATAAATAAATAAAGATGGTTGTGAAAAGAATTGCATGGATATTTTTATGAAATTACCAATATTGAACACAACTTGAGAGAGTCCTTCCCTTTACTTATGTCTGAACAAGACTTTATCAGTAAATATTTCTTTAAATGTCTCTATGATACAATAGATGGACATTCTGCCTGAGGCTTGGATCTCATTCTCAGTCTGGGTTTTCTTTTTTCTTTTTTGAAACCAGAGAGTACCACGGACAGGCTGGGTATACAGAAAGGTAAACAATCCAGAGAGTGTTTCAGATCACATGTACAGAATGGCAATTATGGCTATGGTCACGGAAGATAAAACACTTAATAAAGATAGGTGAGTATACCTTACAATTAATTAAACAAGTTTAATTGTGAAATAGCACTAATTGTTAAAAATTAGAGCCAGCAATCACACTGCTGGATTGATGGTATTGGATTATATTGGCTTTGTTTTAAAATGGGATACATGTTGGAGTATGTTTTCAGATTTGCATAACTGATATAGAGCAGAATTCAGTATGTTTCAGTTTTGTTTAAAAAAAATGAGCATTTTTGTAATGTAGAGGCAGATTTATTTATTTATTATACTTATACTGCATCACAATCTTGCAGGATTCTCAGCAGTGTTACAGGAATGCACAAAACTTCCCAAGTCACCATTAAAATAATAGCAATAATTCTAAAATAATAGAAACCCTAGTTTCTAGTTTTGTAAATTTCTAGTTTTATAACTTTTATAATTTTTAAACTTTTTATAATTTAACTATGTATTGTGATTTTAGTGACTGTAAGCCGCCCAGAGTCCCCCATTGTAGGGGAGATGGGCGGGGACAAATCAAATAAATAAAATAAATAAAAACATATAAAGCCCCCCAAATCCAAGGGTCATCCCAAATGCCTTCCAGAAAAGCTCAATTTTCAGCTGCTTCCAAAATGCAGTTAAAGTGGAGCTAACTTAAGCTGCAGAGGGAAGCCACTCCCCAGGGCCAGTGCTGTTGTTGAAAAGCAGTACCTCCGAGAATACACCCTCTCCTTGCTTAGTGACCACAGTCCATTCCTTAAATTGGAAGCAAAATGGTCGCTAAGCTAATATATGACTGAGAGAGAGACAGAGAGACACTGCAAAGATCACTGATTGCTGTTCTCTCATTAAGATAAAGTTCTCTTGTACAGTGTCTTGTGCCTGACCTGTTTTTTCCCCTTTTTTTGCCCTCTCACAGGGGGGAGAGATTGCTTAAGCAAGCTATTTCTTCCCAAGCTGCTTTTCTCCACAGCACAGTGCTTCCCTAAAAAGTGCTACCCCCAAGTTGTTAGCTCTGTGACCTTATTTAATTGATTAGAACCCTCTGGCTGGCTATTGCTGCTGCCTGACACTGACCATACCTTAATCAGTTTCACACTGAAGGCTTTTGTTGTCTGGCTCACAAAATTTTGTGGTAAATATGCACGTTGGCAGGAAAATGATTTTTTAAAATGATTATTATTACTGTCATATTTGCGAACAGTTGCTAAATGAGGTAGCTGCTAAACAAGGAGTGGCTGTAGTTCCCCTGCACCTCCCAACCTGCGAGAACCACCAGCTGCTTTTCCCACAGGATCAAATTTGTTGGGCTGATTCTAGTGGTTGAACACAGTCCTGAAGGTAACTTGGTGCGAAAGCTGTAAAAGATTTTTATAGATTAAGACCAGCACTTTAAATTGCACCCAGGATTTATATCAATTATCTTTATGGTACCCCAGTCTTCTGTTTGGATTTTGACAGACTGTTTTGTCAGTTGTCAAGGCAGTGATCAGATGCCTGGACAATTGGTTCTTTTAGTTCTCTTAGATCCAAAGACAATGAACATACCAGCAGGTGAGGAGATTAAGCTTTATTGTTAACTCGAGCAAACAGATTTAAACAGGAATACAAGATCATAGTATAAAAGCATAACATGCCAAGCAAGATGATAAAACTCTTCCCTTGCTGTCGGGAGCTACAATAAGGTGACAGAGGAGAGACCCCAAGATGGTTTAGATAACACAGCACCTAGTCCCAAGGCCTGTGTCCACACTCCAAATTCCAGGGGCAATGCCAGGGCTTTTTATCCAAGTCTGGCACTGCAATCCCATGATACCTGCTCATCAGAAGATTCCAGAGCCTGGGAACTGTAGAGATAAGCTAGTGCTTAACCTAAACAATCCCGAGGGTTTTGCTCCCCTCCCCCCCCCTTCTAAGTAAAAGTGAAAAACAAGCCAGCTAAACCTTACAATTCAAAGTGAGCTTTCTTAATATGTGCAGGAGAAATCAAATTTAGTTGACATAATTTGATCTCCTTGAAATAACAAGGTCTTCCACATTGCCACTACATAGACTTCAAAGCTGAATTTGAAAAACAAATTTTCTGTCTGTAATAAAGCAGAGATGTAATTTGAGCTTAAGCTCAAGATTGTGTTTTTCAACTCTTCCTGATGGATGTTTTGTGATGGAATTAATTTAAAATCCAGCTATTAAGAATATGGGATTATAAAAGAGGACCATGTCTGCCATATTTACTGTTTTGAATTGCAAGACAAAGCTCTAAATTATATTCAGTTAAATTGTGCAAAATTGGCAAAAGTAATTATTTTGTTAGACTTAGTAATGCAATTATCAGATCTGAAAATCACATCGCTATTTGAATAGGATTTGGTGTTTTTTAGTGTTGAGCAAGACTTACATTTCAAACATTCTCATTTTCTCTAGATTTTTAAACTCAAGAAAGGGAAAAAAGGTCAAGTGGGAACAAGAAACAAATTAAAAAAAATATGCCTGATAGAAAAATAATGGGTGTATATGGGCGTCCTGAAACATCTTTGCTTTTCTGCCTTTTTTTTCAACATCTAAGATGTATAAAAATAATGGGACATGTGAAAGCCTTCTCAGTGCATTTTAATGTTTGAATTGATATATAGTCCTAATAATTATAGCACTCTTATTTCTGAGTTGTGTAGTAATAGAACAGCACATGTTCCATTCTAGTAATTCTCAAACTGCATAGCTTTCAAAGTTAATACAGTAGCACATGTATCATGATTATTGGGCTTTAAATTTCTTGTTTTTCTTTACTGGTCTGAAAAATTCTATGAATTAATCATACTCTGTGGATAGATTTTTGCTAAACCAAGCAATATTGGAAAGTGTTATGGATTTAAAGGGTTATCTTGCCTTTCATCTGAAAAAAATTCCACCATAAAAACAGTCCCTGCATACAGAATTAAAACTATAAAGCAGTGTAGAAAAAAAATTAAATCTTAAAATTAATTAATTAAATCTGCAATTTAATCTTTAAATTATTTTCTGAGGCTAAAACGTCTGTCTCTCTTTTTACTAACATACAATTGTATTACAGGTTAAAGCAGGCAAAAATAGTATCAAAAGATTAAAGTTAGCATAGAATTTACATAAATAATACATTTTTGCATCAAGAATATATTTTGGTACCAAAGCAAGTAAGGAGGAACTTCAGCATTCATTTCATTTTATATTTTCCCTAATCCATTTTTTAAATCATTCATATACATTTCTGATAGCATAATTTTCTCTCCCAAATTTTAAAATCATTTGTCAAATGTCTACTGTATTCCTGAAGTAGATTTATATCAATAAAATTACAAATATCTGGAATATCTGTGCAGTATTTTCTTTAACAACTTTATGCAACTTTTTGGAAATCTTAGAATCATGTATATATTTATGACTCCGTTTATGATCCTTCCTAGATCTGAGCTCTATTGATACCGGCTCATTAGATATCAAAGTCAGTAACTCTGACTTTGTAAAGAAGAGTAAAGAATATCAGCTTCTAGCAAATTAACTTTTCAGGGGGTTTTCTTCAGAAGCTGTTACCAGTGTTGCGCTCTAGCTGTGATACTGTTAATAATGTGTAGATTTGCGTTATGAATTTGTGTGATGTGTGTGAAATATAAGAGTATGTGGGACTCATGCAAAACAGGCCATAAATAAAGGGTTATTCTGGAAAATTTCAACTTTTGCAGTACAGTGAAAAGTACCAGAAAGAAAACATCTACAAAATATATCAACATTTGAATCTTCAAAACAAGAGAGAGTTCTCCAAAGACGAAGTCACAATGCATAGGAGTGTATTATGGCAGGGAAGTCAAGGCTCTGCAGTATATAACTTAATTTTGCCTATACATTTTCTTGTATAGTCACAAAGTGGTTCTTTCAAACACAAAGCGGTTCTCAGATCAGAACAGAGTTCCTATGTGAACTGGATCAGACATTAGCAGTCAAATAAAAAAAGTGCCAGGAGTTACAAGAAGACTACCAAGCTGGGGCTGGCCAAGCCTTGGAAGATTCAGATTGGGATAAAGTAGTATCATCACTCTGTACCATCACATAGAACAAAATACTGGTGGGCATCTTCTAGAACTCAAATCTGATCTGATCAGCTAGATTTTGAATTGGGTTGAGGAGTGTATGTATGGATAAGTGAACCTTTTAGTTCAGAAAGTGAACAAGAAAAGTTGGAAACCTATATTTGTTTCTATGCATACTGAGTCTCTGAATGAGTAAGACCAACGAAGGTCCCTTTATGACCCTCTGTGTGACAAGCTTTTTAATTTCATTAAACTTTATGAACAGGTGTTTTATTCTGGAGCTACTCTATATATGATTCAGCACAAAGTAAATTTTGCAGGTGGTGCTCTCTCTGTTGCACATCTTTACACATATTTTCTTTGCAGATGTGTTCGGTTAGCTTTGGTTCATGATATGGCTGAATGCATAGTTGGTGACATTACTCCTGCTGACAATATTTCCAAAGAAGAGAAACACAGGCAAGAAGAGGTCAGTATGGAGATGCTAACAGTGTGATTGTCTATAGCAGTGTTCTCTAATCTGCCATTCTCCAAATAACACTAAAAATGCTATTTGAGAAGTTATTTCTGGCACAGAACTTGTGGTTGCTGAACAGTTTATTTCACTGTCAGCCACTTATGGTGAATGTGGATTGTTGTACATTTAGTAATAGAAGCCAAGCTAACATCCTCTGGCATTATCAATTCTGAATAGCAGTGTAATAGACAATGGCTTGTATTGATGTCCAGAAGCAGAGAACGGGGAAAAGGCATTTGATAGCATTTGAATAAAAATTATAGCATCTTGGGGATTTTGTTTTGCTTTCTTTTTGTTTTTTTAGGAAGCTATGAAACATTTGACCAGATTGCTGTCAGAGGATCTGAGAAAAGAGATTTATGAACTATGGGAAGTAAGTTTTCAGTATTTAAAATTATTCATGGATTTTGTTCTAAGGAGATGTTGAAGATTATGGATTTGGGAAAGCAGGCTGCCAGTAAACTACAGCCTTGCATGAAAGCCACCAGAAATTTAATAAATGTTCTCTCTCTACTGCCCGTTACAAGATTCAGGTTAATTGTCATGCAGCTATCATTCACAGTATTGGCAGCTATAAAGCACAGTTAGCAATTTGAAGTATAAATGCCTGATATGATCAGTGTTCTTTGTCTATTCAAGTGACCTCTTTCCTCAGTTTTTGCTTAGAAGTTTCATAACAGTGAATTATGTTCCTACGCTTACATTAGAACAAGTTGGTTTTAATTTGGGGCAATTATGTTTCATGAAACAATCTGTGTAGTGGATGGTAGGGGACAGAATCCTTTTTATAAAGAATATTTATTACTGAATGTATACGCTGCCTTTCTGTTTATTCCATAATTCAACATTTACAATAAGGAGAAATACAAAGCATAAAAGAAGATTAATGCAATTAAAATTAAAGATTTGGGAGGATGGTAAAAACCTATATTTTGCCAAGCTTTTGTTAATTTTAATTGCTACTTTATTTAAAGTCACTAAAATAATTAACAGTGCAGATCTTTCAGCATAGGCATCATATAATCCTGTACTTTGCACTAGTCTGCAACCTTTTACCCCAGGTGCAGTTTCAAGACACTTTTCAAGAGCAGCTCTGAGTAAAGCCCAATACAGTAGTTGAGTCAGATTGTATCCAAGGCATAAATAGTTGTTGCTAAGTCCAAACTTAGAAAAGTTTGCACTGTGTAAATATGTAAATAGTCTGCTCATCACAGCCACCATCTGCAAATCCAGTGATCACTGGAGGTCAAGGAGCATTCAAAAGATGCAAACATGCTCTTTCTGGAATGCAGTCCCAGGGTGAAGCTTTCTTCTTACCAATAACCCCTTCAGCTTGTTTGGATTTAATTTCACCTTATTCCCTCTCATCCCTCAGTACCGATTGCTTCCTTAGAGGCAGTAGGGAAGAACAGTGGCGTTGTGTATATGTTAACAGCATGTATGTGTGTGAATAAATGTAAGATCCACTCAAAACAGGCTGAAAAAAGAAAGGGTTGTTTAAGAAGATTTCAGCTTATGTTGCATGTGGAGAATTACCACTTCAGCAAAGGTTTAGCAAGATATCTCTCTAACAAGAGTTTCCAAAACACACAGTTTCCATGTGAACTAAATGAGGCAATGGCACTCTGCTGGAAAAGTACCAGGAGATATGAAAAAAGTGCTAAGGTGGGGCTGGACATGCTTTGAGGGACTAGTCAAATCTTGTTGAAAGGTATCAAATGAATGGGAACTGTAGTCCTTGGAAGCCACCGCATAGAACAAGCATTTTGTGTAAGTGTCCCACCTTGATAGTTCTGGAACTCAAACCTAGCCTTTGCATTGGGAAGGTATGTATGAATGTGTGAAGGAAGAAAACTTTTAGTTTAGAGTCGAGTTTTTAGAACAGAAAGTGAACGATACAAGATATACAGTCATGTAAAAAAGAAAGTACATCTTCTTTGAGTTCTATGGTTTTACGTATCAGGACATCATAAAAATCATCTGGTCCTTAGCAGTTCTCAAAAGTAGGTAAATACAACCGCAGATGAACAACAACCCATGACATATTACACCATGTCATCATTTATTTTACAAAAAGAAAGCCAAAATGGAGAAGCCATATGTGAAAAACTAAGTACACCTTATTATTCAATAGCTTGTAGAGCCACCTTTAGCAGCAATAACTTGAAGTAATCGTTTTCCTGTATGACTTTATCAGTCTCTCACATCATTGTGAAGGAATTTTGGCCCACTCTTCTTTACAATGTTGCTTCAGTTCATGGAGGTTTGCGAGCATTTGTTTATGCACAGCTCTCTTGAGGTCCCGCTACAGCATTTCAATTGGGTTGAGGTCTGGACTTTGACTGGGCCATTGCAACACCTTGATTCTTTTCTTTTTCAGCCATTCTGTTGTAGATTTGCTGGTGTGCTTGGAATCATTGTCCTGTTGCATGAGCCAATGACGGCCAAGCTTTAGCTGTCGGACAGATGGCCTCACGTTTGACTCTAGAATACTTTGCTGTACAGAGGAGTTCATGGTTGACTCAATGACTGCAAGGTGCCCAGGTCCTGTGGCTGCAAAACAAGCCCAAATCATCACTCCTCCACCACCCTGCTTGACGGTTGGTTTGAGATGTTTGTGCTGATATGCTGTGTTTGGTTTTCGCCAAACGTGGCGCTGTGCATTATGGCCAAACATCTCCACTTGGGTCTTGTCTGTCCAAAGGACAGTGTTCCAGAAGTCTTGTGATTTGTTCAGATGCAACTTTGCAAACCTCAGCCATGCTGCCATGTTCTTTTTAGAGAGAAGAGGCTTTCTCCTGGCAACCCTTCCAAACAAACCATACTTGTTCAGTCTTTTTCTAATTGTACCATCATGAACTTTAACATTTCACATGCTGAGGCCTGTAGAGTCTGAGATGTAACTCTTGGATTTTTTTGCAATTTCTCTGAGCATTGCGGAGTCTGACCTTGGGATGAATTTGCTGGGGTGTCAACTCCTGGGAAGATTGGCAACTGTCTTGAATGTTTTCCACTTGTAAATAATCTTCCTCGCTGTAGAATGATGGACTTTAAATTGTTTGGAAATGGCCTTATAACCCTTCCCAGATTGATGGGCAGCAACAATTGCTTCTCTAAGATCATTGCTGATGTATTTACTCTTTGGCATTGTGTTAACACACACCTCAATACTGAAGACCAGCAAGCTCCAAAACTTCGGCTTTTCTAGAGGTAGTCACACTTGCTGAAGATCAATTGATCAAGGGTATTTGATTAGCAGCACCTGGCTGCTACTTAGCCTCTTCACACCTATGGAAGCAGTAAGTTTTTCACACATGGCTTCTCCATTTTGGCTTTCTTTTTGTAAAATAAATGACGACATGGTGTAACATGCCATGTGTTGTTGTTCATCTGAGGTTGTATTTACCTACTTTTGAGAACTGCTAAGGACCAGATGATTTGTATCATGTCCTGATACGTAAAACCATAGAACTCAAAGAGGGTGTACTTTCTTTTTCACACGACTGTAAATCTGCATTTGTTTCTAAATATCTGAGTTGCTGGAAAAAGTAACACTGGAAGTGATTTCCAGTCCTTAGTGTGACAGGATGAACACCTTTTCCACTGTATAATTCTGTTCAGGAATATGAATATCAGTCAACTGCAGAAGCAAAATTTGTAAAACAGCTGGACCAATGTGAGATGATTATTCAAGCCTTAGAGTATGAAGAATTAGAAAAAAGACCTGGGACACTACAAGACTTTTATGATTCTACTGCCGGTAAATATCCTTTTTTTCCTTTAAACAAGTTTACATTTATGACTCATGGGACAAAACAAAACAAAATGTTGTAGTGAGGGCTTCTCTGCTGAGTTTGTCAACAAGATGCATATGCTATCTCCAGAAAGTATCCATTCTGTTCCCCCACTCCAAGCAAATACTCAGCATTCTGTGGACCTGAGCCATCCTGGTGATCCCCCTCATTCCCTAAATAATGTTTGCCACATCTGCAAACCTTGGATCCTTAACTTAGGCAGAGCTATCCTACTGCCCAGTCAGAATTTTGGCATGCTCAAGTGCTTGCTAATGAGTGAGAGGAAAGCCACCCACTCCCTACTTTTATGATGAAACATCTTCCACAACTCATGATAGATGGGAAATTAATTTAAAACAGTTGAATGGGACCCCCATCCCCTTTCAAAATGTTCTGGTGTTGAAGTTTCCCAGTCTGAGAAGCTGATGGTACTGAGGTAGGAAAGGAGACTGGAAGTTGGATTGTCCTTTTTGGGGCTGACTGGAAAAAGACTCATTTCTTTGGCCTCTAGAATGCTATCTTAGGGCCAGACGGTTATTCATAGCCTAAATCTTGTAGAAGTCTAGTTACTTGTACATTTTCTCAGAATTTCAATTTTGATTGTATGACCTTGTCCTTCAGGAGATGGTTCCAACCGTCAAAGTCCTCCATATGATTGAAGTTGTAAGACATCCTTGTTAGTCAGGTTTCAAAGACACAAGAAGCTGCCAACAGCCATTTCCCTGAATGGCTGGCAATTTGAACAAAAAGCTCGCAATTTGAAAAGCCCAGTCCTTTGTGTTAATGTGTGCGGTGGACTTGTTCCTGCTCACATCTGATCATTTCAGGTGCTCAGGCCATAGATTAAGGCAATAACACAACATGTCTTTAGCATTTTTTTCAACATTCTATATTTTATTGTAGTTTTATGAAGGAACACTTTAGAAAATAGAACTAGTGTAGGCAAGCAGGTCAGTACCAAATATAAAAGCTTACACAGTACAGTAACAAAATTCTTGTAGATAAAAGTATGGTTACCAGAGTTACTGCCATAATCTTGCACTTAGCAGACTTGAAGAGTATGTTAACTAATTGTGAACTCTTGATCTACAGGAAAATTTAGTCACCCAGAAATAGTCCAGCTTGTGTCTTCCATAAATACAGAAAGAAATGCAAAAATAGCTGCAGAAAACAGTGATCCTCCAACTTGAATAATTTTTTAAATGTGCTTAGCTGTATCTAAAATAAATTATTTTATGATTCCAACATATGTGTGTCTGTGTAGTCTTGTGACATAATATACATGAATACTGTTGGTTTATCAAATAATTTGTTGAAAATGTAGGCAATAAATAAGGCTGTGATACAGGATAGGTAAGCAAGTGTTTTCTGAGTATTGGAATCAAAAAATTAAAGTGACAGCTTTAAAAGCTAGTTGGAGTTTTATAGGAGGCAACTGGTATCTAGAATATTCAGTAATAAATGAAAATTGGACACAACATGAACCTCTTTGTTGCTTTCATCACAGGCTGTCTTCACAGGCAAAAGAGTTTATAAGGTGGGAAGACATGTTCACTGTATGGGCAGTTCCAGCTTGTTGAACTTCAGACATGAAAACCCAAAAGGTTAAATTGCATGCCAGTTTTTCAGCCTGCTTCTCTGAATATTTGCAATAGCAAATATTCAGCAACGTTCTTTTAAATTAACCACATAACCTAGCAAGATAGGAAAACAAAAGTGAAATGGGAAAGTAAAACTAGCTACCCAGGTCCCACCCTACCTAATTTCTGGATAAACACTAATAATTCAAATTGGATAATGCTGCATAAATTTAGTTGAGCTCCATATCTTTTAGATCTCAGTTGTTTTTTGCCAGGTCCAGAAGTCATACATTACAAGATTTATTTATTTTTTTTATATAGTTTAAAGGTCCAGCCCTAGATTTAAGAATTGAAATTTTGAATATTCTTTTTCTCTCAAAAAAAGTATAAATATGCTCAGCTCTTTTGGGTAGGCACACCTATTTTACTCCAACTGAAGATAGCTAGAAAAATGTTATTACAGTCATAACAATTGCAGACAACCATGGAGATAATCTGGATATAATATAATTTGTGACATTGTGTTCAGTTCCATTCCTCATCCCAATGGCACATATAATAATGAACAGGCTGATTGTCTTTAACAGTCAGAGGCAGGCACATAAACAGAAAAGAGAGCAAACAGCTTGGTTGTTTACACCAAGAGAAATGGAATATGTAATTGCTTGAACAATAAATTTGGGCTTATTTTCTGAAATTCATTATAAAAACATACATAGGCAAATGTCTTAAGATAATAGATGCCATTTTAAAAATTGACACAACTGTATATTGTAGAAGCTACAGATGTAAAATCATTTATAAGCATAAATAGCATAAAATGGGTAATGTCGAAGGACAGCTAGCAGTTACTGCTGCAACACTAGCTGCAGTTGGTTGCATCCCAGCCGATCTTTCTGCCTAGTATTGTGTGGGTGTGTTCTCAGTGCAGTCCTACACCTTTGTACTCAGCTCTGCAGAGAGAAAAAACATTTCATTTGTCGGTCATCTATAAGCAGTAGGACAAAGGAATCCCCCACCTAGCAATGGAGCTCCTCTTCTGTTTCTGAAAGTCGGGTGCCTGCAATGGGACTCCGGGCACTGGCATGGGCTGTAGAGCTAAGAACTTCTTCAAAGCTTCCTCCAGGGTGAGTTGTACCTCCAACTTTTGTCTGGAAGGAACAAAATAATTATTTTGCCAAAATCAGTTACTTCATCCATCCCCCTCTGAGCTGCATATATGCTTTAGATTACCACACCAAGAACGATTTGGTGATCTTGCATAGTAATTAATTCTATCTTTTGATTGTGCCAACTCCCAAGGTAGCAGGTAAGGCAGAAAAAAGGCAGATCTTGTTTAAAGTGCAAGAAGCTTGTGCCAGGTCAAAACTTATTATAACCTTATTGGTGTCTACAAAAAAGGCAAGATTCAACAGCTTCGTGTTACAGAATTGTGACAATTTGTGTTGAATTATGTATTTTGAAATACAGAAGTTCCTTGATTCAAGATAGCTCTTAAATTAGATGCAAAGTTG
Source organism: Liasis olivaceus (assembly GCA_030867105.1). Lineage (NCBI taxonomy): Eukaryota > Metazoa > Chordata > Lepidosauria > Squamata > Pythonidae > Liasis > Liasis olivaceus. The sequence goes on along the minus strand of CM061349.1, from coordinate 239,694,144 downwards.
GTTATGAATCCATCTACTTAATGTTCTAATGTTACATGTTTGGAAAAATTAATAACAGGGTAAACAAGGAACCTATCTGACTAATAGAAATTACCAGGCTCTGGATACCTTGGAAAAAAATACAGATGAATATATCACATTGTGCTGCTTTATACAATCGCATACCTGTTCCCTTGGCTATACATCTGGGAATAAGCTTACTTGAAAATATGGCTTGCTCTTGAATCAAGCATTTCAGTTGATAAACAACACACTGGGATTAAAAATGCACAGGGAATTCATAGCAGGAACTCAATGAAAATCCAGTTTGCTTATAACACAACGACTTTACTGACCAACTTTTCATAAGGCAGTTTCTTACGGCGTGCCTGGATGCCCTGATCCCTTTTCCCTTTATTCTTATCCCATACCTTAATGCTCGTAACAGTGGTCTCAACCTTTTCTTCGAAGGATTTGAATGTAGGAGAATTCCTTAAAAAAGATAAAATAAAGACCAGAATTTGTTAGCTCTTAATCCTTGTTCATTTCCTTAACTGATTTTTGGATAATGCAGTCCAGTGATTTCCAAATGATTTCCACCATGTATTCCACCCACTGTAGATTATGTAACCATCTTTGAATGTCAGTTATATTGAACTAGGGCCAAACTCAATGTAACATTACTTAGATAATTTGCTCATGTGTGTTTCTTGATTAAAAATAATTTAAAGAAATAGGAGATGCAAGGGGATCAAGGTTGGAAATGTGGTATAAGATGAGAATAGCACTAATTTCTTTCCCTGTGATGGAAGGCATGAGTGGGGAAGGTTCTGGAATGGAGCTTCAAGGTTGCCAGGAAGGGGGAGAGACATTCCAGGGAAAGCACCTCCTCAGTCCTTAGCCGGAGTGTGGGAAAGCCAAGAGAATGAGAACTGGCCCCTCCCTAAGGGCCTCATGATTATAGTAACTGTTGTTGTAGTGTAGATTTAGTCTGGCAAGATTCTGTCTATTAGGTGTAAGCTAATAAAGGAGCTAAACTGTACTGTCTTGCTGTTGTTCTTGGGCTGAACCTGACATTTCCCTACCAAGGACAAGAATTGTGCCTCTTTCTTTGTGTTAACAGTTAACAAGTAGTTGATACTTATTTATTTAAAATTTCTGCCTCATCCAGGAGCTCCAATTTTTGCCTACATAACCACCTGTGAGGAAGATTGGGCTGAGATAGTACCTGGACCAACATCACTCAGTGAACTTCCACAGCTGAGGGTGGACTTGAATCGGGCCCCCCTTGTCTTTGTCCAACTCCTAAATCCCACTGGCTTGGAGCACCTGCGGTGGCTTTTTATTAAAGATGAAATAGAAGCACAACTATATAGGCCAAGCGCAGTGAGCAACTTCATGTTTAGTTTTGTCAAAGAACTGTTTAAGTTTTAAAGTTGCACATTTAGAGAAAATGTGCAGTATGACCACATGGATAATATGAATTATTCTGAAATACTTGGTCATCCCTACAGCCCACTACATCACCATACCAATTCTATATGGCCACATTCTCCCAGGCATCTTTCTTCAGGAACAAGAAAGATACTTGATACAAATTTGTGGAAATTTGGGTAGCTGAGATTAAAACTCTGCATCTGAGTAATAATGATGTTCAGAGGATACTGTATTACAATTCTTTGCATAGGAAGAAACACCTAAGTTGGAAGGCTGGTGCCAAGCAGAAAGTAGCAGAAGTTCTTAAGCTTTAACTGAATGCACAGAATAACAGAAACCATTTAAAATGGATTCAAATTCTGGCAGAGCATTCACTCCTGGCATTGTTATAGGAGAATCAGATTGTTGACATAAAAGTATTGTGATGTGTAAGCAATGTTAGTAGCTGAAACTCAGAATTTCACTCTCTAGCCAGGAATTAGAATCAAGTCTGCTTCTGAATTAAAATGATCTGATTGGGACTTTGGCCTTGGAAACCTTGAGAATAGAAAATAAGATAGGAAAACTCAGTTGTTGCCCTTCCCCTCAAGAATGCTTCCTATTTTCCCTAAGTATAACAGACACCAGATACAAGCAAAACAATGTTTTCAAACATTTTTGTTTAAAAGCACTGCTCGAATAAGGAATGTTTTCCATTCTCCATCATCAATTATTGCTCTACAGTACAATATTCTTTTGCCAGTAAGTTTCAACCTCAGTCAGACATGAGGGTGTCTTTTAGTGACTCCAAGCCTGACACAAAGTTTTCTTTAATCAAAAATGTATCAGAAAAAAAGGAAAATATAATTGTATGAAATGTTTCTAATATTCAATATAAAAGCTGCAGGATCAAATATTTTTATAATTATAATACCATTACATATATAACAGTAGTTACCTCATAGCAGGCATACTCATGGAATGGCGGATAGAATAGCTGGTTTGCAAAAGCATGAAAGAGAATAGAAAATACACAGCTATTAATAAAAGTTTGCAGCTTCACTAATTTCACATTAATGAAATCTAGCAGTAGACTAATTTAAATTCTAAGAGCATGCTCACTGGTGAAAAGTTACTTTGGAATTTCACTAACATAGAACATCGTGGAAGATCTTGTCTGGTGACACTTTAAATCTACTTCATTCAGTTTTAATTGAAAGATAATACCTACATGTGGTTCATATGACATTTTAAGTGATTCATCTTACATTGTCCCTATCATGAGAAGTTTAGGTACTGCCAATAGCAACAGCAGGAAGGAGGGGAATGATTAGGATACTTCCAGGGAAAGAAGAGTTTATATAGCTCATTCAGACTTACGGCCTGTAACAAGAAATCACTGCACTGCAGCTTTCAAGAAAGAAAAATGAAAGAAGTGGACTGCAATGCAAGGCCATAATTCCTGCTATAATAGTTATGGACAACATAAAAAGATAGCAAAGGCTTTATAAATATTCTCAAGTAGAGGATCTGAGATGACAATTCTAACTATGCATACTGATTGTTCTACAGTAGCTTCAAATCAACTGAGGTTGACTGCAAGACAACTGTTCTAAACAAGGAAATTATTCCCTAAAAAAGGAAATTATTCACTAAGTACTTGGTTAAGTCTTACAATGCATTACTATTAAGACAAAATGAACAGTCCTTTAGGTTAAGAGTTGCATTTTAGAGTCATGCTATTCTTCTCTAAAAGGACTGTATTTTGAATGCCTACCTGGGTCTTTATCCATTCAGTCTTTTATCAAGTGGGAGGAGGAGGAAATGACACCTTCTTCTGTGTCTAACCTGTTTTTTATGTTTTTAAATGAAGCACTGTCAGTTTGGTGTAGTGGTTAAGGTGTCAGGCTAGAACCAGGAGGCTGTAAGTTCTAGTCTTGCCTTAGGCATGAAAGCCAGCTGGGTGACCTTGGGCCAGTCACTCTCAGCCTTAGTATGGAGGTAATGGCAAACCACTTCCAAATAACCTAGCCAAGAAAACTGCAGGGACTAGTCCAGGCAGTCGCCAGGAGTCAAAAACTGACTCGAAGGCAAGAAAAAAAAAAAGGACCACAGAGAATGAAAGAATTTTATTAAAATCAATAAAAAAGCAAAACATAAAGACACATGCACGTACATAATCTTAAATTCGATTATTTATATCTCAACCCAGAAAGATGTGTAGAGATGAAGGTAGTCTATTATAATATAGTTTGTTGATACAGATAAAAATAATTGAAGGGTTCTTGAAGCCTTTGCCATTGTGTCCATTTTTAACTCAACACAATTTCTCACACATGAAAATCACTGCTGTGAAGACACATTATAAGGTTTATAATATTTCAAGTTTTTATTCAGTTTTACATGAGTAGATGAGGAGCTCCCTGTTATTCAGCTTAATCAGGCAGTTTCATTCTGCATTAATTTGTAAGGAAATTGAGGGGAGCTGTTAGAAACTACACTAGGCACTTTCTCTGACAATCAGGCACTTTCCTTCTACCATTACATTTGTGGTAGTTCAAGCTATCAGCCCTGGTTCAGAATTTAGTCTGCCTGTAACAATAAGGAGCAGACAGAAGACAGAAAACTTCATCCTCACATTCCACCAATACTTCCATATTCACAATACAATCAATACAATCTGACCAGGGTCATTCCCTGCCCATGGATATTCTAAAAAATGGGAAACAGGACAGATTTAGAGCTGACCCAACTATTTTCAGTTTTTTAGAAAGAAACAAGTTTTCAAACAGCTGGAAAGTGCTAGGCTATAACTGGAAGCATTATGGACATTTACGCTTAGACCAATACATGCACATTTACTGTGACACTGCTAGCTACAGTTGGAAGATTTATTTTTAAACTTTCCTAATTATCGTATTAGCATCATCCTCAATTAAATGTGCAGATTTTTTCAATCCTCAGCAATCTCTATACTGTTTAATCAAGCTATACATTCAAAGATGTTTTAGTTAAAGCAATAACTTCTTAATTTTTCAACCATAAAGGGGGAAAATATTGTCATAGTAAGAAACTATGCCAAATATTTACAGTATGTATTTACTCTATATACTTGTGGTTAAGCCCATCCACAGATAAGCCAATTTGCATTTTTCATGGTACTTTGGTTAAAAATTCAAGGGTCTGCTTATCCGCAGATGGGCTTATTCACGAGTATGTATGGGAAATATGGGTACTTTAAAAAAGTATTTACTATATATACTCGTGGATAAGTCCATCTGCAGAAAAGCTGAACCCAATTTTGGGGGTCTAATTTGGCACCTAACATTCTCAGCTTATCCATGAGTATATAAAATATTCTTCATAAAATTTCACAGCTGCCTGAGTCCACAATAACTCTGAGTGGCTTACAAATAAGAAAGAGAGAGAAAGAGAGAACAAGAAATAGTAGCAACATATAGTCACCTTACCCAAGAGAATGTGACCTGGATCAGCAGCGCGAGGAAAAATTAGGAAGAATTAAGCATGGATATATAGCTACTGAAATTCTTTTTTCAAAACCCAACACAGAATACTCAGTGCCAAAAGGGATTAAACAATATTTACATAACTTTACCTGATTTTTCATTAAACTGCTCAGGGTGCACCATCTATTTGTAAACTTGTACCATCTTTGGCAATATTCAGTGCAGCAAAAAAGAAAATTGGCCCTCAAGAATGTCTGGAAAAGATATTTACTGGAGGCTCTAGGACTGGATCAGTACAGTTATAACTATCTTGATTGCCTGCTTGAAAAAGCAGCTCTACAACTAAAGTTGAGAAGTGCTTTAAAGGAGAAAAGTACTTCAGTTTCATTTCATATCAGCCATGCTTTCAGTGGAGTTTTCTCACTGGTGTGAATATTTTTCATGACCAGAACCTATATAATGTAAATGTATATCACATGTCCTGTTTGCTGGTACAGTAATAAAAAGTTGATTGGTATAGTTGCACACTAAGCATGTGGTAAGCTGTCATATCTAATAGGGCTGTGTAAAGCATGTGAAAAGGGTGCTTCATAAAGTATGTTAGCACATGCAAAGCACCGCTCTTTACTGAAGTGCTAAGTAAGTAAGTAAGTAAGTAAGTAAGTAAGTAAGTAAATAACTGTGAGAGTCAGGACAAGAGGGGTTAAGAATTTACTCTCATCACCAGAGCAACGAGGAACAGATAAGAGGATGAGACTGAACCCTCCCTAAAGAATGCAAGGGAGGTTGGGAGGGTGACCCTGGAATTTGCTCTCACTCTGAGAAGATTTCTGTAACGGGAGTAAGGCCATTAAACTTTGCTGGATTGAATCTGTACTGTCTCCTGGAGTTTCCTGGGCTAATCCTGACATCAATCCATTCTTTAGGGAGGGTTCAGTCTCATCCTCTTATCTGTTCCTCGTTGCTCTGGTGATAAGAGTAAATTCTTAACCCCTCTTGTCCTGACTCTCACAATAACCTTCCATCCGTCCTAGCCAGGTTCAATGGTCCAAAAGACACGGATGCTTTAAGACTTTGAAAAGTGATGCCTAATTTGTGGAAAGCCCTCTGTGTAGCTCTCCTTTCGAATGTTTTGTACACCCTATAACCATCAATACTTTTAATCTCAAATATGGTTCTAATAAGAATATAAACAGTTTTGAAAACTTGTCAACATAATTTTGAAAACTTGTTAAACTGTAAGATTTCAAATAATCCATGTCTGCTATGCTCAGAACTATTTAATACCCTGGAACATAGTTATTTTAGAGAGCAGAAATTTAATAGCCCATGTATCATCATCATCATCATCATCATCATCATCATCATCACCATCATCAATTTTGGAAACTAAATATCAAAGGAAGAATGTGTTAGATCAGAATGCATGTTCATCCCTTAAATCAATAATATTGCTTTAAAAATTGTATCTATACATCAAATCAATGCAACAAATGCAACATAAAATATAGGTGGGTCAGTTACTTTTGGTTAAGAATGGATAAAATTAGGTAAAATTAAAAGCATGGGATAGGTTAGAATCACCAAGATTTGTTTGTTTCTCAGAGCCAATTTGGAATGGAGCAGCACAGAAATCTTCGCCATTAATTAGTTAATTAATCAACCAAGTGTGGCTCTCCTTGCAACATGAATTCAGCAGGACTTGGAAGATATTTCCAAGCCAACTCTATTGGGGGAATTAAAAGTATTCAATGGCAGAGCTCACTTGCTGGACTGCACATTTGGCGTGTGTAATTCAGTGGCATAAATTATGTCAACTAGCCACAGAGAAAAAAAATCCTGCTGATTTAAATAAAATCAACAACTGGTCCTTGATGATATAAACATGGAGAGAATCAATCTATGTGGTCACTAAGAGTTAACACTGACTTGATGGCACATAATTATTTCCTCAACCTGGCGCTATAAAAATTATCTACTTTTACCATTAATATAAGGATATTTATATCACACTACAGTATTTAATGTGACATAGAATATTTATCTTTACTTTTTCAAAGCTTGCTTTTATTTATCTATTAACATGAGATCTTCATTCTTACTCTTTAAGAACAAGATAGAGATAATTATCTGGTGCCACATTATTTACCAAATGGTAAATAACCATGGTAAAATGTAACTATTAGTAGTCAGAATTATATCAGAGAGGTGCACAGTAAATTGTCCTTACCCAAAGAATTATTTTCCAAGAGAAAGAAAAATACATGGCTAAGACAAAATCAACAGTTAGTATGGGCAAAAGCAACCCAAGTCCCACGTTGTTTGAGCTGGAGATGAGAAAATAAGTAATGCCAACCCCCAGTATTGAATTAGAGAAGTCTCAGATCCAACAGTATAAATTGCTCTATCACTGAGCTTCAGCTTTTAAAGTCAGCATAGGATTTTCCACTTAATTTGGTGGAAGGCAACTTGCAACCTATAGGTCAAGCCAGGGTCAACTTGTTTTACTGCCAGTTATTGTTTTGAAGATTGGAAAGTATTTCTTTGAAAAAGGTTGTTAATCCTTTCATCTTGTACCTATCTCCAATGCCGTTCACTCCAATCCTACCACCCTGTTAAAACCTTGGCAATAAGTAGCAAAGCAAATACAAAATTAAAGCTAGTTGCCTAGCAGGCTTATAAACCTGGAACAGACAACCCCGCTATTTATCAGTTGGCTCTATCTTGAAATGACCAATGATGAAATCTGATTTTCTATAAAAGACAGCTTTGACTCTGAGAAGATCCACCATGGAGCATTCCACTGAAAATGATGAACAGAGGTACTGAAGGCCCTGGACAGTTTTACAAGTTCTAACATTCTAAATTGCTTGGGAATTTGGGCAGTCATCACAGTACTTGGCATTTCTAAGAATAGTTTGGAGGTAAGTTAGTTATTCTTCAGAATACTTGTCTTTAAGATTCCATCCGTGAAAAGAATTAAGCTAATACAGTTTTTGTGGCCTGACTATAAATTTACCTGAAAGATTTAGTAAACTGGATTTCAACATGTAAGCTCTTTGGTTCCATTGTCAATTTTCCAGGATTTAAATCAGAATGTATCTTTAATAGGGTAGCAATTTTCTATACAATAAAACAGGAAAAATGAAAGCTAATTTAACCATGATTCAATTTTACAATGCTAGTCAGTTGAAGAATAAGGAGGAGGAACTAAGTTTCATCCTGTCAATTAAATCCATACTGGTGTACCTCATATCTCCAAACTTCTTGCTGATAACTGTTCCAACATTGCTGATAGCAGCTGTGGCCTTTTGCCCTGCTTGAGTCAGAGTTTCTTGAGTCTTCTTATACCTAGAAATTATAAGACAGCACAGCATAAATTGCAATCCTAATTAAGAACAAGATTCAGTTTTTTGTGTCCTCAAGATATCTGTATATCATATAGCTGAAATCAGGAAGCTAACATTCTGCTATAAGAACTGAGTGCCAAATTGTACACTCACTTGAAAAACAATGAACAAGTCATACATATATCTAAAACAGATTACTCATTCTTATGGTTCTAAATATTATGGCTGTGCATGGTTTGAAAATGATTTGGAAGCGGGGTTTTGGAATGTAATGTGTAATTTGCTTAATAGCAGCTTTTCCATGCAAGCCTGAAAAAGAATATGGTTACTTTAATGAACTGCAATGAAGATATGGCTGCTTTAATTAGTCAATCATTAAAGCAGCCGCATTCTTTTGAGATTCACACAGAAAAATGAAAAATGACAGCAGTGTTTTAAGAAGGTACTGTACTTCTTGCTCCCACATTCCAAAACACTGTCAAGCAGTTTTCAAAGCTTACAGTGTTTACTAGATATGCTCTAGACTAGGAAAGATCAATATAAGAAGCTTCTATATCAACAGCTTTAGGAGATTCAGGACTACAGACTAAAGTACATGCTACTTAGGTTTTCTTAATATGTTAACTGCTATTTATCTGTTACATATTGATGAATGAAATGGGGGGGAAGCAATAAAATGTGATTACTCAGCTAGAAGAGAGACAGTCTAGAATTCTACTATCTTGCATTTTGTGAAGATTGGCTAAAGAAGAGTGAGCAGCAGTGTGCATCTCCAAGTATCATTAAGCACATGTCAGGCCATCACAGATCATTGGTATGATGCATATCAGGCAGATTGATCTGTGTTGTACAGATGTGTAAAGCATTGTGCTACTTCAAATTATTACCTAGCTTGCTTGCTTGCTTGCTTATTTATTTATTTATTTATTTTTCAAATTTAGTCACCATCCATCTCACTCAGAGAGCGACTCTGGGCAGTTTACAATAAAACCACAATAAATGCAGATTAAAATACAATAAAACCATGTACATAAATAAACAATGTCTTCTACGGCACTGATGGTAAACAAAGGTTATTAACCTACAGGAGCATCTTCAGGGTGCTAGGCACCCCCAGAGTTGGTTACCCGCCTTCACGCCCCACACAAGTTGGCAGAGCCAGGTCTTCAGTCCTTTCCGGAAGGGTTAGGGTCCCATAGGGCAGGGGCAATGGCAGAGAAGGCTCCTCCTGGGCCCCACCAGTCAACAATCTTTCATAGATGGGGTCTGTAACATACCTTCTCTGCCTGACCGGGTGGGACCAGTCGATGTAAAGGGGATGAAACAGTCCCTCAGGTAGCCTGGTCCCATGCCATGTACGGCTATAAAGGTAATAACCAACACCTTGATTTGGACCTGGAAGCAAACTGGTACCCAATGCAGCTCCTGTAGCAAAGGTGTTACATGTGCCATCTGGGGGCACCCAAAATTACCTGCGCAGCTGCATTTTGAACCAGCTGTAGCTTCCAGATACTCTTGAAGGGTAGCCCCATGTAGAGTGCATTGCATGAAATTAATTTTCATGAATTTCGTCTATGAAATTCATTTGATGGCTATGGCCAAGCTAGTTTCTCAAAATCAAGATTACTGCATTGAGCATTTCAAGAATAAAATGTCAACCACAATAGCAGTATTCCAAAAAAAGCTGGGATATAGTACAAGAAGTAATGATAGCTATTTCAGTCACATCCCACTAATTCTAGAGTTCCTTGAACAGGTTCATATTGAAAGGAATTTTGCTTTTTCTCCTAAAACAGCCACACAATGCATGCCATGTTTATTCAGACACAATCCTCTTAAATTTGCACATGACTGATTTATAGGACATGCTTTAACTTGCTATGCTTGCATTCTTCAGTAAGGCTGCTAAACTGTTTTAAAATCTAGAAACTAGCAAGTCAGCTTTTAGCGTACAGTATTTGCTGAGTATGCTCATTCACATCTCACAATTTACCTTTCTCCTTCTGCTCTCTGGAGGTATGTGCTCATACTCAGACACAATTATTACTATCCTTTATTTTGCTTCAACTTGTGCAAAAATAGTGACCAGTCTATTTAGATTTACATGCAGTTGGTTCACCAAACATAGTAAAACCCAGTTCACTAATTATAATTTAAATATATAAATATATTATATATTTAAATATATAAAAGCGGCTGGATAGTGTAGTGGTTAGAACACCGCCTTTGATGCAGGAGACCAGAGTTCAAATCCTGGCTGGTACCTACCTTACCAGTAGGGGTCCTTGGGCAAAGACCCCCTAACGCTTCACCTGCCTACCTCAAATATGAGAGTGACACGAACTAAGAGAGTCATGCCAGCTCGGACGTCGCCCGGATTAACAAGGTCCACGTCAGATGTTGGGGAACCAGGACAATCTGATGTTAAGTGGGCTACTGGAACAAACCATACATGGACGAGACAAGAGAACTTGGAATTGATGGAATGCTACTACAACAGCAGACCTAATGAGAGGGGATATATGAAATGTATGAGGGAATTATGGATAGATAGAAGGACTGCATCCACACTAACTGAGAAACAACTAATTACCCAGCGCTTCAACATAGTGAAGAGGAAGCTGCTCTCACAACTTGAGATAGACCAACTCCACATTACAACCCGGACTCAAGCAGACATGGAAGAACAAGCGGATGTGCAGCCAACACCTGAACCTGGAATATCACTGCCACCCCCTCCATTACAGAGCATAGCAGCTGATATGAGGCATAAGATCATGGGTAAACTAGCTACAGTCAACACTTGAGATCGATTACCAAGGCTCAGAGAAGTACCATCAGATAGTATGCTAGAAGATGCCAACAGGGCCCTCCAGACAATCCCTACTACCACCATAACTGAAACCAATGAATTGGTATATGCTACAGCCGCTGTAATCCTGGAAATGCTTGGCTACACAATCAAGAAGAACAGCAGTACATACCCACCCTGGAAAATGAGATTGGAGGCTAAGATCAAGGGCACTCGGAGAGAAGTCAGTCATCTGGTGGAACTACAGAAGGGTGTGGAGATTAAGGATAAGACTCAGCTACTGAAAAAATATATGGGCCTGACTCCATCTGAAGCCCTAGAGACTGCTAAACAAAGGCTCACAGCACTGGCTGCCAGGCTAAGGAGATACACTAGAGAAGCAGAGGCCAAGAAGATAAACGCCTTGTTCTCCAAAGAACCATCCAAAGTGTACTCCCAACTGCAGTGCAACCACACAGTAACAGCTGAGCCACCAGCAGCAGAAACTGAACTGTACTGGAAAAACATATGGGAGAAAGAGAAGATGCATAACACCAGTGCAAAGTGGCTGCAGGACCTGAAAGCAGACCACAGAAATCTCCCAGAACAGGAACCAGTCACCATCACAGTAGCAGACATCCAACAGCAGGTCAAGAACATGAAAAGCTGGACAGCACCTGGCCCGGACATGATCCACACCTACTGGCTAAAGAAACTAACAGCAGTGCATGAACGCCTAGCAGCACAGATGAACCAACTGCTAGCAGCAGGCTCCCACCCAGACTGGCTAACACAAGGAAGGACAGTGCTGATCATGAAAGACCCTCACACAGGAACAGCACCATCCAACTACCGGCCAATAACCTGCCTCCCCACAACATGGAAAGTTCTATCAGGCATACTAGCTGCCAAGCTACAAGACCATATGTGCCAGTACACGAGCACAGCTCAGAAGGGCATTGGGAACAACACCAGAGGCTCAAAACACCAGTTACTCATAGATAGAGCAGTCACCCGAGACTCAAGGTCTAGGCAGACCAATCTGAGCACAGCCTGGATTGACTACAGGAAAGCCTATGACTCAATGCCACACACATGGATCTGTGAATGCCTGGCACTATACAAAGTCAACAGGACTCTAAGGACCTTCCTCAAGAACTCAATGGGACTGTGGAAGACAACACTGGAAGTCAACTCAAGACAGCCCACACAAGTGGCCATCAAGTGCGGCATATACCAAGGTGATGCACTGTCCCCGCTGCTGTTCTGCATAGGCTTAAACCCCCTCAGCCAGATAATCACAAGGTCTGGATATGGGTACAAGTTCAAGAGTGGAATCACCATCAGCCACCTCCTCTACATGGATGACATCAAGCTGTATGCTAAGAGTGAATGAGACATTGATTCACTGATCCACCTGGCACAGATCTACAGCGAGGACATTGGGATGTCATTCGGACTGGAGAAGTGTGGCAGGATGATAGTAAAGAGAGGGAAGGTAGTTAAGACTGATGGGGTGGAACTACTAGTGGGCCACATAGCAGACATAGAGACCAGCTATAAATACCTTGGTGTCCCACAGTCACATTGGAACCATGAGGAGGAGGCAAGGAAGACAGCAACATCCAAGTACCACCAAAGGATAAAACAGGTCCTGAAGAGCCAGCTCAATGGGAAGAACAAGATCCATGCCATCAACATGTATGCCCTGCCAGTCATCAGATACCCTGCCGGTATAGTGAGCTGGCCAAAGGAAGACATGGAGGCTGCCGATGTGAAGACCCAGAAGCTACTCACAATGTATGGAGGTTTCCACCCCAAGTCCAATACCCAGAGACTGTACACCAGGTGCAAAGAGGGCGGGCGGGGTCTGATGAGTGTCAAAGCCACTGTCCTGGATGAAACCCGGAGCATCCAGCAGTACATCACTAAGATGGCACCCAAAGATGAGCTGCTGAGAGAATGCCTCAGGCGGCAGCAGACATGGGAAGAAGTTCAAGTGGAGGAAATACCATGGCAAGACAAGCCCCTGCATGGGATGTACCATCGACAGATAGCTGAGGTGGCTGACATTGGGAAATCCTATCAGTGGCTGGAAAGGGCTAGACTAAAAGACAGCACTGAGGCACTGATCATAGCAGCACAAGAACAGGCACTAAGCACCAGATCCATAGAAGCAGGGGTCTACCACACTAGGCAGGACCCAAGGTGCAGATTGTGCAAAGAGGCCTCAGAGACAGTCCAACACATAGTGGCAGGGTGTAAGATGCAGGCATGAACAGCATACACTGAACGGCACAACCAAGTAGCTGGCATTGTGTATAGGAACATCTGCACAGCGTATGGACTATACCCCCCAAGTCCAGATGGGAGATTCCACAGAAGGTTGTGGAGAACAACAGGGCTAAAATCCTGTGGGACTTCCAGATTTAGACGGATAGGCAGGTACTGGCCAATCAACCAGACATCGTGGTACTAGACAAAGCAGTGACAAGGAGGAGGCCACCACCTTTTCTTCATAGCAGTGCTCAAGTGTTTCCAAACATCTCCTAAGAGGGGGTTGTTTTACTGTTTTGGTGCCTGTCATTACTATAATTTAAGGTACAGCTTTCTCCATTCTAATCTTCACTTCCTGGCTGTTCCCCTCGTTGTCAGTGATGCTGATTAGTTATGTTAGCAAAGTTATGTTGAAGATCTAACACATGCAATGAGACCTGATAAGCTGCCTCTGTACCTTTTAACAGCAGAAGTGCTACACATGCGATACATATTTTGACAACAACATTCATACATACATACATGCATACATACATATCCTGCCTTTCCCTCAAGAACTCAAGGCAACATACACAGCACTCCCTCTTCCTGTTTTCCTCAAGAGCAACCCTGTGACTGGGCTGGGCCAGTAAGCTTCCATTGATGAGAGTGGATGAAATCCAGTGCCAGTCCAATATTTGTAGTGGTGACTGTTATCCATGTGCAGTAATATCTAGCACTGGGCATAATGCACATCTTAATATGGTTGTATCCTAACATTTATCTACTGTGAGTATATTAAAAAGGAACTCCTGACACTTGTTAGTGTACTGAGAATAGCACGTTAGAATCTGTTTAGGTGATCCACCAGTGGGAAGTTATGAAACAAACAAAGGAAGTCAAATTGCAACAAAGTAATCATCAGAATTATATTTCTGGATGGAAAATGGATGATTAGAGCATACCAGATTTAAACCTTAGCAGTTGTATTGAAGGAAACGTTTGTAGGATATTAACATTTGCCATGAACGTGCAAGAAAATATTTTGTAAGGAGAAGTTTGCACGTATATGAATTCTTTTATATTATGAATATTGAGGCAACTGAGCCAAGGTCTGGAACAAGTTAGGGGCAGAAGGAAATGCTTTAACTGCAGATGCTTCTAGAATCTAGAAACTTCAATGAGTCAGTGTCATTCATGAAGACTTATGGAAAAAACAGGCTGGTCTGTCAACTAGGTGCCTGTCATGCATTACGAAAGTGTATACACAACTAGCTTCTTTGCAGAGAGGTAATGCAAGAATTAAAAAGCTCTTCAGTGATGCAACCAATCTTTCATGGAAAGATTCTTTATTTCCTATCCATTAAATTGCTGATGCTGTCCTTAAAATATATACATCCTTGGACTCAGATAAGCCCATCTGTCTACAATGGCTCTTTGGAAGTCAAATGGAGTTAGTTTGTCCAAGGTATGTTTAATAACCAATATTTATTCTAAATTGCCCAGTTTGTTCCTATTTTTTAATATCCTTCAATTTTTGAATCATAGAAGGGAGGTTGCCCTATATCCCAATGCAACTTTGCAACATAACATAAATACCTAGTTAAAACATTCAAAATGCAAATGGATACCACCCAAAGTCTATCATGCACCAGACAAATTAATTTCAATGTGTTTTCACTGACAGGTGACAGTGAAGCAATAACCTCCATGTCCCAAAAAAGATTCAAAGCATCCCACATATGCTAAGAATCCCACAATTATTTCTAAGAGTGTAAGTTGGCAGACTTCATAGCTCTTTTGTTTTGATTTTCATAAGTGCTCCGTGAGATAGACAAAGGCTACTTGATGAACGTCATGATGGAGTGGGAGATGAAAACCAAGCTACTGAAGCCAAATCTGTTCTACCCCAAGTTCTGGATTGCCCATGGAAGTTATGCTGAGTGATACACAGAGTTAAAGAATAGACATGTAGGAAGATTGCACTCACGCAGTAGTAGTTTGCACATCATGCCAGCTTTTGCTGAAGTTCTGCTTCAGCTCATTCATCAGATTGATGCCCAGCTTTTGCTTTATTTCCACAAGGTGCTTTTCTTTGGCTGCTAACACTTGGCGTAAAGTTGCGATTTCATCCTCTAGCTGCATATAAGGAACAAAGGAAAGGAAAAACTTGGGTTATTACTCCTCGTTGTTCAAGCCCACTTTCCTTAAGTACAATAATGCCAAATAAATGGAATCCCTACTGAATATATATTTCATTGCTTTTATATTCACTTAAGGAATGTCAAAATTTATGAATATGACTGTTCATGTAGAAAGAATGGGATCAAATGGCTTATTATAATTTAAAAATTATGCATCACTGTATAGCAGATCTCAGCAATGGTTATGTTATGCTGGATTTTAGGGTGCAAGGGTAGTTTAGGAACCCCTAAACTATTAAGGAAAAAAAGAATAGCTGATCACTGATTTATTTATCAGATTTCTATGCCACCAATTTCATTATGATTCATGGTGGCTTACAGCAATTATAACACCCATGATATATACAGCAGAAAACAATACACCATCCATAGTAAATATAAAATATTAAAACATTCACAGTAAACTGTATACACTAAGATATCTACAGTAACAATATAACAAACACCTTAACATCCTACTTTCACTCTAAATTAATAACCCTAGTAAAACAATTGTGCGACAGTTACACAATAGCCCACAATTTAAACAAAATAATACAATCTGACATTCAGTTCCCAAAGTCTAGCCTTTACTGCTTTCCAGAAGGCTGTCAAATTGGAGGGTAATCTAAGCCCCAAAGGGACTTAGTGTTGGTGTTAGGACAGAAATGCACAGTGTCCCAGCTTAGTCCCACCTCCCATTTCATGGAAACATAGGATTACCAGGGTTTCTCCCAAGAGGTTTGCACTGGACAGGCTGATTCTAGTTGGAGAAGGTAGTCCTGAAAATACCTTGATGCCAAGCAATATTGAGCTTTATAGGTCAAACCAATAGCTTGAAGTGCAATTGGAAGCTTACTGGCACCAGCTTAATATGCTCCTGGTGACAATAATTAGGCCACCACAATTTGTAGCTTCTGGATCATCTTCAAAGGCAGCCCCATGTACACCATACTGCTGTAGTTTATGCATGCAGTGATGAGGGTTACAATTACTGTTACAAGATCCCTGGGCTCCAAGTTAGGGCTCCAACTGGTGCACCAGCTGAAGCTGGGCAAAGATTCCCCTGGCCACAGCCTCCACCTGCCCTCCCAGCAGCAGCTAACTTCAGAAAGACCCCCAGGGGAGTACTGCTTCCCTCCTGAAAGACTTCACTGGAGCTGGCTGAGAACCTTGAAGAACAAACAGAAACTCTGTCCTTCTTCAGTTAAAACTTTAGCCTGTTATACCCCCACCAGAAACTGGGATAAGACTTCCATGGCATCTCCTGTCCACTCTGGCATAGTGATGTAAACCTGGGGATAGTCATCATACAGATGATATTAAACCGCAAACTAACAGATGACATCTCCCAGTGGGTTAATGTAGATATTAAATCCTGAGAGAAGAGACTGAACCCTAAAGTATCCCATAGTTGGGTGACCACTGGGCTGACCTTTTCTCTCCTAAAACCACTGACCAAAATTGCCCACTAAAGAAGAAGTAGAAGCACTGTAAAACAGGGCCTCTAATCCCCAGACTTATGGGCAGGCAAGAAGGATATCACAGTCAAACATGACTGTTGGGTGCACACCGGCAACAAAGCAACTACTGCCAAAGTTATTTTCATGTGTCCAAAGAGTCTTTGAGGCTTTTTGCAGAGTTGTCTAATTAGATTAAATGATAAAGAAAAGAGGGTCTGCTTCCTGATGCCTGGTCAGTTGTAGCAAGTCCAGCATAATTATCAGAGCCTCAGGAAAAGGAAAGAGAGTGGCAGAGTGGGTAGGAAGAATGAAAGATGGCTGTGGAGTAAGAAAGGGCAGTGTGTGTGATAGGAACTCCAGAAGGTATACTGTCCAGTGCCCCCTGAAATTTGACAAAAGCTATGGGACGTGCTGAAAACATTGGGTGATTCTGTATCTCAAAGGCTTAAAAAAACAATTATCAGCAAATTAAAGGTCATTATTGTATGTGCTCTTCCACCATTAGGATGGCTTTGAATAAAAACTCACTTTTAGGGCCACGAGTTTCATAATTAAAAAAAAAATCTGCACTCCATTCAAAAACCTTCCTGCATCAGCGCATAAAAATAGATAAAAGCATGCCAAAAACCAACTAATCCCATATAATATCACAAAGCAAGATACACTGCTACTGTAGATCAAAATATCTACATAAAGATATTAAGTGCTATGCAAAATTTGAAATGTCTTGAGCTACACAGCTGTTCCAGCCATTCCAAAATTAGATGGCTCCATTTTGTGCTCAATACACCGGTTTTGAGTTCAAAATCTTCCTGGAATGGGTGAAGTAGCACTGTACCTCTTCCAGTAACGTTGGAACAAGCTGTTTCAAATCTAAAACTTTTCAAATTCAAAACTTTTGAGCAACTTTTCATGATAGCTGAATCTTCTAGGGGCTGGGCCAATCTTCCCATGATAATTGACTTAATATGCAAACACAGATAAAGGACAAACATGGATGGAGTACTTGAAAACCATCCAGTTGACAAATAAACATGAAGCAGCCTGTTTGCCTGCTTATCTATTATCCATAACAGCTGTCAGGTAAAGATCCAGAAATGGGGTAAAGATTCTGTAAAGATCCAGAAATCATGTACTGGTGAGCTACAGGTTGTCATACACAGGGATCTGCATGTGTATATTTCTTGATCAGATGGCTGGGAAATTATCTTCCCCTTTAAGAGAGACAGTCTATATTAACAACAAAAAAATGGCTCCTGCATTATAAGCTAGCACAACAAGAAGAAGGAGTCTTAAAAAGATCCAGGCTGACAAAGGATAGGATGTGAAATTTAGGGTTATAACAAAACTCGCTGTTAAAGATAGGAGTTCTGCTTCACCTAGGACCAGCAGATCTGGCCTGTAAAACTCCAGATGAGCACTGGCTTGGAGCAACACATTAGAGTGCTATGCAGTGGTCATCTGATCTATGCAGCCAGATCTGGTAGCCCTAGCTTCCTATGTTATAATATGGTAGAGTTGGTGGGGAGAAAGAGGACCAGGTATGAGTACAATATTTACAGTATTTGTTTACTACCTTTGGAAAATGTAGTCAGGTTCATAAAATAAATACCTTCAACTACTGACTATTTTCAAAGGTATGGAGAACAAGGAGGCCCACAGTTTTCAACAGAAAATCACAGCTAATCTAAACAAGCAAAAATTCATTAGCTCTTCAAAAAACTGGTAAACTTGGGAGAAGTTTCAAGCATTTCTGAAGGCAAATCTCCAATGCATTTCTTTGAAACAATGAAACAGTGTGGTATCTGAATGTTGTAAATGTCGTCCTGCGATCAGAGTTGACCTAGATTCCATAATCGCAAAGACTACAAAACAATCTACAACGTGGCATGTTCTTTGAGGATAAAGACCTTAACCTCAGCTCACATCAGTGAGAATGAAAATCTGGGGAATAAAGACTTATAGAGCTAAACATAAAATTCTTTGTACTTGATTTTCACTAAATTTTATAAATTGTTAAGAGAGGCACATAAATCAGCAAGTGACCAGGAGTGCATAACCCTGGTTCCTCAAAGCATTAGGTGTGGCCCATCCAAAACAGATGCTGAATTGTGATTTTTTAATGTGACATAATAGTAAAATAATGCATATTAATATGAACAATAATATTAATCACATTTAGTTAATATTTAATTAAGCCTTCAATAATCTATCCAGAGAATTTCAGTTATTGGTACATTAAAAGCATAATGAAGTAATGATAATAAATAAGTTAGATTTGTCGTGACCCACCTACAACTTTCGTATGATTCATGGGGTCACAAAGAGTCGGACACGACTTAACGACTGAACAACAACAACAACAACCTACAACTTTATTCTTGCCTGGATCACTTTTTTAATTGTGTCCTGGTACACAACTCAAAACACGTCTCAGCCCTCCAAAAGTTATGCATTTTTGCATTTTATTAAGCACCCTCCTCTGTACATATGTAAAGCCACTGTATTGTTCAACTATTACTTTATTTAGCATCAGTGTTGATACATATAGGATTTCCCAGTGTCATCTGCATAACAATTGTATGAAGTAGCAAAAGATAAGACTCAGAAACTTGCTCAAAGCTGCCACACCCCATATTTGTCATGTCTGGACAGGTCTCCCCAAAGTTCAGCAACAGTGTAATTTATTTTTGTCTCATTGTGTGAATATTAAACTAGGAACAGATTGGCACCAGTAGCAATGCTGCAAAAATGAAGAAACATGTGTTGTGATGTCATACTGCAAACTCCAACCTTGTATACTTGCATCACAACACTGGTTGCAAGTATATCACTAACATACGTTGTGCTGTGAGGCAGGTTTTTGTTTTGTCTCTCTCGCACACACACACCCCAGCTCCTCAGACACCTGTACAATTGCTTTTATCAGGGAAGAATAAACTTCATTTGACTTCTGGGGCACTGTTTCATGCAAATTGGTGGTAAATTTACAGCCCTAATTGTACAAAGTGATTGACCTGTAATATAAGCACAAACGGTACAGTTTCTTTCTCCATTTACTCTTACCAGGCAATTATTTATTTACTCTTTATTATTACAACTTATATGCTACTTCATTTGTGGAGTCTCTGAAAGGTTAAAAATGAAAATCAATTAATACAATTAACAATGGATCAATTTGATGTGCCATCATGTGGGGGGAGCATGGTGATATTCATCCCCAAATGCTATTCTGAAGAGCCACAAAAATATAGCAAAGCAAGAGTGGTATGGATATCTGGAGGTAAGCTTTTCAAAGGAGGGAGCCTTCAGGGTCTCTGAAGATGGTATTCCCTCAATGGTGCAACCCTCAGTAAGCTGTCTCTCCCAGATCTTACTGGATGGGCAAATTTGACAGAGATATTCAGCTCCTGAACCATGTAGAACTTCAACCAGCACCTGCATTGCAGCCAATACAGTTTCCAGAGTAATGGTATTACATGGATGAATCTCAGTGAACCTGTAACTACATAGGCCACTGCATTTTGCACAAACTAAAGCTTCTGGATGGTCTTCAGGGGCTGTCTTATGTAGAATGCATTACAATAATCCAGCTGCAATGTGACTAGAGTGTGAGTGACTATGAGTAAAGCCTCCTGATCCAGAGAAGGCCACATCTAGTGCACAATATGTAACTATGCATTAGCCCTCCTGCACACAGCCTCCACTTACTGTGTGAGGAGGAGCAATGACTCCTGAAGGACTCCAAATTGCAGGTTAGGTCTATCTGGGGAAGCACTACCTAGGACAGGCTATCTCTGGATACGGTTGGCTTCCAAATCCGCAGCCTTGTCTTGAATGGATTCACTCTAAGTCTATTTATCCCTATCCAGATCCTAACATCCTCAAGAGATCAAGTCAGGATCTCCTGCCTAGCCCAGGGTACAGATACATAACTGATATTATCAGCGTATTGATGATTCCTCACCCCATGATGATGGATCACCACTCCCAGCAGCTTCATGTAGATGGTAAATAGTAGCAGGGGATAAATGAATCCTCAAGTAGCCAAATGAAGAACAATGGCTCCCACTTCCCAATTCTGATAGCCTATCTAGGAGGAGGATATCATGGTCAATAGTATCCAAGAGGATTGGGATAATCACACTCCCTCCATCTTAGTCCCACCAAAGGTTATCAACAAGAGCAACCAGTGCAATTTTGGTCCCAGACCCAGACCTGAATCTTGATCAAAAAGGTCCAGATAATCTGTTTTAACCTGGGCTCTTTGTAACTATAATCCAATAGTTGCACACAAGTAAATGACCAAGAATAATAGCAAGTGAAAAAATAGTAAAAGCAACGCTAACAAAATAGTAAAAGCAATTCTAACAAAATGATTTTGTTTAAGGTGATGTATAAAGGTCAAATAAAATTACCTTGACTACTTCAACTTTTAATTCTTCTCGCTCTTCTTCAGAAATCATATTGGTCAAATCAACATCAGTGATGGTGTCTTCATCTGTCTCGTGGAATGCTTGTCTTTCTAACAGACCTTTGGTAATAAGGCAGAAAAGAGTGAAAAAGTAAAGATAAAGGCCCCTTCAAGGCAAACTTGACTTCTGGGTATTGTGAGAGGAAACGTGCTAGTGGCCTAAAACTTCTTTTTCCTATAGATATATGTTGTTTAATCACATTTAATAATAAAAGCAAGGGCTAGCTTGGAGATGACCTTTGGGACAATAACAGGAAATAAGTAAAACTTGCAAAACTAAGAAAATTGTTAAATAAGCAAACTTGTTGATGGGAACAGACGTGACAGGGACAGGGCACCGGAAAGTGTGGTACTCTGGGAATGTTATGAAAATCCTGGGAGTCATGATTGTGGTTTGCGGTTTTAAAGGATAAAAAGGATTGCAACTAAGGGGTCTGGACCCACATGGTCAAGCTGTCTCAGTTGGCGGCTTGCTCTTGTCGGTCCGCATTGCAATGTGAATCTAAGTAAGTACCTTATATGCTTATGATTGAATTTTACTTGCTTGTTGAATTAACATTTAATAAAGTTTTTAGAACTTTGAAGTGACTTGTTTTATGGTGTGTCTGTCTCCCGTGTTTAACGTGATTTTTTCCTGACAGTTTTCATGGACAAGTCAACATATATTACCTGACAACAGCACAGAAATGGCTTCCCATTCTTTCAACTTGCCAGTCTAGCTTATTGCTCTGGTATTCCCACTATTCTCCTATCCAGTTACTTAACTAGGCCTGTGTCTGTCTGTTTCTCTCTTTCCAAATCTTGAAATCTCCATGCTTCAGGCAAACCTGCCCCAAATTTAGCTTATCTTCTGAACCTAGAAAAGTGTGCTGTCTCCTGCTGAGGTTCTCTTAGAGAAGGCAGTAGCAACTTGGGGAGAAAAATAATTCAGAGATCTTCAGCATTCATTTATTTCTTGCACAACTAAGCTGTCTTGAAGTCCCCTCTGCTTATATAAACCACTTCAGAACTTATTGTATTAGTTGAGATTGTAACAAGAAGTTCCACAGCTTAGTAGCAGTATAAATGTTCTGTATGCAGATAGAACAGATTCCTGTTTTTACAATTAGGGAAAGATCAGATTGTAGGGGAAGCAAAGCTTCTATATGAGACCTTGGATACATTGCCAACTAAAGCAAACAGCTCTTAGCTGTAATCAATGTTGCTGTCAATAAGAATTTTGCACCAAATTGCAATCCATTCCAAATTACTTGCCAAGCCAAAACAATCTATATGTGATATGGATATAACATGGGTTACCTGCACTGAAAACATCTAGAAATTATGTCCATATTATTAAAGTATCTTTGAGCAGTTCCTATGTAATGCATTTTGTTTCTTTCTTCCTAGAACAAAGATTTATTTATTTATTTATTTATTTATTTATTTGCTGAATTTATATATCTGCCCATCTCACTTGCATGTGACTCTGGACAGTGTACACAATTAAAACAAAAGCTAAACATTCAATATTCATTAAAACAGTTAAAAACAATTAAAAACTATAATAACAAAAGACAGGGAAGAGTGCAGTCAACATATATGTATTACGAATATGTATTTAAGTAAAATCAGATGATACATAAGCGCTAAATGTTTGCCTGATTAACATGAATCAGGTGATACATAAGCGCTAAATGTTTGCCTGGTTAACATGAATAAAATGGACAAGAGTTCTGCTGCCTTAGATTGCGTACATACAGATTTCTAATTTGAAACTAGAGTACTTGCTGTAATTCTTGTGTTGGAATCTTAACCTTCCTTTTAATAAATACCATTAATTGGACTGTTGTTTTTTGAATCAACTGTATCAAGACTAGAATATAAGGATGTAGCCTTACAAGACTAGAATATAAGGATGCCAGCCTTACTAGGTAGACCAGACAGGAAACACGACCAGAGCAGCTAATTCTACTCTATTGTAAAGCTACATTAACAGAATCTTGCAAGTCTGAAAGTACAATTCTCCCCCCCCACTCCTTTACAGCCTGAGAAACTAGGGAGGGTCTCTTCTGAGCCTGTTGCCCCATCCACTATCCAGCTGCGGGCTATACTGTCTCTTACCTGACCATTCCCTTGGCAGCTTCTCTTGGCCAAGTCTCCCAAGGTCTTTCCCACGTATCATCACAAAATCTGACAATGATAACTCTTCACTGATTGGCCATGTTAGCTGGCACTGCTAGAGGTTTTAGAATCAGTAACATCTGGAGAACCAGAAGCTTACCACCCTGATATAGAGAATTAGTATAATTATAATACTTTTCCCAGAAAACTGTCTGAAGACAGCTGCTAGTGTTCAGGTCAACATAATATAATAGAGGATGACTATATTCTACAAGGCATCAGATAGCACTTTGTCATTGCAACAGAATAATAGAAGGAGCAGGTATTATATTATTTAATGTATTTTCTTTAAAGCTCTGAAAAGACCATAGAAGCATTGTCCACTTTTGTAACATAGTATCTCAAACAATATGCAAAGTAAATATAGCATGCATCCATGTTCATTATTATTCTAATACTTAAAGTTCTGTAGAACAACTTTCCCATCTGTTGGCTTCCAGATGTGTTGGGGCAATATACTCCAACATTCCCAGCCAGTCTTTGGCCAATGGCACTACATTGGACAATTTCCTGCTTTTCTCACAATCATTGATATGCTGAAGGCAGTCTACACGGCTTCATTCATTTGTCCCAAGGAATCTCTAGCCAATCAAGCCACCACCACCCATAAGGTTTTTGGACAGGCCTATTTAGAAAAGGTAAAAGAAGGAGTTAAGCAACAGCCTGTTCTGGCTTGGAATATGAAGAGATGCAGCAAGGACTCTCTTATTTCCTCCTAGTCACCATCACTGGCAAAGAGCAGTTCAACCTGTGGAATAGATTTCTTTCTTGGGATTCCTTTATAAAATGTACTTGCCCACAGTTGTCATAGTGGGGAGACACAAAGATAATACAAATAGGAAATAAGTGTTAGTGTATCATTCTTGAAAATATAAATAGCAGTACAAGTCCAGCTTTCTGGAAAGAAGCTTATACCTTGGCTAGAAGCAATTTAGTACTTTATAGGCTGTGCTCCTTGTGCTTAGAGAAAATAAACAATTTGAGATATATTAGGCTGAAAGAAAGTTACTGTCCAAGTCTATCCAGTAAACATCCTCAAGCTGAGATAAGACTTATCCTTAGGATCCTCATATCCTGTTTTCCATGTGGGCTGTCAACTCATTTGACCTTATGACTCACTTTACTGAAGATGATGTAATGCTTTGTCAAGGTCTTCATTAACAAGCAGATACGGTAGAAATTATCTCTGAATAAACTCATGGTGATTTAACAAAGTGGACATCCTAATCATAAAGAAGATTTTATAATAGATAGCTTCAAGATATTTTTAAAAATACAACAAAAGGTTCTTGAGACACGGTGAAAATTTATGAAGCTTAAAGACTGTAGACATGCTGTAAAATATCAGGTCTAAATTCTCTGCAGAGAACAGTACATGTTGACCAGCTAACATATGTTCATTTCTTGGCTGCCAAATCTACAATTCCATTTTTCTCTATCACATATACAACCTTTCCTCATTATCATCACTTTGTACAGCTCATTAATTTAGACCATATGACAATCTAAATGGCACAAAAATATATTCAAAAGAAATAACAAAGGAACTTTGGAAGGAAGCAGAGAACCTGTGTAATTTCCAAAGAGCTATTCAGTTCAGGTAGTTGCTAAATGCCTTCACATTTCTTTATGCATTCTGGTTGAAATGTCAACCTTAAGGGAAGTTAATTGAAGCCAGTTACATCATTTCCTTTCTTTATAGGCAATAACATCATACAAAGTTACTATATTTCTTGTTCTGCTCCTTAAACTAATATTTTAAGTCTATAGATCTTGTAAAGCAAATTGCTACTGCATGGCAGTTAAATGTTAAGAATGATGTAAGAACATCATATTACGCTTCTGAAAATACTCCTGGACTACACCACTTTATTTCAGTGATAAACCAGACACTGAGAACAATGAGAAGTTCAGTTCCCTGCAATGGATCAAACAGACATAATGATGTTAACTATAAAAGAAATGGAACCAGTTCTTAAGAACAATTTAAAAAAAATTTTAAAAAGCACACAACTTACTCTCAGAATACATATTTTGGAGGTGAGAAGAGTCAGTGTTTAGATGCATCAGCTCTTACTTCTAGGGTAGGAACAAACTGACATGGTGCTATTATTCATACTAGGGGAGGAGCTCTTACCCAAATTTATCTCCATCTCTTTGCTGCCATCTACCAGCCCACCAGATTTTTGCAGAAGCTCTGTAGTCAATGGCAAAGAAGTGAAGGTGTTGCCCTCCAGGGCTCAGAAATAGCTAAACATGGACAATGTACTGGAGAAACAGAGAGATTAATTCTAGGGAGAAAGGAATGGTAAAGGAATGTTTTTTTTCCAGTAGCAACTCCAGAAGCCTTCAATTATGGATTAATAGTTACTAAAAGAACCAATCAATCAGTCCTGGATTAAATAAAGATCTGATCCCTTGAAGTGATGAATAGCATGCAGAAACTAATTTGGGGGCATGTAATACAAATGAATGATGGGCTAGAAAAAGCAAGTATGCTTTGCAAGTAGAAGAAAGGGAACACAACAAATATGGGTGTGATCAAGAGATCACTGTTATCTCTTTAGAAGAGCTACAGGTTTTCATTAGGGGACAGGTTAACATGGTGGGCATTCTTACAGTTGCCAATGACTGGGCCCAACTTGATTGCACTCAACTAACTAAATCAAGTAAAGATATACAAAGGAGTTTGAAATCTGTTACCAAATTTACAGGCTGCTCTTAATGACACCACACAGTAATGTACCTGATTAGGATTTAAGTTGGACTGTAGCTCTAATTATACAAAAAAAATAATAAATGCTGTACTAATGAAGTAAACATTACACAAGATATGAGCTATGTTAACAGAAGTCATATAAGACCAGTTCAAGTCTTTCTATGAAATATGAATTTGCAAAATTTAGTTAGGTGTTTTGTTTTACTGCTAGCTGCCTTGCGTATCATTCATTGGTAGAAATGGGGATATACATCCAAATAAACAAGTTATCGAAAGAAACATATTTATTTATTATATTTTACTCAGCACTAATACGTTTTAGAGGCACAGTAATTTCCTATACAAATATAAACTCTACTGGATCAGGCCAGGGACCATTTTAATCCAGCATTTTGTTTCTCACAGTAACCAATATATTCCTTCTTGGTTGCTTGCAAGCAGGAAATAGAGACCTCTTCTGCCATTGTTTCTGCAAATGGTATCCAGAGACCTGCTCTCTCCAACCTGGTGGTAACTCAGTCTCAAGATTAACAGCCCTAAATAATCCAAGTTAGTGGCCATCACAGCATTTTGTGATAATGAATTCCACAGGTTAATTATGGGCTTTACCAATTCTAAATCTCCTTCCAACTGGATGATCTATGGTCATATTTTTAACGAGGAAAGAAAAGGTTTTCTCTGTCTACTTCCTTCATGACATGTATATACACACACACCTTGATCATGTCAGTCACCCTTCTTTCCAAACTTAAGAAACTCAAACATTTCTTTTCTCATAAGGAAGGTGGTTCAGCATCCTGATCACTTTGATTTCCATTTTTGTCAGCCCCTTTTTTCAAATGTGACAAGCAGAACTATACACAGTTTCCAAGTGCAAATTTATCACAGATTAACAGTATATAAGGGTATTACAATATTTTTGGTATTATTTTTAATCTGTTCTCTGTCTCTAGCATGGAATATGTCTTTTTCACAACTGCTGTACCCTGAGTCATCCACTGTGATCCTAAGAATGTTCTTCTGGTTGTTAATGACAGCTCAGACACCCATCTTATGAACAGATGTAAATTTGCCCCAATGTGCATCACTTGATACTCATTTAAACTGGGCTGCATTTCATATTTGCTTGATAATCCACCCAGTTTAAACAGATCTTTCTGAAGCTCTTAACAATCACTTTTGATTTTTAGAATCCTGAATGGTTTATTTTCACCCGCAAATCTGGCCAGTTCACTGCTTATTCCTAAATCAATTCCAAATTCAATTTTTTGGAAAGAAATTACAGGAGTCTTACTGTATTGGTATTTTATATATTTACTAGATATAAATACAGTCAATGATCAGCAATATAATAAAATATAAAACACAGAATCAAATAAAAGAGAAGCAATGAAGCTCTTATTTAAAATCTAAGAAATTCTGACTTAAGAAAGGAAATCAAAGCCCCCCCCCCGCAAGATTAGGATACCTAGCAGATAAAAACTTAGCAACTCTTAGTGATGATAGGATTCCAGTCTGATAGGAGGAAACCAATCATCTCTCCTTCATAAAAGATTTGATTTTTGTTGGGAGAAGGTAAAAGTTTACCAGCAGATACATTATTGTAGAAGGAACAAAAGAAAGCATGAGTGACAAGGGTGCATTTCTTGGTGAATGGGATTCTATTGTATAGAACCTCTCATCTAAAACTGCAGAAGGTAAAGCACTGAAATGAGACAAAATAAAGGCTCTCAGTGTGCTAGACAAACAAGAATGAATAAACTGTTAGAAATGTAAAGGGGTTTTGGAGTTGGAACCTACTAGTGGTGATTGGCTAAAGCACCCAAGTCCTTTTGCCATGTAAAGTTGAAAACTTTCTGACAGATTTTTCACTGTAGCTCTCTTTATATCCAGGGCAGTAGAGAAAAGACAGAGAGGCCGCAATCACACAGGTTGGCTAAGAGTTTTTGCTTTCCACTTGATGATTTTTCATCAAGGAGAATTAACAGGTCAGTGAACCATTAGAGAACAAAAATTCAAGCTGGTGAAAGAGTTGGCAAATGTGGACTCTCGCCTCCGAAGGGTTTCCATGCAGATTAAGGCATTTGAGACACAGCATGGGACCCAGAAGAGTGCTCATAAAAACCTAGACTGAACAATGTCTAAGGGCTTTAGATCATTGTAAATGCATACATGAGCACCGTAAGACATTTGAGATATAGTTTTAGCTTTTAAACACTCAATGGTGGCAAGTATGTGTCTACCCACTTTAGAATGGAAAAAGCCTAGAATTGCCTTGGTGCTATTGTTAGCTTTGGCAAAGATGGACCTGATTTGTTCCCTCTAGCTTCTGGAAGCTTAGGAAATTATGCCAAGATATTTAAAAGCTGGAACTTGTTCAGTTTTATTATTTCTGATTTACCATTGATGTTTATGGCAACTAAGTCTTCCCAAGAAGAGCATAATGTTGGTTTTGGAATAGTTGATTATAATGGAATGCAATACTCCACTAAAGCTGCAGGTCTCTCCTAAGACCACTTGGATAAATGAAAGAATTGCTGCATCACTAGCACAGAGCAGCACTGCCCAACGCCTGTCCCTAATTTAGGAGGGTAGAATTCCTTTTTGGTTAGAACAATATTGAACAACGGGGGAGATAGAATACAACCTTGTTTCATTTGATTGGAAAGTCTTCAATAAGGTGGCCAGCTCTATACCATCTGACTTGTGTGACTGTATTTTCAACTTAATTAGAGAGAGTAATCGCTGGTCAATGCATGTGAGGGGCAGTTTCCACCAGACTCTGTCCTTTGGAATGGAATATAAGATTGATTTTAATTCAATAAAGGCCACATATAAAGGGCAGTGTTGCCTATGTGTATATTCTATTAGGAATTGTAAGATGATGCACTGGGCCATTATACTCTCCTTAAATCCTGCTTGCTCCTGAGCTAGGAATTTCTCCTGATCCAGTCAATCCAATAACTTACAATATAGGAAACGGACGTATAGTTTACTAGGCACACTTAAACAACTTAACTGGGCAGTAATCTGAAGAATCTGGACTGTTGCCATCTCATATTCAGGCTGGCAGATAGCAGGAGAAGAACCATATAGTTTTCTGTACTACAGAACTCTTCCCATTTAGCCACCAAGAATTCCGCAGGGTTTGAGGTTGCTAGCAGGCATTCAGAAGACTGGGAAAGCTCATTTGAGGATAGTAAAAGTATACTGCTTCTGCCTCTTTGCAGACCATTTAACTCTGTGGCCAATTCTAGCTCTGAAAATACCTCTATTACTTGGCCAGAGCCAAGAAAGAGTAATAAAGGATGTGAAGGTGATCTGGCTGCAACATCTGTCACCCTATACATTGCCTTGGTTGATTTGGTTGAGTATTATTGATTTTTGAATTTTTTTGGATAGATTTACACATGTGCAGATTAACTATGCCTCCAGCTGTGAGATAATTGTTCACACATCAAATTTCTAAGAAGGCCGTCAATGCTAGCTCTCTCTCAATCTTTGTCTTTTTCAGTCTCATTCAAAACAAAATCTGTGTTTCTTTTCACATAGCCATTTTGCCTATACCTTGACTTGAGGATGGAAGAAGATTAACCTGCTGTGACTTTCCACTACTCATTCTAGATTGATGTTTCTCAACCTCAGCAACTTTAAGATGTGTGGACTTCAACTTCCAGGTTGAGAAACACTGTCCTAGATGATGTGGAGACACATTACCTCACCATGGGCAATCACAACTCCTCAGCTTCAGGGCAACCCACACTGATAGCTCTACTCATATAATTCTGGTGAAGCTTCTGATTAATATGAGAAACACTGACATAATTTCTCTAGCTATGAGAAAATAAGAGCATTGAAGTCATTCAAAAAAAAAAAAAAGGGCAATATTTATTAAGAGGATGGTAGAAGATGATGAACTTCACATAAATATCACAACAGAACATCAAGTCATAATGTAACAACACACATATAAAGCAGCTGTTTAACAGTAATAATGTGAAAAAAGAG
This sequence comes from Liasis olivaceus, assembly GCA_030867105.1. Taxonomy (NCBI): domain Eukaryota; kingdom Metazoa; phylum Chordata; class Lepidosauria; order Squamata; family Pythonidae; genus Liasis; species Liasis olivaceus. Next base: position 239,663,875 of record CM061349.1, on the reverse strand, counting down.
TCATGACCTGCAGGCTTGTAATCTAGCAGACGAAGACAGGAAAAGACACTCATTTTCCACATTATATTCTTAAGGCTTAGAACACAGAGTACGAGAGAAAAGTCATTCAAGTTAAGCTGGACTCCTGAGACTTCAGAGATGCACCCCAATGGCCATTATCCCTAGCCAGGCAAAAGAGCAGTGGCTCCCTAGATGGAAAGGCTACAGATAGGAAAAGTCCTCTGAGAGCGAAGCCAAATATGGCTGTTGGCCCAAATGCATCGCTCGTTTGTTTGTTCATTGATTCATTCCATTTATATAGCTGCCCATCTCACATACGTAACTCTGGGCAGCTGACACCTAACAAGGGTCTGATTTTCACACATGGCCTTCGCAGCAGCCAGAAAAATGTACTCTGGGTAGGACAAGGGTGTCCAAAGGGACGGGGTTAGAAAAGTCAAGATGGCAGCCACAACCATGCAACCAAAGTCCTGCTCCCTTTTTCGTTTATGTTTTATGTCCATTTATATTTCATGTTGTGGTGCATACAAAAAGGGAGGGACTCTGATCATGTGGTTGTGGTGGCCATCTTGACTGTTCTGATCCCCTCTCTGAGGACACCTCTGGATAGCAGGAAAGAAATATGATCTGATTTTAATAGATTCCTAAGAAATCTGGTTACTAAGTTCAAGAAAGTTACTCCTTTTGGACATTTGAAAAAAAAATATTTTGTCATTTGATAATATACTCTGGAGGTTGTAATCCATGTTCCTTATTATTTAAATTAACATGATTGGATATTTACTCTTTTTTTTTTTTTGGTATGTTTGTCCTGAAAACACAAACAACATTCAATAGGATTTAATGTTATTTGACAATTGCTATTAATACTTAAAAATAATGGAAGGTTCTAGTTTGTCTCCAAATGCAAAATGTCATCAGCTCGGACTCACAGAGTTATGTCTAGCCCTATTCTTTCCACTTAGGAATGAAGCTAAAACCTTCCCATTCAGTGAGGTCTTCTGAGCTGGATTAACAATAATACTGTTTGTTCTGATTGTCTGGTTTCTGACTTTTTTTTTTTTTTTTTTAAATCAGAGCATTAGGAGTTCTGCATGTCCAGCTAGTGGAAAGGCAGATACTCATTACATGATGGAACCCATCTCTAATGACTGTGAGGAAATTAGCTTTTTGTTCTGGAAGACCCCTCTAACATTAAAGATGGACATTGTATACCAAGTGGGCAGAAAGTGAAAATGATAAGCAAACACCATTATGGTAGAGTCTGAATGAGAATTGTTCAAGAAACTGAGAACCACAGTTCAAAATCTTTTCATCACTGTACAAAATGCTTCACAACACTGTACAAAAGATTTAAGAAGTATTCCTGGTACTTCAAAATGCTTATTCCCTCAGTAGGCACTGAACTATATAATGATGTTTTCTTCTCCCTGCAACCTTTTCATAACTCACAACAATAAACATTAAAGAACCTTTTACAGGCCTTACATAATACCTCATAATGTGTAGGAAGCAGATTACCAGCACAGGCATTACATGAATTCTGGGTAATCCTTCAAAATAAGGCCTAACTGTTGAAAACAGTTTGGCAACTTTCTATTAGAATGGTGAACTGAATGTGTTCTGACCTTCAGTTATTTAGCTTGATAAACAATAATTAAATGCCACACAGAGTAGAACTGCAAAATAAAACTGTCATCCCTCACAAAACCTCTCTCCCATCTGTGCCTGAATAACAGCAGAATATTTTGAGAGAAAAAGATTTACATGAACCTGTCAGACAGTAGGCACTCATTAAAAAATGGCTTTGGCTTTTTTGGGTGAGCAAGAATCCAGCAGCTGGTTTTTCCGGACAATCGCTGTCACGTCACTTTACACATCACAGTGTAAGACTAATCAAGCTGAGCGATTGGCATCCAAGGCGTACTTGCCCAAGAGCAAGTGCTACTCAAATCCATGAGTTTTAACACAAAGCTGGAACTTGCAACTAACAATGATTCTGCAGTATGCATGAACACGATGAACAAGTTTCTTTCAATTATTGGAGAATGACTGCATGCATTAACCATGTATGTTTAAACTGCATCAATGGTACAATTTTTCCATCTGATGCAATGCATGTTTTACTTGGAAAGAAATCTCACTCAGCACAATGAGCCCTTGGTCCAAGTATAAATAATTATTCAACTGTGATATCGCACCAAATTACGTTCAATCCCTTTATCAAGACTAACCAAAAATGAGTGAATACGTTCATTTAAAGACAACTTCCCTTGTTTTGCGAACTTGTTTCCAATGTATATTTATATTCACGAGCCGGCAGTATGAAATTGTTTCTATAATAAATTAGTGGGTGGAATGTTATACAAATGTTTCTTTCAGAAAAATTCCAACATGTCTGCAGAATGGTACTGGGTAAATCTTTCTGAATTTTCTCTAAGGGCATGAACAACACTCTTCTAAAAAAAATAGTACGAAGGCCTCCCTCAATGATTTCTTAGGTTTAGAAATTGATATTGATGTAACTAATTTGAGTCACAAGAAGAGAATCATAGTCTCTATAATAGGACAGAGGTCACTAAGAACCAAATGCTGCGCAGAAGACCTCTAATTTAACTAGATCTCTCTCCACAAATAAGAGGCATTTACTAACAAAATGCAGGCATGAAATCTGGAATGTAAACAGTAAATGAAATAAGCTCTGGTTCATAACCCTCCCCAGCCAAAAGGAACCGAATGGTACAAGGAATAAAGATTTTAAGACAGATTCTGACATTTATTTTCTATTGCCAAACCTGTTCAACAGCAATCCAAGCAAAACCCTTTGCTGCAATAGCCCTTATGGAAATATTTTCTTTAATACACCAAAGTTGATGATAATTAATGGGAAAACAAATCTTAGAAGGTATTTTGAAAGTAATGGCATTCCCAAAGTTCATAGGAAACTTTAGGTGAACAATGGATTGCCTTCCATTCACCAAATCAACAAAGGAACTTTGCTTTGCACCTGACAAAAAGCCTATTGCTGACTTTCAGATGAAAGAACCACTCAAAGTGATAAAGAAGAACATGAGGGTTTTTTGTTTGTTTGTATTTGAAGGCACGTGTTAAGAATGCACTGGAGCAATTTCAGGGGAAAACTTGAACGAGTGAGAGTGTCCTCGGAGTTTTACCAAGGCTGTTTCAGGGCTTCGACTGGATCTAAATAGCAAAGTACCAGAATGAAGATTTACCAGGCAGCCCTGCACCTCTTGACGGGAGAGTAAAGGTAACGGAACACGCCAGCGCAGGGTTTGGGATTGCGCGGCGCGGCGCCAAACGAGAGCGTGCGCTCGCTGCCGAGGAAACAGGCACCCATTTGGGCTGAAGGAGATCCAGAAGAACATCTTCTTAGCTTCTGTCATCAGTGGACTTCTTAAGGTTCAGGGTAGGAGTTCATTAGCAAGAGTAACCGAACAACCTACGCAGGACTCTCCAGTCTCTTAAAAATCCCCCGCACCGAGCGATCCAAGGGACCTCCCTCAAAAAATGTATCTTAACATGAAACGCTGGTTTTACTTCCGTACCTTCGAAGATCCGTAGAAAAGAAATACTGATTTATCCCGGAGAACTGTATCTTTCGTTCTTTTTTATATACGATTATGATTGATCATGATTATTCTGCAAGAGGAACCTTTTCAAAACTTTCTCTAATTGTTGCAATCAGAATAAGTGGATAAGCTTCGGGGTGAGGTGACCGGCCCGAAGATTGCCACCCCTCCCCCCCGCACCCCCAAAAAAGCCCAATACCGAGCAGAAAGAGGATATGGGAGGAAAGAAGAGGCTGGAACTCTCTTACAAGAAGAATCGTAACAAACGCACGCGGCTGCCCCAAAACGACCAGCTAAGCCACGCACCTTGCGCCTGCGTTTCCATTGTTCCTCCAGGGACGCTCCTCCGGCAGCGCTTCACCGCGGAGAAGACCAGCGGAGGGATCCGCGTACAGAGCGCGTCCGCTTCAACGCCGCGACGGCTTCTTCTGGGGATCACCCGCGGCTCCCGATTCGACGCGCTTGCCCGGGCTCTGAGGCAGCGCCACCTGCGGCCTTTTGGCAGCTCTGCCACAAGACCTCTCCTTTTTTTTCTGTCCACGCCGCTTTAGGGAGGGGAGTTCGCACGTTACGCGAAAGCAAACCTGTGTTTCTCCCTTTACCCAGTGCCGGATTTAGGCATAAGCTGAGCAAGTTACAGTTTAGCGGCTCACAATCCGCAGGGCCTCACATTTCAGAATTTGGAGGGGGGGGGGCTTTTAGCACTTTTTGTGGGTTTTTATGTTTTTAAAATCTTATGTAGCAAATTTTTATGTGTAATTTTAAAACGGCTTAATTAATTTAAGTAATATTTTAAGCCCAAATTTTCTGTTTTGAGGTTTACAATGAAGAGAAAGTTTGAGAGCGGATAGTAGAAAAGAAAAAGAATTTGTATTTGTATTACCATTACGTAATTAAAAGGTACATGTATGTTTTTTTTCTTTTTTTTTGTGGCGACCAAGTTCCTGTTTTGGCCCATGCCTTTGTGAGGCCTTTTGGTGTAACTTTAACAAGGGGCTCCAAGCTTTATACTTTTTAACAAGGGGCCTTCACCAAGTCTAAATCTGATGCTGCCTTTATCCGCTTAGTTTAGCGCAGTATTTCACAACCTTGGCAACTTTAAGATGTCTGGACTTCAACTCCCGAATTCCCCAACCTCCTGGGGAATTCTGGGAGTTGAAGTCCAGACATCTTAAAATTGGCACGGTTGAAAAACGCTGGTTTAGCACGAGCGGTTTTGCTCCATGGAACATTTCATGGTCAGTTATATGAACTGCTGTTGCTATTTATTTCTTAAATCTGCTAGGCAGTTTGAAGTTTTCCTTGGTGTTGCTGTTACTCTGTTGTTTGCATGGTGTTACCTGCTTCCTCTATGGTACTGTTCCTCAGCAAAAAATATCCAAATGTTATTGCCTCGCCCTTTCATAGATTGCATATCTAAGCACTTAACCACACGTCATCCACTTCTAGGCCAGTGGGATTCAGCAGCTGGAGTTGAATGCAAGGTTTGAACCTGTTGAACAAATGTTAATACAGGCAGTAAGTGTTAAATATTTAGTATAGTATGGCGGGCTTATTAAATCATATTAAAGCATGGTTCACAAATCCACAATGGTTCGAATGATCAATCATGCTAACCCCAAAACAAGCAAGCTATATTATACTGTATGTTAGTAAATGTAAACTATAATATAGTACAGTGGTACCTCGAGTTACGAACTTAATCTGTTCCGTGACTCTGATCGCAACTCGAGTTGGTCGCAACTCGAGGTAAATTTTCCCATAAGGTTCAATGTAAATACGGTTAATCCGTTCCGCCCTCCGAATTTGGTCGCACCACGAGGCAAATTTCCCCATAAGGTTCAATGTAAATATGGCTAATCCGCCCTCCGAATTTGGTCACACCACGAGGCAAATTTCCCCATAAGGTTCAATGTAAACTTATTCTTGCCAAGCCTGCTCTGCATTTTCTTTGGAGCCATGCTGACAAGCACACCAAAAACCTTCCAAACGCCACAAAACACACCACAAGCCTCACCGAACGTCTCCTTGCTACCGCGATGTCGCCCACAGGAAGCCACGACCGCGTGGCAGCAGGGCAAATGGCCGCGGATCCGGTTCGTAGCTCGAGGCGGAGTTCGCTTGTCGAGGTAAATTTTTGGGGCTGGAGCTGGTCGTATCTCGAAAAATTCGTAAGGAGAGGCGTTCGTAACCCGAGGTACCACTGTACATAGTAAACTATGTGTTAGTATCTTTGAGTATAGCACAAGTTGATTCCTTGATCATGGCCCCTAACTTCTGAGATAATATATTAAACACCTTTTTTGTATAGTCAGGCACTTTTTAATTTAAGACTGTATGGTGAAACCTGGCAAGTTACAAACTTTATATTGCGCCATAATTTTTCTTTTCATAGGTTCTTTCTTTCAAAGCTATCCAAGGCTGTCTTCACTTTGTGCATCTGAAATTACTTCACTTAAATTTGCCTACAAACCAGCTTTAAATCTGAATTTACCCAGGAATGTAAATTATTAATTGCTTTCTTGAACAGGTTGACCCTTTTACTGTCTGTGCTTTTCTCTGTGCCACAAATGAGAAATTGTTATGCAAATTATTTTGGAAGGATGGATTGTGGGTGAATTTCACATACCTAGAAATCAGATGCATTTTACCATCTAAAGAAGGATCACTGAAGACTGTGATTGCAACATACTGCAATATTGATGGAAAAGTGGACTCAAAGGCTGGGGGGGGGGGAGGAAGAGAGATTTATTTATTTATTTGTTTATTTATTTGTTTATTTATTTATTTATTTATTTATTTAATGTATATGCTGCTTGACTCCCAACAACTCTGGGAGGTTCACAATAAAAAAAAATATTTAAAACAAAACACACACACGACAAAAACGAAGGAGTGAAAATGGCAAGTTATCAAAAAACAGACAGGGACAAAAAGAACCAGACCCACACAACCCAAAAGGGTTTCATTTATTCTTGCCAAAGGCCCAGGTGAACAGCCAGGTCTTCAAGGCCCTTTGAAACACCAGCAGGATGGGGGCCATCTGGATATTGGGGGGTGGGGGAACCTCGTCTTGACACATTTTGAACAATGGAGTATAGACCCTTATTTACTTTAAAAAGTACAAACAGAAAATATCCGATCAACCTCTGTGCTTCAGTGGATTATAATCTGAAATGAAAAATGTGCTTAAAATCGACTGTGTAAGTGCAAGAACTCTTCTTGAGTGCAAGAAATCACTACCAGTATAAAAAAGAATCTTAACATGATACACTTAAGACCAGATGACATACAACCATTTAAACACACTTACTGAATGTTTAAACATCTACAAAATGGTTTAAAATCTTATATATAAAAATGAAGATGCAGGGTAAAATAAATGTTGCCAAGTATAGTCTATAATCCTGTTTGCAGCATAATACGTTTGCTGCTCTAATTTCTATAGTTTGATAGAAATGTGAAAAGGTTTTCTCTCTTCACATTTCTGCCACAAAGACTGGATATTTATTTACTTCATGTATACCTGCTTTTTGGCTTTAACAGTTAACATTTTTTGAATCTGTTAAATAAGACATTCTTAGTGCAATCTGTATGTGTTCTCAGAAGTCAAACTCACTGAATTCTATGGGACATTGTCCTTCAGTGAAAGAGGATTCTCACGTTGCAAAATAAACTCTGCCCCAGCAATTATACTTACTTTTAAATATGTTCCAAATTATTGCTGTTCCACTAGCAATAACTAAAATTATAAATATTTACAACATGAGTAGATTTGGACTATGCTTAAGTTGATACAATTACTTTTGAGTGTTCAGATTTCAAAATCATCTTCTGACAGCCTTGCCAGGTAGTCCAGACAAGAAACACACCCAGAAGAACTAGCTCTATCTTTACTGTAAGGTTAAATTAACAGAATCTTGCAAGTCTGGAAGTACATCTCTCCCCCCTCCCCTTTACACCCCAATAAGCTAGAGAGGGTCCCTTCTGAGATGTTTGCCACACCCTCATTCCTTCTGCGGGCTCAGCTGCCTCTTATCTGACTGTTGCTTAGTCTGTGTCTCTTCCTCCTGCCTCCCAAGGTCATTCCCACATACCATTACATCTTCCTTTTTTGTACAGTCATAATTCAAAGAATAATTAACATGACTAAACTGACATAATTCCAAGAATGATTCTTCGGGTTCTATGAAATCATGCATTATTCAACATTTCTCATATGGAATCAAAGCTCATTAACACATCTCAATTATTGTTTTCCCATTCTGCTCATTCTGTCGACAATATCTGCCACTGAGTTGTTGAATTTCTTCATGGAATTTGCCATTTTGGAGATTTTGTCCCATTTATCTGATTGAAGAGATTGATGTAATGTATGCTTCATTTTTAATGCTGAAATTACTTCATCCAGCTCCAGTATTTTATTTGATGCCTGCTGGAGACTGTTTTCCTTTCCAGCAAGCTGAAGATAGAAAAATGTGAAAATTATGTAAAAAAATGTTGTTCTTGAGGCCAAAGTCCTATACCCAGCCAAAGGAAACGGCATAAAGTGCCTGCACTATGTTTCTTAAACTTTCTTTCTTTAACTTGCCATTGGCTTCAGACATTCTTGTTGCAAATAGTATTTTTTTGTGGTCCAACAGCTGCATTGCAGGCTGTAATGATTTTCAGCAAGAAAACAGTACAAGGGAAAAAGTTATGTCACTTGCTATCATAATGACTTATACAAAGGAATACTATGAGCACCTCCCAAAGTATTTTGCAATAATGGAGAACTAGACAGGATCTTAACTAGATCTTAACTAGAGTTAGATCTGTCTTTCCATAGCTTTATCTATGAAATCTAACTCTGTTTATCAGGACAAGGGACAGGAGCTAAACTGGTGAATTATACTATCAGTCACTGGGGGAAAAGGTTACTTCCTCATCCCTCAAACTAATCTTAATCCAGACTGGATCCTCAGTGCTATTTTTCAAAAAAGAAGAGATGATCCTGGTTGTAATTCCATTAACAAACAGCATATTTAACTTAATGGGTAGTTTGGTCCTATGGTAGTAACTAAGCTTCTCAGAAATTAACAGCACATTCTAATTTATCCTTTTACTTCTCTCACTTTTGTCATATACACTTGTTTCAAAATTTGCAAACCCTATCCTTTTCTCCAATACATTCATGAGAATTATAGATGGCTTGATTAACTGGATTACTTTGAAAGTTCTCAAAAACCCAGATCCAGAGGAAGACTCCAAATAAGCAAAGCAAAGCTCTATTCTTCCATTGTCTAGCATAGGAAAAGATATTCCATTTGCAAGTAAATTTAATTTTGATAAAAGAATGAAACATATGAATTGGTACAAAAGCTTAAAATGTAATACTTTAAAATACTAGGTTTATTTTTAAGTATCCATACCTTTATCTTCTTTGGCAGATTGTGAAATATTTGATATAATAATAACTGCTTCATCAGATCTTGTGTGATTTTAGTATTTTCATGAAATTTCAGCATACCATTTTCTACTTCCTACATAACCTTAAGTGGGATTTGTATAAAACATCTCATGCCACAACACATCTTAATTATTTATGAAGAGTGTGTGCATGTGAATGCATGTTGTGCACATGTGTGTATGCATGTATGTGTAAGAATAGTATTTTCATGTAGAAGCATTCTTCTAATTTGATTTCAACTGTTCTTTCTTGCCCACAATTTCCTTATACAAACTGAATAAAATAAATTACCTGTTTTTTGAGATTAGATGCGAAATCAATTAGCAGAGAATTCTCTCTTTTTAGTTCAATGTTGTCCTGTTCCTCTTTTTCTAGCATAGCCCTCGCTTCAGCTACTTGGCTGCTCAGTGTTGCAATATTTAAATCAAGAGTTGTGTTTCTTTTTTCCAAAATGCTAATCTGGAATAAATCAGCAGCAGAGATAATAAAAACTAGGGAACAGAAATAATAAAAACTTAAACATATGAATATAAAAGGTGTTTTGCAAGGAAACAAACACATCAAAAAACAAATGTTTGCAGAGATGTATGAAGTTTCCAATTTGGGGCTGAACGTATAACATACAAATTGCTGTACATCCTCACTACAACAATCAGAGCAAGAAAATACAAGGGAAATATCTTGAGTAAAATCCAGAGAAAGTCAATAAAAAACTGGATGAGCAACCTCCCTATCTCTGTGATACCATCAGAAGGCCTGCCTCCTGCTTCCCCATTCTATCAAAAGGATCTGAATATTGATCATTAGTAAAATGGACCCTCTGAAGATCAAGTTATTGACTAAGTATCAGAAACAAGCAATCTGTGAAGAATGTGATATTGGATTGAGGTCAAACCTTAGAGGAGAACTAGATGTTTTCAAGCATGTGGCTTCTTTGTAACACAAAAGCAAGGGAAAAATCAGCAGTAGGAAGTGAATTTGACTCAGTTGAACCCATCTGTTATCCCCTGAAAATGCTTCTAATTGCTTTAAAAGGATTTTGTTTAAAAAATGGATCTGGATGAGGAAACAGCTAGTACAGAGCGGGATTTGATATGCACAGACCTGCCACTGATCTAAGTGCTGTGTTATCTTTACACTTTATCTTGAAGCACTTGCCAGTGTGCTTCGTGTTCCTATATTACCATTATATATGCAAATACAGGGTTAGGATCCTGCATTTATTAACCATTAAGTATAAACTGGGTCTATTTTATAGCACATCCAATTACTGATCATTTAGCATAATAGCACTGTTTAGTGGGTAGCAGCAAAATGTCAGGCAGTCATTTCCCATCACGTTGTCTAAAGTTTCTTTACTAAAGATACAGGGATGACTCCTGTGTTGTTCTCTATATATCTAAGAATGGAAGTTGATCACTAGTTCTATAAAGTCATATTTTAAGTCCTACACAAGTTCACAGACATGTTTGTGATATTTGAATTGGCCTAATATTATTTTGGAATTTTTAACAGCCAATATAATACTGTTTTTTATTTAGTCATTCAACCTTATCCGCAAGTTCCTGGAAAGTGCTCATTTCTTGCTCCAGAATTTCTTGGTGTCTCTTGATCTCATGCTGCAGATGCTCTTCTTGGTCTTTCACTGTCAGAAATTGAGCAATGCTTGCTGAATGGGTTGTATAAACCTCTTCCTTGAGAACTCTTTCCTACAATAAGGAAACATGGGCTATTCATGAAGTTTCAAAGGAAACATGTATTTTTTAAAAGCACACCAGTCAATTCAAGACATTTAGAACTACATTAAAATAATGGAGCCCTGCAGCAAGCAATGTTCTATGTGTCAGAGGAGGTTTTGGAAAAAGTGGGCAACATTCTGAATGAATTGCAGTCTAGGGGAAAAAAGAGCTAGGTGATATGCAAGGATGAGTGAAAATGAAGTGAGAGAGTAAAGAAAAAGTGATTGAATCATTTGGAAACCCAAGAATAAATGAGAATGCTGAGTGGTGAATACTTATTAGAAAGAAGTCAGGTTCTTTTGAATATGCAGTTCAATCATAAATCTTTTATATGTATATACGGCAAAAGAATGGGTGAATTGTTTATGATGAAAGATTGAGAGAACTAGTGATGGATACAAGGGTTGTGGGAGGTTCTAAATGTCAGAAAGACCATTTTGGTAGAAGATGTGTATGAATAAAACCTATAAAATCATAAAATATATGCATAGAAGAGGATCACTAATGCAAAAAGTTAGGATGAAAGATTACAATCCTATGTACGATATTGCATTATGTTTTTATATAGAAAAATGTAATTTCAGAGAATGCAGTCAAAGAGAGTTAAGATTAAAAGATGCAGAAAAATGCAGAGTAATTTTGATGGAAATTAAAAAAAAAGAAAGGAGTGAAAAGGGCTAAACAAGGAGCCTCCAGCAGAGTAAATGGCATTGAAAATAACATGATGAAATAACTGGAGATGAAACTGAAGTGAGGGAATGCTGGAGTAAGTATTTTAGAGATTTGCATGGGAATTATAATGACATGTCAAAGAGTGAAATAAATGTTATAAATAGTAGTGTTCCAGAAAAAATGGTGAAAAAGTAATTTAATGCTCTGAAAAAATTGTAAGGTTGCAGGTGCAGTTGATGCAACTGAGGAAATATCTAAATAAAGATCTGGTTTTGTAATAGAGTGGCTGTGCAAGTTGTTTAATATATGTATGAACAATACAATAGTACCTGATGATTTGAAGTGTTATATATAAAAAAAGTGAATACGTAATCTACTGGGTGATTAATTTGTTAACTGTGCCAGGGAGTGTCTGGCAGAATTTGATAAGTGTGTTGTGGTTTTATGCCAGCAGGGGGTGTGCAGATCAGATGTTTGCTCTTCAAAAGCAAAATGTATGAACATGAGAAAGTAAGTTTACTTTAAGTTGGTTCATCTAGAGAAATTTGAATAGCCTAGAATTAGGGGATGGTTTGCACGATACTGAAGTTGAAAGTTAGATGGTAGAACACAGTAAGAGGGGGATAAGATGGAAGTAAAGCATGCATGGAATAAATGGAAAGCTTAGCAAATGGTTCAACATTCAGCAAGGAACAAGACAAGAAAATGCAATGTTCCCTTAATTATTTAATATATTTATGGATAAATGTATAAAGAATCCTTATGGGGTGATGTACATCTGCATGCAAACGTATGCACACAGATAGTTTTGTATGTGTGCTTCTTCATACTCCATTTCTACTCTGTTCAACTTGCTTTTATGTTTCTCCTGAATGACAGGATTTTGGATGGGAATATAGAGACAATTATAATTTTCTTAAATAGGGATTGTTAGGATAAAGTTAGCCATCCATTACCAACTTCAGGATTGGGTTTGGAAGCTGCAGTTTGTGTAGAATGCAACAGCAAGGTTGCTCAGAAATGCTTCTTACCACACATGATTCCTGTAAGGAAAGCCCCAAGCTGATACCCAATAGCTTCCAACCTATGTTTCAGATACAGATAGTGCCCTACTTATGAACAGGTTATGTTCCAAGAGGCTGTTCATAAGTCTGTTTTGTTTGTAAGTCCAACCAAGTAAAAAGTAAAAAGTAACAAAATAGAGGAGAAGGCAGGAGGCAGGGCAATGGTGCAGGCAGAGGAGCCCTATCTTCTGCTGCCAATGCACTGCCAGGTGAGGCAGGAGAAGGGGTGGTAGTGGAGGGGAGCAATGGATGAGCCGGGTGCGGCACGCTCTGTTGCCGGGCGAGGCAGGAGACCTCCACCCCCTCTTCCCTGTCCTCTGCCACTTCCCCCTCTCCTGTCTCACCCAGCAACGGAGCGTGCCGCGTAAACTAACCTTTTCTGGGAACTTCAACTCCAATGCAAACCTCCAATGCAAATGGAAAGCAGGAGAAGGTGGGAAAGGGTTAGTCTGCAGAACACTGCAAACTAACCCTTTCCCTCCTTCTCCTGACTTCCCACCTGACTTCTGGTTCTGACTTCTGGGTCCATCTTGTTTGTATTGGCGAAAGTTCGAAACACGGAAGTTTGCAAGTAGGGGACTGTCTGTAGTATTTTGGTTTAAAAGGTTCTACTCAGTTCAAAACCAGATTATCTAAGGAACTGCCTTCTGTTAGGTAGGCCTGTCCAGTCTTCATCTTTGGACTCCATTTACCATGCTATAGTCTGCTAGTTAACAATACTGGTTAATTTAATAATGATGCAGAAGAGAATATTCTCCATTCTCTACCTTGTGGAATAATCTTCCCACTGAGATCCCAGTGTAGGATTTCTATCTTCTGAAAACATATAAGGCCACTTTGAATGTGCACAAGTCATCCCATATCCTTAACCTGCTTTTCTTGTGTCCTGGTGTTTAGATCATTCTGACCATATGGTTTTCTCATTATTTGTAGGATACTATCTTTTGTTTTATTTATATAATAAAGAATTATTTAAGCACTAATGTCATTTGCATGACACAAATGCATACAAAATGTAGGAACAATTTTGTCCCTTGAGGAAAAAAGGGAGAATGAATATTTAATTGGCCTGCTTCTATCAAGGAATTCACTGATATCTTTATTAATACAATTTTACTGGAATACAAATGGTAAAAAGGCACTTTTTTAAAAAATGAAAAAGGGGTAGAAGCCATTATATTTCCTCAGATACTATCAACCAGATATATGTGTTCTATCTGTGGATCAGTTTGTTATTTTTCTTACAATGTCTGTTTGCTTGACAAGTTCCAAAAGCCTGGATTGCAGGACATTATTTTCCTTGGTCAAAGCTGCATAATCATCTACCATTTTACTTCGTAAGAGACGATCCTGTTCTGCCAGTAGCTCTCGCTCACGAATTTGATGGTGCAGAAAAGATATCTCATTCCTAATCAGAAAATATGAGCACATCGATCTAAACCAGTCTGCTATCAGTTTTCTATCATCCTGATGCCATAGGCCACAATTCTCATCATCCCTAATTTTGGCCATATTGTTGAAGAGGACAGAAATGCATGACACATGTAGCTAGGTGGGGAAAAATGATCTAAATATTTACATTCTACCTTTTTAGTCAATGAATGCTGAAGCAGCTTCACAATAATTAAAATACAAAACAAATGTATTACATAAGGTACATCAGCATCATCAAAATATAAAATCAATAAAACAAATAAAAGAACAGAGCTTCATATAAGATTAATAATTAGAACATAATATAATAAGATTCAGAACTTCCCAGAAACAAAGTGCCTTTGCCAGTCATATAAATACCATCATAAAAAAGGGTAAGGCATGTTACTCTCAGAAGAGAGTTCTGTAATTATAGGGTTCTAATTGAAAAGACTTCATTTCAAACATTTACCACAGCTTCCCTAGTCAAGCCTCCGGACAAAAATCTTAATATTAACGTCAATGCACAAAAAAGCCATTGGGAGGAACCATTAATGAGCTTGTAGTTTAAAATACTGTTATATGCTAACCTACTCAACTCCAAGCTACATACGTATATAAATCTCTGCAAAGCCTCGACTGTCTCTCTTACAACAAATACTGTACTGTTGAAGCATTCTTGAAAGTGACAGGTTGATCTGCTTAGATACACCATGAGTTCACCCCCAGATTTAATTTAATGTGTTTCAAACTAAACCAGTGATTGGAAAAACACTAACACAATCACAAATTAATAATTTAGGTAGGGTTTTGCACCATTTATGAATACTTGCAATGTTGAACACCATACTGGTTTACCCAGCCTTCATTATCTCCACAATTCACTAGTTAGTACCGTAGTTCACAAGTAATTTGCTCATGCATCGCTGCTGTTTTCTTAAGGATTTTTTCTTCCATTTCATGTACAGCAGACTGCATTTCCAAGAATTCCTTTCTCTTTTCAGAAAGCTGCAACTCCATTACCTTCTGCTGTTCCAACTGTTGCATCATCTTGATTTAAAGATAACAAGCAGTAGCAGATAAATATTCTACAGAACTGTAATTCAAAAACAGTTAAGGCACATTCCATTAAAAAACAAGATCCTGAATAATTAGTCATATATCTAAATTTAGGACTTAGAAATTGTTGCTTTTTTCTGTTTCTCAAATGTTTACCAATTGCTCTTCCGGAGGGAGGGAGGGAGAGAAGGGAGACTTGACATTGCTCTCTTGCATATGCTTGCTCTCTTTCTCTCCCTCATATATACACAGAGTAATATTAAAAGCTGACTGTGCTAGGTTCCTTTTTAGCAGGAATATCAAAATAGTCTTCATCATTATGCTGTCTATCTTTTCAGGATAACAACTCTGAGACATTGGTATTCATTTCTAGCAGGCTATTTTTTAATTTGTTTAAGAATCAAGGGAGAGTTGGCCTTTGCTGTTAAATGGCCATCTTAACTGATCATTTTGGGGGATGGGAGCCAATTTACTGTTTAATATTTATGTCCTGTTTTGATGCAAGGTTTACTGATACTTTGTAAAATATTTATTCATAATCCTTCTTGGGAAAGCCCATTTTAAAAACATGGCCACTCCCAATATTTGTTTGATTGGCCACGCCCTCCATAACTGTTCAACTGCAATAGCACCAGCAATGTTCATGGTGGGAGGTTCTCAAAGTAGGCAAGATGGTGGACATAGTATTGCAATGCAAGCCTAGCCCCTTTTGTATAGGAGTGTGATTCAACATCCGTACAGAAAGGGTAAGGTTTACAATGCTATGCTTTTTCAGTCATCTTGCCCATTTTTAGTGCACCCCCCCCCCAGAAGATGCTGCTAGATGGCACCGAAGATGCTTCCTAAATATTCTAAATAAGCTCACAGCTCCACAAAAGAATGGAACCCCCCTGCCCAAGATGATGAAGTAATACGTTGCGGAGGAAGGAGTGTTTTTACAGTAAGATTATACCACGGAGAGGGATGAAGAATAGGTTGCTGATCTGTAATAGTGATTCTTCAATGTACCTGCAAGGAAGTCCTCATTAGATTATTCTAGAACTGATGCTGATTTTGCAGCAAGGAGTAACTTGCCTAGTTTGCATGCCACCAAGAAGAGTGCTTACCGTTCCCCTTGATTTCCACATGACTGCTGCAGCAGCCAGGAATTCCAGGGTAAACTTACTAGGCATTTAAAGCAAGCACCTGAAGAAGGGAAGGGTAAGTTGAAGTAAGTGGATGGGTTATTATAAATGCACAGGTGACCACTTGAGGAAACACAGTTACAGGTACAGAACCTGTTTTTGTCATAGTCTCCATGCATCACATACATGGACGGGAAGTATTACTGAACTTAAAATGGTTGGCAGCTGTGCCCCCACTCCCCAGTAAGGGATGGCTCCCAAAACTGTCCATCCTCTGAAGTTGTAATAACAAATAATAGTCAAAGACTGGGAGTGTGTAAGAGCAATGCAGAATAGAGCTCTGAAGCCCTCAGCAAACAGCAGTAGAAGGGGATGCTTCAAATAGGTTGGAGTCAATTGGGGGACAAATTGCTTTAATATTTGATAAGAAAGGGAATTATTATTTATTTGATTTTGATGCTGATTCCAACTGATTCATAGCTTCAAAGAACCATTTCACAAATCTTTGAACTGTCATGGCAATTCCTTTCTTGGTCAAAAGTGTAGGACTGCCAAGAAGAAGCAATGTGATAAAATTGTAAGCACAAATGCTATGTGTATCAAGAAAATGTGGAGTCCTTTTCAATTAAGTGGAAAGTGACAGAAAGAATGGAGGTAAGAGGAAAGAGTAACTGTAATGGAAACCACCTTAAGGCAAGAATGAGGTATCAGGCTTAAAATCACTTTATCCTTTTGAAATTGAGAGATGACAACCCACAGTCCACATAAGTTGCTTGTTTCATGGCTTGATGCATTTGCCACTAAGAAGGCTACTTATTGAGAGTTCATTATCACTGAAGTTTCAAACAGGCTAAGGACTCTTCCACATGACCTGCTAACTGCTGCAGACTATACTACATTGAGAGGGCTTGAATGGGCAGTGTCATCCTCAGCTCACCCATATCTGGCACAGAAGCAGCCTGCAGTTGCACTTTTCTACTCTGCTTCAAAAGTGGTGGTTTCTGACTCCCACTGACACAAGCCCTGCCATGCAGCTTCTTTGCTGCAGTTTAATTTAATCTAGGCAATGTCTGTGTTTCGATTGGCTGTTGTTTGGAGCTGCTAGCATACAGACACACACACATACAAAAATAGTTGCTGGGCTCTCCATGGCCTTTTCTGGGATGCCTGTATCCAAGGAAAAGAGCATGCCTGTGTAAAACCTGAACTGCTGTAATTTCTGACACAGATCTCAGGCAGTTTGGGAGTTTCTTCTAAGTCGCCAGTAAGCAGCAGTCTGAAACACAGGTCCACGGGGTCCTATCCGCATACGCAGTTTATATAACAATAGTTAGCTGAGTGATAGCTGGTTAGAAAGACTGGTGAGCCATTGGAATTTTTCCCCCTTACTGGTGTGCTGGAGAAACTGCTGGGCTTTTTTTTTTTTTTTAACAATTTCACTGATGAACCATTGAAATGCTTGGCTTTTGTTTTTAAACCAGGTGAAATTGACAAGAGTTCTCTCAGTGTCCCCTTTTAGGTAACACAAAGAAAAATAAAACATTTTCCCCCACCCATTCCTTCATGGACTCCTTGTATGGGAAGGTATCAAGTATTTTGGGGGATCAACGCAGGGGAGCTCATACAAGGAAGTCCATCAACAAAATTCATATATCTTCAAAGACCTGACAATGGAAAATGATTGGCATTTGTTTTTCCAGTGTGAGAGGGGTAACGAAACAGAGGAATCCACCACCTGAGAGGTAACCACATCCAGACAGAACACTTGGACTGCATCATTGCCAAAATTGAAGAATAAATTGAAATCCAGAAAGCAAGTTCTTAAACTGGTTTCATTCCCAGTCAGTTTCAATACTGGAGACAAGCACCTCAAAGCTGGACTCCTCAAAGAGTTCATGTGGTACATCTGGAGATCACAAAGGACAAATTTTTGCTAGACCATTGAGAAACTGCTTGATAAACAACAGAAAAATTAAAAACTGCTCAAAGGTATGTGTTCAACAGAAATAGTAATTAAATCAGCATGGACAGATGGCAGAACAAGGCCTCTTCAAATGCAAAAGGAATAGGAGAACTTGAGGAGGCAATTAAGCAGCATCAACCCCCATCTCTGATGTAGATTCTGCAAATAGTCATCTGAGATAATAAGACTATTAGATTCAAGAGGTAGCCAGGAAGATAGTCAACAAAACAATGTTACACAGGAATTTCTGTATGGAGAGAATGAAAGAGACATGTTGGCTGACCCCATAAGAGGAAAAGTTGGCAGATAATTTTGGGACTGAATATCCTCTCATGTGAAAAGGATTAAATATGGATTAGAATATCGGGCTGATATCTGATGCCAGTGGTATGCCTACTTGCAGAAGATGCACTGTGACTCGTGAAATATTGCATTGGAGACACCAATCCCAGGGATCCCCAGAGTGAGGGAAGAAAATACAGGAACGTGTTCTTGTTTGTTTATATAAAAGCCCACATGGAGATATGTTTGATACTATATGCCCAGTACAGTTTAGAAAATAAGGTAATATGTTGCTACCATGGGTCCTAGGAGCTCTTATATACTGTACCTTGTATACTGTCTGATTTATCAAGGAATTAAAAGCTTTTGTCTTGTAAGAACTTTCTTAATGATGATTTGGATAACAGGATTGGAAGTGTCCAGGATGCTGTCACTATCTCACTAAAGGCAAAATATATGTTGCTTCTCTTATCACACCTGAAAACATTTTTTCTATAACTTGCAGTACAAAAGCAGAAGGAGATGGAGGAATAGACTTGCTTATCCAGGGAAGGAAAAAAAGAGGTGGCAACAATAGAATGTGATGGACCACAACAGATGTCAGAGTTTGCTTTCAATGACTTTGTGAGGAAAGTCTTTTCTCCTCACTGCCTTAGGCAGAAGACTCTAAAGGAGTCTTGTGTGTTTACAGGAATGTTTCTTCCCTTGTCTAGGTTGCAGTCAAAAAGTGCATTTGCACATTGATGACATGGAATAGAAGGAAACCTAACCCAAGGAATACTGTTTTGCTCAGCATCAAAAAGAGAGACAAATCCTTATAATGCTGCTACTGGTGTAGGGGCTGTCAAAGGACACTGAGGGGACAGAGTGGCACATGCACAAGGGCATGCACACTTTCCCTAAACATCACTCAGCTGTATAAGATTCTGATGAGGCTTTTATGAGGATACATCAACCCTATGTGGGATGCCATGATGGAATGTCTAACAAAACCTGATAATGGGGAGGATGGAGCACAACCATTATAGAAGAAAGAAGAGCCTTTACAGAAAAGATTCCTGAATCCAGAGGAGGAAGGAAACTTGAGAAAGAGACTCAGGTAAATCCAACTTAATTATGCTAGTATAAAATGATCTGCAGAATTGTTTTCATGGTAAACCAAGGTGCACTCTGGGATTGGTGCACAACAAGAGGCTGCATAGGAGCGATGCAATCCAAGGCCCCAGCCAGCCGCCCATTCCAGATGGCGACTAGGGCGTCAGCCAAAGCACCCAATAGACCCTCAGGGAAAACCCCAAGCTCTCTCTGGACCTTCACTGGGTCCATCAATCACCTGGGGTGGGCCAATCAAATGGGCCCTGTCTTCCTACAGGGAGAGGTGACACCAGTGAGCCAAAAGGCAACCAGGGAGTGAACTGTCCATGGCAACAGACTGATATTAATGTTCTCCACTGCCAGATCACATCTCAACTGCCCCGAGACAAAAAACAGATCTAAAGAGCAGCCTCCAGTATGCGTTGGGCTATCAGTGGCTTGGGACAGGTCCATGGTTGCCATGGAGGCCATGAACTCCTGAGCCTCCCTAGACTCAACATCACTGGGTGGTAAACTGAAATCCCCAAGAACCAGCAGCCTTGGGGGCTCTATTGCCAACCATAGAGGATGGAATCCAGCAGCTCAAGCAGAGGAGCTGCAGGGGAGCAGGGAGAGTGGTATACCAGCAGCAGTCCCAACTGTTCCCTTGAGCTACTTTCAGCCAGAGTGCCTCACATCTGGTTATCTGCGGAGTGGAGCCCCTGAAAGCCTGTAATGATCCTGGATGACAACAGCCCCCCCTCCCCTGGGCTCTCAGGTGGTGCAAAACTCGAAACACAGGTGGGTACATTTCCAAGAGGGGACACCCCCCTGGGCCCAACCAGGTCTCAGTAAGACATGCCAGGTCGGTGCCCACCTACAAGATAGGATCATCACACATCAACCTGGTATTCAAAAGCAACAGCTGAAGTCCAGGGTCCCCAAGGATCCAGCTGCCTGGCACAGAGGGTAGAAGCTGAGAGCTGGATATTGGGACCACTTTCAAAGTGTATTCAAAGATTCTCAACGTATCTCCTTCTGCCCATCATTGTTGAGATGGTCCAGCCTGCCCCCTCAGCAACCCCCAGTCCACTACCAACCCTCATTACATTACCCTACTAGCAATAAAGATCTTCCCAGAAATCCAACTGGTTGCTGTATCCTGAGTTTGCTAGCCTCAGAGGGCTTGACAGATGCACAGAAACCATGATGGCCCTTGTGAATGCATACATTGATTATGGAAGTTAGATGTAGATTAGAGCCTCAGCTCTATGATCCTATGTATATATTACTTTTTTGGGAAAAAAATAAATCAATCATATTATCTATAAATATGATTTATAGATCATATTTATAGATAATCATATTATCTATTAAGATCAATCATAAACTATAAATAAAATAACTTGTACCTTTGTTTTTAGCACAAGGATAGCCTGTTGTTTTTCAGATTCATTTGTTGCTCTTTTATAGATCATATTTATAATCATATTATCTATTAAGATCAATCATAAACTATAAATAAAATAACTTGTACCTTTGTTTTTAGCACAAGGATAGCCTGTTCTTTGTTTTTCAGATTCATTTGTTGCTCTTCCAGTTCCTGCTTAGCATATGAGATCTCAATTTGTTTTACAGAGATTTGTTCATCTTTCTGTGCTTTCTCTCTCTTCAGTTGTCTGATTTCTTCTACCAAAACCTGTTTCTCTTTTGAATGATGCTCTGAAAGTAGAATTTATGATAAAATTCTTGCCAGCATAGGATAACATTAAAGTCCTAAAGCCAAACATTTTTAATAATAGCTCACTGTGACTGTGATCAAATTAACATAATAGTAGAATAAATTAAATTAAGTCAAAACTTCATGTCTGTTTTTAGCATAACATTAGAGATGGGATGCATGGAAAGCTAGAATTTTCAAAAATGAGAAAAAGGACATTTTGTTATGTGTAAATAATTTATTTTGGCATTATCTATCTCATCTATTCATGGCAAAATAAACATTTAAGCTGGGTGTTTTGTCTGATTGATTTAATAGGGATAGTTATGGTAGTCTGTTGCAGCAAAAAGGAAAAAAAAATCTTATAGCAACTGAAAAACATCCATGGTAGTATTAGCCAATGATTCTCAGATGGACAGTAAACCATGGAAATCCACCAAGCTGTTTGCTGTAATAACAGGTCAGAACCTGCTGACCATTCTCCATGCCTCAATAGTCATATGATAAAAACCTATTTGCCACCTTGGTCTTTGCTTTGCACACACCAATGTTTATTTAATGGTTCACAATTGCAAAAGGTTTGAGAAACACTGACATAAGCTTGTGTGGAGTGTAGTCTACTTCACCAGATACATGGTTATCCTAAGATAGTGTTTTAATATTTTATACACACACACACACAAATATTGTAGAGAGTAAAGATGATCTTGATGGAGATACACAAGCTCTGTTATGAAGGTGATGAGGGGTAAAAAATAGTTTAAGTCCACAAAACATAGATAATATTTGTAAGTGTCTCAGACAGACACCTCCCTAATTCACTGAACTGTAAGTAGTAAGAGGAGGTACAACACAATCAGACTTGCAAGACCCAGTTATTGTAACCAATCTCAATAAAAGTAGTTTTACCCTTCTTGTGGAGTAGATTTCTTGGTCTGGTCTTCCTAGTGGGCTGAAATATATATATACATACACATACATACACACACACACACACAACATATACATATACATATACATACACACACACCATGAATGAATGGTGAAGAGAGCACAATGAACAGGAAGGTAGTGAAATACAGAAAATATGAAATATACAAACATATAGAAATATATCTGTTAATACTTAAGGAAGGTATATGGAATCTAATTAACTTTCCTGATCTTGAAAAGCTAAGCAGGGTTGGACCTAGTTGGTACTTGGTTAGAAAACCACCAGGAGATTCCAGAGCTGCCAATGGAGTCACCAGAAGTCAAGCCTGATTTAAAGGAGATTTTACTGAGTAAACTCATGGACCTCCAATTATTGTCAAAATAAATCTATCAGCAACCTCAAATAACATGACAATGGTGAGGTCTGTTAGGATTTGGAATTCAATAAACACTGGAAAGCCATAAATTCTCCATCCCTGTTCTGGGTGAACTCACTCATAAAACTTTATAAACCATGATTTATGTCTTAATGTATTATATCTGAACTCAGCAACTTTGATTTTTTTAACAAACTATGTTTAAAAAGAAGCTTCAAAAACCTCTCTTCTCATCATACAGAACTATGTATTTTAACATAAATGAAATTTAACATTATGCAAGAGAAGTTTGTTTATGAGAATGGGGTTTTTTTCCTCCTCCCCCTAAGACCTTTTGTCACCCTCAGTATCCACCTGAAATAATCTTTCCACTCAAATATATTTTGAAGGTATGTAGACATTCTCCTGTTCTGCCAGCAGAACAACTTTACTGGATTCTACCCATGGTCTGCAATGTACTTAAAATGTCACATTACACAGATGCCCTTTTGTTTTACAACCTGTGTTTCCTTATGTGACAGAAAAAGGGAATTAAAATAGTCAGAACTATATGGTCCATCTTGTTCCTTGAGGTGAACAGTGATCAAAATGTGTTCTCTACTGGCTGAGTCATGGCTGGTGAGTCAAGGTGTTACCTGTAGCAGCATCAGAATGTAGAACATCCTGCTCTGAAAGATTTCATGCCTTATTTTATGCATTAAAAAAAAACAAAAAAACCCAAGTATTTGGCTTAGGTGACAGACAGTTATGGTGAAATGATGTCCACTGGGTCACAAAGAGACAAAAGCAACTAAATGACCTAACAACAAAATTTAGCTTGTGTCCTATTTAATGTTTAATGCACATTAAAATGCAACCTGTTATTGCATTTTAATGTGAGTCTACTACTGTTTTATTTTTGTTTGGTACAATATGAGAACAGAGATTACCCAATACTGGGGAATGTAGTACTTGGCTTTCACATCCTAATGACTAGTTAATCGAGACAGGTTATTTATCTGAATGAATCAAATGAATTTATTCTAAAGAACTGCATAATGAAGAAATATATATTTCTGAAAATAGCGTGATGGTTAAAATCATAGGCACTGATGTCCTCAACTGGATAATGGCCGTAAAGGAAAAAGATCAAAAGAAGCACTTTAGACAATCCAAAACCAAGTAAGAGGAAGGAGCAAACATCCTTCAAAGCTAATACTGCAGAAAATAACCATATTTACATTAATGAAAGAAAATGCAATAACATTTTAAAAGGGGAAATATAATGAACATATGACGGGTTCAATCCAGATTTCACTGAGACTAAAATACGATTAACTTAGTGTTGATCCAACTTTATGAAATTGGTAGGGAAGAGGATTGTAGAGCACATAGCAGAAGCAGTTTCAGTAACAGTGAATATTACCAACAATATTACTAACAAAACAGAAGATAATTCAAGAATCGTATCTTGAATTACAACATTTGGGATTCATTTGAGCTCATGAAATCGTGGAAGTGGATAGGGTTCTCTGTAGTATGAACAGCACTATCTGTGATTTAGATCCGTGTCTCTCCTGGCTTCTTCAGGCAGCAAGGGGTCAAGTGAATGGCTGGATCCAAGAGATGGCTAGTGCTTCTTTTAGAGAGGGTGTGAGGCTTTTAGCCTTGAAAGAGCTGGTGCTGCACTGTCTTTCGAAGAAGCCATCTCTCAGTCTACCTCGTGTCCAACCATCCCCTAGAAGTTGTATTTGGGGGATCTTTGTTCAGCTGGATGTGCCAGTTGTGGTCATATCTGGACCAGAATGCCTTGGCAACAGTAACTCATGCCCTTATCACCACACCATCAATTAGATTACTATATCTCAATTTCCACAGGATTGCCTTTGAAAATAATTCAAAAGGCTTAGCTGTTACAAAACATGGTGGCCAAGGTGCTAGCGAGTGAGAGCTGCTATGCAATCATTCATAGTTTCTACGCTGTCTTTATATTTTTAATTTTTTTATGTAAACTTCCAGGAATCAGATTGAGCAGGGTGATATAAAAGTATTATAAGCAAATACAATTTGCCCAGTTTTCTGCTGATGTTAAACCTGCTTGGAGCTGAAGCTGAATCATGTTAATAGGCTATGTAGGACAAGTAGGACATTTACATCTACATATCATACTAAATTATAATGTGGTTTGCATATTTGTGCCTTGTTGTGATATGTAAGTTCAGCCAATTGTGGATTAGTCAATAAACCATGGTTAAATAAGCATTTCAGGTTTACCTAATTGCCCAGAACAGCTGCTGATTTAGAACACAGGTCTGTACAATACCAGTACTTAGAACACTACATTTTCCCATCCCCCTGAAATTGACACATATGATTATCAATAACACTGGACTTGCTTCCAGACTGATCCTGGCTAAGCACCTTCTGGAGGAAAGCTTTAGCAAGGCACCATTTTTTACTAAACCCAAGACCACACTATTTACATACTAAGGAAACTGATTTTACTTCATCTCCACTTAATATATTTGAACTGCCTTCTGGAGACTAATCTATAATCAGTTAATCAACACATTAACATTTCCTTTTAGAATTTTGTTCTGCCTAATTAAAGACAAGAAAGAGAAAAATATACTACTATTTCCTGAAGACATATCTGAAGCAATAATATACAATTTCACCACAGGATGGTGCTATTTTGAAATATTTTTTTTTTAAAAAACGGTCATCTGAAGCGTGAAACGTACACTTAAATAATATTCGGTTTTCAGGATGGTCACAGTCAGCAGTTTCAACAAACGGTAATAAACAGTGGAATGATGTAGCTAACATTGTGAATTTAGAGCGAGATTAAAAGTCTGTTCTTGTCTTGTCTTCCCTTCCAATGCTTGCTTGTTTGCATTTATTGTCTGTTTAAATGTATCTTTCTATTTACTAAGGAGCATAAGCATATGCAAGATATTAAAAATCCTAGTTCTTCAAAATAATTTTCAGCATGCCTTTACCAATGCTGAGCCTTGGCGGTAATTTCATTCATAGTCACATAGTTCCTCATAGTCCAGAGGAAAGAATGATTACTATTATCCAGAAAATACCATTTAGAGGTTCAAGTATCTTGGATGGTTTTAGTAATGTTTCTTACTCTTTGGCTATTTTTCTGTATTGCAAAGAACAATACGACAGCTGGACAGATGCGACACCTCATTTCCCTATCTACAATGGCACCACTTAGTGATTTCAGTGGGGGGGGGGGGATGGAGTTTTTTTGCCAGTGCGATGGAAGTGATTTGCCGTAAATTTTTCTGAGATGTTTTTCAAAAATTAGAAGTCAACAGAAAATTCAAATGTTTATTAAATATAAAAATTCTTAGGACTGTTGGAAAAGGTAGCACCAAGTCTACAACATTTTAATAAAGATGAAAAAAATGTTTACCATCAGCCATATTGATCTGGTTATTAAGTTGGTTTCTTTCCATCTTCAGCATGTTTAAACCACTTTTCTTTCGCTTCAGTTCCAGATGGAGGCTATCAGCCTGACACTGTAATGTCTATGAAAGGATAAAAATACAATGAGCTTAATTAATTATATGGTTACACAGAAAGAACAGAGAAGTTCAGTATCTTAAGGAGTCTGTTTTAAATACAATGTGTTACCTGGAATTTTAGGCTTCATTATTAGCTTTTTAATAAAGGTGATATTAGCAGTTCAGCATGGCATCCATGCTTCCTTTTGAAGTTCAGGAAACGATGAAAAATAGGTTCCATCAACTCGACGCCAAATCACCTGAGTTTCCAGGCAACAACAACAGTACTTTCACATTCTTCTAAATACTTATTAAGTGTAAGTAAATATGCAAAGTATTGCTATGCCATTATTTTTCAAATAGAGATAAAAAAATTACCTGTAGTTTTTGCAACATATGTTCCATTTCAGATGCAAGAAGAGGCTGAAGATTAATTGCTTTTTTAGTCTGTTCACGAGTAATAACAAAAAGTTAAGGCAAAAGGAAGAAATTAATGTTAACTGAATAGATTCCTTTCATTAAAATTTAAAATAGAAAATAGCTGAGCAATTCTCATTCAGTTTCCACATTAATAAAATATTTGACTTGAACATTCCAAATAATCTTTTGAATATCCTACCCCTATTATTCTTTAATTCACTGATTTTTAGTTAACTGTAGTCAGCAATGCACAGGATATAGAAAATTAGCTTCCAGTTCAAGGAAATAAATTTGCTGTTGAAGATTCTTGATGTACTCAGATTCTATGCTTAATGATGTGTTTTCCATTTCTAAAACCAGAAAAAAAAATTAAATATGAAACATTTAATTATAAAGCTGTATTCATTTTTTTTTTTAAATAAGAGTTTTACAGTTATACTTAACATCTCAGACAGCCATTTTGATGCAATGCCCTGGACAAGCCAATGATGTGCAACAGGGAATTTTAAATTGTGCTGGCTTATTTCTTCTTCTTATTCAGGAAGCATTAACAGGGGGGTGGGAGGGTGTCAGAACAGGCAAAATGGTGGCTGTGGCATTGTTATGGGAGTATGATGGCTAGGGAATTCTAGAGTTGGAGTCCACACATCTTAAAGTTGCCAAGTTTGAAAAACACTGGTTTAAACTAACCAACTCAAACTAACCAACAAAGAGCTGTATAGAAAACCTATACTATGCTATGGTGAATAAGATACTCTTTCATTAGGCTATTACAGGAGATGGGGAAAAGTCAATAGAATAACTTTACTATACTCGACAGTTGATTAAATATATTAAATTTTGGCAAGCAGTTTCCATCAGTATTTAGCTTTTTTATTACTATAAATCCACCCATATATACATACATATATACAGTACATTGCCATCATGTGTTTCTTTTCAGAGTAAGCAACATTATGCAGAGTGCAGAAAATGAGTAAGAAATCAAAGGTGTGAGATAGCAAAAATAAAGCATAACTAACATTAATTTTAACATCAACACTTTCACCATATATTGCTTTGTATCCTTAGAACCCTCTTTGCCTCCACCACTTCAAACATTGGCTTTTGATCCTTAATTTTCTCTCCTCTCTCTTTTTGAGGACCTTACCAACTGCTCACATACCAAACTCCCTATAACAAAGTGGATGCAGCCATTTTCATTTCTTCTGTCAAACGTTCATTTCTTGCAACAGACCACATACTACCCACTACCTTTCTACCAGCATTTGCATGTCTTAAACTGTCTCCATTTTCCCATCTTCAGTAAACATTTCAGCAAAATACCTCAATTCATCTACTTGCTCCAGTTTTTTATCATTAAAATATAACTTCTAATCATTTACTCCATTGCTGTGTCAAACACAACAATCCTAATAGCTGATACGTTGATTTTCATATCCATATTCCTTGTTGCATCATGCCATCTAAGCTAACATTTGCTGCAAATCAATCAGTGTTATCTGCATAAAAGTAGGTGAACATTTATGTCCCTAATAAAAAGACCTGTACAATCACCATAAACATTCCTGATGAAATTATCTATAAATATGTGAAGTAACCACAGGGACATTACCCGTCCTTGTCTTATTCCTTCCTCAGTGTTAACCATTCACTAAACATTTCATTCATCCTCATGCATGCTTTACTTCCATCATATGATACCTTTATCACATTCAACTAATCTTCAACTCCATGCTCACGAAAAACATTCTAAAGTTCAAGGCTATTCACATTATCATACGTTTTCTCTGAATTAGCAAATGTGCAATAAACTTTCTTTCCCACATTCATACATTTCTCAGTGAACTGCTGAAAAGCAAAGGTCTGATCTGAACAACCTGTCTGATATTAAAATGACCCAGCATTTCCTAAATTTGGCTCATTGTCATGTCTTATACTCTGTAAGTCAGAATTCTGCCAAACGTTTTCCTAGACACACCAAACAATACCCCCCTGTAGTTTTGCATTTACCCTTACTAGTTTTCTTTTCTATAGGAGAAAACTAGCACAATTCTTCCAATCCTTGGGCATAGCTGTAGTCCTTACCCAGGTGTTAAGTAAGCTGTACAGCCACTCCATAAGAAAAAAACACATCCATTAGCTTTTCTCCAGTTGCACCAACTGGACCTGCAGCCTTACAATGGCTCCACATTCTCACAGCATTTATGGCTTCTTTTTCAAGATTGTTCCCCAGGAGATTAATATTTATTTTAATTCTGCTCTTTGACCTATCACTATAATTCCTATGCAAATCTTAAATACTTATTTCAGCATTCCCTCATTTCAACTTTGTTCCCAATCATTTCACCATTTTTATTTTCAGGGCTGTTCACTCCACTGGAGGCTTCTTGTTTAGCTCACAAGAATCTTTCTCCTATATACATGTTTTTTCTCACACACAATCCCTTTCACTTCATCATGCCACCAAGCAGTCTCCCCATTAGCTTAACTCACTAGACTTCTGTGGCACTCTGTAAAATAATGCTTTTCACCCTGTGCCAGACAGCTTCTGTATCTCTTTCCTTATCCACCTTCCATTTGGGAGATTAATCTGCCTTTTAAATCTTTTTGATTGAAAAAGTATTAAAAGGACTCACACTTTTTCTTCCTGTGGTCATTCTTCTTTAACCCCATTTTGTCCAAAGATAAAATGTTACCAAAGGAATTCCTGTTCTGCATTCATAATCTTTCATCACCCTTGAATCCTTCACTAATTCTCTCAAAACAGTTAAATCGATCATGCTTTAAATTTATATTCATTCCCTTGCCATGTGTATGACTAAACTGAAACACATGTTTGAAAGAAACAGATATTTTTCTAAGTACCCACCAATCACCATTCTAATTCATTCTTAATTCTCTGAATGGCCAAATTATTTACATCTATTTATCAATGTCCCCTAACAGAATAATCACATACTCCCCCATTACATTAGTTCAAAATCAGAGGCTTTCATGGGGGGTTGTCAAAAAGTCTGGATGGTGGCTACAATCATGCGATCCCAACCCTACACCTTTTTTTATGTGCCTCTTGATTCTTATAAAAAAGAGGCAGGGTTTTCATTGCACAGTTGCAGCCACCACCTTGACTTTTTTTTTTAGCTGCCCTGCAGATGCCACTGTTCCAAATATTGCATGATTTTTCTGAAAATTCATATCTGATTACATTACCATAATTCATTAAAGTGTAACAACCCATGGATTCCTACTTTGATATGTGCCCACAACACCTCAGATGATACCATACTTTCTGACATACATTTAGCCCCTTCACTCATAATTAAACCTACACCTTCCCTTCCCTTTGACATGTGCCCACAACAGCCCAGGAGATACCAGTTCATACTTTCTGACATTCATAATTCACCTTCACTTCCCTCCATATAGTCATCAAGTCTACAAGATCAAACTACCTTCATTCACATATTCTTTTCCTTCCTTAGTGTGACAAACAAACAATATAATTTTCCTTTTCTTCCTATTTCATTTTGTTAATTAATTCATCCATCTACCATTTATTCTTCCTGCATTCCAAATCACAACCTTCAATATGCCTTGGTCATCACTAGATGGGCTCACAGAAACTTTGCTGCTCATTACTGCATTAGTCAATAAAATACAGAGGATATAGACTTGGTTCCCAGCCTTGATTATACCAGTACCATATGCAGCATTCCAGAACCAGTCAGTTTTGGCACATTTTGTCCAGTGTTACACAAACACAACCAAAGCCTAGTTTTACCCAAGCTTGCTCAAACTATTCTATATGATTTAGTAGGATCTCTACATTTATCTGGCAAATCAACAGTTACCCATATGCCACCATATAGGATCTAGTACTAACACATATACTCAGTGAACAATAAATCCTCTCACTTCATAAAAGCTATTACTGGGAAGCCATTGATCACAAAATAAATAATAAAAAATAAAATCAGAAGAATGTCTTCCCACTTTATAAAGTAAGATCTTGAGGTGGCTCCCTTACTGATCTAATCTCTTGTGTGCATGTGTTCTTTTTAATATCACTGTGTTTGACATACAGTGGTACCTCGGGTTACGAACTTTATCCGTTCCGTGACTCTGATTGCAACTCGATTTGGTCGCAACGTGAGGTAAATTTTCCCATAAGGTTCAATGTAAATACGGTTAATCCATTCCGCCCTCCGAATTTGGTCGCACCACGAGGCAAATTTCCCCATAAGGTTCAATGTAAATACATACGGTTAAACAGTTCTGAAACGTTTTCTTTGAAGCCATGCTGACAAGCACACCAAAAACCTTCCAAACGCCACAAAACACACCACAAGCCTCACCGAACGTCTCCTTGCTACCACGATCTCGCCCACAGGAAGCCGCGACCGCATGGCAGCAGGGCAAATGGCCGCGGATCCGGTTCGTAGCTCGAGGCGGAGGTCGCATGTTGAGGTAAATTTTTGGGGCCGGAGCTGGTCGTATCTCGAAAAATTCATAAGGAGGGGCGTTCGTAACCCGAGGTACCACTGTATTTGTTTTATATTTTTTGCTGTATGCTGTCCAGAGTCGCTTCTTATGACATGGGCAGCCATATAAATTTAATAAATAAATAGATAAAATGTACATTTTCAAATGGAAGGCATAACTCCCCAAAATTAGTTTTTATTTTGAAAATGCCATGGGGCTTTTTTGGGGGTGGGGGGAAGGGAGATTGTGCTAAATGACTGGCCCAGGACTATCACATGATTTGTGTGGCCAAATGGGGAACTGAATATGGTGTGCCAGGTTCCAATCTTTCACTCCTCAACTCCAATCAGGTCCAACCACTGGTGAGTTTGCAGAAATTTTGCTTCAAAACTCCCTAACTACTCTATTATTATAGGGCAATTGTTTCATTATGCAATAAATGTCATGGGTATCCCTTTGGAATATTTGAAATGGTACCCTTTAAAAGGAGAGTGTAATGCATATATGCTATTTAGCAATGTACACTGAATAAACAGAGTAAAATTCTATACATGTCTATTCAGAAGAAAGTTCCAATGAGTTCCATAGGCTTTCTCCCTGATAAGTTAGTACAGGCCAATACAGTTGTTGTTATTGTTGCTTTAATTGGTCAAACACAAATGCTCGTGATCCACATATTGGATATTTTCACTGTTGATGTTTCGTTATAGTAAAGCCAGTAACCCTCCCAAGAATGATTATCTTGTTTTCCTAAAAATAATGCAAGATTATTCACTTTAAACATTTTGGTTTTAGTACCTGCTCACCATCATTCATGCAATTATGCTTTAAGTCTGAGCAAGCAATTTGAACTCCTGATCCAAGTATAATACTCATATTTTATTTTATTTTATTATTTATTTATTTTATTCTACCTTGCTATTACAATTTCTCAAAATGCAGTTTGTGTTCATTTCTGATGATTCTGTCAAACAAAACAAAGATGTCTTTTATTGAGAGGAAGATTTTAGAAGTCAACTGAGGCTAATTTAAAGCAATAATTAATACCAATGTTGTTAAATGATGATTCAAGCACCCTGCATTTTACAATTTTTACACCAGGAGCCATCCTGTGCTGTGCAGATTTATCTTGGAATTAGACATTTTCTTATTTCATTCCCAAGAACTTTAGCCCAGTACAAACCCAAAGAAGAGATCCGTGCATGTACAGCCATTACACTTTTAAGCTCTGTTGTATAAGGAAGAGTACGAGATGTAGACTGAATCACTGCAACACAATTAGTAGAAAGCTGGGCTCCCACAACATGCAAACTCAACAACCTTGGACTACAAACCACAATGGTTAAAGTACATTAAGTCATAGCACCGGGCCAGTCATAATGTGGCTTATAATTGTATTTGTGGTAAACCGTGCATTTTGCACCCCCAATCTTTTGCACACCAATTTGTTTGCGGTTTGTTAATCACAGCTGATGGACGAGCGTGTGTTGAACCCAGCATGAGCAAATGGATTCAGAGACGGTTCTTTTGTAGCAATTGCTAACGACACAACTTTCTTGGCACGGACTTCCATTAGTTGTTAAACACAGCAGAGGCAGGCTTTCCCCACGACTAATCACAAGAAGTGGGCTGTTCTCTGAAGGATTTTCGGTCACTCAGGCCAGGAAAGAACGGCGATTGCGGGCAAGAAAGCTCCACAGGGCACGGAAGGCACCGCAAAGTCTTACCTTTCTGGAGCGAGCCGAGCTCTCCGGTAAAACGCAATGCAACTACTGGCCACTTTCGTTTCCACGGCAACCTCCAGGCTGGGGAAACAGCTTTGCCAACTTTCCTTGTGAGCCGACGTCAGAGGCAGGAGGGCGGGCAACGGAAGCAGGGCTGGGCTGGGCGGGTCCGTCGGGGGAAGGCAAAGAGGCTAGAAAGAAGCGAGAAGAGCTAGGCACTCGGCGGACGAAAGAGGGCAGTTTCATGCTGAGTTTGCCTCACGGTAACCCCCGTTGCCAAGATTTCCTTAGACACTGGCGAAAAGCGGGCATCGCCCTCAAAGCCTGCCCCCCGTTCCAGACGCAGAAGAGGCACATCATCGTCTTAGCGCGAAGCCTGACTCATAAAGCCGAGCTGCTCTCCGGCGCAACCCCTTTCGGATGGAAGGCCGTTTTCTTGGCAAGAGGCCGCACCTGAAATTGCCCGATTCCTACCGTCGCCCTTCAGGTGTCGCTGGACGAGAGGCAGGTCCGCCCAGCGCCCGTGCGCCGCTCGCAGTTTGGTCTCGCGCCCCGGGCTCCCCGGCTCCGCGCTTCCAGGGCAGCGGAGCCAATTACCTCCCGCCCGAGCGTGGCGCAAAAAGGAATCGCGGCGAAGGAGCGCTGGAGCTCGGGCGGGGTTTCTCGCGTCTCGTCCCGTCTCTGGCCTGTCCCCATAGAGGTAGAGTCGGCAGCGCTGAGACGGGCAGTGGTTAAGGACGAAGCGAATACAAGCAATCCAAAGGTTCGCAGCTTCGTCCGAGACAGGCTGGTCGCGTTTTGCTTCAGGATAAAATAAACCTGAAGTGAAGGGGGAGAGGGGGCAGGACACTGGAGCGCCGATTAGCTCAGGCGAAGGGCTTGCCATTTGCAGGGGGCTGGGAGTGACGACAGCCCCAAGTTGTTCTGACCATGTTTTTAGGATCTGGGGAGTGAAATTGTGCCTTTCTGAAGTAGAATTTAGTTACTTAAATATACTTTAGTTATAATGACCAGGTAACATACATTGCCCTAAAAACTAAACCATACCACGAAGCTATGCAGTCCCACGATGATCTGCAGTGGTGACTGAACAAAACAGGTCCACTTTTGGAGCTCCCTGCTGACTTCCCTGCTAAAAGGTTAAATCAGGACTTCTGAATACTTATGGCAGTTTGTTGGGGCATAAATATGTCCATGAGCCAGACTGAATAAATTGGGTAGTGGGGAAGGGTATGAGCAACTCACTCACATTCTTAAAGCAGGCAAGAGTTAAAGGCATTCTTGCAAAGGAAAGGCATTATATTTCCCTTCTAAGGATGATGAAGTCAGCACACACAACCTGGCTAATGTGAAAAGTCTTGGATGCTGACAAGGTACCAGGCCACTGAGAAGGATCTTTAAAATAAGCTTGAGTTACAGGTTGTAACTTAGATTTTTCTGTAGATCAAAGCTGTGATCTGCTGTTTCAGCTTTGCGGCTTTTCCAAAGCCAGCTGAGCTCAGATATAAAAGCCACAAGATTTTAAGGTTGAATTGATTCCAATTATTATTACAGCATTAATGTATTTTTAGTGTAATTAAATGAGGGTATTATTGTTAAAGCAACTGAATTGATTGCTTTCTTCAAATAATATGCTGTGTGCTAGGCTGTGCAGCTCTTCAGATTCAATGGCAAAAGATGCTTGGGAGCATGCAGAGGCGCTCATGTGGCTCTGTCTGCAATTCTTATAGCAACTAATATTTTCCCCCAGGATCATACCACTACCCTCCAAAGCTGCAGTGATTCCAGGAAAAGACACTTGTAGTTGTGCATGCTCTCAAGCAGTATTTTGTCTTTGAATCCAAAATGCTGCTTTAATAAATCACTTTACTGCATTAAAAAGTCATTAAAGCCAAATAAAATAGGAGATTTTATTGTCAAGAGACTTCTCATGAATAATTTGGATCGGTTTGGAAAGCACTTTTTTGGTTTCAGATCTGAAGTGCTGACCTGTCCTAATATGTACCATTTAAAAACAAAATCACAATATCAGAAAAACCAAAAAAACCACATATTAGTTTATTATTCTGTTTTGAAAAGAAGGCAGTCATATGCTTTTAGTCTAAGCAAGCTTCACGTTAGAGAGAGATATAAATCAATGATTTAATTAATGTTAAATTTATATTATTTAAACAATGCCATAATTTTTTAACCCAAAGAGTTCCTAATTTAAAATACAACAGAGGGACACAGGACTAGTAGGGAGAGTATAATGCTATTGCTTCAGTTGCACCTACCTAAGCTAAACTGGTACTGCTGCACCTGCTATTTCTGTATTATTTTTCTCTAATTTTGGGGGGCTTCTATTTTTTCAACCATTGCCTACTGAGCATTTTTCGTGGAGTCATTTTTATTCTACACCGAGCTTTCTGCCTCTTAGCCTCTCAGATCACTTGAGTGCAGTCTGCTGCAGCAGCACAATTGAAGCATTTTATTAACGAAATATCAATATTTACATAAGCACTTTCTACTTGCATGACGTATAGTGAGAAAATGTATTTTTAAACATTTGAGCAGAATGAAATAGATTGCATAAATAACCATTCGCACCCTTTTGAGAGAGGCTGAAACCCTCAATGCCATATGTGGCTTGATGGAGACGTGATTTCTTATCATGGAGTTGTGATAATTGCCTAGGTGAATGCCTGCAGAGCCAACTGAAATGTCTCCAAGCACGACGTAGCAAATGGTAACACACTGAAACTGTTTTGTTGTAGTTATTAAAGAAAGTAGAATATGCTGAATTATACCATTGACATTTTTAGAATGTGACATGCCAAATGTTATATTTACACTTTACAGTGTTATATTAAACATTGTAGTACTCTAAATACCTACAGTGCTGCATAGGATAATGGAAATCAAGAAACTGAAGAAACTTGGATACAAAAGATTTGATTTTGAAGCCATTTTTCTGAACAAACTTGAGTATAGTAGTTTTTTTTTCATTTGTGGCACTTTTTCCATACAGCTATAAAAAGACTTCAGCTTATGTCTGTGACCTGAAAAATGAAAGGTCTGGAAAATGAAATAGGACTAAAAAGTCTTGGTATAAACTGCACCAAGGGGTATTCAGCTCCTTTTCAAAATTCTTTGATGAGGAAGACAAGGAATTTATTACAGAATGGGAACAAATTTCATGATGATACACACTTCATATGCTTCTGTGATGAAACCTGTTATGTTATTGCATGTAATTGCAGTGACATGATGCTAGATTCCAAGATGACATTGGATACATATGCTGTGCATACCATTGACAGGTTAATCCTACAGTATTTTTGTACAACTGGGAAAAAAGGTCAGAAACCTGCTAGGAAAAATACTCTGAAACAATTTGGCATATAAAATGAGCAGTCTACAAAAGCAGTATGTCTAAACTCAAGAGACCTAACTTTCCTCTACAAACTGGGACTAAATTTAAATGGTGGGACTCTGGACATTCACCTTAACTTTCCAGACTTCGTAAAATATCAAAAGGACAGCAATCATAAAAAGGATGTCTACTATACATGCTATTGCGCTCTTGTAGAATAAAATGCCTCATCAATGAAACTAACTTAAAACAATCTTGTTTTGAAGAAGTATCAATGCAATATAAAAACATTTTATCCGTGCATTATCCCAAATGCATAAAACTGGAGAGCAGGCTGCATATACCAGTCTTGGCCACTTAGATCCCTGATTTTGCCATGTTGAATATCTGTGTCTACAGGGAAGTTCTACACATAATGGAGCTCAGTAGACTACTTGACACCACCAATCCCACTTCCATTCAGCTGAATGTTGTTAGAATTTTCTTGCAGACCTTACTGGGCAATAAGGCTGTGCAAAGCATTCAAGAGAGGTGCACTGCAAAATTTGTTGGCACAAGTGAAGCATTCTCAATGTATTAAAGCAGCTGCATCCTTTGAAAGGAATGCATAGCTACCTAACTGCAAATGCAAGTCCCAAGGGCATGCATAAACACTCCATTGGCTTCACCCATGCACAGAAAGCTATGGACAGCCTTCAAAGTAGTCTTATGAGCCTTCAGAAGGATGCAGCTGCTTTAAAGCTTTCAGATTCTTCATGCAGGTTGATGAATTATACCCATTCCAAATGTTTTGCATAGTTCAGCTGTCCAACATGTCAAAGAATTAGCCGAAAGGGCAACACACAGGAAAATATAGGCAGGACAAGAAAACATGTTCCCATACTTAATTTCAGGCTTCACCAGCAAAACATGTTATAAGAACACATCCACATTTCTGTTATTTATTTGACTCTGTGCAGTATGTGTGGGAAAGGAAAATACATTTTTAGAATGCTTGTATATCTATACAACAGAAGTCCAAAATGTCTACTCTTCATATGTATATTAGGCTTTTTAAACAATTTATTGAGATTATTTGTTCTCCACAATGTGTGAACTTAACTTTTAATAAGTTATTTATTAAAACAAATGGTGAAAACTAAGTTAATCCAATAAAACAGGCATCAAATCAATAGTTTCTTTTAAAAGGTTTATTAGGCTGACATTGCTATGAAAGTTAGTGTGCAATTTTTTAAAAAAACACTATTAATATCTCTGCACATAAATAGCCATAACCTGCTTACCCAAGGTACAATTTTTGGATCAAATTAATATGTACTGTACATATTTATTCTGATTTTTCTTTATCTTAATCGATTACAAACGGTCTTGAAGATCAATGGAAAACAAAAACGGAAGTATTATTTATGCTTCTGATCATTAATGTTACCATCAGCTGTTACTGATAACACTTGTTTACTGGAGTTGATTATTCCATAAATAGCATTAAATTTTCAAAACAGAAAATGAAAAACAAAGTTGTAACTGAACAGCTTAATGGTAACCAATTAAAAAAAAAGTTAAAGCTTCATTTGTTTTAAGAAGCCCTGTCCAGCAGGACATACATTAGCAGCAGAACACTTTCCTTTTGTGTCTTGAATACTGTATTATATATATGTGCATGCAAAATCCACATACTATTCAATCAAGGAATTAGATCTACATTCATCAGGACATGTTTATTTCAATACACGTAGTACAGACGCAATATAGAAAAGAAACACATAGGCCATTTTTAAACAAAAAGGCACTTTCTTAGTACAAGACAATATAAAACATTTTGGATGTAGCTTCAACCAATATGAACAACAGATAATAGCCAATGGTGTACAATACCAACCTAAATGTTCAGAAAGATATTGGGAAAATATTGCCTCAAATTTGTTACTGAAATACATTACAAAGCTGCAACACAGTTGAGTATAGGAAATATATTGCTTCTTAATATGCTGAAACCTGTATCTAAAATACAGATGGATCATTGTCATAAAAGTTGAATGGCTATTATCCATTGATAACAGCCATAAATCTCTAAGTGGAAACCCCCTTTAAAGAAGTAGTATGCTGATATGCTGGGACCAAATAACAATAAACAATTATTGTGTTCTTGTTCTGTCTTTGGTACTTCAAAAGTATTAAACTAAATAGTATTGGAAAGCAACTCCTGGACTAGATGGGGCTTTAGCCAGAACCATCAAGTCAATTCTTGTAACTAAAAATGGGATGATACAGGTAAGAATTTCAGTAAATACAAATAGAGTATGTTGTATCTGGTGCTTAGAGGACTCTGAAATGCAAACTCTAGATCTTGGATTATGAGTAATTACCATGCTTCAGAAAGACAAGTGTTTTCATATCCAACCTATTATGAAAAAGTAGTTGGTATAATGGGGTCATGGGTCACAATAATGCCAAAAGAGGCCAGTATATCATATTGCAATGCTACAGTTCCTACCTCTCATTTTTCATTTCATGAACCATTTTCTCCATTAACTGGCTTAATAGAGGACTGGAAGTAATTTTATACAATGCATATTACTGATAAGTTGCTTACTTTTAGAATTTCCATGCAAAGAAGAAAATTTATGCTAAAAAGCAAGAGTTGTTTAATTTGGATCAACAGGATAAAACAAGGAATAGGAGTGATAAGGCTTATCAAATGTACTTTTGTCCATGTTCTTCAGTATTATGAAAATACAGATGCAATATTTTGACAGCTTTTAGAAGAGAAACCAGTATTATTTTTCTTACAGTCATATGAACGATTTTATACAAAAGGCTCAAATTCAAGGTAATGCAAACTTTGTAAAGTTTAGTGTTTGCCATTTTCAGGCTATTAACTGATTATATACTGTCACTCCTAGAATACAGTTTTAGAAAAAACATTCAAAGTGTAAAACGTTTGTCTCATAAGTTGTGTTATTTAATTTACTTTTTACAAGGAACAGAAACAGAATTGTAGCCCAATTAATACTTTATTTTGGACTCTGCTGGAATGGGATCACAGAAAGCATCTTATTGAATATTTCTAGGCAAATATTCAAATATGACAGTCTATACAGCACCAAGATATTCAGGGAATGGGAAAGGCTAAGATAAACTTATGCCATTAGTATGCAAAATATTTTTAAGTAGAATGTGGATATACCTACTCTTACTTTTTTGATATATCTTCCTTCATCTAGTGGCTACTTACATACTATTTTTTTGATTCAACGTATGCATACCCATGCAGAAAAAAATGTTAATATATGAAATCTATCTATCTATCTATCTATCTATCTATCTATCTATCTATCTATCTATCTATCTCAACTAGTTGATCAGTTATTTCCCTACAAAACCAGAGGCACACACAAAGAGGGTTCATCTATTGGAAAAACAACATATCCCACTGGTCCAGTTATAATCTTATTGCCTTCTATCATACCTTTTATCAGGAAAGAGAAACTTCCTTATGACCAGAGACCCTAATAAAAATAATTTCCAGGCAACATGGCTGATGTTATCACTTCAGAGGCGCCAAAATCTTGGCCCTTTGTGGAAGGGTTTGACAATAAACGGAGTGTTTTAAATTTCAACTCCTTGGTCTTTAACCTCTCTCAAAATAGGGAAAAGGGCTTGGGGGGAGAGGGGAGTTCTAAAGGGTGAAATGTTCTTAAACTAATGGGGTTTACTGAATAAATTTCACATTTATTTCACCCCAAACTGCATTAAAGGACAAGAAGTTTCACTACACTCAGTGTTGCAGTATCCTTGCTTAATATCAATTTTTCCATGGTTTTAGATCACTTTAATGGAATTCCTGCATGTCTCCAATAATCCCCAGTATTATTTAAAATGTTCTTCACATCTAGTTCATACAGAAAATATGGCTTGGAGGTAAAAAACTGCACATGTATCAAGCTTTCCTCCCCTTCTCAATAAAAACTAGTATTCCTGAAAGCTGCCTCTGAATTGAGAGATCCCTCCAGTTGTTGGGAACTACAGAAAGGGCAGGTAAAGATCAGCTGCCACTAAATTTAATTCTTTAATACAAACTCTTATGGAAGATTACAGAAAAAGAAAAATAGAGACTGATTCTGAAACCAGAGGAGAACACAGATGTTTTTATTTTGTTTTTACCACAGGAAGTGTACTATTTCAGATTTATTTTATGTAAATTAGTCAATCACTTCCTTTCAGAAATAATCTCCATTGCTTTATGATTTTGTATAATCAAATAAAGTCTATACAGCACAAAAATACAATAGGTCCAAGTGTAATTTTACCACATACTAGATTGTTTAAATAAATTAAAACAAACAAACCACCTTGCCTTCTCACACAATCAGGATTTCATATACAACTTCTTTGGAAATGTTACACAGAGAAGCTATGAAGTTATCACATAAAATTGGCAATGCATGAAAAATATTAGATTATGGATGCCACACAGAAAAAAAGACATTCACTCCATTGTCCTTGAAACTTCTGTATATGACTGCAAATTCAGATTAATATTCTATATACTCAGTAAATAATTAGTACTCTACAGACTGCAACATTCTGTATTCAGATCCTGCTGCCATATAAAATAATACACCTCAGACAAGTAAATGGATAAAGCAACAACTTACATAGCTGATATCTATTGATGGGAAATGGAGTATTCTCCCATGAGACAGAGCTGATCAGTACTATCAGATATGATGTCACGGAATTGCTATGCATGTGGTACAGAATGGAGGGCTTTATTCTCTAGCATATTTTGCCAATACTGAGACCCATTCAGAAAGACAACACAATCACAGAAGCCTTTTTAAGGCACAAATCACCATTGCTGGAGGGAAGTATAAATGGATGGGATGCAACTATGCAACTGTATTTTTGAATAAAAGGTCACCTGACATATTTTCATAGATTAACATCAGTAAAAGAAAATGTGTTCAATAACTTACCTGCTTTTTTCAATATGTCAAATCCATAAAGTTACAGGGCAGCTTTCTCTGTTTTTAACAAAACCTTTGAATGGTGGCATCTTTAGAAAAAAGGCAGGCAAGCATCAGTTCAGATATCACCCATAGCACCCCCTAAAGAGAAATCTTATTTCTTATAATTCACTGAATGTCTTGGTAAAGATTGTACCAGAAAAGGAAGTGGTATTGTTATATGATATCAACCATCTGTTATTTGTTTTAAAATCTATTCATTATTTTAATGCAGTCAATGCATTAACTTGATATTGATAACTTGATATTAACTATTCAATAACTTGAATAGTTTTAAAGAAAGTGCACTAGGAAATAATATATCTGTAACCAAGAACTGTATTGCATTGTGATTACGATTTTTACAAGGTAACTTTATTTACTGATAGTGTCCAAAAAATAGCATAGTAGTTTGTTATAATCAGAGAAAGCCTATTTGCTGAAACCAAACACAAGCTAAATATCAAATGGAAACAGAAATGTCAGTAATTTCTCCATTAAGATGAAATCCTCATGCAATTTAGTGTTTTACTTTAAATGCAAATACAATTATATTTGGCAAATATATATTTTAAAAAGCATTGGATAATCTAACCTTCCTGGGGTTTGCATATCTAGTTATAGAGCAATCAGGACCATAAAATACTATATAAATACTTGAGTGGCACAATATCATTCAAGCTTTTCTATTTTTCACTGTTAAACTAGTAAGAAGAGTTATATCCTAAAAGAAAACTTTTAAATAATTTAAATATTTCAAGTCTTTTGCTTTGATAAAGTTACATTATATAAATAAAAATATTGAAGGTGATTTCCTTACTATAAATAAGGAAAGGCTAGAGACATGGGGGACAACTGTAATTTAAACTGGAGTAACTTTTCTCAGAAAGTGACAAATAAGCACCAAAGAACAAGCCAGAAATTATGTAACAGAAACCATAGTATAGTTTGTAATATTCAAGAAACGATTCAGAAATACAATTTTCTCCCAGAAACAATCCACAATTATTCAATTATTGTTAATCTGAACATGTTCGTTGATGTGTAGTTTAGGCTAACTAAAATACAATTTTTAAAGATGAATCTTTAATAAGAGGTTTACAGAAAGCTTCTGATGCATATGCTTTTTTATAAGGTAGTATCAGATGACTCATTTTGGGGTGCAATGCACTGAAGTAAGAATAACTATAGGATTTGACTGAAATGTTTCTTCAAGCAGCATGTTTTGTGTTAAAAGTTAAGAATTAGAATGGCAATACAGCTTCAACTTTAATTTTTTTTTAAGCATAATACACATACACATTTGTGTGTTTTGTTTATCTCAATATATCAACTTTTTCAAAATTGGAATTCTACTCAATTATATACAAGATGCCATTAAAAAAAAAAAAGCGAAACAGACATGCATTTATCCAGCAAGAGTAATCCACTTATAAAAGTTAGGCATCCATGAATAAGATTGTCTTATGTGGTCCCAAATGTGCAAACATGAATGAAAAAAACTGCAGCATCTCATAAGGGTCCACCCTGATAGTTCAAATGCTGCTGGAACGAGCATGGAAAATCTGTATGCAAAATCATTGGTTATTATCACTATCGAGAACTGACACTGCATTCCAGGCAAATGGGCCAGCTGATATGCATTAGTTTTTGCACACAATTTGCTGTTACATATGAAGGTCTCTGGACAAAATCGAAGAATTATAATATAGGCAATATATTTTACAAGGATAAAGGAAGAGGGAAAACATGGAAGCATTGCAGGAAAAGATCATTCTTAAATCAAATGGAAGTCCTGACATTGCTTTAATGCATCCTGCACTATAAACATAAAATCCAATCATAACTTGGATGTTTGAATGTTAGTAATAGAAAAATGTTTTCACAAAAGCATCTGACATTATAAGGACTAAAATCCCTGAGTAAATCAAAGACAATAGATACGTTTGGCCTGAGAAAACAATTATTTGGGATTAAGTATACAATCTTTTAAAAAAACGTTTCTTAAGGCAACATTCAACTTTGAGGAACACAATAAAGGAAAAACTTTTTAAACAAGCTAGAACCCATATTAATGATATACAGGTGAATGCAGATTTGTGTTAATAGAAGACCCACTGAAATCAATTGGTCTAAAGTTAGTCTTAACTAATTTAAAGCCCACTAATTTCAATGGATCTAAAACTTATTTTTAATAAATAAAATTATGTTAAATTGTATTGTCTGTTTTGGGACTCACCAAAATCGGTTTAATTTTAATGGGTGAAAAGGCAGTAAATTTGGGTATTATTTGGGGTTAATAGAAAAGGCTGATGCAAAAACAGATTTTAAAATGAACGTATTTACCAAATAAGAGACATCTGTTCAATTCAACTGAGGCTCTACAGTGAATCCAGATTATATATTACAATTCATTTTATACTGTTCAACAAACTGTTCCACTTAAGAAGTATTGCTAAAATGTGCACTGCGTCTTCCCTTCCTGCACAATGCATGGAGCCTATTAGGGTTAATAAAGACTGAACTCAAGAGCAAAAGACTTGCAAAATATCCCATAACTATTTTCAGTAATACTGTCTTGCTTTTTAAAAATCTCCAGTAGTCAATGAAAAGAAGTAATACCTCAGGCTGAATCATGCTGTCCACAGAGTACAAATAGAACTCCCAACATTGACTAATGGAAATGGAAATGGTGATTTGGCCTCTCGCAGCCAAGCCACTACTGAGAACAATTGGGGGACTTTCCAAAACAACATGAGAGAGAGATTGCTCTTGAGCTGCAGGTCCTTCAATGAGTGAAAGATCCTTCCTCTCACTGTAGAACTATTTCAGTGACTTAAAGGACGCTTTTAAAATTCAACTCCTAAGAACTGCATACCATGCTTTCCCCAGCATTCTCTTCTATGTTACCCTGGAAATAACAGAACAGCAACTTAAAAAAAAAAATCCTTGATTGTTCTTATTCCTAAACCTGTTAGCTGATTATCTTTTTTATTTTAAATCCAATAAAGGTTATTAGTTTAAAAAAAACCCACAAGAACAAAATGTAATTCAGCTAACTGCTCTTGAAGTCAAGCAAATTTATCATTCAATTTTGCTGTAATAAATTCTTTTTAAGAAGCTTAGAATTTTACTGGTACTCTTTTAACGCAATCACTTATATCCAGTATCTATGTACATATGGGCCAATTTAGGTATACAATTACCCACTTTATGTCACTTGGCAAACACCAGAGAACTAAGAGAAGTGTGAATATGCTGAGTCCATACAAAAGCACAGAAATTTCATCCTGCAGCCATGATCTTTCCCAGCTTTTAGGGAAGAATCATGATATGGCAGACAAATCAGTATTGGTAAGGTCCACATTTTCTCCTCACCATTTTGAAGAACCAGACCAACTGGCACTGTGTTTTAATTGGCCTTACATTAAGAACCCTTTCCTGAACTATGGACATTCCTAGATTTTTTTAAGGAAGAACTGGAAACACAGTTTTAGATATAAACTGATGCAGTTCTGTGGAAATGTAATCCATGTGGATTACCTCAGAGCAAAGTGATATTTTCTGAAATGGACTTTGCTGAACACTCTGAAAAACTATCTGCAAGAAGTATAGTTTTCTGCATTTCCTAGCTCTTGGAAACATCCTTGACTTCTGTGGCATACTAAGTATCATCATGCGGTATGGATATGTATGACAAGGCTTGCATGCCAGATACCACAGAGCAACCATAAA
This sequence comes from Liasis olivaceus, assembly GCA_030867105.1. Taxonomy (NCBI): domain Eukaryota; kingdom Metazoa; phylum Chordata; class Lepidosauria; order Squamata; family Pythonidae; genus Liasis; species Liasis olivaceus. Next base: position 239,619,188 of record CM061349.1, on the reverse strand, counting down.
GAGCAGGTTTTTGTCTCTTTCTCTAATTAAGTCAAACAGAGTGAATTGCTTATGCAATCCAAAACATTGTAAATGGATGACATTATCTCCCAAACATCCAAGCTAATTCTTCTATCTTTTCAAACAGTAGTAAAATATGAGACAGTCATGCTGTTGTAATCACTTCTCATTTCTATTCTGGGTATCTGTCAACAGCTAATAATGTGGTTCATTGTTATTAGGCAAAATTTCATATATAAGATAATTATTGCATTCAGCACCAGATAGTACCAATCGTTGTACTGCTGATGATCATACCAATCATCAGAACAGAATATGTTAATCAATTGCCAGCATGGAACCTCTGAAGAGAAGAAGTCACCTTCACTCAAATTGCTTCTGTAAAAGTTCTAGAATTATTGTCAGTAACTGGGGGAAAATGTTGCTGAGCTATATACTCCTTTCATGAGCTCATCAGTAGATATGCAGCTACAGTGCAGATATAAGCTGTTCAAGAAAGGAGAGTTGAACTAAACCCTAGGCAGTTGGGTTGGAGGTTTTAAAAAACAAACTTTTTTTAAGTTGAGAAACCTTCATTTTGTCTGAGGCACCAGTTCAGAGCAGCATTCTGGCTTGTCTTTAGTAGCATACAGTGCAAAAGGAATATGGCAGATGGCCGCTAATCTCTGCCAGGATTGTGATATCAAGACAGTTAACCAGCACAGTATTGCTGTGTTGCTGTTACTTTGCATAAGCCTTGCAGGATCAGCTCCATTCGGATGCACAACTCTTCACTCGACCCAGGGCATTTCTGTTTGTGGCCTCTTCTTCTTCTTTTTACAAAGACAATAGATGGGGAACACAAATAAACCTATTAAAAACAAGAGAAAACATTGTATTTTAAACATATACCCATACCACCACTATACACAACTGTATTTTGAACTGAAATAAATACACTCTGGTGAAACCAAGAAAAATTCAGTAACAATGCACATAAGTGTTGTTCTCCAGAGTTCTCACTTGAGGCACAAATGACCAGGCTCAATTTATCCTACTTCAGACACATCATGCAAAGATTTAGCTGACTAGAGAAGGCTCTAATGCTGAGAAAGGTGGAAGGAAAGAGAAGAAGAAGATGACCAGCAGCAAAATGGATGGACTCAGTTACAAGGGTGATGAGTACACCATTGAAGAATTGAAAGAACAGGTTTGGGATAGACTGTCATGGAGAAAAGCTGTCTATGTGGTCGCTGGGAGTTGCAAACGACTTGATGGCACATAATCAATGAAGAACGCTTGCTTCAGAATACTCAAGTTTATAGCAGTGTGTTTTATTCAGATTTGTATAACTTTTCTTTCAAGAGCTCAAGGCAGCATATATAGCACACTCTCCTGCAAAGTTTTCCCACAACCAACCTGTGAGTTAAACTGGACCAGCCTAAGGTCATGACTGGTGACTTGGATTCATGAAAGCATGAATAAAAATTACAATTCAGGAATAACATTGAAAATGCAATTCTAGAAATAATAACATTATAAAAATATCTTTTGTAGAAAAAAGCACATTTTCCAACTCTTTGCCATAGACCCAATTCAAAACTAAAATCTCTAGTTTAATTACAGCATATGTAAAACTTCAAGAATTCAAAAAATAAATGAAAATCTTGGAATTTTTGCAATGTATGCTACAAGACAATTAATACTTTTAATCTGTTTAAGAACAGTATTCACTGACAAAGATACTTGGAAAGAAATAATATTGGGTATTTAAAAAAAATCTGTAAACATTTCAGAAATTCCACTCTTGGAGTAGAATTTGCAACTGTGCCAGTAATTAAACGTATGGCACTCTGGAAACAGTATGCAAATGAAGGCATTTGAAGGCAGTTAATAAGCAAGATATTGCCTATATTTCCAAATTTAGATGAATTTACAGAATGTACAGAAAATCACTCAACTTCCTCTCATGACTCAGACTATCTTTTAAGATTTGTCTTGGAGATCAGGCAGTACCCTTCTTTTTAAATATATGAAGTGCAAGGTTTTTTTAAATGTGTAACAATCAGCGTTTACTTTATCCAGGGTCTCTGACACGGCATTTGGTGGTGACAATTTGTCCACTATTAGCACCCACCAGGGTCCCTCAGTTTTATCTTAAGACGAAAAAAAAAACCCTGAGAGAGAAAGAGAGGGAAAGTGCCATGGTGCAAAGCAAAGTGCCAACCTTCAGCATCATCTTTATGTCCAAGAAAGTAAAAATGGTGGGCAGGCCATTTCTAGTATGCCCATCTACTCAGAAAATGGACACAAGTAAGTGCAAGCAATAGGTTTTATGGACATGGTAGGTAGATTCTGATAGGTTGGTGCTTTGAAATGGGTTTTAGCACACATGGTAACCACTGTGGGTGGACAAGTCCCCCAAGCCATCATTTAATTTAATTGTATTTATTTGTTTCAAGATTCATAAGGCTGCCCAACTCAGACAGTATGACTCTGGGTGGCATACACCATCTGTAACAGATCCTCAAAATTGCAACATGCCTACCACTGGTGATTCCTAGTTTCTGATGTTCAGAAGAGAATTTTAAAATGTGCTATTTGTTAGTGTTTTCAGTACTTCATACTGTATTTAATTATTCTAACTCTTGTGATTTTTTAAAATTTAGTTTCATACAATGATTGGAAGAAGATAGCAGTTTCAACCAAATCTACTAGAGAACTGGGGAACAGAGTAAAGGAAGTTGCAAGAGGAGGAAGAATCAGAAAAAGTCATTACCTACCTATACCGGTTAGACCTTTTGTTGGATCATAATCCCTTCAATTCATGAAAACCTAATGTAATCCAAACTAATATAGTCAATGTTAAAACTGAACTGTGTTGACTGTAACTTGCAAATATTAAATATAGCCAACATATGCCTTTCAAATATACAGTTATTAAATTGCAGGGTGTAAACAAACAAACAAACAAACAAACAAACAAAGGTTGAATTTCAGGGGAGGGAGGGAGGGATAGAAAGATAGACAGACAGACAGACAGAGGTTGTGTTTTTAATCAAATTTCCAAGGTCTCAATCCCAAATATCTCTGAAACCTTTCTTCTTTCCCCATTTATAATTTCTTTGAATCCAATATATTCCAGATTTTGAAAATTATATAATTCAGAACACACCTTTTTCTCTTACCTATCAGAACAACAACAGCTCCTATTACCAGTCCCAAAACCAATATCACTGGTGCAATAAGTAACTTCCCACCTGAAAAATAGAAAAGAAGAAAAGATTATATTTCAAACCATGCTATTTTAATTTCTGTTGGGGACAAATTTAGCTTTAAACATTAAATATTTAAGGAACATGCATACCATTTCACTTACATGAGAAAATGCCAAAACATTTTGCCTTTTGTGAATGTAATTATCCCCTATAATGGAGAAAACGTTTATCCATTTATTTAATTTACACAATTTATGGGCCACTCAACTCCCAATGACTGGAGGTCACTGCTTCTTAAATCTAACTGCAGTTGCACACAAGGAAGTGGGATTTCAACAGAACTAGGTTATGGGGAGGGAAATGAACTTCCCTTATCTTCTCTATGGAAATTGTACCATTTGCCTAGGATTAAATTTCAAAACTACTCACAAGACTGAAAATCATGCTATTAATTCAATATGTAATTAGCTCTTTACAAAACCCTGTGGTAATTGTTTTTTAAAGTCATGGGAACTTCTACTCTGGGTTTTTTCCCCCCCTCTCTGAAGAAAAGATGATGACAGAGGGTGAAAGTGCACAATTGCAGAGTCTACTTCATTTTTTTCTAAGAGTAGCTTAGAAACACACCCAAGATATTTGCACTTTGCGGAACAAACGTATTGCCTGTCAAATGTGAGCTGTGCATATTTATTCCAGGTATCAGTCAAAAATCAAACACTGATTCCAAGGAAGCACATTCAGTAACCGAGCAATTCACCTGGCAGCTGTTATTCTTTGTTACTTTTAAATAACAACGAACAACCATTTCTGATACTTGTGAATAAAACAGATATACATACCCAAAACATTTTTGTCATGAATTTCAGTATTCTAACTGGATTTTAGTATAATATAAACTCATTGCACTTATTTAACAAAACTTTATTTTTATCTCCCACCTTTTCTTACTGCTTTCCACAATACAAGTATATGTCCTTCATTCTAACTAAATCATGATGAAATTGTGAACAGAATTTCTTCTATTACTGGTATCTTTTATATAGTTGCAAAATTCATTTCACCTACAGAATACTTAAGTTCCACAAAAAAGTATTGTCCTAAGAGAATTTTTTGGGAAACCTACTGCTTTAATGTTACCTTTAAAGGACTCCATGTCATTATTTGTGAAAAGTACATAAAATCCAAATAGATCAGACTAGGACTATAAAAGATTGAAACTGTTTCCAGAACCCCACCTATGTTAGTCTTTTACTGCAAACTTAAGTCTTGCAGCGTTTTCCAGGGTGACACATTTATTCTTGCACAAGGTCAGATCAGCACCACACCTTGGCATTCAACCAAGAGTTGGCTGTTTCAGAAAGCCTTTGGGGATTGAGGATGTGGTGGGCCCTATCCATGCAGTAGCCGACTGTTGCTATTAGGACTCTTCCTAAGTTTATCAATAGCTAGGAAACTAACTGCTACTGGGTTCTGGTAGGTTCCCCCCCCCCCCTTAATTCTTTCAATTTTACTTTTCTATTAGGGAAAGCCACCCAGAGCCTTTCTGAAATTCAGTAGCCTTTATATCACAGAAATAAGTACATTTTCTTAATCACTGTCCACAACAGTTTACGCAATAAATAAATTTGCTAGCCTTTAAGCTATCACCTGATTGTTTAATGTATATTCTCCTAAATATTGTATTTCCCAACTCTAAAAATAACAATGGAAATGTTTCAAAGCGTATCAGTTAAAAATAAGAGGGCAGTTTTTGCATGTTCAGCAGACTCTCTAGAAGTGCAGAGGTAAAAGTTTATAAATTTAAAACAGAAATTTAAAAAATCCCCAAACGTCTATAATTGATGGCCAACGATAGTCTGAATCTCCAACATCACCTTCGTGGTTCTACCATGGTGCCTCCCTTGGTGCCAAACAACAGATTTCACTTGATTTACTGATTTATTTTACATCCTTTTAATTGAAAAATAATAGTGGGAAGTTGGTATGTTGTAACAAAAGTACCAGCTTCAGACAGAAATGTTAACATCTAATAATGCTACTGGGCTCTGCATAGACCCCGGAGGCATTCTTAGAAAATAAAAACTGAGCTTTGTTTGAAAGTATGCTCACCTGCAAATTGATTATTTAAATCTGCTGAAGAGACACAGAATATAAGTTAGCTGGATAAAATAAGAGGAACACAGTGCAGAAAAAGAACAATGAGTATGACCAGGCCATAGTGAGTTATCTTGAAGGAGGGAAGAATCAGAGCTGGTGAAATGTAAATCCCCTATGTAATCCCATATGCTATATACAGTACATGAATATTTTCTGTTATCTTTTCCATTTCTCTTTACTATAGAAGACCTAAATAGGATTTAAAAATGCTTCCACATGAGGTGTGGAAGGAAAATACCACCCCTTCCCCCTTTTGCAATACTTTTTATTTTTGGGTAAGAGGTTTACTCCCTTGGAAAATGATGGTGAAGGCTTCCTGTTTTTTTAATTAAAGTTAAGCTCACATTGCAAAAAGCTTGATGACATTTAGCATGCTGCTGCAAAGTGTTTTGATAAGGCAACTAAAACATGATTGTGAACACTACATGATGCTATCCCAGGGGCATTCTTATCTCTGTGAATCCAGTCATCTGTATTCATTAGGAACACTTCAGGGAATGTTGCTCCATAATCAGAGTTTCGTTTCTGGAACACTAGAACATGAACTTAAGTTTTGTTTTGTGTGCATGTTATTTTTCAAAAATAATTATCTCAAATGCTCACTGCCTTTTTCAATGTTCACTGCTATTCTGTTATATGCTGTCCTATAACCGACTGCATTCCATTTCATTTCAGTTGTTCTATGTAAAAAGATGTTATCTTTTCTTTCCTGGGATCCTGTGGGGCAGATAATGTGTTGTAGAAAAAGCAGTCAGGGCCACGCTTGTTAAGCAAACAAGCCAGCAGACAGGACGGACAGCAAGCCAATAGACAGTATAGACAACAGTATAGTAGACAACCAAGAACAAAGTAGTTAGAGGTAAAGTAAACTTCCCCCAATGGCCTTTATCAGAGCCTGCATTCCATCTATTGTAACATAAATGCCCAGGTCTTATAACATATTATCCAATCGCTGAATAGTGCAAGTTTGCTTGTATTACATACATATAAGAGATAATAAAAGACTGCTCTCCAAGGCATTGGCATCTGATTCTGTGGTGCAGATGCACTGGCTGTTGTTAAAGAAGATGCAGTAAAAACTTTTTTCTTTACAGTATTTTTTGGGTAAAGGAATCAATTTTCCAGAATAACTGGGTGCCACAAGTAGAATTGGAAGTGGTTGACTGGTGAACAGAAACTGGTGCCCACAAACGATTTAATTCTTACCCCTTGCTCTCATTCCTCCCTGATCCCCTCTTGAATTCAAACCCAGAAAAGGGAAAGTATGGTTAAACTGGTCAAAAAAAAAAATCAATATCCAGGTTTGCTTCTTCCCCCAATCCTGGGTGAGTCTGTGGCAGAGGCTCAGCAATTGGTCTTTAGACCAGGTCATCAGTATTCTTAAATTCCATCCCTGAATATGGGGTCAGAAGGATTGAAATACCTGAAATGGTCACTGATCCAGTTAATGCAAAATAATTGTGGAAGCAAGAGTGCGAAATATGTACACAGATGGAATGGATGGACACCTAGTAATCCTCAAGACAATTTCTGGGCACCTTCGAGTCAGATAAATGTTTTTATCTTAAAAGAGCAGCAGTAGGTATAAAAGGAGGTAGAAGTATGATGAAGACTTATAAGTGGAAAAGAAAAAGATGTTAGGAGAAAACATGAGACGGATTAAAAGCCTGCAGGAAATAAATAGCTGATTAAAAAGTCAACTGGCAGAAGCAAACATTTCATTAGTAACAATTCAACTGCCCTCTTTCATACCAGCTTCTAGACTTTATTCTCAGTTGCCTAAAACAGGACATGGTCAGTGTGCACATGCCTACCCTAAGAATATTTTATGTACTATAGTTTGGCCATCCTTGGCTCAAAAGGAAGCACTGGTGACAATGTTAACAGAGCTACAACTTTACTCACCTATTCGGAGGAAGTGATTGTACCCCTAACCTCAGACATACCAATCTCTACTCCCCCCATTCAGATTTGGTAAATACCACATCCCTCAGTTAAATATGAAGAGGGACAGTGGAGTACCAGAATGTATGAGACCAGCCTGGGGCTAATCAGGTCCATTGCAACTGCATTGGACTCCAAATGATCTGCACAATATGGTTTTACAATTTCCTAAATTTAATGCAGTCCTCAGAAATTTAAGCTGTATTTTATGTTTATGACCATACATGGGCTGACAATTAGTTGTCATGGAAATTTTAGCTCAAGATCAATGCACCCAATTAAAATGTTTGGGTTCTTGGCTAGCCCAACTCCCATGAGGTACAGCAAGCTTGTGTGCTGTTGATCAAAGCTACTGATGAAATGATTTCCACTTCATCTAACTGCATCAAAATTCTTTCTTGTAAGCAAAATCTTTCTGTATCTGTTGCTCAGTTTATTACAGATGTTAAATCAATATTTCAGCATCAGTAACCCTGTTCATGCTTTCCCCTAGGCTATAACTGTGGCTTTTAAGAATGGACTTTTGCTACATTTTTTGACCTAGGCAAAATTAATTAAGCTCAATTGGGAAACAAACTCCTGAAGACATGGGGAGCATAGCTACTCATTGACATTCACAGGAAAATTGTCTGCAATGCTTATGGCAGCACCATCTATACCCAAAATCAGAGAAATGTGCATTTGACCTCACTGAGGTTGAATTCCTAGAGTACCATGCTCTCCTGTCCTTTGATCTCTGTAGAGAATAAAGGAGATGACCTTGAGAGAAATATGCAAGACCATTACATAAGCAAAGAGGGCTGAAACATTCTTTAAGTTCTGGGAAGCAAGGTAGTATCTGGAAGAGACTCAGGCAGGGTCCTCCCTGATTCACTAGGGATTAAGAAGGCGGGGAGTTAAAGCACAATCAGACTTACAAGATTCTGTTGTTATAGACAATCTCAATAAAAGTAGTTCTAGTCTTCCTGTGCAGTTGATTTCTGTGGGGCTGATCTACCTACCTTCCTGTGGGGCTGGCCTACCTACTTAGCCTCATCTACCTTCTCTGTTTATCCAGAGAAACATTTTCAGTGCCAGTAGCTCTGCGTGCAAATGCAACACATCACCCTCTCCTGTCCCTTTCTCTCAATGCTGGCAACTCCATGTGCAAATACACTCACCAGATTTGCCTGTCTTTCACTCCCTCGACTAGCAACTCAGAGCGCAAATGCATATATCATGCTTGCCTGTCCTTGCTTTCCATGCCAGTAACTCTGCATGCCAGCACACAGAGTGCTCCCATTTCCCCTTAAGGATTATTTGGAGAAAAGTGACAACCAAGGCAATTGAGAGAAAGTGCTTCAGAAGAGGATCTGAACAAAAATACAACACCAAGATGTGTGCATGCATGCATTCGCATGTGCATGATAATATACATATACAATGACAAAATCAGCCCCAAACAGTACAACTGCAGCATCAAGTCTACTTTGGGTTTGCAAATGATTCATCTATTCTCTGGTTTTACTTACTTTTCTGATATTTAAGAGACAGTTGGTTTATCTGGTTTATCAATAATATTTAATGAACAAAAAGAACTTGGTCAAGAATCTGCATGGTCAAATGGAGATTCTTCACTGGAACAGAGATCTACAACAGTAGTAAGAGGCAGATTATGTAACATCTCTTATGGTTTTCTTTGTCAGGGGCAGACTGTAGAAACTTGCTGTGAGCAGCCCACAAGCATGAAATGCACAGTGTTGGAACAACTTGGAAGAATTTGAGGAAAAGCTTGGAAGAAAAGCAAGATCTAAAAATCTTGTATACATACTGTATGTCAAAACGTGGTGGGTTTTTAATGCAATCTTATTATGTAAGAAACCCAATACAACAAAAGTAATCCCAGATCAAAATATCAATACAACGTATCATATACACTATAAACACACACACACACACTTTAGTAAGCACTGGAAATGCTACTCTCAAAATGCTTAATTTGTTAGTTGTCCTAGCTCTGCCTACACAGATGTATGCATATCTTATTAGAGAAATTAAATTTAGTCCTGTACAAGTATATATGTTTTGCTGTTTACGGTGAGGCTCACACATGGATGTGGGCTCATGCTCATTCACTCATCTGCATGTTATATCTCTCCTGAAATTAAACCAATTGTTGTAATTTGTTGAATACCAAATAGCTCCCCCTGCTCCCCCATATAAAGAAATTTATTCCGTGGCTTGTTTTACCTCTGAGTACAATACAGAATTAGTAATGCACCATCTGATCTATTATTTAATTCACTTAATTGCATTCAGATGCTGCAGTGCTTTAATATCTTAATACATTTAAAAGTGCTGCATTTTGCTTATTTCCAATCACTGGGATCTGCAATCGTAGCCAAAGCATCGGGAACTTTAGAAGAGAGTCTTGATTTTGCAGCTGGGCAAAAAAAAAAAAAAAAAGTTTAGTTTTACTAAGCACATTTTTTCTTTATGTTCCCCACCCTGTGGTTTAGCAGATGAAGATACAGAAGATGGAATTCTTTTCATAACCTGTCAATAAACTCCCCCCAATACCTACAATTTATAAGGCAAGCTACATTATGCCTAAGAATGATAACTTCCACTGATAATTCAGTTAACATTGCAGCAATTGCTTAATGGAATGGTCAGTACATTTATTTTGTATTTTATTGAGTTACTTTGCCAAGAGCTGCTGTATCATCTCACTAAAAGCAAAACTACTGTTCCAGCTACTAGCATTGTTATTTGTACAGTTAGAGTAATATGAACTCCAAATATTGTGCCCTTAGCCTAACACACTTGTCAGAATTCACACCACTACCAGTATGGCATGTGGCTTCTTACACATTTTCTTTTCCACCTAGTCCTCATGGTTTAGTATTTATTAGCAATGAGCATGAAACTGAGCAAACTCAGGGAGGCAGTGAAGGACAGGAAGGCCTGGCGCAATATGGTTCATGGGGTCACGAAGAGTCGGACCGACTTAACGACTGAACAACAACAAAAGCAGCTCTATAAAATTAAAGGACAAGAAGCAGGGCTCTGCCAACAATGGAATAAAATTGTCAAGGAATTCTCCCTTAATCTTTTTTTAATGATTCTGAATCACAGGCAGACAATCGTCATTTAAGTTTAGACAAATATATTTTAAGACCATCCAGTTTATGTTAAACCCTGCTGCCTATACATTAGACATTCTTTTGTTATGTTCACTATTGCATCATGATCTTGTAAAAGGGTAAAATAAATAAAAAGTCCTAAGAGAGCTATCCTCTAAGTTTCCTGAGCATCGCTGATTCTGATACATATTATGAGGGCTCCTCTAAAGCGCAAAAAACTACACAGCATATAAACTCTCCATCTTTTTAATAGGATGACATCATGATCTGGACAAAGCCCCTGTACCTTGAAACTCAATCTCTATAATAGCAGCACAACTTATGGCACCTATCAGACCCCTCAACAGTATTTATTTAATTTATTACCACTTCTCCTCCTGGAACTCAAGGGGGCTGTACATGAGGACATCTCCCAGAGAGACAAAGGTGAGGGGGGGAGAGAGGAGGGTATGGGTTCTTTTTACTAAGAACTATTTATATACTATTGGTGAAACCTGCTTAATTATAAACCTAGTTCTTTGTAATCCATTTCCTTCTCAGCTGCAAAAGGAAAGAGATGGCCTGATGTCTAATTGGCTTTTAGAAAGGGCCTAAAACCCTAACTTTTTAAACAATCTTTGAAAATTGATATTGTTTTTTAAGAACTCTGTTCTTAATTTTGACTTGATTTTTGTTATAAAATGCTGTTGTCTGTGGTAAAAGTTTAATAAATAAAAAATAAATACCTAAAAGATAAAATGTGCTTAAGACAGAAATATTTGCAAAAATTAAGATAGATATATTAATCAAGAGAGACTGATCTGCTACAATTCTTGCCTAGCATATGATTTCAGGACAGCAGGATCTGTTGTACAAAGATCATACAAACATCTATCTCAATTAAAATGCAAAGAAAATAAGTTTTACTTCAGAGCTCTAGTAAGCACAGAGTATTCCTTCCCATCCTTTGGGACTGGGCAAGATTGGTTAAAAAAAAAAAAATTATTTCAGCAATTTTCCTATCTGAGATTGTTTTTTCTGTTTTTGATGCAAGCTACAAACAAACTCTGATTTACACAAGACATTCAGAATATGTTTCTGCAGCTGAAACTGCACACTTTTCTATTGCCATAGAGACTGCAGCCATGAAATTAAGAGACGCTTGCTCCTTGGGAGGAAAGCTATGGCAAACCTAGATAGCATATTAAAAAGCAGAGATGTCACCTTGCCGACAAAGATCCGCATAGTCAAAGCTATGGTTTTTCCAGTAGTAATGTATGGCTGTGAGAGCTGGACCATAAAGAAGGCTGAGCGCCGAAGAATTGATGCCTTTGAACTGTGGTGCTGGAGAAGACTCTTAAGAGTCCCCTGGACTGCTAGGAGGTCAAACCAGTCAATCTTAAAGGAAATCAACCCTGATTGCTCATTGGAAGGATTGATAATGAAGCTCAAGCTCAGATACTTTGGTCACCTAATGCGAAGAGAGGACTCTTTGGAAAAGACCCTGATGCTGGGAAAGATTGAAGGCAAAAGGAGAAGAGGACGGCAGAGGATGAGATGGTTAGATAGCATCACTGAAGCAATGAGCATGAAACTGAGCAAACTCAGGGAGGCAGTGAAGGACAGGAAGGCCTGGCGCAATATGGTTCATGGGGTCACGAAGAGTCGGACACGACTTAACGACTGAACAACAACAAATAGTAAATGTGGTATACCTGAGTGCCTCTGAAGGACTTAAATTGGGTAAGGGCTCAGTTTATTTTCAGTATGATAGGTTGTAAAGAGAAAGTATTTTTGAGGATGGGCAGGTGTTCTCCACTGAATAAAATAAATAGTAATACATCTATTACGGGATTAAAGATGAAGTTGACACAGAAGATGACCTAATAAGCAGGCACTTTCAGGACTCAGAATTTTTTATGAATTGATACTTGAACCTACAGAATAATCCTAATCATTCTTGTTCTTTCTCTCCTTTCTCTCTCTCTCTCACACACAGAGTGATTATGAGGGAAGTCTGTTTGTTTTAAACAGATTTCACAGATGGTGTTGAACTCACTACTTCTACAGTGCAGTGTCCCTTACTAGCTTAATTGAGGAGCAATCATATTCTATGAGTATGACTTACTCTCACACATGCATGGGAATGCATTCTTAAATTTGAAAATGTTCAAAGAAACATTGCCACAACTAATCTGATTTCCTCATGAAAGATGGAAAAATAAAAAGGAAAGTTTGGAATAATTTCTCTATTCATCAGTTATCACTAATTTTCAAAATATAATAGATAGATAAACAAATTAGTAATCTTTATTCTGAGAAAGATATTAAAGGGAGAGATGACTCAGAAAAATGGAAAATGTGTAAGCCTAGTAGAGACAACCCTATAGTTATAATGTGTAAATGTGTAAGCCTAGTAGATAAACCCTACAGATACAACATGATTTGCATTTTGAAAAAACAGATAAGGCTGAAATGTATAGGAAACATCAGGCTAAATCCATCATTATGCTAGCAGACCTGTTTGTGTAAGTGAAGTTCTCATTTCTCTGCTGTATTGTGCAGTCCCACTACCCAGCTCTTAGAACAGACTTGGGAGTATGAAACTAGGAATATAAAAGAAATCCACTAGAAAATCCTCTAGGAGCAGATTTTCAAGATACATAACTAGCATCTAATTGCATATCTGTATATTTGCATATACAATTTGTTGGAAATGTGAAAAACATGAAGGAACATTTTACCATGCATGGTGAACTTCTGAAAAAGCAAAAAGAAAAAGAAAAGAAAAGAAAAAAGAAACAAATACATACGATAATACAAAGAATTTTGAAAACTAATATTGAGATGAAACCAGAACTGTTTTTATTGGGACTTATGGATAGTCAGTTAGAAAAGACTTGTGGAAGATTGATTTTATATATGGTAACTGCAGCAAGATTTTATATGCATATCAAATCGTGTTTGTACCATTATTTCTAGCTCTACAGTAGATGCAGAATTAGGAAGTCTGACAAATATACTTTAGGAAGAGATTCCCATGGTAGTGACTCTCATGTTTTGAATCACAACATACAACAAAAATTTATGTTTGGAGGAGGAATGTTTATTATTCTACATGTTAATGAAGAATAAACTTTAGGTTTGCTATCAATGGCAATTACTTCATAGATACAATTCCCTGAAAGGTCTTATCGCCCACTTACCGCAGACAGAGCCTCTTACTAATCTCCTTAAATGTGGACTCTCAGGGAGGTAGCGGTATTTGCATCCAAATATACTGAGGTTTGATGTATGATCTCCAAAGAAACGAAGCTGGCGGTATCTCTCCCCACAGCGGTAACAAAAGTTAGTGTTGCATTGTGAGCAAGTCATATGGTCACAACCTTCTGTTCTCTGAATATGAATCTTTAAAAGTAAAACAGGTGGGAGGGAGAGATAAAAATATTGTTTAAAAAAGAGGATTCCACCCAACACTTAACTACTTCAATAGTTTTATGAGAAATCATCCAATAAATCCTGAGGAAAGCTACTATTTTACTGATAAAGAGACTTATAGGAGAAGCTAAAAGGCTGCTGCAGTTAAGTTTTTAAATTACTGTTTAACCCCACAACAATTCATAAACTTAAGGGACTGGTTATTTGTTCTGTAACAATTACACAAATATAAGTTAAGCCTAGGAAAGACAGTTAAAGTGCTACAAGGGTTAAGAAGTTCAAGAGAATTGACAAGATTTTTCAGCAAGTCAGAGACTTCCCAGACAAGCATTCCAAACAGCCAAGGAGGGAAGTCATTAATTCAAAGACCATCACCAAGCAGTTGCTAGAGAAACCCTCTGTCTAAGTCTTTGGACAGAGTCACAGGTTTATATTTATATAGTGTCATTGGCAAGTTTTGGAAGGTAATTAACAGTACGAGTCTATGCCCAGATACAGACTACACATACATCAACAAAGACTCCACAATGCACATAGAGACTGACTCTAGAAAAGCTGAAATTTTGGATATTAAAATAATGAATTTAAATGCATTTAAAACATATATTCTGTCTCCCATAAATTCAATGAAAACTTGGTTCTTTTGATTTTTTTTTCTTATTAAATTATTGTGTTTCTAGTTTATTAATGTTTGGTTACTGAGCAAATTCCATTCAACTATTTATCTATTTAACAGCATGCGTCTGTTGCCCCAACTGGAAACCCTGAGTGGCTCCCAATAATAAAATATACAATAAAAGGGTTAAGCAATAAAACACCATAAAAACAAAATCATAATACACTATTTAAATGTTTTTAAATCTACAAAGCATAATCAAATGAGTGCATATACAACAACTCACAGAGTCCTGAAAAGTGCTAATCTTATTTTTTACTATTTAGAAGCAAATCAAGATTCTAGGTATTTTATGTGTGAAAAACATTCCCCATTAGTACAGTACAAAATATTTTAGATTCTACTTCAGATGACTGTGGAGCAATATTTTTGCAGTGCTTCTTTTCTGTCTCACCTAAATTTGTGAGATAACAGCTTTCCCCACCCTTAATTTTTAATATTTTATGCAATTCAATATACTTTTCTTAGTATGAAGAATTCACAAAGGACTAAATTTTAGAAGTTTTTATATTGAAAATAACAGACTTCCTTGAAAGTTTTTAAAAAGAATGGGAAGAAATTTTAACCTGATGAAATCCATTGGACTTTTCAGTTGCATAACTTGATCAGAAAGTGACTATAAAAATAATTCAAAAGTTAAGATACATCTCCTTAAAATTGCAGTATATTCATCAAAGTATTTTTAAATTGTACTGGAAAGTTGTAATCAAATTGATACATATTATCATCTCTGCTGGTAAAGTACACTTACTCATTCTGATTGAAAGTTTTTGAAGAAATTGGAAAAATAGCATGTGGTAATTAATTTTAGTGTCACTTCATTATGAATTTCTTCTTCCAGATTATAATATGGTGCAAAGTATGAAATAAATTCAGTATCTGTTATTAACTACCATATTTACTGCAGCAAATCACTGGAAAGCTAAAGTACATCCTTTTTTTAATTAGCAGTATTCAAAACTTTGGAAAATAGTAGCAGAGGGTCTTGAATAATCCTTTACTTGAATTCTATACTCAATTTCATATCCTATAATATTAAAATAGTAAGCCTGCCTTGACATTAAAAATAACAATTGCAGACTAGATACAAATTGTTAACTAACCAAAATAGTCATTTGGTTTATAGTCTCTTCTGCAGTAACCAAATAGATTAGTTTATTTATAATAAACACAAGGATTGTATATGAAAACAATGCTGAAAATTTGAAATGTCATTTTCAAATCAGGACAAGTGTTCCAAAATATTCCACTTCTGTTTTATAAAATGAGAATGCAGTTTGTAAAAACAAGCAGAACCAGTTGGTGGAAACATGTAGCATATTATCATCCTTAGAACATAAAGCACAAGTTTACTCAATAAAAATTCTTGTAGTGTGTAGAAAGTTCGTTTTCACTGCAATTTTCAGTGTTGTTAAATGAAGAAACTTGAAATGCTTTTTATTCCCTCAGATAGATTTTGAGTTCTGTATTTGTAAAACCATCTAACAACAGCTGTTTAGCATACAGGCTGCATCTTCAGTAGAAAAATCATCTTCTATTTTCAGGCTAGTATTTGATGACATTATTTTCCTATTTACTGCCTAAATACTATTTATATACTTCATTGTCAACGTTTTGCCTTAATTTTACTTAAATGAGTGTAAGAAGCCTCATTGTTTCAATAACTTTTAGACAGCTCCTACAAAATAAATTTGCATATTCCAACTTTTCAACTCATTTATTCATGTAAAAGCAGAGGTCAGAAATACTGCCCACAGGGATGAGGGCAACCATCAATTAGTGACCCCTCAAAATTTTAGATTTGGTGTTTTCTCAAGATGCTCAGTGATGGAGGAGAGCACCCAAGCCGTGAAATCGTGATGATGCTCATCCTGAAAATATCACTGACCCTTCATATACAATATGGAAACTAAGCTACACTGTAATTCACCTGTTAAAAGCAAACAGTAAAAAAAAAAAAACAACTGAA
The DNA here is from genome assembly GCA_030867105.1 of Liasis olivaceus. Lineage (NCBI taxonomy): Eukaryota > Metazoa > Chordata > Lepidosauria > Squamata > Pythonidae > Liasis > Liasis olivaceus. The sequence goes on along the minus strand of CM061349.1, from coordinate 239,602,703 downwards.
TGTCATAATGAAATTTAAAAGTGTTTTTAAATTAAAATAAAATAATTTGTTTTAATTAAAAAAAATTCACATAAAAGCTACACTGCACTGACCTTTAAGAAATATGGGACAAATCTTGGTAATTCAGTTCACCTTTTATCAATAACCAACATTAATACTTTAAAAAAAAATGGCAGTATTTTTCAGTATGTTAAATGTAGATTTCTTCTTCTGAAAAGTTCAGTTGAAATTTCTTTTTCCCAACTTCCAATCAGTAATGTCTTGAAACAGTGAAATGCAATTACATTACCCAGAATAGTGTATCCTCAGGACTTGCCATGAAATATATCTTAGCTTATTCCAAAAAAGTTGGAAATGAGGGAGGGAAAGGATATTTAACCATTTTCTTTTGGTCCTCAGTTCAACATAAAGAGACTGATAAGATCTGTAATATCAACAGATGGTAGGGATTCGTTTTCTCAGTTTGATAAAACCTCCTTAATAGGTGCCAGTTCTACTGTACTAATTGACTTTGCCCAGGCACTTCACAGAATACTGAAAGACCTTGCACTGTTTCCTTACCTTGCACTTTGGACACTTTTGAGCATTTCTTTGCCCATGTTCAATTTCATTGGCCCAATGACGCAGCAGTTTGTCTCCCTTTTTGAACTCTTTGCAGTTGACACCTTCATGCCACGGAGAGTGGCACTTAAAGCACCACACAAATTGGCAGGTTGGGCACTGGATCTGTTTAAGTAAGAGCATAAAGCAATAAAAATCTAAACAGTTGGAGAAAATGGCCACTAAGTGAGGTTTGGAAACCATAACTGAGCTCCTTCTTGCATGAAAATTACAAGGGGGTAGATGGTGAAGACATGTATTAGGAAAACCACCTAATAATTCTGCAGCTTTTTATTTACTTGCACATTAATATGAAGCTCTTAAGATGCCTTACCAATTGGAGAAAAGGACATTTCACTGGGTATGAATCTTGCTGGCAGCTTAGACTGATGACATTCTTTTGAAACCAGAGGGTGGTCACTGCAGGCTGACCTCCCAAGCATCACCACATTAATTCCAATTACTTCAACTATTGTTACCACAAAACCTATTCTATCACCAACATTAGTGCTCTAACCAAAATTGGAAGTCAAGTAGTAAAACATCCGTTTATTATTACTAGCTTATGTTGTTTATTTCATTATCTTTTCACTGAGCACCAACTAGAGACTACCTTTACCTTAGGAAATTGAACAAATATACAAAAAGTTGGAAGTTCTTGTTAGCAATCAATTGAACAATGGTACATGGAAAACACTAATCAGTATTCAGTCTTCAGTAGATATACAGAGGACAGGCCTTCCCCCAAGTTAATTAAAAAGCTAAATTGCAATGTTTAGTTTAATTTACATTTGTCCTGGTGATGCTCACTTTCTTTTTGGAACCTTACCTGCCCCCTGGACCTGATGCCTGGCAGTCAAAGGCTGTGACCCTCCAGTTTATAAAAGGTCGCATGCCCCTGACAGAAGGGATTATCATCAAAGCCTACTTAATGAAACAAGAAGCTTTCAATATTACAATAAATGGGATCTGCAACAAATCTTCAGGTGTACCCTTATACAGTAATAAGAGTTCACTGACTTGTAACAGACATCCAGGAATTTTGTTCGCCTTTGTGTCATATGCAAATTTTCCTCAAAACATACCAATTGTTTTCATTATGAAAGCTCATTGTTCATGTTTAAGTATTGTAATATATGAAAGTACTATTATTCTTATAATGTTTTGGTGGTAAACTTTAAGGAATAAAGGAGCCTGAGTTTTAGTTGTTCACTATAGGCCAAACATAATTATGTAGTTTTCTTTGTATGCTTATATTTACTTTTCCTCTAAGAAAGCAAATCTCACAAAATGAATAATGGAGACTCTCTGCTGAATGCTTCAGGTGTTCTACTCCTAAGTATGCAAACACACTCAGCCTTCACTCCATTCATCACCTGCTTTCATGCCATTACCTGGGGTACTGCAACAAGCAAATCTCAGACAGGTCTTAACTTTTGTACAAATCCAAAAAATCAGCTGTGTTAGATTTATTGTGACATGCCAAAGGAAAACTGATATCAGGTGTTTATCTTTCCTTATTAATATCAAGATCACCAATTTATCTTGATATTAGTAAGGTATTTTGATAGAACATGTAGCTATTTGTCTGCAACAGCCTGTATATCAGGATTATGGATTTTGTTGCAATAGAATAAATGTCTTGCAAGATTCCATTCAGATTCAGCAATCATCCTATTAATCTGACCCTTGACTGAGGCCATTTCTCTTGCATGAGGTTTTGTACTCATGAGAATTTACTTAGCAAAAAATATCAGGTTTCTACAGGCTCCAAAAATAAGGCAGAGCAAAGCTGGTAGAAGAACATTAATCAAACAGAGATCAAGTTCATTATGTCTTCCTGGTCAAGACACAGATCTATTTTATTTTAATTTTTGGAACAGAATTTTATATATACAACTACTATTGCTTGAAATAACAATAGGCAAACTGTATAACCCACAACAAATGAACTTAACTATAGATTTTTAGTTCTAGGTACTTTCCATAGCCACTGACTATGTCAGGATTGCTAGCTATATTTGTTTATCTGATTTATATCTTGCCTTTCCTTTGTCTATGCCTTTCAAGTAGGGATATACAAATCCCTATTTTCTCTTACCATAAATGACTGAGCCCCAGTGAAATGGTGTGTTTAAACTGTTGTAATAGTACTGGGGAGTACCATGTGCAAGATCATCCCAGCCATCAAAGCTCACTGGGCCAGTTGCTACAGTGGAACCTCGGTTCACGAATTTAATTCGTTCCGTGACTCTGGTCGCGACCCGAAATGGTCGCGACCCGAATCAAATTTTCCCATAAAGTTCAATGTAAATACAGTTAATCTGTTCCGACCCCAAATTTGGTCGCCAACCGATTTCTGGTCACAACCCGAGTCAAATTTCCCCATAAGGTTCAATGTAAATACGGTTAATCCGTTCTGAACCATGTTTTTTTTTTTAAAAACTGCAAAAATATGACACAAAGTACAGTACGAAGAGAGAGAAAGCTAACCTTGCTCGGGAGGGAAAATGGCCGCGCTTCCTGCTCGGAGGGAGAGTCCCCTCCCTACAGGAAGTCGCGACCATGTGACACGGGAGGGAAAATGGCCGCGCTTCCTGCTTGGAGGGAGAGTCCCCTCCCTACAGGAAGTCGCGACCACATGACACGGGAGGGAAAATGGCCGCGCTTCCTGCTTGGAGGGAGAGTCCCCTCCCTACAGGAAGTCGCGACCATGTGACACGGGAGGGAAAATGGCCACGGATCCTGTTCGTCACCCAATCCGGCGTTTGTGACCGGAGGTAAATTTTTGCGGCCGGAGCTGGTCGTGACCCGAATTGTTCGTGAACAGATGCGTTCGTGAACCGAGGTTCCACTGTATCTCTTAATCCCAAATCTACCTCACAGATTTGAAAGAAAAAAAAACCTGAGGGAGTGCTTTCTATGTTGACATGAATTTCTAGCGAAAAGGTGTACAATAAATCAAATGAATGAATCAATGAATCAATGAAAGTTCTTTCTGGTAACATATTTGTGCAGAGACACTATTCACATATCATATTTTCAACAGAATATGTTATAGTTTTAAAAATCAGAAATATTGTTTGAATCAAGCCACTGCATTTTTTGCAGCGATCAAGACCAGAAATGCTTTGATGAGTCCTCTTCTTAGAAATTATGTAACACACTCTGGGTAATTATCTGTAATTATCCTTCCAAGCTGGTCTTCTACCCTTCCAAGTCTGCAATATTCTATCCTTGGTGGCAGCTATTGAGTTGTACTCTCTGCTTGTCATGCAGTAACTTAAAAAAAGCAGCTGACCTTTGAAATATTAATAATCATATATAGATATGGCCTAGCTGAGAAAGTTGTGCTTTTAATGTTGAACCAAAACCTACTTTTACAACAGAGACATCTGGTCACTTGAACAATATGAGATAAATTTTAATATCAAATTAGTGGTTATATTCTTAACCCTAGCCAGACATAAGCTGCTTATAGTTCTTTAATATCACTAAACTGGCTAAGCATTTTTTTAACGAACTGGCTATGTGCATTTGCACAGAAAAAGTGTAAAATTTAGAATCAGTAAAATACTGAAGGTAAAGGACAGAACACTAACAGATTTACATTGCAAGCTTAACATGTACCATAAGCTGCAAAGTATTCTCCTGCTGGGTGTTTAAGTCTGAAAGAAACAGCTGGTATAATCTACTGCTTTTACAAGATCAGCCACTGAAGGTAATCTGCATCAGTATCTTCACTATATGCAAAGAGTAGTGAAGCTTAGCATTCAAAGAATGATAGCCAATGGCTTTTATTTTTGATGTCAGCAAAACTGAATCCATCCTGCAAAATCTGCCTGCAGAAGAAAAGCAGATCATATATATCTGTCTAAAAATATGGATTATTAAAGCTGTGCAAAGCATTTTTTTAGATTTTTTTATCTTGCCTTTATTATTTTTATAAATAACACAAGGCGGAGAACATACCTAATACTCCGTCCTCCTCCTATTTTCCCCACAACAACCACCCTGTGAGGTAGGCTGGGCTGAAAGAGAGCGACTGGCCCAAAGTCACCCAGCTGGCTTTCATGCCTAAAGTGGGATTAGAACTCACAATCTCCTGGATTCTAGCCTGGGACCTTAACAAGGGGCACTTTGCCAAGCACTGGTGCAAATGAAAGGCCTCTCTTCAAAGTGCTCAGTATCTACATCCTCTGGAAGACTCCACAGGACTATCTTAAGGCCCATCCCAGGTTGTTTCAACAGGTATCTGCAGCCTAAGCAACTTTGCCAGCGTTCTCTATGGAAAGGTTGTCTATGCAAATACACAGCCTGGGAAGACCATTGAATCAAGCAGGTGATCCTTGAAAAGGCTGCAAATACCGTGATTATTTGAAGAGGACTGCTTTACCAAGTACCCACATGCAATGCTTTGTACAGTTTATCTAATAGGATACAAAAGTCTAGGAATTAGCCTGGTTCCCTCCAGATGGACTTCAATTTTCATCAGCTCAGCCAACATGGTCAGTAGTTAGGACAGTAGGTCTTGCAGTGTACAACATCCAGACGGCACCAGATTGCCTATCTCCAAGGTTTTACGTGTGAAGACTTTCTATTCCAACTGTGTTTCACACTGTCTTTCAACCTAATATATCTGACAGGGTTGATGTTATGTGTAGAAATGGGAGGAGACAATGCTATGTATGCTGACGTGAGCAGGATATAAATCAAATAAATAAATAAATAATCAGAAAAAATTGTTTTTAAGAAAAAAAAACAATGCACAGAAATCTACAAGTAGTAGTTCAAGTGTATATCCCAACTACCTGTGAATCTCAAGCCTTATTTTAGGAAAACAAAATACATCCACCTAATGTCACACTCCTGGATTTTCTCACTGCATGTCTTTCATGAACAACTGGCACGCAAATTTAATTTTGATTTTCTTAAAGTATCATAATGGATTTCCAAAGGATAATTCCAACAATACTATTCAGGTATCATGAGCTAAAGAGCTGAATTGCAGTTCAGAGCTCACAGGCATTTTGTACATTTTCTTAAATCGAAGTTTGTTGTCATGTCCACAGTAACAAATTACAGATTTGCAAGGCATAGCAACTATTAGGAAGCTAAGAAAGCAAGCCTTTAAAGCAGTACTCCCCAATGTGCTGGCCATATTGGCTAGACAGCAACAGCAGCTTAGAGAAGACTATTTTAAGAAATGAAGAGGGTGAGGGAGGAGCAAGGATACAAGTCCACAACACATTCCAAAGTTCCAACTCTTAATCTTGAATCTGCTTTTTTAGTAGCTTCAATATGATTTAAGAAAAACACAATTCAAGAGAGAATGTAGAATATAAAACACAGCAGCCCTAAAACAAAAATTAAGAATGCAAAAAAAAAAAGAGAGAGAAAGAAATCTACTCATAAAGTGCCCTGTAATATATAAATATTTTCAAAGACTGCTTTTCCAAGAACACTCTGCCTTTTGTATCTAATTACTTGCTAATTCTGTATTATCAATGTGATGAAATGTTACAATAAAATCTAAATATTAGGCCTGTGCAGTGTTTCAGATTCAGTTCCAAAAAGGCTCTTTAGTGAATATGAGAACATAGCACTGTCTGAAACTCTTTAAAGCAGAGGCATCTTTTCCCAGGATCATGTGGCTGTCTTCTATAGCTGCCATGCATTTCTGTGAATGGGCACAATTGTTTTAAAGAGTTACAGACAGAGGCTACATTTGTACACCCTCCCGAAACACATTTTTGGAACCCAATCTGATGCATAGTCTGACTAAATATAAATTATTTCCATATGATTTATGGAACATTATTCTTATCTAAGACTGTTTACCCATACCTACAAGTTAGTGGGAAAAGTATGGGGAAACTTAACATTTACTTAAACTGACACGTTAAACTCAATTTTGGTCAGCCAACAAAATAGCAGCATTATGTATCAGAAACCTTGATCCCTTGGTGGGGCCTCTCTAGACCTCTGTTCTATAAAGCTCTATGTTGAAAAACAAGCTAGAAAAACACCCAGACTTACGTACCATACTCAGCATTTTAACAAACCTTTAAACATCTGTTTGTATTTACTGCATCCTGCTGGCAATGAATTATCTACAATTGCAAATTCAAAAATCAATGAACATACCCATGAGTTTGGACTATGAGTTAATAATATATCAGTGCCACATTAAATATTACAAGAAGAAAATACGTTATACATTTCTATTCCAATCCTTAATTTGTTGTCCTGGTACTTTAGCTCACTGAGCCATTGATTCCAAATCTTATTCTTACTGTTATATAGTCTTTTAAATTACTCCAGCATCATACATAAGCACTAAAAATGAGAATCTAAGGCAGAACTCTATGCTTATATTACTGAGAATTCTTTCTACTGGATATACCATTTTTTTAATCTGGGATTCTACATATCAGTATCTCCTCATGCATATTTTTAGAGTATATTTTTAAGAAAAATACTCTGCACATATTAACAACACATATCCATTATTGTCCCATTATACTAAGCTTATATTCCTGTATTCTTGAAGGCATTATCTACTAACTACCATGGAACTCCAGACAGAAGTGGTATGAAAAAATGGCATGAAAAAATCAGAATGCCCAAGAGTAATGCCCATCATGTACCTTAAGATGAAGTCAATTCCAGTGCAGTTATCAAATCACAAAGGTAAAGCCTGAGAACTCCGTAAAATTCAACTAAGTACTCATACAATACTTAAAGTAAACATTGTAGAGACCACCAAATACTTAAGAATGTAAGAACTGCCCAACTTCATAAAATATTGCAGACCATATGGCTATTTCCACATGTAGACAAAAAGACATTCAAAACTTAAGAATTAACATAGTAACTGACTAGTTAGTCCAGATAGATTAATGGCTGTCTAATACTGGGTATGAAGCTATATATTTATAATCTAAAAACACAGCTTACATGAGATTCCAGTAAGAGAAGAAAGCCCATTTAAATGCCCACCACATCCTGGCCTAATTTTGCTGCTCACAGCTCTGCCATTTAATCCATAGCTCGTGTGAGCATGCTCACTTTGTACTTGTTCTCCGTTTTGGTAGGGGTCGGAATATGACCTCTCTTCTTGAAGGTTGTAAAGTGCTTGCATTGAGGGCATGGCTTGGTGCTTGAGCCAATACGGCCAAGTTCCAGGAAGTATTTATATTTGATGATGTCATCATGTGGCAAGTTGAAGAGGATGGTGGTTTCATCCAGATGTTCACTGCACTCTGTAATTGGACATGGGATATCTGCTTGCCCCACCTGTACCTGCATATAAAGAGAAGAATGTGTTAATACATCGCAAAAGTAACCATTCAAAAGATTCGATTCAATTCAGCTAGTCTTCACTTAATAACTGCCCCGTTTAGTAACCATTCGAAGTTTGACAGTGCTGAAAAGTAACTTTACGACTGGTCTTCGCACTTATGACCGTCCCCATGGTCATGTGATCAAGGTTTGGGTGCTTCAAACCTGAACAGGCATTTATGACCTTTGCAGCATCCCATGGTAACATGATTGCATTTGCACGCTTCACAGCCGGCTTCCAACAAGCAAAGTCAATGAAGAAGCTGGCAATAAAATCACAAGTTGTGGTCATGTGATGTCTTGCTTAATGATCACATCGCTTAGCAATGGGGTTGCTGGTCCCAATTGTGGTCATTAAGTGAGGACTACCTGGTATAAGACAATGGGTTTAACCTAGTAACAATTTACCGTGTGTAAATATATTCAAGCTATATTTACAAAATAAAAGGAAAAAACACCAGAATCCATTTAACACCATTATGGAACAGCCTAATATAGGAATTAGAAGCCATGGTCTTCTAGAGTCCAGAAGTTGCTTAACTGAGACAGCCCAGCAACACAACCAGTGCTGAGGAAATGTGGGGAGATGTAATTCATCAACATCTAAAGATAATCCCTGCCTCCATGTTAGTGAAGAGTAGAAGAGAAAATAAAAAAAATAAAATAAAATCATAATTTTGAATGCATTTCATTCACACATCTTTATATTAGTTGTTGTAACTGCTTGCAAAACAAATCCAAGAATTGAAAATAAAGATTAAAGCGGTTTTTTTATCTCTCATGTTTGCAGATTTTAAATTTTAAAAAATCTCAAGAATTATCAGTTACCTACACAAATTAATCTCTACAATATAACAGCGAAAGCTAGACAAATCAAGTACACAGAAAGCATCTACAGCATATGCAGTACATTTTATTTTTCCAGGAATTTCCTTTAAGACTCAATTTTAAATTAAAGCAGGTTTTTTTTCAAACTTATTTCACTGCAGACCTTTAAAAAGCAATGTGTTTCTTATGGAGTATACATTCTGTTTAGATACCGGTTGTAAGCCTAACAAGTTATGTTCATTTAGGAATGACAGAAATTGTAGACATAATAGACATTTATTTATCTATTGAATGTATATGGCTGTCCACCTCAAATACATGCCTTGGGGTGGCTAACAATGCTTAAAACAAGATAAAAATATAACAAAATTATAAATAACATATATAGCAGCCAAGAAAAATCAACCAACAGCAACAATTATAACCATGATATGGGCTCAACCATACATCCAGGGCCTCAGGCTTGATGACAAAACCTTTCTTCAAGGCTTTACGAAAGGCCAGCAGGGTCTGATCTCTGGGGGAAATAATGTTCCAAAGGACAGGTACCACAACATAAACAGCTCTCTTCCTGGTCCCACCAGATGACACTCACTGATGGACGGACCCTGGAGCATGCCTCTCTTGTGTGATCTAACAGAACGGGTAGATTCAACTGGGAAGAGATGGTCCCACAAGTAACCCGGCCCCAAGCCTAAAAATCTTTTTTTTAGGACCTTTCATTTATTCTAATATGAATATTTATACTTCAACTACCATATGTCAGTGTTTCATTTTGACCCAACTAAAATAAATGTGAACAAAGAGGAGAGAAAAACAGTAGCAAAACAGGAGGGTATTGAATCAATTTGTGGAAAAGTACCATTTCAGTTAATATCATATTTGCATTCCACCTCTCTCTCTCTCACATACACACTTCCAACTAAGGCAGATAATAAATTAAAATAATGATCAAAAGGACAAATTCAAAATAATTTGAAGTAAAAACTACGATATTCTCAAATATTAAGTATCGTATTTTTCCAACTATAAGACAATACTTTTTTCTAAAATCCTTACTGTAAAAATTGAAGGGCGTCTTATTTAAGGAAGTCAGCGAGGAGAGAACCGCGCGGTGGCAAAACTGCCTATACTTTGTCTCTGCGAATAGGCTTCCTCCAATCACAAGCCTCCAATCACGAGTGAAATAGCTTGTCTCCCAAACAGACTTCCTCCAATCACGAGCCTTATGTAACTGGCGTCAGCTGATGCTGAACAAACCAATTAGAGAAGGCTGTTTGCAGAGAGAAGCTATCGGCAGTTTCCCTCGTGCTTGAATGTAATCAGTTATGCAAAAGAGCATGGAAAGAGAGCTGCAGAGAGACGGTTTGGACCTCCTCCCACCGAGTGTATCAGGTCAATATTAACTAATTACTAAATAAAAATGTGTTCTGCACTATCTTTAAAATATTGATTTCTTAATTTGGGGTTGGAAAAATGGGGGTTGTCTTGTATATGGGGGCGTCTTATTGTCGAAAAAATACGGTATATTCATGTTAAATAATCTGTATATTTTAGCCTTACTCAACTGGTGTTGTATGAGATACTCTGAATTAATGGAAGCTTTTTTATATAAATGAAGAACCAAGCATTCATTTATTCTAATATGAATATTTATACTTCAGTTACCATACATCAGTGTTTCATTTTGACCTGATGAACATAAATGGTAAAGGAGGCTCAATAAAAGTCAAATCTTATTTCAACTTATGAGTGATAGGCGCTATTGCTTTATTTTGAGCCAGGGTTGAGCCAGAGAGTTGCAGAAATTAGCAGCATTAGAAAAAAAAAAGAAGGTAAGATTGTTCAGGGCACTAGCTCCTATCATTCTTAACTTCAAAATCTAGTTATGAAACCTTTAAAGCCACTACTCCGTAAGTTTAAGAAAGCATGTATTGTGAGTTCAGCATGAAACAAAGATGCAAAGATTGCTCACCCCTATAAAATTAGATCAATAATACCCAACTATTTAGCTGTAAATTAATTTGGTTTAGTGGTTAGGTTTGCAGTATTGTATAGAAAGTATATGCATCACATCAGCAAGTACTTGTTTTAAATTGGCCTAGTTTCTTCCTAATTTAAAATTGTTGATTTAAAAAAACATGTGGCCTCCAAATGCACATGCATCAAATGTAATTTTTAATGTGACAGCAGCACAAAATTCTTTTTTTTTTTTTAGTGTGTGACCCAGCATGGCAATCAAAGGCCAAGTGAAAACTTCAAACTCGAGCAATTGTACATTTTGAAATTATATAATCACAATAGCTTTTGGAAAAGCCAAGTTTCAGCAATTACTATATTAACCTGTTAAAGAGCCAGGAATGTTGCCTTTTTGGAGTCCATGTCTCCTGCTAAACTTCAAGCAGCAGGAAGATACAGAGCATGGTCTCCAAACTTGATCTAAAAGGTAAGAGTAGATATTCTTAAAATGCCCTGGCCCAAATCCATTTAACATCTGAAGGTAAGAATCAGTTCTATAAACTGGACTCAAGAATAATGCCAATGAAGATGGAACAATATTTCATATTTTGAAGAATACTTTCAGCTAAAATGAAGTTTTCCAACCTGGTGCCCTCCACATGTGTTATGACTACAAACTGTGCTGTCTGAGGATAGTGGGAGTTGAATTCCATAACAGCTGGACAACACAATGTTGAGGAAAGCTGCTTGAAAGGAACTTCCATTACTTATCTAATGCTTTCTCCTAAAATTCCATGCAGAAATGTAGCTAAGATCTAAACCAACAATAGTACTGTCATCTCTTTTCTGTTGGAGTAGTGGAACTCCTCTGGAGGTCCTAATCCAATTTCAGAATTGCTTAGTTTCAGCAAGTTCTGTGGATTATTCCACTGAAATGTTCCATGATTTAAGAAAAAAAACCTAGTATTTTTATTTCTGAATTTGCTGTAATTCTTGAACTAAAAGAAGATTCAATAAATCCACAGAGGATAAATAACTGGCAGTATTATCATTATATGTTACTTTAAAAAAAAAAAAACTATCAGAGGCAGTGTGCCCCTCAATGTTAGTTGCTGGGAATGTTAACTGGAAGATGCTGTAGAGCTTTTTCCTGCTTTGACTTAACTGTCTGGCTGTTCACTGCTGTGGCATAGATAGGCCCTTCATCTGATTACATTTTACCAGCCTTTTGTTATTGTTGGTCACAGAGTCAACCAGATGTTTAGCATTTTTATCCACCTATCATGTCCTTCCAAGAACCTGGGATAGGCAGAAGTTGTTGTTTGATGGTGTTAAAGGTATTGTTGCAGGAGGTAAGCTGTTCCAAGAAAGCTGCCTTTTGCAATTGACTGATGGTGATTTTGTCAATGCCAATGGTCTTCAAGTGGTGCTCCAGATGTTTTGGGATTGCACCCAAGGCTCCTATTACTATTGATACTATCTTTGCTTTCTTTTGCCACAGTTATTCTACTTGTATTTGCAGGTCTTTGTATTTTGTAATTTTCTCCAGTTCTTTCTCTTCTATTCTGCTGTCTCCAGTTATTGCAATGTGCAATGATGATGATGTTGCTATGAATGGAAATGATTTCCTGATCATCACATTTCAACAGGAAGTGTGAATTAAGAGGTAAATGCTCAAAATATTCATTCATGCATTTTTAATACAAGTATAAATTACTTGAAGAGTAAAGTAAGGTTCAAAAGTATTATATTATATGAAATAATACCATATGGAAGTTTATGTACATGCTGCATAATTATTTTAAGTAGCCACTTGATATTCTAGAAGCAAAAAATATGGGTATTCCCCGGGTTAAGAACACCTGGTTTAAGGACAACCCATAGTTAAGAATGGAGCCCACTGCAGCAAAATTCACAATGATTCAAGTTAAATACACAACAGTTCAAGTTAATTACACAATAATACAGTATTTTACAATAATACCGTACTGGCTGACATACAAATTTGACTTAAGGACAGACCTTAGGAACAGAACTTGTTCTTAAACTGGGGACTACTTGTAATTCCTGTCTCAAATTCTTAAAAAAATGGGAATCATGTGCAACTGGAGGGAGACAGTAATAAGGATTTCTCTCATACATCTGTAACACTATTTATTACACTCTCATAAATACAGTAACACTGTAACTCTACATATATAGAGCTGAGTTTAGAGAAAACTATCTGTATAATATTTAAGAGCAAGTATCCTTCTAACTAAACATCTGCAACAAAATAATTGCTCTGCAATATTTAGAGCACTATGTATTATGCCAGCATACCAAAATGTATTGAAAGTTCACACTAATATTTAGGTACAGTCATTTAACATCTGGGGTACACAGCTCTTTGGGGCTAAGGATCATACTAATCTTGGAATAGTGTCCAGGGGTCACATTTCAAAAATAGGACCAAGATAAAAATGCTATTTAATTTAGAATTAGAATTAAATTTAGATTTGATTTAATTTTATTTAATATAAGCGTAGAGTTATTCCCACTGCATTTTATAGTTCTCATTAACAAAATGCAGTTTGATAGCAACTTTTGGAAGGGCTCTAGGGGCCACACCCAACCTTTTGGGACCCATAAAGGGCCCTGGGGATCTCAGAATGTGCATTTTTGCTTCATATTATAGCATTTAAAGAGGAATGCATCCGTTCCCACAGCTAGAATTACCAGATGATCAGTCAAATGGGAGTGATGAATAATTACATTTTACTAATACTTTATACACAGCTTAATATTAATACAGTAATCTAATAATGAGCAAACAAGTGTGGGAGCAGTAAGTTACAGAGATCAGTGAGTATGTAGATAGAGACAGCATTCATCAATAAAGCATGCTTTATTGTGTTGGAGTTGCAATTCCCAGGTAATATGGCAATCCCAACACAACTGGAAGGTGATAGGTTGGGAAAGGTTGTAATAATATGAGCTGTATTTAAAATTTGAGTGCCAAGTAAATTAATTCAATGATCAGTATATAAATTAGTGGTAAGAGACAGTGAGTCACCACAGTCTGAATGTTTCTTCTGCTAGGATTCTCTGGTGTCTAGTTTCTCAAGAAACAAAACATCCTTTCAGTTAAAATAGTTTTTGCAGGTGCAACTGACAAAATGATTTTCTTTGTGCTTTAACACTTTTATAATTTTATCTTTAGGAATTTTGTTTCCGTGGAAAACCCAAGGAATGTGCCTACGAATATCAAAATTACTTGAATACCAACTTTAATTTCTTTGTTTTGCCTTTTCAAGACTACTAAACATTGCTTTGGAAACTGACTTTGAAACACAGAAAATATCTTTTCCAATCTTATCATCTACTCCTTCAAAGTATATAAATAACTACAGATGATGCTTTTATTTAGCACAGCATAAATGATTAATAACCAAATATTTCTCATTTAGTACATTTTCATAGCTTAAAGAACCCAATCTTGAAATAGCACCACTTGTCTACAATTAAAATTCAATTTACTTCAAAGCTTGAGACATAAAACCTTATAACTGTTTATTATACTATAAATTAATGTAACAGTGGAATCTATAAACTCTTTAATTCAAAATTTGTGAAGGACTTCCCTTTCCACATCTTTATCCCAAAACATTACACTGTTCTGCAGCAGAATGAGTATTTTTTCCAAAAGTTCTTAATATACAAAACATTTTACTGTAAGAATTGAAATCATGAAATGTTCATCTAACATTAAACATGAAACATTTTCACTCCTGTACAATTAAGAATTCTTCCAAGTTATGAGTCAGTTTCAGTACAGGAGAGACCAACCTAGTCCAGAACTAGTACGGAAACTGCTCTGGAGTTGAATGGCTTACAAACCCAGAGCCACCCCATCCTGGTGGGATTAAGCTTTAACCTATTTCTCCCTATTCAGACTGAACAGCCTGTAAGCATCTGCACAGCACTTCAACAGCATCACCTGTTTGACCCAGGATCAAGTTATACAAAGGCAGGATATAAATCTAATAATAGTAACAGCAACAATAATGACAGTATGTATCATCAGCATATTGAAGATACTAACTCCATGCTGAATAACGACTTCACTCCATAACTGAGGAGCCTAGAACTTTCTCCCCGCCCCCCATCGCCACCAACTGGAACCACCTCTGTAGGAATCACTGTAAAACAGGCTTCCCACTCCCAATCCTTGGTGGCAAACCAGAAGGATACCATAGTTGATAGTACTGAAGGCCAATGAGAGATCAAGCAGCACTAGGCGGATCATATTTCCCCTACCCTGATTTTACCAGAGATTATCCGCAATGCAAACAATGCCACCTCTGTATTGTGCCCAAGCCGGAAATCTGACTGAAATGGGTCCAGATAATCTGCTTCCTCCAGGGTCCTCTAAATTTGCAACCCCATCACTTCTTCAACAACCTTCCCCCCAAAAAGGGAAGTTTAAAACCTGATCCATAATTTTCCAAAATGTCCACGTAATGCAATTACTTCTTGAGGAAGCACCTACTGCTTCCTTCAGAGAGGATGGCCACACCCCTCCACTCAACGATGCATTTATCACCACCCCAACTTAGGGCCCTATCACCTCCCTGGAAGTTTTCATCAACCAGGAAGGGCAGAGATCCAGACTACATGTGAAAAGTCAGTGCTGCAGAGAGCCCTGCCCACTTCCTCAAGCATTACAGGATCAAACTCCTCACAGATAACCTGGTAACCTGAAATCTCAGTCACATCCTCTGGACTAGGCCAGCTGGTGCCTAACTCCAAGCAGATCCAAGTGATTTTCTCCTCCAAATGCCTAGGAAATTCCTTACAATGGACTGCCAGACAATCTCTCTGCCCATCCTTCCCTAGCAGAGTCTGGATCATTTTAAAAAGGGCTATCGGATGGCACTTTGCAGACACAGTAAAAGCAGAGAAATACTGACATTTTACTGCTTTATCACCATATTGTAAGCCCAAATAGGAACTCTTACCCACGGCTGTCAAATTAGTTCTTTGTGTTACAGCAATGGTACTCTTGGCATTTTTTTTAAATTTATTTCATCTCTTTGAGCTTCTCAGAAAACCAACAACTCCCAGAATGGCAAACTAGGAGAGGCCATTCAGGTACAATTTCATCTAATGCCATTGTTGCCCCTTAATTAATGCCTCAGTGGAAATGCCATCATAGTCTCAGAAGACTCAAGTGGCTCTGGAAACCACATACCACCACCGGATTATTTTAGATAACGATCCTCCAATTTTTCTTGCACCAGCATTAAATCAGACGTTTCCAGCCACAAAATAGTATTAGCTGGGTATCATAATAGACTATGAGTGGTGTGGCTGGCAAGCTAAATACATGTTTTTCAAATTACTTGGTCCAAGCAACCCACCAAGTACAGGTGAAACTCGAAAAATTAGAATATTGTGCAAATGTTCATTTATGTCAGTATGGCAACTCAAAAGATGAAACCAATATATGAAATAGACACATTACATGCAAAACGAGATATGTCAAGCCTTACTTTGGTATAATTGTGATGATTATGGCGTACAGCTTATGAAAACCCCAAATTCACAATCTCAGAAAATTAGAATATTACATGACATCAATAACACAAGGATTGGAAATAGAACAATATCGGACCTCTGCAAAGTATAAGCATGCATAGGTACTCAGTACTTGGTTTGGGCCCCTTTTGCAGCAATGACTGCCGCAATGCGGCGTGGCATGGATGCTATCAGCCTGTGGCACTGCTGAGGTGTTATGGAAGACCAGGATGCTTCAATAGCGGCCTTCAGCTCCGCTGCATTGTTCGGTCTCATGTCCCTCATCTTTCTCTTGGCAATGCCCCATAGATTCTCTATGGGGTTCAGGTCAGGCGAGTTTGCTGGCCAATCAAGCACAGTAATCCCATGGTCATTGAACCAGGTTTTGGTACTTTTGGCAGTGTGGGCGGGTGCCAGGTCCTGCTGGAAAATGAAGTCAGCATCCCCATAAAGCTCGTCTGCGGAAGGAAGCATGAAGTGCTCCAAAATCTCCTGGTAGACGGCTGCGTTGACCCTGGACTTAATGAAGCACAGTGGACCAACACCAGCAGATGACCTGGCTCCCCAAATCAACACAGACTGTGGAAACTTCACACTGGACTTCAAGCATTGTGCATTGTGTGCCTCTCCATTCTTCCTCCAGACTCTGGGTCCTTGGTTCCCAAATGAGATGCAAAAGTTGCTCTCATCAGAAAAGAGGACTTTGGACCACTGGGCAACAGACCAGTTCTTTTTTTCTGTAGCCCAGGTAAGACGCTTCTGACGTTGTTTGTTGTTCAGGAGCGGCTTGACAAGAGGAATACGACATTTGAAGCCCATGTCCAGGATCCGTCTGTGTGTGGTGACTCTTGATGCACTAACTCCAGCCTCAGTCCACTCCTTGTGAAAGTCCCCAACACTTTTGAATGGCCTTTTCCTGATAATCCTCTCCAGGCTGCGGTCATCCCTGCTGCTTGTGCACCTTTTTCTACCACACTTTTCCCTTCCACATAACCTTCTATTGATGTGCTTTGATACAGCACTTTGGGAACATCCAACTTCTTTTGCAATTACCTTTTGGGGCTTTCCCTCCTTATGGAGGGTGTCAATGATGGTTTTCTGCACAACTGTCAGGTCAGCAGTCTTTCCCATGCTTGTGATTCCTACTGAACCAGCCTGAGAGACCATTTAAAGGCTCAGGAACCCTTTGCAGGTGTTATGGATTCATTAGCTGATTAGAGGGGGACACTTTGAGCCTAGAATATTGAACCTTTTCACACTATTCTAATTTTCTGAGATTGTGAATTTGGGGTTTTCATAAGCTGTACGCCATAATCATCACAATTATACCAAAGTAAGGCTTGACATATCTCGCTTTGCATGTAATGCGTCTATCTCATATACTGGTTTCACCTTTTGAGTTGCCATACTGACATAAATGAACATTTGTACGATATTCTAATTTTTCGAGTTTCACCTGTATGGATTCCACATTCTCTCCAACAATGGGACCACTATTGTAGCGTTGGAAGGCCAAAATAGTGTTTGAGTGTATCATCTTTGCTTATTTAATATTCTTTCCACTGAATTGTTATTTGGCTTCCCATCCTTCAGCTAAATTCCAAAGGATGATATCATAAGAGAACTCAAATATAACATACAAAAACAGAAGCCCCTCTTGTGAGAAATTAAAAAAAAAAAAAACCTTAACAGATTTGGGCACAATATTCAAATTGTCCCATTACACGAAGGTACAGAGACTTCTCTCAAGTTAAGGGCCACAGAAAGCTTTGTGCCACACTGCAAAGACAAGTGAGGCTCGGTTCTGGCTTTGGAGACCTGAAAATGGCTATAACTTCCTATGTTCCAAAAATGCAAAAGGGAGCTGAAAATGTTGCCCCAACCACTTAAGAGAATGCACGTAGGCTGCATGAACCACAAAAGAGATGCATGTAGGCCACATGAAGCTTGTGGGCCATGTTTTTTTTGCACCACAAGCATAAAGCAGTAAGGCTAGGGATATGTCAAGCAGGTGTATTCAATCCCTATGTTCCATCTTGTTTGAAGTGTGTCCAGTTTACCTCCATAGATCATGACTCAAAAAAAAAAAATGTTCAACTCAAAATTGCTGGAAATTCAATTAAAGGGACCTAAGCACTCCATATAATGCAAGAATATTTGTAGTTGGGCCCTTGAACAGTATATTGGACATAGGGCAGCTGTTGTCCAGATAGGATATAAGTGATTATACTGTATTACTCTTCCCAATACACACAATTTTGTACAGACACAATCCACTTCTGTGATTATCAGATTTTACTATTAGATACATACATACATACATGTGTGTGTGTGTGTGTGTGTATGGGTGTAGGTGTTTTCTATAGACTACATGCATATCAAGCATTCAGCAGCATTCACAGACACAATATTACCAGTCTTTTAGGGAAGGGGGACTTGTGCAGTCAAAGGGCTTCAAGAATTATTATTTCTGTAAGGAACAGAACTTAGATAATGCCTGTGTGAATGCAGTAACGTCACTTAACAGTTCATAGTGCATATATTAGTTAATATTCTGGGGCTATTAATGCACACATTTATGTAATCGATTAAATCCCCATCAGCCCTGAAGTTCACTTTGTAAATTTGGCCAGTTGTTCTTCTTGCGTTAAAGCAGCACACTGAAATGACGACGACAACAACAAGCTAAATTTATATGCTGTCCAACTCCCCATGACTCTGGACAGTTTACAAATTGTTAAAAACATTTAAAAAAAACAACAGAAAGCAACAACAGCAATTCATGAAACATCCAAGATAATCCAGAGAGACAACTCAATACCATGGTCTAAAGGACTATAATCTAGAACTTGATAAGAGAAAGAAAGCTCAAATCAGCAAGCAAACACTTCATACCTATGGCTGGAAAATGAAAAGGCCAATATATTTCCAGATACATTTTTTGTCATCACCTGAACCCTACATTTAAACAAGTTAATAAAAAATAAAGTCCAGTTAATAATTGGCTGGAAAAACTCTGCTGAAGATGTGACTCAACTTAGTTACTCAAAATGATGCCTATTTTTGCCTGCTGACTCCATGCGCTTCTATCCCCAGCTGCTCAGTACCTGTCTGAGAGTAGAGATCAAGACTACAGTGGTGTATTACTGTTCTTTCAGTGTATTAACAGCATGTAGTACTGTATACAGTTTTTAATACATCTAAATACAAATAAATGTTCTATTAAAGTTCAATACTGATATTCTTTGCACATATATTTGAAATTACAAGCCCCTAGGGAGCAAACTGTGTTCTGTAAAACAATGTGCATCATATAATGGACCAAGCATAGCACTTTATTACATGGAATTATATTAAAAATATTCAGTTCAAATTATAGTATAGGGAGGAGTGCTCTGTACAAATCTGCTGTTATTTTGGCCTAGTGGAACTATGATAAAAATATATTAAAGTATGTGTATAACTGGAAGAGTTAAGTCTATTATTATTAAACAAAGTGTGTGTGTGTGTGTGTGTGTGTGTATACACACACATGCACACGTACAAATGTTTCTGGTGACACAATAATTGGTCAGCAGCAGAACAGTAAAGGGAAATCTCTTTCCAGAGATTTGAGAATCTTACAAATTTGATGAAAGCATGACACAGTTTGAAAATGTTTGCCAAACACAGAGGGTTGGACAGTTTTCCCTAACTCTTGATATAGTCCTGAAGACCGAAGCGGCTATAAGAATTACTCCTAATTTAGATCTTCAGCATGTTCTATGCTCCCACCAGAAATGTCTAAAGAAAAAATTAGGAATATTCTTGCCTTAACATCCGTTCCTTGTTCAGGAATTATATCTAAGATATATAAAGGTCAATCCATTATAGGCACCAGCTAGGTTCACATGTTAGATTAAGCTATGGCTTGTTCAACTATATTTTGTTGGAAAAAAGTACAACTACCTGGTTTCACATATTGTCTTAAGATTGTCAAACATCATAATAGCTGGATGCACACAAAATGCTACACCCAGATCAAACAAACATTATTATGGGTTAGTGATGTCTCCTCATTTTCTTACTGCCCTGAATAGTCCAGTTATTTCCTATTATTTGGTTCAAGACAGCACATGACCAACCCATGTTTTGAAGTATGCTGCTTATATAATGTTATCATGCAAAATATTTCCTATTTCCTGGCCAAGCTATGCTGAAGGAGCTGCCACAATTCTGTGTATCAAAATGAGTCAAAGAACCAGTTGCTTTATATGTGCAGCCTTATCCCACCTAATCTAACACATATTTGTGTTTTGCAGAATACAACAAAGCCAAGACGGGGGCTACATACAGGAAAGGAAACATGATGTTTTTGATATATATATTTTTTAAAAAAAACCTTTTTGTTTAGTTATTTAGTATTTTCACCCATTAAACAAACATCTATTCAGAACTTTGCAAGATGAAAACCCATGACCCCAATTGTCCGAAACAGTATGTGTAACTGTGGGTCACTATGCCCTTGATTCAGCGCTTCTAGTATTCAAAAGTACTTCAAACCCCAGCCCAATTTCAAGTGTCTTCAAATGATCAATTCAGATATGCCATCCCAACAGATTGCCTCTGAAGTTAAGCACCTTCAAAAGAAAGTAACTGTTTGCCACTTATGATGCAAAAGAATATGCAATCCTATTCAATACAATTTATTATTTTTGGAATAAAGACCCATGTGATTAATTATGGTTTGGAATGAATGAAAGCTTGATACTTAGCTAAAATCAGCATCTTCACACATAGTTCCACACAGTGATACAAGCTTCTATATTTAATTGACATCAATCAATAACAGATACCCCCTCCCCCAACTAGTAAGTTAAAATGATATTTCACTGTAAGTGTTTGCTGGATTATGGTAAATACCACTCTGTACTTTCTAGAAAAAAGAAAGTCACAAATGATATACATGTAACACCAACCTATTCACAGGGATGTTCTAAGTTTATTGAAGGAACAGATATAAAGCTCTTTTGGAACATTACAGTCATGTTATGTACTACTTTTTTTAAACTTCCCTTCAACATATGTACTTATTAAGTGCCAGAGTACAGTTAAACATACAACTAAACCATGCAAGCATACAATATTATCTTCCATTGTGTACAAAAAAATCCACCATGAAATTAAAGCCCTTTTTATAATTCACATGTGTTTGTGTATATCTGTTTAAAATTAAAATCAAACACAAATACCAGGTTTTTCTAGATAAAGTACCCTGATTAACTGCTTCAAATAATGTCACTAGTCTCTCAAAATTGCCCAGTTCCCTCAGCCTCTACAAAAACTGAGAGGTAAAATTACTGCCTGGACATACTGGGAAATTTTATAGAATAAAATGAGGAAGTGTGTCTATCAGTAGACACTATCAGCAAGTCAACATTCCACCTATCCTGAAAGACCTGAATTTTCTATCAAGCTGTAAAATAAAAAGAATAAACTGTTTTTTAAAAGAAGGATAGCGCATCTAGACTAGAAACTAAAAAAAAAAAAAATTAGCACAAAAACTGAGCATAGGATTTTATTTTTATTGGAACAAGAGAGTAAAACCTCATATAAATGTAAAATATTAAAGAACTTTTCATCCAGTTACATATCCCAATGACTCTCAGTTTAGATACCACAAAAATGTAGCCATAAAGAAAACAGCATTTATGTCAATCATGTAGACAAAACTCCTGTAGTACATTAGATTCTTCGATATAAATATGAAGAAGTGGGGTTCAACATCTTTATAGATTGCTTAGCCACATCACTCTTGCATAGCCTGCTCCTATGTCATAGGACTGTCAATATAAAAATGAGTTTTTCTTTTCTCTCTTATCCTCTTTTCCTTCTATATTTTGTCTGAAGATTCTTTTATTTCTGATAATTGTAATCCCTTCTAAGAATATTTTCAGCTGAACAGCAGAGTACAAAAGCTTTAAATACATTTGTAAACAGAAGATAGAAATAAAAGATCACTTTGGTCTTTAAACATTCTATATGAATACAAAAATATTTACAACAGACCTTGATGAACTACTGCTATTCCATAGCATAAAAAAAGTATTTTGGTTAAACATATATCCAAGCTGTGCATCCAATTAAAACTCGACTTCTAAGTTTTAAACTAGAAAGTCAATTACTGACGTGGTTCACTTATCTTGTTAAGTCAGTCTGTTAAATAAACTACAATTACCTAGGTTCACACAATACTAAAGCATAACATAGTTTGTTTGGTTTTGACTTACACTGTGTAATCCATTTGCAAAACATGGTTTATGGCTTAGCAGAATGTGTGAACCTAACTCAGAAAACTATAGTTAAAACAAGCCTTAGCTTAGAGTGATGTATGAACCCAGCCAATCTCTCTTGTAAAAATTATGGGGAATATTGTCAAACATGAGATAAAGAAAAAAACCAAGTGAAAATGTCAGCAACACGCAGGAACACTTGTTGATAAGTAAACTAGCATTGCACAAACTTCAGGCTGCTCCAACAATTGTGCTCATCTCCTTCACTCTTACACCGTTTTTCTTAACTAGCTTGAACAGTTTTGAAAAAACTGAAAAGCTTTCTCACATACTGTTCTACTGTAACATTCCAAGTTTTTTCCCCTCCCAGAGCAATAAGTCCATTTACATCTTTTTTTTTTAATATCCTTGCACTGATTTTAGCCCTAAAAGAAATGCAAAATGGAGCTCTGGTGAAGGTAATCCTTGGGAGAGAAGGATCAAAACACAACACAGAAACTCATGTGTAGGTAACATTAAAAAAAGAATAACTGCAGACGAGGGGGGATTGTTCCATAGGAGGAGCTGCAGTTATATGATTTGCAACAGAGCCCAAGCATTAGAACACCAATGGATTATTTGGTATTGAGAGAAAAAGAATAAAGTTTATTCACAAGAAAACGCCAGACCATATGCCATTTCCTACAGTACTGAGTAAAGTAAAATTAAAGTCTCCTTCAAGTTGAGCTTGATTTCTGCTGACTACCTGAATAGGTCCATGTTGCTTTCTCCACAACAACATGGAAGCATTTGCTGCTACCTTCTCCGAAGATGTTTCCACCCCCCCCCCCTTTCTATTTATTCCATTCCAGGTCTCCCATTCATGTACTAACTGGATCTGATCCAGCCTAGCTGTGGGAAACAATTTGGAAGATCTGCTCACCGCAGCGCCCTCTATGGCCTCTATGACAAACAATCAGCTGATATTAATCACCACTCTCTCCCCATTAAAGAGGCATGAGGCTTCAAGCAAAGTGTAACATTTGTGTCTTTTAGGGGAAAGGGAAAATACATGGTATTTTTTTCCCTTAGAAGTTTTGTGAAATGGAGCAAAGAGAAATGAGATGAAAAGGAGAGATGAAAGGAAGAACAGGAAAGGAGGCAGGAAATAGTGGAGAAAAGAAGGAATACAAGGTGGTGTACTGAACAGGAACTGGGGAGGGGGACAGTGGTAGAAAATAAGGTGATCCTATAACATGTGAAAGATAACAAGAAGAATTTAGGCATTCGTTCAGGAAGAACATAAAAAGGAGGGACGTTCCACATCTGAGCAGCCTGATGTTCACACAGGAGAAAGGAAAACAAGGGGATGGGAATCTAAGACCTAGAAGAACAATTCACTGAGGTCTTCCCTGTCTTCCTGACTGGAGGCTAGAGTCTTGAAGCTTCATTCCCCTAAATATGTGTGCGCGTGTAGGTGGGGTAGAGAGTAGGTTTTCGCGGACTCCAAGGAAAGAACTCTGCCCATGTGCCGAGCGCTAATCCCAGCACGGATTTTACAGCTGTCCGCGCCGCTTCCTAAACCCGGCCGCCCGCAGGAGACAGAAGGAGAACGGGGAACTCGGGATCGCCCTAGGAGGCAAACAAGGGAGAGCCTCCCGTCGGAGACCACACGCCCGAGGGCCCTGGGGGAGGGGGAGGGCATCCCGCAGCCGCTTTGGGGAAAGGGAGAGAAGGGCAGGCCAAGGACAACTGCGCAAAAGCTGTACCCACTTGCGAGCTGAGATAGCGCTTGAGGCACGCTTCACAGACTGGCTTCTTGCAGCACGGCAGCGGCTTCAGCGGCTTCTCCTCCAGACAGACGCGGCAAGACAGCACCAGGAGGGGCCCGAAGTCCCCGGAGATCAGCCCGGAGAAAGATTCGGGCAGAAGGTACAGGTCGACCTCTATGTTCCCGGGAGGGGTGCCTTTTCCTCCAGCTCCCGCTTCACTTTGCTGGGAGGGCGGCGGCGAGACGGCGGGAGGGGGGTCCCCTGGTCGGCCATCTCCCGGACTTGGAGAGGCAGGCGGGCCGTCGTGGGACTGGTCGCTCTCCGCACAGGAGACGGGCCTCAAAGGAAGCCGGCAGCTGTTGCTACTTCGCGCTTCCGAGCCTGGACCCTCCTCCAAGGGAGCCCCGCCGCCGCCGCCGCCGCCGGCCTCCTGGCCTTGCGGTTCAGCAGGCGGCGGTCCGACATCGTCCTCTTGCTGTGGCCTTGGTGTCCTTCCACTGACTGTGGGCAGCGGAGGCTGAGTCTCCTCGCCCGGGAGACGCTGCTCGGGGGCGGCTCCGTCTGGCTCCGGCGGGGAGCTCGCCGTGCTAAGGCGCTCCCCCATGCCCGCCGCCCCTGTAGCCACCCTCGCTCTGGCCGCTTCCCATCCAGCTCCTAAGCCGGAACTGGCCTTTACACCCAAATCACGAGAAAACTCCTTCACGAGACGACCTCGTACCCGCCGGGACCCCTGCGAAGGAAACCAGGCGAAGCAGCCCCTGCAGCTCTCCGCGCCGAGGGCCCGACGCCCCACCACGGGACCGCCTCCCTCTGCTCGGCTCGCCGAGTTCAAAGAGGCGTAGCTCCGCCCCGCGCCGTGCGCGCACGAACACACCGCCCGGATTACCTACCTTCTTCTTTGCGGGACCGTGTTGACGTTTCTACCATTTTTCCTTCCTTTTCGCCGTTCCAGTTCAATAACAGTATAAATATAACATAATATAATAATAATCCCACTATTCTGTTCGGTTGTGTATGAATGGAATTGTGTAGTCTAGATGTCTTTTCCGAAAGTTTTTTTTTTTTTTGCAAAGGATGAAGTCTCCCTGACCTCGCCTCCTCTTTTTATTAGCTTAGTTTTAAGGCAGTTGAAGTTACGCAGGCTTACATGTTCCTCACCGATTGCAGAGCTGATTTTGATTAGCCATGGGGTGGTAAGATAAGCTTATTCAATTTCATTCTTTTCTCATTGATGTTTCTGTCTAGCCTTCTCTTGTAATTTCCCTTGTACACTGTTGGGTTCAATGTACATAATCAAGGACAGAAAAATAAGGTCATTTTAACCCACAATCAGTTCAGAAAACAAAAGAAATTAGACAACAGAACTGCTGCCATATCTGAGGATCAGTGAAAGAACAGATGGCAAACTGAGGAATAAATGCTGGATCCTACTGTCTAGCAAAACAAAACAAAACCCTTGATTCAAGGTGAGATGGTAATAAAAGTTACACTGGCTGGAAATAATGTATAACAGCTACATTATAACAAATATGCTAGAGGAAGGTAGCATAGCTGGCTTGAATTTTAAGCCAAAGCACTCTACCGTGCAATCCTTCCATTTGCTTGCCCATGGTTTCTCACCAGACATCCCAGAGCGTGCCTCCATTTTTATTATATTGCACAATAGCTAAAGGGTAGGTTTATTCACAACTGGTTTAATGCTGTGCAGAAAGCCAGAAGCACATAGAAATAGGAATCAATTAGCATGAGGTTTTACTCAGTAATGATGCTTTTGATTGATCCATAAACATCTTGCTTACTGCAGAATTCCAGAGGTGCATTTTCAGCAATAAACATTTCTCTGAGAGTTTTTATGTTAAAATCTATACATTTTATATGAATTTCGATAAAGAAGTCCATGCTCAGCAGGTGTCATAGAGAACAATTTTGAGAAGAGCACAATTGTTTTGGGGACAGTATCCTCAGCATAAGTAAAGCCAGAGTGTTGCATCTTCAAATTCCATGCTTCCATTAGAATCCCATTCAAACTTCACTTGGACCTGTGCACGTGAAAGATCTTATGGCTGAAGTGCCCTGTAAAAAAGATAGGAACTTCAGTCCCTGCAGTTTGTTCATTGTATGGATGCATCACTCATCAATGCATAGTTTGGTTTCAGTCAAGGTTTCTTGGACAATCATATTCTCTTTCAAACAACAGCCATAAATCATGGTTTATAAGTTGCACATTTTAGATTCACGTAATATGCTAAGTCAAAACAAGGTATGTTATAGTTTGGTGTAGTGCATGACTAGTTTTACTTAGTGTCTCACTCCTTGGCATCATTAATGTTTAATCCATGTTGAAGAAAATTGCATTTGTGTTGGTTCCTATCTTTTTTACTGACTTAATTTCTGTATTTTTAACAGCAGCTTAATATATAGAAATTTAAGCAAGCATAGCAGTATCTAGAATTAAACAAAGGAGAAAGTTTATTAGCTCCCTTTCAATCTGTTCATAAACTTAAAAAAAAGAAAAGAAAAACAGACACCTTTTGCAGCTATTATATTTAAGAAATATCCATTACATCCATCCTTTGCTGAAGATGCTATTTCTTTATCAAGGGAATTAAATGCCAGTGAACATAGTAAATGGATAGAGTCCCAAAGGGTTAGGCTTGGCAACAATGTGAAATGCCTGAGAAAGTTAAGAATGTATTATATGCAATTAAATATGGGTGAAATACACTTGAGTGTTTTGTTAGGGATATAGGTTGGAAGATGCAAGACCATTTTGATCTCTGGGAGGAAGAATCCTTTTAGTTTCTACTATAATCTGTTGCTTCAGAAGCTAGAAAAGAGTCAACACAGATAACTCCTGAATTATGAACTGTTCTGAACAACTAAGTTTGATTCTTCCTATTCTTTCAAGCACTGGTTTAGATTAAAAACTACTTATATTTATTTTTCCTGCAGTCCTCCATAAAGTCAGGCTGCTTATATTTCATAGGTTTTTAGTGAGATTTTCACAGTCACTTTGTACTTAGAACTATAGTTATTGTTTAAAGTTAGCATATCGTACTAGTAAATTAGAAGTAGTGCATCTGTCATTACTAGAAGTGTAATCAACTCTGTAGAAGGCAATATATATATATAATGAAAATCAGAAAGCTAGTATTATCTCATCGTTCAGGCCATTTGCAAAAAAGTAGATTAGAGAAATATTTTTGCTTTCAGTTTTAAGCTGCTTAAGGTTGCACAATCTGTTGAAACCAGATGCTATTTTGGGGTAAATGCATTTTTCAACATGTTTCATTTTCTGTTAGATAAGAGAAATTGCAAATCCCAATAAGCTATTAGATAACACAGTTCTAACTGTATATATATGCAAATAGATCTTAGAAATCATAGCCCTATATTCAAGTAAATAGAACTGCAGTCAACTAATGTAATAAAATATTCCTTATTCAAAAGAATATATTTACCTTTGTTGTACATACTTATTCCTCCCAACAAGAAGGTTAGAAGAACTGGGCTGATCTCAACAAAGTCTATTCAATCCAGTATTCAGTTTCAACAGTGACCAACAAAATACTTCTAATTACCCAATAAACAGGATATGACTGCAGTAGCACTGCCCTGCTTATGATTCCAGCAAATGTTTCAAATACATCTTTTCCTAGGATCATGTGTCAGGACAGCCATGCAAGTCCAGGAAAAGACACAGCTGCTTTAAAATGTTTATATCACAAGTATTCCTAAAGTGTCCTATGAGAATCACACTTTGCCCTTCAAATCCTGTTCCCTGCACAGCCCAAATTGATATTATGAGGCATTTTGCCTCTGTTACTGGAGGTTACTGTACACTATACAGCCATCATAATTAGTAGCCATTGATTGCTTTATCCTTCAGGAATGGGTCCCAAGTGGTTGCAGTCACTATCTTGTGGTTGTGATTTCTGGAAAAAGACTTCTCCTTCTCTATCCTGACTCTCTCAGGTACTGCTATTATGAGAGAGGAAGGTATCCACCATAATAGACATAGTTATATACATATCTATAACATCCTCCTTGCTTACCTTTTTCTTAATCTGGAAAATTCTAAATATTATTGTAACCTATCTTCCAAGAGGCATTGCTTCTGTTAAAAAAATAAAAATTGATTTGAGATTAAAGTTGATTCATCTAAAAACTATATTTAGAATGTACTGGACTCCCCAAATAATGTATTTGAAAACATGGACATTTTCTTTGTTGGAGGTGTTGGCTGCACATCCAGTTGCTCTTCTGGGTCTTCTTGAGTCTGGGATATAATGTGTAGTTGGTCTATCTCAAGTTGTGAGAGTGGCTTCCTCTTCGCTGTTGAAGAGTTGGGTTACTAGCTGTTTCTCAGTTAGTGTGGATGTAAGTCTTCTGTCCATCCATAGTTCCCTCATGTTTCATATATTCCCTCTCATTAGGTCTACTGCTGTAGTAGCGTTCCATCAATTCCAGGTTCTCTTGTCTCAACCAGGTATGGTTTGTTCCAGTAGCCCACTTATTGTCAGATTGTCCTGGTTCCCCAAAATCTGGCACGGACCTTCTTAATCTGGGTGATGTGCGAGCCAGCATGACACTTTTAGTTCATGTCACTCTCATATCTGAGATAGGCAGGTGAAGCATTAGGAGGTCTTTGCCCAATGACCCCTACTGGTAAGGTAGGTACTAGCTGGGATTTGAACAGTCTCCCATGTCAAAGGGCGGCGCTCTAACCACTACACTATCCAGCCACTATATATAAAGTTATATTATTATATAATACAATAGTATAATATGTAATGTCCATTTTCCCTCTTTAGAAACACCCCTTTTGAATTATTCTCTTCTCTAACCCCCTTTTTAACCATCTTTAAATAATTTGATGTCACTTTGCTATCCTGCTGATCCCTGATTCCAGAACTTTTTTTTATTATTATTAAGAACTGGTCTCTATATTGGTACTTGAGGGGCCCACTGTTTATAGCACCTCGTTGTGAGAATTGTCCCTTTATTCCTGTTTTATAAGAATCTTTCTCCATTGAGGCTAAATTTGCTCAGGAGTTTTGGTGAAAAGCTTGGACAAAAGCAAAGTGAATATTTCTCAGATCATTCCTACAGATACAGATAAGAATGGCTTATGCTTGTCTCCCTTATGGGCTGGGGATGAGAAAAGGCAGTATCATGGGGATAATGCACAAAAAAGATGTTGCCAGAGCATGTTTGTATTGTACTGCATAAAAGTAGGAAATTATCTTGAGAGTATCAATAGTATGTTCTACTTTTATCTTTTTCAGTGCTTTCCAGTGACTTATCTTAAAGAGCTGACTGGCTTGTACTTTCTTGATTTATTCCCTCAACTATATAAAGTGTTATGCATCTGAGGTTCCCATTCCTTCTTTGTAAACTTACTTAGCTTCAACCAGTTGGTGAATTAAATAATGGCTTAAATAATGGCTTATATGGGTAGCACTTAGCTTTTCCTGTATGAGTACTTGACTTTGCCCATGTTTAACTCTTTATCTTGGTGCTTTTCCATCGATGCCAAAACACTTTCACCATATTCAGGTGACCTGCTCAGCCATTTTCTGTTTAGATCTAGTATGACTGCTCAACTTGGCCCACTGATTAAGTGGTTAAGAAGGATCTTCTTAGCTACCAGATGAAATCACTGTTTGCCATTAAACAAACAAACAAACAAACCTTAGCTGTAGCTGTTATTGACATTCAGATTGGGATTAATCTCTCTTCTAATCGCTAGAGAGAAAAAATGGGACAAGGTAGGACTGTACAGACCTGTGAAGATGGAGCTGAAGTTTAGCCAGCTGTTATTTTTTTTTTTTCCTGCACAGGGGAACCAGTTTTGTAAGATGGCTACAAAACTGCTGTGTTGTCCTTTTGCTTCCAGAAGTGCAGGTTTAGCTAATTAAACTTGCTATCCCTTGGTCTGCATGGTTTAACTTCTTTAAATATGGTAATTTAAACATAAAAGAAGGGGAGAGTGCAATGGCTGTGACCTCAGTTGTACCACCACAGGGTTTCTTCCTCCTGTATTTAACAATTTAGTTAACCTCCAATGCATATAAACACAAGAGTTAGCAGACTAACCACCAATAAGCTGACTAAGTATATCCAAAACATGGCAACTAATCAATAAACAACAGCTAACTATGTGGTGTGATGTGATTTAGCATTGGACTGATGGCTTATTCATATTTGCAACCCATTGTTGCTGGGCTCTTATAACTACTTCTTCATGGTTCTTTCTTTGACACAAATCTATTAAAGAAAAATAATGATTTCCAGAGGATCTGTCAGGTAGATAGGTTGATAGAAGTATCTGCCCTTCTGAATGCTTTAAGAGATGTGAATTACTGAAACTTGTGAGGTTTAAAACAACCAGCTTTAAGCTTTTTCATTTAAATATCTGTGAACTGCTGCAGTCTAGTAAAGGGTTTAGGATTCCCAGTCTGAAGTACTGTAATTAGCACTGCTCTGCATGTGTATTTTGAAACATCTCAAGCACTGATCAAGTTACAACTTTATGAACCTGTGATTCATATCCTCTCCACAAATTTGAGCAAAAGGAAATTGTGTGCAACTCGTAGGGAACAAACCACCAAAGAGCATGCCAAGGCAAGGATGGGGCAGGCCGCTATTAGCAAGTGAGAAGTCCCCCTTTTACACGCTTGGGCAGGCCTCCTTGGCAAAAGGGCATTGAACTGGTACTGAAGAATGTAAATGATTTGAAAGCAAGCTGTCGTGTGATTTTTGGACTGACGGGAATTTCATGTGGCAGATAGAAATGTTTCTAAGCTTCCGCAATCAAGTTGCATGCTCAAGTTCTTTCTGACAGAACTAAATAAGTGCTTTCTGAATTTGACATTGATCATGAAGTTTCTTTGAAAATTATCAAGTCTCACGTGCATGCTTTTGTGCTAATATATAGTGAACTGAAAATTCACTTGTAGATGAAGATTGAGTTATAAATAAAAGCAGTAGCATATTCTAAATTTTTCTTTCCTTCTTAAATGCTGCCTAATGATGCAAAGTCTGAAGATTAAGATCCTTGTTTTGATTTCCCTTTTCTACAAGTATGAAAGAGGATATAATTCCTTCCGGTGATCAATAGGGACCTATTTACAGAGTTCCACCTAACGGGACAATGTCATCCTGTTGAGAAGTCTGCAGAGAAAAAAAGTCCATTTATTTCCTAGATGCTGGTTTCTGACCCTACAGAGGCCCATTTCCTGAACTCTTATTTCTCCTGACGAAGGTGTCACTTCAGACATCTTTGGTTGTGGGATTTCCTCCTTCCTGCTTGGAAGTTGAGATCTCCTCTGTATTCTCATTTTGGAATTGCACAGTTTATTCGTTCACTAAGTTGTAGTCTGCAGCCCATTCTTCCTTTGCTAACTTGACGTGTGGTGGCCCACACGTTAAGCCAACCTGCTGATGATCTTATTTCATCTCTGTATCAATATAAAGAGTTTATATAAGTTCTTTGATTCCTGTTCAGAAAAGAAAGCTTTTACTGTAGACAGCAGGGCATTGTTACTGAGGACTCCAGAGAAATTTGAGCACTTTCAGCTGCTGGCTTAAGGAAACCAAATATAGGTGAGTTTAGGCTTTATTGCCTGGAATGCACAGGGCTGTATATTCTGTTGTTACATTATATATAAAGGCTCTGTTCTGTAAGTCAGAAATATGTTGCCTTAGGACTCCTCTGGTGAAGGGTCTTATTCAGAGGGGTGCACAAGAGTTTCTTTACTTTGGGGTTTTGATTTGCATTTTTGGCTAAGAACTATTATAGTTCTCATAATTTTAAACCTGTGGCTTTAAAGTCCCCCAGAGACTTTAAACCCCTCAGGGATTACTGAAGATTCCTCGGGGGAGGTCATTAATTAGAGGCACACTTCCCTGATAGGCAGTTTGCCAACTGTTCATTCTTGTTCACTGCACAGACCCAACAGAGCTTGAGGTATATGGTCTTCTAAATGTGATTTACTACAGTCCCCATAATTCCCAGTCAGCCTGGTCATTACATATCTAGAATGAATTAGGTAGGGAAGGCTAGGTCAAGTTGCTTGATGAGCCTAATATTCCAGGTTGACTGAGGCTCACATGTGATCTGGAATTGAGGCATGGCCTCATAGTTTAGAATAAAGTAGGGCCAGGTCAGTAAGGGATCAGAAGTCTGTGTGGTCCAGCTGGAAGATCATGGAGTAAAATGTGCTTAGAAAATTTGTCTGTGCCATTGATTCTGGCACTGAAATGTTGTCACTCCTGGTCACTTAAGAGTAGTAACAGTAATAACAACAACCATAATCTGGTGCTGATAGTAGCGATGGGCCACAGCTGGATTTGCTGGATCTGCCATTTTTATTATGTAAAATAATAATTATTTTTAACATCAGAGATATTACTTCATAGGAAGAAGAAATTATCCAAATGACCGTTGCCTCTGTGATTAGCATAGCTTTTAGTCTGTACAGCATCTGCTTTATAGAATAAGAAACATCACAAATTCTGACCCTTTCAAATTCTGCAAGCTGAAGAGAATGTGCTTCAGAAAATCCATATATTTTAAAGAAACTATGTAAAAGCTTTCTATTACTTAAACTATATACTTCAGTCTGTGGTTAACAAAACAGGAAGTAGTTGGGAACTTCCAGTCTTATGTACAAAGTTGTGTCCATTTTGCATGTTCACAAGGTTATATAAGACTAATAATATTAATAACAGTTTAGAGATGTAAACATTAATACAGAGATATTAATGTGTCAAGGGTAGCCTACTTGAATGTAGATCAACAGGATTTGTTTTTGAATTTATATATACAGTATATGTACTAGGCAATGTGCAGTAAAAAAATGACAGTGCATGCTGTCTTCCTGTTTACAAATAATTGTCAAGTTATCAAACTCAGTATGCAAATTATTTGGAAAAACTTTTAAAAGACCATTTTTACTTCACAAAAAATTAAATGAATTTGATTTGGAAGCCCCTAATGGTTGCAAATCTATACTGCCTAAAAATGCTTAATAATAATAATAATAATAATAATAATAATAATATCGCACAAACTGACTTTAAACAACAAAATAACACAGTAGCCAAAATGATTCACTGGAACATTTGTAAAAATGATCTTTAATTTAATAATAATATTAAATAATATTAAATTAATGAATAATAAAATCAATGAAAAATTAGTGGGAAGATATAGTTGAAAAAGTAGTTGAAAATGAGCAGGTTAAAATACTGTGGGATTTCTGAATACAAACTGATAAAGTTGTGGCGCATAAGACACCAGATTTAGCTGTGGTTGAAAAGAAGAAAGTGTGGATAACTGATGTGGCAGTACCAGGGGATAGAATAGAAGGCAAAGAAATGGAGAGGATCATAAAGTATCAAGATCTGAAAACCAACGTTGAAAGATTATGGCATAAACTTGCAGTGGTAGTCCCAGTAGTTATCGGAACACTGGGTGCCATATCAAAAAACCTTGGACAGCACTTAGAAAATCTGCACATTGACAAAATTTCCATCTGTCAATTACAGAAGGCCATGCTGCTTGGACCCGCACATATACTACGCTGATACATTACAACATCTTTGTTCTTGGGAAGAATTCAATGCAAATGAAGGTCAACTGCAGCTAAAGTACTGGCAGCTGTGATTTCACATTGTTGTGTAAATAATAATAATAATAATAATAATAATAATAATAATAATATGCATATAAGCCAGAATTGAGAAGACAGCAACAGAGAGCAAATTCTGCCTCTGCAAAGAAGCTGAAGAAACAGTGGACCACCTAGTTAGCTGCTGCAAGAAGATTGCACAGACTGACTACAAACAATGGCATGACAAAGTAGCAACAATGGTGCATTAGAATATCTGCAAGAAATGCCACTTGCCTGCAAGCAAGAACTGGTGGGTCCACAAAACAGGCAAAGTAATAGAAAATGAAGACGCTAAAGTGCTCTGGGTCTTTAGAATTCAAACAGACAAGCACCTGCCACACAATACCCAGACTTAACAATTGTTGATAAGAAAGACATAAAAATCTGGATAGCAAACATTGCAATGCCTGGAGACAGCAGAATAGAAGAGAAAGAGCTGGAGAAAATCACAGAATACAAGGACCTGCAAATAGAAGTAGAATAACTATGGCAAAAGAAAGCAAAGATAGTACCAATAGTAATAGTCACCTTAGGTGCAATCCCAAAACATCTGGAGCACCACTTGGACACCAGGGGCATTGACAAAATCACCATCAGTCAATTGCAAAAGGCAACTTTGCTTGGAACAGCTTATATCCTGTGATGATACCTTTAACACCATCAAACAACATCTGCCTATCGCAGGTCCTTGGGAAGGACTTGTTAGGTGGATAAATATGCCCAAACCAGTCTAAGCATCTGGATGACTGTGCGACCAACCATAATAATTTGCTTTACAATCTGAGACCAAGCCAGATACACTGTAATGATGATTGAAAAGGTTAACAGAAGAAGGTTGTTTCCTCATATTTCTTTTTTCTAATTTTGCGTAATTCATTTAAAATTAGTTCTGCCAGGCTGCTTATAATTTTCTATGATGCTTTGCAGCTCATACATGATGCTCTAGGCTAATCAGATTCTTCCATTATTAAACAAAGCCATTCAGATGAAGTTAAGTAGCTACTTTTATGAATTGGTAATACCTAGAAGCTTGTTTGACTGGCTGGTTGCATGGAATGTAACTTCAGTTTCATGATTATAGATACAAGTAATCATGGGATTAGGGCAATTGGAAGCTACTGGGCCTTCATGAATCTTGCTCAGTAAACCCACTCACCTGAACATGTGCAGCTGAACTGAATGGCTCAAATTAGTTTGATCTGTGAAATAAAGTTCTGGGTTGAAAAGTGTAGGATTTTGCTCTGAAAATGATAAAATGATTAAAGTAAAAATAAATTGGAGGAGAATTTTAGCTCCACAACCTTTATCTGTCAGTCATCCTGAATAAAGACTCATCATGAATAAAGGCCAGCAATTAAAGCCGGCAAAGAGGCATATTAGGACTACCAGATTTAGGCTATAAAAATCCAGGTGACTACTAGATGGAAGCAAAGAAATAGAACTTTCTGTATCTTTGCTGCCATCTGGTGGTAGTTCAGATCTTTGCAGCACAGATCTGATAACCCTACATGTGTATAATATTTGTTACTGATTTAAAATATGTCTCTACTGGCTTTCAGTAAATAAGCTTTCAGTAAATAAGAAGAATAGACAATGTACAGTTTTTTAAAACTTACACGCATCTCATCCTCTGCAATGAGCAAACTATAAGTTATGGGTTGGAACCTAAATTCTTATGAGCAGAAGTTATTCCATCTGGAAT
This sequence comes from Liasis olivaceus, assembly GCA_030867105.1. Lineage (NCBI taxonomy): Eukaryota > Metazoa > Chordata > Lepidosauria > Squamata > Pythonidae > Liasis > Liasis olivaceus. Next base: position 239,567,008 of record CM061349.1, on the reverse strand, counting down.
GAGAAGTGAGAGATTGTAATTCCAATAAATGTTCTCTTTGCTGTCTGATTATCCGCTCTTCACAGGTGTAGGATTCTCTAGAATAGAGTGGGAACCTGCAGAAATAAGAAGAAATTAGTGAAAAGCCCTTTCTTTCTCCAACCCATATGGCAGCGAGAGGGTTTTTTTCTGAATTAGAGTCCTTGCAATAATTGAAGGAAAGGACAATGCAGGATACAATGTGAGCATTCAGTTCACTTCTGTTCAATTCTGAACCTACAAAATGAGTTAAGTTTGCTTCTTGGTTTTCATGGTATGATAATGTTGGAAAGGGCCATTTAAACCATTAGGTTCTGGCCCTGATGCAATGCAGGATTCCAAGTGAAAGAATCCTGCATGGATTTCCTTTGATTTCTGTATTCCAGATACTTTAAAGCTCCAAACTGGCTTTGGTGGCTCAACAAATTACTAAAGGAATTTTTATGACAACCTGTGTGCCATACTTCCCTCTGCCTCCCTCCTGCTGTTTTGCCTCATCAAGATGGGGAGTCTTCCTGGGAGGGATGAGCAAATGTTGGGAGTGTATGCCAAGAGTATATAATCCCAGCAGGGTCACCCAAGGCACGAATGTCATCTCAGCTACTCAGCCAGAGCAAGTAGGCACCTATATTGGGCAGCAGCAGTATAGGAAGATGCTAGATATAGAAGATCACTTTAGGGACAACAGCTAAGACATCATTTCACACGGTACGGGAGAAAGTATTTTACTAAGAAAACCACATGGATGGAAAATATAAACTTATTGATAATATGGTGCTGGATGGTGAGGCCATCAGGTCAGATGGCACTCAACATGCTACTGAGGAAGATCTGAGGCTCTCTTGGTGTTTATGAGATTAAAGCCTTCAGGATGTCTAGTTGCTGATGTTACCATGCAGGAAAATAAAATCTGAAGCTGCAAAGATAGAATTACAGTGGGAACATGGAATGTAAGAAACATGAACGTGGGAAAGCTCAACAGAGTGAAACATAAAATGAATTAAATCTACATTGACATCTTAGGCATCAGCAATAGAGATGGACTGGAATTGGACACTTTCAGACAAAAAATTACATTATTTACTAATCAGAACATGAAAAACAAAGAAGGAACAGCAGTGCTTTCATAGTTAAGAAGGGTATAACAAGAGCAGTACTTGGCTGCAATGCAGTCAGTGACCAAATAATATCAATTAGACTTCATGGATAACCCTTTAATACGATGAACATCAAAGTTTATGCTCTAACCACTGATGCAGAACAAGAAGATTTGATGAGTTTTATGACCAAATTCATTCTGAAATCAACAGAACATGCAAGCAAAATGTGTTGCTTGTGATTAGAGACTGGAATGCCAATGTTGAAAATATTAAAGAAGAAAATGTAATTGGATTGTATGGCTTATGAAATCATATACCAGATGGAGTACATAGAAATCAATTGACTACATTATTGCTAAAAGGAGGTAGAAGAGCTTAATTACAGCTTTAAAGACATGGCCAGGTGCTGGCTGTGGAACAGATCATGAACTGCTTATGTGCAAGTTCCAGGTTAAGCTAAAAAAAAAGAAGACCAAGCAGTTTCCACAATATGATCTTGAACATGTACCAGGAATCTCTTCGAAGCATAATCCACTCAGAGTCACGAATGTGAGATGGGCGGCTATATAAATTGAGTAAATAAATTCCTGAATCTCATTGATAGGGATATGTAAACACGGTGTTTCATGGCATAGACACTTACTGATTCCCCAATAGCTTCTTTACAGATGGAGACTGGGTAGAACAGCTGACTCCAACTAGATGTGTTGGGATTGCAACTTCCAGAATTCTGGAAGTTCTTCCATGCTGGCTGGGAATTTGGGGACTGGTATTCCAATACATTTTGAGGGCACCAAATTAGAAAGAATAGCCTAATGTCCATGATGGTTGTAGAATACTGAACCCATTTCAGTATTTTCCCTGGGACACCACATTTTATTTTCTTTATGAAAAGGGTATATGGAAAAAAGTAATAAGCATACTTTTGAGATGGACACTAGTCTATTTTCTGATAGCCCCAGCCTTTTCAAGAAATGAAACTTGTTCCTATTTAGATAGTCTTATAACAGGTTCTGCTTCTGAGTTAAATGCTTGGTAATAGAATGTTGGGGTCTGGCTTTTGATGGTGTAGATATATAATTTTGTAAAGTTGAGGCTTGTTCCTAACAAGGCATTAAACACATAATTTTTTTAAAGCAACATTACTCCAAATTATTTAAACCTTATGAGCTCATCTGGCAAAGGTACTGTGATAAGAATGTTAAAAATTGGTTTCAAAGGTGCTTCTGTTGGGCACTAGATGTGTTGGGATTGCAACTTCCAGAATTCTGGAAGAGTGTAATAGTAGATCTACCCATCTACTATTACACTCTTCACTCTGTCTTCTTCTGCCATCCTTTCCTACCATTTTCACTTGATATACTGTATGTTGGTTATACATGTGATAATTACACCTTAGAATAGTTATTTTGTTCTGATATAAAATTCAGTAAAGTACTTGTTGGTCCTAGAGCTCCCTCTTGTGTATATTTGGTTAGTATGAGAAGTTTTATAATAATTAAGAGCATTGTTCTGTAATATTGATTCATTTTTTGGTTAGGGTTCTTTGATACGATATGAGTACCTGATCAGTCCTTCTAGCCATGAACTGAGGTGGTGTCAGGAGAAATGGAGAACCACTGAGAAAAAAGATGGAGGCATCAGTACATTTGGGGAAACTTGAAGGTATGCAGAAGTAGAAATATGAGGGAAGGGAAAACACACACATACACAAAATATCTCTCCTCTCCCCCATATCCTAAAGAGGCCTGACTATTAATAATCAAGAAATGTCAATACCAGATGGAACAACGACTAAAATTGATAGAGTGGACCATACAGCTGGCTAAGATCAGAAATCTCTCAGTGGCTATACTTTTGTAATAATTGAGAGAAAACTGCAGGCTCACTGCATACAGTATATTCCCTAGTTCAGTTGAAACTTCCTCCATAGAGATAAACATGATCATGGAAAAAAAAAAGTTAGACCCAGTTGAAAGAAAGCAGGTATTGTGCAGAAATATCATGCGAAGAAATCTGGCCTGCATCTGCTAGGGATCTGAGGTAGTTAACAGTGATAGCCATCACAAAAAACACTCTGGTTTTTTTAGTCAATTTCTTTTTAATTAATAACCTCCATCAACTCATAACATGTACTTTATCCAAAAATATTTCTTAGAAATATATGACGGGGGAATGTACTAAATGTGTTTTCTGTCCAATTCTCTTGAAAGGGACAAGGAAGAATGCCAATTTTTTTCCCCCAAAGTTTAACTCCCTAGAATTTGAACTTATTCTCATTTACTTTCTTTTTCAACCCTTCTTATGTGCTGCATCTTTCTTTAATGTCAATGGAAGCAAAAAGCTAAAGCAATGAGAAAAACAAAAACTATTCTGCCAATATCTCCAGTTTGCTATGAGAATATTCTGCCAGAATCTCCAGTTTGCTTTCACAGGAACTTGGACTATGGGAAAGAGATAAGTGAGTTCAGAAAAAAGTAGCCTCCGATCTCACACATATTTGTTTTTTTGCCATTTGTTGCAAACCATCCTGCTGGAAACATCCATGTGGAAGAATGTGTGTTTCTAAGCATGTGCAAAATGCCTTGCATAACAAACAAATAATAATGATGTCAAGTGTTTGCATCTGATCTTTCCAGTATCTGGTAATGGTCAGAAGAGAACATAACGCTCAGGCAAAAGACTTTAGGAATAAAGAGATTTAGTAATGTTTATGGGATTCTTGCCATGAACAGCATATGGGGCTGTCTTTGGAGAAGCTGCAGTTAATGCCAAAGGCAGTAACTGGATTGGGACAGTTTCTTTATATCTCAGTCCCATTTCTAAAATGGCTTCACTTGGCTCTTTGGCTGCTTCTGAGCTCATTTCAAAGTGCTGGCTCTTATTTTTTTAAAACGTAATTGTGTGAGTCATGGAACCTGAAGCCAGGCCTAATTACAAATCTACCTGCCTGTACACTGTATGTCTGCCAGCACTCTTCTCTGTGCGCCTTCCTTATCAGAAGTTAATGGCAACTAAATAGGGAGGACATTTTTGGCCATGGTACCAACCACATAGATATGGTATCAGAAGCTAAGGAGAGCCACACCTAGTTAGGAATTGGATGGGACGTCTTCAGGGAATATCAGGGACGTAGACTAGGCTGGGAAGACAAACAACCATTCTGGAAGAAGGCAATGGCAAATCCATTCAATATTGTTGCCAAGAAAAGCACGTGGTTATGTTCATAAAGTTACCAGGAGTTCCTGAACTTGACTTGAAGGAGATTTATACTTCTTCTGTCCCAAACTATGAAGCCTCCACCTGCAGGAAACTCACACAGCACTAACACAGCTTTCTTTCAGGTGCCAGGCAAACATTATTATATCCACCCATTTTTATCCTTATGTATTTAAAATATTATTGGTTGCTCTTTTGTCCATTGCCCCCTTTTTAAAATTGTGACTTAGTGTTGTTGTTTTTTTTAATGTGAAAGGTTTTAAACTTAAACAAGCAGCACATGGGATGATGTTTCCAACAAAACTCTGGTAATGTACTGAGTAAGGCATGTCTAGGAGGCGTTTTCTAATATCACTTTTATCTCAGCCTCTGTCATCTTCACTCTTTTCTCCCCCTTTAAACCTCTTTTTTCCCTCATGTAAATTATCCTTCTCAGATTTGATTTTTGAGAAGAAGTGATACATTTTCTCTTCTGCATTATGACAGTTCTTCTAATTTTTAAAGCTTTGTGATTATGTACCATTATCGTGAATGAAGTTGCAGTTTTACCTTTCTGGAATATGATTTTTTGTGAGATAACTGCTACTTTATTCCTCTACTTGGAAGGGAATATTGTAAGTTGTTTCTTATCTCTGGACTCTAACAACTCATGGATACCTGGCCTTTAAAATACAATTTAGTATATATTAATTTGTTAGGGTAGCAATCTTATTTATGCTTACCAATCTATCTTGAAATCAAAACTCATAACACAATTTTAAATGAATCAGATTTATTACTAGTTTTTGTTGCTTCAGGTTAACTGATACTAATCCTTCCACGGGTATTCTTCCTTACATCTTCATACCATACAATTTCTGACTTTATGTTATAAAAATTGCAGTTTAAAACGGTATCTACCAGGGATTTTGTAGAATACAGGAGATCAGAGTTGACAATCTATCACAAAAGAAGTAAGGAAGGAAGGCAAGGGCAGATGAAGCAGGATTAAACAGGAAAGAAAGAACCGATGATTGTGAGAGGCAACGTTTAAAACAACTTGCAGCTAGCTATACTTCAGAGGCAAGTTGGAAAAGTTCACTGAGCCCCTCTAAAACATTGGCTGAGGAAATCAGACTTAAGGATTATCTGAATATCCCAGGATAAAACCTGAAAAGTTGGGGGAAAACATGCAGATTTTATACAGTACATTAGTCTATCATTTTAGAAATGCCACACTTTAAAAAGAGAAGGATTAATATTTTGGTTTGCCAATAGGTGGTGCTGGCAAATCAAAAAGCATTATCTCGTCCATTTAATTTTATGACACAAACAACTGAGCTGCTAAATGTCTTCCTAATTCCAGGCAATTTCAACACTCCTATAAAGTAATAGTATAACACATTCTACTGTGTTTCCCCAATATTTGTTACTGCAGGTATATTTTCTAGAAAAAAACCTATTTCAGATGACAAATAAATGAGCTTCCTTGTCTTATCCTAATGGCATATAGAAATATAAATCTGTTCTCTACTAAAATTGGGGTTGGAAATATTTATATTCTGTTTCCCTATCCAGATTGTAACATTTATATAATTGTTACTTAAATACATAAACCTTTCTCGCTCTGTCTCACTTTCTCACACACGCACACACACACACACAAATCCTTCAGCGATATTGTTCTCTGGAAGGAAAGCAATCAAATACAAAAAGTTAAACCAGTAAGAATGTCATTTAAAAAATCAAATGCATAAAAGCAGAAGCAAGAACATAAAAAGTTAACAGAGAAAAAAAAATACAGTACTGTAAAGCAATTCAATAACACTGTGAAAGTCTAAGGGAATGAAATAAATTCATCAGGCCCTGGAAATTTATTTCCCAAATTTTTGCCCTTTCTTCCATGTCCAGTCCCCAGTTTTGCATAACAGTGACTGCCGGAAAAGCCCCCTTGGATAGATAAGCTCTCTTTGGGCACTGCTGATGGATCAGCCAACAAAGATACCATGGGGTGCAGAAATGTGCATATGGTTCTATCTCTGCGATTAATTGATTTATCTAATGTATATGTAGGGCTGCTGCTTTGGGTATCTTATCCTGAGGATGAAGTTCTATAGTAGAGATAGAAACCCTCACTTACTGATCATTACATAGACACAACAATTTTCGTGGCCACAATACCAAAATATTGTCATTGCAATCTTCTCTGATGCTTTTCAAACTTCTCAAATTTATGGCCCTGAGATTCCCTGTAAGTCTTCCCTCCAAGTTCTGTCCAGGCCTGACCCTTCTTAACGTCCAAGCTCAGACCAAGTCAAACAGGTTCTGCAACCTGCTGCAGAATTATAGTAGGGACCCTCGACTCGCCCATCCCCAAATTAAGAATCCTGGAGAATCTGTTACAGAAGGTCAGGTTTTTAAATTCACACTTACAGCATAGCACAGAAATTCAAACATGAGCTTTTCAGAGCATGAATATCTCTCTCAAGACTGTTCAGGCAGAGTCATAGCTAGGCTATGAATCTGAGTTGAAAAGACATACTGAGTTACCTAGGTGTCTAATGGAAATGATAGATTGAAGTACATTCTTAAACTTTAAATCTTGTGGAAAGGACAATTCCTTTCAGATAGGGTGAGCATAATTTAATCAGTGGAACCATCATAACTAGCTTCTTCATGCTGTCTGAAATGTATCTCAATTTATTGGCCCTCATTCACTCATACCTCTGGAAAACACAGTGGGCAACATGTGGTCCACCAGATGTTCCTCTATCCTATCATCCCTCATTAAGTGCCATGCTAGTTAACACTGATGACATTTATCATTCAGAAGTATCTAGATCACTTGTTGCCTATTTCTAAGTAAGCAATAATAGGAACATCAGGATCGCAAAAAAATGGAGTCAGCAGAAAGATTGAGCAATTTTTTGAATACTTATATGCTTTTAGAGGAAGCAAAAGCATCTCAGCATTATTAAATATTCAATTATTCCTATTCTTCTTTTTTAAAAAAGCTGCCCTTTTTCATGTGAAAGTTAGAAAGCAAATCTCACCCCAAATTCTAAGTGGGTGTCACATTGTGTTTATGGGGCAAAGCACCTGCTGGATCTACACATGCGGCATTTGACTTTTATTCTAGATGCTCCCATTTGAATTCTCTCTGTTGGAAACATTAAACTTCCGAGCAGTTTATAAATTATTTCCTACCTATTCCATATTGCTTGAATTCTATCTCATGTGATCAAAAGAAGCCCGACATTTCTTTTTGGCATTTTGTTCCTGAGTTAAACGGTTTATTTTTTCTCTAAGTTGTACTATATTAATGCAGTCAGTTGTGGATATTCTGCTTTTTATCTGCATGTGCAAGCTGAAGCAAAGCAGAAGGAGGATAGATAAGGGACTTCTAACTCTTACACAAGCTATTTACAGATCAGGATTAAGGTCTCTTCATGGGATCAAGATTAGAACATATCAAAAGACCAGTCACTGAATACCAGTACTGATAGAAGCAAATTCTCAGTCTTGTGTCACTGAAGTGCAGTATATTTTTAAATATGAATGGATTCATATTTGTATTTAGATGAATATGAATAATTCAAAGTAATTGACCATATTGATCATATGAATTTATCATATTTAGATGACTAGATCAATCATTTTATTGATGCAAACTCAATTATACTGGATAGAAAATAATCTACTTTTAGTATATGGGCAAAAAATATTTATATTGCTGTTATTCTTCTGTTTCTCAGCTTTTTCAGGTTAATGCCTCTGAAATCCATGGCCAAACATCCAAGAACTTCACAGGTACCTACACTTGGGAAGAACATCTGGCTTCCTTACTGCCAAGGACAGAATATATCCTACTTGACTTCCATGTTCTTCTTCAACTTGGGATGGATACTAGTATGAATTTAAAAGCTCCTATAAGTAGAAATAACAATGCAAAGGTGAGTGGGGTTTGCTGGCTGTTTATATATACTTGTTCCACTGGTCTTAGTTGGTTAGAGGTGTGGTTTCTTCTTTCTGTGGTTTCTTGATTAGAGTATTTGTTTCCTGAAGGAAATAAACAGCCCAGAGCACACCCTTCCTAGCAACCAACATCCAGACAAGCAGGATAAACAGTCAGAAAAGAAACAATACTCTAATCAAGGAACCATAGAAGGAAGAAACCATGGCAGGGCAAACTACTATATATAAGCAGTCAGCAAACCCCGCTTTTCCTTGCACTGATGATGCGACCTAGCCTGGTAATGAAACATCTGCAAAAAAGCAGCCAAGCTCAGAGAGCACCAAGAACCAACAGTTCAGTCCTAACTACATGTACCCTCTTCTATTGGAAGAAGAAATAAAGCAAACTTAGAGAAGGGTGGAGTGGGGAGAAAAGGATCATTTTTCAAAAAACTCCTCCACAATCTAGGTACAATGTTACATGCCTACTTGGAAGCAAGTCCGATTGAGTTTGGTGGGATTTACTCCCAGATAAATGTCTATAGGACGAAAGCTTTGATTTGTCTGTAAAAAAAGCATTTAACCAGATTTTAGTCATTTGGTTTACTAAACAGGAAAGCTGACGTACCAGTATTTCAGGTAGGGAATTGCAAAATCCATACCACTATAGTGATGAATATAGCAGGCCTTTGTGGAACAACGGTGTGCCTTAAAATGTAGCATCTTTCTGTGTGTATGGCATACAACTGCTGATTCTCTGTGTAAGATGATTCTTTCACATGAATGTGCAGTACCCATACATTGAGGAATTCTTATAATGTATGCGTTAGTCAATCTGGTGTCTTTCATATGTTTTCAGTGACAGTGCCCATGTCCTATGTTATGGGCCAACCTGACCAAGGCCTGATAGGAGTTGAGGCCTAAAATACCTGGAGAGCAGCAGGTTCTCCACTCTGACCATAGGACAAGGCAGATTTCTGTTGTACTGTCCCTTGTCTTAGGAGACTGTGCAGTTGCCTCCATGGCAGTTTGGAGAGCTGAATATATCTAAAATGCCTCTCAGGTCATCCCACTGCTAGGGTTACCAGATGTCTGGCAAAAGGAGGACATGTCCTCCGTTTTGTCCTCCTTTCCTCTGCCCATTAGGTATAGCTTTAAAATCAAATATGGTCCAGAATTTTAATTTTTTTAAAAAAATATTTGGACTGTTTTCACAACAGTAGTCATTCCGACTTTTGGCTATTGTGACCTTGTAAATTGCCTGCTTCTTTCTTTCCCTCCTCTGTTGACAGACTCGACGGTCCAGATTTACAGTATATAATTTAATTTACTTCCTGATTCCAGCAATTGGCTTCAGTCCAGCCCCTCCAAATCTATGATCCCTGTAGTCTGTAGATCTATGGTGAAATTAGAAAAGTGTGCCGTCATCAATTCTATATTATCGCTAGCATATGTTCTAGAAAATAAAGATTTGTTGGAAAACTAACGCAACTGAAAAACAAGTCTTTCTGATGCTGGAAAAAGTAAGTTCATATACGTCTAAGCTTAAGTACATTTTTTTTGCAGTTTTTCACTGTAATTTTTGTCATGAATGCCAAGAATGTTTAACAGTTAGTGTGTCCTCCTTTCCCCTCCCCCATTTGTCCCCCTTTCTAATTGTCCGTGTCCTCCTTTGCCTGTTCAGATATCTGGCAGTCCTACCCACTGCAGTGAAAGAAGAACTTGATTTTTCTTTTTCTTTTTTTGGTTTGGGGAAAAAGCAGCAGCAGAAGAAGAGATGCAGGGATATTTGTAGGTCTTCTGCATGCTGAAATGGCTTTATCTGTGCTCCATGCCTGAGCAGGGATGGGGGTAGGTGTTTTTTCCCCATGAGGATTCCTCCATGCAGAGGAAGTCTAACAGATTCTGTTTTCCTTTTCATAAGAATTACCTAAGAAACAACATTGGGGTTGGGGGGAGGGGAGAACCTGAATTAATCGTATATAAAACTGCTTCTGCTGAGGACAGTTATAATGTTTACTTGAGAATCAAATTCTACACAGCTGAATAATAAAGACACAATAAATGCAGAAATAATGTGACTATATTGTATCTCTGAGGAATTAACAGCATTTACCTGTGATGCAGGTTTTAAAGTGGTTATTTACAGAGCTTTGGGCAGGGTAATAAAATTGTGTTAAGATTTATATTGTAAATAGCAACTTAACAGGACTTTGCACACACTCTGAATTCTAATCACCCTATTAGATTGCTTTCATTGAGGGGAAAGATTCAGCTTTTTGATGTAAACACACTTCCCTATTATGACACTGAATACAGTGGTACCTCGCGTTACGAATTTAATCCGTTCCGTGACTCTGATCGCAACTTGATTTGGTCGCACCGCGAGGCAAATTTTCCCATAAGGTTCAGTGTAAATACGGTTAATCCGTTCTGCCCTCTGAATTTGGTTGCGCCGCGAGGCAAATTTCCCCAGAAGGTTCAATGTAAATACATACGGCTCTGCATTTTCTTTGGAGCCATGCTGACAAGCACACCAAAAACCTTCCAAACGCCACAAAACACACCAGAAGCCTCACCAAACGTCTCCTTGCTACCGCGATCTCACCCACAGGAAGCCGCGACCACGTGGCAGCAGGGCAAATGGCCGCGGATCCGGTTCATAGCGCGGGGCGGAGGTCGCACGGTGAGGTAAATTTTGGGGGCCGGAGCTGATCGTATCGCGAAAAATTCGTAAGGAGGGGCGTTCATAACCCGAGGTACCACTGTATTTAAAATGAGGCAAAAGGTTTGTGTCTGAGTTCTAAACAAATGATATTAATCTGGCCATTCCTCTATACAATCTTTTCTTACTATTCTTCAGGAAATTAGCTACTGACCCTAGTCTAACAATGAAAATGTACAATTACAATTCTTTTCCATTATGACAGCCTAAGTCCATATATCAAATTGTTATGTGAGCAACAATGAGACAACTCTGGCAGTGATTGTGTTACAGCAGCCATGATAGGCTCCGGTTTTGATTGCTTTCCTTTTTTATTGCCTTTTAAAAACATTTTTTCTGAGCTTTGTGAAAAACATATTGTGGATGTATGTTTCACAACTGCATTTTGATATGAAGAGATTATTGCCTCAATTCAGAATTAGAAGTAACTTGGATATTACGTTTCAGCAGGTCTCAAGTGGGACAGATGCTGAACAGAACAAATTCCAGCTATCTCCCAACCTCTCATAGTGCACAAAGGATTGCACATATTTTAGTTTTATCATTCATCCGAGAGATCCATTCCATTAAAAAAATGTTTTTTAAAAAACTAGCAATCTGAGGAGCACCTCAAAAGAGCTGCAGCCTTTAAAGCAGTGTTTCTCAACCTTGGCCACTTGAAAATGTGTGGACTTCAACTCCCAGAATTCTTCAAATGGCCAAGGTTGAGAAATACTGCTTTAAAGTGTGCTACATAGATGCTGGACTTTTCAATGTTGTTTAAAAAGTGAGGGGAATCTAATGGAGTTTCTAAAATAAATACAACTCCTATTTGCCTTTAGGACCCTGCCCTTTCCACCCCCCTCTATTATCTCAGAATACAGTAGCCAGATGAAATATTCTGGGGGCCAGAAAATTATATGTAGGCAAAAGCTGATTTATCTAAACTGAAGTCCATTTTAAAGAGACTTTCTGTTGTATTACTGGCCAAGCAAAACATGTGGTGAAGCTCAGATAATGTTTCTGGAGAAGGAGACCTCTGACTGCTCATTTAAGCTGTGCCCTTAAATGTCTGTAATTTTTCCCTAAAACTGAATGATCTTCAGACTGGATATCATTTCAATGGTAACTATTCTCAACTCAAACCACCAGTTGCAATCTCAGTCATCATGTGTAGACCTATGAGTGATCAAATCCTCTGAGGTCCAAATTTACTACAAGGCCCCTTGAATGTCTTAATTTAGCCCTAGATCAAATGTATTAATCTGTATATTTGCTGAACTGTAAATCTGTCTATATAAGTAAAGTGAACCCTTACTGTGATCTTCCAATTACTATTCAGGATTTGATAAGAAGTTACAGGGAGAACCAAAATGTTATCTATGATGCACTTGTCATCTTACGGACTGGATGTTGTCCAAAAGCAGCTAGCTGACCATTTCTGCCCTAGATCAGTAGGCACTTAAAGCCAGGACCTTTTTATGAGTTTGGGAGCAAGATGCTCAGATGCTCCTTTCCATGTTCTTCTCACTTCACTGAAGCCAGTGGCCCAGTAAGTGAAAGTGTGTAACTCAACATACTGAAAGAACTATTGGGTTTATATTTTAGCTGATTAGTTTTGCTTCCTGGCATGATTGACCTGATCATTTCAAAGATTGAACCATACTTCACATGAAGTCCACCCCATGTGTGAGGCCTGAGGCAATTGCCTCTCCCCTCCCAAAGGCCGTGCAAAAAATATCTTTTCTGGGGATCTTAAACATGCCTGATGCCTACTGTGACCTTGCTTCCTTGCATCTTTTTACTGTCACACCTGCAGTTATTATGAGATGAGTATCATCTGATAAAATGGCTAGGAAAAAAGAGGTATACAGAGAGGATGGGAAAGGAGTTCACAGGCAAATATCACATCTATACTGGTGAGCAGAAAAAAAATGTAAGAAGCAGTAGTGCTGAAAATACAGCTAACCTAAATCGTCTGGACAAGCCTTTAATTACAATTAGGGAGGCTGAAACAAAACTGATATAATTTGAGACCCCCTGAGGTACTGAGAAGAACGTTCCCTTTTAGTAAATAGGCCTCTACCAGAATTAAAGCATAAATTGCTTTTACAAAAGCTCCATAGTTCCCCCTTAAAAGCAGGAAATGTAATTACCCCAGTTAATTGGCATTCCAGCACTTAATTCTTCTAATCAGCTATTTGTACTGGAAATGCCTTCATAGTATCACAGGTGAGTTTAATTTAGATTTTATTTTTAATTTTCAACCTCCTGTCAAAGCAGACACTGAGATTGTCTTAATTTTTGTGTGAACCTCATTTGGAAATCTCTAAGGTATATATGGAAACTCCCTACTTCATCCATAGCAGGAAGTAGTGGAATGTGTACCTTAGGAAAGAAAGACATGCCTATAATCAACCAAGTGAAGTACAAGGTTCCAATTAATTTAGAAATAATCTATTTTTCTTTACATGCTAGTGGTGAGAGAGATGGGCAACATGACTTACTTACATCAGAAGTGTGAAAGCAGTTATGTATTTCCTATTTGCCATCATGCAGTACAACGCAGGTTGTTTTTAAAGTGTGAGCAATTTCTTTTTGAGTACCCGCCACCCCCAAATACATTGGCTATTTGTGTTGTTGCCCTGCTTAACATTTCAATTATGGCCCAGAGTAGTTTGTACATTCATTTTTCCCCTAGAGAGAGAATAATTGAGACAGAGAGACGAATTTTTACAAATTGGGACATAAAACCATAAAGAGAATCCATTATGGATTTTTTCCCCTGCCATGGTAGCTCTAAATTATAACATAATGAATACCATGTAAATGATTTCTTTTTTCTCCTTTCTTTTCATTAATTTAATTTATTTTTGCATCACATTCCCACTTCCTCTCTTCATTAGTCTTTTTTCATTTTTTCTAATGCTCTTGTTAAGCACTTACAATCCTGTGGTAATCAGTTGCTGCAGCATTTGTAGAGCTCAGAGGAAAACATTGCTGAGTTGTCAGCATGTTTTCAACTTCATTTAAAATGACAACATGGTAATCAGCCATACATGCTGCATAGTTGTGAGAGGGGAAAAAGAATCAGTGTGAGTTCTCTGCCATTAGTTCTCTTTCCAACAGTGACCCACATTTTTGTTTTCTAAGCAAGTTGAGTGCTTTGGTAAGGGTTTGTTGGCCCTTTCTCAATGATCAGTTCACATCAGGGCTAGTAAAGGCTGTTCACAGTGAATTTTAATATTAGAGGAGAGAGACACCCTTTCCCCCAGTTAGAAATATGGAATTGCCAGCACTTTAGTGAGCTATTCTTAGCTGTGGGACATTGGTTCTGATTTTGTCGATGTTTCTGTGATGATGGTGAAGTGGTTAGACAAGATTTGATGAGGACATTGCCTTTATGAGGGAACATTATCCTTAACAATGTTAGCAATTGAGTTGGCTTTAGATGAACATTAGCTTTAAAAATGAGAGCAGTGAAATTGGCTTTACATAGAAGGGACACCATGCTGGTACCTTTGGGGTATTTCCACAATAAGTTGAAAATACTGTTAATTTAAAATAATACTGTAAAGTGACATTTTGTTATGGTAAGAATTAGCAGGGGTAACGTTTCGATTGGAAAGTTTCTCATGAAAATGGTGGACAGTTAATTTCATGTCTGCCTGGAAGGTAGTGAACTTACATGATGGCACAAGTGGATCATCTTTTTGAATGTGTGAACATGGACACTGAATTTGTGAGTGATATGTGGTCCTAAGCTATGAATTCGTAAAATAGCAATAGGGAGATCCAGATTAGTTCCAGCCTAGCATATCTTGGCTTAGGAGCTGGGCAGATGCCTTTGGTTTAGACCTCTAGGGCATTGATGGGTCACCTGTATTCCCACTGCACATGTAGTAGCATGTTTATCAGGGTTGCCAGAGTACCTAACTTAGAACCAGAATGCTAGGACACCTATATTCCTGCAGCAATTTCCAGACCCTAGTGGCCTTTTGAACAATGCTGGAACAACGTATAAGAATACCTTAATCTGGATCAAAGTTTCTCTGCAGCCTTGATCCAGAAACCATACCCTATCCTTATTTTAGATTCTTGATCCTGTTCCTGGCTATGACTCACTGAGTATTTTATTCCACTGTGGTCAGTTTTTGGCAGTGGTTCCTATGGATTCAGCCATTAATAGCAATTTTTTCTTCTTTTCTTGCTCCTTCATTTGGCATTTCTAAAATTAGAACTATAAATTCATATGTTATTATTTCTTTCCAAACTCAAGCAGTGCATGAAGATAGGAGTAGAAGGAGTAAGTACTGTAAAAAATTTCTAGAGGAAGTCTCCAACAGGTTTTAGATACAACAGAAAGGATTCAGTCCACATACATCAGTAGAGGGGCTGACTGATCATGGTTAGGAGATAGTTGCTAATCTGCAAAGCTAGGTGAAAGATCTCTCAGCTAAAGTTGAAGCATCAATGACTTGCAATGATTGGAAAGTTTTATGATAAGTATCAATACTGATCTGGAGCACAATGCTTTTTTTCTTCTTCTCAGCAGGCTGATGAGAGGGGAAGCCTCAAGCTGTAGTACAGGCATAATGTTGCTGATTCTAGACTTTGCCATGAACAAAGAGAAGGTGAACTTTACTATATGATACTTAGGCACCAAATAGTAGAACAAACAGTGTTTAGTTACATAGTTATCTAACAAGATATAAACTAGCAGGGGTTTGAAAGAGCCCAAGAGCATGTCTTGATTTAATGAATTAAATAATGGAAACTGCTTTAAAGAAGATAGTTAAAAGCCACAGAACAGCTGCCAGAGTGGCATAGTACCCTAGTAGATACTCATTTAAATGGAATAAAATATTTAGCTTTTAAATACTGGAAAGGATAAAGTCAAAGGCACATGATACTGGATAGCGGGAGCCAGGGCATATTATTGCTGTTGCAACAGCTATGGAGAGGATTAATCTGACCACTGAGAGCTTTGATTTCAGCATTGTCTATTAAAAGTCCATGGCCATTCTTAACTGGCCCCCAGGGATGGCTCCTAGTAGGGAGGAAGGAAGCTGTAAGACTGGGAGCCTGCTCTGGATGTTGAAATGGATGGTTATGTTAGTACACAAAGCTTCCATTCTTTTGCGGAATATCCTTTTTTTTGCTTCAACTTCTCTTCCTATTACTCTTTCTCTTTTGATGGTGAGGCTGTCTTTATGAGCCTCCCGTGGATCTGGATCTCTTTTGTTGTGGGACAAAAATTAGATTCTGGTGCTTTGCCATAAATCTGTTTATGCATCAGATTAGAATAAATTGCCAAGTATGATAAGTTGCAATTTCTCTGATGTATAATCGTTACAGTTAAAGATGCCTTGAATACTTGCAACGACAGATTTTCATCAGAATCAGATCTGGTTTGGACTCTAACTTGTTCAATTAACTCATCTGACATCATTTCGGAAATAGAGAAAAGTAAGGATGTATGTATATGTATACGTAGGTATATATTGTTTCAGAACAAATCCTCTTTATGCTTTTTCTGAAGAATTGAGGAAAAAATAAAAATGGCTCATGGAATCTTTTCTTTTAGAAGGATAATATATTCAGGAAAAGTTTATTTTTTTCTGCCTGCATTCTTAAATCACCATGCAGTATCTGTGCTACAATTTCAGAATTACATTTTTGTTATTAAGCACCTCATTCACTTCATTACACATTGAATAAACCACATCCAGTTCTTTATAGAACCATTAAGGAAACCTTTAATTCATTATTGAAATTTGGGTGTTGTTTCATTTTCTCTCTTTCTTTCCTGCTAATTTATTTCTTATCACTAGAAGTCTCCTACTTTCTGGTGGCAATTTCCATGGCCCACCCCACCTCCATAACATAACCGAATAACTGTATCCAAGACATCTGAGTCTGAACCGGGTTGGGGACCCTAAGGAAGCTGATTATGCATTGGCAATGTACTGAGAGTGGGAGAGGCAGAAATAGGTTAAGACTGTGGCAGAACAAAGCCAGGACACTGAAACTTTCACAGCTGGCCTTTATACCTCCAGCTGGAAGAAACAAGCATAGCCTATGCTGTAATTCTGTATTTCCTCCTCATTACTGAAACAGTACATTTTTCAGTGAATCTAAGATCCTCCTGCAAATAACAGTGTAGAAGCATTGCATTGCAGGAATTAGGCAAATATCTGCTCCATTAGAACAATTCTTATACTCCTGGTAGTTTATAAAGCAAAAATAATTTTGAATTTCATGGGGTAAATTTATGGCATTATAAGGACCTCCACACTGAATGTAATAATGGATTTGCTGTTCCCTCAGTCCCCAAGTATATCAACTTGACTGAATGGAGAGGGAACAGTTTATTCTCTCTTTTAGTAAGTCATTCATTTATTCTAAAATGTTTAAACAAAGAAAAGCCATTAGCAGTAGCATTTTTAGCTTGTTGTGAATGTGCATGCAGCATGACAACTGCTTGTTCATTCCATATTTTTTCATGTTGCTCCTTCTCAGTATTTCTGAAATACATTCATTGGTTTTGATATAAAGCTATAAATCAGTGTTTTTCAAACTTGGCAAGTTTAAGATGTGTGGACTTCAACTCCCAGAGTTCCCCAGACAACACTGCTATAAATCATATGGCATGTTAAGAAAAGGAAATATTACATTCTCACTAGCTGCTATTAATTATGATGGAAATGAATGTTTCAGGGTCATTCCACATTCAAAGACAAACAGCAATAAAATAGAGGTAGCTGAGGTGGGGAAACTTCAACAGGTTTCAGCATTCAATCCTACAATAAGTTTTAGGAATTCAGTGGGAACTCAAATCTGCTCCATGGATTGCCCAAACTGTGTGAGGGGTGTGTGCCATTGCTTGATATTTCCCTTAGTATTTCAATGAGGAGATGCTGATTTGACTGGGCAAAGAGAGTTGGGGGCAGGTGCCTCTTCTGTACTGTTACCCCCCAATAACAACAGCTCTAGTTGTGATTTGAACAGTTTCTCTCTCCCTGTTGTTAACGCTCTGTCAGTTAATTTAATAGCCCTCCATGGTTGCTTTGATATGAAGAAAAGTGCATCAAAAAATCTCATCACAATTTATTCTATTTATGGTGAAGTCTAATGTAAAAATACTAATGTTAGGCAATATCTATGTGGCAGTAAAGATAGAACAGGGATGGCCAATTTTCCCTTATGGAACTCTTCAGTCACTAATGACTCCTTGGCTTTTCATCCTGTAAAGATATCCTCTAGATTTTCTGCTCTAAGCAAAGGATTGTACAAAGAGTTTTCCAACTATGATTCATTGAACAGGTTTAAAATTAAAAATTCAGTCATTTAATTAATACCCTCTAAAATATAAAGAGCATCAAAAAATAATTTGAATGAATGTTATTCTAATACAGAAGTCCGGTGCTCAGAACTGCATATGATCCCCTTTTATACTTCTTGGACCCCTCCCTTTTTATGTCTCAAGGAGCCTTTTTATGCCCTTCAGAATCTAAGTATGTCTGATGAAACCTGAGGGCAATGTTTCCCACCTTTTGGACATAGGAAGTAGATGAAAATTATAATACAATCCATAAAAGAAACAATTCATGGCTCAAAAACAAAGAACTCAAGCTCCCCTCAAACCTGAGCCCTCCTGATAATTATTGTGTAGCCCCAGCCATACTGTGCCCCCCCCCCCCCAAATGTAAGCGTGGTCCTTGGCCATCAAAAGGTTGCCAACCACTATGATGGAGCATACAGTTATTGCACAGAAAGAACTTTTAGTTCACTATATGGTCTATATTTACTTCCCAGGCACTTTCCAAATCTCCAAAGGAAGAGGAAGATTAGAGTATATTCAGAGATGGTGGTGGTTGATAAGAACAATGGAAAATTCCACTTAATTAGCAAATCTTCTAGGAGATTGGATGCGACTGCAAGAATATTTCACTGTGTGTGATTTATTATAAAATGTATTTGTTTAAAAAGATAGACTCTTTCAGAAAGTCTGAATTCTAAAGAATAATTTCTGTCTTATAATAGCTGCTTATCCATATATGAGCTTGTATTTTAGAAATCTAATCATATTTTGCTATTGAAATAAGGAATAATAAAAATGCTAAGTAATTATGTGTGGGGCAAAATGATATAGACAAATACCTAGAGCTTTGAATATATTCATGAATCTAGGTAGTTATTAAATTTGTAGTAAGCTATAAATTACAACTCTACAGTACCTCTATAGGTGCATATTTAATGTAAAAGAGCTGATGCATCATTTGTACTATTTGAAACTTGCTAGGTTCAGTGAATATATCCTCAGTGTGACTAAACTCAAATTGATGGAGTTCATATTTTGCTTATGTCCAGATTGATAAAGCAATTGTTGGAGATCTGAAGTCTTGACATTGGTAATTTTGGGATCATGATATAACTGAATGATTACACAGCACTTCCCAGAAGTATAAAATAGTAATCTGTGGCTTGCAATTAAAGGTGTTGTATGGATGCTGGAGGATGGGAAAATGGTTATGCATGGCAGTTTTCTCCAATTTTCCTTTGATGCAGGAAAGTTCTGATAGGGATCAACTTTCTTTACAAATGGAAGGATCATTCCCATTCAAGGAATGCCCAGATGTAATCCTATATTAACTTGATCATTGCTAACAAAATAATATATAAGTCATGGCTCCTGATATACAGGTGAAACTCGAAAAATTAGAATATCGTGCAAATGTTCATTTATGTCAGTATGGCAACTCAAAAGGTGAAACCAATATATGAGATAGACGCATTACATGCAAAGCGAGATATGTCAAGCCTTACTTTGGTATAATTGTGATGATTATGGCGTACAGCTTATGAAAACCCCAAATTCACAATCTCAGAAAATTAGAATATTACATGACATCAATAACACAAGGATTGGAAATAGAACAAGATAGGACCTCTGCAAAGTATAAGCATGCATATGTACTCAGTACTTGGTTTGGGCCCCTTTTGCAGCAATGACTGCCGCAATGCGGCGTGGCATGGATGCTATCAGCCTGTGGCACTGCTGAGGTGTTATGGAAGACCAGGATGCTTCAATAGCGGCCTTCAGCTCCGCTGCATTGTTCGGTCTCATGTCCCTCATCTTTCTCTTGGCAATGCCCCATAGATTCTCTATGGGGTTCAGGTCAGGCGAGTTTGCTGGCCAATCAAGCACAGTAATCCCATGGTCATTGAACCAGGTTTTGCTACTTTTGGCAGTGTGGGCGGGTGCCAGGTCCTGCTGGAAAATGAAGTCAGCATCCCCATAAAGCTCGTCTGCGGAAGGAAGCATGAAGTGCTCCAAAATCTCCTGGTAGACGGCTGCATTGACCCTGGACTTAATGAAGCACAGTGGACCAACACCAGCAAATGACCTGGGTCCCCAAATCAACACAGACTGTGGAAACTTCACACTGGACTTCAAGCATTGTGCATTGTGTGCCTCTCCATTCTTCCTCCAGACTCGGGTCCTTGGTTCCCAAATGAGATGCAAAAGTTGCTCTCATCAGAAAAGAGGACTTTGGACCACTGGGCAACACACCAGTTCTTTTTTTCTGTAGCCCAGGTAAGACGCTTCTGACATTGTTTGTTGTTCAGGAGCGGCTTGACAAGAGGAATACGACATTTGAAGCCCATGTCCAGGATCTGTCTGTGTGTGGTGACTCTTGATGCACTAACTCCAGCCTCAGTCCACTCCTTGTGAAAGTCCCCAACACTTTTGAATGGCCTTTTCCTGACAATCCTCTCCAGGCTGTGGTCATCCCTGCTGCTTGTGCACCTTTTTCTACCACACTTTTCCCTTCCACATAACCTTCTATTGATGTGGTTTGATACAGCACTTTGGGAACATCCAACTTCTTTTGCAATTACCTTTTGGGGCTTTCCCTCCTTATGGATGGTGTCAATGATGGTTTTCTGCACAACTGTCAGGTCAGCAGTCTTTCCCATGCTTGTGATTCCTACTGAACCAGCCTGAGAGACCATTGAAAGGCTCAGGAACCCTTTGCAGGTGTTATGGATTCATTAGCTGATTAGAGTGGGACACTTTGAGCCTAGAATATTGAACCTTTTCACACTATTCTAATTTTCTGAGATTGTGAATTTGGGGTTTTCATAAGCTGTACGCCATAATCATCACAATTATACCAAAGTAAGGCTTGACATATCTCGCTTTGCATGTAATGCGTCTATCTCATATACTGGTTTCACCTTTTGAGTTGCCATACTGACATAAATGAACATTTGCATGATATTCTAATTTTTCGAGTTTCACCTGTATGCTTAAAAATAGCCAGCATTCTAATTCAGTTTGATATTTTTTTTTATCTTGGCTGGATTTGGCTGCTCTTACTGATTTTATGGTTTTGTTTTAAGTTTTGCTATATATCTGTATGATTTAAATTTCTTTTCTTGTGCTTGGAAACTCTGCAGCCTGCCCTAGGGATTTTACTGAAGGGTCTCATGTAAAACCTGAAAATAAAATAATAAAGAAAAATGTCATGGTGCCTAAAACTGTTAGTGTTTCTGTTTTAAATTTTGAGATTTAAGCATTTAATGAAACAAAGAGAACAATAGCTTGCTAAGTTTTGCTAACTACATGTGAAGAAAGAAAGTTGTGTAATTGTAGATCTTTGTATTCTGAGAACCATTGTTTGTAGAAATATTCAGATATGACTAGACCCTGAGAGTGAGTAGTCAGGAAGACAAAATAGCCCCTAATAATAGCAAGTAACTGTTAAATAGCATCCAATCAGATTGGCAAATGATATAGTATGTATTATATCTACAGGGAAGTTGTCGTGGACTATAATCCAAATATCAGATTTTACAGGCCTCTCCAAATTCCTGGATATTATTATTTTTTTTTTCCTGATTACTCAACAGGGCACAATGTGATGAGTAACTATCACTACATGATAAGCAGGTCAAAATTAGCACAGACTGGGAGTACCAGAAAAGAAACATGTAGTTCAGCACTGCAGAACATAAACCTATACCTGGAGTGTAAACAAAGTACTCTAGAATTTAGCCTAAAACAGTGTTTCTCAACCTTGGCAGCTTTCAGAGGTGTGGACTTCAACTCCCAGAATTCCCCAGCCAGCAAGGCTGGCTGGAAAATTCTGGGAGTTGAAGTCCACACCTCTGAAAGCTGCCAAGGTTGAGAAACACTGACCAAGAGCCTTGGTCTCCATCATGGTGCCAATGGGCATAATTGTGACAGCAGTAACCTCCCTTAGTGCCTGCTAAGCTCCATCCCTCAACTGTTTCTTTTCCCCATTATTGTAAGGTTTGTTTTTTGTTTTGTTTTGTTTTGAATACATGAGAAGCTTAAACGTTAAAGACAGGCATCAATCTTAAGCCTAACCCACATTTACAGAAATGTTTGTGGGGCCCATATATAACCCAGAATCATTCTTTGGGAAGAAAAATGATACAGTAGAGGACTGCAGCTCAGGGCTTTGTTTGGACTTGTGTCTAGTTGGTAAAAGGGTGATTTGTGACCAGCCATGCTCTCCATGGCAGCTGTTGTATAAGAGGGTCCATAACAGGATTTCAAAATTCCTAATGTGCCTACAAGCTGACAAAAGTTTGAGCAACTGATAAGATTTTATAGCTAAATCAAGATTGTCTTGCTGGGAGCCACATCCCTTCATCTTCTGTAATTTTGTAAAAAAAAAAAAAAAAAAGAGCTGGCATTCATTTCTGCAAGTATGGCTTTTCCTGGTCCTGAAGTTCAAGGAACCCAAGGCAGGATTGCACATCTGTAGGATGATGCTCCTCTTACAAATCTGGACCACCAGTGGAGAAGCTGTAAACAGCATCTGATCACTGTCCATCTTTAATGTATGAAATCACTAAAATAGGAAAAGTCCTGTTGCCTTTGCCACACACTATAGAATAGTAAATATGAGCAGATATATGCAGAACATCCTAGCCACTGAAAATAGAATATTTTCTCAGTACTTACAGAATGAAACTGTAAATTTCTGTATTCTGTAAATATAATGAAGAAAAATTGCAAGCCCTTGAAGACAGCCAAAACACTATATGGCTTTAGTATGCTTCTCCCAGCAAACATCTTAAGATGACTTATTGGTTAATTGAATCAATCCATCATGTTTTGGTGGCAGATTCGATTTGCAGATTTTTGGAGTGTGATTCTTGCCTGAAATACACTTGTAAGAGCACATCAGTATAAGATGAGGTATGGAATATATTTATGTGAGAGTACATGTGTGCATGATTTCTTCTACACTGAATAGTTTGTGATTCAATTACTTAACTGACAGAGCTCTGTTGCTTATTCCATCCTCCTGTCTCCCAGTTCTTACTGTCTAAAATTCTGAAGTGAGTTGACAAAAGGAAGTATACTCCTGAGGTAAGGGTCTGAAATACAGTTGCTAATTTCCTCTGTGTCCCCTAGCAAGCTGAAACATAGCAGCAGCAGCAGCTTTTCCTTATATGGAGGTGCAGTGGTGTGGAAGGGTTGATCTGTTGATTAATTTGTTCCATAGAGAAGGATCATAGAAACAAGGGCTGCTGCCTCCTCCTCCTCCTCCTCCTCCAGTGAATGTTATTCTTTAGTTCAAATTAGGTGGAAAATTCATTCCTTTGCTTCACTGTATCAGTCATATCAATATAACAGTTTATCCTTTTGTTTCTCCCTGTAGTCCCATAGCCTCTTCTCTACCATTTCAAACTGAAGGAAGAGGTTAAATATCCATCTAAAATTAATAAATTTAAAAAATCCCTGCATGTAGAAAATATCACAGAAAAGGTTAAACTATACTTTTTCTCCATATCCAGGAATCCTTCACCATCCATCTCTTTCTATCTGCTTGCAAACTTACTCTTGAATGTGTAAAGAGCTCCATGAGAACTAATAGCAGGAGGGAAGAGTGAATGAGATATTTCATGTTTTGCTCTCAGATTCATATTTTATAGTAACATGAGCTCAAATTAGCTCATTGCCTCTTCAGCCATTTTCCTCAGATATTGTGTTTCTTTTGCTTTAATTCTTTTATCAGTATGGCTGCTACTCACTCCATCTTCCTAAGCCAGTTATTATTAGCTCAGCCAATCCTGTGCTATTACTTCTTGAATACTACAGATATTTTGGAGGTTTGATTGTCTTGGCAAGATTTCAGAAGTGGTTTGCCATTGCCTCCTTCCTAGGGCTGAGAGAAAGTCTGGCCCAAGGTAATCCAGCTGATTTTGTGCCCAAGGCGGGATTAGAACTCACGGTCTCCCAGTTTCTAGCCTGATGCCTTAACCACTACGCCAAATTGACTCTTACTATAGTTTTAGTGAAGCTATTAAAAGAACATGGGATTTAAAAACAGGAATTTTGAAGTAATGATGAGACCCAGTTTGGTCTTTGATTGTAAATATATTTCTTTCACTACTGGCTTCCAGAATTCTAATGAAAAACAGAATATATTTAAATGTTCAATTTTATAAAATAACCTGAGATTTTCAGTTAAATAACAACATTATTTATGATAATTAAAAGATATGTAAAATCCTCACATCCTTTAGTCTACTTTTTCAAGTATAAACCTCATTCTCCAACTAAATCTGCTTCTATTATTTCTGGTACATTGTTACCATTTAAGGTATTGTTTCCTCCTCTTCCTCTTGTGATGGCTGCTGCTTCTCTGGAATGAGCTTTAGCTGTCTAGTTGTGTCTCATGCCTTGGTGTCTAACATTATTCTTTCATAGTTTTGGGTTCTGGCCATAATTTCTGACCATCTAATTTCATTTTCACTTGGGATCCAGGATATAATTCTTATAAAGCATGCATTGCATAATGGTTATCACTGGAATTTGTAGACTGCTTTTACTTCAATACCCAGGCTTCTTTTAAATCAGGCTAAGATTGCAAGTTAGTTTAGAGGACTGATACTAGGATCCATAACTGTAGACCTGTTATTAGTTATTCCAGGCTACAGAATGGTTGCTTTTCTGCTACAATTCATTCTACAATCTGAATTTATCTTTCTACTTCTCCATTGGCTGGTGGATAGTGGAGACTGGTTATTTTATGACTAAAGATATACTTTTCTGCAAATAGTGCAATTTTTCCCTATTTGAATTGTGGTGCATTCTCTCATGTTCCTCAAGACATCTCCATCTAATGATTATATTTTTCTAAAGTCAGTAGATCTTACAAGATCAGCCATGTTGGCAATCTTGAGATATCTGGAAAAAAAATAGTATATGATAATGAAGTACTATGTCCATGTTCACAAATATTATCTCTAATTCTCTTTCAAGGTATTTGTGTAACTAAGAATGGTTCCTTTTGCTGAGATTTATTTTTCTTGCAACATTCTCAGACAATTTCCTCATCTGTACCACAGCATGACACAAACATGGCAACATCTTTTTTCCATGAGTGAGACAGGCTTAAGTCATCCTTAGCTGTACAGAATTAATGTTTTCTCTCTTATTCCAGCACCTTCCAAGGGCATTGTAAAGTTGTAAAACCTGTTGGGCTTTGTCACTATTTATCTTGGAGGGAAATCACATGACTGCAGTGCCAGGAAGACAGGGATGGGCAATAGGGATAGCAAATTTCATGCTGGTAATTACTTTCTTACCAATTGAAGAATAGTTGGATAGTGCTATATATTATAATGGGTAGGGCACTTACTCTGCTCCAAATGTTTTAAAAAATTTGACTCAGCAATCATATGAAATAGTTATGCACGTTCTCTACATTTAATGATGTTTAAGATAGTTTCATGAAGTTTTTTTTCCCCCAGTCTTCTTGTGGTATTGTAGCTACTATAGCAATTCTGACAGCAAAACTAACCTCTCTGATACTTGGTGTCTTCCTTCCTCTGCAAAGAATATGGTTGAGTGCAACTGGCATATTGCACACATGTGGTAACCAATCACATTTTGATAAAGTGCAATATTGTGTATAGTTCTGGGTCAGAAGTAAGTTTTTTTTTTTAAAGAAATTAATAAAAAATAGTTTTTGAGTAGATGAGACTGATCGGTAGGTTGAATTGATTCTGGGTCAGAACATTTTAGTGGGTAGTAGGGCAAAATACAGGTATTACTACACGTGTTTTGTTTGAATGATACTCAGCATGAGGATTATATATCATCATATGGAAAGTCATTCTCATCTCGTTAATATTCAACTCAACTCTTGGATTATTCAGAAGAATGATTAGCCTTGTGTCTATATACTGCCAAAAGGCTTTCACTGCATTAAAAACTTTAAGAATTCTTCTCTGTAAAACTGCCCTGAGTCACTTTTTAACAGGATGGGAGGTAACAAATTTGATATATAAATAAAAAATAAAAATAAAAAGATTTGTTCTCATGTTCACACTGTTTCAGGTAATTCTTCCTCATTTTGGGTATACCACATTCATGATTCACTCTCATCCATGATCTTGAAGCAATATGCCTATTCCATACCTGTTAGCTAGCATAGGCACTTACAATCACATATAGATTTATATCACAGAATGCCAACTTTGGGCTTTGACCCAATGTGCTTGATAACTTCGTTTCATGTATACCAAGTGGTATACTAGTAAAAGGGGTCTAGAACATCTGCCAGTTGTGGTGCAAATCTCCCAAGGTATTGCTCCACCTCTCCAAATCTGCTTAGTTCACTTATGGAGTCTAAAGGGTTAGTCTCTTTGAATTGGGCTCACTGCATTTTCATTTATTCATGGCCAAGATAGAAGTGTTTTTTCAGGCACAGGAGATATTTACTTTCATATAGTTTTAGAGCCATGTTTTTTCATAGCGGCTAGAACTTTACCGTGTTTCTGATCATGCTTGTCCTTTGAAATGTCAGAAAGCAAAATGTCATCTATGAACATAGTCCTCACTCCCAGGTGTCAGAGAAGTGCAGTAATTTCCTTTTGGAACAATTGGGGAAGTTCCAAATGCAATCTTTTAAAAGTAAAACTACCAAATGGTTGTGATCACCATAGTTCATTTGGCACAATTTTGGCCTAATTGAATCTGTGAAAATCCACTGACAGCATCAAGCAATGAGAATACTTGAGCACCTGTAAGTCCCAGAAGAATGTTATCTACAGTTAGCATGGCTGCGTTTCTGTTTTCACAGGTTTGCTTAGCTCTTAAGCGTTTATGCAGAGGTGAGCTGCCTCTTGGTCACCAGTATCACTGAAGTGCATCTGCTGATTGAGTGCTCTTTTTAAACCCTCCCCATTGGAACGTTCTCTATAGTTCTGCTTTTAGTTTGGGGAATAGTGAGACCAATAACATTCTAGTATGGACTGCATATGGAACAGCTTTTTCTTAAAGCTGTGTTTCTACTGGAAGAATCTTTAAGGTTGCCATCTCTGTGTTAGGCTCTGTGGAGATTTCTCCCATGTGACACACTAAAGCCTTCGCCACAGATGCTTATCATCCCCAAAGATTATTTGTTTGATCAAGAGGCATATATACATTAATCTCATATTCCTCTGCATTGGGTATAAGGTGTCTTAGGATATACTTGCTGCCAGTGCTTGCAGCAAGCAGATCTAGTAATCTGTTGGAGTTGAAGTAGGCTCTAGAAACTTCTGTAAACAGGTCTGAGATCAGAGTTTCATTAGTTCCCCTGTCCCTTTTAAAGCACACTGGGTGATCACTGATTTGCATAGAGATTTCTTATGATTTGGCCAAACCTGCAAGGTATTCAATTGGTCCCCAAATAAGTACTTATTGCTATCACCATGTTTTTCAACATTTCTCACTTCTCAGAGTGACTCATTTTCTTACATTTGTGGCAACAAGGGTTATAACAAGCCACCCTGCTCTCTGTGGATGCCTTTTCCCCCAGCAAAGGCACTAGAGCCCTTCAGATATATGTGCAAATTGTTTTGACTGAGGAGAAAAGCTGGCCTGTCTACTTGTCTGCCAGATTCTCCCTCTATAGGAATTGTTTGCATGGCAATGCATTAAGGTTTCTCATCCTGAACTTGGCCATTGATGAGTTTCTTATCATCTGTCCTTTCTGAGCTTAAAGCAATTTTCCCTACTTGCTTTTGGAATAAAGCTGAAATGTCCAGAATCAGTCTGTTCCCATTTATTGCCCCCCTCCATCACAATCTGCTTTCTCATGCAGCAATGTTAAATAGGTCTCAGCAGATTTCCCAAACTAAAGTGTCCTTTGGCACAAACAAGGCTGTCAGGTTTCCCTCAAGCACAAAATATTTATCAAATGTTCTCAAAAGGAGAAAGTCATCCTTATCTTTAGCAGCAGCAGCAAAAGTAAAAGATGTATACTTTTTCTCTGCCGATGGCCTCATGGCATAAATGAGGGCATGTATCTGAATTTCTTCTGCATGTGATTTCAGTAGCAGAAAAATACCGGTTTCCAGTCAGAACATTTCAGGAGGCTGTTAAAAGCAAAGGCCTTTGGTGGGGAAACTTTTCTCAAATTGCAGGACTTCAGGTCAGAGTTCTACTCATCTCAGGAATCTCTAAAGCTGAAAGATAGTTTAGATTTCTGACATCCTAGTAGTTCTTTATAAAATGGCCCAAGACTTGCAGTTAAACCACAATAACTTAGTTTATTTCCAGTAACTAAATATGTAAGTGCTTATAAATCCTGAATATGTTTTTGTTACTGAAAAGAGCACTCCATGGCTTTTTTTTCCTGGGATTGTGCTTGACATATTAGATATTGGCTTGTCTTTCTGCTATTCACTGATTAGGATCACTTTCACTCTGCTAACCAGCTTGAAGACTGCCTATCCCGGTGCTAATCTGCTGCCCTTAGAAGTGATGGTGATCACTTGAATGTTGTCAGCATTGAAATAAGAATGAGCTACCAAGTTTGATCACTTTCAGATGCAGCATATTGGCTGGAATAGAGGTACTGGGAGATGGCCATCAGTGGAAAGCAATCAGAATTCACTGTTACTTTGTTGTTACTGGAGATCAAGATTTTTTTTCCTGCAGAAATTAAGATAATAAAATTTAGTCCAAGAATAGTGTAGCTCAGCAAAGTTTTCTTTCTTTTCTTTGGCCTACCACTATTATTCATACTTTAAATTTTCAAAGATATTTTTTATAATGTGAAAAGTTGTTCAACTGAATTGTAGAGACATTGTCCTAATATAGGTGCAGTATCACACCCTCTTAACAGTGATTATTTAAAGCAGTGTCTAACATTACTGAAAGTCTATTACAGATTTAAATTCACTGATGAGGAGACAATAAAAAGGCATATTTTAATGGCAGAGATTTTATTATACAGGTGAAACTCGAAAAATTAGAATATCGTGCAAATGTTCATTTATGTCAGTATGGCAACTCAAAAGGTGAAACCAATATATGAGATAGACGCATTACATGCAAAGCGAGATATGTCAAGCCTTACTTTGGTATACTTGTGATGATTACGGCGTACAGCTTATGAAAACCCCAAATTCACAATCTCAGAAAATTAGAATATTACATGACATCAATAACACAAGGATTGGAAATAGAACAATATCGGACCTCTGCAAAGTATAAGCATGCATACGTACTCAGTACTTGGTTTGGGCCCCTTTTGCAGCAATGACTGCCGCAATGCGGCGTGGCATGGATACTATCAGCCTGTGGCACTGCTGAGGTGTTATGGAAGACCAGGATGCTTCAATAGCGGCCTTCAGCTCTGCTGCATTGTTCGGTCTCATGTCCCTCATCTTTCTCTTGGCAATGCCCCATAGATTCTCTATGGGGTTCAGGTCAGGCAAGTTTGCTGGCCAATCAAGCACAGTAATCCCATGGTCACTGAACCAGGTTTTGGTACTTTTGGCAGTGTGGGCAGGTGCCAAGTCCTGCTGGAAAATGAAGTCAGCATCCCCATAAAACTCATCTGCGGAAGGAAGCATGAAGTGCTCCAAAATCTCCTGGTAGACGGCTGCGTTGACCCTGGACTTAATGAAGCACAGTGGACCAACACCAGCAGATGACCTGGCTCCCCAAATCAACACAGACTGTGGAAACTTCACACTGGACTTCAAGCATCGTGCATCGTGTGCCTCTCCATTCTTCCTCCAGACTCTGGGTCCTTGGTTCCCAAATGAGATGCAAAAGTTGCTCTCATCAGAAAAGAGGACTTTGGACCACTGGGCAACAGACCAGTTCTTTTTTTCTGTAGCCCAGGTAAGACGCTTCTGATGTTGTTTGTTGTTCAGGAGCGGCTTGACAAGAGGAATACGACATTTGAAGCCCATGTCCAGGATCTGTCTGTGTGTGGTGGCTCTTGATGCACTAACTCCAGCCTCAGTCCACTCCTTGTGAAAGTCCCCAACACTTTTGAATGGCCTTTTCCTGACAATCCTCTCCAGGCTGCGGTCATCCCTGCTGCTTGTGCACCTTTTTCTACCACACTTTTCCCTTCCACATAACCTTCTATTGATGTGCTTTGATACAGCACTTTGGGAACATCCAACTTCTTTTGCAATTACCTTTTGGGGCTTTCCCTCCTTATGGATGGTGTCAATGATGGTTTTCTGCACAACTGTCAGGTCAGCAGTCTTTCCCATGCTTGTGATTCCTGCTGAACCAGCCTGAGAGACCATTGAAAGGCTCAGGAACCCTTTGCAGGTGTTATGGATTCATTAGCTGATTAGAGGGGGACACTTTGAGCCTAGAATATTGAACCTTTTCACACTATTCTAATTTTCTGAGATTGTGAATTTGGGGTTTTCATAAGCTGTACGCCATAATCATCACAATTATACCAAAGTAAGGCTTGACATATCTCGCTTTGCATGTAATGTGTCTATCTCATATATTGGTTTCACCTTTTGAGTTGCCATACTGACATAAATGAACATTTGCACGATATTCTAATTTTTCGAGTTTCACCTGTACAGTCTGCCTTCTAGAAAAAGCCTTTTAATGTCAGTGGATAATGAAAATATCGGTCACCTTTGACTGAGTTAAAATGATATCATGACCTGGCAATTTCTATTCAATGCTGATATATCGGTGTTGAGCACAGCTCATAATTGCCTTCATGTAAATATAGTAGGATTATTCTCTTTTTTGGTGGTATTTCTGCTCTTTTAAGAATGGCAGATCAGAAAAAAAAAAAGCTGTGAAAAGTATCAGAGGTCCATAAAAAGCTGGGAAACCTATATATTTTTTCCATTTATTTTTTAAAATGCAAATTACACTAGTCAGTCAAAAAAGGTCAGCTTTTGTTAAAAATACATTCAGAATTAACAAATGACTCTAAGAAAAAAAATGAGAGAGACATTTGGATTGTTAACACTTGCCTTCTGAATATTTGGATTTATAACAACAACAAAAACCCCGGCCTAGAAAAATAACATACTTCATTGGATTTTGAAGAGGATACAGCTGTATAATTCAACAGTGTTGAAATATTCTCATACTACTGTGCTCTTAAACTTCTTCCATAGTAGATGTGTCCATTCATTCATTGTTGTAGTCGTTCTTTTAGAATGATACTGATTTTGCTGCACAAGAACTAATATAAATGCCTGATACCATGTCTGTACATGTGTGTAATGTATATATGCCTGTGTGCATGTATTTCTGTATCCTGGACAGTGTTTTATTCAAATTTAGAATTCTCATTGCCTCGATATTCTCTGGATTTACTCAGAATGTACTTTTTAGCCTCCTCCTGGATCAACAGGCCTCATCCAAACACAGAAACCTGTTTTTCTTCCTGCCATCTGTTCTGCTACTTATACTTACCATCTACAGTTCTGCTCTGCTGACACCACCATCTACAGTTATGTACTAAACATTACTGTGCTAAACTCAAAAAAAAAAAAAAAGGCTGATGCTCAAAATCATGTTTTTTATAAACAAGTCTAGAGTCTCGTATAGTTGGTTATAGACCTGCAAAACATTCCACACTATTTATGGAGGCTCTTGATTCTATATATGGAGACAAACATGGCCACAGGCCCAATAATGCATAAACACTTAGAAGATATGGGAATGTTCCACCTTCTTCTTATTCATCTTCCATACTGGATGCATTTGCCTTTCAAACAGTGGGTGTGGATGTACATAAACTAAGATATATCTATATGATTTTTATTATAGTAACAGGAAAATGACTGTTTCCTTAAATGTATCAATGTAAGCATGAGATGTAGAAGTAGGGGAATGCCTTAATCCAGAATGTGGCACAAAGCAGGAATTGATCAAATGCAATCAGTTACTTTGCATTTAACAATTATAAACTGGAAGAATCACAATGTTTGCTCATGGGGAGTGACAGCAAGCAAGACTTCATTAGTCCTCAATGTATGTATGCTTTTGTTTGTTTATTTATTTATTATTATAAATAGCAAGGTCCCCTTTGAGTAGAATTCAACTGCTGGTGACTTCATGGACATGTCTGTGTAGTTTTCTTGACAACAATGCAGAAGTGGTTTCCCATTGCCTTCTTCTAGATACTTGATTATATCAAGGACAAAATTATGTACCTAATTATAATTTTAAAAGAATTAGGTTATATAGTAATCAATAAGAGTGAACCAGTGTATAGATTATGTAATGGATCCTTATTTCTCCTTAGTAAGAATTTGAGATACAGGACAGTCAGCATTTTAAGATGACTAAGCTTCTTTTCTAGAATCTACAAATTTATTCTTAAAAATACTTTATCCTTCTATTTTATCAGGTGTAGCATGTCAGTGAGAGATCATTTCATCAACCCTGTTGCTTTGCTGATCCCAATGCAAACCTATACATTTGTCATGATTTTATACTACTTACTGCAGAGCTATCCCATTTCCTTATTGATATTAAGGATAAACAATGTAAAAAAGAAGGCTCAGGAGACAATCCATACATCATACTCCAGACTAATTCCACTGGCAATAAGTGAATTTCAGGTCTACAAGAGATGTGGCTCCTGATCCTGATCAAAAATAATGAAATGGCAAACAAGCATTAAAACTGAGAGCATCTTCAGAAGCTGTAACTAGAGTGACAGTACATATAATATCATATTACCACTGGTGTTGATATAACTAGGCAGAGGCTTAATTTTAAGCTATATATTTTTGGGAATTTTCAAGTACTAGCCACTATTTTATATGTATTTCATTATTGTATTATATGTTGATGCTGTGTTCCACTCATATCACTGTTATTGATGTAACTTATATTGCTGGAACCAATAAGTTTTTGCTTCTATTAAAAACATCTGTTCTGTTGTCATCCAGGTGGCATCTTCGCAAAGACATTGGTATCTATATTGGTGGTGATAATGGGTAAAAGATGGACTGTCTCATTTCTAGGGGAATTTGCATTGAGAGTTACTACGCAGGACGGTGGATAGATCAGCCATATAGAATTGAAACATTTGGCAAGTGCAGACAAAAGTTGTTTGAAGAAGCTGTAGTGGGCTAAGAAGAAGCTAACTCATCAAGTGTCTAAGGCTAATGTATTTGTAGGCTTTAAATAAAGAAATGAGGGCAATTCAAGTCCCCCACAAAAAAGCCTGAGCAATATAACTCTTCCCAAAGAAAAGCCACTGCAGTAGTTGAATATACAGCTCAAATTCAGAATACAGACGCTTCTAGGAGTCAAGAGTATTTCATAAAGACATTGACCTACTAGTAAAGTTTCCAAAGGCATCTTGTTGCCAACTACATAACAGCACAGTTTTTTTCAGCCACAAAAATACAGGAAGATAAGATACACATTCTAACACACAACAGTTTCCCCAGTACCACAAAAAAGGTTTTCAAAAATCTCACCAATGCAACTACTCCCACGCCAACTTAAAAACAAAAAAAGGAACAAAATCCAGAAAGATCTTATATGCTGCAGGTTTTCAATTTTTTTAAAAAAAAGCTCACTTACATAAGGTTTTCAACTGGAATTAGTTATAAAAGAGTAAACATTGTTAATACTTATGCAGTTGGCCTCTGTTGATAGAAATAAGCAGATATCTCTGTTATTAGTAAAAGACATAGGTTAGAATCATTTATAAAAGCACCTAGAGTGCATTCACTAAAACAGTGGGGTTAAGGAGCACTGAGTTTGCACTTTCTTTAGTTATTGTTTAGTAAAAATTCCTTTTCCTGGCATTTCCCAACTCCCAAAGTGTCCAGTTCGTTTAGAATTCATTTCTAAAGAGTAATTTGTATCCAGCTATTCTGGAAGCTTGATCATAAAGCACTTTTTTTCTGGCAGGAGATTTTTTTTTTTTTAATACAGTCATCTCCGGAATGCTGGGAGCAAGTTTATTACCTGACACAGCTTTAGATTTTTTTCTTTTTCTTTTTTAGAATTAATGAACAGCATGGTTGATCCTAAGGGAAGTGATTTCAGAGAGTTCACATCAAAGTTCTCAGTGTGTGACTTAGGATGGGTTAAGGCAAGCATATATTAAACAGCCTTTAGGGCAAACAACTTCCTGTCTATTGACTTCAGTTTCATGATCATCTAAATATCTTTAATCTGTATGGATTAAGAAGACATGGCTCCAGACAGAGTACAAAAGAGCCTCAAATAGCTAAAACAGATGAGATTGTTTCATAAATCAGAGGCAAGTGCAAAGAGGGCAGAAGGTAGACAGTGGCCAGGAGATGGCACTACTGCTTCGTTTTTTGGAACCTTCTCTGTAGGAACTTGGAAAATCAAAGTTGGGAGGGACTGGATCTTGTGCATTTCTGTCAGTACTTGCTAGACAGAGAGGCCCTTGTCTCTGAGTGTTCTATTATATATTGAAACAGAAAAGTTAGGACTTCTTTCATTCTTCTGCAACCTGCAGGAAGCTGTGCAAGAAGTAGTTCTTTGTCCAGTCCTTCATCCCCAGGACAGATTAACTTTTGTCTACTTAGACCTAGAAAGAAAGAGAAAAAAGAAGATAAAGAAATCTTGTCCCCAAAATAGTTTATTCCTCAACAGTTTCCTTGGAATAGCAGTGTGGGCCTGGTCATGGTCCCCCTCCAAAATTATCTTTAGTCCATTTTTGCATCTACTAGAAAGCCTGTGTTTAAATTATAATTAAGCATAGTACAACAGCAAAATGCCATCACCATTTAATATCACAGAATATCACAACAATTCTAAGTTAATTGAAAGAATAATCAGTTAGTTTGGTTTGATCCTGGAAATCTGGTTGCCATTTACATGTGAATCGCACCTGATATTCTTGATAGCATATCTCTGTATATCACTGTATACATTATTCACCTTAATATTTTCCTTTGAGTAGCACCAATAGCAACAATCCGATACCTGAAGAGATGGGAGAGGGTGCCTGAGATTGTGGTCCCTTTTGGTTTCATGCTTCTATTTAATAGCTGATTGGCTTTTCTAGAAACATCTCCCTGTTAAGGGGAGAGGGAATGATAAGAGTGATGAATTTCTCTAAATCCGGTTTTCTTTCCAATTTGCAGCTCCTAGCAGTCCCAGTCCACAGGACCAATGGTGAAAGCAGCTGGGAGTTGTACTTTGGCACTATTTAGATAGCCCTAGATTCCTAATCCCATCTGATAATCAGTGTATAGCGGAATCATCTCAGGTTCCTTCATTAAACCTAGGCACTGTGAGTGATAAGGTGACAATCTGTTGGCTATTTCTCAATGGAAGAATAGGATCATATCTCCCTGAACTGTGGAAGGGGATATGAGATAACTGGCATTTGTTCTGGGTCTTAGGGACATAGTGGATTATAAGCAAAGCAATGATATTCTAAGCTTACTCTTTTAGCTTAGAGAAGCACAGCAAAATGAAGACAGGGAAATATGATAGCAAAATGCATTAGGGTGGTGTAGCCCTTAGAGGTGAAGTTGCTGGGAGTTGGGCAGCATACAAGTTTAATAATAAATGAATAAATTTATTCCAGTGATCACAAATGAGGGAACCAAGGTAAAATGTCTAAATCTTTAGACATCTGATCCCAATGAGTGAATCCCAGTGTGTTCTAGATGGATCACAGGATCTAAACTTCCTTCATCTAAAGGATTCACCTAATGAAGCAAATTGTATGCCATTGGGTTCATGGTCCCATATAGACAGGAGATCATGCATGGCTGAAATACCTCACACAGTGACACAGAAAATTCTTCAGTAGTGATGAGATGTTCTTGAGCAATTATTCCAACACAATCAGCATCTGATATTACATAATCCATCCTTCCTTCCTTCCTTCCTTCCTGAAAAGAAATCTCTTTTCTGTCCACCCAATTGTCCCTCTCCTTCAGTGACTTCCTAGATTCATATAGTGTGTTTGCTATTACACAACTCAACAATTATTTGGGACTAATATTTAATCTGTTGATACAAAATTAATTTCTGAGGTTCAATTACATTTGCCAAACAAGGCCAAAGTTTTGCTTTCTTGTTGACATGCCAAAGCCTCACAGCACATAATCACTGCAGAATTCCATGTTATATTCAGCTTGGTTATTTATATACCAGGTTATATTCAGGCTATTTTCAGGCTGGTTATTTATCATAAATAAGGACATACAGAATTTTACTTGACATTTGCTTGATTGTGTCAACTGAGGCAGAAGCCTCAGCCTCCTAAGAAATGAAAGAAAAAGAATTTCCAAGCACTTCTGGTCCTCTATAAATCTTTCCTGCCCTTCTCCTACTCTTTCTCTTCACCCTTAGTAGATGATTGGAAGAAGGAAGAAATGACATACTTGTGAGGGGCTTTACTAACCATCTGAGGCAAATAATCTGTATTATCTTTTTGGATCACTAGAATGGGAGATGAGCCACCTGCGTTGCTCCCTAGCAGTGATATTGTTTAAGCTTGGTCACTAAGCTCAGATGGCCAACCAGCTAAGATAGTTCCCAGCCTCAGCAGTTTTTGTCCTATCTTGCCTCATATTCACCTCAGGTCCTCTAAAGACCTTCTGGGGGAACGAAAGTACTGGACAGGACTATTACTGCTTTGTTCTGCAGTGCAACAAAACTCATAAAAGAGAGAAACAAAAGAGGCAAGTGAACCTGCCCAGTATCAGAAGGATTACAGACCGTGTGTGGGGGCAGGTGGATGGGAAGTAAGTCTGTCAAAAAAAGGTACCCAGCATGGCGGACCAGAACCTGGGAATGCAGTGCCCAGGAACATGTAACACCCTTTTTCACCATCTGAAATGTTGACAAATGTACAGGATTAACACAACCTGGCTACCTAAAGGCACTTCCATCTGAAACATGATACCCTCTCTTGGTTTTCCTGACCCCCGGATTACTTCTTCTACTAAACTGCCAATACACAGCCATCTGTCATATATTTTACATCAAACTCCTAAGTCTTTGAGGAAAACAAAATAACACAGATATGGATAAATAGATAGGAGACAGAGAATTTGGGTTAGAAAATGCATTGCAACGAAGAGGCCCAGGGGATGTTGCAGTCATTACTAAATTTGTGATAAACTATGTTTTGTATAATTATCGTTTTCTTAATCCTGGTCTGCTGAATAAAAGGCAGCTGGATTCACATTACAGTAACCCATAAATGATGCTTTACAGCTGCAGTGGCCTAGTTCACACATTGCACTAAGCCAAAACCATAAGTCATATGGTGTGAATCCATCTATTTTGGAGAAGGACATGGAACAATTCCATTGACTATTTCAGAAAATAGGAACTGTGGTGGGATGGGGTGGATGACATGGTATATTTGAATGCTCTGTTATTGAGAAAGTCTCACTACATAGAAAGCTTAAACTATAAAGCTTCCTGTATATCAGAGGCAAATTTGCTTTCTTGTGAGGAGGGGTGTCTCATCTAGAAGTTCTGAAGAGACAAAAGGGCTGGGCTACCTGCTTCTTCTCAGTGTAAATTGACTTTTAAGAATTTGCCAGACTGTGAGAATGTGTCTTTTGTTGTTTTACTAGAAATACGTATGCTGAAATTACCCACACGTCAATGAGAAAGCAGTTTAAAAATGAAACAAAGTAGAGTTTGAAATGTTCTTCCTGTGCTCCCTTGTTCTCAGGTATAAGTTTCAAAATTTATGTTGGCTCTTTTTGCCTTACAGCTTCAGGTTTTTCCCAGCTAGGCTTACTAAGCTGTGTAAATACAAACAGCTACTCTCAAAGCAGAGAACATAAAAAGAATGGAATAATATCTCAGCTAGGAGGCTCCATATGTTGATGGCAAGGTATACTACCTGAAGGAAGAAATAGGATTAGAATTGCTCTAAGTACCAAGAAGCCAGAAATGGTGACTGCAAAAATTATAGTTTTGTAAGCGTATCACATTTCAACAGCAACAACAAAAAAAGGGGGGGGGGGCATTTTCTGGGCACATGCAATTGAAAAACGTTTTGTTAAAACCACAGTGTTTCCCAACCACAGCCATAATTATAAGACCACCTTTTCAATGTCACTGCTCTGATAAAAAAATTGCACAAAGCAATGGCCATGACAGGCTTTAAATATCCTTGCTCTCCAATCTCTCCCCTTCCTGCCATGCCTTCTAATAGCCCTGGATCTAACACAGATATGATAGTGTACAAACATGAAGATTATATTTATAGCTGAGTATTGATTTCTTTTGGTTTCCATTTTTTCCATTTTTGGTTGTGTGGCGTTTTTGGAGGAGGACTATTTTAGTATGTTGTGAATACTTTAATTTTGCAAAGTTTATGGGTTTTGTTTTTGACGATCTATTTAATTTGATCTGATTAGTTCTTTTATTGTTTTAGGAATAGCCATCTGGGGTTGGCATCTTATCAGATACATACAAGAATAAATATCCAAGATATAAAATCTACACAAGTGCCTAAACACAGAAATGTAGTTTCCAAAATACCTGGCAAGCTACTTTTCTAACACAAACTACCTAGCTTAGTATTTATGTCACTTACTGGTAAGAAGCTGTTTAAAGTTTTCATCATGGGTCTTCCCCAGCCCTCCCTGAAGACTGAACGTGGGACTTTACAGATGAAAAGTATGTGCTGTGCCATGAAGCTATAGTATTTCTCTTCCTGCTGCTTTCAGTAAAGCTGACTCAGTCCTTGAATCTAGAGATTTTTGCATTATCAGAACCACAAACTATTATCCTCTTCCATGTGTATGTATCTGCATATGTTCTCCAACCACTGTATGGACAAGCAGAACTCAACAGTAGGAGCAAGGAATGGAGAACACTTCATACAATGTGATGAAATGACTGTCCATAAGGAAGACCAGTTTATTTCAGTAGAATGTCCACATTAGCGTGCTGGAGATCACAAACGTTTTTAAAATTTCTTCATGATGAAGCAGATTTGAACTAATGGCAATCAAAGTTTGTCTGGCCTAACAAATCTGTCACACTAGATTCTACATTTCAGTGCCTTTATGCCGAGTATTACACAGGACAAAATGTTGCATACTATAAAAGTAACAATTTATTATGAATACATTGGAAACTAACATTATTCAGATATCACCATCCTTTGTTTAATTTTTTAGTACGTCTCGGGCAGACCACTGAAAAACAGGAATGTAGATACTCACATATACATAGGTTGTAGCTGTAAATGCGATGTCTTCTGTGGGCCTTGATAGCCGTAAGAGTCAAATCCACCTATGAAATCAACTGAAAAAGGAAGGTATTGCTTTGATTGCTGACATCA
This sequence comes from Liasis olivaceus, assembly GCA_030867105.1. Lineage (NCBI taxonomy): Eukaryota > Metazoa > Chordata > Lepidosauria > Squamata > Pythonidae > Liasis > Liasis olivaceus. The sequence goes on along the minus strand of CM061349.1, from coordinate 239,527,427 downwards.
TTCTTAGAAGGGCTAAGTATCATGATTTAAAAACAGCTTTCCACAAATACTTGGCCAGCTCCGTCCCTTCCTGTCTTCAGAAAAGTGCCAGTCACAGATTAATTAGTATATATCCGTATACTAAAAAGGATTATATATTGCTTGTGCTGCCCACAAGCAGTCCACCTAAGTGGTGTGTATAAATCACACATTTGTTGAAGCTGCAAATATTGCAAAACCATTCATTTGCAACTTCCAAATGTTTTAGCTAGTTGTGATTATAAGTGTCATACATCTGCTGTCATACTGTGATTCTCTGAGAAAGAGATGCAAGAAGGTGGCTGATGCTTTTGAAAAAAAAGGCTTCAACATGGGAGGGAAGGAGGGAGAGGGGGAGAGATGGAAAAAGAAAGAGAAAGAAAGAGAGAAGCCGGGGTGGGGGGGAGAGAATCATGATTGTATTGATCCATGGGGAAAAAATCCAAATTTACAGTGAGATAATGTACTTATTAGCACCAACAACAATAACATAAAAAGCTTGTTGGCTTTGAGTTCTCCAAATCTTTTAATTAGGCAAGATGTTACCAAAAATAGAGGATAAGGAAAAGCAAAAAAATAAAAATAAAAATCCATATATTAAACTGGATATTTAGATATTTAAGGTCAGTAGAATAAAGTCAGTCCCAGAATGGAGGCCCAAGTTAACTTTATTGATATCATATTATACCAATCATTAACAAATGATTTGTATAAAATAATTGTTATTTTTCTCGGTTCTGAAAACAAATACATTTAGTTCAGTCTATCTCCTGTCATGGATGCTTCGGCCTGGCATCAAGGAATCCACATGTGCTGGTTAGTATTAAAGACTGTGTAGGCCGAATATAGGGAACCTCTGGTGCTTCAAATGTGGCTGAACTTCAGGTCCCAGAATTCTTGCATGTTGGCCAAATGGTCTGAAGTCACAAGGAATTGAGAGCCCAACTTGTGAAGATTTCCATTTCTAAGGAGACATGTATAATCCTTATATTTTCTTTGACCCAGCACAACAAGTAAACACATTTTATATAGTAAATTTATGGATAACCCTGTAAACTTGTAATTTTATGTCACAAATTATTTTAATATTTATTGTAACAATAAAATCTACATTATGGTAAGTTTGCACTACACACATGCACACAAATCACTTCCCTTAGCTTGACTTGGTCTTCCTTTCGGGCAGTTGCTTTGGGTGACCCTGAATTTGCGACCCTGAGTCGCTTCCTAGTGAGATAGGCGGTGACAAATTTGAAATATAAAATAAAATAAAATAAAATAAAATAAAATAAATATTATTGTTCTGAAAGATCACACACTTCCAGGTCCGATGGCCCTAAAGAGCAGAGGGCTACAGAATTGTGTAAACCATACTACAGTACCATATACTCAGTCCTGTCAGGAACAGCTTACATAGTGGCCAGACTGAAATAAATTTATATTCTGACACATTTAGAACATACTCCCAATTGTTGCTCTTTCCACTAGGCATTTTAGCTTGGCAGTGCCTAAAAAGCTGCAAAAAGTTTCATCAGCTTCTTTCTAATAACACAGGTATAAAATAAATACCAACAGATGGTCTAACTCCTAAACTGTTTTATCAAACACACTTTAGAGGTTTGCTTTGTATCCGAAAAATCATCATCCAATATTACCACTAATTAAGTTTCTTCTTTCAGAAAAAGTATAAAAGTGCCAAGATATCTTCTCACTGATATAAAACATCAAAAGCTTAGAAGTACTTTTAAAAGAAGGAATTATATTAAATCTCATGAAGCCCAAGGATCTATATGCTTATCTGGCAGGAAGTTTGACTGATGATTTCACTGAGGCTTTAGTTCTCTTTATACAAGAATGCAGCAACATTTTAATTAGGAAATAAATAGAAGATTCAAACATGCTAGTACCTAAATTACCTCTAACTACATTTCACATGCAAAAGGTGATGCATGAACACAACATAGTCGTCTTCTTACAGTTCTCCTAGCTTTTCCTAGCACTGCTTCTTCTTTTTTTCAATTGTAAAACTTTGACTAACAAAGGGAAAAGGAGAATAGCATGCAATCACTATTTTTGCTCAGCCTCTGACTGAGGTACAGAGGGAGTAAGCATCCTGCCCTGGGGAATGTTATGTTGGGAAGCCAACACATTTTCTTTCTCTCAAAGAGATTTGCCTTTTACTTCTGTTAAACATTCTCAAGCAGAGTTCTGAAACTTTTTGAGCTGGTGGACACATTTGGAATTTGAAAACATGTGGGCCTTCTCACAAAATGGCTGCTTTCAGATCTTCCCCATCCACGGAATGGCAGCCATGGGCATATAACCAAAGGTCTGATTTAGGACCTGTCAGCCTCTCTATCTCCCTCTCCTGCAAGATGCTCCAAATTATCTCAGCTTACCTTTGTTCTTTTTCTAGTCAGGTGGGCATATTTCCAAGCAAAGAACTGGGCTGTATCCATCCATCTTTTAAATTTTTTCAAATAAAATAAAATAAAAATTTCTTGCAAATAAAGATGATACTAGAAACTAGCAGTTTGCTTTTCAGCATGAAAAATTCTGATTTTTTTAAATTAAAAAAATGTTTAAAAGATAGGAAAAAAATAATGTGTCAGAAAGCCTAGTAGCACCAAGGGGTGTCATGTAGACAATTTTTTTAATGTCTTTTAACTTCCCAGAGTTACTGGGAATTGGGCAGCATAACAATACTATCCTGGTTCTAAATTATGCTTGTTACTTTAGCAGCTTACTAAAGCATCTGGAGGATCTGAAGCAGCTCTGAATCTTAGCACCAACACGAAATTTTACACTTGGCTAGCAATTTAACTCTACAATTTTACTTTGTAATTTGATTTTTTGAAAAATTGTGTCTGAAATTCCAGTGGAAATGAATTATGCAAGCATGGCCTCAGATTTAAAACATTTGGAGTTAATAAAGGTAGTCCTCACTTAACAACTGCACTTGGGACCAGTACTCTGCTGCTAAGCGATGCAATAATTAAGTGAAACATCATGTGACTGCGCTGGAGTTATGTCAGTTCCTCTGCAGTCATTAAGTGAATCACCTGCAGTTGTTAAGCTCATCATGTGACTGCGGAACTTACTGATTTCTCCATTGACTTTGTTTTGAAGCTCATGATCATACGACTGCAGGACGCTGTGATGGTGGTAAGTTCGAGGACTGATCATAAAACTACTTTTTCAGTGCTGTCGTAAGTTCGAATGGTTGCTAAACAGGACAGTTGTTAACTAAGGTCTACCTGTAATTTTTACTAGGGGTGTGAACACCCTTCCAAAGAGGTACTTTGAAACATACTGAAACAGTAATTCAACCTCTGCTTGAATTACTAAAGCAGCCACATTTTTTTCCAGGCTTGTGCAGTTTGCTCCTAAGGCTGCTTCCCACTGTCTCTGCATGCCTGTGTGACAAAGTAAAGGGATTGTGTATGCCCACACATGTATATCTGCAGAGATAACTGTGAACAGCTTCTGAAACAGTCACATGAGTCTGGAAAAAGACATAGCTGGTTTAATGATTCAAAGACAGATGCTTTGCTTATGCGGCTGCACTTTGTAAACTAGTGTAAACTTTGTAACTATCTCATTCAGATGCTTTGCAAAGACCTAATATTTAGTGTGCTCAGAAGGGAGAGGTGCATGGGTGGCACCAAGGCTTTTTTCACCACAGATGTGCAAATGCTTCCCAACTGTTGAAAGGAAGAAATCACCCTTTCTGAATAGCAGCCTAATCCCTGGTGGCTTTCACAGGCCACAGTTTTTGGACAAGACAGGATGGAAAAGAAATAGCCAGTTCAGCTGCTGTTGTTTCTCTGAACCCCTTGGATGAGACAGGCAGGAAGCCTCTGGGACTTGTAACAACAAAGAAATTGCTGTGTTGAATTGTGATTTTTCTCCCTGCACTGCTCACTTTGCAATCCAGAACAGCAAGAGACAATGGGAAAAGGGCAGAAGGGCAGTTTAGAAATCTACCTCTCCACTTTATAGGCAAAACTGAAAAAATAAAGAACACCAGCCACTACGATGAAATGTCTGCAATGATATTAGGGAGGGAGAAAGAAAAGGAATTGCCCTCTCCTTGCCTGCACTGGTGTGGACAGAGCACATCCTGATGGATATACACTTAAGCACTACATCAGCATTGTGTGGGAAATCTATTGCAATTCCATTTGTAGGATCCAGGGGAAAAGCAAATGAGTGTGTAGCTCTAGGATTTTGTAGCCTGGGTTGGTTCATGATGTGAGGTTCTAGGATGTCTTGGTGCCAGTGACTCATGAGACCATGGAAATTGATTGAGCCAGAGTAATAAAGTAAATGAATGACTTTACAATCCATCACTGTGCAGCACTGGGTAATATCAGGCCTTGCCTTGCCAGTACAGAATCCACCTATCCAGTTCAGACATCTAAGTTCACTTCAGACATCTACCTTATGATATTCAGTGTGGTAACATTATTTAGTTGTTTTGTTTTTTTATAGTATTGTATTTTGATTCTGTTGTACACCATCCAGAGTCTGTATGGATTGGGTAGTTTATAAAGAGGGAGGGAGGGAGGGAGAAAAACATAGATCAGATTTATGATGAAGTGTGTTTCTGGCTGAATTAGCTGCTATATTTTCCATCTTCCTTTAGTCTAAAATAAAGTCCTCCCCATTTACATCTAGTTCAATAAACTAATAACCCTGCTGGTGTCACTGAGGGCCCTGGAAACTTTCTTACTCTTGGACTCAAATAAAGGGAATAATTGTCACCTCCTTCTGTATCTATCATGGAACAATTGGTCTATATCACTTCCATGATAATACCTGATGGCTTCAAAGTGTCTTATAAACCCAAATAGTACAAATGACTTTTGCGCTTAATGCAGCTGCTCCTATTTATTTTCAGAATCCCCTCACATATTTATTCAATGAAAAGATTTACATTCACTTTGGCCATTAAAGAAATAATATGCTGTGGTAATAGCTGCTGGAGCAAACCAAACGAAACCAAAACCAAAACCAGACAGTAAAAGTTGTAGATCATGTTTTTTTAGAACGTCCTTTTACATAACAATCCGCTATTCTCTTCTATATCTATGGACATCTTTGGAAAAGTTGCTTTTTTCCCTTCAAGAAATGAAAACTGCCCTGAACATTTGGAACACTGATGATAATTGTATAGTTGCGAGACAGCAGAGTGCCAGATGAAAAAAACAGATGGGCAAATAGGAGGAACAGAACATGGTATAAAGAAGCACTATTGTCTTTCTCTAACAAGAAACAACATGGTAGAAAATATTTTTATAAGTGGTCAGTAGACTAGCTTCATGCATTATATGTTCTTCATAGAAGCTGCCTCCGGTGAATATGTCCAGGCGACATACAGAAATAGATTGTATATACTAGCTTAAAATGCATGAGGGCCACCGGTTGTGTGCATGCTGTATGCTACAGTCAGGCACATGACATTTCTGTAATTGGCTGATAGATGTGGAGATTGAAATACAAACAGTGTATCATGGAGTGTAGTGTCCAATGACCTTTGTTTGATGCCCATGTAGGGAAAAACATAAGAACTAGTCCTAAATATCCACCTCTGTACAATAGTATGGTTACTTAAAGAATTAAATATTTATAAATGTAGAGGCACAGATGTACAGTAAAGGTCATTATAGGAATAACCACATAAGTGAGTTTCCAGTACAACTTAGATATGCTTAACAGACTGTGACTGAATGTAATTTCACCTAATTTGTCTGTAGAAGGTTTGGATCAATACAATGTAAATAAAATGCATCTGTATGAAAAGAAAAATGCTTGTCCTTAGTTCTTTTTTCTTCTTCTTTTTCTTCAGAGAGATCTCTGAGCTCTGGCCTAGTTCCAGCCTAGTGACAAACTCAACAATGCTAGATAAATGTACAGTAACAAGAGCCCTACAGAAAACAGCCAGGTTCTTCATGCCCATTTCGCTTCATAAATCAAATGTGGATAAATGCAAATATAGGTAGTCCTCGACGTATGGCCACAATAGGGACTGGAACTTTGGTTGCTATGTGATGTGGTCATTCAGTGAGGCATCACATGACTGCGCCCAATTTTATGACCTTTTTTTTGCTATGGTTGTTAAGTGAATCATGTGGTCATTAAGTGAATCTGGCTTCCCCCATTGATTTTGCTTGTTGGAAGCCCCTGGGAAGGACACAAATTGTGATCATGTGATGCTGGGATGCTGGCATTGTAAATACATGCCAGTTGCCAAGCGTCTGAGTTTTAATCATGTGACCATGGGGAAGCTGTGATGGTTGTAAGTGCGAGGACTGGTTGTAAGTCACTTTTTTCAGCACTGTTGTAACTTCAAATGGCCGCTAAATGAATGATCATAAGTTGAGGACTACCTATACCCCCAGTGAAAAATAAACAGAGTCCTAAGCATCACTCTTCACATATAGTTTTGGAACAGAAACACAAAATCATTTCCCCAACGTTTTAATACCTAAAATTTGAGACAGATATGCCAGCACACAAAGGGATAGCAATGCATGTGTGAATATATATTCATTCATTCAGAATGAACTCCACATTGCCTCATGAAACCTGGCAGCATGAACTATTCCCCAAAATAAATATGCACAGAAATAGGATATCCAGTTAAAGATAATTTATTTGCCTGCCTTAGACATTTTTAAAGCTACATAAACTTGTATTATTTGGCCCTATCCATTCTTTCCTATCCCCTTCATGGATCACTGCCTTGTCGTGGCGAAGGGGCTTGTGTAACTCAGTGAAGCCATGAGCTATACCGTGCAGGGCCACCCAAGACGGACAGGTCATGACAGAGAGTTCTGACAAAATGTGGTCCACTGGAGAAGGAAATGGCAACCCACTCCAGTATCCTTGCCAAGAAAACCCCATGGACAATGTTAAAAGGCTAAAAGATATGACGCCGGAAGATGAGCCCCTCAGGTCGGAAGGTGTCCAATATGCTACTGGGGAAGAGCGGAGGGCAATTCCAAGTAGCTCCAGAAAGAGTGAAGCGGCTGGGCCAAAGCCGAAAGGACGTTCAGCTGTGGATGTATCTGGAAGCGAAAAGAAGGTCCGATGCTGTAAAGAACAATATTGTATAGGTACGTGGAATGTAAGATCCATGAACCAAGGCAAGCTGGATGTGGTCAAACATGAGATGACAAGATTGAACGTTGACATCTTGGGAATCAGCGAATTGAAATGGACGGGAATGGGTGAATTTAATTCAGGTGACCACTATATCTACTACTGTGGGCAAGAAACCCTTAGAAGAAATGGAGTTGCACTCATAGTCAATAAGAGAGTGGGAAAGGCAGTAATGGGGTACAACCTCAAAAACGACAGAATGATCTCAGTGCGTATCCAAGGAAAACCATTCAACATCACAGTAATCCAAGTCTATGCCCCAACCACTGATGCCGAAGAAGCTGAAGTTGACCGGTTCTATGAAGACCTACAAGACCTTCTAGAACTAGCACCAAAAAAAGATGTCCTTTTCATCATAGGGGATTGGAATGCTAAAGTAGGAAGTCAAGGAGTAATCGGAATAACAGGCAAGTTTGGCCTTGGAGTACAAAATGAAGCAGGGCAAAGGCTAATAGAGTTCTGTCAAGAGAACAAGCTAGTCATAGCAAACACTCTTTTCCAACAACACAAGAGACGACTCTACACATGGACATCACCAGATGGTCAATACCGAAACCAGATTGATTACATACTTTGCAGCCAAAGGTGGAGAAGCTCTATACAGACGGCAAAAACAAGACCAGGAGCTGACTGTGGCTCAGATCATGAGCTTCTTACTGCAAAATTTAGGCTTAAATTGAAGAATGTAGGGAAAACCACTAGACCACTCAGGTATGACTTAGATCATATTCCATGTGAGTACACAGTGAAGGTGATGAATAGATTTAGAGGATTAGATTTGGTAGACAGAGTGCCTGAAGAACTATGGACGGAGGTCTGTAACATTGTACAAGAGGCAGCATCTAAAACCATCCCAAAGAAAAAGAAATGCAAGAAAGCAAAATGGCTGTCTGATGAGGCTTTACAAATAGCTGTGGAAAGAAGGAATGCGAAAAGCAAGGGTGAAAGGGAAAGATATAAGCAACTGAATGCAGATTTCCAGAGAATAGCAAGGAGAGATAAGAAGGCCTTCTTAAATGAACAATGCAAAGAAATTGAAGAAAACAATAGAATGGGGAAGACTAGAGATCTCTTCAAGAAAATTGGAGATATCAAAGGAACGTTTAGTGCAAAGATGGGCATGATAAAGGACAAAAAAGGCAGGGACCTAACAGAAGCAGAAGAGATTAAGAAGAGGTGGCAAGAATACACAGAAGAACTATACAAGAAAGATCTTAATGTCCCTGATGTCCATGCTGGTGTGGTCACTGACCCTGAGCCAGACATCCTAGAGAGTGAAGTCAAGTGGGCCTTAGGAAGCATTGCTAACAACAAAGCTAGTGGAGATGACAGTATTCCAGCTGAGTTATTTAAAATACTAAAAGACGATGCTGTTAAAGTGCTGCACTCAATATGCCAGCAAGTTTGGAAAACGCAACAGTGGCCACGGGATTGGAAAAGGTCAGTTTACGTTCCAATTCCAAAGAAGGGCAATGCCAAAGAATGCTCAAACTATCGCACAATTGCACTCATTTCACATGCTAGCAAGGTTATGCTCAAAATCCTACAAGCTAGGCTTCAGCAGTACGTGAACCGAGAACTACCGGATGTACAAGCTGGGTTTCGAAGAGGCAGAGGAACTAGAGATCAAATTGCCAACATTCGCTGGATCATGGAGAAAGCACGAGAGTTCCAGAAAAGCATCTACTTCTGCTTCATTGACTATGCAAAAGCCTTTGATTGTGTGGATCACAACAAACTGTGGCAAATTCTTAAAGAGATGGGGATACCAGACCACCTTACCTGTCTCCTGAGAAATCTGTATGCGGGCCAAGAAGCAACAGTTAGAACCGGTCATGGAACAACCGATTGGTTCAAAATAGGGAAAGGAGTACGACAAGGCTGTATACTGTCCCCCTGCTTATTTAACCTATATGCAGAGTACATCATGAGAAATGCCAGGCTGGAAGAATCACAAGCCGGAATTAAGATTGCAGGGAGAAACATCAATAACCTCAGATATGCAGACGATACCACCCTAATGGCAGAAAGTGAAGAAGAACTAAAGAGCCTCTTGATGAGGGTGAAAGAGGAGAGTGCGAAAGCTGGCTTGAAACTCAACATTAAAAAAACTAAGATCATGGCATCTGGACCCATCAATCCCTGGCAAATAGAAGGGGTAGAAATGGAAGCAGTAACAGACTTCATTTATTTGGGCTCCAAGATCACCGCAGACGGAGACTGCAGCCATGAAATTAAAAGACGCTTGCTCCTTGGGAGGAAAGCTATGGCAAACCTAGATAGCATATTAAAAAGCAGAGACGTCACCTTGCCGACAAAGATCCGCATAGTCAAAGCTATGGTTTTTCCAGTAGTAATGTATGGCTGTGAGAGCTGGACCATAAAGAAGGCTGAACGCCGAAGAATTGATGCCTTTGAACTGTGGTGCTGGAGAAGACTCTTAAGAGTCCCCTGGACTGCTAGGAGGTCAAACCAGTCAATCTTAAAGGAAATCAACTCTGATTGCTCATTGGAAGGATTGATAATGAAGCTCAAGCTCAGATACTTTGGTCACCTAATGCGAAGAGAGGACTCTTTGGAAAAGACCCTGATGCTGGGAAAGATGGAAGGCAAAAGGAGAAGAGGACAGCAGAGGATGAGATGGCTAGATAGCATCACTGAAGCAATGAGCATGAAATTGAGCAAACTCAGGGAGGCAGTGAAAGACAGGAAGGCCTGGCGCAATATGGTTCATGGGGTCACGAAGAGTCGGACACGACTTAACGACTAAACAACAACATTCTTTCCTATCCTTTCAATAATTAGATGCTTCTTTTCCTTTTCCTTTCCCTTTTCTTAACAAGAACAATATATGTATGCATGCATTATGTACTACACACATGAGGAAGATGAGGGAGATCACCAACATCAACTGTTGGGAGTTCAGGTTTAAAAGATCCAAGTAGACGTAATCCATGTTGCAGCCATGCATATCTGCATAAGTTTTGCTCATGAGCAAAACTGACAGTGACCAGTACTGGAAAAAAATATGCTAGCAGGACAAAAGGAATTCAAATTTTTACCCCAGTGTAGAAAACATGAAACAAACTCTAGCTGCAGTTCCATGCATGCTTATCTGAATAAATCACATTGTGGATATACTTCCAAAAAACATATATAAGATTAGGCTGGACACGAAGGTTGCTGTTGTTTTACTTATGTGCCTGGGTGCTCACTTTTGATTTTCTCTTTTTCTCATTTAGAAATTTCATCCAGCATATATTTCAGTCAAGCTAGTTCCAATGCACCTCAAGATGCTGGGGTGGGGAGGACCAGAAAAGTCTTCAACACATAGCTAGTCAATGTTATGCTAGTGTCACTAGTCAGTAATTGTGTAGAGTGTGCACTGGAATGTTAAAGTGAAGGAGAAAGTGAGGCAACATTACTGGTGAAATGGATCTGTGAGACACCAAGGACAATTAACAAATGGGTTGTAGTAACAGCCCTGTGGGATCTGGCTCGTGAAATGGAATATGAAATAGAAGAGAGCAGCTGGCTGGAGAAGAGAAAACAGAGGCACTGGCGCCCTTGCCATGCCAGCAACAGAAAGGGCCGCAGGGAAAGGAGCTGTTCACTTATAGAACGATATGCATAACTATGAGATGAACAGTCGAAGAGCAAGAGGCGGTGTCTTCTGCTTCTTCCTCTTAGGTTGCATGATTAAAACCCGACAAAATTACACACAGAGACAGACGAAATAAAGTGGTTCTTCTGAGTCACTGCAGTAAGTTATTATGGTAAAATGACCAGCACGTGTCAGGTAGAGTGCTTGAGCTTTAAATGGAAACAAGATTTCTTCCATTATTGGAATTTCATCCTGTCAAACGTGTATATGCAGGCACCATCCTTTCTGTGATATTTCATATTTGTGAAATACTGCTGGCAAATCCCCTGTCAACATCCAGCCAACTATTGTAATCAGACATGCTATGACAAGTCCCTGCCTTAAATTTATGAATTTTGAAAACATATAAACATGATGGTTTTAGAAAAGACCTTTCTGGAGATATTTTATACATGCACGTGCACACACACACACATGCACACACTGATCAGGGCTGGATACAGGTTCAGGTTCAAGAGTGGAATCACCATCAGCCACCTCCTCTACATGGATGACATCAAGCTGTATGCTAAGAGTGAAAGAGACATTGACTTGCTGATCTACCTGACACAGATCTACAGCGAGGACATTGGGATGTCATTCGGACTGGAGAAGCGTGGCCGGATGGTAGTAAAGAGAGAGAAGGTAGTTAAGACCGATGGGGTGGAACTACCAAAGGGCCACATAGCAGACATAGAGACCAGCTACAAATATCTTGGTATCCTACAGTCACATGGGAACCACGATGAGGAGGCAAGGAAGACAGCAACATCCAAATACCATCAAAGGATAAGACAGGTCCTGAAGAGCCAGCTCAATGAGAAGAACAAGATCCATGCCATCAACATGTATGCCCGGCCAGTCATCAGATACCCTGCTGATAGAGTGAGCTGGCCAAAGGAGGACATGGAGGCTGCTGATGTGAAGACCCAAAAGCTCCTCACAATGTATGGAGGTTTCCACCTGAAGTCCAACACCCAGAGATTGTACACCAGCTGCAAAGAGGGCAGGTGGGGTCTGATGAGTGTCAAAGCCACTGTCCTGGACAAAACCTGGAGCATCAGGAGTATATCAGTAAGATGGCACCCAAAGATGAGCTGCTGAGAGAATGCCTCAGGCGGCAGCAGACATGGGAGGAAGTTCAAGCGGAGGAAATACCATGGGAAGACAAGCCCCTGCATGGGATGTACCATCGACAGATAGCTGAGGTAGCTGCCACTGGGAAATCCTATCAGTGGCTGGAAAGGGCTGAACTAAAAGACAGCACTGAGGCACTGATCATAGCAGCACAAGAACAGGCACTAAGCACCAGATCCACAGAAGCAGGGGTCTACCACACTAGACAGGACCCAACATGCAGATTGTGCAAACAGGCCTCAGAGACAGTCCAACACATAGTGGCAGGGTGTAAGATGCAGGCAAGAACAGCATATACTGAACAGCACAACCAAGTAGCTGGCATTGTGTACAGGAACATCTGCACAGTGTATGGGCTAGACCCTCCCAAGTCCAGATGGGAGATTCTACAGAAGGTCGTGGCTAAGATCCTGTGGGACTTCCAGATCCAGACGGACAGGCAGGTACTAGCCAATCAACCAGTCATCATGGTAGTAGACAAAGACCAGAAGACAGCAGTAGTGATAGGTGTAGCAGTGCCAAGTGACAGCAACGTCAGGAGGAAGGAGTATGAGAAGCTGGAGAAGTACCAGGGCCTGAAGGAGGAACTAGAGAGGATGTGGAAAGTAAAGGCCAAAGTGGTCCCATTGGTGGTAGGAGCACTCAGGGCTGTGACTCCTAACTGGGAGAGTGGCTCCAACAGATCCCAGGAACAACATCAGACGTCTCTGTCCAGAAGAGTGCAGTGCTAGGAACAGCTAAGATACTGTGCAGAAGTGATAGGTGTAGCAGTGCCAAGTGACAGCAACGTCAGGAAGAAGGAGTATGAGACTCCCAGGCCTCTGATAGAGGATCCGAGATTGTGGAAGACACATACCACCCATAGGGGTGAGAGTGGAACACACACACACACACACTGATCAAGTGTCAGACCTGGCTGGTGGGGTGGAGGTCATGAGCTTTATAGCAGCAGAAAATCCCTCCTAAACTCACTACTTCAATTTCAAACAAAATAGAAATGTGCTAAGCACATTTATATACTTGGGAAGGGGGCAACCCTGGAGCTTAAAAATCTGGATTCACAAAATAATGGACTATTCTTTTAGAAAATTTGATAACTTCATTTTGTGTGTCCTTTTTTTTTTTTTATTGTTACTTAAAATAGAACATAATGCTACACTTCCTTGCTTGGAATGGTGGGGATATGCCTGTTTTTTAATTATGTATATGAGTAGACACAAATACTGTAGGACCTCACTCTTAGAAGGCTGGATAAGCACACCTTTCAATGGAGTAGGAAGATTAAAAAAGATAAAGTTGAATTTAATTCCTAGAATCTAGATGTTCACCATATAATTTTCCTGGCTACAGCACTGAAGTAATTTGCTTTTTTCTGGGATACTATTGGACTTCCTAGTCTTGACAAAACCCCCAATTTCCTTGGTAGTCTCGCATCTAATACTAATGAAGCCCAATTTGGCTTAGCTTCTAAGGCCAGACGAGGTTGGCTATGTGCTACCAAAGTGTTACTCATTGCCAGTGATGCCATGCATTCATGAATTGTTTCCATTTGCCATTTTCCAGATGCTTAGTTGAAGTAAATGTTAAGTTGAACACCTCTTTTCATTTGAACCCTTTGAAAAATGATCTCCATGTTTCTTAATTCATCTGGCTCTTAGGTCCTGATTTGGAGTGGGTCTTGGACAGTTTCTGACTAAATGTTAGAAAAAAACTTCCTAACAGGAAGAGTAGTGTGATAGTAAAATTACTCAGAGAGAGGTGGTAAGTTCCTCTTCACTAGATTTGTTTCAGCAGAGGTTAGACAACAATCTTTCTGGGATGCTTTAATCTGGGTTCTAGCAACCTGATGGCCCAAATATCCCCTTCCAATTTTATGGTTGTATGACCATTCAAAACAGCAATTAATACTACATGGTGATCTGATCTCCCCATCAGTACAACTACTGGAATGCTGGAAAAATGCCATGGATTATGCAGAAAACATTTGCAACTGCAAAAGTAAAATAACAGTCAAGACAGTCATTGGATCACAATTTTGGAATGGCCATCAAACCTTTGGCTGAATTCTTCCCAAAGTAGAATCTATACCCCCGGGTCCTGATAAAGAGTCCTTATAGTCTCTGCTAAAGCCTCCAAGACACCCTAAATCACTGCTGAGCAGTTTGTAACATCTGGAGGTTCTTCATATTTAAGTGCAACTTCCTGTATCCTACCCTCTGAAAAATAATCTGCATGTTCCTTAATTCATATGGCTCTGAAGATCTGAATACATTTACAGTGCTCTCACGTAATCTCTTTCCTCACCTGAAAGTTACTACTTCCCCAGCTTCAGCTAGGTTTGCTACACTTCATTGCTCACTTCATTGTTTTGTGAAAGAAGACTGTGGCAATGCAACAGCTGAGCAGTCACCAGCTACATTTCTCCATGGAGTAGCCTTACTTCCTCTTGAACTGAAAATAGGAAAATAATTCTCTCAGTTGTTATAATGTTTCTCTCAAACCTAAGGGCACTTCGGATTTCATGGTGTAGTCTCCCTGCCTCAAATACATGGAATTTTAGAAAGTGTAAAAGTGTCATTGTCTTTCCTTGGTTTTTTACAATCTTTCTTACCATAGGAGAGATGGAATAGCTACATAGTATATCTTGACTGGTTGCTCTCGGTGCCTCCGCTTTGAAATCTCCTAAGCTCATGTTCAGCTTTAACTCTTTTGACAGTCTTTCAATTTGTTTATTTAAAACATGCCAAGCTTTGATTGCTTGTTGGTACCCATCCTCAGTGTTTTGGCCCTCGTTCTATTTCCTATACATGTACTCCTTACTTAACGACCACAACTGGGATTGGAAACTCCATCGCTAAGTGATGCGGTCATTAAGTGAAATATCATGTGACTGTAACTTGCAATTTTACTGCCAGCTTCTCCATTGACTTTGCTTGTTGTAAGATAGCTGTGAAGATTGCAAATGGTGATCACATGACTGCAGGATGCTACAACAGTCATAAATGTGTGCTGGTTGCGAAGCACCCAAATTGTGATCACGTGACCATGGGGACGCTGCAACAGTTGTAAGTTCAAGGACTGGTCATAAAGTTACCTTTTCAGTGCTGTTGTAACTTTGAATGGTTGCTAAAGAGGGCAGTCATTAACCGAGGACTACCTGTATGAGTCTATTTTACAGCTAAGTTCAACACATTACTTATTCAGCCCATCTCTTCTTGACACCTGTCCCCTCTAGGCTGGCCTTCAGGCATGTAGATTTGAACTCCCAGAATTTTGAGTCTTGACAATACCTAAGTGGGCAATTCTGAGAGTTGGTCTGCATATCCAGGTTAAGGAAGACTGCCTTATTGAAATTGTTTGCGATTATGCTGTCAACAGTTTGCTTTAAAGTCACTCTTACTATTCTTGAACCTCCTCCTTCTTGAATATCTGTATTCATTGGATCCTATGTATCCTAGCCAGTATTTTTTTAGCTTTCTGAAGTCATATTTCCTAAAGTCCAGAATGCACATTTGACTAGATTCTATCAGATGTTCTTTGGGTTTAATTTATAGAAAAGATGCAGTATATTCAAGGCACTATAATCTCATGAATCCAGGACTTCAGACTGCTCTGGTACTCACCTGCTCACAAACACCTATTAGGTTTTTATTCTACTAATAGTGTCAGCATTGCCCAAGTCTTCAGAAATTGCCATCACTAAACTGTAAAACCTGAAGGTCTGTGAGCATGGAACAATGTAGACATTCAGAGGATTCAAAACAGCCTACATTTCATGAATAAAATTCAGAGCACTGAGAAATGTTTAGTTGAACCAAGATATTTCTAGAATCATTTCCATAGTAATGTTTCATTTTACATATGGAGCATTCTAAAACTGTCCCTGAAGGATTTTCAAATTAACTGAATGCTTCAAATAAGCTGAGGAGAGAAAAAAGGGAAAGAAAAAAAAATGCAGGCAGTGCCCAATCAATGCCATTTAGAGATAGCACAAGCTATGAAATAAATCTCTAATGAAATAAGTTGTTAGTGGATATTGCTGTGGACAATTTTATTACAAGAGAAATATAGGGAGAAAACTGGTACAAATGGAGGAAAACTCCAGCAGGAGGAATGGTATTCTGAAAGCTTAAAGCAAGTATAACTCACAGCCATCATGCCCAGACATTCTACCTTTGGGCAATTATTTTCGTACAAACTCAGCTGGACAGGACCCCCTGAATACTTTCTATGAAATTGCTCATGGATGCTTTGGGATGCATATGGAATTTGGAGAGAGCTTAGATTGGATCTTACTCACTGGAAGTGTTTGCAAAAGCACCAAACATTCTTTTAAACTTTCATATCTCAGAGGGAAAAAAATGGCTGTTTTAGAAAAGGTTGTCCACCATTACTACTTTCATCAAGGAACTCCTGATACATATTCAAGAAGCCATGGAGATCCTCTGAACACAGTTTGGAAGAGCTGCTATTCATCAAATCAGAGCAGAAATAACACTTTAGATTGGGTAAATGTTGGTGAGATTACAGTAGATTTATTTTTACAATGGCTTCTAATAAAAAGTATGGCTAGCTGAAGATTTGTTATGGTTTTGTTAAATTCTAAGATGTGATTATTCTATCCGCCCTGTGTATAGTGTAGTGTAGTGTAGTGTAGTGTAGTGTAGTGTGGTGTAGTGCAGTGCAGTATAACAGGGTTCCTTAACCTCAGCAACTTTAAGATGGGTGGACTTCAACTCCCAGAACTCCCCAGCCAGCATGGCTAGCTGGGGAATTCTGGGAGTTGAAGTCTACCCACCTTAAAGTTGCTGAGGTTGAGGAACCCTGTAGTATAGTACAGTATAGATTTATCTAAGATTTTCTCCAGGAGGTCAAGGAGCATATAAGGAATCTCTCTTCATTTTACCCTCATAAAACACTGTAGGGTAGTGTTCCTCAACCTTGGCAACTTGAAGACGTATGGACTTCAACTTCCAGAATTCCTCAGTCATGCTGACTGGGGAATTCTGGGAGTCGAAGTCCACACATCCTCAAATTGTCAAGGTTGAGAAATACTGCTGTAGGGTATGGGGTAGTTTGGCTTAGAGCAGTGACTAGCCCAAAGCCACCACTGATTTTCTATAGCTGATGATGGACATGTACCTGGGTTTTCTTGGAGTCTGTACAATGTGACACCACACTGTTATTAAAAGCGCCAAACTAAAGTGCCAAACATTCTGTGATTAAAAACACTTTTATAAACTGAACTACATACACACACATCATGGTATTCCCTTTCAGAGTAAGAAACATTTTGTAAGGTGAAGGAAAGAAGTAAGCAATAGTAAACTAAACAAAGTAAAGACACGAGATAAAAGAAGAAAACATAGCTAAATCTAGTTACTATCTACATAATTCACAGTACCTCTCCATACCTTGGAAAATATCCTTTCTTCCACTGTGTCTAATTATTGCTTCATATATAGTCTTTCGTTCTTTAAACCAGGGTTCTTCAACCTTGGCAACTTTAAGACGGGTGGACTTTAACTCCCAGAATTCCCCAGCCAGCAAGGCTGGCTGGGGAATTCTGGGGGTTGAAGTCCACCCGTCTTAAAGTTGCCAAGGTTGAGGAACCCTGGTTTAAACTTTTCACCTCTCTGTTTTTATGGATTTCCTCAACTATCAAACCATGACTTTCTCAGTCTTCCTCTTCCTCTCAACCCATGAATTGCTCTTTCATATATTTGTTCTGTGATTTAATCTTCATTTTCTGCAATGTACTTTGTTCATATTGATTACTCACATTTATATTCAACCTACATTCATTCAGCTCCCACTCATTCTTGACCCTATCTCTTCTTGTGTTATCACATACACTTTCCAAGTATCCCATTCCTGCTGTATTGACCTTACTCATCTAATTCCCACTTCAATATAAGAAAGTGGGCAGAAACCATTTACTTTTTACAAATGTTATTCCCACAACAGATGGGAATATTTTACAAATGTTCATTCCCACAACAGATACAACCAACTACTTTTTTCCCAGTATTTGCATGTCTTAAAATTTCTCCATCTCGTTTCCCACCTTTAGTAAACATTCTATGAATGTACAAAACTCACCTACCTGTTTTGATTTATGAATAACTTGTAATAATTAATTCCATTTTCCCAATTGCACACAACTACCTTGGTCTTGATACATTAATTTTTAGATCTATAATCCTGATTGCATCACATAATTTATCTAACATTCATTTAGCCAGAAGTATTGTACCATCTGTGTACAACATATATTTACATCCCCAATTGACACACCTCTAACATCACCAAAAATGTTCCTAATACATTCTTCCATAAATACATTAAACACCCAAGGGGACATAAAACATCCTAATTTTATTCCTTGCTCAGTGTCGAACCATTCACTAACCATTTAATTTATTCTCATACATTTTTACTTCCATAACATATCTCTCTGATTTCATTCAGCAGCCAACATTCAACATTTGTGCAAAATGTTCATAATTCAAGCTATTCATTTTATCACATGCTTTTTCTAAGTCAAATAATATGCATTCATTCATTCACTCTTTTATTAATTCATTCATATAAACATAACTGCAGGCAAAATTTCTAAAACAACAAAACCCAAATTCTTTTAAAGCACTCTGAATAAGAATGTTTTACGATGCATGTGAAGAACTTGAAGGGTCATAGGAAAGCAGATCTCAGAAGTGATCTCATGCCACAAAACAAAAACAAAGCAAAAACCCCACCCTGTAAGAGTTCCCACAAACCAATTCAAAGGAGACTCGAAGCAAAACATTCATAATGATAAAGAAATACATACTCTGGTTTGCTCCAGGGAGCCAGTAGGCCAATCTTCCTCCCATCACCGGGTATTCAGCTGTAAATTTTAGCAGGCCAAAACTCAGGTGAGAGTTTGAGAAAATAGAGATGTGATTTTCTTTATTAGGTAATGTATTTTTAAAAAAATAGTTAATAGTGCACTGGATACTACTTTAGAAGCTTCTAAACAGTATTAGCCTGTTAAGTTGTCAAAATGCTAGTGGATGAAAAGTGTGAGAAATAAAGCAACATGCAGTGGATAGATGCATAACTTTGGGGACCCTCTGGATATGGTTTATCTTTCCCACTGGATTTGAATCATAATTATGCCACCATAGGTTGTTATAATGTAACATGAATCAAGCCATGGTTTAAAAATCAGGAGTGCATCATTCTCTTCCCCTGTCCCCAAATCTCTTTATCCTTGCATGTGAATTCTTTTTGTCTTCCTCAACCATGATCCAACACATATATTTTAGGGTGCTTCTAACCCCTAGTTCATAAATCCAGATAGTTTCCTTTCTTTAAACCATGGTCTGCTTTGGTTAAGATTCTGACTGAACCAGTTCAAGAAACTATATGAGGAGTAGCAGCAGAATTGAAGGCAAGTTAGGCAGGCTAAAAATGAAAGTCTCCCAGTTTCTATAATCACTACTTTTCAAGGTTATTATTCAAAGATTGGCAGAATATACAAATTTTATTTTCCCAATGTTGGTTGTGATGTATATTCTTTCAAGAAGGATTCTAATGGCTTATTTCATTTGTAGCCATCAGTTCAACTGACATCAGATTCATATCTGTATATGTGTTTTTAAAATATTATGTTTATAATTCTTCCATATAACAAGACTATATAACAGATTAAGAGAAAAAGACTGAATAAAATTCATGGTGGTCCCAATCCATTTATTATACTGTGATTGGGTAGAATATTAAACTGTTATTGTTATTTAACAGTATTGAATATCTATTAAACAGAATCTTAGGACAATGATGTGATACTAAATGGAAACATTACTTCCTTTAAAGCTCTTTCATTACAAATATATATATTTCAACTATTCCTTGAGGAGGTGGTAACTATTGTTCAGAAAAGAAGGGCCAAGTAAATGTTCAGGAAAGAGGAGAAGATAAATTAATATATAGGAAGCCCATTGACAGCACCTCTTTCACAGTGCAATTCCATTTATTAATTGTTTTTCATTGCACAACTATTCTCTTAGCAATTTTCTTAACATCAGCTTTATTAGTTGGAAAGGCAGCAATCCATAACCAATTTTCTTTTCAAGTTGTGCTTGTTCACATATAAATTCAGACCTTTTGTTCAAAATATTTGCAATTAATACCTCAAACAAAAGAAATGCAAATCCTACCATCTTCCCTAACCAAAATCCTTCAACTCAAAGCCATTTATAATATGCTAAAATGAATTGGAACTCCCACTTTGAGCCTAACCTAATTCTTTACTGATAATAGGCATGGATTCCCAAAGGCACTCCATGCATCTTGATAGTAACATCCTAATTTCCTTTCCTGGTAAATGTTTTAAATAATATTTTAGTACCCAAGGAGATTAACCTTTAAATTAATTGTAATTATAAAATGCAACCACTGATTTTGTCTTCAGCCTAATTACTTGCTATAATTTAAACCAGACGTACTAGCTGGTTTTACTAGCTCACTACTAACTACTAGAAGTTTAGATTTCTTGCAGATACAGGGAGCCAATCTGATTGAAGTATCTGCTTCTATCTGTGATAACATTATACTGAGGCAGAAGAAGATTTTCCTCTTCTGCCTCTACAAGGCCAAAGCTGTTAAAATTCATATAATACTCCAGACTGGGCTTGATACCATTCAGGGCTGAATGGGAAAACTGTCACTAATTCCATGAACATTTCTGCCTGTTTCTTAAGCACAAATAATCAGGTTTCACAATAGCGATCAAAATCATTGTTGTACACTGTACTGGTGTCATCATCTATAATTAGCTGAATTGTTCATCAGGTCCCTGCTGAACAAACAGGACAATATTGTAATGCATAACTGAATGATTCAATATATTTTGCCTTCAGGTAAAAAAAATGAGCTGGAGGAAACTGTGTGGAAAAATGGCTGGAATGGGAGGGGTTAAGCCACATTATCTTCTTTGAGTTTAATTTTCTGAGAATGGCATCTTCCCATGGCAGCTTTTCATTAAAGACAGTATCTTGAGCCAACTGCCCACATATATCCAGTGTAACATTAGTTCTGCCCTTATAGTTCAAGTCGTGTAAAAAACATGAGTACAAAGGTCTGGGGTTAAGTGCTGTTTGTACATACACAATGTCTGAGATTCAAAAAGTTACTATGCAGTGCATTGCTATGGCAGTGGGGATATCTTTTCTTTGAACATCATCTCATACCAAATTACCCATTTCTCTTTCAAAATTTCTGTGTCTGAAGCCACACCATCCAGCTCTTTCTCTGAAAAATATTCCCATTCCTTATCATTATTGAATAGTGACTATGAGCTGTTCACAATTATTTTAGCTAACAGATTGAAAGTTATATTACAAGAATTTATTTATGAAGATCAGTGTGGATTTTTACCTAAAAGACAATTAAAAGATAATGTTAGAATGATGCTGGATATTATAGAATATTTGGAACAGCATAATGAAAAACAAGCTGCATTCATCTTTTTGGAAGCAGAGAAAGCTTTTGACAATTCAAATTAGCCTTTTATGGTTAAAGTTTTGGAAGATTTGAACTTTGGAGAGAATTTTATAAAAGGAGTGAAATCAATTTATAGATCACAGAAAGCACAAATTATTGTGAATGGAGACTTAACTAAATCATGTGAGATACAAAAGGGAATGAGACAAGGTTGCCCACTGTCTCCCTTGTTGGTTATTTTAGTTTTGGAAGTTTTGAATAGAGATATAAGGAGAGATAAGAAGATAAGGGGCATAAAAATCAAGAAAGAGACATATAAGTTGAGGGCCTTTGTGGATGATTTGGTATTGGTGTTGGTGTTGGAGGACCCCTTAAAGGGGATTGAAGCTTTAATGAAAAAGTTGAAAGAATTTGGTGCTTTGGCTAATTTTTAAAATCAATAAACAAAAGACTAAAATGTTAATGAAAAGTATGAGGATATAAGAACAAGAACAACTGATGAACAAAACAAGTTTTAAGGTGGAAACAAAGAAAATATTTGGGGGTGAACTTGACAAATAGTAACTGTATGTTGCTTCAAAATAATTATGTTAAGATTTGGAATGAAATTAAAAAAGGGTATGTTAAGATGGGAAAAATTACAATTATTGTTGGAAAGAATTTCAGTAATTAAAATGAATGTTTTATCTAGAATGTTATTTTTGTTTCAAACAATACCTGTTATGACAACTGATGTTCCATTTAAACAATGGCATAAAGATATATCTACATTTGTGTGGCAAGGTAAAAAACCATGAATTAAGTATAAAGTTTTACAAGATGCTAAAGAAAGAGGAGGTTTAGGTCTCCCAGATTTGAAGGTGTACTTTGCAGCTTGTTGTTTGGTTTGGATGAAAGATGATTTTGAGAAATAGGAGGTTGTTGGAACTAGGGGGACATGACTTAATATTTGGGTGGCTATTTATAGTATGACAAAGTAAAACTTAATGTAGATTTTAAAAATAATTTTATTAGACATGACATCTTGAGAATATGGGACAGATATAAATCTACATTGTCTCCAAAGGTTTTTTTATGGTTGTCCCCACAAGTAGGTTTTTGTAGAAGAAAAATTATAACTAAAAAATGGTTAACTTATCATGACGTACTAGAATTTTCTTAAAGGGACTTTAAATTAAAGACAAGAGAGAAATTGATATCAGAAGGATATATGTGTCAATGGTTTTCTTATGTACAATTACAAGAAAGATTTAAAATAGATAAAAGGACTTATGGTTTTGAATATGGTAAGACTGAATTCTGAAGCAGAATTATGTACTAATGATGAATATATTATTGCAAAGATGTATAAACTTGTACTGAAACTAGAGACAGAAGATGAACAAGTTAAGGACTGTATGATAAAATGGGCTAAAAAATTTGGCTACAACGTACTGATGGAACAATGGGAAAATATGTGGCAGAAAGGACTGAAATTTACATTGTGTTATAACCTTAAAGAGAACGTCTATAAAATGATGTATCGTTGGTACTTGTTGCCAGAAAAACTATATAAAATGTATAAAGGTACTTCAAATGTATGATGGAAATGTGAGCAACAAGAAGGGACATTTTATCACCTCTGGTGGATTTGTAAAAAAGCAAAAAAAAAAAAAAAAAATCTGGAATGAAATATCTGTCGAAAGATTTTAAAGATTAATACTCAATTCGATAGACCTTCTTTTTGGGTTTGATGGATAAAGAGTTGGGAAAAACTCACGGAACTTTGTTTTTATATATGATAACTGTGATGGAGGACTTGGATGAGGAGGTTCAAGGTCAAGGGAAGAAGCATCTCCTCAACCCACAGCCTGAGCGTGTGAAAGCAAAGAGGATGAGACTGGCACCACCCTAAGAAATTGGTAGTGTTTACTTGCAGACTTTGAGAGTTAGAGTTAGTCTGGCGAGATTCTGTCTAGCAGGTGTAAGCTAATAAAGTAACTAAGCAAATCCAGAATCATCTCATGGAGTTTCTTAGGCTGAACCTGACATCAATCTTTTGTTGTTTCTCTCTTTTTTTCTTTTCTGCACTTTTGATCTTTATTTTTTTCTCTTTTTTTGATTTTCTTTTTCTTACTCTTTCTCTCAGTATTAGTTTCTGGTAGTTTTTATTGTTCTTTTTAAAAACAATTTAATAAAGTTATTAAAAAAGAGAGAAATATTCTCATTCTTCGCCTCTTTTGCTCCCTAGAAGTTGTTGAGAAGATCTTAAGTTCCTGGGCCTTGCAAAACCCTTTTATAAATCTGATAGTTGCACCTATATTCCATACAGTGGAAGCAGGTGAAGTTTGGTGTTGGTAGAATGCGTGCTACCAAGTAGTAAGAAAATCGATTCTTACTCTTGGCTATGATAAAGTTTTAAATATTGTCACTGTTATATAAATGTTGGATAATGCTACTCTCCATGCAAAAGAAGGACAAAGCAATGAGTTTCTCCTGAATTGTGGCAGAACTGGAGTGGGGACGGGTTGTAGAAAAAGGGCACACTCTCCACTGATCAGTAGTGGACTAATGAAGCCACAAATGTTTAGGAAACATTCTGTCACATTAGATTCATGTGACATCTGAAAAAAATATGCTGCAGTTTCTTCATATCTAAGAAGGACGCAAATTCAAGAAATGGTTGGAATACTTAAGTAAATGTTATTAGAAGATGATTGTGATAAATCTGACAGATACTTGCACTGACTTGAGAATTTGAAATATTCGGTGAAAAGTTATTGTCAATTTCAACAGGTCTTGGTTCAGTGCTTCTATGCATTATTCAACCTCTCAGCAACTGTGTTAATTTGAAAGCCTCCTGAACACCAAATGTGTGGATAGTTGCTTCCTCACACATCTTTATCTTTTGTCATGTTTGATTTCTATTCTTGTTTAGCATCCAAGCTCATTGTTTGATTTCTTTCATATTGAAAACTGCCTCATATTTTTTGAAGAACAGTTTTAAGACTCCATGAAACAATTCCAGTCAGCTTTGCTGCATGCATATTTGCTTCCCGCTCAACTGTTTGTCAAAATAAACTTTACTCCAATAGAAGAGAATATATTAGCTCAGGGTTGAACTGTGGAGTCCTTGGTGCTCTCTGAACTTGGTTGTTTGCTTGCAGACATTTCATTACCTGAGTAGGTAACATCATCAGTGTGAGTGAGTGTGAGGTTTTCTCCCTCTTTATATACAGTAGCTTGCCCTGCCAGTTTTGGTGGGGGTGTGGTTTTCTCCTTGGTAGGTAAACTTTACTGCCCTTTGTTGGTCCTGAATTTTTGACTAAAGAGGCAGTGTGGAATTGAAGTCTATCTATATAAATATCTAGGGGCTGGCCTAACAGAATTATAGTTGGCTGAACTACTGGTGGGTGATGGAGTGAGATGTTCTGGCATCATTTTGTATGCTTGTACTGGAACTATGCCCTCATTATCTTAAGTTCACTGGTTCTCTTTATGTTCAGGGTGCAAATGGATGCCATCGCTAACAACATTCCTGATTGAAAGGATTTGTGTTGAGTCCAAGAATTTCTCACGATCACAACATTTCTTTATTTTTGAGTAGTGTGTTTCTTCTCTCCCACTCAGAGTTAAGCATGCCTTCAAAAAGGTGACTATTTCACAATTGTTTATTTTCAGCTCCTATATTATGTAGGTGTTAGATTGTTCTGTTGATTGATTTTCCTCACATAAGGGTTTCTTATTAAAGGTTTGCTAAACTGTTTAGAAATCTATTCATATATGTGAGAAGTTTTTGAATTTCTCTCAGAGCTTCCAAGATAGATAGATAGGTAGGTAGGTAGATAGGTGGATGGATATCTGGCTTGGTTTTTCAATGCTGTTTACTTCCTGAAGGAACCTTTAAAGGATTAACATATTGTAAATTATTGTCATCTCACATCAAAGTTGTATGGCCTGTTGAATTATTCTGGTCACATAAAAAGATTTCCAAGGTGGGGGACAGGAGAAATGCATACAAAACCAAACATGGATCTAAATAAGAAACTATTTTCTAACAATGAAATATTTGCTGCCTACTTGGCATCTAAACTTTCTTTATTTCTAGATCTATGTATTTATTTTCAGCAATCTTCAACTGGCTGGTGGGCTATGCAGGGTACTAGCATGTCTGAATGTCTGAAATCAAAGACTCAATGGAAGTATAAAGCAAAATGCTTTATTACATTTAAACTACAATGTAAATTCAAGTTCAGACTATGGATCTAGAGAGTCAACAGGCATGTGAAAAGAGAGGGCCATTCAGACTAGCAGTGTCCCTCTCTTAATGTGTGTGTTGTTGTTGTTTTTAAAAAGAGGAATTGTATGTGCATATTAGCTTGCTGGTACAACTAGAGACTCTGCTTTGTGGCCAATGATAAATACATTTCAGATGAGTAGTCATTATAAATTGCCTGCTAGAAATTTTCAAGACTGCCAAAAAATTTCAAAATTACAGCAAAAGAAACATGTTAAAACAGAGACCAAAAAAGTGCCACAGTATAATAACATCAGTCAGGAGTATGAAAAACAAAGGGCAGTATAAAAGCAGTGTACCAAGGCTAATAAGCCTTGGAAAGTTTTTTTTTTTTAATCTGAAATACAAATGACATTTTTAAGGATGCCATAACCAAGTAGGGCCTTTTCTCTATAGCCGTTTACTGCTCTTCAAGCCATCAAGGCATTTTATTGGAGTATATAGATAGGTACAGAAGCTAACTCAAGGTATACAGACTCAGTTACAGTGGCAATGAGTGCACTGTTGGGAGACCTGAAAGAACAGGTTAGGGATAGATTGTTATGGATTAAAATCTATCTATGTGGTTAGTAGGAGTCAAAAACAACTTTGATTGACCATCAGTCAAAACAGAAGCTAATTTATGATCTGCTAAAATGGGGATGTGTTTATATCTTCCTAAACACATATAAGGTGACTGGGCCTGCAGAGATCAACTTTCACCCTGCCTCATATATTCAGTTACCCAAGATCAATTGTCTAAAATCAGTTGGGTACAAAGCTATCAATTACAGCAATTTAAAAAGAAGCTTCTTTTAAAATGCATCTTCTGTGAAAATCTAGATTTTGTTTCAGCATAAACGTTACAAGTATGAGTATAATCTGGAACAGGTTCAAAGAAGAGCCCTGGGGAGGATCAGTGGACTCAAAAGTAGCAGAGAGATGGAAGGAACTGGGACTGTTTAGCCCTGAGGAGGAAAGACTGAAGAGGGTGTCATGTAGAAGAAACTCCTCCATCTTGCTCCATCATGACTTACAGGGAATAATGAATTTAAGAGGAGGGAAGCTTGTGATTAAAAGATTTCTTAACAGTAAGGACAGCCCAACACTGGAGCCAATATCAAGGGAGTTGTAGGGCTCTCCTTCACTGGATATGTTCAAGCACAGAATGGATACTCATTGGTTGTAAAGGCTTTATCTGGATTCCTGCACTGAGCAGAGAGATAGCTTGAGAGTCTAAATGGCAATTTAAGATTTGATGAAATACCAGCTGTATGTCAAATCATGATACTACATAGAGAAGAGTGTACTATTTTAATCTCCAATAAGTTGAAGCAACTGAAACTTCTACATTTGTGTATAAAATTAGCAATGTGAGTTAAAATGCTCATA
Organism: Liasis olivaceus; assembly: GCA_030867105.1. Taxonomy (NCBI): domain Eukaryota; kingdom Metazoa; phylum Chordata; class Lepidosauria; order Squamata; family Pythonidae; genus Liasis; species Liasis olivaceus. The sequence continues at coordinate 239,500,326 of CM061349.1, read as the reverse complement.
ACCACTTGTAAACACAGATTGAAAGCCTGGAAGATAAACCACCAATGTAGCCAGACTGTAGAGTATCCTCAGTGTACCCCAAAATGTCTGTGAACAATGTCAATCTTCATAAAGGAATGAGTGGTTAGCTGCATCACTCCCATTAAGAGATACTGGTGTCTGTGAACCCGCTATATCTTCAGAAAGAAATTTCTAATAAAAATTACAAAGTCTTTGGCCATATAATAAAGATGAATGTAAAAAATAAAATAAAATGGTTAACACTCTGTGGAAAAGAGTAAAATAATTTAAATGATGCAAACCCTCTAATAGCCATATTAGAATTACAGTTTTAGGATTGCAGCCTGTAGCCTGATTCTGCAAATTTTGCTTAGAAGGAAATGCTACTGAATATATTTACTTCTAAGATGATATCTCTGTGGTGAGATGGGTGGTGACAAATTTGGTAAGTAAGTAAGTAAGTAAGTAAATAAATAAATAAATAAATATGCAAAGACTTTTTAGCAAGGTATTCCTCAAAATCAGATTTATTTATATAGAGAATAGAAGTTATTACAACACAGATCACGCTTGCTAACATTAATGTGACATTAATTAGTTCCCTGTTTTTCCCCTATAAACAGAATAAGAGAAAGAAATGAAGACAGTAAGTAATATGGACCACAAAAGAAGATATAATACACCAAAAATTGTGTACTAGATTGTTTAAAAATAATATCCTTTATCTAAATAATCCTATTTGGGAAAGTGCATTTATCCTAAAATGGAGCCATGAAAAGGGTCCTCTTGTGAAATTCTTTAGACAAGCTTCCACCAATGTAGTGACCTCCAGATATGTTAGAGTTCAAGGTGTAGCAGTTAAGGCACCAGGTAGAAACTCGGAGATTGTGAGGTCCAGTCCCGCCTTAGGCACAAAGCCAGTCACTCTCAGTCGTAGGAAGCAGGCAGTGGCAAACCACTTCTGAAAACTTGCCAAGAAAACTGCAGGGACTAGTTCAGGCAGTTGCCAGAAGTCAATAATGATTTGCAGGGAAAAAAAAGCCTTTGGCTATCCTGACTAGATGTTACGGATGTTGAAGTCCAATGATCTGAAGGACACAGCTGAGAAGACCTATTTTAGATAATCATGATTGTATCTTTTAAAACTCACCATGTTTATACCACTCCTTTTTCACTAGGGCACAGTAGTGCCAAAAGAGAAAGCAGTCCTTGAAACAGAGTCTCTTCTTTTAATTTCATGTAATCTACAAATCCCAGCAGGCTGATGTTTTATTGATGACTCTCTAGAGCCTTTTATGAAGTAACTAAATATTTAATGATTTTTTTTTTTAAACTGAATTGTTGGGGAACTTGACATAAAGCTCGTACTGGAGAATCAAATTGCAACAGAGTTTAAACTGATTAAATGAATATTTCAAAGGGATAAAATTACTGTACAATTTTAAGAAAATGTAGTTCTAATAAGATTTCCGAAAATAAATATGATATGTGGATAAGATATCCCATCGATGAAAGACAGGTGTTGACATTTTAGCCGCTTTAGATTGCTGCTGCTAATAATCCTAGTGACAGTAGAATACAATTGCTTTATAGTATCAAATTCAACAGAGTGATGCAGAGTGAAAAACAGGGAGAACACAGATTTCCTCTCTATGTCAAAGATTCCTATCTCTATCACATTATACCTCTATAGAACTCAACTTGTAGGTTTACATTCTATTTTACACCTTAATTCATTTCCCCCATCTACTTCCCCTAGAGACGCCCCTAACTCTCCCACTAATTGACATACTTAATGCCTTACCATATGTAGCTACTGTTTCAAGAATTCCAGATTTCCTCATATATTTCCCAAGAAAATTCTGGACATTTTATCTTCAAATGATTATTTTAGTGCCGGAGTGTCATTACTATATTGGGGACCTTACTAGTTTAGAATATGAATATGCCTAATTTACAGTGCTATCCAAGCCAAACAAAATTTCACTCAGCTGTTACACAGTGTGATGTGGAATGTAAAATGAAGCTGTACGCTACTGCAGATTATAATGTTAATTTTTGTGTCCCCTTGCCTTAGCTGACTGTGGCTGTTCTCAGGGCTGAGTTGGTTAAGGCATGCATAGTAGACTATTAAGACATCTCTGTAGGCTGAACTAGGAAGTTGTGGAGGAGGGGAACCACAAAAGGCAGCAATGCAATACACAATTATGCATTGTAGTTCAAGGAAATACATAGAGATGTCCATGAAGTCACCAGGTGTCCAACCTGATAGAGATTTTTACCTATCTCTGTACCTTGCTACAGCTGTTCATTTTTGCAGAGAAATGAAGATATCCAAAACTCTAAGCCTATTTACAACATTCTTCGGGCACCAGTGAGGATAGTGTACATGTACCCAAACAAATATTTCTCTTGATCAGGTGGTTTATTGGAATATAATCCCTATGGAAAGTGAGCTGGTATCTGCCCAAGGCCTATAAAACAGGTCAGAATATAAACAGACCATCAAATAAATTCATCTTCTGCTCACATTGGCACATTCTTGGATCATTAAAACATGCTTTATGTTGAAATCTGTACTTATAGTGAATGATAAATTCAATAACAAACCCTGGAATATATGTGGATTATGAGAGAGGAAAAAGGTTTGAGGTATTCATGCATCCTGATTCCTGACTTCATTCATTTTCCTTTACGAAAGAGAACTGGGAAATAATTTTGGCTAGCTAATGACCAAACAACATGAGATCCAATCCAGCCATAGTTAGAACTTTTTTTCCCCCTGGTGAAATCTATGAGATTTCAGAATGCTAAACTGTGCACAGGGTTACTGAAATATTTAAAAACATTTGTATCTTCAGCGCAGAAGGAGATGTCATGTTCAACAGAGACTAGTGCTGAAAATAGTAGTTTTTTGTCAATTCTAACCCCCTTCTATCTCCCAATAGCACTTAAGTGCATTTATTTGTATCATGGATGTTATTATATTGTCCTCGACATAAAAGGATGTCATTAGCAGAGCTTGAGTAATAAGGTAGTGAGTGTACTTGAACATTTTTTTGAATGGTCAGAAAACTCAGCATAGAGCTTTTGCTTTCTAGATCTCTTAGACATAATATCTACTTCTACCTTTGCTAGGCTGGCACAGATGTCATGAGAAAACCGCAAGTAAATTGTTAAGATGAAGTGTACTTCTACTTTCTACTTTGTTTGTAGCTACATTTGTGGCTACAATATTTCAATTGTTTGTAATGTTTGTCCACAGCCCTGATGCACAGTGCAAAAGAGAGAATGAAGTATAAGTTAAACATGATTCATATTGATGTCATGATGAGGGGTGACTATTAGGATTGTGTGCAGCTTCAAAGAGGTGATTTCATTGAAAGATGTGGAATCAAATCTTTTTATTCCTTTAAAATCCATTGAATCAAATCTTGAAATCAAATCTCTGAGGTTATTCAAGATGTAGAATCCAAGGAAGTTATTTCAGAGAGATTCAATGGCCTTTTGGGCTTTGCAGAGCCCCAGAGGTGGTTGCAGCTTTCCTTCCAGATGTGGACAAAGCCAAAAGGGACTCGGGGCTGGGTGGTGTGATAGACTGTCCGATACAAGTAGCCTTCTAATTAGTTTTATCACCTCCATAATCCCTGCCTGTCAAAGCACTGGGAGGTGTGTTGTCTTGCTGTTTGTGTCTCTTTCTTCTGACATAATGTCTTTAAGAAGATTTGCTTGAAGGAAGGGGAGAGAGAGAGAGAGAGAGAGACTTTCCAATTATTCCGCTGCTCTTCTTTAACAATATTTTCCTTGTCTTTCCCCAAATCCCTGTTGACCTTTATCCTTTTTTAACTCTCACTCTATCTCTAGCCTTGTGCCGTACATCCAAATTGTCATTCTTCAACTCTTTCTGTCTCATCTTTCATTTCCCTTTGATTCTGCCTACCCCAACAAATACACAATCCTTCTGTTTGCCTTCTGGTACTTCACTGTCTCTATCTTGTCTTATATTAAGTCTTCATTGCATGAGTGAGTCTAAGATTGCATGCCTGCTGCTAGAAAACTGTGCACAATGCAGACTATATCTTTATATCATACTGTATTATCTACAACATTGCGACAACACCCTCTTCAGAGCCGTTTTTATTTATTTATTTAATAAATTTATATGGTCACCCACCTCATATATATGACTCTGGGTGACTAATAATTAAAACAGAGTAAAACAATAAAAACAACCAAAATTAAACAAACAAACAAACAAACAAACAAAAAAACAGAAATAGCATAAAATAGCAGTTGAGAACACTCATAAACACTCAAACTAACTACAAAATGGGCTCACCCATACTATCAGGGCCCCAGGCTTGATGGTAAAGCCAGGTTTCTGATGCCTTATGAAAGGCTAGCAATTTATGTACATTCTTGTACAAGTAGCCATAAAACATCATCCCATTCTGCCAAAACAAAACAAAACCAGGAGCAGCTATAGACATTTTGATGTTTTCACATTATAGCACATTGCTGAATCTTTTATCAAATTGAATTACAAATTCTGAATTGATTAAATGGAAGCTCCTTGCCTTGGAAACTCAAATCTGAATCAAATCTTGCCATCTTTGAATTATTGACTGAATTGTGATTCATACACACCCATGCCTATGTCAAAAGCAAAACTAAAGCCACGGAATTATATCTATGTAATCATTTTATTCAACCAGTTGTATAAATATGTTACACCAAGAGAAAGCCATATGTATTATTCCCCCCACTCCTTTTTTATATTAGCAGATTTTCTTCTTTTCATCTCTGCCATGAAATTGCATCTATCCTTGCCAAATGCCACAACAAACCCCATAGCCAGTTACAAGAACTTTACATACAGGATAAAGCATTAGTAAGGCAGTAGTTATCAGTCATAGTGCGAAACAAAACAAGCTGTGCTGATGAAGAATGTTTGGAGGGAGAGAATTGTGCAGCTTCATTTCAGAACAAAGTAATTGTTTTGTACAGCTGCATTTTACCCTTCTCTCCATTGACTTCAAACACTTGGGAGCTTTTTTGGAGCCCATATGCTAGGCAAGTCTCCACACCCTAACTTATTCCTATCTTTTATAGCATGACAAAGTATTCAGAATGATATTAGAGTGGAATGGATGAGCGAGATGGGTGATATAAAAATGATTTCAACCCGCATGTAATAAACCTTTAGTACTTACAGCTGTCCTCTTCTTCGGTGATACATTTCACAACATAACAGGCGTAGATGAATCCTGCCAGCTTAAACAAAATGGGACAATATTAGATGTGCAGTCAAAGTGATTATCAGGCTTGGAAGTGGGGCGTGCCTACAAGACAAAAGCTATCTTCCCCCCATTTTGTTAGGAAAATGGCAAATATTTAAAACAATTGCATATTTCTAGCAATAATAATCTGCATAGGACAGGACAACCTGTAATGGTGTCAGGATCTACTGCAATGGTGGGTTTTTGAATTTTGAAATTTTTGAATTTTCTTAATTTACCGATGTATTCTTGTCACTCAGGAATAAATATAAATTGGTGCATAAGAATGCCTCCTGCTGTTTCACTGAAGGCTTGCCACACAAACAAAGGTCAATAGTATGCTTCTTACAACACTCCTACAAGCTGAAAGATAGCCACTCAGATCTAAGGAAAAGGATGAGCGAAACACTTTTCTGTAAAGCAATCTGCTCCCTCTTGCTCTAACAATCCATTCAGATGTGCATTCCAGACGAGGAGAAAAAGAAGATGCCTTTAAAGAGACCTCTGTTTATAAATACAACAAAAAGCTAGCAAAATAAGAAGTGAGAGAGATGCTTTACAGATTACTAGCCTTCCATTCCACTAGCATTCATAGACCACTCTTAAACAAGCCTATAGGTCTTCTTTACCTTAAGAGAAATCTATATCATATTCATGGTGCTACCCTTGTGAGCACAGCTCTTTTTTATGCTAGAACTTGCAGAGAGCAGCAGCATTCTCTATTGCTGCTTCCAAGCTAGCTGTTAACAGAGCTGTTCAACCCCAGCACTTCCAAGGCCATGAACATGGACCCCCTCGGCAAAAGAACTCTGACTAGTGCGGTCCAGAAGGCGGGCCTTCTCTGCGGTAGCCTCCACCCTTTGGAACATCTTGCCCCCAGAGGTGAGACAGGCCCCTCACTCCTGGCCTTTCGGAGGGACTTGAAGACCTGGCTCTGCCATCTGGCCTGGGGTGGGGAGGGAGGTCATCAGATGTGGGGTTGGCTAGCCCCCTAGAGGCCTGGTGTTGCTACCATCAGCCTCCTGGATTTTTTTCCTTTTGTTTTTGTAAGCGTGTCCTGTTATAAATTTTAATTGTATATTTATTTATTGTTTTAATATGTTGTGAGCCACTCAGAGTTCCCCATTGGGGGGAGATGGGCGGGGACAAGTTTTATATATATATATATGTGTGTGTGTGTGTGTGTGTGTGTGTGTGTGTGTGTGTGTGTATGTATATATGAAAATTAAGTAACTGATGTCATCTTTGTCATTTGTCTGGTGGTCAGCAAAAACAACAGCAACATTCCTGTATTAATATTGTACACAATGTAAATGAGTGTCCCTTGACATGGCAGGTACAAGGCTACCCTGCTCTAGTTATCAAATCTCCAGTGCAGAAGCTGCAGTAATAATCTAGTGCAGTGTTTTTCAAACTTGGCCACTTGAAGATGTGTGGACTTCAACACCCAGAATTCCCCAGGAAGCATGCTGGTTTGGGAATTCTGGGAGTCCACACATCTTAAAGTGGCCAAGTTTGAAAAAAATACTGATCTAGTGACTTTGCTACAAGAGTCCAAGGAGCTATGGCACTAAACCTAAACCTGAAAGGGTGGGGTGGATACAGGAAGACTAGCTGTAAAAATGCACATGCAAAGACCATAAAGTTGACAGATTCATGAAGAAGATGCTCAGTCTTAGAATTGGTGGGGAGAATCTTATTACAGTTGTTGCATTTGCCCTGGTTTCAGAAGGAAATGCAATGGTTAAATGGGACAGAGAGATGGGCAGCATTATGTGAAATTCCTCCTATGGACATGCTGAGGTCACCAACAGGAATAGATAGCCTATCCTCCCACTAGCCCTACAGCTAAAAAGTAACTAAATACACAGATTCAGAACAAAAGATTTTTAAAAGTGTATTTTTTTAAAAAAAAAGCTGCTCCACCATCTCTTATCTGGTGATCTAACAGTGAGATAATTACAGTTCTGTGTTAAATTGTCACAGTATACTTGGCAACCAAAGTCATGCCTTTAGCGCCTTTTCCCTGAATGATATGCATTAAGTCTGCACTCTTCCTCCAATACTTCATCATCATTTGAAACAGTTTTGGACCTCTGTTGGAAAGGCACAAAAATTTAATAGCAGATTTGGGAACTTGGCATGCAGGACAAAGGGAAGGTGGAAGAGCATGTGTATGAAGGAAAAACTACACAAAACAGTGTTTTGGAAATTATCCCACACTTCATTTGCCATTGCAAGATTTTCATGTAAATGAAAGGAAGGGGGAGAGGTGGGGGTCAGCAAAAGCTTGGCTATAAAGTTTTGCTTCACGTATTACCAGGGAAAATGTTAGAAAATGAAAGATTCTATTGATCCCTTCTTTGTCGTTCAGTGTTCACTGAGATCAGAACTCATAAACTAGGAAGTTATTTTTTTTCCTGGCACACCCGTTTCTTTGTAGTAAAAATAGGTAATATTCATTAAGCTTCTATCATGGGGCAAGCATACTGACAGTTTAAGACACCAGAGTCTTGAATGTTCAAATGGGCGCTAGAGAAACAGGAGTTCTTTAATTCCCTTTAATGCTGAGAAGGTTTCTCAAGAGCAAGAAGGGTGAGTGTCTTGCGCTTCCCTTTACATCAGGATGGGTCCTATGCCTGCTCTTTTGGAGCTACGCTCATGCATCAGAATACTAGATCCAGCTGATAATTTTAACAGCGGATGGTAGGAAAAATGTATTTTCTTCATAGGTCACCAGCTGAGCTCCGCAGAGCAGGACTTCCCAACCAGCACACAGAGACTCTCTGCTGTGCTTTAGCACAGCTTGTCAAGCAGGCCTCGGAATGGAGCCAATTATAACTGTTCACTGAACCATCTCTTTCATCACAATTTCCCAGCTGGTGATCAGCCCTAGTTGGGTGTTCAGTGGCCAGTCTGCCGAGCTAGACACTTTCTGACCTTTGGACCGCTATGGAGAAAATGCTTGTGTCTTTCTGCTCTCTTTTTAAGCTAGCCATCGGGAAGAATAGCAAATTAGCACAGATGTGCAGTGGAAGTGGGTAGAAGAAATCCCTGAAGTAAACTGGTTGAACAATTTGAGGAATCCTATTGAATACTTTGAGGAATTATTTTAATTACGTATATTATCTAATAGGAGATACAGGACACACTGCGTTCTTACAGCAAACCTGAAATTCAGTACAATTCTTAGATTTCTATCTATGTATATCCAAGAGTTGACTAAACCAAACTATAATAGTAAAAACTATAGTAATAAAAAGGATTAGGATAAACTGTAGTAGAATATTATTGTATCTCAGGAAGAAAAGGTTTTTTTCTTTTTGGTGTCCTTGACTTTTGGTGACCTGGGATTACATAGACTCACTCATGTAGTTTTCTTAGCAACAATGTGGAAGTAGTTTGCTACTGCCTTCTGGAATGTTTCTTAATTTCTCAGTCTAATTTACAGTTCCTATATTTCCTGGTAGCTTCCTATCTAACCTTCTTAGCTTTGGGGGATCTGCAAATTTAATGTCCTGCTCTGTCATTAAACAATTTAGCTGATATCAAATATGTTTTACAGAGTATATATTTGGATAACTGTTTCCAGAAGGTGGTGCTGAAGGATTATTATTCTGCTTCATGGCAATTGCATTGTGGAGTCCCTCAGGGCTCCATTTTATCCCGTATGCTTTTTAACATCTACATGAAACAGCTGGGAGAGGTCATGCTGGGATGTGGGCTGAGATGCCATTGATATGCGAAAGACACCCAGGTATACCACTCCTTTTCATCTAACACAGGTGAAGTGGTTGGCATTCTGAACCAGTGCTGGGGCAGGGGTCAAGGACTGGATGAGAGCCAATAAAGTGAGATTTAATACAGACAAAACAGAAATAGTGTTTGTGGGTGGCTGCCCTACAGGGGTCTGCACTTGCCCTAAAGAAGCAGTTTGAAGGTGCTCCTAGATCCATCACTGTCACTAGAGGTCCAGACGGCTTCAGTGGCATGGAGTGCCTTTCACCACCATTACTTCAGCTTCTTTACCAACTGCAACCTTATCTGGACAGAGACAGCTTCGTAAGAGTAATTCACACTCTGATAATTCTCTGGCTAGATTATTGGACTGTATTGTACGTGGAACTGAAGTGGTCCAGAAACTTCAGTTAGTTCAAAATAGAGTAGCTAGACTGTTCATTAGGACTGGCCAATATTAATATATTAAGCCAGTATTTCACCCACCTACACTGCTGCCAGTCCATTTCCAGATCCAATTCAAAGTAATGTTTTTGACATTTAAAGCCCTAAATTGCTTATGACCAGGTTACCTGAAAAAGCACTTTCTCCCATGTGTATCTACCTGGACCTTAAGTTCTTCTAATGAGGCATTCCTCCAGGTGCTTCCACCAAAGGAGGTGTGTTGGGTATCTAACGGGGGCGGGGGGGGGAGAGCTTTTTTGTGGTGCTACCCCATTTATGGAATTCCCTACCCAGAGAAGCTTGACTGGTGTCCAGATTAGGATCATTTCAGCACCAGATTTTCCCAGATTCTTAAATGTCTTTTAAGCGTATTTTAATTTGCATTTTAGATTTTGAATTATCACCTTGCTATCGCGTAGTTTGTATAGTGTTTTCATTTTACATTTTGTTTGGTTTTATTTCATATGTTTTTATTCAAATTGTATCTTTGAGGGTGTTTTATTGTAAACTGCCCAGAGTTTCCACTATTACAAGATTTAAATAAATTTTAATAAATAAATATTTCATAAACTCTATCTGCATATCTTGCCTTATCTAAAGAATATGCCACTTGAATTTTATGAGCACACAAGTAGGTGGAGGAAATATACCAGGTATCCATCTGCCATCTATGTTAATATTACAAAGGACTGGCATGAAATCAGTTTTGAGGCATGAAATACAATAGCATGCTTCTGGCAAAGTAGGCCATTTGTCTAATTTAACTTTTACTAAGATCCTTTAATACCAGACTGATTACAAACATATTGTTCGCTATTAGGATGTTTATCAGATGGTGGCCACAGAAGAAGGACTGTATATTGGAAAACTAGCCCAAACTGGCAGCATATGATGTGCTGTACTTTCAAAAGTAGTAGCTATGGGATAAAACAAAAAGTGCTCTTATGCCTTGGAAAGGGGTGTGATCCCAAGCCAATGATTGGGCTTTTTGCAAGGCCTCAAAATGATTAAAAGTGTAAAGATATTAATTCTAAATTTATTTGGTGGAGATGACTTTGATCTAAGTAACGATGAATGACTTGCCATTTACATTTGCTAAACTACCGCTGTTAATAAGGACTGCTCTGCGGTTGTTTTTTGCTAATGTTTGGCACATCTTATGGACTCCCCTGGCTCTGGTGATTTGGAGACTGAAGTAAAGACCTTAATGGATTCTTGGCCTGAAGTTCAAGAGGCAACAGGCTGTCAGTCACCTGTGAGTGATGGGTCTGACTCAGCCCAGCTGGCTGCTGATTCTGGTGGTAAGAAGAGTGAGTAACAACGATTGGCATGAGACTTTGAGGGAAAGGGACATTAACTTCTCTGATTAAGCACAGCCAGGAACTCTGCCTACAACAGTGAATTCCAGATCCTCCCTTTATTGGAAACTACATTGTGCCTCTGATGCGCTGTTCCAAGTACTGCCTCTTTGCCCTGTGATCAGACATTTGGCTTAATTTTCAGACTGACTCAACCTATGGACTATCTTGAACTATTATCATGGCTTTCCTGTCTCTAAACCCTCTTGGCTAGGTTGCAGCACTAGGCATAATTACAAGGCAAGCAAACTCTTCAGATCTTGCTGCTCTCTAAATAAATAGCCAGCCTTTGTCTCTGTCTCAAGATTTATAACCTGCTGATAAAAGCTCTCAAATGTTTCATTGTTTGGCTTGCTGTCTGCATCAGTCTAAGGTTTACGTAACACTACATTACATAATTCTACCACTGTAGCTGTGTCCTAATTGGAAGTATTTGTTAAAATCTGCTCTTACTGGAGTACATCTGATCAGGTGTGAATTAAATAAAAGGTTCAGCCTTTTGTCATGGGCTAAAGTCTGAAAATTTCTCAGTAGGACAGAAAATGAGACTACTTTGTCCATGATAATTGCAATTTCTAACTATGCTTTTTATTTATTGTTGGTTGCACAGTCAGCCAGATGTTTGGACTGTATTTGGCATTTTTATCCACCTATCGAGTCCTTCCCAACCAGATAGGTTGTTTGATGGTGTTAAAGGTATCATTGCAGGATGTAAGCTGTTCCAAGTAAAGCTGCCTTTTGCAACTGACTGATGGTGATTTTGTCAATGCCGATGGTCTTCAAGTGGTGCTCCAGATGTTTTGGGATTGCACCCAAGGCACCTATAACTATTGATACTATCTTTGATTTCTTTTGCCATGGTTGTTCTACTTCTATTTGCAGGTCTTTATATTTTGTGATCTTCTCCAGTTCTTTCTCTTCTGTACTACTGTCTCCAGGTATTGCAGTGTCCACTATTCTGACTTTTTTGTCTTTCTTATCAACAATTGTTAAGTCTGGGGTGTTGTGTGGCAGGTGCTTGTCTGTTTGAATTCTAACATCCCAGAGCACTTTAGCTTCTTCATTTTCTATTACTTTGTCTGTTTTGTGGTCCCACCAATTCTTGCTTGCAGGCAAGTGGCATTTCTTGCAGATATTCCAGTGCACCATTGTTGCTACTTTGTCATGCCATTGTTTGTAGTCAGTCTATGTGATCTTATTGCAGCAGCTAACTAGGTGGTTGGTCCACTGTTTCTTCACCTTCTTTGCAGAGGTGGCATTTGCTGTCTGTTGCTGTCTTCTCAATTCTGGCTTTGTATGGATTTGTTCTTAAGGCTTGGTTTTGTGCAGCCAGAATTAGCCCCTCCATCTCTTTCTTCAACTTTCCTGCTCTTAGACAATGCCAGGTCTTGTTATCTGCTTTGCCTGCTAGTTTTTTTGTGTACTGACCATGTAATACTTTGCCTTGCCATGTATCTTTTTTATTCTTCATTTGGTCTTTCTTATAGGCCAGTTTGGTCTCTTTGTATTCAGTAAGCCTTCATGGTGTAGTAGCTTCAGTGCATCTTCTTCACTGTCCTTCAGATATTCTTCCAATGCCCTTTTTTTTCTTCAACTGTCTGGTGTACTTGTAACATTCCACGCTCACCTATGCTCCTCGGTAAGTAGAGTTTATCAATGTCACTGTATGGCTGAAGGGCATGATTCACTGTCCTTATTTTACTGGTCTTCCTATCCAGGGCTTTTAGTTCAGCTTGAGTCCAGTCCACTATTCCAGCTGTATATCTAATGACTGGAAGTACCCAGGTGTTAATTGCCTTGATGGTATTTCTGCCACTGAGTTCTTCTTCTTCTTCACTCTTCTGATGTATTCACTACTAACCTTCTTCTTGATTTCCATGTGCTTGATGTTGATATCATCATCATCATCATCATCATCATCATCATCATCTATATAGCTCTATTGTTCTCCCATGTCTGCTTGCGAACAATTGCTGGTTCCTATTTTAAGATGTAATTGAAGAATTTCTAATAATTGCATTTTTTTGATCTTCTGTTCCAGTAATTTGTATCAGTCTTGATTAGGCTGTTAAAAGCACTTGCTGGCTTAAAACAAACTCAGAAGAAGTTCTGTGCTAACCTCAGAAGCTTATCACTTGGATTTTCTTTTTTTTCCCCATGATCGGGAGACCAGGCAGAGCAAGGTGGGCAGTTTCTGACATTCGCAGAAGACTAGAGAGCAGGACTAAACAATCACTTCTCAAAATGGAAAGGTGTAATCTATACTAAATTGTTTAGCTGATTAGAATGTAAATCATGGACAGAGGTGAGCATTAAAATGGATTGGTAGGGCAATCTCCCCCCCCCATCCTAATTTCTTATATACATGTATGATTGTAAGGATCCTAAGATTATAAGTCATACATGTATTTTTCACACAATCCAGTGTGAAAAAAATGAATACTATATTGGGGGTTATTTGGAAGAATGTTATAGTTTTGTTATCAGATACACAGGAGATCATAGTACAATATGTCCCATCTGTAAGCTGGCAATTCCCTTCTTCAGGCTTGTACCATTTCATTCTACTATGGCTATGTTAATAGGCAGCAGCTATAACAACTGTTGTTTGCCATTAGTCTAGACTTTTTGGTTCTTAGTATGTTAAGCATGGAATTCACCTTCTTCTAGAGGGTCAAATTCCACATTGCATCAGAGACATGCAATTTTTGTTTATATTTTTTCCCCAACAGCAGCTGTAGGGTCTCAATTAAGATTGGAACAAAATGCTTTTTAAAATTTTAAAATTCTTCCTTGCTCCATGCTGTTTTCCTGCTGAAAATTCTGTTACAAATTATAGGGCAGGGAGAGAGTACTGTATGGATATAAGTTTGAAATCCTTTGGCCCAAATTCCTCTGCCCATAGCTGCTTTTTGTAATTATATATATATACACACACAAACCACAGAATTCCTCTGTATTATCTAATTTGATCCTGGAGTTATCTTAATGCCTAAGCATCATATAGGACTAAGATGAACATGCAGACTTGTTGAATAAAATAACAAGAAAACAATGTTATTTTTCATGAAGAAATTAGCATTTCAGAGATCAGCTCCCAGGTGAAAATTTTCAAGTTTCCCAAATACAGACTTGCTTTTTGTTTTCAGATGGTATCTTTTACATATACAGGTAAAGCTTTTAAGGAAGACAGGGAGGGGAAAAAAGACATGAAGCAACATGGAACCTTGTTGTAGCTTTTGTCATTGTCAGCATGTCATCTCTGCCATATTCTACTATTTTCTTTACATGGCTAAAAGGTGGAAGGTATTTGTCCTATGTATGGGCTTCTCTTTCCCTCCATGTTAATCACTGAATTGAACAGTTCAGGATTTTTAAAGGAGACCTAAAAACACAGAGAGTGTTCTTATTAAAAGACTTTCTCACTTTGTGTAAAAATATCAAAAGTGAAGAAGTTATGAACTCCTTTTTTCCCCCTGATTCACCATAGGAAACTTATCAAAACAAAAATTCTACAATTCAGCTGATTTTTGTTAAGTATTGACATCAGTGCTTCATTTTATTGTGATTCGGCTCCGTGATGTTGCTGCATAGTCAAATGCAACATGGTTTTATCACAGTTATGACTTGTTTTTCAATTGGCTGGACTGCCTTAGCAAAAAAGATGGGAACACTTTCCCTCTCAGAACCAACTTTCATAATGGAAAATGGACTTTTACAGATGGACATTGACTGCATTTCTCCAATATCATCAATATGTAAATTAATTTCTAAATAAATCTCTACATCTCCAGGATTTGTTTCATTGAAGTGTGGATTTTTTTTTAAAACATTATCTTACACAAGCTCTTTCTCTATAATAAGTAGTCCAAATATAACAACAGGTACTTAGTTGCCTTTCCCAGAGGAGGTGATTAAGGATGATTTGAGAACAGGTAGCACAAAGTGACTTTGGTTGTCTGATGTGTGGCCTAGCCATCCCCTCCCATATCTTTTAAAGTGGTCTTAGCCTCTGTACAAAAGGAAAGGTTGACACTTTCTTCCCCACTTCTTGCATTTTCTTTTCTTTACTTCCCCCTCCCTCAGATTGGTGGCATGATTGACATCAGCCTCACTGCAAACAGATTGGGAGGAGCACTTACTCAGGTTCTCCCTCTATTTTGGCAGGATCTTTCTATGGCAGTTTCTCAACCTTGGCAACTTTAAGATGCGTGGACTTCAACTTCCAGAATTCCCAGGTAGCATTCTGGCTGGGGAATTCTGGGAATTGAAGTCCACACATCTTAAAATTGCCAAGGTTGAGAAACCCTGCTCTACGGAGTTGTCTCAGTCTTAGGAGGCAGGAGAATCAACTAACTCCACAGTAAGTAGTTTACATATGATGGGAGAATTTAATGGGGGAGTTTAACTTGAATAAGACCAGGTCTGTTTAGGCCTAAACATAACCCCTCTGGGTTAGTTATGTGAATTACTGGTTTGATTTTAAAAAGTTTGCTCAATATGCTAACACTCCATCCATGACTCAGGTATGTATTGCACAAACAGGGCTAGTATATATTATGTATCTACTATCTTTTCCCTGAAAATGAGTATTTCAGTAGAGCAGGCCTTCAAATGGATTTGTATATTATAAGTTTTGAGGTACCTTTCAGAATCTGATAAAAAAAAATGGTACCATTAGAAAGGAGATAATGAGTCTTCGGGGAATGGTGGAGAGGAGGACCCTAGCTTTGCCTTAGAGAATTACTCTCAAGGTAGAAACGCTGCCATGGAAACGTTTCTTATTTTGAGAGTTTTTCTGAAACCTCTGCTCCTCTTGTAGAAACTGTAATGATTAGAAGCAATGGACTAAAGCATTCTGTCAAGATTCAATCTATATCTTCCCAGCTTTAAGAGTATCCAGATTTATTGAAAGAAAAGCTTGGTTAGTTATATCTGGGGCAGAGAAGTGGAACAAGTAATTCCATTCAGATGCACCAAACAATTTCTCTTCCTTTCTGTTCCTCACCCACCTCTCCACCCACACCCAATATCCTTCTCCTTCATACTCATTTAAGACAGAAATGTATGCCTGGAATGAGATGAAGAACCTCCATTAGGAGGCATAGTTAATGCCATAGGGAACCTACCTATCCTTAGGCCTAGGGTTGGCAATGTGAGGCCATGGTACACAAATTTCCTCACCCAACTGCATGCCACTGCCTAGGTTAGCAAGGCCTTGTTATAATTTATATATCATAAGGCTTTTTCAAAACAGAAAGCTGGATTTTTTTCCAAGTGAGCCACTAACATGTCTTCTACAGCAGGCTCAGCCACCAAAGAACAGAAAAAAGAAGAGGAGGAAGCAAAGAAAGAAGGAAGGAAAGACCTCTGTTCTCAGTTAGGAGGGCTGGGGAGGGTACTGTTAATCCTGGCTACAAACTGGAAGAGGCAGCCCCTAATATAGAGGCTACAAACTGGAACTCTGCAAGATCAAAGCAGGGAAGGTTCATGCAGATCTTAACTGGAGACTCAACAGGGTATGAGAAGGCTGCATAGAGTTTGGACAGGCTGCTGGTGCCATTGCAGGGAAATTGGGAAGGAGCTGTAAGATCTGTCTGGAGGGTTGGCAGGAAAAGCAAAGAAAAGCTAGTCCCTGGCCAGTCTGGGAAAGAGCAACCTGGAGCTGGGAGAGGCAGAGTTAGGAGAGAGGAAATGCAAGCAACCAGATTCAGGTGAGAAAAGATGGCATCTCCAGGCCTCTTTCATAGCTTCTACTCTTGTCAGAAGCATAAACATATTCTGATGGAAGAAGTGGATGAGGATATGGCACCCTCCTTTATACCACAGCATAGTGTCTTTTTATGTTGCCACCTCAGGGATTATAGGGATTATAGCAGTTCCACACCTTTTGGTATTTAGGAAGTCCATTAAAGCCTGGTTGTTCCAGGAAACCTTTGGAGACTGAAGTGGATATGTCCCCCTGCAGTCTGAGATTGTTTATATTGACAGTGTTTCCTCAGTGAGACAAGTTTCACAGTTGATAGGTATGACTGTTAGGGATTTTTTTTTAATCCTTGTTATGAATAGGGAGTATATTCCGCTTAGAATTGTTTGTAATTGAAGCAATTTATAAACCGGAAATGGAGAAAAGAAGAAAAACAATTGTAACAACAATGTTCAACTAAATGTGCTGAAAATAAAGGCGTATGGTTTGCAGGTTGCATCTACGATATAAATTGTGTGCAGCTGAGAACTGCTTCAACTTTAGAAAGTATCAAACTCCTATGCATGAGTAGAACAACCACAGCCAGTCCTAGTTCTCTTATTTATAATCTAAAGGGCTGGATTCCCTTCCACACAATTCTTAGTGGACAGAACAAGGACCAAAGGCAGCAACTACAGATTGATATTCTGCATTTGCAGGATCTCTGCCATGATTGCTGTGCAAATAATTAAAAACTATGGAAATCTTATATATAGATAGATAGATAGAGAGAGAGAGAGAGAGAGAGAGAGAGAATGAGAATGAGAATGTTATAAGTTTTCTTGAATATAGATGTCAGTATACACGTAGAGTTACCAAGGTCATCAACGTCTGCGATAGTACTAAAATAAAAATCAGTATTGATCAAAACACTGTTTACCTGCTTCCCTTGACCCTCTTTATGGAGACAAATTGTTTTCATACACTGAAAATACCATCTGATTTGGGGAGGGAGGGGCAGGCTCTATATGAAAGCACATAATTCGTATATATGCTTTTATTTCCTGTTAATGCTCAAACACTGGATCGATCATCAAAAGCAAGTAACGCAAGATAGTCAAGTCTAAACAGTGAGGCGAGGAAAAGAGAACCTGAACAAATTGAGGAGGTTAGTTGAAGGAGGCAAAGAAGAGGATGCTGTGGAAAGTACAGATGAATTACAATGAGAATCTGGAACCAAAATGGCTGGCCCCTTATTGAATGACATTTATTTCCTTTAAAAAATGCTCCTTGAGGCCACTTTAAAAGGAAAAGTGAAAAGCAAAGACAAGCTTGCTAGCAGAAAACAAGACAACAAAACACCAAACCGGAGCTCCACAAAAGTGTTTCCTAGCTTTAAGCTGCAGTATGTAGTAAGACCCCTTCAGGATCAATACCTGGTCATGCACATCCTGAGAACACAATGAGCTTGCAATACCTTGCCAATAGAACACCAAAAAAAAAAAAAGATTTCTTACTAATCATAGGACACTGGAATGCTAAAGTTGGAAGTAAAATAGCATCTCATATAATGAAAAATAATGGCCTCTGTGCATGACATGAAGCAGGAAACAGATCAAAAGAGTTCTGCCAAGAAAGCTCAAGGTTTGTAGCAAATACCTTCCTCCAGCAATCTAAAAGATGGCTTTACACATGGACATCACTGGATGGACATCATTAAAATCAAACTGACTACGTACTCTGCAAGCAAGCACAAGATCTTGTAATGGTTGCAGCTGAGATGACAAGTTCCTTCTTGAAAAATTACAGGTTAAACTAAACAATCAAATAATCGGTCCAACAAGATATGACTTAACCAATATACCATGTGATTATTGAGCAAAGATTAATAATAGGTTTAATGGATTAGAGTTGAAAAAGAGAATGCCTGAAGAAGTCTGGACTGAAACTCATGATATCATTAAAAAAGAAGAAAATCCTGAAGTGCAAAAAGCAAAAGATGAAATGATTGTCTGGTGACATTAAACATAGTTAAAGAAAGATAGAAAGCAAAAGGCAAGAAAGACGAAAAATTGTCCAACTAAACACAGAGTTCCAGAAACAAGCAGAACAACAAGCAAAGAGAAGGAATTATATCTAAATAAACAGTGCAAAAAAAAAAATTTGAAGATAGCATTCAAATCGTAAGGGATATGGAGCAACTAAATGGTTCAAAATTGGAAAAGGAATTGGTTAAGACTGTGTATTGTCCCTTCACTTATTTAACTTATACACAGACTCTAGCATGAGAAATGCTGGACTAGTAGCAATTTGAAATAAAAGTGCTCGGAGAAACATTAACAACCTTAAATATGCTGATTACATCACTCTGATGGCTGAAAGTGAGGAAAGGATCTGTTGATGAAAGTGAAAGAAGAAAGTGCGAATGCTGGTCTGCTGGCCGGTATTAAAACACACACACACATACACACACACCTGATTATGTTAACAGATAATGCCAACCCAATGCAAATCAATGAAATTTGAACTAATGGCAGACTTTTTCTCCTTAGACTTAGGATAGGAAAAAGGCTATCCTATTTTCAAGGATAGTGATTATCCATGAAATTACTGGAGTCTGAATGGTTCTGTATATGCATGTGAGCATTCTTGAAAGCAGGACTCTGACCTGAGCAATGATTATTGAAGGTTTCACAATTACAACAGGAAGAAGAATTATTTACAGAAAATACATTATATAAATAGGCAAAGCTAGCTAGCTACATCCTATGATAAAGAAGGACCACGTGCTTTGTGTCTGTATGTTTTTTTCTGGGGAAAAAGGCAAAAGGTAGTGAGCTCAGATAAGCTGACCCTCATATGAAATTTTCACATGTTTTGGACTTCTGGGGAAGAAATGGTGGACTGAAGATGGCTCTGCTAAAAGCAGAACCAATGACTGCAACAGAATGGAGAGCTGGCCAGTAGACCGGCTCTTTGTAATTCCTCTCTGGACAATAAGAGGAGACTTGAGATTGCTCATAAGTGCTCCAGAGAGTTGCTCTGGTGAGTTTAGCGCTCTGGGAGATGAGAAAATAGCCATCTTGCTCAAACCACAGTCAGCACCTTCAGAAGGACACGGGGTTTGCATACTTCTTTTCTAATCACTTTTGGAAATTGCTTGTTAACTGCTTTTCAGTTATTAGGAACCTTTGGATTGATAATTCTGAAAACACCAGGTGAGTTTCCTTCAGTCCTTAGTGAAAGAAGTTTTAAATAAAAGTTTAAAGATTAAAACAATTTTTTTTTTGGAATAAACAGCAAAAGGGTGATTAGAACTTTGATTGTGGAAAGTTACAAACAGACTAAGGGTCCAGATGGATTTTATTATAAACTGTATTATAAAATAAAATTTTGGAATTAATTATAGGAATCCTGCCCATGGGAAAATGCTTTTGTTTTGAATTCTTTTTTAAAAAATGATAGGATGGGACTTTCCAAGACAGAATGAACTGAAAGTGATTTAAAAATGATAGGCTACAAGAATGATATAGAAAAGGATGCTACATTGGACGTACAAAAGAAGCTGGCTGATGTCTTAATATTTAAAAGGGATATACAAATAACAAAGCAAGAGACTGACCAGGATAATTTTCCTATACTGGATTTACAAAAAAGGCTTGCTAAAACTTTGAAGAATTTTGTGAGAAGGGACAAAGAAAAAAATAAAAAATAAATCAAGTTCTAGGACATTATTTGAAGGGGCTAAAGATCAAGATCGTTAAAAGTAAAAGAAAGGAATATAAAGTTGGTTTATTTGATCCAAGGTTAAAATAGCTATATTGTTATCTCTGGTAACCCTTAATGGGTTTTTGCTGATCAGGACTGAAATGATGAGGTTTTAAGGATTTGTTTATAGATGAGATATGGGAAGAAGAGATCATTTGTTGTATTTTAAGAGAAGGTGATAAATTACTAAAATTGTTTATACTTGTGATGAAGGTTTTTTTTCATTATTTATACATTTCTTTTCTTTTTCTTTATTATATTATTTTTTCCTTTCTGTTTGTTCTATTTTTTCTGCACCTTCTATTTTTCCTTTTATTCTTTTATTTTTGTTTAGTTTTAGTTTTTTTAAAGTATAATTTTTTAAATAAAATTACTGTTTTTAAAAAAAGGAATTGTATGTTTTAATTTCCACAATTGATTTATCCATGGGTGGCACATTTTTCATGGTATTTTGGTTAAAAAATTGAGGGTCAGCTTATCTGTGGATGGGCCTATACACAAGTGAAAAAGCATTATGGTATATACTCACAGATAAGCCCATCCATGGATAAGCTGAACACATTTTGGGGGTAAATTTTGGCGTATACTTATCTGCAGGTATATATGGTAAAGAAACTTCTGCTTCTTAGAAGAAAGACTGTAAGAAATATGGACAAAATATTAAAGTGCAATGATCTCATAGTGATAATAAAGTTATGTATTGTCAAAGCCATTCATGGTCTTTCTAGTTGCAACATATGTCTATGAAACCTGAATCACCATTTCTAAATGAAGAAAAATTGATGCCTTTGAACTGTAGTGCTGGAAAAAATGTTAAGGAAGCCTTGGGCTGCAAAATAATTCAGCACTACATGAAGTGAAAACCAGACTGATCACTGGTCTAATAAAACTAGAGCTGAACTTTTCACATAAAATGAAGGCAAGAGTCACTGGAGGAAAGGCTGATGTTTGGAAAAATGGAAGACAACTGAAAAAGACTTTGACAGAAGACAGGGTGGTTAGATACTGTCACTGATGACAAAAGCATGAGTTTATGTGAACTCAAAGAAGCGGTTACTGACAGACAGGTCTAGTGAATTGTCCATTGGGTCACAAGGAGTTGGAAGCGACTGAAGAAAACATAACATACAGTAGGACAGCTCATAGTGGTGGCATCTTTCAGTTGTTCCCCAGGTAGTGCAAAGCTGGTCTGTCACAATTATGGCACTGGCAGTAAATTCAGAAAATAAAAAATGCAAATAGTTACAACAAAACCTTATGGAATTAACCTCTTGTTCTAACACAGTCTTATACATGGTGTTTTACTTTTAACTCTGTTTCCCAGTTGCCAAATTGTTCTGGTGAGATATCTCCTGTCCTCTGGGATTGCTGGTCATTATTTGCTCACTTTTATGAAGTAACTATAAAACGTCGCAATCAAATAGTTCCTTTAGTGCTTTTCCCCAGTTCTTCAGGTTCTTTGGGAGTTCACATAATCTGCCTTTTTGGGGGAGAAGGAATAGCTCTGTAAATGCTGATTATCTTAGAACTATTTTTCCATTTTTTAAAAAAGCACTGTTTTGTTTTGACATGCAAGCTGTGGTTGAGCCTAACTAGAAATTCTTTGACGCAGCTTCATCATCAACTTTTTAGCCATATACTTAATATATATATATATATATTTAATTAGTAATAATTAATAAATTAATTTTATTAATTTATTAATTAATAAAACACTTCCTCGCCTATATTATATGATTTCTTTTAAAACCCAGTGATTTTCAAAAGAAACACTTTAGCATACATGGCTATGCACAAAAAAAATATTTGTCACAGTAGTCTATGGATAGTAGACAGGTTATAAATATTTTAAATAGATAAATAAAACATAAACCAAGCACTTACACTAACTGAACTATAGAAAGTCAGAGGCTGCCACTAGCTTATAGTTTAATTAGTCCAAAAATACATGATTCAGATTGTGGAAGACTTAAAATAAGCACAAATGGAACCACCTTTTTATGGCTAAAAACTTCCGCCAACATGGATTTGAAATTCTAGCACGGTGCAGAGGTCAGGCTATAGAAATAGAACTAGGAAGAGTCAGGTACAACTCCAGACTTAACCAAAGAAGCTCATTGTGTGACCCTTGTGATCTTTCAACCCCAAGAACTCCACAGGACTATTGTGGTTAAAAACAGAGGAGGGAGTGTTTATGAATAGATAGTCCTCGCTTAGTGACCACTCATTCAGTGACTGCTTGAAGTTATGACAGCGCTGAATGAGGAGACTTACAACCAGTCCTTGAAGTTGCGGCTGCTGCAGCATACCCACAGTCACATGATTGCAATTCAGGTGCCTGGCAACCAGCACACATTTACAACAGTCACAGCATCCTGCAGTCACATGATTGTCATTTGTAACCTTCACTGCCAGCTTCCAACAATGGGGAATCTGGCAGGAAGTCGCAAGTCGTGGTCACATGATGTGGTGCTTAATGTCAGGCCTAGCCCAAGGTTTATTAGCTACAACCTCTAGCAAGAATCTTCCCAGACTGAAACCCCTTCCCAAGTCAGCCAGCCACAACAGTGTGAATTCCCCAGGGAGGTGCCAGTCTCATCCTCTTGTTCTTCCCACGCTGTTCTGGCGAGCTAACAAAATGTTTATCTCCCTGAGCCCGGCCTTCATAATTCCATTCCATCACACTTAATGACTGGTGGGATTCACTTAACAACTGAAACTGGAACTGCTGCAACTCCTATCGTAAGTTAGTGCGGTCACGTGATTTTTCGCTTTATGAGTGCATCGCTTAGTGACAGAGTTGTCTGTCCCAATTACGATAGTTAACTGAGGACTACATGTACACCATACTGAACTCCTGGAGAAAAAGCAGGATATAAATCAAATCTTAGAACTTTTTTTTCTCATATATATGTCAATTCAACAGACCCCTAAGTATCTGGTGATAAAAGTCACAATAAAACACAAAGAAGTCCATTCTTTAACAGTGCGTCTCATGCATGTATTAAATATAAGAGCTAAACAACCATTTCTATTCCCATTTTCTGGATATGTGGATATTTCCCAAATACATATTGTGTTATAGTTGCATTTGACATTGGGAATCTTGCAACTTTTGACAAGATTCATTTCTGTAGCAGCAGACAGTAGTTTGGCAATATCTATCCTGCAACTGCCAACATTCAACAGACAGCATGAAGCAGCAATGTTGACAATAAACAACATGGAGCACACATTATTTGATAGAAGCCAATAAATGGGCTGCAATAAGATTTCATAAATTTGGTATTCATTTTCATACTACTGTATCTGAAATCTGTCTTCCATTTCCTAGAAAGTGTTATTCTCTCACCAAAAAGGCTATTGGTTTTCTATATGTCCTCAGAAGGTTTTAGAATTTCTTTCAGATTTGTTTGGTTCTCTCTTTTTAAGCTGATTTTGTTGTTGCAAGGTGGCAGATCCAAGTATTGCAAATCAGCAAATGTATAAAAAGCATAAAAAATGTATTAAGGTGGGGGGGAGTCAGAAATTTAACAGCTTTTAAAAAAATTGTTTATTCTTTTTTCTTTGGCTATTCCCCCTCTTTTTCTCCTTTTTAGTATTTTAGTTTTGTAAAACTTGCTTTGTTCTTCTGTTTCTTCTTTTTATTAACACGTATATAAACACACGGGGGACGCGGTGGCGCAGCGGCTTAATGACGCTGAAAGTTGCCGGCCAGAAATGGCTGACGGCTTTGGCGGTTCGAGTCCAGCCTTCGCCGTTAACAAGGTGAGCTCTTGTTTCCACCCCAGCTCCTGTCAACCCAACAGCTCAAAAACTTACGTGAGTAGATAAATGGGGACTCTCACTCCGGTGGGAGGAAAAATGCTGGCAGTGCCTTGCACAGAGAGACGGGATCAGCTGCCGGTAAGCGCGAAACCGCGCTCACCCGAAAAGGGCGCGAAGCAACGGAAATCCCGCCTCCTGCGCTCGCCAGCTGGGCTCTGCTCTAGGAAGGAGGCTCTGGCAAACCACTTCCGAAACAATTGCCTTGAAAACTGCACAGGATTTGTCCAGGCAAGGATTCGTCCAGGCAAGGACTCGTCCAGGCAGGCACTGCAGGGTCAGTAATGACTGAGCGCAGACAAAAAAAAAAAAAAAAAATATATATATATATATATATAAATAAACACACACACATATACATATACATATACATATCAAGTAACAATACAATGGAGATTTCAATATCAAGTAATTTCGCTTAAGACTGAAACGTTTATTATATAACAGATACACTAATGTATGTTCTTCCTTCATCTCTCTCTTTCTGATGTTAACTTTGAATGAAAAAAGCCAAATAATCTTAATGCTCATAACACTCATGTCCTAAACTATAACTAATATTGACAGAATATCCACTTTTTTCCTCTTCTTTATATCCAACACTCTAAGGTGTCTAAATAATAGAATGTTATGAATTTAAGTATATTATATAAATATCGTTGCATTGAAATACCATAATGTAGCAAGACTTATATTAACATAATAAAACGGGGAAAAAAAGTGTTGCTTCCCATCATACCTGAGACTACCACTACACCGTCTTCCTTGCTATCTTGCTTTGTTGAAATAGCTCCATGCTATTTCATGATACCTTATCTCAGGATTTCACTTGAGAATCTGCATATCAGTTCAGAGAGAGTGGAACAGTGAAGGACAGGGCACTTGGTCCACTCCCCAGCCACTTTGTAACTAAATTAGCAGTGTGAACCCAGCAGCTCACTCATGAGAAATACTCCCCCAAAGATTTTCTTCTCTGGAATATATTCCAAAAGAATTTCTGTTTCCACTGACATACAAAAAAAAAAAAGGATAAAAATTGCAAAGAAAAACTTGACATAGAACTTGTCAGTAGATATATTAAATTTAAAAATTTTCAAACAAAAATAATATATTTTTTTCTTCCTAGTGTTTTTCCCACAGGTGCAGGGTCCGCTTTTGGGATCAACTGAATGTTGATCCATGGTTGCCACAGGAATTGACTGATTGGCCTGTCACCCGAGCCTGATGTCATGGACAGAGAGCGAGTGAGTGGCCTATAGTCATCCAGCTGGCTTTCATGCCTAAGGCGGGACTGGAACTCCCAGTCTCCTGGATTCTAGCCTGGGGCCTTAACCACCAGACCAAACTGGCTCTCTTTCAAACGAAAACAATAAATTTTTATTGTCCTAATAAAAATTAGTCCTAATCTAGATATATACAAACATATGAGCAGAAAGTTAGGGCAATAATTACCATGGAGAAAATTCACATGAAACTGATTGTCCATAGGGAAAAAAACCCCTCTTATCCTCTTATGGACTAGACAAAAATTATGTTTTTTCAAATCTATATGGCTATATAAAGATGCAGTAACCCTACTGCGAATCTCCTTGAGAACCTACCTGGGAATATCTCTTTTTCAGCATGAGTCTTTCAATTCCTCCTCACTGATTTTACTTACTTACTTACTTATTTATTTATAGAATGAGAGAGAGAGAGAGAGGGACTGCTGCATGTTTAGCAATAGAGATGGGGTAAACCACATGCCTGGGAATCCCAAGCTGCATTCATACTGTTCACTGTACTAATGAAGTCCTACTACTACTCTAAAGGAGGTTTGACGTTTTCTATGCTGGTGCAGGAGAGCCAAGCCAAACTGCAATTCCTTTTTGGACCACACTGTCACTACTGGAG